>JAEBUP010000001.1:0-2400000 GCA_023014405.1 Amanita molliuscula
TGATTCGCATCAAATGCGTAGCAGTCAAAGCACGGCGGTCAGGAGAGGCCAGCGGCGGGGGTGACGAGGTTGGCGGCAGGAGGAGAGGTCAGCGGTGCAGAGCAGGTGGTGGCGATAAGAAGAGGGCGGTGCCGATATATAAGGAGAAGGCGGCAGCTCATGGTGACGAGGACAGCGACTTGCCCTGGGCCGGAATCTGGCAGACGCACGTGGGCAGAAATAGTGGAGAGGGCGGTGTGCGCAGAGCAAGTGGCTGCAAAGGATCGACCCAGCGAGTGTACACTGATGCTTGAGCAGGCTTTGCACCCATGGAGGTTGGCAATCCAGTAGTGCCAAGCCGCCAGCTCACAGCTTTGACCTTCGCTGGGCCGGGCCAAAGCACCAGGCCAAGTAGACTACTTACGGCTCTGGGCTGGGCCGTGCACATCACGAGTCAGCAATTCCGGGCCGGTTTGGGTGGACTTTTCATTGCCTGTGACACATGCCTGTGACTCCTTGTAACACAACTTGCTTGCTTTACCACCTCCACCATCAATGAGCACATTTTTTACTGATGCACATGATTTCGAAATTTTGCATGGGAAGTTCTTTTCCATTGGACATGACTATGTATGTACCATTATCTATCTCTCTATGTTAGTTGTTTCTGAGGATGACATTGGTATGTTCTATTCATATTTCTTTTTATTATCATTATTTTTATGTGATTAAGGTTAGTGTGCACATATGCCACAAGAACAACTCTAAAATTCATATCAGGAAAATATAAGAAATGGCTATCACCTCCTGACTTTCCTGTCAATGGTAACAATGCTAGGAAGAAGCAACACAAGGACAGTGGACTTTGGATTCTCAAGGATGAGAGATATGTAAGTTGGAAAGAGGGCTTCAACCAGTTCTTATGGATTAATGGAATTTGTAAGTAATACTGAATCTGCTGTTCTTAATTTTTATTGATATTCTGTAGCTGGTTGTGGGAAGACAGTCATCTGGTATTTCATGGTTTTGACCTAGTGATGTCAATGGCTATAGCTGGTTTTTTTTAAACAATCACTATATCTAATTGTAGAAATTACCTAAAGATCTGAGATAATTTGAGCAGATAGTTCAACCAAAAAGACAATGGGTCCTCTGCCAACACTAAGTGACTTATGAGGCCAATGTGGAGAAATTTGACTTTAGCTGATTGCTTAGCAGCTAAGCCATAGTGTTAAGAATGTATGATTTCTATTTTCTTTTTCTGTAGTTACATAAGCAGCCGTATATGGAAAGGGACATGAGGCTAGAGGTATATAAGTAGGGCCTTCAGAGCCATAGTCCTTAGCCTTAAGATAGTCTGTGTTGCCTACACAGCTACTAGGTGCTCAATACTAGCTTCTCTCTCTCTACTCCAACCTTAGGTTGTGTTAAGGCTTCATCTTGACATAATCTTAAGGCTCTTACACCTACCATTGGATATTGTTACACGATGCTGCAATAGCATTGCTTGTCGTCACACGTGTCAAATGTATCTCTGTCAAAGCCCTATGTTAGGGTTAGATACTTCTACTCTCTCACCACCACCATCCTCATTGAGGTTGCTGGTGCATCTTTTCTCATCAAGACTCATTGTCTTCGGCGTTGCATCCGCATGTCAAACTCTCTTAATAGCCCCTCTCAACAGAGGTCTCCCTCAAGTGGGCTAGTCGACACAGTCCTCTTGGACGAGAATCATTGGGTGCCAGTGGTAGTTGCAGGCAGGCACACCCGGGCAGTCGATACCTCGAGGATTGGAAGAACCCACAGAAAGGGTGAAGACAATCTAGATTGAGTGTATCAAGGCAGAGATTTAAATCTTGGGACACCCTCTGTACTAGCTGTGCGAATTAAGCTGCACACAGATAACTAGGCACAAGGACACCCAAGTGAATTGCCAGGCACTCTCTCTAGGTTGCATTCCGTCTCTCACTAGGCAACAACACTATCTCCTCATCTGAGGACGTCATTGGTTTTCACGGAACAGCCGCACAAAGAGATTAACTGTCCATGGAGGGCCAGAAGTTAATTGAAAATTTTTACAGGTTTCATAAAGCCAGGTCCCGATGGATCTGACTTTTAAATACGTCTTACCCCATGTGGGGATGTCTTTGGAGGAAATCGCCTCCACGTTCGAAATCAGATGGGCATGGGGATGTGCCATCACCAAGAAGGTTGCCGCCAAGGCCGCGGAAATTAAAAAGGCCACAATCACCACCATCACCGTGCCCCTTAGGTGTGTGCAACACGATGCACATGTCAAGGCTTACTGGCATATAATTAAAGAGCAGCGGCAGCAGGAATGGCATCTACACATTGAGGTGTGGAAGATTGAGCAAATCTCGATCAAAGAACAAGAGGAGGCCTGGAAGGCCTTGCAGCATGAGAAGGCAGAGAAACTCTGCAGACAACGATGGATCAAGCAGGAGATGCTCGAAGAAGACACGGCATTCGAGGCACTACTCAAGTGCCTCCAGACATTCGGTACCAGCACTCCGGTACGAGAGGCGCTTCTCAGCGTCAAGAGCAACATCATGTTGCTCCAGCAGTTCGGCGGGGGGCTGGACTTACCACTGTTGAGACATCGGGGTCTTGTCTTATCCACAGAGGAGTGGAACCGAATCAAACATGCGGAGAATGGCAATATCAGGGCCACCGCATATGCCTGATTCCATTGGGAACAGATCCAAGAGGAAAGAAGGTCAGCAATCCGGTATGACCCTTACCTCACCACCAAACCAAAGAGGAAGGTGCACATGCCCACTCCTGATGATCCAATGCAAGGGATCTGGGAGATGTTGGACCTGAGACTCAACATGAGTCTCGATCTGTTCTTGAAGGATGTAGGAGAAAGCTGCAATCAAGTGCGCACATGGAGGAAGTTGGCTACTGGCCACGCTAAATTACCAGGTCCAGTCGGGATGCCGGTTATGGGAAACAAGCCATATAGGAAGAATGGCTATTGTTACATGGTCCTCTTCAAAGAGGAATTTTATAACGAATATGTCTGGCCAGCATGGCCCACAGTTAAGGAGGTTCTAGACTGGGAACCTGAGTTAAGAAATGAAAAGTACCACTTCGCGTTGCAGGATAACGTCAGGAATGACATGTTCCACATTGTTGAAAATGCTGCCATCCACTGTGGTGAGGAGGTGTATACCTGGAAGCACCTTGAACAACTCAGGAACTCAGATCCCAGTCTCTGGGAACACATCAGGTTGGGTGGAAGAATAGGAAGGGATAAGAAGGGTGCTCGTTCCGTGACAGTCTCTAGTAGGCACTGTACTCAGTGCAACAGACAAGTAGTAGTAAAAAAGACTGGAACCTTTGGAACCCCGACTTGGTTCTGCACAGACTGCAACTGAATCGAAAAATTTTGTAATTGTAATGATGATAGAGAGGAATCTATCAGGGTTACCACCTATGCTTATGAGTCCGATTGTGAGGACAATATTGAAGAACTCAACTTACAAGAGGTCAACAAAAAAACCAAGTTACAGTTGACATACATGCCAAGGGCTCAACCATCCCTTGCTGCTTTTATGCCAAAACTTCCTGAAGAACCAAAGGAAGTTAGAAAACCTATTGTCACTAAGCCTTCAACTGCGTGGAAACCAGTTGAAAGTTCGAAACCGGTTGTAGGAATAAAAATTCAAGAACCTGTTAAGAAAGTCATTCCAGTACCAACAGAGCATGATCATGGCTACTGTTGGTTAGCAATGATTAAATTGGAACACAGATCTTGGATATGGAAAGAACTTCCAAAAAACCCGACAGCAGACCAACCACGCTGAGCCTGCAACATGTTCCCAGAAGCATTAAGAAAGGATGGAATGTACACTATGGAAATGTTCATTGATGAACAAATCCATATCAAAGATGTGTCAGTCCAACACGCACAGGGACAGAAGTTTGCAAAGCTTTGGTCAGCAGCAGGAGTAAGGAATTTCCTGGCAGACTTACAACTCCACAAGGAGGAACACCTACGAGTGGGAAGCGACATAGTCCTGATACCAAGGACTTATGCTCAAGTAGCTTGAACAGGAGTTCGACAAACAGGAGTTGTTCGATCTGAACAACCAAAATACTACTGGTTTCACAGGTTAGGGACAAGAGCCAAGGACTGGGTCGAGGACATAAACGGGATTGAACTAACGCAGAAAATCAATATTCCATGATGGAACCACTTAGTTCAACAATACAGAAAAGTTGTTTTACCTCCTCCCGGTCATGGCAACCACACTCCCAACGATAATGGCTGGTGCTATTTAGCACTTTTTAAGTGGCAATACTGGAACTGCTATGCCTGGCCCGAAAATCCTTCCTGGCACACTATTGCACAATACGAACCGGACATGAGAAATACCGTCTTGGGATTCAAAGTAAAAATGAATTCAAAAAATTGTCGATACCACGTCATGCATAAGAAAGACGAGGACAATGCCTTACCAAAGGCAGCTGACATTTTGGAATACTATGGAGGAGATGACTCCATTACAAGACACTTCTCAGTCGGTTTTGATATCACACCAGCAGTAGTACAAGGATGTATTGGACTCATAATGGTGGGAATAACAGTATTCGCTCACAAATATTTGGCAACTTGGGGAGCGGAATCAGATGCACAAAGAAATGCTTGCATCGCTCAAGGAACCAACTTAGCCCAAGCAATACAGGCCATAGACGCAGCAATACACCCACCAAGAGAGCCACATCCTACCATCAGAATGGATATGCCTGACTACTATGAAGGGGACCCAAAAGAAATAGCTGCCTGGCTAAGACAAATGTCCTCTTATTTCGCAATAGTAGGAGTTATGAGCAATGACATCATGATTCAGATGGTACTACAAAGAGTGAGGAAAGGACAAGGAAATCGTGCAGGAAATTGGGCAGCAGCCAAGATGGCTGAAATTGAGGTGGCAGGAACAGAAGTCCATAGGAGAGTAACTGCAATCACTGCAGATGGAACACCAGTGCCAAACTATACTTGACATCAGTGGAATGAGGGAATAAGAAGCACTGATGGAACTACATGGGTAGTAACACCCATTGTTCATAAGTTTCCTTTCACTACTTTTGATGACATGATGGAAAAAATGAAAGAATATTTCTTGACAACAGAAACAAGAGATCAAGCATGTCGCACAATTCAAAGTATGAAACAGGGAATGTTAAAGGCAGAAGACTACACAGTCAATTTTCGAAGTGTAGCATCCCTTACTGGTTATAACGAAATAGCACTGGTTATGCAATTCTGAGCAGGATTACACCCACCACTAGGAAGACGTCTAGTTGAATTACAAGTCCTTAATGGAGGAAGGGTAGCAGATGGATTGCAAGAAGGCGATCTACAATGTTGGTTTGATAGGGCAATACAAGTTGAAAGAAGCTGGAGGGATGCACAACAAATTTATCCCCAAAGTTGCCCAACAACTACAAACCGGCCTCAACAAAATTGTCCAGCTCAAAACACAAATGCAACTGCTTCCACATCAACAGGAGGACAAACTCCTATCACATGCTTTAACTGTGGAAGGCAAGGTCACACTGCAAATGTGTGTAGAGCCCCAAAGAAAGATCCAAATGCGATGGACGTCAACCGACAAAAATGAGTGGTGGAGTGTTATAACTGTGGCAAGAAAGGCCACTTTGCAAGAGATTGCTGAGCTCCAAAGAAGGACAAAGGAAAACAGGTTGTTAGAACCTGGTCAACTGTTAAAGAGTTTGCAGAGGAAATGATGGAAGAGGAAAAGAAAGAAATGGCAGGGGCATTGGGTTTTCAGAATGACTCATGAGGAAGCATTCCCCCTCATGAGTCACGGACAATGTACAGTATGATGATTCTCATGTAAAAATACCAGAATTATTATATGAATGTTGTTCTATGCAAAACTGTTTGAGGAATGCACCCATAAGTGCAACAAAACCAAAGTTCAAAACTTGGTCTACTCCATGGATAATAAGAAGAATATGGGACCAATCCATGGAAATTGCTGTAAAAGATCTTAAATCTTGGATAAGAAAAGATCGAGTCAAAGAAGTAAATGAACAGCTAATAAAAGATTTGAACAAAATGACGGAAACTGATGCGTTATGGTATTTAAACCATCTAAAACATAAACCCAGATTTGTACAAACAACTGGAAGAAACCAGATGGATGTAGATGTAATAACAGCAACTGTAGATTCAGTTGAACGATTCAAGATCAAAGCTCTGATAGACTCAGGATGCACTGGATCATGTGTAAATAAAGAATGGGTGGAACGTCATTGATTGAATACTAGAAAGTTACCAAGACCAATACCAGTATTCAATGCAGATGGAACTCGAAACATAGCAGGACAATTAGAAGAAATGATTGAACTCAAAGTACAAGTGGGAGATCATTATGAATCTCTTGAATTTGGAATTTCAGCATTAGGAAAAACAGACATGTTCTTAGGACATGATTGGCTGAAATACCACAATCCAGAGATTGACTGGAGAAATCAGAAAATACAATTTTCTTGATGTCCGGGCACATGTTGGAAGGGATCGGAAAGTTTGGAACCAGAGGAAGAAATGGATAGAGTCCAATGGGAAGAAGGAGAAAGACTGCTGGCAGTCTACATAGGACCAGAGGAACTAAAAACAAGAGCATACCAGTCTAAAGCCACAGAGATTGCATCAACAAATGTAAAAAAGAGAAAAGTAGAAGACATAGTACCAGAACACTACTGGGGATATCGAAAAGTCTTTGAAAAAACAACGTTTGATGAATTACCACCAAGAAGGCCATGGGATCATGCTATTGAATTAGTACCAGGATCAAAACCATTAGATTGTAAAATCTACCCTTTAAACAGAGATGAACAACAGGCGTTAGAAGATTTCCTAAAAGAAAACCTAGAGACAGGAAGAATAAAGCCAAGTAAATCACCAATGGCTTCTCCATTCTTCTTTGTTAAGAAAAAAGATGGATCTTTATGCCCAGTTCAGGATTATCAAAAACTCAATGAAATGACAATCAAGAATTGATATCCATTACCCCTTATCTCTGAATTAATAGACAAACTCAGCCATGCAAATATATTCTCCAAAATGGACATCAGATGGGGATATAATAACATTCGCATAAAAGAAGGAGATGAATGGAAAGCAGCATTCCGAACGAATAGAGGACTATTTGAACCGTTAGTCATGTTCTTTGGATTAACCAATTCACCTGCCACCTTTCAAACCATGATGAATGATTTGTTCTGGGAGGAACTCGCTGAAGGATGGGTAGTAATCTACATGGACGACATTTTGGTGTTCTCTAATAATAAAAAACAACATGTAGAGCATGTAAATCGGATACTGGCGAAACTAGAACAAAACAAATTGTCATTAAAACCAGAAAAGTGTTACTTTGATAAAGAAGAAATCGAGTTTTTAGGAGTAATTATCACCAAAGATTCGGTAAAAATGGATCCAGCCAAAGTAAAAGCAATAAAAGAATGGCCAGAACCAAGATGTAAACGCGAAGTACAACAATTTTTGGGATTTGTCAATTTCTACAGATGATTTGTAAGAGGGTTTGCTAAAGAAGCAAAACCGTTAACAGAGTTAACGGGAAAGAAGGAATGGGAATGGGGGAAATCGCAGAGCGAAGCAATGAGTAAATTAAAAGAAAGGATAGCAGAGGAAGTGGTACTGGCAATCCCTAATGAAAATGGACAATTCCGAATTGAAACAGATGCATCAGACTTCGCCATGGGATCTATTCTATCTCAGCAACAGGAGGGAGTTTGGAGACCAGTGGCATTCATTTCAAAAGCCTTAAATGCAGTGGAACGAAACTATGAAATATATGACAAAGAAATGCTAGCCATAATGCATTCATTATACGAATGGTCACAATACTTAAAAGGAGCAAAAGAGACAATCAAGATTTTAACGGATCATCAAAATCTCACATACTTCAGGAAACCACAAAACCTGAACAGGAGACAAGCTCGATGGGTTATAGACCTTCAAGAATACAATTTTGTTATTAAGCATTGATCAGGGAAGTCCAATTCTAAGGCGGATCTGTTATCTCGAAGAGCAGATTATGATAAAGGATTAAAAGATAATGAAGATGTACTTTTACTGAAGGAAGAAATATTTGTACAACTAGACAACTGGACTGGAGAGTGGGTTACACTGGTCAATGGAATCAAAAAGACCAACAAACAACAGTGGGACACACAAGTACGAAAAGGAGTGGAAAGTAATGAAGATGGGTATGAGTTTGATAAAGAAGCAAACCAAGTAACCTGGAAAGGAAGAATATACATTCCAGCGGTGATAAAATTAAGAGAGAAAGCAATTGCTTTACATCACTGATGGGGACATCCAGGAATAGCAAAAACATTAGAACTCATTACCAGAGATTATTGGTGGCCAAATATGCGGGAGGATATCGAAAAATACATAAAAGGGTGTAGGACTTGTCAAATGGTTAAACCAGACAGACAAAAACGAGCAGCACCATTGATACCTCATGCTATACCAAAACAACCCTGGGAAGATATTGCCTTAGATATAATAGGACCCCTACCAGAATCAAAAGGGTATAATGCAATTCTTACAGTTATTGATAAATTCACAAAAAAGGCATACTTCATCCCCACCAACACCACTCTCACATCCAAAGGTGTAGCAATATTATTTAGAGATCATGTGTTCAGGGAACATGGAATTCCGAAGAAAGTAATAAGTGATAGAGGACCTCAATTCATTTCAAAATTCATGAAAGAATTCTTCAAATTAATGGGAATAAAAGGAAACCCATCTACTGCATTTCATCCCCAAACAGATGGACAATCTGAAAGAGCGAATCAAGAGGTTGAAATCCTATTATCCACATTTGTGAACGAAAAACAGGATAATTGGAGTGACTGGTTAGCAGTAACACAATTCTGTTACAATGACAGAAAACATTCTGCAACAGGATATTCGCCTTTTATGATGAATTATGGGTATAATCCCAACAAGGGGACAGTAGATCAACCATCTCAACCATGAGTAGAAGCCATAGGACAATTTGTTGAGGAACAAAAAGAAGTATGGGAAAAAGCACAGGCATCGTTGAAAAAGGCACAAGACTCCATGAAGGCTCAATATGACAAAAAGAAACAAGAGCCTATTGAATACAAAAAAGGAGATCAAGTTTATCTAAATGCCAAAAATCTGCCCTCTATACGACCAACAAAGAAACTCGGAGAATGATTTGTAGGACCCTACAAAATCATCAAGAAAGTAGGGGCATCCTCATATTGACTACTAATTCCTGTGAGCTGGAAAGTGTATAATGTGTTTAATGAAACACTGTTAAAACCATATCAAGAACCTACTTTTCCACAACAAAAATGCTGCAAATCCAATTGCAAAGACAGCCAAAAGAAGGAGGAAGAGACTGGTGATTACGAAGTGGAAAAAATACTGGATAGTCACATTAGCAAAAAAGGAAAAGGACGGTTGGAGTATTTAGTAAAGTGGAAAAATTACCCAGTAGAAGATTCCACATGGGAACCAGTGACGAATTGTCACAATGCTGACCAGTGTATCGATGAATTCCACCACCTCCATCCTAATGCACCTCAAAGAGTGAGGATGAGCGACTTAACGTTCACACAATATAAAAATTTTACACAGCCACAAACACCAAAAACACTATTTGGTTGGGAAGATGGAAAATTCGAAAGAGAATATTTAGGGAAACTAGAACAAAATTGGAAAAAGTGGGAAAGAGACAGAAAGATCACTGACAAAGACAAACGGAGATTCCATGGAACTGAATCCCTAAAGAGAGGGTTATGTTAAGAATGTACAATTTCTTTTTTCTTTTTCTGTAGTTACATAAGCAGCCATATATGGAAAGGGACATGAGGCTAGAGGTATATAAGTAGGGCCTTCAGAGCCATAGTCCTTAGCCTTAAGATAGTCTGTGTTGCCTACACAGCTACTAGGTGCTCAATACTAGCTTCTCTCTCTCTACTCCAACCTTAGGTTGTGTTAAGGGAGGCTAGAGGTATATAAGTAGGGCCTTCAGAGCCATAGTCCTTAGCCTTAAGATAGTCTGTGCTGCCTACACAGCTACTAGGTGCTCAATACTAGCTTCTCTCTCTCTACTCCAACCTTAGGTTGTGTTAAGGCTTTGTCTTGACACATAGCTGCTAAGCAATCAGCTAAAGTCAAATTTCTCAACACCAGCTTTGTGGAATGCTTAGTGTTGGCAGAGGACCCATTGTCCTTTTGGTTGAACTATTTGCTCAAATTATCTCACATTTTTAGGTAATTTTTACAATTAGATATAGTGATTGTTTAAAAAAACTGGCTATAGCCATTGACATCACTATTTTGACCTGTTAACAGTTACTTACCACAATCACAAAGCTCCATTATCATACAAGATATCAAAAATGTTTATAACAAACAGTCTGGTTTGGGCTTGGCCTATTTCTACTTTGATATAAATGATTATGCAAAGCAGACAGTCAGAAGTGTTAAGACAATGTTAAGAATGAACATTTTCTATTTTCATTTCTTTATTTTCATTTCATTTCTTATATAAGCAGACATATATAGGAAGGGCGGTATACATGAGGCAAGTAGTATATAAGTAAGGCCTATAGGGCCATATACCTTAGCCTTAAGATAGTTTGTGTCGCCTACACAATCTACTCTGTGCTTGCTCTCTTCTCTTCTCAAACCTTAGGTTGTGTGAGGACTTTGTCTTAACATAATCTTAAGGCTTCTCAACCTACCATTTGATATTGTTACATGATGCTGCAAAGCCTTTGCTCATCATTACACATGTTGAACAGTTCTGTTTCATTTCGCTTAAATCCTACATTAGGGTTTAAGTTGTCTATATCTCTCACTACCATTACCTTTGACAAAGGTTGTGGTACATCTTTTTCTCATCAAGACACATTGTCTTTGGTGTTGTGTCTGCACATCAAACTCTCTTAATAGCCCCTTGAATGAGGTCTCTGTCAAGCAGGCTAGTTGACACATTCCTCTTGGACAAGAATCATTGCATGCCAGTGGTAGTTGCAGGCAGGCACACCCAGGCAAGTGATACCTTGAGGAACAGAAAAGCTCAGGAACAAGTGAAGAAAATCTAGAGTGTGACCATATCAAGGCTGATATTAAATCTTGGTATACCCTCTGTACTAGCAATGGCATTTAAGTTTGCCATTGATAGCTAGGCACAAGGACAACTGAGTGAATTGCCAGGTGCACGCTTTAGGTTGAGAATCGTTTTCCTCTCAGGCAACATCAATATCTTTCCCATCTGGGAAATGTCATTGGATTTTTGCAGAACAGCTGCACGAAGAGATCTATTGTCTGTGGAGGGCCAGAAATAGATTGAAGATTTTTTACAGCACACATCAGTTTCACAAAGCCAGATCTAGCAATGGATCTGACTTTCAAATATGTCTTGCCCCATGCAGGAATGAGTTTGGTGGAGATCACCTCCACATTTGAGATTGATTGGGCACAAGGATGTGCCAAGAAAGTAGTTGCCATGGCTGTGGAAATTAAGAAGGCCATCATTGACATGCTGATCAGGCATGTTCAGCACAAT
The DNA here is from genome assembly GCA_023014405.1 of Amanita molliuscula. Lineage (NCBI taxonomy): Eukaryota > Fungi > Basidiomycota > Agaricomycetes > Agaricales > Amanitaceae > Amanita > Amanita molliuscula. Next base: position 11,619 of record JAEBUP010000001.1, read on the forward strand.
GCACATGTCAAAGCATGTTGGCGTATGATCAAGGAGCAATGGCAATGGGAGTGGCATCTGTGTATTGATGCATGGAAGATTGAGCAACTCTTGATCAAAGAACAGGAGGAGGCCTGGATGGCCTTGCAGCATGAGAAGGCAGAAAAACTCTGCAAACAGAAACAGGTCAAGCAGGAGATGCTCAAACAGGATGCAGCATTTGAGGCACTGCTAAAATGCCTTCAGACATTTGGAACTGGCATGCTGGTGTGATAGGTGCCTCTCAGCATCAACAATAACCTGCTGCTGTTGCAGCACTTTGGAGGAGGTCTGGACATTCTGCTATTGAAACATTGTGGACTTGTATTATCCGCAGAGTGGAATAGGATAAAGCATGTGGAAAATGGGAATATCCATGGAGTTGCATACTCGCATTGGCAATGTGAGGAGCAGAAGTCACAATGCTGGTCTGGGGTCTGCTATGACCCTTATCTCACCACCAAACCTGTAAACAAAGTCTGTGCCCCAACTCTGGTTGATCCGACCAACAGAATATGGGAAGTGTTAGATTTGAGCCTCAACATGAGTCTCAATCACTTTCTCAAGGATGTTGGGGAGAGTCGGAACAAAGTGCAGAACTGGTGAAAGACTGCAACAGGCAAAGCGAAGTTTCTGGGTCCAATTGGGATGCCAGTCATGGGAGAAAAGCCATACTGGAAGAATGGCTATTGCTATATGGTGCTTTTTAGAATAATTGTGTGAATATAATTGAATAGAATGAGGGCACATTGTGTGTGAATAAAGGTGGGATGTTATGTGTGAGAACTGGTCTGAGATGGTGGTGATGCAGAGCCAAAGTTATATTTAGTTCAGGCACTATGTACCTTATATAGCTAATTCTGATTTACTTCACTGCTTATGGAAACTCACATCATACACAGATATATCTGATGCTCACTTATTCCCAACACTCCCCCTTGAGCTTAGGATATTCCTAGCTCATGTTCATGTTGTTGAAATTTATCTTTAGGGAGCACTTTAGTTAATATGTCTGCTGTCATAAATCTCATAGATTTATATTGTGTATTAATAGAATGATCTTTGATCCATTCTTGTATGTAAAGATTCTTCATTTCAAAATGTTTAGTCCATTTATGATATGTGGGATTTTTTGCAATGGCTAATGAACTCATATTATCCCTGTAAATTAGTGTAGGTTCAGAAATATCTGATCCTAATTCTTTGTGAAGGTTTCACAACCAAGTGGCCTCGCATGTGGCATCTGATAGACAAATATATTCAGCTTCCATTGACAATAATGTAGTTGATGTCTGCTTTTTAGATGCCCAAGTGATTGTGCCCTCTGCGGCTATAAATGTATAACCTGACACTGATATTGTGTCATCTTTTTGTTATGATTCTTCTCTTTTTTTCCTTACCTGTTACAATAGCCTTTCTTCACTTCGTCGCTATGCTCTGATACCTGTTTCATCTGTCAGGACTGCCCCTCGTTTCACTTCCTTTTATACTTCTTTATTGTTCTCTAGACAGTATATAAACCCTGCGCATGTACCGTAGTACTTCAGTTCCAACTTAATCGAGTATTGTCCTTTACTGAACAACCCTCTCGCTCTTGTCCTCCTTATTGCTCGAGCTACCTTCGTCGCTGCCTAGCACGACGTCGAACAGCATTCTTGTCCAGTGACTGGGATTAGACCAAGACTCTAGTCGTCATTATTGACTCGATAACGAACCAAGGGCATCGATCCTAACACAAGTTGGAACTCACTGAACCGCTTAGTGCATTGTCACTAGCTAGACAATATAGATCCGAAACGACCCAAAACCAGACTCTCTAACCAGAGACCACCGAACGATTCCTTTCTCTTTAAAGGAACATATTATCTAGAAAGACAGGAGCTCTTTTTCTCGACACTAAATAAACGTTGGGAATTTCGAGGAGTAGGAAAGAACAAAAACACCCCAGTACCTGACGAATACTTTGAAGGGGATTACATTGAAGGAGATGAACACTCGCTACCTGGAAAACTTTGGGTTGAGTGGAGAAACGAACAAAAAGAACCAGAAGAAGAACCAGAACTATATTTCGAAAGACCCGAAGAAACCCTTTGGTGGGAAGAGTACTGCGACGCGGAATTCGATTTCGACGGTACTGATCCATACTACTCTCTCTCCGAAACATCCATAACAGGGTGGAACACCTTTTTGGAACAAAAACAAATCGAATACGAACTAGAAAACCCGAGACCTGAAACTGATGCCGAAACCGACACAAAACAAATGGCAACTAACGTTGAAACCACTGATGCCCCCAGGGGAGACATCAAACCAGTCTCAGCACGAATTTTCACAGGAGATCGGACCGAAGCTAAATCATTCATCAACTGGTTTAGCGATTTCTTTGCAATAAACACCCACAACTATGAAGGGAAACACGAAAAGAAAATCAGATACGTCCTCCAATGTCTAGGAAAGGAACTAGACGACTGGAAAGAAATAATCCGCGACCAACTAAACGAAAAAGATGAACTTACTTGGGAAAACTATGACACCTTTGTCAAACGATTCCTTGACGACTGGGGAGAAGTCAACACTGCAGTCAGGGCACTAAATGAGCTCACCAAACTACGAGTTGGAGGAGAGATCACTGTCCCAATCTACGTCCGAAAATTTAGAATGCTCATAGGATCCTCCGGACTAACCGGAATTACCGCCCAACTTCAGGCATTCGTCTGAGGCCTACCAACCACCATTGCTGCCAAAATCCTTGAAGGACAAAGCGACTTTAAAACTATCACAGACGCCTACAGAAAAGTGGAACAACTTAATGCAGCATGGGAAACGATGAAAGCACTAGGAAAAACTGATACAGGGCGTCGATTCAATAAAACAGGGGGACCTAAAACAATCCATGCCATACAGACCGGACGCCTTACTGATGGGCAACGAGAAGAATATATGCGTTCTGGAAAATGTTTCAGATGCGGAACCATCGGTCACTTATCCCGAAACTGCCCAAAGAAAGACACTACTAGGAACCTGCCCCCTTCAGGACGATTCACCAGAACAATCACCGAGGATAATGATGCTAAAAAAATTCGCACTATGATTGCAGCTCTCAGCACAGAGGAACGAGAAACTCTCCTCACTGACCTGGAAACCGAGGGTTTTTAAAGCGGAGGAACCAGAAAGCAGTTGGAACCTCCAAGAACGATTATGGACAGTTAGCACTCGACTCTGTAATAGTAAGATCGAATAATAATCAACGACTCTCAATAACTGTCCAATCACCCGAATTACCCGCTGAGATATCTGCCCTTGTTGACTGCGGAGCAGAAGGAAACTTCATTGACGAAACTATAACAAAAAACATGAACAAAAAACCACTAATTCGACCAATACGAGTTAAAAACGCCGACAGAACAGTAAACTTAAACGGAATGATCACACATAAAGTCAAGATTCCCTACCACATCGGAAAGCTACGAATCGAAACAAGCTTCCTAATCACTAAACTGGGAGATCAAAGACTTATACTTGGACTCCCCTGGTTAGAAAAACATAACCCAACAATAAACTGGAAAGAACGGACCCTTGAGCTCGATCACCAACCTCTACACAAACTGACGAGGCAGATAGAAAGAAACCTGGATCAGGAAATCGATGAATACTGGATCAGGGTTAAAACTTCGGCATCACAAGCGCTAGAACACACACTACGTAAAGAAACCATAACGGTGCTACCGGACGAGTACCAGGGATGGAAATCTACCTTCGAAAAAGCGCCTTCAGAATGATTCCCAGTCAGATGCACATGGGATCATGCAATTGATCTCAGAACCGGATTTACCCCAAAAGTCAGCAAAATCTATCCACTATCGATAAAAGAGCAATCATCCCTCGACGAATGGATCACAGAACAGCTAGCTAAAGGATATATTAGACCATCCAAATCCCCACAAGCCTCGCCATTCTTCTTTGTCGCAAAAAAGGAAAGCGGAGCGCTTCGACCATGTCAAGACTACCGATACCTGAATGAATGGACAATAAAGAATGCATACCCACTACCATTGATCTCTGATCTAATGACCAAACTATCCGGCGCTCAATATTTTACAAAACTAGATCTCCGATGGGGATACAACAACGTTCGGATAAAAGAAGGAGACGAATGGAAAGCAGCCTTCATAACGAACAAGGGACTATACGAACCAACGGTCATGTTCTTTGGCCTATGCAATTCCCCATCCACTTTCCAGACAATGATGAACAAATACTTCCAAGATATGATCAACGAAGGATGGTTAATCATTTACATGGACGACATTTTAATATGTGGAACAACACCCAAAGACTTAGAAACTCGGACAAAACGCGTCCTAGAACGACTGAAAGAAAACGACTTATTTCTCAAACTCGAAAAATGCAAGTTCTGCACTCAGGAAATCAAATTCCTCGGAATGATCATTAGACCTGGGGAAATAACAATGGACCCGATCAAACTGGCAGGAATAGCAGATTGGCCGACACCAACAACGGTCAAACAAGTACGATCCTTCCTAGGATTTGGAAATTTCTACCGACAATTCATTGGAAACTTCGCAACCCTTGCCCGACCACTTATCGATCTCACAAGAAAAGATGAAGCATTCCTCTGGACACCAGAACGACAGGTGGCGTTTAACAACCTAAAGAAACACTTTACAACAGCCCCTGTACTCCAAATGCCAGATGTCACCCGACCATTCATCCTGCAAACCGACACCTCGAATAAAGCAACAGGAGCAGTACTGAAACAAGCCGATGAAGCAGGACTCCTGCACCCTTGCAGCTTCATCTCACATGCCTTAACTACGACAGAGCAAAACTATCAGATTTACGACAGAGAACTACTGGCAATCGTCAAGGGACTTGCGGCATGGCGACACCTTCTCCACGGATCACCTCATACCACCATCGTTCACTGTGATCACAAGAATTTATCCTTTTATCGAACTCCACAATGCCTTACCCCCAGACAAGCCAGATGGTCCTCCTTCTTAAGCAAATTCGACCTCCGAATAGAGCACGTCCCTGGAACTAAGATGTTTGAAGCAGATGCCCTATCTCGACGACCAGACCACATTGGAATGGACGACATCCCAGAAGAAACCACGGTGTTACCACCTGAACGATTCATCAGGCTTATAGCAGATGACCTAGCAGAGAAGTTGTGCAAAGGCATGATTAAAGACGACTTTGGACAAATACTAGTCGAAGTGATCCAAAATCATCGAGCACCACCAATAAAATCGAAGCTGCAAGACTGGACATATGTCGACCACATCGTACATTACCAAGGAAAAACCTATGTACCCGATCAAGATGGATTGCGCACTCAACTCATCAAACTGATGCATGAATCACCTACATCCGGACACCCCGGACGATTTAAAACTCTAGAATTACTCAAACGAAACTACTGGTGGCCCGGAATGAACAAGCATACCAGAGAATGGATCGAAGGATGCGCGCTCTGCCAGCAAATGAAAGTAAACACTCACCCCAACACCCCTGCCCTACAACCGATCAAATCTAATGCCACCCGACCCTTCCAACAAGTCACAATTGACTTCATCACAGACCTACCAACCGCCGACGGCTTCGACTCAATCATGGTCATGGTGGACCATGGACTTACAAAGGGGGTAACCTTTTCCCCTTGTCACAAAACGATTGATGCACTAGGAACCGCGGATCTATACATAAACGAAAATTTCAAACGATTCGGTTTACCGGAAATCCTCATATCTGACAGAGGACCGCAGTTCGCATCTAAAGTATTCCGAGAAATAGGAAAAGCGCTGGGAATAAACCATAGAATGAGCACAGCCTACCATCCCCAGACAGATGGTGAGACAGAACGAGTCAATCAAGAACTAGAAGTCTACCTCCGAATGTTCTGCACAAATGAACCGCACAGATGGAAATCGCTACTGCCAATTGCGGAATTCGCTCACAATAACCGACACCATGATACCATCAAAGCATCACCATTTCAGCTAATGTACGGAATAGACCCTGTCACTATTCCCACAGCCGCATCCCCCATGACGACCCCAGCAGCCAAGAACCGATTACGAATGCTACAAAAGGCTAGAGAAGAAGCACTCGCTGCACACGAACTCGCTAGACAAATGGTAGCGCTCAGAACAAAAGACAAGAGTATCAGATTCGAGAAAGGAGACAAAGTCTGGCTCGAAAATCGAAACCTCCGAATACCCTATGAGTCAAGGAAGCTAGCGCCCAAAAGAGAAGGACTCTTCACGATTGAGCAAGTGCTAGGACCTGTCACCTACAAACTGAAACTCCCCAAACAATGGCGCATCCATCCCGTGTTTCATACTACATTGTTAACTCCATATAAAGAAACAATGGTACATGGACCGAACTTCATGAAACCACCCCCTGATCTCATCAACGGACAAGAAGAGTTTGAAATAGAAGCAATCATCACACACAGAAAACGAGGAACCGGCTATCAATACCTAGTCAAATGGAAAGGGTATGGACCGAACGAAAACTCATGGGAACCTGAAACAAATCTGAAAAACGCTGCGGACATCCTTAGAGCATATAAGAACCGCCGAAACCTGCTATGAAAACCATGGTCCAGTATCGCAACAAGCAGATCCTCAGACAGAATGCTAGACATACCAAAAACATCGCCTCCCCCTACTCCCGATTCTCTCCCAGACAATCTATCCCAAAACTTAGACACCTAATCATCCAACTCCCTAATCGAACCCATCCTCACCAAGGACGATGCGCAATAGGAACAGCCTTCATTGAAATACGCAAAATCCTGCTCTATCGAACAAAAGTACCGTCACTACACCCAGTATATAAGACACAGACCAGCCCCAACTCCCAGACGCCAACCAACGCCCTCAGTGTTATGAGCACACCTCTCATTACACCTTTTATTTCAAACCTTACAGTAACGACATTAATGACACTTATGAAGATACGGTCACGAGGAGTCGGGGAATATTTTTCATTTCTTTTTATCTATTTTATCAAGCTCAAACGTCTATGTACAAGACTACGCAATGGGACTCTAGGAGGATGGCCTACGTGAACTGTGGTCCCTATCAGGAAGGTGGTTAGGTCAGCATCGGCTATGAAGATAGACCGAGTGCTGACAGGAGTTGCAGCCCGATGACGGGCCTACGCCATGAAAGGAATCATGAGCGGCACGGCGCCTGAGGGGTGACATGGGAACGCTGAGGAGTACCGAGTCAATGGTACGGCGTGCATGGGAATCGGCTGAAGTCCTGAACAATAGGAAGGCCGCATGAAGATAACCCAGGAGTTGGGTGTGGGAGGATCTCTCCACGAACGGTTAGATGGGCGCAGATTAGCTGCTGCGCATTGATCCCAGCATGAGGGACTTTAGCTGTGCGCTGTCTGCGCACAGACCAGGAGAAGCGGTATATAAGGGCCGTAGTTTAGCGTAGGAGACTCTTAAGTCTCTAGATAGTCTATTGTCACTAGACATAGCTTCTGAGCAACATTTCTTTTCTTTGGCCTAACAAGCCCCACTCTGAGTCGCTTAGGTTGTGTCTAGGGCAGTCCTGACATAATCTAGAGACTTTCTTCTCTACCCCTCTGTGCCGTCCAGCACCAAGCACGTCGCTTGTAGTTGCTCCTGACGATCAGAGGCCTAGTTTGCACTTTGACGGTTGTAATCCGATTATCCCGGAACCGTTGGCGACATCGACTTCGACACACATACTGTCAACGGGTCTCAAATGAGAGATCCTCAATATGCCCGTTGGGCCTGTCTACAAAACAGTAAAGGACGAGAATACTAGTTCGCTGGGGTGAAGCGTAGGCAGGAGACCATAGACGCGCCCTGGGTTTAGTATACCTTTATTGCTGAAAAGCTCAAGGAACGAGCGAAGAAACCTGATTGGTGTCACATATCAAGGCTGATCTCAAATTCCTCACACACTCCCTGTACTAGCACCCCTACCTGATTTCGGGGTGATAACTAGGCACAAAGATAGTGAGGTGAAGTGCCGGGTGTGCCCAATTAGTAGCTTGCGGACCCACGACGCTGCAGACGGTATCTTTCCTGTTTCCCAGGAAACGTCATCGACAGGCGCAGATTTTCGACTGCCGCAAAGAACAGAACTATTGTCAGTGGAGGGCCTGAAATAGTTTGAAGATTGTTTTACAGGAACGACCTACCTTCCCTCATCTCAGAAATGAATTGCCATTTTCAATACGTACTCCCATACGCCCAGGCGACACTCTCAGAGATTGGTCAGATCTTCGAGGCGGACTGGGTTGACTCTATCGAATCTGTCCTTGTTAGGACACCAGCATTTATTGGCGACACTGTTGTTCGCCGCTACGACAACCACGTCAGGTTATACTGGTGATACCGCAAAGATGAGCGGAAGAGAGAATGCGCCAAGGCGCAGAAATTATTACGAGAACAGGAGCTCAGTCAAGAGCTCGAGCAGAAGGAAGCATGGGAGGCCCTTCTTATGGAACGCGCAGCAAGCAAAGCTGTATTACGGGCAGAGCGCGCAATGCGCAAAGCAGAACGAGAGTACCAGACTCTCATAACATTACTGGAGGACCAATATAAAAGCGACACCTCTAACCCCATCTGGCTTGCCCTTATGTCCTCAAAATATAACCAATGGTTGATGTTGATCAACAACAGGGATAGAGCAATCCGAAAATACAAAATAGCTATCGAATGGTTACAATGTGCTCACCATGTGGAGGAGCTATATACACACAAAGGCATGACCATGTCTCATGAAGACTGGAATGCCTGGATGCATGCCATGAATGGCAACATACGAGCCACCCGTTACGCCAAATGGAAACAAGAGCAGGAGGAGGACGAACGTTGCAAAGGGATTCGCTATGATCCCTTACTTGTCACAAAACCACCGGGACGTATCATCGATAAAACACCGGAACGGCTCCTCACCAAACCAATTGAAAAGCTTCGGACCATTGGCCTGGACCATTTCTTGTCTGAGATAGGCGAAGACACCTGGAATGATCACAAGGCCAGATTGTTAGGATGGCGGGCTCGCGTCAAAGCATATTTGCCAGGACCAGTGGCAAAGAGTCCAATCGCCCCGGATCAGTGGAGGCAAAATGGGTACTGTTACATGTACCTATTCAAAGCCGAATACTACGACAAGTTCAACTGGCCCGCATGGCCTACCCTTTATGATATTATAAACTGGGAACCAGAGCTTCGGGATGATACAGTAGTATTTGCGATCCAAGATAGTATCCGACCAGGACGATGTCATATCATTGAAGAATCCGCCATACGTCGGGATGACATCGAATACACCTGGGACAAACTTGTGGACTTGCACAAAGTTACCCACTACACTTGGACCGTACGTTTCGGAGGACAATCAAAGTCCAAACGTCGATTAAAAAATCGCCCACTCACCACCACGTCTACCAAACGAGTCGATTTGCGATCTAAGGTTACTGTTCAGGAAGCAGTTAACCAGGCAGCCGGACGAACATACCCGGTAATTGTAGAACCAAAACCAGTAGTGCAACCAGCGCGATCGTACGCAGCGGCAGCACTAGCTGATGGAGAAAGTAAAGCCAAAGTCATCAACGCTGGAGGGGATGCAGCGCACTGGAATGGCAGAGTTCCCACCGCAAAAGATTGGTTATCAACCGAGGAGTATCCTCAAGGGGCAAATGACGCCCATAAAAAACGACTAATCAACCAGTGGAGAAGGAACGTCGAAAAGGAATCCTGGCTTCCTTATCCCTATCCAAAAATGTCATGGACCGACAGCGGTCTTCACCCGGACATACCAGGATATTGCTACCTGGTACTAATCAAAAAGGATTTCTGGAACGAATTTGTATGGCCGGCATATCCACAGTTGCAAGAAATCTGTAACTGGGATAGAAACCTACGAGATGAAAATGTCACCACCATTATTCGACGGTCTTATTCCCAGACCACCATGTTACACATCGAAAAATACAATAGTAACACAAGAGGGTGGTTTCATGTCGAATGTCTAAACCGGGAAGGAATGGGACATTACAAAATAGGAGCAGAGCAGGCAGAAAGTCCTGAAGCAGGCGAAATAATAAGTCTAGGGGAAGAAGACGATCTAGAATTATCAGAGCAACCAGCGCGACCCAACGCAGCGGCAGCTCTGGTGGAAATAGACCCTTGTTTGCGAAATGGGCGACCCAATCTAACGGAACAGCAACAAAACAAGTTGCACCCAAAGTATCCAGGATACTGTTACTTGTGGCTAGTAAAGTGGAAATATTGGAACATGTACAAGTGGCCAGCATATCCGACCATCCGGGAAATATATGGGTGGGATCCGGAACTAATGGACGAGGATCGACCTATCTATTGGAGGCGAACCAAGGGATGCAATCGCATGTGGCACTGCGCCAGGGTATCAGGGGAACCAAATGGCTGGCCATGGATGAAGGCCATGATGTGGCAGGGATACGGTTCACATCGAGTTGGCATCGGAAACTTTCGACTCACAGTGGACATGGTCACTCAAGCCTACCATGCAATACTCGGATGGCGAAACCATTGGATGGATACCGAAACGCTGGAACCTCTCTCGGATACCCAACCTGCAACAGCAGTAGCAGCAAGGGAAAACAAAATCCACCGCCAAGAGGAGGAGTGACAACGAGCGGTCACCAGCGCTGGACAAGCCCTTGTTGCTATAATAAATGAATACCAGCGAACTTCGCGCCCTGAACCAGGCCCCCTAACAAAAGCCAAAATGCCTGACTACTATCAGGGAGATCCTAGAACGGTTGACGCATGGTTACGACAGATGGGAACCTATTTTATGTTGTCAAGGGAAGTAGACCCTAAACGAATGATTTCCATATGCCTATACCGAATGAAAGGCGGAAAAGGAGACAGGGCAGCCGATTGGAGCGGTGTCAAACTTAAAGCGCTCCAGGAAGCATTACAGGAGTTCCAGGACAAGGTAGACAATAGCGGTTGGAGCCCACAGCTCAGTTGGCAGCAGTTAAATGAGGGAGAATCTACCGAGGACAATCAAGCATGGATACGAAGGCCATTAATCAACCAATTCCCATTCACGGATTGGACCGACTTCAAAAATCAAATGCACGATTTCTTCATGTCCACAGAAACAAAGGAGAAGGCAATAGAAGCCTTATTAAAGTTGCGACAAGGAACGATGTTGGTCGAAGATTACATCATAAAATTCAACTCCCTCACCTCGCTCACTGACTGGAACGATCAGGCTCTGATCTCTCAGTTCCAGAGTAACCTTAATCCAGCTCTGGGAAGGGACCTGATTCGATATGGAGGACTTCCGGATGCCGCTACTCTTGTCCAAATACAAACAAGAGTAACTGCACTTGCTCGAGCATACAGAAAAGCCAACGAAGCATATGGCTTCCCAAAAAGCCGACAGGAATATAGAGAGCAAACTCCGAGTAGTAACCCCCATCCCCAATACCAGTATAAGGCTCCACCTCCATTTGCGTCTGGAAGTCGAGACCCAAATGCCATGGATGTGGATAAGAAACGAGACATCAAGCCATGGTGTTATAATTGCGAAAAAGAAGGACACTACAGTTGCCGATGCCCGCTGCCACGAGGAAGAAAGCCTATACCGGAATGTAGTAACTGTGGAAGGAAAGGCCACACAAGGGAAAGATGTTGGAAAAAGGATCTAACAAAGGATAAAGGAAAAAGGATGGTATGGATGATAGATAACGGGGAAACGACCCTGGAAGGATGTGCCAAAATCGAGGAAGTCTCGGATTTTGGAGACAGCCAGTGAACAAACGCTCTGTTCAGCTGGCCGAAAATTTAAATTCTTGTAACGGTGTACTAGTACCAGTAGACTCTGCAATTGACATGCATGACTTACTCTATGAATGCAGTGGGAACATACACCATATAAGAAATTTAGAAATGAGCGTAAAACCAGAAAGAAGGTTAAAAGCTTGGACTACCCCTTGGGTATTGAGGCGCATATGGCAACAACCAGAACAAACGGCCATTGAATGCCTAAGACAATGGGTAGAACCCAAACGAATAGAAGAAGTAGACAAAGCACTCGTCAAACAACTAAACGCACTGTCGGAAGCTGACGCCCTCTGGAACCTAGTACACTTAAGGGAAAAAGTGGTACAAGGAGTGGGGAGACAAGAATTAGATCTAAAAGGAACGCTGACAACAATGGACATGCTTCAATCTTCAAACATAACCATGTTACTAGATTCCGGCTGTACCTCTTCGTGTATAAGCGAAGAATTTGTAGAAAAACATCGAATGAACAAGAAAAAGCTTCTACGTCCGATCCCAGTATATAATGCGGATGGAACACGCAACGGGTCAGGGAGCGTGGAATACTTTGTCCAGTTCAAACTACGAATAGGAGCTCACGAGGAAGTAATGGACTGTGCTGTAGCTAGGCTAAGCAAGACCGATCTCTTCTTGGGACACGATTGGTTGGAGCACCACAATCCAACCATTAATTGGAAGAAGAAGTCCTTAGAGTTTAACCGATGTCCGGGTACTTGCTGGAAACTGTCCTCAGTGCAAGAACCAGAAGACGAGATTGACGTGTCCTACCATTTGAAGGAAGGGGAGCACCTTCTGGCCGTTCATATTGGGGAACCTGAGTTGCAAGTACAAGCCTTTGCCTCTACTGCTACTAAGATAGCTGCGGAGCAGGCAAAAATAGAAAAGAAGCATACACTTGAAGAAGCAGTTCCCCATCACTATCTAAAGCACCGAAAGGTGTTCGAGAAAGAAACCTTTGATGAACTTCCACCAAGATGAAGGTGGGATCATGCAATTGAGCTTATACCTGGCTCAACTCCTGTAGATTGCAAAATCTACCCTCTTAATAGAAATGAACAACAGCAGCTAGATGATTTCCTAAAAGAGAACTTGGACTCCGGGTGAATCCAAGCCAGTAAATCACCAATGGCATCCCCCTTTTTCTTTGTGAAGAAAAAGGACGGGAAACTCAGACCTGTACAGGACTACAGGAAGCTAAATGAAATGACGGTTAAAAACCGATACCCTTTGCCGCTCATAGGGGAGCTGGTAGATCAATTGTTGCAGGCAAAAATCTTTTCAAAAATGGATATACGTTGGGGTTACAACAACGTACGCATTAAAGAAGGAGACGAGTGGAAAGCCGCTTTCAGAACCAACCGTGGACTATTCGAACCCCTTGTAATGTTCTTCGGGCTTACTAACTCCCCCGCTACTTTTCAAACCATGATGAATGACATCTTTCGCGTTGAAATAGCTGAAGGATGGGTAGTTATTTACATGGATGACATCCTGGTATTTTCAAAAAATCAGGAAGAGCATACTTGACATGTAAATCGAATACTGGAAAAACTAGGGAAGCATAAACTCTCGCTCAAACCAGAGAAATGCTTCTTTGATAAAAGTGAAATCGATTTCCTCGGTGTCATAATTGGAAAAGACACAGTTCGCATGGACCCGGCAAAAGTAAAAGCGGTATCGGAATGGCCAACACCTAAATGCAAGAAGGAAGTCCAGCAGTTCTTGGGCTTCGTAAATTTCTATCGTCGATTTGTAAAAGACTTTGCAAAACTGGCCAAGCCGCTGACGCGACTCACAGGAAAAGAGGAATGGCTGTGGACACAGCTACAAGATGAAGCCTTTGACAGGCTTAAAACGACAATAGCAGAGGAAGTGGTACTTCAGATCCCCAATGAAGCAGGGCAGTTCCGAGTAGAGGTAGATGCCTCAGACTTTGCCATAGGAGGGATACTGTCTCAACAAAGGGAAGACGGGTTGTGGAAACCGGTGGCCTTCATTTCAAAATCCCTCAATGACGCTGAACGAAACTACGAAATATACGACAAGGAGATGCTCGCTGTGATGCACGCATTCTACGAATGGGCACACTACTTAAAGGGAGCAACACAGACAATCGAAGTTTTGACCGATCATCAAAACTTAACGTATTTCAGAAAAGCGCAAAATCTCAACAGACGTCAGGCAAGATGGGTAACTGATCTACAAGACTACAACTTTGTCATCAAACACCGAAGTGGGAAGTCGAATATGAAAGCAGACTTATTATCCCGACGAGCGGGACATGACAAAGGGGAAAATGATAACGAAGGAGTCATCCTACTTAAAGAACACCTCTTTGTTAGGGTATTTGACGATGACCGAGCAATAGACGCCATCATAAAAGACATTAGGGAGGTCCCGCGTCGGCAATGGGAAACTCAGGTATTAAAAGGGTTGGAGATCGCGGGAGGAGAATACAGATTGGAAAAAGGATTGGTAACCTGGCAAGGACGCATATACGTACCAGCAGTACCGGCACTACGGGAAGACATTATCGCTATCCACCATTCGTGGGGACACTGTGGGGTGGCTAAAACACTGGAATCGCTCACCAGAAACTTCTGGTGGCCTAACATGCGCAAAGATATAGAGTGCTACATTCCCGGTTGTGAAACGTGTCAAAAAGCAAAGCCGGACAGGACTGCCTGGGCGGCTCCCTTACGACCAAATGAGGTTCCTATGGAGCCTTGGGAAATCATCTCAGTTGATTTTGTCGGACCACTTCCCGAGTCTAAGGGAAATAACATGGTACTAGTGATTGTCGATAGGTTCACCAAGAAAACCTACTTTATACCCACTACGTCGGATATCACTTCACAAGGAACGGCAGTGCTGTTCCGAGACAACGTATTTAGGGAGCACGGACTCCCCAGGAAAGTCATTAGCGACTGAGGCCCTCAATTCACCTCGAAATTCATGACAGATTTATACGGAATGCTGGGAATTAAGGCCAACCGATCCACGGCTTACCACCCACAGACAGATGGACAAACAGAAAGAGTCAACCAGGAATTGAAAGAATTCCTAACCATCTTTGTCAACAACCGACAGGACAATTGGGCAGATTGGCTGTCGGTAGCTCAATTCTGTCATAATGACAGAGTCCACTTGGCAACAGGTTTCACCCCATTTTACATGAATTATGGACGGCATCCGAATAAAGGACTTGACCCTACCTATGCGCCAAAAGTGGTAGCGGTCGAGCAATTAGCAAAGGAATTGGAGGATGTACACGCCAAGGCAAAATTGGCATTGGAAAAGGCAGCGCAGGTCATGAAACAGCGCTACAACACTCATCGCCGGGAAGCACACGAATACCAACCCAGAGATAAAGTCTACCTTAGTACCGAAAATCTACCAGTCATTCGAGCAACAAAGAAGCTAGATGGGAAGTTCGTCGGCCCCCTAGAGGTACTCGCCAAAATAGGCGAGTCGTCGTATAAACTAAAGATTCCAGCATCCTGGAAGGTATATAACGTCTTCAATGAAGTCCTCTTGAAGCCGTATCGGGAACCGGTCTTCCCGAAACAGCAGGCAAAGGCGGCAGCGCGCAAGGACGCGCAAATGGTGGAAGAATCGCAGGAAGGTGAATACGAGGTGGAAGAAATTCTAGAAAGCCGAGTAAGCGGCAGAGGAGGGGCAAGGCTGGAATACCTTGTAAAATGGACAAATTACCTGGTGGAAGAAGCCACCTGGGAACCAGTAAAAAATGTCATCAACACACCCGCTATAGTGAAAAAATTCCATAAGGCAAATCCGGATGCTCCCAAACTCGTCAGAAACATTCAAGATGGGATCCTTTATATCCAATACACCGAAACAGAATCAAAAAAGAGTCCCAAAAAACCCATCAGTGCATCAAGGTACAACAAAGGTCGAGGGACTCATTGGAAAGATCGACAGAGATTGTTTGGATGGGAAGATGGCCGTTTTGGGCCAAAATACCTGGAGAACATGGAGCGCAGATGGCGCAACTGGAAAGGCGACAGGGCAGCAATCATGGAGCTGCCGGATGACACCGATGGGACGTTCTCCAGAGATCTGGAGCGCAGCGGGCGGTCTAAACCCGTGCTTAATTTCCCTCAGACGACGGAAGCGGAGGAGCTAGCGGAGGAAAAAAGAGCTCAAGAGAAAGATATGGCGGTACTCGCCAAGAAAATATTAAAAAAGGAGACAGTAGTGGCTGCTAAAGAAAGCAGCGAGTCGGAAGAGGACCGACAGAGGAGGATCACAGGCGCAAGACGCCAGAAGAAACCACTGGTCAGTTATAAGACCACCATCGAAGATGTCGAGGACGTCGATTCAGAACAAACCGGGCTGTCGCCCGATGATCAACAAGCGCGCTTGGCCGCGTTCTATGCAAGAATGAAGGAGGATCCCAGATATGTGGACTCCGCCATGTCAGCCTCTCGGGACGCAAGGCCTTGAGGGGGGGGTGATGTTATGAGCACACCTCTCATTACACCTTTTATTTCAAACCTTACAGTAACGACATTAATGACACTTATGAAGATACGGTCACGAGGAGTCGGGGAATATTTTTCATTTCTTTTTATCTATTTTATCAAGCTCAAACGTCTATGTACAAGACTACGCAACGGGACTCTAGGAGGATGGCCTACGTGAACTGCGGTCCCTATCAGGAAGGTGGTTAGGTCAGCATCGGCTATGAAGATAGACCGAGTGCTGACAGGAGTTGCGGCCTGATGACGGGCCTACGCCATGAAAGGAATCATGAGCGGCACGGTGCCTGAGGGGCAACATGGGAATGCCGAGGAGTACCGAGTCAATGGTACGGCGTGCATGGGAATTGGCCGAAGTCCTGAACAATAGGAAGGCCACATGAAGATAACCCAGGAGTTGGGTGTGGGAGGATCTCTCCACGAACGGTTAGATGGGCGCAGATTAGCTGCTGCGCATTGATCCCGGCATGAGGGACTTTAGCTGCGCGCTGTCTGCGCACAGACCAGGAGAAGCGGTATATAAGGGCCGTAGTTTAGCATAGGAGACTCTTAAGTCTCTAGATAGTCTATTGTCACTAGACATAGCTTCTGAGCAACATTTCTTTTCTTTGGCCTAACAAGCCCCACTCTGAGTTGCTTAGGTTGTGTCTAGGGCAGTCCTGACACTCAGCAGAGATCACCATGTCAGACAAGCGCGAAGAGCACTGGCCTTATGGATCATCGACCGAACAAGAGACCTGGAAGCGGCGGGAGTGACCTGCCTACACCGGACAGAGGCACTATTCCCAGACAAAATCAATTTCCCATCCAGCAGATCGCTGAACTTTAACCTACCCCCGCACTACCTATACATCCCACACGGAGGGATACCGCCTCCATACCCGAATCCACCGCCACCACCCCACTACCGCGACTTTGAATGGGAACCTGGATACCCAATGATCACGGGCATCATTCATCACACAGATCAAGGAACGATTACACATCAAATTCCACCTAGACCACTACACGAACCATATTTGGCTGAAAGACCTCCCACGCGACCTAATACTCCCAGACCGGAGGCACTGGCCGATCAACTCTTACGAGACATTCTCTCTATGGACGCAGATGATTCATTCTGGGACGTGGAATACTTTGACGAAGTCAACCTATAAAAGAACAAGATTCCCACTTCCTAGCCTTCCAACCAACGTCGCAAATACACAGATGTTCTCGCTCATCGCCATCCTCGTCGCCCTCGTCTCTACTCTCTTCCCCTCAGTCCTCATCAGAGGACTCGTTCTCGCCACCCTCCTCACTACCCTCGCACTTGCCTACTCCTTCCCCGAAAAACTCCCCGAGCTCGATGTCTTCACACCACCCCTCGAAATCTTCGTCGAGACCGACACAATGACCTACGCCGACGATGACCTACACATTCATCCGCCCGAACTCGTCGAAGAACCACCTATCGCAGAAGAAGTCATTCCCGCACCTATCCCCAGATCAAACCCCCTCGTTGCCGCCGCCTCGCTAGAAGCCTCGTACATCACAGCCAATCTCCGAGACCTCTCTGCCCCACTCGGAGCCCTTGTAGGACTCACCCTCACCACCAACCCCAACGCCATGACCTACGCTGAATGGGATCTTGCGCTCCGTGAACTCCGTCAACTGAAAGTCACCCTCGACTCCGTATGATGGCACATTGATACAGTGCAAAAGGACGTCAAAAACATCGTCCACTGGTACGAGTCCAGGGCTGATCATGCCTGGACGACTCAAGGCTGGCCTTAAGAAGTCGGTGACTTCTCGCATAGGGAGAGGGTAATGTTACAATTCTTCTCTTTTTTTCCTTACCTGTTACAATAGCCTTTCTTCACTTCGTCGCTACGCTCTGATACCTGTTTCGTCTGTCAGGACTGCCCCTTGTTTCACTTCCTTTTATACTTCTTTATTGTTCTCTAGACAGTATATAAACCCTGTGCATGTACCGTAGTACTTCAGTTCCAACTTAATTGAGTATTGTCCTTTACTGAACAACCCTCTCGCTCTCGTCCTCCTTATCGCTCGAGCTACCTTCGTCGCTGCCTAGCACGACGTCGAACAGCATTCTTGTCCAGTGACTGGGATTAGACCAAGACTCTAGTCATCATTATTGACTCGATAACGAACCAAGGGCATCGATCCTAACACTTTTGATGCATAACTTGCATCTGAGTAACCATAAAATGACAGTTCATTATTATTTTTAGGCAGTCTATAAGTTATTCCTTTGTGCTGCATTCCAGATAAATATCTCAATATTTGTTTAGCTGCCATCCAATGTTCTAAATCTGGTTTAGCAGTATATGATGCTAAGCAGAAGATGGCAAATGTTATATCTGGACATGTTGCAACTGCTATAAACATTAATGACCCAATTAATGATGCATAAGGGTTACTACAATCCTGAGGATCATTTGACTTTGATGGCAGAGCAAACTTATAGTTGGGATTCATAGGAACTTGTATGCCATTTGCATTATCCATTCCATATTTCCAGAGAAGGTTCTCAATATAATGTGTTTGAGTAATTTTTACTTCTCCAGTTTCTGGATGAATAGTTATTTCAATCCTGATGAGTTTGCTTGGTTTGCCTAAGTCTGTAACCTCAAACATTTTATTTAGGTCATTTACCATTTGCTCCATCATTTGATCATTGCTTGCAAATAATATTAAATCATCTACCCAAACAGTAACTATGCCCATGCAATCATTTTCAATGTGCTTATAGACACAACAGTTGGAAATAAATCTATGATAAATCTCCTGATCTGTGTCAGTTAGTTTATCATTAAATTCATTATTCCATTCACACCTGGCTTGTTTTAAACTGTAGATAGACTTTAACAATTCACAAGCTTTATTGGTTCCATCTTCAAAACCACTCAGCTGTTCCATGTAGAGCCTTCATGCAAGCACCCATTTAATATGCACCTTTGACATCCATTTGATGCATTTTCCAGTGCTTCTGAATGGATTCTGCCATGAGCACTCATAGTGTTTCTAGATGAACCACTGGAGCATAAGTTTCTGTAAAATCTATTTCAGGGATTTGAGAATATCCCTTCGTAACTAAGCATGCTTTGTATTTAGTGAGTATTCCTTCTTTATTATATTTTTTGATGAATACCCATTTATTTTTAATCAGCTTTCTATCAGGCAGCGGTTCTGTCAATCACCAAGTCTCCATATGGTTAAGCTGTTTTAATTCAGCTTCAATAGCTTTTTGCCATTCCAGCCATTCAGGTGGAGCTTTAGCTTCTTCTAGAGTATTTGGATTACTGGATGTATTGTCAATGACCTCACATCCCAAATAGACAAATTCTTTTTTAGTTAAAGGTAAATCATCTATTTCTTCATCATTCATGATTGCTGCTAACTCTTCCAGCAAATCCGGCTCATTAAGCTGATGATAATCATGTAATTTATGTGGTTGTTTAGACTGTTGAGGAATTTCCTCTTGATCAGTGTCAATAAAATTATATTTTCTCTTTTTAGTTAGCTCCCCCTCAATAGAAACGGGTTCCTGAACAGTTGGTGCCTGAGAAGGGCCCATAACCTTTTAGAATAATTGTGTGAATATAATTGAATAGAACAAGGGCGTGTTGCATGTGAATAAAGGCAGGATGTTACATGTGAGAACCAGTCTGAGATGGTGGTGATGTGGAGCCGAAGTTATATTTAGTTCAGGCACTATGTACCTTATATAGCTAATTCTGATTTACTTCACTGCTTATGGAAACTCATGTCATACACAGATATATCTGATGCTCGCTTATTCCCAACAGTGCTCTTCAAGGAGGAGTACTATAATGAATATGTTTGGCCAGCATGGCCCACCATCAAGGAAATTCTCAACTGGGAACCAGAGTTGTGGAACAAGAGTTACCATTTCATGCTTCAAGACAACATCAAACCAGGCCTGTTCCACATTGTCGAGAATGCAGCAATCCGTTGTGGTGAAGAGGTGTTTACATGGAAGCACCTAGAACAGTTAAGGAAAGAGGATCCCAGGAACATGTTTGGTTTGGAGGAAAAGGAAGAGACAAGAAAGGTTCTCATCCCATGACAGTCTCTAGTAGGCACTGTACTCAGTGCAATGGACTAGTAGTTGTAAAAAAGACAGGGACATTTGGAATGCTGACTCACTTTTGCATGGATTGTAGCTGAGTTGAGAAATGTTGTAATTGTAATGACAATAGGGAAGAATGCAACCCTGTTATGGCTTATGCATATGAGTCTGACTATGAGGATGACATCAAAGAAGTTGACTTGCAAGAAGTTGATGAAGATACTAAAGTCCAGCTGACATACTGGCCAAGGGCTCAACCATCCCTTGCTATGTTTATGCCAAAACTTCCTGAAGCTACAAAGGAAGTAAAAACCCCAATTGTTACCAAGTCTATGCCAACAACCACTGTGTGGAAACCAGTTGAAAGAAAAGGACCTGTTAAGGGAATAGTGATCCAAGAACCTGAGAAAAAGGTCATTCCAATTCCAACAGGGCACGATCATGGCTACTGTTGGTTGGCTATGGTCAAAATGGAACATAGATCCTGGATCTGGAAGGAACTTCCCAAAAACCCTACTGCAGACCAGTTGTGACAAGTATGCAACATGTTTCCTGAAGTGTTAAGAAAGGATGGGATGTACACAATGGAAATGTTCATTAATGAACAAATCCATATTAAGGATGTTTCCAAATGACATGCTCAGGGACAGAAATTTGCCAAACTTTGGTTGGCAGCAGGGGTAAGGAACCTTCTGGTGGACTTACAATTACATAAAGAAGAACATCTTCAAGTAGGAAGTGACAAGGTTCTAGTACCAAGAACCTATGCACAAGTGACTCAAACAGGCATTTGAAACACTGGAATTGTAAGAACTGAATGACATCAAACAGTTTGGTTCATGGGGAATGATGGAGAAAGAGTGGAAGACTGGGTTGAAGATAGTATGGGTATTGAACTAACTCAAAAAATCAATATTCTGCAATGGAATCAATTAGTGCAACAATACTGAAATATCATATTACCACCCCCTGGTCACTGCAACTACTCCCTGAACAATGCTGGCTGGTGTTATCTTGCCCTTTTTAAACAACAGTACTGGAAATGTTATGCATGGCCTGAAAACCCTTCTTGGCACACTATTGCTCAGTATGAACCAGACATGAGAAACATGGCCTTAGGCTTTAAAGTAAAGCTAAATTCAAAGACATGTTGGTACCACATCACACATCATAAGGACAAGGACAATGCCTTACCAAAGGCAAAAGACATCTTGGAATACTACAGAGGAGATGACTCCATCACAAGGCATTTCTCTGTTGGATTTGATATAACACCAGCAGTAGTACAAGGCTGCATAGGACTTATTATGGTTGGAGTAAGTGTATTTGCCCATGAATATTTAGTAACTTGGGGAGCAAACTTGGATGCACAAAGAAATGAACAAATTGCTCAAGGAACCAATTTGGCCCAAGCTATACAAGCTATTGATGTGGCAATACATCCACCAAGAGAGCCCCACCCCACAATTTGAATGGACATGCTGGATTCCTATGAAGGAGACCCAAAGGAAATAGCAGCCTGGTTAAGACAGATGGCATCTTATTTTGCAATAGTAGGAGTATCAAACAACAATGTGATGATACAAATGGTTTTACAAAGGGTGTGAAAAGGACAAGGAAACTGAGTGGGGAATTGGGCAGCAGCCAAAACAGCTGAAATAGAGGTAGCAGGAGCAGAAGTCCATAAAAGAATAGCCATAATAACTGCTGATGGAACACCAGTGCCAACTTATACTTGACAACAGTGGAATGAGGGAATAAGAAGTGCAGATGGAAACACATGGACCTTAATGCCAATAACCCACAAGTTCCCTTTCACTAGCTTTGATGACATGACAGAAAATGAAAGAATATTTCTTGACTACTGAAACAAGAGATCAGGCATGTCAAACAATTCAAAGCATGAGGCAAGGAACATTAAAGGCAGAGGACTATGCAGTCAATTTCCAAAGTGTAGCAGCCCTCACTGGATACAATGAGATAGCACTGGTAAACCAGTTCTGAGCAGGACTACACCCACCACTAGGAGGATGTCTGGTTGAATTACAAGTCTTGAATGGAGGAAGGATAGCAGATGGATCACAAGAAGGCAATTTACAATGTTGGTTTGATAGAGCAATAATGATTGAAAGAAGCTGGAGGGATGCTCAACAAATTTACCCTCAAAATTGTCCAACTACTACAAACTGACCTCAACAAAATTGCCCAGCTCAAAATACAAATGCAACCACTTCCACATCAACAGGAGGACAAACTCCTATAACATGTTTCAACTGTGGAAAACAAGGACACATGGCAAATGTATGTAGAGCTCTGAAAAAAGATCCAAATGCTATGGATGTTGACTGACAGAAACAAGTGGTAGAGTGTTACAACTGTGGCAAGAAAGGCCACTTTGCAAGAGATTGCTGTGCACCGAAGAAGGACAAAGGAAAACAGGTTGTTAGGACCTGGTTGACTGTAAAGGAGTTTGCAGAAGAGATGACAGAAGAAGAAGAAAAAAGAGAGATGGCAGGAGCGTTGGGTTTTCAGAATGACTCATGAGGACGCATTCCCCCTCACAAGTCATGAACAATGTGCAGTATGATAATTCATGTATAAAAGTACCAGAATTATTATATGAATGTTGATCTATGCAAAACTGTTTGAGGAATGCACCCATAAGTGCAACAAAACCGAAATTTATGACCTGGTCTACTCCATGGAAATAGCTGTAAGAGATCTTCAATCTTGGGTAAAAAAGGACTGAATTGAAGAAATAAATGAACAGTTAGTAAAAGACTTAAATAAAATGATGGAAACAGATGCACTGTGGTATTTAAACCATCTGAAGCACAAACCAAGATTTGTGTGAACAACAGGAAGGAATCAGATGGATGTGGATGTAATAACAGCAACTGTAGATTCAGTTGAATGATTCAAAATCAAAGGCTTGATAGATTCAGGGTGTACATGATCCTGTGTAAACAAAGAATGGGTGGAACAACACTGATTGAATACAAGGAAATTACCAAGACCTATACCAGTATTTAATGTGGATGGAACTCACAACATAGCAGGACAACTAGAGGAAATGATCAAACTCAAAGTACAAGTGGGCAATCATTATGAGTCTCTTGAATTTGGGATTTCAGCCTTAGGAAAAATGGACATGTTCCTAGGCCATGACTGGTTAAAATATCATAATCCTGAAATTGACTGGAGAAATCAAAAAATAAGATTTTCTTGATGTCCAGGCACATGTTGGAAAGGATCAGAGAGTCTGGAACCAGAAGGAGAAAAGGAGAAATGGACAGGGTCCATTGGGAAGATGGAGAAAGACTGCTAGCAGTCTACATAGGACCTGAGGAATTAAAAACAAGAGCATATCAGTCAAAGGCCATAGAAATTGCATCAGCTGATGTGAAAAAATGAAATATCAAGGACATAGTCCCAGAACATTATTTGGGACATTGAAAAGTCTTTGAGAAAATGACATTTGATGAATTACCACCAAGAAGGCCATGGGATCATGCCATTGAATCAATTCCAGGATCCAAACCATTAGATTGTAAAATATATCCATTAAACCAAGATGAACAAAGAGCACTGGAAGATTTTTTGAAAGAAAATCTGGATACAGGATGAATAAAACCAAGCAAGTCACCAATGGCTTCTCCATTCTTCTTTGTAAAGAAAAAAGATGGATCATTACATCCAGTATAAGATTATCAAAAAATTAATGAGATGACAATCAAAAATTGATATCCTTTACCTTTAATCTCGGAATTAATTGACAAACTCAGCCATGCAAATATATTCTCAAAGATGGATATTCAATGGGGATATAATAACATTCAAATTAAAGAAGGAGATGAATGGAAAGCAGCATTCCGAATGAATAGGGGACTATTTGAACCATTAGTCATGTTCTTTGGATTAACAAATTCACCTGCTACTTTTCAAACTATGATGAATGATTTGTTCTGAGAGGAACTCACTGAGGGATGGGTAGTAATTTACATGGACAACATTTTAGTATTCTCCAACAACAAGAAACAACATGTAGAACTTGTAAACTGGATATTGGCAAAATTGGAACAGAATAAACTGTCATTAAAACCCAAGAAATGTTATTTTGATAAAGAGGAGATTGAGTTCTTAGGAGTAATCATTACAAAGGACTCAATAAAGATGGATCTGGCCAAGGTGAAAGCAATTAAGAAATGGCCAGAACCAAAATGTAAATGTGAAATACAACAGTTCCTAGGATTTGTTAATTTTTATTGAATGGTTTGTTAAAGGGTTTGCCAAGGAAGCAAAGCTGTTAACTGAGTTAACAGGAAAGAAAGAATGGGAATGGGGAAAACTGCAGAGCAAAGCCATGACCAAATTAAAAGGAAGGATAGCAGAAGAGGTGGTACTGGCAATACTGAATGGAGAGGGACAATTTCGGATTGAGATGGATGCCTTAGACTTTGCAATGGGATCCATATTATCACAACAACAAAATGGAATATGGAGACCTGTAGCATTCATCTCAAAGGCACTAAATGCAGCAGAATGAAATTACAAAATATATGACAAGGAGATGCTAGCAATAATGCACTCTTTATATGAATGGTCACAATACCTGAAAGGAGCCAAGGAAACAATTGAGATTTTAATGGATCATCAGAATCTCACATACTTCAGAAAGCCACAAAATCTGAATAGAAGACAGGCTCAATGGGTCATAGATCTCCAGGAATATAATTTCATCATAAAACACTGTTCTGGAAAGTCCAATTCAAAAGCAGATTTATTATCATGAAGGGCAGACTATGATAAAGGACTCAAAGATAATGAAGATGTACTTTTATTAAAAGAAGAAATGTTTGTACAACTAGACAACTGGACAGGAGAGTGAGTTACATTGATTAATGGAATTAAAAAGACCAACAAGAGACAATGGGATACCCAGGTGTGAAGAGGAGTAGAAAGTGGTGAAGAAGGTTTTGAATATGATAAGGAGGGAAACCAGGTGACATGGAAGGGAAGAATATATGTACCAGCTGTAATGAAATTAAGAGAAGAAGCAATTTCTTTACATCATTGATGGGGACATCTGGGAATTGTGAAAATGCTGGAACTTAATAACCCAAGATTATTGGTGGCCAAACATGAGAGAGGATATTGAAAATATATAAAAGGATGCAGGACTTGTCAAACTGTCAAACCAGATCAACAGAAATGAGCAGCACCTTTAATTCCTCATGCAATACCAAAACAACCTTAGGAAGATATTGCATTAGACATAATAGGGCCATTACCAGAGTCAAAAGGATATAACACAATACTAACAGTCATTGACAAATTCACTAAGAAAGCATACTTTATACCCACCAACACCACTCTCACATCAAAAGGAGTAGTGACATTATTTAGAGATCATGTGTTCAGGGAACATGGAATTCCGAAGAAAGTGATAAGCAATAGAGGACCCCAATTTGTTTCAAAATTCATGAAGGAAATTTTCGAACTTATGGGCATAAAAGGGAATCCATCCACTGCATTTCATCCACAAACAGATGGGCAATCAGAAAGGGCAAATCAAGAAGTTGAAATACTGTTATCCATGTTTGTAAATGAAAAACAAGATAACTGGAGTGACTGGTTAGCAGTAACTCAATTCTGCTACAATGACAGACAGCACTCAGCAACTGGGTACTCTCCCTTTATGATGAACTATGGATATAATCCAAATAAAGGAACAGTGGATCAACCAACCCAGCCATGAGTAGAAGCTGTAGGACAGTTTGTTGAAGAGCAAAAAGAAGTATGGGAGAAAGCACAGGCATTGCTCAAAAGGTGCAAGATTCCATGAAAGCTCAATACAATAAAAAGAAACAAGATCCTATCAAATATAAGAAAGGAGATCAAGTATACTTAAATGCTGAGAATCTACCATCTGTTTGACCAACAAAGAAACTAGGAGAAAGATTTGTAGGACCCTATAAAATTATTGAAAAAGGGGGTTACAATAACGTCTGAATAAAGGAGGGAGATGAATGGAAGGCAGCCTTCATAACCAACAAAGGATTATACAAACCAACTGTTGTTAAGATGCTGTCTCACACAACCTAAGGTTTGAGAAGAAGAGAGAGAAGAGCGCAGAGTAGATTGTGTAGGCAACACAAACTATCTTAAGGCTAGAGACTATGGCTCAGAGAGCCCTACTTATATACTACTAAGCCTCATGCCCTTTCCATATACAGCTGCTTATCTAATAAAAGGAAAAGAAAAGAAAAGAAAAGAAAATAGAAATTGTACATTCTTAACATAACCCTCTCTTTAGGGATTCAGTTCCACGGAATCCTTGTTTGTCCTTTTCAGCGATTTTTTGATTCCTTTTCCACTTTTTCCAATTTTGTTCCAATTTCTCTAAATACTCCTTTTCGAATTTTCCATCTTCCCATCCAAATAGGGTTTTTGGTACTTGTGGCTGTGTATAATTTTGATACCATGTGAATGTTAAGTCGCTCATTCTTATCTTTCGAGGGGTGTTCGGATGGAGGCGGGTGGAATTCATCAATACTCCAGTCGGCATTGTGACAATTCGTTGCCGGTTCCCATGTGGAATCTTCTACCAGGTAATTCCTCCATTTTACTAAATATTCCAATTGCCCTTTTCCTTGTTTATTAATGCGACTATCTAGTATTTTTTCCACTTCATAATCACCAGTCTCCTCCTCCTTCTTTTGTTTCTTTTTGCGGTCGGATTTGCGGCGTTTTTGTTGTGGAAAAGTAGGTTTCTTGTATGGCTTCAACAATGTTTCATTAAAGACATTATACACTTTCCAGCTTGCAGGGATTAGGAGTCTATAGGATGATGCCCCTACTTTTTCTATTATCTTATAGGGTCCAATGAATCATTCTCCTAGTTTTTTTGTTGGTTGAACTGATGGGATGTTTTCGGCATTAAGGTATACTTGATCTCCTTTCTTATATTCAATAGGCTCTCATTTCTTTTTATCATATTGAGCCTTCATGGAGTCTTGTGCCTTTTTCAGTGATTTTTGCACTTTTTCCCATACTTCTTTCTGTTCTTCCATAAATTGTCCTACGGCTTCTACCCTTGGTTTGGATGGTTGTTCCACTGTTCCCTTGTTTGGGTTATACCCATAATTCATCATGAAAGGTGAATATCCCGTTGCTGAGTGCTGTCTATCATTATAGCAGAATTGAGTTACTGCTAGCCAGTCACTCCAATTATCTTGCTTTTCATTTACAAACGTGGATAACAGTATTTCAATTTCTTGATTTGCCCTTTCAGATTGTCCATCCATTTGGGGATGAAATGCAGTGGAAGGATTTCCTTTAATCCCCATTAATTCGAAAAACTCTTTCATGAATTTGGAAATGAATTGCAGTCCCCTATTGCTTATTACTTTCTTTGGAATTCCATGTTCTCAGAACACATAATCTCTAAATAACATTGCTACACCCTTGGACATGAGAGTAGTGTTGGTCGGAATAAAGTACGCTTTTTTGGTGAATTTATCAATGACTGTTAGTATTGCATTGTACCCTTTTGATTCTGGTAAGGGTCCTATTATGTCCAATGCAATGTCTTCCCATGGTTGTTTGGGTATCGTATGAGGATTCAAGGGTGCCGCTCATTTTTGTCTGTCTGGTTTGACTGTCTGACAAGTCCTGCATCCTTTTGTATATTTTTCAATGTCTTCCCACATGTTTGGCCACCAATAGTCCCTAGTAATGAGTTCCAACATCTTTGCTATTCCTGGATGTCCCCATCTGTGATGTAGAGCAATTGCTTCTTCTCTTAATTTCATCACAGCTGGAACATATATTCTCCCTTTCCAGGTTACTTGATTAGCATCTTTGTTAAATTCATATCCTTCCTCATTACTTTCCACTCCTTTTTGTACTTGAGTGTCCCATTGTCTTTTATTGGTCTTCTTAATTCCATTGACCAAGGTTGCCCATTCTCCAGTCCAGTTGTCTAATTGTACAAATATTTCCTCTTTTAATAGAAGTACATCTTCATTATCGTTAAGTCCTTTATCATAATCTGCTCTTCATGATAATAAATCTGCTTTTGAGTTGGATTTTCCAGATCTGTGTTTGATAACAAAATTATATTCTTGAAGGTCTATAACCCAACGAGCTTGTCTTCTGTTCAGGTTTTGTGGTTTTCTGAAATATGTGAGATTCTGGTGATCTGTCAGAATCTCTATCATTTCCTTTGCTCCTTTTAAGTATTGAGACCATTCATATAAGGAATGCATTATTGCCAACATCTCCTTATCATAAATTTCATAATTTCGTTCTGCTGCATTCAAGGCTTTCGAAATAAATGCTACAGGTCTCCAGATTCCCTCTTGTTGTTGAGATAGAATAGATCCCATGGCAAAGTCTGATGCATCTGTTTCAATTCTGAATTGTCCATTTTCATTTGGTATTGCCAGTACCACTTCTTCTGCTATCCTTTCTTTTAATTTATTAATAGCCTCAACCTGTGTCTTTCCCCATTCCCATTCTTTTTTTCCTGTTAACTCAGTTAATGGTTTTGCTTCTTTGGCGAATCCTTTCACAAATCTTTGATAAAAGTTGACAAAGCCTAGAAACTGTTGTACTTCTCGTTTACATTTTGGTTCTGGCCATTCTTTGATTGCTTTCACTTTGGCCAGATCCATTTTTATTGAGTCTTTGGTAATGATTACTCCTAAGAACTCAATTTCCTCCTTGTCAAAGTAACACTTTTCTGGTTTTAATGACAACTTGTTCTGTTCAAGTTTTGCCAAAATTTGATTAACATGTTTTACATGTTGTTCTTTATTATTAGAGAATACTAAGATGTTGTCCATATAGATTACTACCCATCCTTCAGCGAGTTCCTCCCAGAACAAATCGTTCATCATAGTTTGAAAGGTAGCTGGTGAAATTGTTAATCCAAAGAACATGACTAATGGTTTGAATAGTCCTCTGTTTGTTCTAAATGCAGCATTCCATTCATCCCCTTCTTTGATACGAATGTTATTATATCCCCATCTGATGTCCATTTTGGAGAATATATTTGCATGGCTGAGTTTATCAATTAATTCAGAGATTAAGGGTAATGGATATTGATTCCTTATTGTCATTTCATTTAATTTTCGATAATCCTGTACTGGGCGTAGTGATCTGTCTTTCTTTTTAACAAAGAAGAATGGTGAAGCCATTGGTGATTTACTTGGCTTTATCCTTCCTGTATCTAGGTTTTCCTTTAGAAAGTCTTCTAACGCCTGTTGTTCATCTCTGTTTAATGGGTAGATTTTACAATCTAATGGTTTTGATCCTGGGACTAATTCAATCACATGATCCCATGGTCTTCTTGGTGGTAATTCATCAAATGTTGTTTTCTCGAAGACTTTTCAATATCCTAAATAATGTTCTGGGACAATGTCTTCTACTTTTTGTTTTTTTACATTTGCCAATGCTATTTCCGTAGCTTTTGATTGATAAGCCCTTGTCCTCAATTCTTCTGGTCCTATGTAGACTGCTAGCAGTCTTTCTCCTTCTTCCCATTGGACTCTATCCATTTCCTCTTCGGGTTCCAGGCTTTCTGACCCTTTCCAACATGTGCCAGGACATCGAGAAAATCGTATTTTCTGATTCCTCCAATCAATCTCTGGGTTATGATATTTCAACCAATCATGTCCTAAGAACATGTCTGTTTTTCCTAATGCTGAGATTCCAAATTTGAGAGATTCGTAATGATCGCCTATTTGTACTTTTAGTTCGATCATTTCTTCCAACTGTCCTGCTATGTTTTGAGTTCCATCCGCATTAAACACTGGTATTGGTCTTGGTAATTTCCTAGTGTTCAATCGATGTTGTTCCACCCATTCTTTATTTACACAAGATCCTGTACATCCTGAATCTATCAGGGCTTTGATCTTGAATTGTTCAACCAAATCTACAGTTGCTGTTATTACATCCACATCCATCTGATTTTTTCCCGTTGTTCATACAAATCTTGGTTTATGTTTTAGATGATTTAAATACCATAGTGCATCTGTTTCCGTCATTTTGTTTAAGTCTCTTATTAGCTGTTCATTTATTTCATTTGTTCAATCTTTCTTAATCCAAGATTGAAGATCCCTTACAGCTATATCCATTGATTGTTCCCAAATTCTTCTTACAATCCATGGTGTGGACCAGGTTTTAAATTTCGGCTTTGTTGCACTTATGGGTGCATTCCTCAAACAGTTTTGCATGGAATGACATTCATATAGTAACTCTGGTACTTTTACATGTGAATCATTGTACTGTACATTGTCCGTGACTCGTGAGGGGGAATGCTTCCTCATGAGTTGTTCTGAAAACCCAACACTCCCGCCATTTCTCTTTTTTCTTCCTCTGTCATTTCTTCTGCGAACTCTTTAACAGTTGACCAGGTCCTAATGACCTGTTTCCCTTTGTCTTTCTTGGGTGCTTGGCAATCTTGTGCAAAGTGGCCTTTCTTGCCACAGTTGTAACATTCTACCACTCGTTTTTGTTGATCAATGTCCATGGCATTTGGATCCTTTTTTGGGGCTCTGTGTTAGGGATGACCTAAACACAACCTAAGAGACTCAGAGTGGTGGCTTGTTCAGCCAGAGATGATACAAGACAAGACTAAGCTTGTTGCTCAAGAAGAAGTGTCTAGGACACAAACTATCTAGAGTCTTAGGGACTCGCTACCTAAGACTACAACCCTTATATACCTTTCTCCTGGTCTGTGCATAGTCAGTGTGCAGCTAAAGTCCCTCACAATAGAGACGATGCACAGCAGCTAAGTCTGCACCCATATGACCATACTTGGAGATATCCTCCCACACTGTCCTTCCCCATACAGCCACGCTATTGTCTTGCATCTCGGCCGACTCTCGCATACGCTGGTACCTAGTCATTGGTACACCTTGGCATTCCCATGTTGCCCCTCAGGCGCTGTGCCACTCATGTATCCTATCATGGCGTAGGCCCATCATCGGGCCATTACTCCTGTCGGCACTTGGTCTATACTCATAGCCGATGCTGACCTAACCTCCTTCCATATAAGGGTCGCAGTCCTAATGTAGTCTGTCCCTGCAACCAAGGTATCGTCTGAGTCCTGTGTCTAAACGTTTGAGTGAAGATAAAAAGATAAAATGAAAAGAAAAATAGAATCCGACTCTCCAAGACCATATCTTCATAATCATCATTAGTGTTGTTACTGTGAAAATTAAATGAGATGAGGTATGCTCATAACATCACCCCCCCCTTAAGGCCTCGTGTCCTGAGAGGCTGACACCTCTGCATCCACATAGTGTGGATCGCTCTTCATGCATTTATAAAAGCAGTTTAACCGCTGAGTTTTTTCTTCAGGCGTCAAGCCTGACCATTCCGAATCAACATCTTCCACCTCCTTGACGGTGGTTTTCCAGTTCACTTTTTTCTTTGTAGGGCGTACAATGCCCTTAATCCTTTTCTGTCGGTCCTCTTCTGACTCACTGCTTTCTTTAGCAGTTATTAGTGTATCACTCTTTTTTAGCATTTTCTTTTTGAGACACTCCATGTCTCATTTGTGCACTCAGCGCTCCTCCTCCAACTCTTCTTTCTCTCCCCTGTTTGGGAAATCAAGCACGGGTGACTGCCCGCCATGCTCCAGGTCTCTGGAGAACGTCCCATCAGTATTGTCTGGCAATTCCATGATTGCCCTCCTATCGCCTTTCCAATTGCGCCATCTGCGCTCCATGTTTTCTAAATATTTTGGGCCGAAGCAGCCATCGTCCCAGCCAAAAAGTCTTTTGTCTTTCCAATGGGTTCCCCGACTTTGTGTGTGCCTTGGTGCACTAGGGGGTCATTGGGGAACTGTTTCGGTGTATTGAATGTATACTTTTCCATTTTTTAGGTTCCTAATGAGCTTAGGAGCCTTGGGGTTTTCTCTGTGGAATTCTCTAACCTCTGCCGGTGCGTTGGCAACGTTTCCAGCCAGTTCCCAGGTGGATTCTTCCACTGGGTAATTTTTCCATTTCACAAGGTATTCCAATCTCGCTCCTCCTCGTCTGCTGATGCAGCTTTCCATGATTTCTTCCACCTCATATTTGTCCTCCTGGGACTCTTCTACCATCTGCATGTCCTTGCACGCTGCCGCTTTTGCTTTCTGTTTAGGAAACTCTGGTTCCCTATATGGTTTCAACAAGACTTCGTTGAAAATGTTGTAAACCCGCCATGCTGCTGGAATTTTTAGTTTATATGATGATTCGCCAACTTTGGCGAGGACTTTGAGTGGGCTGACAAATTTCCTGTCGAGCTTTTTGGTTGCTCAAATTACTGGTAGGTTTTCTGTACTGAGATAAACCTTGTCGCCAGGTTTATATTCTCGTGCCGCCTGATGGTTACTGTCATACTGCTCCTTCATGATCTGAGCAGCTTTTTCCAATGCCCTTTTTGCTTTGGCGTGTATGTCCTCAATTTCTTTTGCCAACTGTTCCACCATCACTGCTTTTGGCACATAGGTGG
Organism: Amanita molliuscula; assembly: GCA_023014405.1. NCBI lineage: Eukaryota > Fungi > Basidiomycota > Agaricomycetes > Agaricales > Amanitaceae > Amanita > Amanita molliuscula. The sequence continues at coordinate 44,608 of JAEBUP010000001.1, forward strand.
GGTCTAGACCCTTATTTGGGTGCCGTCCATAATTCATGAAGAAGGGTATGAAGCCCATTGCTGAGTGTACCTGGTCATTGTGGCAAAATTGTGCCACCGACAGCCAATCACTCCAGTTGTCTTGGTGATTGTTGACAAACATAGTCAGGAATTCCTTTACTTCCTGATTGACGCATTCTGTTTGTCTGTCTGTCTGGGGGTGGTAGGCCATTGATCTGTTGGCCTTGATCCCCAGCATTCCATATAGGTCGTTCATAAATTTTGAAGCAAACTGAGGTCCTCAGTCGCTTATGACTTTTCTTGGGAGTCCATGCTCCCAGAATATGTTGTCTCTGAACAGCTCTGCTGTTCCTTGTGATGTGATTTCCTTTTTTGTGGGCAAGAAGTATGACTTCTTGGTGAACCTGTCAACTACCACCATGATTGTGTCATTTCCCTTTGATGTGGGTAATGGTCCCATGAAGTCTACTGAGATGACTTCCCATGGTTCCACTGGGACTTCATTTGGTCTAAGTGGGGCTGCGCATGCTTGTCTATCCGGTTTCACCTTTTGACAGGTCTCACAACCTGGAATGTAACATTCTATGTCTTTGTGCATATTTGGCCACCAGAAATTCCTTGTTAAAGACTCCAAAGTTTTAGCAATGCCGGAGTGTCCCCATGAATGATGAATTGCGATGATGTCTTCTTGCAATGCCACAACTGCTGGTACATATACCCATCCTTTCCAAGTGACAAGTCCTTTTTCAAATTTATATTCCCCTTCCACCTTTTCAAGGCCTTTGACAACCTGTGTCTCCCATTGCCACTTGGGCACGTCTTTAATATCTTTTATGATGTTGTTGATTGCATGATCATCATCGAAAACCCGTACAAAAAGGTGTTCTTTGAGCAAAACTACCCCTTCATTATCATTTTCTCCATGGGTATGTCCTGCCCGTCGTGATAGCAAGTCTGCCTTTGTATTGGACTTTCTGCTCCTGTGTTTTATGACGAAGTTGTATTCCTGCAAATCCATCACCCATCGCACCTGCTGTTGATTTAGATTTTGTGCTTTCCTGAAGTATGTCAAGTTCTGGTGATCTGTCAGAACTTCGACTGTCTGTTTGGCCCCTTTGAGATAATGGGACCATTCATAAAAAGCATGCATCACTGCAAGCATCTCCTTGTCGTAGATCTCGTAGTTCCATTTGGTGTCATTTAGGGATTTCGAAATGAAAGCCACAGGCTTCCATACATCATTTTCTGTTTGCTGTGATAGGATCCCTCCAATGGCAAAGTCAGAGGCATCCACCTCTACTCTGAACTGTCTGTCCTTGTTTGGGATCTGCAACACCACCTCTTCTGCTATAGTTTTCTTCAGCATGTCAAATGCTGCATCCTGTAGTTCTGTCCATTTCCATTCATCTTTTCCTGTAAGACGAGTCAGGGGTTTGGCCGCCTTAGCAAAGTCCTTGACAAAGCATCAGTAAAAGTTGATGAAGCCCAGGAACTGTTGGACTTCTTGCTTGCACATTGGCTTAGGCCATTCCGTTACTGCCTTGACTTTGGCAGATTCCATTCAAACGGAGTTCTCGCTGATGATGACTCCAAGGAAATCCATTTCCTTTTTGTTGAAGAAACATTTTTCTGGTTTTAATGAGAGCTTATGCTTTTCTAGTTTTGCCAGGATACGGTTGACCTGCACTGTATGTTCTGCCTGGGTTTTTGAAAATACAAGAATGTCGTCCATATATATGATGACCCAACCTTCAGCTATCTCGACTCTGAAGATGTCGTTCATCATTGTCTGGAAAGTGGCCAGTGAATTTGTGAGTCTGAAGAACATGACCAAGGGCTCAAAGAGTCCTCTGTTGGTTTGGAAAGCCGCTTTCCACTTGTCTCCTTCCTTAATGCGTACATTGTTGTATCCCCAACATATGTCCATCTTTGAGAAGACTTTCACTTGTGATAACTTATCCACCAGCTCTCCTATTAGCAGTAGTGGATATCGGTTCTTGACTGTCATCTTGTTTAGTCACCGGTAGTCCTGTACCAGTCTAAGTTTTCCGTCCTTTTTCTTTACAAAGAAAAAGGGTGATGCCATGGGCAACTTGCTTGACTGGATTCGCCCAGAATCCAGGTTCTCCTTCAGAAATTCATCCAGTTGTTGTTGTTCATCCCTGTTTAGTGGATAGATTTTACAGTCAACTGGGTTAGACCCGGGGATCAACTCAATGGCATGATCCCATTGCCACCATGGTGGTAGTTCATCGAAAGTTTCTTTCTCGAAGACTTTTCAATGTCCTAAATAATGTCTGGGGACTGCTTCCTCCAGAGTTTGTTTTTTGGTTTTCTCCACCTCTTCCGCCACTATTTTCATTGCTGTGGATGTGTATGCTCTGACATTAAGTTCTGGTTCCCCAATGTGGACTGCCAATAGTCAATCTTCTGCCTCGAGATCTTCTGCTATATCCATTTCATCCTCCGGTTCCTGAATGGAGGAACCCTTCCAACAAGTTCCCAGACAGTGGTTAAACTCCAGCATTTGTTTTTTCCAGTTAATGGTTGGGTTGTGTTTCCTCAACCAATCAAAACCTAAGAAGATGCTGGTTTTTGAGAGATGCGTCACTGCGCATTTGATGATCTCTTCGTGTTCACCAATGCATAATTTTATTTTTGCCATGTACTCCAGGGCACCTCTCGAGTTTTTTGTTCCGTCCACATTGTACATGGGGATTGGTTGAACCAAGCGTTGTTTCGCTATCTGGTGTTTCTCCACAAAGTCAGTGCTAATACAAGTTCCTGTTGCACCGGAATCCAGCAGCATTTTGATGCGGACACTTTTAGATCCATCCATCTGTGTAATGACCCCTGTTAGGTCTATCTTGTTATATCCGGTTCCCTGCACTGTTTTTTCCCATAGATGCACTAAGTTCCACATAGCATCTGTCTCCGTCATGGCATTTAAATCATCCACCAGTTGTTCGTCCACCTCTTTTACTCATTTATTGTCTACCCATTGTTGTAGACATTCCACCGCTATCGGTTTGGGTTGTTCCCAAATCCTTCTCAGCATCCACTGAGGTGTCCATACTTGTAGTTGTTGTCCCTTCTTTGCACTCACTCTCAGGTTTCTTAAGTGATGTATATTCCCACTGCATTCGTAAAGTAAATCATGCATATTAATTTGGGAGTCTATTAATACATCACTATTCAAAACCTGAGTAACAGCCAGCAATGCTGAGCACTTGCCTACTGGCTTTCCACAAAATCTGAGACCTCCTCTATGTGTCCAACTGGGGTCGTTTCCCTATCATCGACATATCTAACCATCTGCTTTCCTTTATCCCCTGGTGTAGTTCTCCTGGGTTTTCTACAGCCCCATGCCGTATGTCCTTTCTCTCCACACCTGTAACAGGTGACATTCTTTGTCCTACAGTCCCTTTCCTCATGTCCTCGTTTCTTGCAATAAGAGCAAACCGGTGTTGCTCTTTGTTTGTCTACATCCATAGCATTGGGATCTGCTCAACTTCCTGATGTGACTGGAGGTGGTGCTCGAAATTGCCATTGAGGGCGACCATTTGGGGCCGGAGCTCGTTCTTTGTATTCTCTTTGTACTTTAGAGAATCCATAGGCTTCGTTAGCCTTTCGATAAGCTCTAGCGAGCACCGTGACCCTTGTCTGGATCTGGTGTAGTGTCACGTTGTCCACTAACCCTCTGTATCGGATTAGCTCCCAACCAAGTGCTGGGTTAAGGTGGTTTGTGAACTGAGAGATCAGGGCCTGATTGTTCCAATCAGTTAACGAGGTTAGGGAATTAAACTTGATGATGTAATCTTCTATGATCATCGTTCCCTGTTGTAATTTTAATAACGCCTTGATGGCCTTTTCTTTAGTTTCCGTAGACATGAAAAACTCATGCATTTGAGTTTTAAAGTCTACCCAGTCTATGAAGGGGAACTGGTTTTCTAGTGGTCGTCTGGTCCATGCGCTGTTATTATCTGTACTTTCTCCTGTGTTGAGTTGGGCCCAGTCCAACACTGTACTCCAGCCGTTGTTGTCAATTTTGTCTTGAAACTCCTGTAGCGCCTCTTGAAAGGCTTTGAGTTTCACCCCGCTCCAGTCCGCTGCTCTGTCCCCTTTTCCACCTTTAATCCTGTACAGGCAGATGGAGACTTTTCATTTGGGATCCTTTTCGTTTGCCAGCATGAAGTAGGTTTCCATCTGGTGTAACCATCCATCCACCATTCAAGGATCCCCTTTGTAGAAAGCAGGCATTTCAGCCTTGGTAAGAGGTCTGGGCTCCTGACGATTTGATCATTGCCGCCAGAGCTTGACCAGCACTGGTGATAGCCCGTTGTCTCTCCTCCACCTGTTGATGGATTTCATCCTCTTGGGCTGCTACCGCTGCTGCTGGCTGCATAGCCACTAACAATTCTAGCAAAATCGGTCACTCTAGCCTGAAATACACAAGGAAACTAGAGAGGAGAGCAATCACATCCAAAGCAGGAGCTGGTGCTCAACCAGCAATGGCATAGTGAAGCCTACTCGTAACACCAATCCTGTTTACAACTTAAGCAAGCTTCAGGAAAGATTCCATTACTCCTCTGGACTCATGCCACATGGGCAGCCTGGTGGTAATTTGGACTTCCCCTACTAGTCACCAATGTAGAATATGTCCTCTCAGGTTGGTATCGCCTCCTGACCTCTCCTCCTGGTCTTACTCATTGCCAGGTGTAAACAGAGGGTTTTCCGGCTTACTGCTCGGGCAACTGGTGCCACACATAACAGTCCAGCAGGAGGTTAGCACTCAGATGGTTCTTGCCATGACTGCCATGAAGCTTTGTACCGCCACAGCCCAGGCTTATTGCCCTTCCTGTTGCAAAATCTCCTTATGGATGAAGTTGCTCTACGTCTTGCCTTTTACAGGGCTACCACCCCCCAACCTCTCTACCCATGGAGGATTAGACTAACCAAATTGCCTGCTGAATTTCCAGACAACCCAGGGGTGCCCTGTCTACTGGTCTCCGAGGACATGTTAACTTGGTCCTTGCAGTAGTCAGGTGGTTTTTAACTGGACTGCACACAGAAGTTTCCCCTGTTCCTGCCTGAAGTTTGCGAATCGCAGGGACTTCAGTACAGGCTCTGTGCCAGCATGTATTCTGGTTTCGGTGTCCTGCCAATGTTCCCGCCATCCCATTACTGCATGGTAGGTGTGCGTGATCATGTCAACCGTTAGTCTAAAAGGAGTTGTGCCTAGTTTATAATGGCTCATTCCTTCCTGGTTGAGACATTCGACATGGAACCACCCTCTGCAGTTACTGTTGTACCTTTCGATGTGTAGAGTGGTGTCTTTGTCATATGCCTTTCGGATAATGGTAGTTACATTGGGGTCTCGCAGATTATGATCCCAGGTGCAGATCTCTTGGATCTGAGGATAGGCTGGCCATAGGAATTCATCCCAGTATTGTTTTTTAATTAGAACCAGGTAACAGTAACCTGGTATGTCTGGGTTGAAACCACTGTTGGCCCATGACATTTTTGGGTAAGGGTAAGGCAACCATGCCTCCCTTTCGACAATCCTCCTCCACTGCTCAATTTCTCTTTTCTTGTGAGCGTTGTTTGCTCCCTGTGGGTACTCCTCGTTTGAGAGCCAATCTGCTGCAGTGGGTACTCCTCCATGCCAATGTGCTGCATCACCTCCTTGAGTGATGACTCGTGCTTTGTTTTCCTTACCGGCTTGTGCTGCCGCTGCGTATGACTGCACTGGTTGCACAACCGGTTTGGGTTCTACTACTGCTGGGTATGTTCGTCCAGCCGCCTCTGCATAGGCTTGCTCAACCGTAACTGTCGTCCTTAGGTTGACTCTTTTAATGGGTGTCTGGGCAAGCTTTTGCTGTGCTGCCCTTCATTTGGACTTTGACTGTCCACCAAATTGTACTGTCCATGTATAGTGGGAGACCTTGTGTAGGTCTACCAACTTGTCCCAGGTGTACTCGATGTCATCCCAGCATATAGCCGATTCTTCAACAATGTGGCATTGACCTGGTCAAATACTGTCCTGGATGGCAAAGACCACTGTGTTGTCCCAAAGCTCTGGTTCCCAGCTGATTATGTCATAGAGGGTAGGCCAAGCTGGCCAGTTGTACTTGTCATAGTACTCCTCTTTGAATAGGTACATGTAGCAGTACCCATTTTCCCTCCACTGGTTAGGTGCAATCGGACTCCGAGCTCGTGGTCCAGGTAGGTGCACTTTGATGCTAGCGCGCCATTCCAATAATCGGGCTTTGTGGTCATTCCACGAGTCCTCGCCAATGTCTTTGAGGAAATGCTCTAGTCCAATAGAGCAAAGCTGGTGCCGAGGCTCTGTGAGGAGCCGTTCTGGTGTCCTGGTGATGATAGCCCCAGGTGGTTTTGTGATGAGAAGGGGGTCGAATTGAATCCCCTTGTGGTGTTCCTCCTCCTCCTGCTCACGCTTCCATTTAGCGTAGTGGGTCACCTGTATGTTTCCATTCATTGCGTGCATCCACACATTCCAGTCTTCATGACTCATGGTCATGCCTTCATGTTCGTATAACTCCTCTACGTGGTGCACACATTGGAGTTGTTCTACTGCCACCCTATAGCGTCAGATGGCCTTGTCACCGTTGTTGATGAGTATGAGCCACTGGTTGTATTTTGACGAAACCAGAGCCAACCAGATCGGATTGGAGGTGTCGCCTTTGTACTGAACCTCCAGTAGTTGTATGAGGGTTTGGTATTCCCTTTCCGCCTTTCTCATGGCACGTTCTGCTTGTAAGACTGCACGAGTGGCAGCTCTTTCCATCAGAAGGGCCTCCCAGGCTTCCTTCTGTTCTAGCTCTTGCTGAGCTTCTCGCTCCCTTAGGAGGATCTGCACTTGCATGCGCTCAACTTGTCACGACTCTTTTCAGTATTTCCACCAGAGTCGGACATGGTTATCATATCAGCATATCACTGTGTCGCCAATGAATTCTCTGGGTCTGGTCTGGACTGTGTCACTGATTGTAACCCAGTCTGCATCGAAGATGCACCCGATCTCCGATAGTGTTGCCTGGGCATAAGGTAGGATGTAGGTAAACGAGCACTGCATCATGTCTCACTGATGATTCTGCTGTAATAAATTTTCAACCAAGTTCAGGCCTCCACTGACACTTGATCCATTCTTCTGGCAATTAATCCGCGCCAATCAATGATGTCCCTTGGGAAACAAGGGAGTTGCTGTCTGCTGTGTTGTGGGTCCGAAAGCTATCAATATAGGTGTGCCTGGCAATTCGCCCTAATGTCCTTGTGCCAAGTTATCAACCCCGATAACAAAGTAGGGGTTGCTTGTACAGAGGGTATGAAGGGACTTTGGTTCAGCCTTGATACACACGTATACCGAGTTTTTTCACTCGTTCCTGAGTTTTTCGGCAGTAATAATATACTATGCTTGGGGCGTGTCTGTGGTCTCCTGCCTACACTCTCCCGACACACTAGTATTCTCATTTATTACTGTTTTGTAGACAGACCCAACAGGTGAATTGAGGACATCTCGTTTGACGCCCATTGACAGTGAATGTGCTGTAGTCACCTGGAGAGGTTGCAGGCTGCGTGGTTACTACCTCTCAGAAAATGAAACTAGGCCATTGGTGCTGTGAGCAACGACAAGCCAGATGTGCTCGGTGCTGTAAGGTCCAACGGGGTAGAGTGGTAAAGACTCTAGATTATGTTAGGGACGACCTAAACACAACCTAAGAGACTCAGAGTGGTGGCTTGTTCAGCCAGAGATGATACAAGACAAGACTAAGCTTGTTGCTCAAGAAGAAGTGTCTAGGACACAAACTATCTAGAGTCTTAGGGACTCGCTACCTAAGACTACAACCCTTATATACCTTTCTCCTGGTCTGTGCGTAGTCAGCGCGCAGCTAAAGTCCCTCACAATAGAGACGATGTGCAGCAGCTAAGTCTGTGCCCATATGACCATACTTGGAGATATCCTCCCACACTGTCCTTCCCCATATGGCCATGCTATTGTCTTGCATCTCGGCCGACTCTCGCATATGCTGGTACCTAGTCGTCGGTACACCTTGGCATTCCCATGTCGCCCCTCAGGCGCTGTGCCGCTCATGTATCCTATCATGGCATAGGCCCATCATCGGGCCATTACTCCTGTCAGCACTCGGTCTATACTCATAGCCAATGCTGACCTAACCTCCTTCCATATAAGGGTCGCAGTCCTAATGTAGTCTGTCCCTGCAACCAAGGTATCGTCTGAGTCCTGTGTCTAAACGTTTGAGTGAAGATAAAAAGATAAAATGAAAAGAAAAAAAGAATCCGACTCTCCAAGACCATATCTTCATAATCGTCATTAGTGTCGTTACTGTGAAAATTAAACAAGATGAGGTATGCTCATAACACTCTGCATACATTTGCTGTGTGTCCCTGCTTTCCACAATTAAAACATGTGACAGGAGTTCGTCCTCCCATTGATGTGGATGCAGTTGCATTTGTACTTTGAACTGGTCGATTTTGTTGTGGCCTGTTGGTGTTGGTTGGGTGACTTTGTGGATATATTAACTGTGCGTCTCTCCAACTCCTTTCTACTTGTATGGCTCTGTTGTACCAGCATTGTAGATCCCCTTCTTGAGATCCATCTGCTATTCTTCCTCCATTGAGGACTTGTAACTCAATGAGTCTTCTTCCGAGTGGTGGATGCAGTCCTGCTCGAAATTGAGTGACCAAAGCTATCTTGTTGTATTGGGTGAGGGCTGCTACGCTTCGGAAATTTACCACATAGTCCTCTGCTTTAAGACTTCCTTGCTTCATATTTTGGATTGTCCGACATGCTTGATCCTGTGTTTCGGTGGTCAAGAAGTATTCTTTCATCTTTTCCATCATGTCATTGAAGCTAATGAATGGGTACTTATGAATGATGGGTTCTAATACCCATCCTTGTCCATCAGCAGTTCTTATTCCCTCATTCCATTGCTGTCAAGTATAGCTTGGTACTGGATTTCCTCCTGTCATCATCATTTCTTCCCTCCTTTGGGTTTCTAGTCCTGCCACTTCTACTTCTGCTGTTTTAGCCACTGCCCAGTTTCCTGCTCAGTTCCCTTGACCTTTTCGAACCCTTTGTAGTACCATCTGGATCATGATGTTATTGTTGGCGACCCCGACGATAGCAAAGTATGACACCATTTGTCTAAGCCAGGCTGCTATTTCTTTTGGATCTCCTTCATAATAATCCGGCATGTCCATTTGGATAGTAGGATGTGGCTCTCGTGGTGGGTGTATTGCCACGTCAATGGCCTGTATCGCTTGGGCCAGGTTGGTTCCTTGGAGAACTCGCTCATTATTTTGAGCTGGTGTGGCTGCTCCCCAAGTTGCCAAGTATTCATGAGCAAATACAGTTATTCCCACTGTGATAAGACTTATACATCCCTGTACTACTGCTTGTGTTATTTTGAACCCTACTGAAAAGTGTCTTGTAATGGAGTCATCTCCTCCATAGTATTCCAATATGTCTGCTGCCTTAGGTAAGGCATTGTCCTCGTCCTTTTTGTGCGTGACGTGGTATCGACAATTTTTGGAATTCATTTTAACTTTAAATCCTAAGACTGTATTTCTCATGTCTGGTTCGTACTGGGCAATAGTGTGCCAGGAGGGGTTTTCGGGCCAAGCATAGCAGTCCCAATACTGCCGTTTAAAGAGTGCTAGGTAGCACCATCCATTGTCATTAGGGGTGTGGTTTCCATGACCGGGAGGAGGTAAAACAACTTTTCTGTATTGTTGAACTAAGTGATTCCATCATGGAATGTTAATTTTTTGTGTTAGTTCAATTCCGTTGATGTCCTTGACCCAATCTTCGGCTCTCATCCCTAAACCGTGAAACCAGTAATATTTTGGTTGTTCCGTTTGAACAACCCCCATCCTTTGGACTCCTGTTCGAGCCACTTGAGCATAAGTCCTTGGGATCAGGACTATGTCACTTCCTACTCATAAATGCTCTTCCTGGTGAAGCTGTAGATCCGCCAAAAAGTTCCTTATTCCTCCTGCTGACCAGAGTTTTGTAAATTTTTGTCCCTGAGCATGCTGGATCAACACATCTTTGATGTGGATTTGTTCGTTAATGAACATTTCCATAGTGTACATTCCATCTTTTCTTAGTGCTTCCGGAAACATGTTACACACTCTTTGTAATTGATCAGCAGTAGGGTTTTTTGGAAGTTCCTTCCAGATCCAAGACCTATGTTCCATCTTGACCATTGCTAACCAACAGTAACCATGATCCTGTTCCATTGGTATAGGAACGACTTTCTTTTCAGGCTCCTGGATCTTTATTCCTACAACCAGTTTTGAACTTTCAACTGGTTTCCATGCAGTTGAAGGTTTAGTGACTATGGGTTTCTTTACTTCCTTTGGTTCTTCAGGAAGTTTTGGCATAAAAGCAGCAAGGGAGGGTTGAGCCCTTGGCCAGTATTGCAACTGGACTTTCGTTTCTTCATCGACTTCTAATAAGTCAAATTCTTCAATATTGTCCTCACAATTGGACTCATAGGCATAGGTGGTAACTCCGATAGATTCCTCTCTATCATCATTACAATTACAAAATTTTTCGATTTGGTTGCAGTCTGTGCAGAACCGAGTCGGTGTTCCAAAGGTCCCAGTCTTTTTAACTACTATTTGTCCATTGCACTGAGTACAGTGCTTACTAGAGACTGTCGCAGAACAAGCACCCTTCTTATCCCTTCCTATTCTTCCACCCAACTTGATGTGTTCCCAGAGACTGGGATCCAAGTTCCTGAGTTGTTCAAGGTGCTTCCAGGTATACACCTCCTCACCATGGCGGATGGCAGCATTTTCGACAACGTGGAACATGTTGTTCCTGACATTATCCTGCAACGCGAAGCAGTACTCTTCATTTCTTAACTCAGGTTCCCAGTCTAGAACCTCCTTAACCATGGGCCATGCCGGCCAGACATATTCATTATAATATTCCTCTTTGAAGAGGACCATGTAACAATAACCATTTTTCCTATACAGTTTGTTTCCCATAACCAGCATCCCGACTGGACCTGGTAACTTTGTGTGGCCAGTAGCCGACTTCCTCCATGTGCGCACTTGATTGCGACTTTCTCCTATGTCCTTTAGGAACAGATTGAGACTCATGTTGAGTCTCAGGTCCAACATCTCCCAGATCCCTTGCGTTGGATCATCAGGAGTTGGCGCGCACACCTTCCTCTTTGGTTTTGTGGTGAGGTAAGGGTCATATTGGATTGCCGACCTTCGTTCTGTCTGGACCTGCTCCCAATGGAATCAGGCATACATGGTGGCCCTGATATTGCTGTTTTCCGCATGTTTTATGCAGTTCTGCTCCTCCATTGATGAGCATCGTTCCAAGCTAGGGGTGTATAGGAGTCATCCGCAGGTATTCCACGATAGCAACAAGCAACTCCGCGCAATTCTGCACAATTCCGTGCAACTCCGCATTTTTCTGCAGTAAGGAAAGCATTGCCCATGACCAACGATCGAGTCGCCTCCTGTGTATGCCATTGAAACCCCACACCAGTCAGCCGAGTCACATGAAAATCATCAGCCGGCACAGCTTAGGTCACCGGAGAAGGAACCAGCGCCATCAAGACATATCCGCATTTGGATGATCTACATTCCAAGATCCAAGAGACACGTCATCCATAGCGACGCACCAATGCAGCAGAATAGGACCCTAGTGGATGAATAAAGCCATCGGCCGATGATCAGATACAGTATAGACCAGTCAGGTCCACGGAATATCAAGAACAGGGCCACGTCAAGACAGATGAACCCCAGAGTTGCCGTGCATGGCAATCAGGCAGGTCTATTTCAATCTGACGAGTCTATTAGCATCCCACACAGGGTCGTGGTATTGGCTCTCACCGCAGCGCTCATATTCCACCATCATGTCCCTCAGCTAACCCCATTGTGAGAAAACCTTCAAGACGGTTTTGGATATATGGTTGCGAGGTGAAAATTTCACAAGTATTACTTCGTTATTTAGAGTAGGAAAAAGTATATAAAGCCCATGTACAATAGGTTACCAACTTAGCATATCAGATTACCACAGTTTCCTTTCGAGTTTCAAGTCCTAGTCATGCCCTCCTTGTCTCATTCACGTCTCAAGTCTCATTGCACTCCGTGTTCTGTGTTCTTCGCTGTCATGCCCTTGTGTGATGAACGTCATTATCCACGGAGTTGCCAGTTCCGTGCAGTGTAACGTTGTCATCAAGTGCCCCGGAGTTGACGGGAATCCTTTCACAACCTCACCCCTTCCCATTCCTCGCTATTTCCAATAGCGGGGTGAACTTATCACCATGGACAAGACGAGACCTCGGTGTCTCAACAGTGGTAAGTCCAGCCCCCCACCGAACTGCTGGAGCAACATGATGTTGCTCTTGACACTAAGAAGCACCTCTCATACCGGAGTGCTGGTACCGAATGTCTGGAGGCACTTGAGTAGTGCCTCGAACACCATGTCCTCTTCGAGCATCTCCTGCTCGATCCGTCATTGTCTCCGGAGTTTCTCCGCCTTCTCATGCTGCAAGGCCTTCCAGGCCTCCTCCTGTTCTTTGATCAAGATTTGCTCAATCTTCCACGCCTCAATGCGTAGACACCATTCTCACTGCCGCTGTTCTTTAATCATATGCCAGTAAGCCTTGACATGTGCATCATGTTGCACATGCCTAACCAGCGCCGTGATGGTGATGATGGTGGCCTTTTTAATTTCCATGGCCTTGGCGGCAATCTTCTTTGTGATGGCACATCCTTGTGCCCAACCAATCTCAAATGTGGAGGCGATCTCCACCAATGACATCCCCACATGGGGCAAGACGTATTTGAAAGTCAGATCCATTGGGACCTGGCTTTATGAAACCTGTAAAAATTTTCAATCTATTTCCGGCCCTCCACGGACAATAGATCCCTTCATGCGGCTATTCCACAAAAACCAATGACATTTCCCAGTTGGGAAAGATGTTGATGTTGCCTAGTGAGAAACAGAATGCGACCTAGAAAGAGTGCCTGGCAATTCACTCGGGTGTCCTTGTGCCTAGTTATCTGTGCGCAGCTTAATTCGCACAGCTAGTACAGAGGGTGTCCCAAGATTTAAATCTCCGCCTTGATACACTCAATCTAGATTGTCTTCACCCTTTCCGTGGGTTTTTCCGATCCTCAAGGTATCGCCTGCCCGGGTGTGCCTGCCTGCAACTACCACTGGCACCCAACGATTCTCGTCCAAGAGGACTGTGTCGACTAGCCCACTTGAGGGAGACCTCTGTTGAGAGGGGCTATTAAGAGAGTTCAACATGTGGATGCAACGCCGAAGACAATGAGTCTTGATGAGAAAAAGATGTACCAACACCCTTGACAAGGATGATGGTAGTGAGAGAGAGTAGAAGATGTCTAACCCTAACGTAGGGCTTCGACAGAGATACGTTCAACACGTGTAACGATGAGCAAAGACTTTGCAGTGTCGTGTAACAATGTCAAACAGTAGGTTATAGAAGCCTTAAGATTATGTTAAGATGCTGTCTCACACAACCTAAGGTTTGAGAAGAAGAGAGAGAAGAGCACAGAGTAGATTGTGTAGGCAACACAAACTATCTTAAGGCTAGAGACTATGGCTCAGAGAGCCCTACTTATATACTACTAAGCCTCATGCCCTTTCCATATAAGGCTGCTTATCTAATAAAAGGAAAAGAAAAGAAAAGAAAAGAAAATAGAAATTGTATGTTCTTAACAACTGTCATGTTCTTTGGTTTATGCAATTCCCCATCTACCTTCCAGACAATGATGAATGAATACTTCCAAGATATGATCAATGAAGGATGGCTGATCATCTACATGGACAATATTCTAATATGTGGAACAACAATCACAGATTTAGAAACCCAGACAAAACGTGTCCTAAAATGGCTGAAAGAGAACAACTTATTCCTCAAACTCGAAAAATGCAAGTTTTGCACTCAGGAAATTGAATTCCTTGGAATGATAATCAGACCTGGAGAGATAACAATGGACCCAATCAAACTAGCAGGAATAGCAGACTGGCCAACGCCAACAACAGTCAAACAAGTGCAATCCTTCTTAGGATTTGGAAACTTCTACTGGCGATTCATCAGAAATTTTGCAACTCTTGCTCAACCACTTATTGATCTCACAAAAAAGAATGAAGCATTCCTCTGGACACCAGAAAGACAGATGGCATTTAGCAACCTGAAACACCAATTTACAACTGCCCCAGTACTTCGAATGCCAGATATCACCCAACTGTTCATTCTGCAAACCGACGCCTTAAACAAAGCAACAGGAGCAGTATTGAAGCAAGCTGATGAAGCAGGACTCCTACACCCTTGTGGCTTCATCTCACATGCCCTAACAATGGTGGAACAGAACTACCAGATTTATGACAGAGAGTTACTAGCAATCGTCAAAGGACTCGCAGCATGGCGACACTTTCTGCATGGATCACCCCATACCACAATCGTCCACTGCAATCATAAAAACCTATCATTCTACCAAATGCCACAGTGTCTCACCCCCAGACAAGCAAGATAGTCTTCCTTCTTAAGCGAATTTGATCTTTGAATAGAACATGTCCCCAGAACCAAAATGTTTGAAGCAGATGCCCTATCTCGATGACCAGACCACATTGGGACTGACAATACCCCAGAAGAAACCACAGTACTACCACCCAAACAATTTATCAGACTCATAGCAGATGACCTAGCAGAGAAGTTGTGCAAAGGCATGACCAAGGATGACTTTGGACAAATACTAGTTGAAGTAATCCAGAATCATCATGCACCACCAATAAAATCAAAACTACAAGACTGGACATACTCTGACCACATTGTACACTACCAAGGGAAAGTATATGTCCCAGATCAAGATGGATTACGCACCCAGCTCATCAAACTCACACATGAATCACCCACATCTGGACATCCAGGACAATTCAAAACCCTAGAATTACTTAAACGAAACTACTGGTGGCCTGGAATGAACAAACACACTCAAGAATGGATTGAAGGGTGTGCGCTCTGCCAACAAATGAAAGTTAACACCCATCCTAACACTCCTGCCCTACACCCGATCAAATCTAATGCAACCCGACCCTTCCAGCAGGTTACAATTGATTTCATCACAGATCTACCAGTTGCTGATGGCTTTGACTCAATCATGGTCACAGTGGACCATGGCCTTACAAAGGGGGTAACCTTTTCCCCTTGCAACAAAACAAGCGATGCACTAGAAACTGCAAACTTATATATAAATGAGAACTTCAAATGATTTGGTCTACCCGATATCCTCATATCCAACAGAGGACTGCAATTCACATCAAAGGTATTCCAAGAAATAGGAAAGGCACTGGGAATCAACCATAGAATGAGCACAGCCTATCACCCTCAGACAGACAGTGAAACAGAGAGAGTCAACCAGGAACTAGAAGTCTACCTCCAAATGTTCTGTACAAATGAACCACACAAATGGAAATTGCTCCTGCCAATCACAGAATTTGCTCACAACAACTGACACCATGATACCATCAAAGCATCACCATTTCAGCTAATGTATGGAACAAACCCTGTCGCCATTCCCACAGCCACATGCCCTATGACAACCCCTGCAGCTGAAAATCGACTACAAATGCTACAGAAGGCCAGAGAAGAAGCACTCACTGCACATGAGCTTGCTAGGCAGATGGTAGCACTTAGAACAAAGGACAAAAGCATTAAATTTGAAAAGGGAAACAAAGTCTGGCTTGAAAACCAAAACCTCTGAATACCCTATGAATCAAGGAAGCTAGTGCCAAAAAGAGAAGGACCCTTCACAATCGAACAAGTACTAGGACCTGTTACATACAAACTGAAACTCCCCAAACAATGGCACATCCATCCTGTGTTTCACACTGCATTATTAACCCCATACAAGGAGACAATGACACATGGACCAAACTTTACGAAACCACCCCCTGATCTTGTAAATGGACAAGAAGAGTTTGAAATAGAAGCAATCATTACACACAGGAAGCAAGGAACCAGCTATCAATACCTAGTCAAATGGAAGGGGTATGGACCAAATGAAAACTCATGGGAACCCAAAACAAATCTCAAAAACGCTGCAGATATCCTCAGAGCATATAAAAACTGTCGAAATCTGCTATAAACACCATGGTTCAGTATTGCAACAAACAGATTCTCAAGCAAAATACCAGATATACCAAGAACATCACCTCCCCCTACTCTCGATTCTCCCCTAGACAATCCATCCCAAAGCTCAGACATCTAATCATCCAACTCCCTAATCAAACTCACCCCTGTCAAGGGCAATGTGCAATAGGAACAGCCTTCCTCAAATTATGCAAAATCTTGCTCTACCAAACAAAAGTACCATCACTACACCCCATATATGGACCACTGACTAGCTCAAATCGCCGAACAACAGCTGATATTATCCTCAGGAACCACCATACCAGAGAAGCACAAAGGGCACTAAACTTGTGGATCATTAACTGAACAAGAGACCTGGAAGCAGTGGGAGTGACCTGCCTACACCATGCAGCTGCACTATTCCCTGATAGGATTGACTTCCCATCCAGTGGACCACTAGACCTGGACCTACCCCCAAACTACCTGTACATCCCACATGGGGGAATACCACCTCCATATCCAAACCTGCCACAACCACCCCACTACCAAAACTTCAAATGGGAATCAGGGTACCCCATGATTGCTGGTATCATCCATCATATGAATCATGGAACAATTACACATCGAATTACACCCAGACCACTACACAAACCCCATTTAGCTGTAAGAATCCCCATGCGGCCTAACACTCCCAGACCAGAAACACTAGCTGATCAGCTCTTATGAGAAATCCTCTCTATTGATGCAGACAACTCACTGTGGGATATGGAATACCTTGACAAAACCACTCCCACACACAACCTATAAAATGACAAGATTCCTACTTCCTAGCCCCAACCAACATCACATACACAAAGATGTTCTCTTTCATTGCCATCCTTGTCGCTCTCATCTCTGCCTTCTTCTCCTCAGTCATTGTTGGTGGACTCATTCTTGCCACCCTGCTCGCTGTACTCACCCTTGCCTACTTGTTCCCCACCAAACTCCCCAAGCTTGATGTCTTCACACCTCCCCTTGAAATCTTCATCAAAACCGAAACCATAACTTACAATGACAACAACTTGCACATCCACCCACCCGAACTCATTGAGGAGCCACCTGTCAAAGAAGAAATCATCCCTACTCCCATTCCTCAACCCCCTCATCACCGCTGCATCACTAGAAGCTTCATATATCATAGCCAACCTCCATGACCTTTCCACCCCACTTGGAGCCCTTATGGGACTTACCCTCACCACTGACCCAAATGCCATGACATACACCAAACGGGACCTCGCACTTCGAGAACTCTGACAACTGAAAGTCACCCTTGACTCCATGAGATGGCATGTAGATACAATGCAAAAGGACATTGAAAACATCATCCACTGGTATGAATCAAGGAGGGA
This sequence comes from Amanita molliuscula, assembly GCA_023014405.1. Lineage (NCBI taxonomy): Eukaryota > Fungi > Basidiomycota > Agaricomycetes > Agaricales > Amanitaceae > Amanita > Amanita molliuscula. The sequence goes on from JAEBUP010000001.1 coordinate 62,165, forward strand.
TCATGCCTGGACAACCCAGGGCTGGCCTTGAGAAGTCGGTGACTTCTCACATAGAAGGGGGGTAATGTTACAATTTCTTTCTCTAACACTTGCTTGTTACAACAGCCTTTCTTCATTTTGTCACTACACCTTGTTACTTGTTTCATCTACCTGTTTCACCCCTTGTTTCACTTCCTTTTATACTTCCCCATTGTCCTCCAGACAGTATATAAACCCACACATGTACCATAGTTCTCTAGTTCCAACTTAGTCAAGTATTGCTCTCAATTGAACAATCCTCTTGCTCTCGCCTTCCACAACTGCTCGAGCTCCCTTTCTTGTCATCTAGTACAGCATTGAGGTCTACTTTGTCCATTGACTGGGATTAGACCAAGACTCTAGTCATCACTGTTGACTCTGTAATGAACCGAGGGCATCAACCTTAACAAAGGCTGTGCATTCTCTTTATCAGGTGTTTGATCATGATGACATGATCATTAACAAGGAGATCATGTTATGGCCAGAATGGTATTGACTTCTTCCAGATGAAGGTTCAACACCTTCCCACACACATGTTGAACATTCCCCTTTCATATGCCTTATTCAGTACTTACTTGTTTCATCTCATGTTGTGTATGTGTTGTTTGCCCATCATTAATGCTCTGCAGCTGCTGCCACCCACAGCAGTCATGTCTTGCATCTCCATTTTTTGCACTTAGTAATATGTAGTGTGACCCTGTATATATAAACTGTAGTAGTACTGGATTGGTTCTCCAGTTCAGCAATAGATTTCTATTGCTTGTCTGCACTTGCCTGAGCTTTGCCTCCTGGTCAGCCCCTCCATTCTCAACACCCAAGCATCCCTCTGCCTGCCCTAGTGCACCCAGAGTCTGCCTTGCCTGTCTATCACCCTTAGGAGCCACTGACCTTTGCTGCCATGCATCACCTTGCTTATGTGCCACTACCATGCCCCAGCTTGACCCTAACACTGCTGATGCTTTTGCAGTGGAAGTATGTCTGCAAGGAGTTCCATGCATTTTAGAACCAGCCATGGTGGGGATGTGGAGCTCAAGTTCATTGTGGGTTGAGGGTTTTATGGTTAGAAACATGTTCCATGGGCCTACTGAAGGCAATGCAAGGCTTGGGCTGCTTACATCTGCAACACATGTTCACAGCCCTTTGCTCCTGCTCCAATAACCAGACTGGTTATGTATCAGTTTTGTCAAAATCCTGAATTGATATATGTAACTGTGACTGAAAGTTTTTTGAAAATGGAAAAACCTTGCCTGAAAATTTGACCATGACCAGTTTTTTTTCAGTCAGGCTAGGTTAGGTTTGCAGTCATGTAACTTAACTTTTAAACACTAAACCAGAACCAGAACCAACATGAGTTCAGTTTGAACCAAGGTTTGGAACTGAACTTCAGGATCCCTAGTTTTTGAGGGTTGTAGGTTGTGCAAGTCCTTGCCTTCCTCGAACTCAAGCACAATTGAATAACATTTCCATGTGCTGTCATCAGCTGGTTCTCAGCAATTGGGGACTCTCTGTGTCCTGATACAGGTATGTGGATGGTCACACAAGACATTGATGGGCATTAGTGATGTCAATGGCTATAGCTGGGTTTTTTTTTAAATTGCTATATCTAATTGTAGAAATTACCTAAAAGTCTGAGATAATTTGAGCAGATAGTTCAACCAAAAAGACAATGGGTCCTCTGCCAACACTAAGCATTCTGCAAAGCTGGTGTTGAGAAAATTGACTCTAACTGATTGCTTAGCTGCTATGGCTTAGCTGCTAAGCAATCAGCTAGGGTCAATGGTTGAACTATCTGCTCAAATTATCTCAGATTTGTAGGTAATTTCTACAATTAGATATAGTGATTGTTTAAAAAAACCGGCTATAGCTGTTGACATCACTAGCTGTGAGTAAGATAACACACCTATCATGATCAAGGCCAAGGACTTGAAAGAAAGATATCAAGACCCTCACTACAGGGCCTAGGTGGAAGATATTTCATGGATTAAATTATTTCTTGTCAGTGAAAGAGGAGGACAAAAGGCAGAGAAAAGATGTATTTCAGGTCACATTTCAGATATACATAGCACATAAAATATTCATTTGAGAGGAACTTCTGTACACACTAGGTAACAACAGTGGATATGATGGGTTCAACAAAAAGACTCAGGCAATACTGGTGTCACCATTCTCTAGTGCTCGCCTTCTAAGCGAAGGCAATAACGAAGCCGTGCCATTTCTTCATCTTTGGCTTCTTGATCATCACATTGTTTCGAATGCCCAAAGTCGATGATTGTAACTCCCAAGTTACTAATAAGGATATTCCCCCGACGGATGTCTCCATGGAGTATACCTGCACGATGAATGGACTTCAATGTTGATAAAGCCGATTTGCTAATTTGGAACGGATAATGTTGTGAGTCGAACAAGTCTTGCTGAAGAAACCTACCGGTCAGAGATTGACAGATTGCCTCGTGCGTCAGAGAGCGGAACACCAGCATAAAGCAAGACAAGAGCACAAGCACAACCTTCGGAGTCGTCAAAGATACCCAGTGCTGTCCCGATACCTTGATAAACTCCTTTCGACTTCAAACGGCGATAAACTTCGTATTCGCTCCTAAGCGCATCCCGTTGTTCACTGTCGAACGCAAGCTTGACGACAACGTCAAGTGGCATAGCACCATCCAAAACTTCTGGCTTAAGTGTGCCGCGGTGCACCACGCCTGTCGCGCCCCGCCCAATTTCTGATGTTAGGACGATGGTTAGACGATCCTCTAGTCCGTAAGAGTAGAGGGCTCGTGGAGAAAACGGAGGAGTTGGACACCTTGTGTGAGCCATAATCGAAGGAGCAGAGCGAAGGAACGAGGCAGGGATTGCTGAGTCGTATACATCATATTGGAGGTAGAGAAGGACCACATCGCGGTTGCCGGCCGCATCTATCGCTTTCTAATGCTCGTCAGGTTCGTCGGAAGGTTGACATGGTTCAATTTAACGTACCTCGATGGCTGCCAATTCATCACCAGTAGGGCCTTTCCTTCCTGCAGAGCCTCGGGATCTACCACTGTTCCCACCTGTATCTGTACCTGTACCTTTACCTTTACCTTTACCCTTGCCCTTGCGATGTCCGCGGCCGCCACGGCCGCCCTTACATCCACTTCCAGAACCACGATTGTGATCTTGGTCGTCTTGGTCTTCGCCATCACTGATCAAGTCGCCATCATCGCCGTTGCCGGAGGGCTTTGATTCAGGTCGCTGCTGCCACCGGTCCATCATGTCTTGGATGGCAGCAATATATATGCCAACATGGAGCTTCCCATACCCGGGGTCAGAGCACATAGACGGTATGATAAGCTCCGAAACGTAAAGCGTTTGAGAACGTCGATGGCGGAGACACACGAGCTCTCGGTTGCCCGAGTGAAGGACGATGACTGTCCCATCGACTCGTACGGCTTGTGCCCACGCCTGCATAAAGTCGACACATCAGATTTATTTTGACAGGCATTGTGCTGCACATCACCTGTTGCATTAATTTTTGCGCAGTTATGTCATGTCGATCTTGGTGGACGTCGTCGTCTGTGTTGCGTTTCTTGCCTTTACCCATAGGAGACCCATGCTCTGAGACCTCTTCATTATCTCGTTTGCGTTTCTTGTCTATATCCTTCATAGGAGACCCATGCTCTGATGATGATGGAGGAGGATGCGTTGAAGAGCCTGACGCTGCAGCTGATTGAATTACCGGCCTCTGTAGTGGTTGTATGTCGATTTCTTCGTCGCGATCCTCTCCAGGGAGGCTCCACGGAGGAGCCTGCGCATCAGGCCCAACGACCGTCCTACGAATCTTCTCCTTTTTCTCCAAATGTTTAGTATCTGGGCCACAATCTTTGCAGAACGTCCAATTAAACTCGCTCAGAGTACGAACCGCGGCAATCACTTCATGAGAACCTACAGGTGCACTCTTCATCTCCCATGTCGCCAAAGACGACATCGACCCCCTAAGCTTCTCAAACATAGGTACGAACTTTGCTGTCCATGGTATTCACGATCTCTGCCCGTTCTATTTTGTCCTGACCAACGCCTTCTCCCATGAAACGGAGCTGCCCGTCCATAATTGTGTAACCTGAGGGAATAGGTGATTGCGTCCAAAACAAAAGACTCTGCCATTCCGGAGCTTTAGGGTGCAGAGCGAGCATCGAAGCTACGCGCGTGCAGTATCTGGCGGTGGTCTTGTCGTAAAAATTTGCAACTCCTTTCTCGTCTGTCACAACCTTGTCTAAATCCCGCATGTCATGTCTTCGCTGTTCGGCTGTGAAGCCTGTCAGAGGTGGAAGGGTTTCCAAAGCGGCGTCAAGTGCTTTATCGGCATTTCTTGCGAGATCCTCGACTAGGGATGCAAGCGGCACTACCTTCTTGACAATCAAATCGGAAGAAAAGTGTTTATCATAAAATCCGGGTGGACGGGTGGCGGTTGATTGCTTCGTTGATGGCCTCGCTTTAGGGGCAGGAATGAGAGCAGGGGGATTCCAAGAGAAAAATGTCTCGATTTCTTCGCGAAGTCCAGGCAATGGCCCAGCGGTAGTCATAGCCATAAATAATCGGCTGCGGCTACATAGCTATAGCCGAAAATCGGCCATCGTAGCTTAGCTAAGCCTCTTTGACATTGACATCACTAAGAGCTGTTTCTGTCATCCATTTGATAAATTCATTATGCAGGTGGGTGGAGACATCATATGACGACGGCAAGTCTTGGATCTTGGTACGTGGTTGCATCACAACGAGGACATTTCAGAAGGAATCTTTGGAGTTATGAGCATTTCATTCCTTTCATCGACATCTTTTCCTCCGAAGGTCCTTTCATTTAAAAATTGAATCCTACATGTGGCACCGATGCACTTTTAACCATCACAGGAATTGGACGTTTTATGGTCTTACGGCACAAAAAGATCCCAGTGGCCAGTTCCTGGACACAGTAGACGAATTCAAACCACAAAACCTGGACCATTGAGTTCTAGCATTCCCTAGATTCACTCGACCCAATATCGTATAGTTGCAAAAGATCTATACTCTGCTGAACGTTCTACCGAATGACAAACTCCATAACCGTTACTATCTGCACCTGTTAGGAAGACATAGAAAATACATTTTTCTCTAATGCTCATCCCCACTGCAAGATCGAAATCTATTTTATTCATGATGCGGTGAGAGAGTCAATGATAAAAAATAAAGTCAACTAATACATATGTAGACAGCGTGATCATATGATACACACATATTATGTTATGGCCTTCTATCCAATAGCGCTAGAGTCCGAGACGGCTAAATGCTTGATACAGTGTTCCAAGTGAAACACCCCACTGCATGAATACATGTACTGGAATATTGTACACAAGGTGCAGCTCTGCAATGATTGCTGTAGCTTGCTCTAGGTCGTCGGCCGACACTTTTACCGCCAACGGAATCCGCAAAGCGCGGATGACATCAATATATCCATATTTGCAGTCGTGGGGCCAACCGTTAGAGCAGCAGAGATAAATAATTATGGAAAGCCGATCGTGGACGTCAAATTAGCGAGTGTGGGCGCGCAGTTAGCAAGAACTTACGCAAACTCTGTGGAGGCTCAGTAAATACCCCCTTGACTAGCGATGATTGGGAAGGTGACCCTTCGTCGTAGCCCCACTGGGTAACAGCATTGCACAATTTAGGTGGCTGAGGGTAGGATGCCAATGGTTCTGGCCCAGGCGCATTCGGAATGTCTGATAAATACGGACTGGGCAGTGTCCAAGTCCTCGATGACGGGATGCACCTGTGGTCAGGTGATTCTGGTAAGCTTGAGGCGGTGGATGATGTCGACGTCCGTAACATCCAAGGCCTCGACGATCGGCACGACTCGTCTGCATCTTCATCACAAGAGGATGGTGTATTGTTTTCCTCTTGATAATCGCTGCCATTGCATGGCGAAGAAGGTAGAGAAATAAGTTCAGGGGATTGACAGAAATACATGGGTGGAATGGCTGCTTGAGGGGTGATGTATTCATGTCTCTTATATGCGTTTAAACTATAAAGTACAGCAGCCTCCACCTCGCGCTTGATACAGGAAAAAAATTTTGTCGCGGTGGTTGCGGAACAACTTGAATACCCCGGACGGTGCCTTGAGGCCTCGAGGCCTTGGGTGATATCACCGTGGGACGTGACGGTGAGTCGATAGTCGGGAGCGCCCTTTCCTTATGGGTCCTGATGTGCGCCATGACCGGAAACCGACACGTCCGGTAGGCGTTACTTTGATTCTAAACAGCATAGAGTGCAATTTACAAGTACAACTTTCAGGCAATTCTACATAGATCTACAAGTCAGGATGGATTCCGGCTTCCTTTCTCAGCTTCGTCATCGCTAGGAACATGTAATTCACGAACATGTTCGACTCGGGAACGGAACAAAACAACTGACCTGCGATGATGGCGCTACCAACTCCGCTACCATCTTCGGCATGGCGTGTTATGATGTTCCTACCGTGGGTTCAGACCAAGCTAAACGACGCTGTCAATCATACGCACCTGCCCCTCTCACCAAATATATCAACCAAACCTTCGTGGACTCTCTCGGGGAAGGACGGATATTTCTGCTCCAAAGTCAGGGAAAATAGATAAGGGAGGAACGGAAGGATTCACGTTGTACAACGAACCATCAGCACCGACCAAGCAACCTTCGTCAAGGTATCCCATTTTACCGACAATCGCGGCAATTCCACAGGCGCTTAGACGAGCAGCGCGTCTACCAATGAGTTTAGCCAATGCACGGAAGAATTGGCGCTCCGCTAGAGTAGTCTCCACGGCAAAGAAATGTGTGAAAATCCCAATGATCATGAGCAGTTCATCAGTAGGGTCACTATTAGCCAAATAATTAGCGATAAATGTAGCGAACGGCTCGACGTGACTCGCCTCTCCATCAGGGATAAGAATGCTGTATCAAAACTGTATGGAACTTCAAGCTTGTACGTATTTTGTCCAAGGAATAGAACACCTTCATCGATCAGCTCGCAGATGATGAGTCGCAAGATCTCGCCCAGGTATCTCCCAGCAATAAGTTTCTGTGCATAGAATGAAACAGGACCGACACAACTCTAAAGTCGGCCTTACTTCAAAAGCCTGTTCATTAGGTTTGTTTGAACTTTGGTCCACTATTGTATCGTACTTAGTCCTCGGTAAATGTTCATGTTCAAACGAATCAAAGGCACCCTAAATACATAATTAGGCAATGGCAGGCCAAATCATAGGCTCTCACCCATTCGCAGTTGATGGCTATGTCTAAATTCTTGCCGATACCAAGAGACTCGAGCTTCGGAATATCCTTGGCGCGCTCCATGTAAGCTGCATTACAGCCCGTCCCGAAGATGACCGCAATCTTTGTTTTCGGATTCACATAATGGGAAGCTATCAGCGTGCCCGTTGTATCGTTAATTAACGCGGTCAACTGCACTGGCAAATTCTTGACAAAACCCAGTATAGGTGAGCCGGCAACACTCAATTGATAGACATACAAGCTTTTCAATTGATTCCCTCATCATCTGGGCTACATCGTGGCCTTCGGTATTGGGAGCGCCGAAACCCTTGGTCCATCGAATAAGATTGCCGTGGTCAATTCGGTCCTGACTATGCAATGTCTGAACAGCTGTAACTATTTCGGCGATACTGGAGAGGCGCACGAGCAGGGATAAGAAAACTGGCACAAGGTAAGCTATCGCAGCATCTCGGGCGCGGGGAACTAACTGTGAATCCAAGTGGTAAAACCTCTCCAGGCTTCAGGGCGTTTTCCTCGGCAAAGTTGGTGTTGATGAATGTCTTCAGACATTCGGCGCAGAAGTCAAACAACTTCTGGCCCTCGTCATGTTTTTGTTCCTCGGTCAATCGATACTTTGTCTGAGTAATCTCAAATTTGCCATTCCCTTGAACATTAACCAAACAGACTCGGAGATTCGTGCCACCTTAATAGTGAGAAACAGTAACGTAAATGTAATCGCTCTGAACCGCACTACATACCTAGATCCATGGCTAGAAAGTCACCCCGCTCTTGTCCTGTAGGCCAACCGAACACGAACGTCGGCAGCATGGGCTAAATAAAAGCCACATGTCAGTAGATAGGTCGCTTCAGACCAAGCAACGTCTGTGTGCGCATGATCTGGTGTGACCTTGCGAGTGACATCGATGGTCCAAGACAGCCAATAATCATAGTCGCATCGCATAACAAGGACTGTACATACCACAGTCTGCCCATGCTGCTCAAGGCCCAGTTCCAGGGCCTCTTTAAAGGCTTCCACGATCATACGCATCCGTTGGGGCGTGAGGGTGAATCTGCGCCATAATGAAGATGCATGCACTCGATTGCATTGACCTCCCACTTACATGCTCTCCAGCCTCCGAAGATGATCTGCCATCGTCCTGTGATATGCGGCACATATGAGAGATATAGAAAGATAAGTGATGCTGATGACGAACCTTTTCGTTGCATGGGGCAGGATCTCCTCATCTTGAGTTCTAGTGTGGATTGCAAGGGTTTGCCCGGTGGGCAGGGTGACGCTTCCGCTTCCGCGACGAGAGACAGGCATGGTGGGGCGTATCAAATCAGTGATAGCAAGGTGAGTGCTGCAGATAAAAGGGGCTCGTCTTACTCCATTTGGGTCCTCACCGGTGCCGGTCACCGTGGGAGCAGCTCCTCAGAGCTGTCATGATTGGCCTCAAGTCCACCCTCAATGTCCGTCCTTTTCACGCCTCAGAGCCCTGCTAACACCACCGCAGGTCATAGACAACTCGGGCGCTCTGCTCGTAGAATGCGTCAATATTCTCAAGCAGAAAGTCAACAACGGATGGGGTTCCGTTGGCGACGAAATCGTTTGTGTCGTCAAGCGCGCGCGTCCGGTATCTGCTGCGGCTCAAGCCTCTGTGACTGCCGTCAAGGTTAGGAAGGGCGACGTTCGACGCGCCGTCATTGTGCGGACGAGAAAACCAGTTCAAAGACCAGACGGAAGGATCATTCGGTTCGATGACAATGCGGCCGTATTGCTTAACAACAAAAGGGAAATGTTGGGAACGCGTATTAGTGGCGTCGTAAGTGCCGAGTTACGGATGAAAGGTTGGGGTAAAATAGTCAGCTTGGCACCCAAAGTCCGTCGCATCGGCTATTTTTTTTTGGCAGAGCTACTCACGTGCATACCGCTAGACTGTTTGATTTATTGCTCATCCCCGTCATTCTTGCTTCATGTATTTAGACAATTGCTTGAATGGTCAAATGCGACGAGCACATTTTCCAGTCATCCCGTTACGTATATGTCTTCCACGCTCATGTCCTCTTGGGACCGAATGTGGTACAACTTTGTCAGCTGATGTCGATTATAGATCTTCAGGGGAACGGTTTGCTTTCTCATCTAGCCCGCCTTATCGAGCACTCTTGGTGAGATATCATATTGTCTCCAAGAAGCTTACATGTTTTGTACATGGTAATACCGTAATTACCTCGGACGAGTATTCCTATTGCCCGATTCTAGTCCGATCTACGGACCAGCATGGGCTCATTAGATTTAGTTCGCCCGCATATCTTTCTTGAAGGCTTTTGTTAGGTCCGTGTCATACTGTCCGTCGTTTTGGGACTGATACTACTCTATTCCTACGCCGTAAATTGCTTTGTATCACCCTAGGTAGTTATTTGGTCATTCATCACTGGGTTCCTCGTTCAAGTCACACCTTATATGCATCGGCAAGACACCTCTTCATACTGCCCCTAGAAGCCGGACTATCCCATCCCTCGCCCAACTGCGTTGTGGTATCATCCTGACTAGTCGACGTCGTCTTCTTTTCCTTGTATGACATACGGAACGATGGTGAACGTAAGCTCTTCCAGTTGTGCTGTTTGGAGGCAGAGAGTGTAAGCGCCGCTGTATGCCTAGAATCACTGAACGCATTATTGAACGTAACTATTATCTGTAGAAACTTTTCACTTTTCTTTAAAACTTGAAGCTTCTCAAATGGCCTTATCGCTGCGTTAATCTTGTCGTCCTGTTTCGCAACGATCCTTATACGGGAACTTGCTACGAAGTCCAAAGCACAAAAAGCAACTCACCGATTGAATTCCGATAGCTAGCTTCACGTCACTCTCTGTCTAGACTTACCATTCTTTATCCTGCAAAAGGTGAGCTGGACGAGGCTTTCCGTCACACAGCATAAAGCTATACAAGTGCAAGAATAACCTTCTTCAACTTCGTAAAGACCTGTTGTGTCACTTCGTGGCTTGGGGGTCATCGAACCCAATTTTCTTGAATTCTCAAAATCGGCTCGTAAAAACGGTCCAAGAAGGACAAAATAAAGCAATTCCGAGATCATCAAAGTATTGTTGTTGACTCGGAAATTTTGCACTGTCCGCAACTCTTCCTGTTAGCCAGGAACACACCAAAAGCACACAGATGATTTAAAGGTTTGCTTCACTTATGTGCAGACACAGATTTGCATGAACATGAAATTCCACACCGTTGCCGTTTGGTGATTGGAAGAGAGTAAAGGAACACGATACGCCCATGGGCCAGTGTGGTCCCCGAACGAGCCTCAGGAGCTTTATTCTCTACTAACGACTGGGTTCGTTGCACTGCCTACTCCGTCTCTAGCTTGTGGCAGCAATCGTGTCCGAGTCGTAGGCAGGAAACTCAGTGAACTGGACGTTGCGGGTGGGCTCGAAGCGATCGAGGCCATGGTCATCGGCGTGTTCTATCCAGTCTGTTGATGCTGTGATGGCCTGAAACTTCCCAGGAAGCGACGTGGACAATGTCGTCGTTGTCGTCGAAAAGGAGTAGGTTTGCAGAACAGTTCATAGCTATTGAAGAACTGAAATCCTTCATTCGTCGTCTGATGAAGCCTATGGAGTATCGCAACAGGGATGGGTATCCGAAACTACCCATTTTCCGCAAGTCCGCTGACATGTTATCTTTCGCCGATCGTTTTCAATTTCTCACTTGCCATAGTGGGAATAATTCCCTGCGCAACAAGTACTCAATACCCTGCTGGTTCTAGAAATTGATGCGGAGCCCCCGTACGCGGTTTCGGCTTAAAATTTTTCTCTTCCTACGCTATACTCGGGGACCAACTATATTTCAAAGAACGAATGCACGTGCCAAACGATATGCCGCTGTGATGTCACTACAAAAGTATGTCATGCCGCCTGAATCAATGTTGTACACCCATACGGAACGGAAACGAATAGTGAGTATGGATTTTGATCGAGGTTCCGAAACAATGGTTGCTAGTCCACAGGCGTGTCAACAATTCAATCCTGGATCGGGATGCGGTCGAGAGCAGTACAACCGATTGAACACAGCTGCGCGCGGATGTGATCTGAACCTTCCCCAGTCGTTGTCATGGGTACTTTCAGGTAATGTATATGGCAGGTCCAGATCCATGTGGTATTTCTCACTCCAAGTTGGAAATAATCAGAGGCGCATAGAGACCATCGCTCAAAATTGCTCCATGGTGAAATTCAGGCGCATTGAATATTGATCAATAGAGTCTATGTGCTTTTGTACATAATAAAATATACAATAAGGATACGGTCGTCTAAGCGTCACGCCAATGCCGGACACCCAATTCGGTCCCCACCCGCGTGATCAGACTCACACTCGCAGTTCTAGCATCCGCCGCCGCTTATACCGATCAGCCAACTCGTCCAGTTCCGTATCTCTCGACCTCTTCTGACCCAGCAAACGCACAATATCGTCATCGTCCTCCATTGCGCGGTAGGGCGCTATTGGCGACTTCCAATTCACCAGCGTCCCAGACGAAGGCGGGATCAGCGTGATATCCAGCTCAGAAAGCTCGTGATGCGAACATATTGATTCTGAAGCGATGGCAAAATCTTTAAATAAATTAAAAAAACGTAGTGAATGGTGAAGACGACTTGACGTGTGATGGCAGCTGAAGCGCTTACCCATTCTGTCGTATATCGTTTGCGTTGGAGAATGACGCACGTCGGCCGAGCAGTCGTCCATCACGCCAAATGGAGTGACGTGATGCAGGCCCAAGCTGTCCACGCTTGTCGAAGCCGTGCTCGCCACTCCCGAGTAGGACCACACCGACGCCGACGAGCTCGATGCGACCATAGAGTCGGGTAGGTCATCCTCCGCATCATAGCGATCCAGCCACTCAGCCACTCGGAAATGCCGTGCCTCGTCGGTGACAGCGTCCGGCTGTAGAAAGGAAGCGTTCCAGGGCTTGGTAGACTGCGACATGGAGTCGTCGTCGGCGTCGCCATCGACGTTGGGCGGACCGGGGTATGGAATTGGGTTGGGATGATACGGCACCGCGCTCTGGGGTTGCGGTGTCAGAAACTCGGCATGCGAGACGGTGGGACCTGAGAATGACGTACGGCGGTGCTGGTGTGTGCAGCAGACTGGAGGCAAACGGCGTCCATGGAGCCCTCCCAAACTCAGCCGTGCGAGCTGACCTGGCATATATAGGCGGTAGGGCGAGCGGACTTATCGCACGCACAGACGACATAATATGATCAGTTGCGGCCAACAGCTGAGCTTGTCGGATCAATGACTTTAGGCAGTGGCGCTACCTAGCTGTGCACACATCCCGCTGCCCCTGTCGCCATCGTCAGGTGAACAGCCAGCGTTAAAACTAGTATCCACTTCTACATCGTACATCTTTAGTAAAAATATCCCAAAACCCAGTCCATACACCCTCGTAGGGATAAGGGTAGCGTCGCTAGCAAAAAGAGGTTTAGATTCTCAACCAGAAAACAGACGTAATGTATATAAATACGTATACCCAAGTCCATGTCCGAGTGAGATTGATCCAATGTGCGACACCGGAGAGTGACGAAAGGGATATAGGCTGGCAGAAGGAACACAGTGCAATCATCAAAGCGTGCAAAGTGAAGAAAGAAATAGCGAAGCATGACTTGCATGGGCGAAGATAACAAGTGTAGGTAGCATTGCGAGCATGGCAAATGTGCGTGTCTTGACACGCTGTCATGTCATTAACGTTAGGAGACTTCGTTATCTCGTTTTAGATGTTCTCTCTTCCAAAATTTATCGACCGGTCCTCTTGAGTACGGCATCGACCAATGCCGATGTGGAAAAGGCGGGACTGCAGTGCTTAATAATAATAAAAAGGACACGTCTTGTCGGGCCCGCGGCTCTTCGGCCATATAGATACGATAAGCACGGGGGAGGATTGCGGCGAGAGGGAGGACATGCAGTTGATTGAGGGTATGAGTTTGAGCAATTGATGAGTAGAAAAGAAAATAATAATAATATCGTTCTCCCTGGGCCTGTTCCGTGTCGACGGTCTGAGCCAGGAACGTCGGGAACTTGTGGAAGAGGCGTCTCAGACAAGGGACGGAGGCCGCTTAGATATCTGCACCTGAGAACTCGGTGATGGCGACCGTGATGGCGGCCGTAGGGTTGGCCTCCGATAGGTCTAATGGAGCAACCATGAGAACAAAATAGTGACGCCATTAACGGCAAGGTACGTACGTGTCTAGACATGATGATCTTAGCCATAGATGCTGGGACATCTGTCTGATACATGGTTGGGACTGGTTGGTCAAGGTCAGCACATGTGAAGAGTGGGATTCAAAGTGTGTCACTTACCGGGAGTCTCGAATGCCGGCCCAGCACGACGAGCCTGATGCCATGATTGTAACTGTATAGCCTGATCCTGAGTCTGAGCCTGGGCCGAGCCTTGCGATGCCTCCATGCGAGGGGGAGCAGGGATGTGCAACTGGCTGGTAGCAGGGTTGGAGGGTGGAGCGGTTGGGCCTCTACCGCGCAAGACATCATTCCGCGGAGCGCTGAGGGAGATCGGAAGGGACGATTCCCACTTGAACCAGCTGAACAACATGCTGCCCCATTTCCCTTGAGCCGGCCCTCGTGTCTGTTGCTCGAGCACAGAGGCGGTAACGGGGATGTGCTCGACCTTTTCTGACTGTGGCCGCTGTTTTGCGGGCGCAGGCGATGGCCCCTGCTCCTGTGCAACCAGAGCCGGCTTTTTCTGCCCGGCACGTAGCTTTGCGCGCAATAGGTAATCGCGGAAGAGGAGATATACGCAATGGACGAGGGCGAGGGCGAGAAGAGCGACGAAAAGAGCGACGAGGATGGCAGCATTCGAGGGGAGAGAGAACGAGGCAGGGATGGCGGAGAGATGGGCGACAGAGGGCATGTCTGGGAGACGAACGAGCATCGTCGCAGGGCAGAGGAGAGAGGGCGATGGTGGCTATGTATTGTCCAGCTCACCGGCAACTGCCGCTGCCACGTGCGTGACCACTCACATGCCTTCCCCTGATCTCGTCTGCATCCGCTGTCTATATTCTACTCGTCCGTATGCTAGGAACCCGCTCGATCGATCCGATTGCAGCCCACCTGCAAAGGAGTAACTAGTGTACTGTACTATCTTCGGGCAAAGGCCGCTCACACGCATGGCCATGCCTGACTAATGTTCATTGTTAGAGTTAACATCCTATTGACGACAATGAATTGAACATGCTCAACATGCGACACCACGACCCTCACTCCACGCGTGCAATATCCATTCACGATGTCGTTCCCACGATCCTGAGTCCATCTGCACCAGTTGCCGTAGTTTTTCCATGTCAAACGGCAGGTTCGTATCAGCTTGCAACGCTCCAATCACATATGATCTATTCAAGATTATACAATGCAGGGAATGATTAGACTGTCACTTACATTACCGTGCTAGGCTTGAGTGCATAGGTCGTATCCGCATCTTCATTCTGGCTTGTCCCACACCCCTTTGATTTCAAGCTCAACTCTACGCACATTTTATCCAACGTCATTCCGTGCTCATGCCAACACTTGTACGCCCTAAGTTGTTGGGGGCGTGTGCCCGTTTGTCCCGTGGCTGACAAATTTGGCTCAGTGTTGTGCCGTTGTAACGGTGTAGGTTCCGATTCGGCCACCCCGGAAATATCAGAACACGACACAGATCTCATCAGCGCTTTCCGGTGCGGGCTCGGAACAAAAGAGCTACACTGCTTTCTGACGGTTTCGTCGTCAAGTTGAATGCCGTTCTCCTCCGCAAGTTCCAGAAGCCGGTTATAAACTTTGAGCGCGCAGTGCGCGTCGTTGGCGGCATCTATACTCACTCACAATTAGTCATGATTCCTCATCGTCGGTTGAAGTCCTAACTTACAATTTATCTGCGATTTATCAAGCGGGGCTTCCCAATTACACATCCGCAAAGCTTTATTCTTGTCAAGCGATTTCTCGCAGTAATGCTCTACCAACTAGCTGCGCATCAGTTCCCGTGACATATTCTTCGGGGACCACATGCCTTGGCCAAGCTAATGATATTTTTATATCTCTGCCTGGTGCCCGTAAGGGCATTGCCACCCCCAGGGTCCGCCAAGTGCACGAGAGCACCGAGCTCTAAGAGGTTCTGTGCCAGGATGCCGTAGTCTTCAAAAAGCTTTCTTCCGTCATCTACAAAGCCGAGCATCAGTCAAATTATTCCCAAAAGAGAGTATGCTTACTCATAACGTTTGCCCCCAGCTTGGGTATATCGGGGTTCTCTATCAGCTCCTACACCACGAGATTAGAACTACAAACGACAAGATCCGGAATACACACTTGAAGTTTTTTCGGAAAACCTGCAGACCCCATGTCAAGGCCATAACTGAGCAGGGAACAAGCACTCACGCGACATCCCCTGCACTTGAATAACTAGAATTAAACCGGATGTGTCCGCTATTTGCACAACTGCGACTCTGCGATTGTACGGCGTCGCGTTAGCCGCATTTGCACGGCGCGCCCAGAGAACGCGCCATTCGAGGTCAAAACCTAACGGTCTTGAGTGGGTCAAGGCAAGCCAGTTCCGCGCTGTCGAATTGTGCCCACCCGTTTTTTAGCGCCGCGACGAGATCGTCTGTCTCCTCCTCGTGGCGGGTATATACGACGGTGTATTTTGGGATGTAATAATCCTTGTAGGAGTACAATGGCAGACTGCTGGCACTCAGTCCCTTCTGCTGCTGCTGCTGCTGTTGCACTCCGTTTGCATTGTTGTCGTTCGTGCCAGAGTTGCCATGGGAGACAAATTGCGGAATAGATACGGTCGGTGTCATGGGTTCCATCGCTTTTGGCTTTCTCTTTGAGCCAGAAGGAATTATTGTTCGAGTAGTGGGTTTGACGTTTGTTCCAGCGCCAGCAGGAAGAAAAAAAGAGTGAATTGGTCTAGAGGTGACGCCACATCAGTTCAACGGCGCGTTTAGGTAAAAAGACCTGTAGTAGTACCGTTCAGGTTCGTTCTTCGCCGCCACGTTCGCTTTTCGCGTCTTTCTGGATGCTCCCTTCAGCTTGATGGGCACAGGACCAAAATCAACGATTTCTACGTCTGAGTCGTCGTTGTTGTTTTGACTCTTGCTGACATTTTGTGCATCGATAAGCACCAACGCATCGAGTGCCGCGATCAACTTGGACGGCCCCGCTACCGGTGCCAGTGGCTCCGCCGACGTCGCAGCGCGTCGGGACGGAGTCGAGAGATGGCGCATGACGAGAAGTACTGGTCGTTCTTTCATTCCAAGTGATCCGCTGGCAGAAGCCGCGCCGCTGGTTGGATTTCCATTTTTAGCAATGTTTAGTTGATCGTTATCCGCTCGCTTGGGTTCTTCCTTCGAAAGATCTTTCAAGGGCCATGGACAGGTTCAGGGCAAAGGGGTCCATGCTCAAATTGATTGTTCGGCGTGCTTTTGTCACAATGGATCGTGCCGACATTCCGCCTGTGAACGGAAAGGGGAAATCGCAGGAACCATGCGTTGATACACTGCCGGCCGCAGCATAATCCCTGTTGTGATGTAAAGCCGACGGTGATAATTTTCCTTCCTTGTTGTCCATGGTTATCTTGACAAGGCCCTACTTGTGGGCGTGCGTCTGCCTCTCGTTTTTCTCCCTTGCATTCCTTCAAGCCGCCGCGTATAAGAGCTATTCAAACGTGTTCGTTGATCCGGATTTTATCCTGGCGGGCAAGTACGACTCGCAAACTCAAGCTGCTCAAAACTCAATTATTGCTTGGGCTGACGAGTTGAATGCTCAAAGTCCTTGGTGTAAGTGCACGCCTACTGTCATTTAACTAAACTGAGGTTTTTCAAGCCGTGACGAAAAAGCCAGTTGTAGCACCCAGCGGCAACAAGCATGATTATATGAGCTGGGCTCCTTAGTACGTCCCCTAAACGTGATTCTATCATATGCAGTGGTGATGACTTTCGAATGTAGTTGGTGGCCAGACTGTTCGAAAGCCGGCAATACTAGCGTGCTTCCGCCCGAGGACGGTAAGTCGGATGTGATTCTAGAATCACTACATTCGATCAATGTGTGAAACACATGTTCAGTATGGAAGACTTGCCCCTATGCCAACCGTGATGGCCAGTTCAATCCCGACATAAGCCTCGTTACAGATAACTGGTCCTTCCAAAACTTGTCGGACGCCGTGTTTTACGACGCTCTCGTGTGGGCGTTCCAGAAAAATCCTGGATCGACAGTGTACTCGAGATCTGCCGGTTCGTATATGCGTTACGCTTTGGATAACTATTTACGATCGTCCAGTGCGGTTCCTCAAAACTTGGTTTTTAGACCCAGATACGATGATGAACCCTAATCTCAATTATGCACAGGTGATTAGGGGACCGGGCAAATGGACTGGAACTCACACAGGAGTGTTGTAAGTCTTCTGGAATATTATCTCCGGCAGTAAAGTGAATTGCATTGTCAGGGACTTGAAATGTTTCTCCAAGATCGCCAGTGCCATCTTGATATTCAGAAAGGGTAATGCGACTGATTGGACCCCAGATTTAGACAGCCAGATGGTCTCCTGGGTAAACCAGTATATGAAGTGGTTGGAGACGGCAAACTTGGCTATTCAGGAGAGTATGGCTACAAAGTAGGTTGCTTTACGTTATGAGCTAGCATAGATGCTGAGCAAAATAGTAATCACGGAAGCTTTTATTATAACCAGCTTGCGGCACTCAAGCTCATCGTGAACGACGTCCCGGGGGCTAAAAATGTGACCGAGACGTATTTTAACAAGCAATATCAGGGTCAAATTGATGCAAATGGCACACAGGTGTGCGAAATACTCTTACTCCTTTTCATTTCTCCTCAATGGCGTATTGTAGCCACTTGAAATTTTTCGCGCGCGTTCGTACCATTATACGGGCATACAACCTCGTTGCCATGATTGTATGCGCGTGGATGCTGCCTATGCTTTGACCCTCCTAACTTATGTTGTAGACGAACGCCGAGATAGCGACGTATGCGGGCAACTCTTCTATTTGGACGCTCCCTACGCGTTCCGGGGCGACGATCAAGACGGCATTGGATTTTGGCCTCACGCTCAACGCGTCTGCCACGAACGAGACGCCATGGATAACTGAGCTCACGCCGAGCGTGGGGACGGTGGCAGTGGTATACGGCGATCTGCAAGGGAAATATGTAAACCAGCTGAATCAGCTGGAACCGGGATGGGAGGCGGAAGGATGGGTTCTGTGGACTCGGCTATTGAATATGAGCAGCTCGTCAAACTCGTCAAACTCGACGGGGTCCAAGAGTGGGGACAAACGGCTGATTGCCAACACGCCTTTATTAGTGATTGGGGCGTTGCTGGCGTGGTCAGCGCTGTTGTCGTAAAACAGGTGCACCACATGGACTAATTTATTGACTCGGACACGGGACTTGACATATACTATTACACTTGTACATTCGTTATTATTCACTTTCGTTCCAAGAAGCCTATTCCTGTTGTTTTCAGCTTTGTCAAAAAGTTCTCGTGCCACTTTGCCAGCACGTTCATGGGCACGACGATCTCTACGCCGGTGGGGCGGCTGTCACCGACGAAGCTGTTGATGTAGTTGAAGAGGTGTCTGATGATGCGTTCGGCGAGGATGGCGGGGCCTTTCGCCGGGTCTGGTGCGGCGGCCTTGACGACGGTGGCGGGGATGGCCTGCTGGATCTGGACGAGGGGCTCGATGGCGAGGCCCAGGATGGCGGTGACGTCCTGGGAGGGGATGGGCTGGGGACCGACGGAGGAAAAGTGGGAGGCGGTTGGGGTAGTGGCGGCGCTGGCGGAGAAGGTGCCGCGGAGACGGAAGATGGCGGAGGGCTTGTCGTTGGAGAGCCTGTGGGTGCGGAGAGGTGAGTGCGGAGGGGCGGAAGGGACGGCGAGCGGGACGGACATGCCGAGCAGCTGGAAGCCTCTGCCGGGCCAGAAAAAGTGGACGGTCGCGCCGTATCCGTCTGGGAACGCAACTGGGGCGCGTCAGCAGGCGCGGAAAGAGGCTGGGGGCACCCACTCGTTCCGAGCAGAAACACGGTGATGTGGTTGATGGAGCTCGCGCTGGGCAGCTCAAAGTAGGCGTGCGTCTCGTCGACCTGCTGCAGGTTCGTCTGGAGCATGCGTCCAGCGACGACACAGCCGAACATGTTGGCGCTGGCGGGAGCCCGCCATGCTGACCTCGGCTACATAATGCAGCGCCAAATAGAGACTTGGAGAATGCCCACGAATCTCCTGGAATCTGCCTTTGACCGTCATCTGGTCTTGCCCCTCTCAGGGCTCGCCCTTGTTCGTGGGTCCGCTTCGTGTCCGCTCTTGCTGCAGCGCTGACTGGCTCTCAGATGTTAGGTGTCGCTGATCTGATGATGTAGTGTTGATAATGCTTCCGTTTCGCTTTCATTTTGGTTTCATAGCCTATCCTGTCCTTTGACCCTCTGCAGCATCATTGCCATCACACACGAGCACCGCTGAACCCACGCTGTCTACCCTGCTGCCCCGGGCAGCCAGACGCCTCCAGGACTCCTGGCTCATGAGCGTGAGAAAGCCATACTAAAAAGGAGAAGCTCCGAATCCGAAGACAACGAAAGGCCGTTGCTGAACAGCAAATCATCCTGTGCTCGTACCGCCACTACTTGCACCCATCTCCAACAGCTCAGGTTTTGATTGTCCAAGTCTGCCACTACTGCTGGTCCAACTACGCTCTCCTGGCTCTAGCCGCCACTCAGTTCGACATGTCTGATTTCGGTGATGATATTGACGATGAGCTTCTTGCCCTCGCCACGGAAGACACGGACAAGAAGAGAAAAAGAAGACAGTCGGGTGGTGGAGGTAGCGCAGGCGGCAATGCCTCTGGAGGAAGCAAGCGGCGCAAGGCCGAGTAAGTGGCTGATCGTTTTTGTACAATTCAATGACACATTCTGGGTCAAGTGCCTCTAGGAACTCGTATGACACACCCGAAAGTGAAGACGACGCCAACCGAGATCCCTACCCTCTTGAAGGAAAGTATAAGGACGACGAGGATAGGCAATGGCAAGTCGTGTTCGCCTTCCCAAAATTAGCAACTGACCCATGTCACAGGTTGATGGGTCTACCTGAAATTGAACGGGAGCGGATACTCGCCGACCGTGCAGATCAGAAACAATTGTTGGATGATAAAAAAATTCTTTCACAGATGGTTCGGGAGCAGAGAGGAGCTGTTACTGCGAACGGAGATGATGACAGGGTCAGCGCAGCCGCCAAACGCAAGTCGCGCCAACACTCTTAAGTTTGTGTGCTGACAATGTCGTAGGCCAACATACCGTGCGAGGGTCGACGAAGGAAAAGACCAAGAAGCTGGATGAACTCAAGGCACGGAGAAAGGCCAAGGATGAGAAAAAGAAGGTAGGCTTTTATCAGCTTTATTCGTCACTGGGTATAAACGCTCTGCAAGTCCCGCCAGCTGTCACCGAAGCGAGATCACTCATCTTCGTCCATGGATATGGAAATATCCGATGAAGAGAGCGAAGATGGCCAGATTACCAAATATGACGAAGAGGAAGAAAAGGAGCGAAAGTTGTTGGATAAACTAAATAGCGCTACGCGCAAGGTCCAGGAGGAGGACCATCCTACAGAACTAGCCGATCTGGAAAAGTGCCGACTTAGCAGAGATCTTCTCGCCAGGTACTGTATGGCGCCGTGGTTTCAAGAATATGTCCAAGGTAAGCGCCAGTCCGGTTTGAAAGAGGAGCGGCTTATGAGTCGTGCAGGTGCATTTGTGAGGTATCTCATTGGGAATCAGGAAGAAGGTCCTGTATACCGGATATGTGAGGTATCTAGTGCGTGTCTTTTCACACCGCTTTATATGCTCGTGGATGGTTGAGGGCGCCGAAATTAAAGATCTGGCCGCGGACCTTGTGAAACCGTATAACGTCAATAACAGAACGGTGAATCAGGCGTTTGAACTCAAACATGGAAAAAGCGTCCGCGTGTTCATGATGGACAAGGTATCAAATGGACCGTTCGTAGATGTGAGTCGCGACATTCTTGCAAAGCGTTGTTGTTGATATTCCGCAGAAAGAGTTTGAGCGGTTCAAGAACACGTTGATTGCTGAAAAAGTCCAACTGCCCACCAAAAAACAACTAGAAAGAAAGGTAGCACAGATGGAGAAACTGATTACTCAACCGATTACAGAGGTCGGTGCATTGCACACCCGTTTTGACCCAAGTTCATTGGGATACAGAGTGACATCAGTGCTATGCTTGCACGCAAGTCACAGTTGTCAAAGAACAAATCTGCTGCTCTGTTTACGATGGAGCGGTCGAGGCTTACTCAGGCACGGACCCTCGCTCAACGGAGGAGAGACTTTGCCGAGGTGGCCGAGATTGACAAGAAGCTCGAAGAGCTCAACGCCAACTCTGAGATCAGTGCGGCACAACCCATTGTTGTGGGGGAAGAAGACAAGCTGGCCAAGGTGAACGAGCGCAACCGGAAAGCCAACTTGGAGGCTGTGCGGCGAGCGGAGCATGCAGAAGCTGAGAGAAAGCGCAAAGAGCGCAAGCTAGCTGCGATGCATGGTGGCGATGCGATGCCGGGGACGCCTGTGCTTGGGGCGTCGCCGATGCTAGGAGCGACGACGAACGTGCCGCGGCAGGTGTCGCCGCTGCCTGGGAGTGCGGTTGCAGAGAAGACGGCGGGCAAGGGTGCGTTTATTGATGTGGAGGTGGACCTGGGCGACTTTTAGTTTGTACCGATAAGACACTAATGGGGAAAGCGATTCCTAAACGGGTATTTGTACGCTTTTGTTGTTGCGACTCGCCGCATGCCAGACTCGCCCCTCAGCTTTCCCTCCAGCCCTCTCTCGCCTCCGCCGCCGCCGTTTCTCATGCCCTCCAATCCATACAACGACCTTGGCGACTCTGACTCGGAGCTTTCTGCCCTTACCGAGGACGAGGGAGACGCTGACGACGCTGCCAAGAATCCGCTTTCTGCCCAGGCCCCCGGCAAGGACGACCGCCGCCCGGCAGGTATGCCTAAACGCTCGTCCGCCTCTGCCGCATTGGCCACTGCCGCCAGGAAGATCAGATCCGACGTGCCTCTGGGTGTGGCCGGTGCTGGCACCAGCAAGGCCGCGGCCAAGAACGCCTCTTCTGGCAAGCGGAAGCGCAACAGCATTGTGCCCGCCCCCATGTGGGGATGGGCAGAGGTCAAGAACGCGCCGGGTGCCCATCCCGCCGGTGCCGACAGCAATGGACATCATGGTGCAGGTGCCAGTGCGAGTACTGGGCACCACGCGTCGTCGTCGCATTCGGGTGGTGCGGGGAGCGTGGTTGAGGAGGAGGAGGAGGAGGAGGAAGAGGTGCGTGGACCGCCAAAGGCCATGGAAGAGGAGGAGGAAGATGAAGATATCGGTGTCGCCGGTGCCGGTGGGAATGGCGCTAATACCAACCATGGTGCATCTGGTGCAGGAGTTGATGGGGAGAAGACCAGCACGGGAAGACGCTCGAGGGCGCAGAGGGGTTTGCATCCCAGGTCGACGCGTCGGAAGGGCGGAAGTGCCTCTTCGAACGGGACTGTCACCGGCGCTGGGGTGGACGCAGCCGATCCTGCTGCGAGCGATGTTGATCCGCCTTCGGCTTCTGAAGAGGAGGCAGAGGAGACCGCGCCGAAAAAGTCTGGGAGAAGGATGCACAAAATGGGTGGCATTTCTCGGAAGAAGGACAAGGCCAGAGAGGATGGCGACGACGATTATGTCGCCGACGGGAACGAAAGCGATCCCGGGACGAGAAAGTCCAAAAAGGCGCGTAGGTCTGGTGCCGCTTCCTCCAAGAGAGATGCCAAAGCGAAAGACGTCGGCGGTGCTCATGACGCCCATAATGCTTCCGATGAGGAGGAATATAAACAGGCAGCGCGGAAAACGAAGCATTCAAAAGTACGCAGGGATTACAGGCTCCTCGAACCTGGTCAACACACGGACACTGATGATGATTATGTGTGGCGGTGGGATGCCCCCGCATCACCCTCCACTGGGTGTCCCATCCTAAAGAGGATGCGGAAGATGACGGCAGAAGAAATTACATGGCGAGACAGACGAAAGGTCAAGGGTGATTGGGTTGCTGCCAAGAGGAGAAAGCCCCCTCGTGCGGAGCGGACGAGAGGTACGCTTTTTCAATTGAGAGTTTCATGTTGATTAATGTACGCTACGTTACACGCAGATTCACCTCTTAGTGATATTGACTGTGCCGAGGACGACCTCAAGGCGGTGTCTATCGATGCTACAGCTCCCAGCGCCAAAGACATAGGGCACATCACCGCAGCCGCTGCTGTATCTAGTATCATGGCTGGATCGGGAACATATGCTGTTCCCTCGTCTGATTCAGATACGAATTTCTCGAGGTCTCCCACGCCGCTTGCGCGAACTGCCAATGATCATGCGTCGCCAGTTCGGATAGCGCCAAATGCACAGCACACGCCTAGCGAACACATCAGGTCGCCACTTAACTCGCAAATTCCGGCTAGAATATTTCCCATCAAATCGCTGCATTCATTGGATATCGCTCAGTCTGCTGCGAGGAGGCAGGCAGCGGAGGCATTAGAAGTTTTGGCTAACGAGGGAAGTCCCGCTCGTAAGACTGGCAACGCCCTTGGTAAGGTTAAAGGCACGGTTACGCCTGCCGCGGATGAAGCGATGGATGAGGATGCTTCAATGGCCGAGCATCAAACTAGTGTGGAGGAGAACCCGACAAACAACGAAGTAGATGCAGACGAGGAAGAAGATCATGAACAAGAAGCCGAGCAGGAGCAGGAGCAAGAACAAGAGCAAGGGGTCGATCGAGATCAAGAACTTGAAGCTGAGCAGGAGAACGAACCCGAGCAAGAGCAGGAACAGGAGCAGGAGCAGGAAGGAGAGCAGGATCAGGATCAAGATCAGGATCAGGAAAAGGACGAGGAACAGGACCTTGAGGTTGACATGCTGGAGAGCGACTTGCAACCCGCGCATCGGGCGGAGGCCCTGGATGTCTTGGCGAGTATTGAACTCAAATTTGCATTACTGAGAGAGAGGGTGTACGTGGAGAAGATGGAGGTACTGACATGGGAAGAAGAGCTAGTAGTAGAGGGTGAGAAATCCGTTATCTCTTTTCGACTCTCGTTCCATGGTTGTTGTCCAGGCATTCATCCCGAGCTGCTACATTTGCAAAAGGAACTTTCGAAGAGGAAGGCCAAGAGGCTTGAACTGGCATTCAAGAAGAAAGATTATGAAATTGCGAATGCAAGAAAGAGGAGAAGAGTTGATGAAGACGCCGTTTGGAGTTGGTGGATGGTAAGGGTTTCAGTTTCCTTTTTCGTATCAAATACCTGATCATTGGTTAGAATGCAAGAGATGAGTTACAAACGGAAATGATCGCCGAGACAAACAGGAAAAGAAGAAGACTGGAAAGGGAAAGAAGGGCTTTTGAAAGACCACAGCCAGGTGACACGGACTGCGCGGTCGATCATGACTATCATCTGACAGTGACATAGTCCGGCGAATACCTCAACCATTATTCGAAGCATCTCTTGCACCACCACCGTCGCTTCGCAAAATCCTTAGATCCTTTCCGTTTGCAGATGGTACACAAGGCTCGAACAAGAAACATTCATCCAAACAAGTTGCATACCCTGAAGTTACCCCACTCTCAACCGTCGATGTCGCGAGTGACTTAGATCTCATATTCCAGCAACGAAGGCAGATCCTTAATATGGGCTTACCACCCAATCAAGGTCAATTACAATCCGGCTCGCAAATGACTCCAACCCTATACGATGTACCTGCGCCTATGTATAGTGGACATCACATTCTTGGACCGGGTAGACCAGGACCGGGTGCAGGAATTATTGGACCCGGAGGCATGAGCACTTTGCCACCAAGTGTAGGTGTTGGTATGTCGGTCGGCATGAATCATGTAGGAGGAATGGGTGTTGGCATGCCGAACGCGCCTCCACCACCCGGCATGGGAGGACCGCCACCGCAACATTCACATGGGCCGCCGCCTCATTCAATTCATCAGCATCAGCAACAGATGCAAATACTCCCGCACCCTCAAGACCCGCACCCTCGTCCTCACCATCATTCTCATCATTCGCACTCGCATCAATCCACATCACTCCCTCCAGGTCCTTTAGCTCCATCAGGACAGCCACCACCTGTATATGGTGAATACCCTGATGGAGGACCGGGAATGTATGGGGCCGGAGGTCCTGGGCCCGGGGGACGGGGGGCACCTCCGCCCCCGCCCATTTCTCACTCCACTTCAGCGCCGGCCTATCAACAGTCGTCTTGGATGGGCTCGGGCATGGGCTGTGGCGGTCGGAATGAGGGACGCAACGAGCAAATAGATGCGGATGAGGAGGAGAGGGCAATGAAAGAGCGAGAGAGACGCGAGAGGGAGCGGAAGGAGAGAGAAAACGAACGTGAGGCAGAGCGTGAGTACCAGCAAGAGATGGAAAAGCGCGAATATCACATGCATCCACTGGCTCAACATCATCGACATGGATCATCGTCACAACATCAACTTATTCACTCTGCCCATTCCACCGGATCGCATTATCACCACCATCACCATCACGTCGTTCATCATCACCATGGACAAAGACAAGCATCAGCAGGCCCACCCGGTCAAGGAGCACCCTCCTCGCCGCCGAACTCGAGCAGAGTACTGCATAGTCCTCGATCACGGGACTATGATATGGGAAGATCACACGCAGGCCCAAATCAGTCTTCAACGGAAGTCATTCAATTAACGACAAACAAGCCGAATGTACCTGCACATTGGAAGACTGATGACCATGCAGAGTATCGCGAACGAGAACGGGAAAGGGAAAGGGAGATGCAAAAGCACGGTCCACCGTCCAGCCATGGAATATCTCCTGATGAACGTGATAGGGATAGACCGCTGGCCGTCCCATTTGTCATGACTTCTACACATGCGATGCAATCTACGAGCATACCCCCGTCATCATCCGCGAATGCCAGTGTTCCGGGCTCGTCACAGGAAACTCATGGTAGTATCGAGCGTTCACCGAGGTCCGGATGGCTTAGACCAGAAGAATTTGACAGAGAACGAGAGAGAGAGAACGACAGGAGGGAAAGGGAAAGAGAGTGGGAGAGGGAAAGAGGGGAAAGAGCAAGAGAGAGGGAACGAGAGAAGGAACGGGAGCGTGATTCCTCATACCGCATGGGGGGGCCACCCTTGACCTCATCCGCGCCTCCCAGATACCATGGCTCTCTCGATGGGCACCGTTATTCTGGCTCCCTCTCTCGCAGTGCGCCACCACCTCCCACGCCACAACAAGGATCCCTGCCCAATTCTGGTTTATCACTTTCGCCGCCACGGTCGAGGCAGGTGCCGATAGGTTCGTTTCTTCCATTGCGAACGTGTATTCTTATTTGATCATCTACTTTAACTAGCCCAAGTGTATCCTCGCTCGCCGACGAGATATGGCCCACCTCCTGGTCCACAACTCGTGCCACCTGCCAGTTCCGGCTCACCGAGTGTGACGTCACCACCTGGAGTTGGAACTCTAGGACTTGGTACGGTGCCACCGTTACGATCTCCCATAGTCAATACCAAGAACCGTCCATCATCGCCGTTGGTCCATCTGGTGAATAAAACGATCGGGGGGGCGTCATTACCACCGTCTACGACGGGGTCTCCCAAAGGAGCAGGAGCAAGTGCATTCTCACCACCTCCGTTGGCCGGTCATAAAAGCCCAGGCGTTTATTCACCGAGAACGGGAAACATCGGACCCAGGCCTTTGTCCCCCAGAGATGGCCGCAAATATGGAGGGTCACCCACGTCTTCGATAACGCCTTTGCCTTCGATTTCGGCAGTGCCAGGGACCATAACGAAATCAACACCAATATTCTTGGAGCGTGAGAGGGAAGCGTCGCCAGCAGCTGTAACGGCAACTACCCCAGTGTCGTTATCGCCAATACCACCCACAACGAATCCTGGGGCTGCTACGTCATCCGCATCGTCTAAAATGAGCCTGCCTCAGATGCTGGATGGCAAGGAGTGATTGGTCATGTTTGTTGCTATGTTTGTTCTATTAACTTTGTGCGCATGATGCTCCTCATGATGTGCGGGTGCCTGTAACTAGAGGAACTTAATACAGTAATGGCAATTGCTTATTCGAGCGTCGAGAGTGGAATCAGAGGAATGGAAGAGGTCAGCAGAATCATGTCATGATCGGATAGCGATCATTACGGAAGAGAAAAAAAGTGGTGTGCATGGATGCAATGGCTGACCGCTAATCTTGATCAATTGGGATCGGCGTGCCAGAGCATGGCGGGAATGTCGGGCCGCGCAGGGGCAGCTCCGTTGCGCGGGAAACTGTATCAGCGAATCGGCGCCTGCGGACTAACGCGGCCGGTCGCTGTGGCTGAGGCTTTCTACTTTTGCGTTCGAAAATTAAGCCTCCGTATTTGTATGTAGCCTCCAGCGGTTGCAGACCGCCATCTTTCCTTCTCCCTCTCTCGATGAGGTCCTTTCCTGACTCCGGACATCCTGTGATCCTTGACTATGCCCCGCTTGACCACCAGCCCCACCACCATATTCTCGTCAAGACCGAAGATTCCGCCTCTCCTGACTTGTCGCCCGTTTCTTCGTCGCTGCCTTTTCAGTTCAGGTTTCATCCGCAGCCTACCTCCTCCTCTCACGCGTCAAAATCCACCGAGCACTCTACTTCCCTCCCACAACACTCCGTTTATCGCTTCGGCGACGACGCTGCACATAATTTCGCGCCTACCTGGTCCGACCATCATAACCTATCCAACTATAGTCCCCCAAGCATGTCCACTCATATTAACCATAGCCATTCGCGGTATGATTGGAATTCACCCCAACTGTCGTTTCAATACGCGAAAGACTACGAGGATGTCAATCTTACCGACCTCCCTCTGGCCGGCCGTGACTCGTCTACCGACCTTTCTGGCTCCGCACTGTCGTCTGGCACGGAAAAGGCAGTGAGGCGTCGCAGTTCGAAAGGTTGGTTGTTGCTATGGAATTTATCCCTCACGTGCTAATACCGACCATGACACTGCATAGCCTGCGATCAATGTCGCAAATCCAAGTGTAAATGTGAGCGCAGCGCGCCCAGCGAAGCGTGCAAAAGCTGCGCAATGCTCGCGGTCCGTGAGTAGATCTCTCATCGGGGAGCTGCCCGAGTGACTGGTAATTGCTTATGAGAGGCCTGCCCATCTATTGTTCCTGCTTACCGGGTCTACTCTGGGCGCTCCGCTTTTCTGGTCGTTTGTACAGTCGACCGACTGACGGATTGGATTAGCGTGTACATTTCTTGGCCCTTCGCGCAAGAGAGGACCGCCAAAAGGATATATTGATTCGATTGAAGCCCGGTTGCATCAGACAGAGGCTTTATTGGGCATCCTTATTGCGTCGAGCGATAGTAGGGCTCAGTCTCTGTTGCGTGACCTTGCGCAGGTGAGCTTATTCGAAAAGTTTCTCTTTATTGTTCGCCATGGCCGTTTCACTACATCATCTCCGTTCTCCGTGGCGCCGATGAAATCGAACGTGCACAACTATGATCATAACAATCTTACATCATGGGTCTATTGCATCCTAACCTGATTTTGTACAGGATCCCCTGGCAAAGGAAATAATAAATCGAGTTGATCTTTCACCCTACGGTGTAAAAGGCAGGAAACGCGATGGCACTAGTACAGGTCCCAAGACGCGCTTTAGTCACTTAAACTCGTCCAACAACCTGGATGGTGATGGTGGAGATAATTCGGACCGCCCAAAACTTGATTTAACATCGACGCAGTACGTAACATCCCTCGAACAGGTACTGGTCTTTAATTCCTTTTCACTAGTCCGTCAAATGAATGGCAAGATAAAGTCGGTGCAATGCTCTTGGCGATCGCTGCTGGACAGCCATCTCCAGCTGATGTGGTTAATGCACCAGACCGACCGACATCAAAGATTCATCCTACAAGTCAGAAATTGAACCTACGCGTTGATTTACAGGGACATGGCTCAGGGCTGCAAGACCCCGCGAATGACAACGACTCGCCTAGGGAGAGGCAGCGGCGAAGAATAGAAACCAATATCGACACTGGTGACTATGCGTATGGTGCTGTCGGTATGACATATGCGCAACCTCCGCAGGCGCCGCTTCAGCAAACTTGGGGGCCGTTATGGGATGCATCTGGAGCATTCCACAGTCTACTATAGCATTATACCTTTTACTCGACAGTGAGTGTTCAGTTTGCAGTAAGTTCGTTAAGTTAAACATTAAATTGCTGTACCTTTGGATTTGTCCCACCTTTTCTTTTTACAAGTAAATACCATAAATAAGGTGTAGTGTATATTTAAAATAAAGTACGATAATTCCCAGGTCTATGACGAAAATCGGTAATCGAAAGCTGTAAAGGCTTGGCTATGAACCGCAGCTCCTGACAGGCACGTCAGTCACACAATAACTTTCATATGCTCCTTCTGGCCGCTCTATCAGAATTCCACGCGATGTCAAAAGTGCTCTCCGCTCTGTCATTGTATCAATTCACGAAATCGTGGCTCGTGGTGGAGATTATTGGGAGATCATGTCAAAAATTTTACATTGGAATCAGCTCTGCGATGGACGAGTAAGCGAAATGAGACCCTTCTAGACCAACCAGCTTCTACTAACCAGATGGGGGTATTAGTCAGCTTGGTAATAAGGGCATGAAAATTAGGCTTCCCAAGGTTATTTCTGGATATTTCACACATTCCACTTGGGGCGAACAGAAATTGATACCATCAGAACTGCTTTCCATTCTATCATTTAGACGTTATGGAGATCCCATCCCTTCATCTAGAGGACAATGCATTGAACTTGCCATTTGCGGAGACGATTAGAAGCATCACATCCCAGTTACCTGTGAAGCTGAAGAGACCCCGGGTAGGAATCGTATGTGGATCGGGACTTAGCGGATTGGTCGAAAGCCTTCGAGAAACAGTGTTGATACCATATGAGACTCTGCCAGGATTCGCTAGGAGCACAGGTATGTTGCTGTTATCGGCCTCAATATGGGCTATTTTTGAGGCGAGGTTCTAGTGACTGGACATAAGAGTGCACTAGCATTTGGACTGATGGGGGAAGATGGCGTACCCGTTATCGCGATGCTTGGCCGAGTGAGCGTTACGTTGCTGTTCATCGACATTGATTGAAGCGTGGTCAAGTTTCACTTTTATGAAGGGCACAAGTTCCACGCTATCATGTACCCCGTCCGAATCATGGCACGTCTGGGTGTCAAGAATGTCATCAGTGCGTATGCCATGAAAATCATCAATAAAGTCATTTTACCTTGTCACCAGTTACGAATGCTGCAGGATCAGTCAACCCCAAGATACCAGTTGGAACCAGTAAGTCGACAACGTTTGTGATGGAATCACAAATAGAACAAACCTTACCTTTCTAGTCGTTGTAATACAAGATCATTTGGGTTTTCCAAACCTCACAGGTGATAATCCACTGATCGGCGCTCAAGTATCCCATTCATTTCCCCGTTTTCTACCTTTATCTGATGCATATTCGCCTGCATTGCGACGTTACGCCTTTCTTGCAGCCAATAACCTGTCCTTAGATGATGACGCGCTTGCTGAGGGGACGTATGCCTGGGTCAGCGGTCCCACATACGAAACACCAGCAGAGGGGAGATTCTTGCGGTCTGTGGGTGCGGACGTCGTTGGGATGAGCACGATACCCGAGGTAGTGGCGGCACGTGAAGAAGGGATGAACGTGCTGGTCTTGAGCCTCGTTACCAACTTTGTGGTCATACCAGAGAAGTACCGAAGCATAAAGGAGGATGTAGCAGCAGAGGTAAGCACTGCGAGCATGGTGGGCGTGGTGCCACGTTGACGGCGATCAATTCGCAGTTGGCTGGGAAGCGAGTGGAGTTGGAAGAGTCCCCGGTGGTATCGCACGAAGAGGTGATTGCGAAGGGTAAAGAGAAGGCAGACGTGATGAAGAAACTGGTGACTAGAATTGTGGAGCTATCACAGCTGCAGCAGGCGTAGCAGGTCCGGTACAGTCGGGCCGACGTCCGGTGTAGATTAGTCATCCTGTAACCCGCTGTGCGCCAGGGTTAGGGTCCGCGATCACCGACGCGACGCCGCCGACTTGACCGACAGCCTTTTTCTGGGCCTCCTGTCGTGATGGCAAACTCCAACGGCGCCTTGATCTCCCCCCTTCCGATGGAAGACGAGCTCGGAATTGTCTATCTTATCGAGACTCCCCAACAATTTTGGTCAGGTGTGCTTGCCCCGGGTCTAGTGATAATGCAGTTGTTCACCTCTCGCCGGAACAGAGCTCGAAGATTCGCTCCAACTCCCTACAGACAACTCTGCCACACTCTCATTGTTGGATTCGGCCCTAAGGAGGTTTTTATCTCTATGTGCCACCTATCATGGTCAGTCTACAGATACTGGGCCCATGGATGTATCCCAGACACTCATCAGTCGATAGAGCAATATCTTCAAACACCACTACAACTGGATCATGCGTGCACGCTCCTGCTGGACTCTGAACTGTTCCAGTTTCACTCGGAGCGAATGTGTGATATCATTGCCAAGGATGCTCAGATGGTGTGCGCTTTCGTATATGCGACTGTATGCGCAATGCTAACGATCCTATAGACTACGGACCCGCATTCACAGTTCATATTCTACCACGTTCTTTTGAGTTACGGACAACGTCGGACACCGTTCTTGCGCAAACACAAACGGTGGCAGCCATTGTTGCCTCTTCTAATGGATCACGTCCTCGTGGACATTGACCCCGACTTGGAGGATACATATTTTGGCACGGCTGCTGGTTCTAGCTCAGGCGCCGTTGTTCCAGTGCCTATCGAAGCAAAGCTAAGGAGTTTAAACGTTAGGTTGCTTTACGAGGTATGCAGAGTGCAGAAACTTTCCGTAGCAGATCTTAGTAAGCCGTTAAGCATCGTTAGAGTTGACACTCTGATTTCTGCTCCCAGGAGTTTTCGATGACAACTTTATCGATTACCTGTTTGATTTGGTTGAACAGACTAGGCACATGCAAGACGAGACGTTTAATTATTCCGTTATCAAGTTAATCGTAAGTTATGGTTTAGCTTAGATGAAGAACGTGTCTGACGTGATGCAGGCCGCTCTAAACGAACAATTCATGGTTGCCTCTCTAAGCCCTAATGCTGCCCAACAAGAAAAAGAATCAAAAAATCGTGTTTTACGAGTGCTAATGCGCCGTCTAAATTTGAGCAAGACGTTCGGGGAAAACATGATCTTTATGCTTAACCGCGCAAGTACGTCGTCTCCCTGGTGTACACTGAAGATGGTAATAATTACGAACCAGAACATTCACCCGAAGACTTTTGCATGCAGCATTTGATCTTGAAAGTACTATACATGCTTTTCACAACACCAGGCACGTCCGAATATTTTTACACCAACGACCTTCGCGTTTTGGTCGATGTTTTTTTACGGGAATTAGTCGATCTTGACGAAGAGCATGAGTCGGTATGTAATTCTCTCGATGGATTCAGTCATTCTCTAATGTAATTTTCTGGGCAGTTGCGGCACACATATCTGCGCGTCCTTCATCCGCTCTTGGCGAAAACACAGCTGCGTAATATACCCTACAAAAGATCGCAGCTTGTATATGCACTTGAATCTTTATTGGGCAATTCTCGAATACGAGATGTCAACCCGACAACCAAGCGGCTAGTGGAAAGATGTCTCAATGGAGATTGGTGTGTGCAGTACAGGAAACCACTCGAAGTGGATCCCGGAAGAGCAAGTCCCATAAGTGACTCGTCTTCTGCGTTTAGCCCTACGGTTGCGGAGGCTGTTTCAACCGCAGCCGCGGTTCATTTGGAGCGTACTCCCTCAGGGAAGACAAAGACACTAAAATTGAGTAGGAGCGTCGAAAACCTGACGAGCCGCCTAACTCCACGAACGGGTAATGGAAGCGTTGTCAGTTTACACGCCCTTGCGTCGGTTCCTCCAGTACCGCCACTGCGCAGCTCAAAGTGGAAGAAGTTCAATGGCAGTTCTGAAGTTTTGGGCAGTGCAGATCGTTACCAAACCTCGGATCCAGAAACCACTGCACGCAAACCGCTGAACCAGTCGTCATCGTTCCTTTCGCCCCCGCCAGCGGGTCATAGTCTCGCCTCGTCTGCCTTGTCGGAGGGAGCTGTTGGTAAAGTGAAAACGAGACGGCCGCCACCACCTGCGCCGCCAAAGAGAAGGAAGCCTCCCGCTGTACCCTCCCGTGGTAGCAATCATGGCGTGATAATGACGACTATACGGTCTTCGGCCAGTTCCTTGCCGAAAACAACGATTGAACTCCGAAGTTCTGTTAGTTGAGTGTATGGAGGTTGTAGTTTTCTTTCTTTTCTTTTTTTTGCATTTTCCCCATTTTCTTCAATCGCAACGCCACATCGACATCATTAATTATCTGTTCTCAAAAAAAATAATTTGTCCTCAGCCTGTCATCCCAAGAAGATGACAATAGTAGATAGATCCGCATGAGAAATCTATCAGATACTTTTCTTCCATTTCGTATCTCTATCATTCCCATGAAGCGCGGTTGCATGATTGTGAAATAAGGAACGAATAAGTCATCGATTGATGATAACCGGTATCCTGTCTACAAATATTTTGTGTATGGTACCTTCCTACAGAGCACTTGCACCTGGAAACGGAAATATCAGTGCCTGATATTGGCAGGGAAACCGAAAACGAACCAGTGATGATATCGACCAACTCGTTCGTGATGGCGGCTTGGCGACCACGGTTGTATTGCATCGTCAATGATCCGATCATGTCGCTCGCATTCTTTGATGCATTGTCCATGGCGTTGCGACTACAAGGCACTTCAACGTCGCACAAGTGTCGAAAGATGCAAAATGCGTACCGAGCGCTCTGTTCACATGCATGGCCTTCGACAAGTGCAGCGTAGAGTGCATTCGCGAGGGAGAACTCGAACAGATCTCTTGTGGCGTCATCCTCGTTCTCGTAGGCCTTGAAGCCGCCTGAGAACCGTTGAGCAATGCTTTCGGCAAACCAGTGTCCAACTTACTGCTCTCCTTGAGGGCATCTTCACCCTTGACTTCGAGAACGGCAGGTTGGTAGGACAAAGCAGATGCAAATTGATTGTAAACGATGATAACAGAGTCATACTTGACACCGCTCTTGATGATCAAGTCAGCGACGCCTGCAGCATCAGCAAATGTAGGGATGTCACGGCCAATTTGGTTGAAGGTGAGACAGAGGTTCTTGGCAATTTGACGGGACAGTTGGCCTTTGGACTTGTCTCCAACAACCATGACAGGGGATTCGGGATCAGTGTTGACATCGTCCCGGCCAGCGAGAGGGGATTCCGCGTCATTTGCGAGAGCGCGACGTGCGGCTTTTGAGACGGAAGAGTGGATACCACCACAAAGACCCTTGTCGGAAGAAATAACGACGAAAAGTTTGTTGGCAGAAGGTTTGTCGGAAGGAGAGTGCTGGAAAACCTCTAGAGTGGTTTTCAATGTGTTTGTTCAAGTCTCAAGACGTGACTGATGTACACTCACCCGCGTTTGCGAGCCCATACTCCTTGCCTGCCTGCATTGCACGTTGGGCCTTTGACAGCTTTGTCGACGCGATCATTTTCATGGACTAGCATGTCCGGTCAGCATCTGCACGAATAGCACAAAACTAGACGGACCTTTGTAATCTTCTCGATATTACGAACGGACTTGAGACGCAACTCGATCTCACGGAGGGTGGCCATGTTGCGAGCATTTGATGGCGCGGCGCCTAGTGCCCGCGGTTGGACCGCGGTGCGGGCAAAAACACCACGAGCGAGGACGGTCGACGACATGAATGGCTTTGCTCGGGCGCTCTCGGGCTTTGCCAGCTTCCAAGCTTCCCACGCGGTGACTGTGACATCTGACGTAATGTCACGGTCGATAATCGGCTCGACGCATCGAGTCAACAGCAGCGATGGCAGACGAACCGCTCTTCGACCCTTCTCTCAAGAAACGCAAGAAGAAAATCGTGGCGTTCGAGGACCCGCTCGGCGCTGATGCTGACCCAACCGCACCAGCACCAGAATCCATCGACAATACGACTCTCAATGGCGATGCAGTAGATCTCGGG
The DNA here is from genome assembly GCA_023014405.1 of Amanita molliuscula. Classification (NCBI taxonomy): domain Eukaryota; kingdom Fungi; phylum Basidiomycota; class Agaricomycetes; order Agaricales; family Amanitaceae; genus Amanita; species Amanita molliuscula. The sequence goes on from JAEBUP010000001.1 coordinate 97,612, forward strand.
CCCACCACAGCGCACGAGCGCATGAAGCAGTCGGAGGGCGACGCGGAGAAAGACGATGAATTCAAAGCTCTTTTCGGTGATCTTAAAAAGAAGAAGAAAAAGAAAGAAATCCCTATGGATCTCGTGAGTGTAGCGGCACATGCCCCTGTATGCGACTGAACAGTGCAGGGAGAAGCGCCATCCGGCACATCAACGCCGGCTGCTGAGGGCGCGGCTGCCCCAGCTATCACCGCCGACGACGATCTTGACTTTTCAGACATCAAGAAGAAGAGAAAGTCGAGCAAGAAAAAGGCAGCGTTTGATCTTGAAGAATTCGAGAAGGAGCTCAACGAGTCCAAAGCCAAGCCCTCTGGTGGGGAGGGCGCTGCACCAGAAGAAGAGGAAGTCGACGGGCCCACAGACACGAGTCACCTGGATATGGTAGACGAAACCGAATTGGGGGACAACCCATTTGCACGCGCGACAGAAGCACCTATTGGTGTGGATGCTGGAAATGAGGCATGGCTAAAGAGCGACCGTGATTATATCTATCCAGAGGTTTGTTATAACTTGTTCTGCACATCGTTTCTGACTAGTGGCTATAGCTTTTGACGCGGTTTTATGCACAACTCCATGCTGCCAATCCATCGCTTCTATCATCGACATCAGGAAAACGGTACACGATCGCACCCCCCTCAATCCACCGAGAGGGAAACAAGAAGTCTATATTTGCCAATATTTCTGACATTTGCAAACGTATGCACCGGCAGGCAAGTTAATTGGCAAGATGCTATGCGTCCGATCTAATCCAATACTTGACAGCCAGAGCATGTCATCCAGTACCTATTTGCTGAAATGGGCACCACCGGGAGCGTTGATGGATCGAGTCGGCTAGTTATCAAAGGCCGCTTCCAACAAAAGCAAGTCGAGAACGTGCTCAGACGCTATATCGGTGTGTATAGTGAGACGGCTAAAGTATCTGGTGCTTATCTGAGGCCCAGTCGAGTACGTTACATGCAAAACATGCAAGTCGCCTGACACGCTTCTCACGAAAGAGAACCGTATTTTCTTCATGGCATGCGAGTCGTGTGGGAGTAGGCGTAGTGTGAATGCAATCAAGAGTGGATATCAAGCGCAGGTTGGGAAGCGGAGCAAGAACAAGACGAAGTAGGGTAGCTTGTAGTTCCGATGATGTCTTAGACACGGCCGAACGCCTTGGCTTCGTCCCTCATGCGCTTCCGCACCCTCGAAATCCGCTGGCACGACAGCAAGCCCATATCCACCTGCGATTTCCAGCCGGCCCCCTTCAGACGGGCCCGCCCGCCAGCAGCCCAGGAGAAGAACTACGCTGCTCACGCGTACAGACTGGCCACAGGCGGCGAGGACAACCATGTGCGGGTGCGTTACCTTTGGCGGCAGGCTGGCCTGCGCTCGATGGCGCTTGACGTATTCGTCTGTCTAGCTGTGGATGGTGCATCCGAACATACGTCCCTCGTCTCTGCTGGACGACGATGAAGCCCCGGCTGCAGCAGGTCCGCGACCTCCTCGCGTCGAGTACCTTGCCACCCTCAGCCGACACTCAGCCGCCGTAAATGTTGTGCGCTTCTCTCCAAATGGTTCGTCTCGCGCCATTTCTATGCGGCCCATAAATGAAGAGCATGACATTTTCAGGTGATTTGATCGCCTCTGCAGGCGACGGTAAGACAGTCGCTCCCCCATCCATGCTTTAATTCTTGACGCGTTTTTCGCGACCAGATGGAATGATTATCATTTGGGCACCGTCCGCCAACCCACAGCCTGCTACCTACGGGAGCGATTTGAGCCCAGACGAACTCCAGCATGAAAAGGAGTATTGGAAGCCGAGGACTTCCTTCAGGTCTGGCGAATCTCACTCACATTTGCCTCCTCTAATGCGTTATTAGGTGCACAACCATGCAAGTCTACGACTTGGCATGGAGCCCGACAGGAGAGTACATAATTGCAGGAAGCACTGATAATACCGCCCGTGTATTTGCCTCTGCTGACGGTATGCAGACTCTTGCTCCAAAGTCATGATTCTCAACTCGTTACAGGAAAATGTGTTTGCGAAATTGCCGAACACATCCACTTTGTGCAGGGTGTTGCATGGGACCCGCTCAACGAGTATATTGCTACGCAGAGCAGCGATCGCTCCATGCACATCTACCACATATCTACGAAAAATGGTGTCTTTGAGGCCCATGCTGTTGGCCGCAACACCCGTATGGCGCACAGACACAGCCAGACGTCCAGTGTCCACAGCGCCTCGGGGGGCAGACATGGTGGTTCACCACGTCCTCCCATGCTGAGGCGGGAATCCAACTCTGCCATGAGCGACGCGGAGAGCGATAGAGATGCAGACGTCTTTGGTCCGACAAAAGACATTATCGCGCCCCTCACACCTACCACCTCTGTGGCAAGCACACCTTCTACTGCACTCAGTGCCGCCATGTTCCCTCCTCCATCCATTGTCCCTTCTGCCAATAATTCTTCAGCTCCCGCTTCTGTCGTTGGCAATAACCCATCGTCGCGCCGCTCTTCATTTAGCGGGTCGAACGCCCCTTCCTCTCCCCAAGTTCATTCCTACGCAAGATATGGCCGTTCTCCATCTCCCATGCCTCCTCTCCCAGCTATTCGCACACCGTTGACGCCGCCTGTAGCCAACATCAGGTTGTATGGAGATGAGAGTTACACCAACTTCTTCAGGCGACTGACGTTCAGCCCTGATGGAGGTCTGCTGCTGACACCTGCTGGTCAATTTGAAGATCCTTCTGTTATTGTCCCGCCTCAGCCAGTTGACATTGAAAGCACCACCACTCCGACACGCGGTCGAAAAGGGAGACAGTCATCTGTTGGTGCTACTCAATCCCAACCAGGTTCCAATTCTTGCGTGTACATCTATTCGCGCGCCAACTTTGCGCGTCCACCGATCGCGCAGTTGCCCGGACAAAGGAAAGCCAGCGTGGCCGTGCGGTTCTCGCCAATCTTGTACGAGCTGAGAAGTGGTGTTGTTGGGCCTGCTGCTGCCGCTGGTGAACATGAAACCAAGATACACGTGCATGATAGCGGAAAAGTCGGCGTTATCGACAAGGGAGTGGAAGGGAACATTGATATAGAAATTGCGGGGCATACCATCCCTTCCGGAGTTTCGACTACGACTTCACCTGTCGTAGGCCAGCGTACCCCGACTTCGCAAAGGCACAGGGCTACGTCGCAAGTGCCTGTTGTGGAGCCCATACCCCGCCAACCTGATCTCAAATTTGAGGCAAGTGCGGTGGCATCACCGACCTTTCCGCCTGCGGACGCGAAGCCTCCGACTCCTGCCGCGTCTAAACCATCTACGCCTGCTCCTCTCACCCCGGCAACTAGTTCTCATGCCCCAACGACAGGATCTATCTTTGCGCTGCCCTACAGGATGTTGTATGCGGTTGTGACTATGGATACCGTCACTATCTATGACACGCAGCAAGCCAGCCCATTCTGTTTGTTGACAAAGCTGCACTATGACGAGTTTACGGATGTAAGCTGGTGAGTCTCTACCCTAAATACGTTCTATAGGCTACTGAGCGTTGGATGATACCACAGGTCCCCGGACGGTCAATGTCTCATGCTGTCAGCTCGAGACGGATACTGCACCCTTGTCATCTTTGACGAGATCATCCCAGCACACCACGTACAGCAACATGCATTACAACTACAATCTATTGCACATAACCTCTCCGTTCCACTCTCGCTTTCCACTTCCCAGCACGGACAGCAACAATGCGGGTTCTCTGCTGCGCCGGGCCTTTCGCCACTTAATACGCCGATATCAACAGCCTCTTCATCTCTTCCTCCGTCCTTTGGCATGGCGTCAACCGTGCCTAAAAAGCGATCCGGTGGCGAACCGCCATTGACGCCTGCGAGTACGGACGGAAACGAGTCTGGTAGTGGTGGTGGTGGTCTTTTTGCAGCGACCGCTGCCGCTGCCCAACCCACCGCTGAGCTTGGTCCACCAAGCAACGGTCATGATAACAAGGAAAAAGGCGGAGAAAAACTCGCCGAGCCTCCCAAGAAAAAGCGCCGTGTTCAATTAACGAGAGTTGGTGATCTGGGGTCTTGATATGGCCCTCTCCACTTTGACATCCATACACTGCAGTGTCCGGACTGGGAATTCCAGTCTACGGCACGCATATATATATAAGTATCATAACGCCTGTATCGTGTATATATATCTGTCGTCCTCGGCCATGTTCATCTACGACTATGTTACCTACGACTATGTTACCTAGTAGCCGACTTCTCCATGCTACGTTATTTTCTTCATAGGGTACTTAGTCCATTCTTGATCCAACTGTCATATGTTATACGACCACTGATAATAATCGCTATGCTGTACAACATGTTGTTCAAAAAAAAAAACACTCAAGGTCTCAGATCATTGTACGGATATATTGAATAGCTATCGGGGTGCGAGACCGCTGGTCAGTAAAGTTATTCCGTTGGATCTCCGTAGTCTCTCGCTCTCGTTTAGAATGGATGCCGACAAGACGTCGTCGCGATTCGGAGGTGACGACCTCCGGGAACGTCCCATGATGATGTCTAAATCGTTTATCATCTTTTGTAGAATTTTTGTCAGATGGCTGAGGCCCGTCTGTTGCTCTGCAAGGATCTACACAAGAGCGAGTTAGCGCGCATTCGTCCGATGCATTCAAGCAATGCTGTCCATACTTGAGCAATCTGTGCCATCCCCTCTTCATCCACGACAGCCCACTCCCCATTGCCGTTAAAATTTTTAGTGCCTTCCCTGGAGGCATTGATAGCGCCCAGCAAAGCCCATAATTCATTCAACTTGGCCTTGAGCCGTGATCTGCGTACGTCCTCTTCCAGCCCCTCCAACCCGCCTCGCAGCTGCTCTTCCTCAGGCCGTATCGACGACGACCGAAGGGCGGGTATAAGCAGGTGCAGATGCTGAATGAATCTCATCAGCCGCTGCTGGATTTGCGTTTGTTGCACAGAAGTGCGTTGAAGTCGTGGCAAGTTGGATAGCGTGTGTTGCTCATTGAGTGCGTCCATGCGCATCTTGAAATCCTTCACCTGCGTCTGGTGTTTTTCGGCTTGCTTGGCTTGTGCCTCGACGCGCTCACGCAGGTCATTGAACCCAACGGCAATGACTGGCACAAGGCTGGATTCAGAACCATCAGCGCCTTGTCCCAAAAAACGCAAAAAAAGATGGCTAATACCATGATGGATCTGGATTTTCTCGTACTGCCTTGTCCCATATCGCATCAGGCACGTTCGGAGGTCGACCATACAGATGAACTTGACTTGGATCAACAAGATTGTAAAAATTGTACTATGAAAGTTAGACTTTACGAGAGAAGACAACACGGCGCACTTACTTGGAAACGACACTGAGACGACTGGGGCTTCCAGGCATCGTTGATCGCCACCAATTTTCGCACTAACCGCTGGGATTGAAGTTGCGCATCAAATTCTTGTTGAGCCGTCAAGCTGGCCGTCCGCCCTAGTGCACTTGTGGAGAGCGTACTCGTCCCAAGCCCAGAACCTCCACCAAACAAAGTTCCCTCCGGTGGTACTACCGAACAAGCCCGGTCGCTGTTGCTGCTGTTGGGATGCCTGACCAAAGAGGCCTGTACCGGTGGTGGTAGGAGCTATTGTAGACGTAGAACCAAATAATGATCCTGCAGGTTTACTGCCGAAGGCATAGGCATAGAGCCCTCCGCCGGTTGCCGACTGTTGCTGCTGCTGCTGCTGTTGTTGCGAGGTGCTTCCAAACAGACTTCCTGTCGATGATGGTTGCTGTTGCTGCTGTTGGGTTGCACTGCCAAAGAAACCGCCAGTTGTTGGCTGTTGCTGGGATCCGAACGGACCACCGCCCGTCGATAATGGCTGTTGTTGAGGGGTACTACCGAACGGCCCTCCTGTAGCTGATGGTTGCTGCTGCTGCTGCTGCTGTTGGCTCGTGCTGCCAAACAATCCTTGGCCAGTCGTGGGCTGTTGCTGGGTTCCAAAAAGACCACCGCCTGACGGCTGCTGCTGAGTGGTGTTACTGAACAGTCCCCCACCTGTTGAAGGTTGCTGTTGGGTCGTAGTGCCAAATAAACTACCAGTCGAGGGCTGTTGCTGGGTGGTGTTGCCGAATAAGCCTCCAGTCGAGGGCTGCTGTTGAGTTCCAAATAGACTGCTGCCCGTCGATGATGGCTGCTGTTGAGTGGAGCTACCAAACAATCCCCCGCCTGTAGAAGGTTGCTGCTGTTGAGTGGCACCGCCAAAAAGATTTCCTCCTGTACTTTGCTGTCCACCACCGAATAGCCCTCCGCCGCCAGTGGGACCTGTTGTCGAGGATCCATAAAGGCCACCACCCGACGTTGAGCTTCCCGGTGTCTGGGTAGTGCCGAACAGAGATTGATGTTGCGGCTGTTGAGTGCCACCAAAAAGTGAGGGATGTCCTGATCCGCCAGACGTACTCCCTCCAGCCTGTTGCTGTCCAGTTGTTGAGCCAAAGATCCCTCCGCCCGTTTGGCCAAAGATGGACATGGCTATTCAAGAACAAATGCGGTTGGCTTGAGAGCTTGTCCGCACCGTAAGTACAATGCTAGCCCTCAACGGCGTGAAGCGAGGCGAGTGGCTGCTTCGACGCGCCTCCAAACGCGCGACACAAGTCTGTTTGGCTCACGGGTCGGTGCCAAACAACAGAACAAGATCTCAAGCTCAGCTGAAGCATCAAAGTATGAAAATGTATACGACATGTTAACAAAGGAAAATTGGATCAGAACTGCAGTCGTCGTCGGCATCTGCGAAACTGGTTTCAACAAATCTACTCACCCTAAGTGGTTTGAAGAACCATGGGTTCTTGCCGTTTGTGTATCTCTCCTCCAACAATTTTTTAATGTCCTTTTTGGCTTTCTCTCGTTGTGATGGCTCCTTGAAGGTATCTGCAGACACAATGTTTTTCAAACCTTCAAGTTCAAGCGCATAACGCGTTGGGAAGAGATGAGAATAGTTGACAACCTGCGGACAGTCAACAATGCATAAGTGAGACGCATATGCACTACGTACCTTGATGAAGGGTTTAATTTTGCTGCGCTTTGCTACCTTCTTTTGACCCATACGTCTCGTCACCTTCCTCGGGTAACGCTCAATGCCAGCAACAATAGCATGGGGATACCGCCGTTCCTTTGTGCCCTCGTCTAGCTGCTTAATGACGACGACCTTCCGGCCAGCCTGGCGGCCTTGCAAGATAATAGCAACCTACAGTGGTCATCCTTCAGAATGAATGCTACAATTATGGCAAAATATCATACTTTTCCCGCCTTGTATACTAGAGTCTTTTTCAGTATCTCATAATGCTGAGTCGATGACTGACATACCCTTGACCATCTTGGCGCTGTCGATGTACTCTTGATCACGTTGTTGCCTGCGAGCGTGTGATTGTCGCTCGGAATGTCCCGAGGGGCTTGCTAGTTGGAAATTAAGGTTTCGGTAACTCGCGGAAGGAAGTTTGCATGCGAATCCAAAGACCGTTGGAGCTTGTAGTGTGAAAATTTTTTCTAGAATTTGTCTACAGGGGTATACAAGGAGGATGTAATTGCTTATTAACACGTTAACAATCATTCCATTGTTGCTAAAGTGGATCTCAAGCACAAACGGAAAAATCTTCTGCGAATACGCGACAAACAAGTGTCCACGTTCACAGGCGACAGGAAAACTATATAATCTATTTCAAGTCCGATGGTAAAGGAGTGAACCATCGAGCAGAACGATGTAATGAAGCGCCAAGAATTTTTGGCAATGGTATTAAAGTCCAATTAAGCGTCCGATAGAGCAGGAAGTCAGTAGCTTGTCAAAGAGAAGCACTGATCGGAGGTTCTTCCGACGTCATTTACAGATGAACTGCAAAGCTCATTGTCGGCATCGCTTGTCAATGTAAAAACAGGTACTTACTGGGCGAGCAACCAAGGACAAGTACGCCACGAAAATCGTTGCCCGTGCAACAGACAGCTTGATTGTTGCTAGCAGAACAGGTTAACGAATTGAAACATTCTGTACTTTAAAATCTTACCAGGAATTACGACCGAGGCCAAAAATGTCAAGCTGACTGCAATGTACCCCAAGTGGAGTGTTTTCCTCTGGTAACACAGCTCCAATTTCAGAAGCAAGTACTTGAGCTAAATGGCTGGAAGACCAGGACATGCTGTTGCAACAGTGAACAGAACCAGTACGGCAAACATCATATGGAGGATCAGGCCTGTACGAAGGCCTATGCATATCAGCTATAAACATATTAGCCCACAAGAACAAAAGGAAAATGCAAACACTTGCCGTCAGTAGTGCGAGAAGCCCTTCTGACAGGTGGAAGAGGGCTCATGCGACGGGCAAGACGTTCAGCATTCGTGTCAGCTGCGGTAGCAGTAGCAAAGGCAGCAAGGACGGCAAGGACAGTGGTGAATTTCATCTCTGCAAAAGAGCCAGAAGACGAGGTCGGCCAAAGGTGAGAGGGAAAAAAATGAAAACTTGTAGCCCTTAAATCAACCGCATCTTTTATATAGTCCCGAAACATCGGCACGCATAGGATTACGGGAAAAGGGTTTGATCTGTACGTACACAAGTGGCAACTTGGCTGCCTTATTCGCACCACTTGCCCAATTGGGCTCGCACCCATCGTTACTCTCATAACCTTGCTGTAGAGGCACCTCAAGACCTCATAAGACTGACACGCAAACTTGATATAAGTAGCGTCGAGGCAAAACATCCTGGCTGCGTGATCGGAAAACGAGGGAATTTGCACGCCTAGCAACCCTACCTGGTGACTGATCTCCACTCTTTCTCCCGTGCTTGATTGGCGTTATCTTTTCCCCGAGTCCCAAGTCAGAGCGCCACCTAGAAGCAACAGTTGAGCTGGCATTCCATTGCGCGGTCTTTGACGCCATTTCTGGTTGATGAACTATATCCCAGAATATATGTGTGCAGTTCAGGGATCAATGCTCATGTAAGATGATCATTGATTCCTACCGAAAGAAGAAAAAAATAGCTAAAGTAGGGGAGTGTGACAGTCTCAACTTCGCCGCAACACGCAGAGGGTCGTACAACGTGTGTGATAGAATAAAGTAATATTGTCAGGGATATATAATTAATTAACCGGCAGTTGTCAGTCTACTAAGGAGTTCCCAAAAGCGTGTTTGGACAAGGGAAGGTTTGAATGTGCTGTCTGAGTAGGTGTGGAGGAAGATTGTGGACTAGAAGTTAAAAAACGCAAAGACATCTGAGAGAGAAGTCGAATTTTTCAATGGAGTGCGGACAACAACGCGTTTAGTGCGGTCACAGAATCCGCAGCAATTATAAATGACGACCACATGTTGTCATCGGTCGATTGCGCCCAAATCGGTCAGGGGACGGTCAGAGGAGATGAGATCTCATGCGAATAAGGGGTTGGTAGACCGCGGCAGCAGTTGGTTGCAGAACGTCGACAGTTTCACAGATAGTGTAGTCAAGCTAAGTGGACAATGGCAACCACAAGACAGGATAGTAGGTGGAATGTATTTGTGCCTTGGGACAGACAGAAGGCAAGGAGTGAGAAGTTGCGATATGAAATCAGCGGGCCGTACAAATGCTTGCGGTACCTATCAGATGGAGAAGCTTTACGATTGACGTACGCCTGGGCGTGCCTCGTCAATGGAGGTAGGCCGGTGTTTAGGGCTTGCGCATTCTAGGTACTCCAACCATCTGAGGCAGTATGTATCCGTTGATGCGCAGTTGTAGTGTATATGAAAGGCTGATGGGATGTGATGGTTGTCGAGGAGGAACAGACGCACGCAGGTTGCCGCGTTGTCATTAGTCACTACACCGCATCGTGGGAAAGTCCAGCTCACGCCACCAAACTGACTTGACCTCACGCAGTGAATCTGGATGGTACGTGCTCATGACTTCTCGCATGTATGCAGAAATTGATTTATGCAGGCATCCTTACACTTTTGTCAAGAATGTAACAATCTTTTGTACCCCCGAGCTGACCCGCAACGTCGCATCATGGTCTATGCATGTCGCATCTGCCCCTACGACGAAATTGGGGAAAACAAGTGTGTATATAGAAACGATCTGCTAAAGGTCACAAAGTAAGTCAAAACGACCTGTGAATATAAACTCCTTCACGACGAAACAGAGAGCAGATAGGTGTAATTCAAGATATCGGCACCGACCCTACGCTGGTGAGCCTCATCGTCTGGCAACGTTGCGTTTCAGTTTCATCATGAATGATGGATGCATCAGTCTCACTCTAATCTTCCTTGTCCGAAATGCGGCCATGAAGAGTATGTAATATTCTCAATTCCGCCAGCTTCCGCCATTTACCAGCGTTTCAGTGCCGTCTTCTTCCAAGACCAGTCTAAACGAAAAGAGACGAGGATGATTCTCTTTTTCATTTGCATCAAGTGTAATCACCCCTTCTTTGACCCCACACTTCCGGCGGAAAGCAAGCCTGACTTGTGATATTCTCATTGACTTTTGCCGCATTCGTTATCCCTTCAATTGTAACAGCAGCGGGCGCAAATTTGTCAGCTAAAGGATAGATATGTTGCGGATGCATGGCTCATGTCTTTGAAGTAGGCTTGAAGGTTATGTTTCTGGGTGCTTCCGTTAAAAATAAACATACGAGATTCCGAACTATTAATAGATGCTATTGCCACCGTGATGTGTATCGATATGCTGTGAACGTACGTCATTCCGCTCTAAAACAGCTTGCTTACGAGGCGCGCTATGTATACTCGCCAGATGGACCTCCATTTTCTTGAATTCTTGACAGGCACAGCCTAGTACATGCGGCCCGTTTCAAGTTTCGTGCCATTATCGTTCGGGCATCGATATCAAAGAAGCCGATCATTATGCTCGGTCTAAACATGGCCCGCGGATATGCCGTTGCAGAAGGATGCCAGATCATAGTGAATTCAGCTAAAGCGGAAAGGAAAAGAAAGTAATTGAAAAGCGACACCCAGTGACCGTGGCTGGGTATCTCGGTCCTGAAAATGTACTTAATTATTCATCCTCAAAACGATACTCACTTGCCATGCACCAGGGTCCTGCACACAGCACAGTTAAATTCCGGAGTTCGAAAATCCATCCTCATCGCTTTTGGTAGCGACCGTGTTTGACCGGGTATCATGGTTCTGAGAAGATACTTAATAATATGCATCGTCCACAGAATGACCATCTTTGCACCTATCTGCCCACGCAGCCACGTCTAGATTTGTGTTGTTATCAGGATAAGAAACTCCCATCGTCGGGCTGCCGCATCCTGGCCTATCATAGATCCTGTGATGGTTTCCGAGGCCAACATGACGATCTGGGGCACCAATAAAAACAATAACAAACGTTCTGACAAGGCAACAGATTCAGATATTGAGCCGGACCAGCAAGTTATGGGCTTTCCGGAGGGTGGTTGGAAGGCATGGTTGACCCTTGCTGGAAGGTACGGCAAGACGGTATCGATTGATGGTATCTTGACGTGAATTTACAGCTTCATTATACAATTCTGCAGCTTTGGGTGAGATCCTATCAGTACTCATGCGCTCTACTCATTCAACAACATTCTTAGGTATTTGAACACTTTTGGCGTTTATAATGGTAATTATTTACCTCACTTCAAATTTATCTACTACAATTTCCGTTCAATAGACTTTTACGTCCGCGTATACTTAACCAAAAATACGTCGTCGCAGATTAGGTATGTACATCCTCGCACACCAGCTTATCTACCCACGTCGGAGTAGTTGGATCGGAAGCGTTCAACTCTTTTTAGTCTTATTCATGGGCATAATATCAGGAAGAGCCTTTGATGCTGGTTACTTGTGCGATTTCTTTTTTCCGTATTTGTTTAATCTGATTTCTGGGTTTTCAAAGTCATCACATCAACATCTGCGGTTCACTGTTATTTGGCTTCTCACTTTTTATGTTATCATTATCGCATCCCGAGCAGTATTATCAGGTCTGTGCATCTAATTCAGTGACTTGTTGTTACCTACCAGAGCTCGCAGGTGTTCCTTGCCCAAGGATTAGCCAATAGCATAGCGATTGGCATACTATACGTACCTAGCATCGCTATCGTTTCGCACTATTTCAAACACCGCAGAGCATTCGCTATGGGAGTGGCTGCAGCAGTGAGGGGGTTTTGAATCTCGTGATCATGTCACTCAGTATTGCACTAGGGATCTGCTGTCGGCGGGACCATACATCCTATCATGCTCAATCAACTTTTTCATAGTCAAGTCGGCTTTCACAACGGCGTCCGTGCCAGCGCAGGACTTAATCTTGGTCTACTTACAATCGCCATAATTCTGATGAAGCCACGGTTACCGCCAAAGGCTCGCGAGGATACTCTGCTCAACAATGTCGGCAGGTTTATGCGAGAACCAGCGTACCTGCTAGCGACATTAGGGTCGGTAGTCGCTTTATGTTGCACTTCATGTTCTGACGTCAAAAATAAGGATAATTCTAGTGTTGCTAGGTTATTACTTTCCAATATTCTTCTTACAGCTGTACGCTATAAAGCGAGGTGTCAATTCTACTCTCGCTTTCTATTCGGTGCGTATGCCTGTTAACGACAGAGTTCGCCGGTTTATGCTCAGGGGCAGCTCACCATCCTCAATGGGGCCAGCATTTTCGGGCGAATAATACCCAACTTGGTTGTGCACAAGTATGGCGCAATGAACGCGATGCTGCTATGCAGCATTGGCTGCACAGTCATGATTTTCAGCATTTTAGCAGTGAGAGACGCCGTCGGTATTATCGTTTTCGGCACTATATACGGCTTCTTTACTGGTGCATGTGCGTATAACACTGAGTATCAAATGCATATTCGCAGACATTTGAATAGATGCCAGTTTGCTGGGTCCGATGCTTACGGGTTTGGCGAAGAAGGATTCGGAAATTGGTGCCAGGATGGGTATTTGTTATTCGCTGGCTGGTACGTCGCAATAAATTCGTTCGTCATACTATCTGAATGCCATTGTAGCGTTCGGAGGCCTAATAGGTGACTGTATCGAATCTGAGAGTTTGTACATCATTGACACCGCATTTTCAGGGAATCCAATCGCTGGCGCGCTTCTTACTTCCTCCTTTATATGGTGGAAACCGATCATATTCGCCGGTGTCGTCGTGGGCCTGGGAGGGATATGCTTCTTCGGCGCTCGCGCCTTCCTTGTGAAAGAAAAGGGCATGGTGTTTGTGTAGGTCGCTGACAGTGTTGCGGAATGAAGGTCAGCATTGAACATCTATAACTCTTCTACCCACCCCCCCCCCCCCCATCTATGCGTACAAACTCCATAAATTCTCAGCCCATTCCAGTCTTATACAGGCTTCGTAGACACCAAATTAACCATTATTTAAGCACGTTCAACCATACTTTTATTTATTAATGGATTTGATTTGAGACGAGGTTCATATCAACTGGCATCAGACATTGAGGTAAGAAGCACGGAACGGTTGAAATACAAGAACGGTCAAAGCAGATGACGAACTGAAAATCTTAACTGAGGAGCCTGCTGCCATTGACCCTGACTTAAACACCTTCAAAGTATCTTCCGGGATACCTATAGCAGAGCCTATGATTGGCAGGATCGGATGCAGCGGACAAGCCGTTGGAAGACATAGGTGGATTCAAGACGGAGAAGTGTTGAAAACCGACACCTTGTACCCTGACGCGGAATGTTCTGTGGTGGCTGTGCTTGACTGGCAGCCTTGATGTTTTTTTTTTTTTTTTTTTTTTTTTTTTTTTTTTTTTTTTTTTTCCGAATAGAAATGTTATATTCGATAAACATGAGAGAGTAAACTACCGTAACTTCCGGACAGATAGATGCCGGAAAAACTATGTGTGTAACAACATGCGAAGCAAAACAGCCTTGATGTTTGATGCTTGCCACCTGCTTGCGGGAAAGACGCCGAAACACGTTACGTGTAACCAATATGACTCTGTGAGATGGATACTGACAATTTGAGTTCCTTTTGATGACAATGATACTATGTGTGCGTAAGTAGGTGGAAAGGTGATCATCCTGCGCATGGTTAATTATGATATCTTCAGATCCGTGGCGCGCGGTGTTAAGCACTGACCGCCAATTACCTCGTACTTTGGTAAATTCCGAAACAATCTTGCGAGCGTAAAAGTGAAAGATGTCCAAATGGGCACATCACGGAACTTACAAAGATGACAACGGAGCGCGGCAAATGGCAATGTACTTACAGGCTGTAAACTTCATGCACCTAGCTTTCACTCAAAGTTTCTGGTAATTCGAATAGGTAACCCATCTGCTTGGATGGTGGGGGCCGCTGAGGCTCCTTTCGCAGTCTTACTACACTAAAGTCCTAATCAACGAATGCTGTAATTGGTTCGGCCACGCATGTGCGCACCCCGATCGGATGATTATGTTTGAAGCTAGTCGCGGCCACGGCCCTGCAGGGTGGGGGTAAAACATCATAGACACCTGCTATGAGGGCTAAGTTGTTGAACGGTACGTGGCCTGGCATGTACGTGATGATTGCAAATCTTTTAGAAGTGGTTACAAACCTTCGGGCACGTCAAATCACTTCCCGAAGCCTTTGGATATAAGATCTTGCCCCGAATGTTGTCTTCACTGCCAGAACCCGTCCAAGCACGATGATGGAGAGCGTCGATCCAGATAAAGCAGCGCCTCTGTCGGTCTCTAGTACCATTCTTGACGCTGGCGAGCCACGGAAAGAGCACTTTTCTGAATATCCCGAGGGTGGTGTTCAAGCATGGTTGACGGTGGCAGGCGGGTACGTCGTGTCTTCGTGCATAATAATATGCTGAGTTGCTGTTGCTGTCAGAATGTTGATACAGTTTTGTAGCTTTGGGTGGGTGCTCTCCGTAAATCCGCATATGTTCAACGAAATCTGAATTTGCTTAGATATATTAATGCGTTCGGAGTATACCAATATTTCTATGCAAGCAAGTACCTCAGCCATTATAGTCCCAGTGATGTAGGGTATGTCCGATTTATCTATGCAGATGATTTACTTACGCCTGCTTTAGATGGATAGGAGGTATTCAGGTGTTCTTGACTTTTTTCATGGGCATGTTCACTGGCAATGCCTTTGATCGAGGTTACTTGTAAGCATATACCGTTATGCGGGAGGTACCAACGTCTGATATCCATACACAGCCGTCACTTGCTGGTAGCCAGCACGCTTCTGCATGCCCTCGCTTGTAAGTAAAATTGAATCACGAAGCTCACGAACTTGAAGGAATAACCGAACAGTGTACACACTCTCTATCACACAAGAAAATCGGTATTACCAAGTAAGTCAACGCGTACAGCTCATATCTCTTGCCTGTGACAATTGGTTCAGATTTTCCTTGCGCAAGGGATATGTCTAGGACTATCTCATGGCTTAACGTACACGCCAAGTTGGTGCAGCTTCCAATTATAACTACCCTTTAAGTTTACTCCCGGCCTAAAGGCTTTGCAATTGTGTCACACTACTTCCAACGACGAAAAACGTTGGCTATTGGTCTAGTGTCCGGCGGTGCGTCATTGGGTATACACAACAACAACATTGTCTATCAGGCGTCTGAGAATTACTGCAGGTGCCATAATTCACCCGATTCTGCTCAATCGTTTAATCAACGGATCCATTGGCTTCCACAACGCCGTGCGCATCAGCGCGTCACTCAATGTTTTCCTGCTCATCATAGCAAACATTTTATGCAGAACAAGGTTACCTCCCAGGACATCGACGAGTCGGCTACAAGTGATCGAGTTTTTCAAGGATCCACCATACATATTTTTAGTAATATGGTCAGTTTCTTGCATCCTAGATTGTACATCCCAAAATGACCAAGTTGAAATAGCATATTCCTGACGTTCTGTGGACTGTTTTTCCCGTTTTTCTACCTCCAGATTGATGCCGTCAATTACAATGTTAATCCTACGCTCGCGTTCTATGTGGTGAGTCTCACGCCATACGTACGCTCTCGGTGTGCGCTCAGGAGGGACCATGCTGTAGTTATCTATTCTCAATGCAGCAAACTGGTTTGGTCGTGCAATCCCAACGGCGTTTGCCCCCATGATTGGGGTTTATAATGCATTTACTGCGTATACGGTGGCAATGGGCATCGTGCTACTGTGCATGGCGGCCGTCAAAGGCGCGTCGGGGATCATACTGGTCGCCCTCTTTTATGGTTTCTTCGCGGGTGCAAGTAAGCGTCATGGCATTAGACACGTTTTCACAGCGGCCGACAGATTCCTTGACAGCGGTATCTTTGGCACCGGTTGTCCTCGGTAAGCCCTCAAAACCAACATCTTCGCGGGGTAGGGTTAACAATCCTTCTCGCCAGGCAGTCTAGCAAGAAATGTCGACGAGGTTGGGGCACGGATTGGAATTGCGTTTGGCATATGTGGTGAGGAATTCATGCGGTGCCTCTTCTGTCTTTCATTAATAACGCCTGATCCATAGCTATAATGACGTTATTCGGTACCTGTGTTTCATTGATATGTATCCAGAGTCTAATGTTATGCTACAGCGCAACCTATTTCTGGTGCCCTACTAACTGGCAAATTGTTATGGCTGCATGCTATCTTATTCGCAGGGGTCAGTGTTGCTCGGCTCGAGATCTGAACTATCACTGACTTGGCCATTAGATAGCGGAATTAGTAAGCGCATTTTTCGGCTTCGTGGCGCGCGGGTTCGTTGTGCTGCGAAAAGGCTCGTGGAAAGTATAAATCGAGATAGTCTCCATATAGCTGACATCCTTACGAGCTTGGCGATGATGACGCCAACAATCGCGTATTTAATGCCATGGGCTGTACAATGTGTTTCCTCGCATCGCTCCGGAGAATCGCGATCCCCATTGAGCTATGTCTTCGACAGAAGGATAACACCGTGCCGAATCCCCGACAGACCTTGTGGTCACTATTACATATTATGGTGTTTGATTATGGGCTTGACCCATATCAAGTGATGTGAACACTATATTACATCTGAATTGCGAATACAATGGTTTTAATTTTATGCCTAAGAAGGAAATAGCACACGAGGCAGAAGTCAAACGGAGTTCTGTAAAAATGTTAAGATTCATATTGCATCATTGTTGAAGACCTACAGGGGGTAGTAATGCCATTGGAACCATGATTAGGTAGAGGGCTCAATATGGCCGTCGAAGTCCGGGCAATCGTTGTAAGATCAATGTCTACAACGAATTTCATCGATCTACTATGTAAAGTTGCAATAGTGAACCAACCCTTCTTGAGCGCATTCTTCCTAATATTCATGGCTCGCTGTCTCTCCTCATCTGACATGGAGCTGGTGATCCTATTTTGCTCTGGCTTTTTATTCTTATCTGTATCTTAATTTTAGAATGAGTTGAAATGGAAACGACCGCGAGTGGGATATGTACCTTCGGGTTTGGCTGCAGCGATTGGTATCTCATCTTCCGGAAGACGTTCTAGCTCATCATCGAGAGCATGGTATTCATGTTCAATGCCTCCCCAGTTGTGGCGACCAGCTCCTCCCTTACGGAGCTGGGTATTAAGTCCAGACCTGGACAAAGAGCGGTCTCGCAAGACGGCACGTGGGTACGAGGCACGTTCAGTACGAGTCATGGCAGAGATAGAAGGTGGAAGAGAGATAGAATGGGGTGAGAAAGAGAGAGACAGCTGCGGGGTTTATAAAGCGGCGAAAGGCTGGTTTTGTGGTCGAGCGACATCATGGCGCGTGACCATTGGGTTCTAGAGTTTTCCCCGGCCGCCCTGGGCTGGTCGACACTCTCCCGGCCAATCGCGGCCGGGTGTCCATGGCGACCGCACTGTGGGGTAGAACTAGAGTGTGGGGTTGCAATTCGTGTCTCGTGATCTGATGCGGACCCCGGTTACCTCGGCCCTTCAATGACCAGCGAAGTCCTGGTTACAAGCTTCCTCAGTCCTTCAGAACATCTCAAGGCTGTTCTAGAGACTCTCGCCACTCCAGGCCCCAGCGAGCCTCCGGATGGTCCTGATGTTGCAGATCCACGCTTCAGTCTTCAAGATACGCGTATACTGGCAGTCATATCGCATACAGACGAATGGAACTTGTCCGAAGAGGGTTGGTATGTGTGGTCTATACTTCACGCTATCTGATTACTCTCCTGTCTGATTAAAAACAGCGTTTTCGTTTGCAGATACAAGAATTCGAACAATGGCCCACCAAAAAATCTACACATACAGCGGTCGTTTCGAATTTTTGAACGATTTTCTATTTCGATGGCGCAAACCAGACGCATGACACTTGACCTGCGTTCTGACGCAGCCCAGCCCACATTGAACCAACCACGCACAGGTATGGTCTCTTCGACCGCCTACAATCATCTCGCGAGTCATCCGGGTACTCAGGCTTTTCGGTGACCATCCATGACGGCGACGATCCTCTCACCTTTTTCACCAATGACGTTAAAAAGTTACAACTCTTCATTCAAGAATGTAAACGGCTGAAAGAAGTATTCGGTATGTGACCTGAGCTGCTGGATAGACGCTTCATCTTGTTTCTGGCTAGATTCCCCCGAAAAAACGAAAAAGTCTCAACTCACATCCGAGTTTCAATGGATGGCTCCGTACCTGAATGAACTGAATTCGCTTTCAGAACGTGTGTTAACAAGGCGGTCAAGAGCTCTGACAAACGTTGATGTCAATTACAGTTCTGTCCGATGTGCCAATGGACCTGCGCATTGCGAGCGAGGCTCTTATCAACCGTCTCTCACCATCTAGTGCGGGCTTCCCCGGGGATGATGTGGCAGATTTGCGACTTATCCGCGATTTTTGGATCCGTAGCAAAGCTCAAGAATTATCTTTGAAGGGCACATATAGTTTGAGGTCTGGAATTCATCCCACAACTGCCGTTATTGATCCAATAATGATGATCCGCAGTATTCGTATCGGTACTTTTAATGTCAATGGAAGATTGCCATCCCAAGACCTCTCTACTTGGGTAGGCGGGTCAACGCTTCCTGCTATAGAAAATGAACTCTCTTCGCTTAGCATCTACGATGATAAGAGTCAAACTCATCTTTGGTTATATTAACACTTTCTAACCTCACCATTGTAGCGTTGGATGCCGAATCAATGTCAACATCTTTTCTTGACCCTACACTGGCCAGAGAGGGCACTTCCGGCCCGGTGCTATCGTTAGGAAGTGATGCGTCGCTTGACTCAGATTCTCCGGATTTACTGGTTCTTGGGTTTCAGGAATTAGATCGCTCTGCAGAAGCTTACATATATTCCGCAAACATTGCCAGAGAAGAAGCATGGTGTACTGCTGTTATAGCCGCTTTGGGAGAAAAGGGACCGCAGTATGAGAAGGTAGGTGGTTTGCTAGATTGCCGTGTAGCCAAATTTAATAGTGGCTAGCTGGCATCACGTCAACTCGTGGGCATGTTTGTTGTCATCTTCGTGAAAAAATCCATCAAGCATTATTTTACGGATGTGGAAACGTGTGCGGCAGGTGCCGGATTAATCGGTGTAATGGTAGGTTCACCTTTGCTATGGTATGGAACGTAATTTCAGACCTTTTCACCCTACTAGGGAAACAAAGGAGCGACTGCAATCCGTCTCACGTTCTGTCCCAAAGCAGATAGTCAACTTGGAGTTAAAACGCCCAATTCAACAGTGTTGACCTTTGTTAATGCACATTTGGCTGCATTTGATGAAATGATCGATAGACGCAATGCTGATTTCCAGGACCTTTCCAAACGCCTGACATTTGCGATAAACACCAGACAGCCTGAGGAGGCTGAAGAGGATATCGATGCAGTTATACCTTGGCTAGGCCCGTTTAACAGCGATGCGTTATTTTGGCTAGTGAGCAGAAATCTTCTCATTCGGCCACGCTCTGATTGCGTTTGCAGGGCGGTGATTATGGCGTTAAAAACTTATTTTCTCATTCTAACGGATCTTGTAAAAGATTTAAACTACCGTATCGACCTGCCGGATATTGACATTCGCGAGATCGCATGCGCAGAGGAATGGGTGAACAAATATGAACTTATGCAGAAACATGATCAGGTACAACTTTTTACTCGTCTCTTTGTTGATTTAATCTGTTTCGAAGCTCATCAAAGCCCGGAAAGCCGGGAAAGCTTTCAAGCATTTCCACGAAGCAAACATTAGATTCCCCCCGTGCGTCAGGTTAATTCCGAGGTAGTGCGTCTCCGACAGCCTTGTAGCACATACCGTTTCACGCCTGGCATCCTGAAAGATGGCTATAATTCCAAGTGATCACTATTTCTCACCAGATGAATGATTACTGAGCATGCATTTACAGGCGAAAACCCGCATGGACAGACCGTATTCTGTCACTTCCGGGGCCATCCGTCAAAATTCGTCAATTGTCATATATAAGCGACCCTCAGATTACGATGAGTGATCACAAGCCTGTAGCAGCAGACTTTGAAATTAATGTTTGATATCACTCAAAATGTGCAATCCGTCTTGCTGATGTTGCATAGGTAGGTTTCTGGGACACGCAGGAGTATGAGCTTTTGATCTACAAATTGATGAGCGAAGCACGCCACATGGAGGAAACGGTTGGACGTACTCCTCTCAAGGTCCTTACGCCAGCGATCGACTTTGGTAAAGTGCGGTGAGTCTGCTCATGTTCGCCGCCAAGCTTTATCTTAATTCGGACGGTGGCCAGATACATGCAACCTTCCATTCGAAACGTTAAGGTCAGAATAACGGCAATGTGTGGTGCTATATATCTCACGCTTCCACGAGGCTAATAGAAGCAGTTACCGGCCGCTTACCGGTTTGTCCCTATTCACGGGGAGGCGTCGATACGTAAGTGCAGGTCCTGAATAGTAGAGAAATGCTGAGCATTTATCTAGATCCGGCATGGTTACGCATAGAGCCCATGATAGTATGTTCACACTGTATTTCCCAAGTGACTATGCTCATTATCGCAGGGAATTGTTCATCCTAATGGAATTTCAGAAATCGCTTTCACGATTTTCGTGGATAATAGCACAGCCCCCAAGCTCAACCTAGCAGAGAAGATTCTCAAGGGCACTGTGATACTCCACAGCATGCTCGGCAAGGACCATTTCATATCCATCACAGGCGAATACCGTATGTCTCTTGCCTTGATTGGACGGCAATGCGTTGAATTACCAGAATACACATGTTTTGCGACATCGCTGACAAGGTTGACACGCTTGACCGGTCCTGCCCGAACACTGCAGTCATCTCATGACTACCTTCCCGATGGTCACGCAAAAAACGCACCCCGGGAAGTGATGAGACTTGTGAATTGGATGATGGCAGGAAGCGCCCGCGTAGTATGAGTTCGTGAAACGAGGTCTGCTGCTGCTAACTGAAAACAGGATAATATATTTCTTGCACCTGCTGACGATATCTATATCGGCACCATCAGGGAGGTATGCATGGGAGCCTTCTGTCACCGTGAATTGATTCCCAGAGCTGTTCAGTGTCTTGATACAGGTGACGAATTTCCATACCCTGCCAAGCAGTGAGGATGATCGTGTTCATCTTGCCTTTGGTGCCACATTGCTGGCTTTCCTGGACTCCTTGGCACAGCCTGTTATTCCCGTTTCTCTTCATGGGAGATTTTTAGAAGCACAGGACAGGGATGATGCATTTGAGGTAAATTTACTGTATTCGGTCCGATTGGGTGCTGATAGAAAAAAAATATCAGTTGCTAAACGCATTACCGCCTTCATCTGTTAACTGTGAGCTCTCCTCACCTCATTAGAAATCATCATTCACACAGGGCTGTAAAGACCTGGATATGTATTACAGCTTTTCTTCACTATATATGCCGTTCGTCGGAAGACCCTGCTTTCAAGGCGAGACGATTGGGTACGTGCAACAATTATTCTGATGCGTTGCCTGAACGTGATCAGCTTCCATATTTGCGCCCATTCTAATGCGCGAAGAGCGTGTCAATGTAGAAGTTCCTGTATCATTAGCGGGCAAGAGAAAGTTTCTGTTGTATTTCATAGATTGAACAAGGGATGCCTTGTATTTTAATTTAGCCCTCGGAAATGGAGTGCGACGTGCGTGGATGATACATCCTCCGACGAATGGCGCGTGTCGTACATGCTCCGAGGTGACCATGCTGTTCGCTTCCCTTGCCGAAACAGACCGGTGACCGGTGACCCTTGGCGCTTGTAGGATAGGGTAAGCAGGCATTGCTGTTGTGCATCCTGTGCCATTGCGAGCTTAGTGGGGCGCTGTCTTTGCAGATTTCACTTTCCGCCGGTTTCTAGTCCCTTCTACAGTGTGTTACGTAAAACATATAAACTGTCCCGGCGCTCAAAGACCCACAGCGCACCTTGATACTTTTTTGAACTTGGATTCTCCTCGCTTTAAACAAACTGACAATTAGGTTCGATGGACAATCGCCCAATCACGTTTTTCGACATCACAATTGGTGGACGACCGGCTGGACGTATGATATTCAAGCTCTACGCCGATCTTGTACCCAAAACGGTTGAGAACTTCCGTGAGTGGGTCTGCGAATATGCGGTTGTCCAAGTAGCTCAGTCAGAGAAGGGGCGCTATGCACTGGTGAAAAAGGCATCGGCCAATCGGGAAAGCCCCTAAGTTACAAGAATTCGACATTCCACCGCGTTATCAAGGGGCAAGTTAAAAAAAAAATTCTATATCGTGTTTTTTTATGTTTGTTGAATGATGGGATGGCAGGTTTATGGCCCAAGGTGGCGATTTCACGGCTGGAAATGGTAAGGGGAATGGGATTGGGGATGGAGTGTTCGTCGTTGACTTTGGTATACCTATCTAGGCACCGGTGGCGAATCTATCTACGGCGACAAATTCGAAGATGAAGCGTTCCCCGTGAACCACACAAGGCCGTTCCTTCTTTCTATGGTAGGTGTTGTCTAAGACAAGTCGCTTTCTCGTCAAAACGCGGGTATGGATCGCGCTTCGTTTTAGGCAAATGCTGGGCCAAATACGAATGGCTCGCAGTTTTTTATCACGTTCAGTCAGACGCCGCATCTGGATGGGAAGCACGTCGTCTTTGGCGAAGTCATCAAAGGCAAATCAATTGGTGGGTGGTTCCGAGCCTCCTGCGATGTTTGGGGCCCTTGACGCGTGAGGGTTAGTTCGCCAGATTGAGAATAATCCAACGTCGGCTGGGGATGTGCCGAAGGAACCCGTCGCAATTGTAGATTCCGGAGTCCTATCACCCGATGATCCTTCTTTGGTGGCAAAAGCTGGCGATGGTGATATTTACGAAGACTATCCGGACGACGAAGACAAGGAATTAGGTAATCCCGAGACGGTATTGCACATTGGGCAAACTATACGGGAGGTCGGCAACACTCTGTACAAGCAAGGTAATATCGACGGGGCGTTGCAGAAATACCTGAGTGCGTAGGCTGTGTCTTGTCATGCTGACGATATTTGACATTTTGCTGTAGAATCTATTCGTTATCTTGACGTGCACCACGAGTTGCCGGAAAACACGCCACCAGAGCTGAGCGGAGCGTATTCGGCGTTACTAGGACCACTGCTACTGAATTCGGCTCTCGCAGCAGTTAGAATTCAGCCTCACACTTCTGCCAATGCCATGATCGCCGTGTCGAATACCACACGTGCATTGAATAAAGTTGGGCTAAATACAGCTGATCAAGGTAAGAGAGCGCATGCGCCAGCGTACACGAGGTTGACATGTGGTACGACATTAGCAAAAGCATACTATCGCCGTGGACTGGCAAAGAGCATCCTGAAGGACGAGGATGGCGCGGAAAGCGACCTCGTGGCAGCCAATCAACTTGTTCCCAGTGATGCTGCCATTGCGGGCGAGCTTGCAAAAATTAGACAAAAGAAGAAGGAGCAGAGGGATAGGGAAAAGAAAGCCTATATGAAGCTGTTTGCCAATTATTAGAGGAACTAGAGACATTGTATGAGCTGCATAGTCAAGCGAATTCCACATTTGCTGCAGAGCAGCAACCTGAAAGACGCTCCGGCTTAATTGGGCTCCTCTGATGAGTAGATTAATCTCCCAACTCAACGATACCCTGATCCAGGCTTCCAGCGCAGGAAAAGGGTTGCCACCCAGGAAGCAGTAATGGCTGTTGAGGTGTGACGCGGCGAAATTTTTTTTTCTGGAAAGTACAACGGCGCATCACGTGGTTGCTACGCTACGCTGGTCACGCTTAAAGTGAAACTAAACATTGAAAAGCTGGAGCAGAACATGTTCCCAACAGAATTAATACGCGATGGCATCGGGAGCGAGAGCTGCTGCGCTTGTGTGGGTCTCATCAGTTGAAACGAATCCTTAGATTTGGGTAGATTAACAATATTTGATATACTTTACGCGCGGGGAGGGAGAGCCGTAAGATACGCGAGTGATTGAATCATTTCTTAAGGGAAGAAATAAGTCGGGAATCGAGTCAATGTCAAATTGGCCTAATTGGGGGGTCTGGCGCGCAGCTGCTCGCACTGGAGCTAGCTGTATGTGGTCGCCTTTTTTTATTGTCTTTGGAGTGGAATGCAGGTAGACGAATGGAACGAAAACAAACATACGCGTGAGAAGAAGCGGAGAATGATATCATTGAGTGGCGGAGTGTGCAGTAATAATTGCAATTAGGGGCTGACCCTGTGCGGGGAAAGTCGCACGGCGGGAGGACAAGGAAGGGCCGAAAGGGGCAGAAAGGCGAGCGGAAGAGGAACAAGGCTTTGCCATATCCGTCCTCCGATAATCGCTTGTCCGCCTTTGGCAATTCTACAAACGAATGTCCGCTTATGGCACCCATCCGACCCGCTTCTATAAATTGCCCCGTCCGCTCCTCCCTCCCCATCTTCTGGTCTTCTGCAATGTTCCAGGTCGCTGCTCACCCCTCTGTCTTTGGTCTTCACCAGCACGGTCAGTTTCCACCTGCAGGCCACTTCCAGAGCCCTGCTGTCAAACTTCCCCGCAACCTTGCACGGCCCCCCTTTGTAGATATTTCTCGCGACGCCATCCTCGCTGTCGCACCAGAGCTCGACAGCGTCCCCACAGAGTACATCCGCAGGGGTCTCAGGCCAAAAGCCAACATGTGCGTATTTTTTCTCCCCCTGTGCGTCCGCCACAGCAGTGACTAATCCGGCAACAGGATGCTGGGAGGCAATGCCGCCCTATCTTCCTCTTATCTACCGAGTTCCCTCTCCAGATCCCAGCTTCACTCGACCATGACGGTGCCCGTTCGCGCGGCCCCTTCCGAAAAACCCGAGTTCCCGACGCATATTCTCGCCCTGTCATCCTCTACATCCGCCGCCAGCGACCAAGTGCGCCTCTTCCCCGTCCACTCGCTCGTGCTCGCTTCGCACTGTGCGCGCCTGCCGCGTTTACCGCCCACGCAAGCCAGCGGTTCCTCGTCCCAGCTCACCCTTCCCGTTCTCACCATGTCCGTCCCCTCCCCCGCGGCTTTCGCTGTCCTACACCAGTACATGTATCACCACCGGCTCGACACGGTCCTGAAAGCGTTGTTCCCACTGCCTGCCAACTTCCTTCAGTCCGTTTCACACCACACCATCCAGGCAGCCCTGAGCTCAGAACCAACCCTGCGCCAGTTGTCCAGCTACCTCTGCTCTTCGGCGGGCTCCAACCTCCAGACACTTACTTCTCATGCTGCGCATGTCAAGGAGCTCTGGCAGGACATGGCAGCCCTCGGTCTGTTTGACCCCGAGCTTTGGGACACGATCGACCTCGCATGGGAAATCGTCCTGGGCGCGCTCAACCTCGCTGCTGCAGGCAACTAATTTACGAATCCTATTGGCTTAGACAAAATAGGCGCACACTATATCCGGGCTGCGTGTGCCGCCTGCGCAGCTGGTCGCAGGTTATTGGGAAAAAAAGGAAAATTGCAAAAACAACTGTATCATAGAATTTCGATTCGGGCTCTGGCTAGATTGCACTTGTATCGCTATCATCAACATCTTCGATTCCCCAGTTCCATCCGATATACCCACTTCTCACGATGGAGTTTAGTCGTCTGATAAATTCGTGACGTATAATACCTTGATCTAGTTGCTTTCGTAATTGGAATGGAATACGTGTAATGGTTTCAACAAGCCTCGTGTTGTCTGCTATAAATATAAAACAAGGATAGGGGATGATTTCATGATCGCCCAAAGTGAGAGAGGAATGAAGTGATAAGATCTCTACACGTAAATCAATAATTCCCGCAGTCGCGTCAGACGGCGTCTAATTGTTCTTTGTCCGCGATTTTGACGTCTGGCTTGACATTGGAAATGCGAGGGAGGCTGTGTCGAAGCCTCGAAAGGGATTAGCGCACGGCGACAATGCAGTCTGTACTTGCGGTTCCACGTGAACGAAGTACCGGAACAATAGAGAAATCGAGAGTCGATAGAACAGAGGGTCGCTTTGTGTTTTTTTTCCCGAACAGAAGGTCCAGGATTCATCTTCTCGGCAAGTGCGGTGACACGTCAAACGCAAAAAGAACGAGACCTCGGCCGCCATGCCTGGCAAGATCGGACGGCACTCGTGCATCACCGTTCCTACGATCGTGCACCATACCGTATTTCCCCCTTTTTTTTTTGTTAACGCTCCGCGTCCCATC
The DNA here is from genome assembly GCA_023014405.1 of Amanita molliuscula. NCBI lineage: Eukaryota > Fungi > Basidiomycota > Agaricomycetes > Agaricales > Amanitaceae > Amanita > Amanita molliuscula. The sequence continues at coordinate 124,190 of JAEBUP010000001.1, forward strand.
GTCACGCGATGTCGGGTGCGGGCGACAAGGTCATCGCAATCCCGATATCGGACAAGGCGATTATTGTCGTGGTGGTGGTTGGAGTTTGAAATCTTCGCTCTCTCCCATGTCCTTCATCGGACCTGTCCTCTCGGGTGCCCTCGTCGCAGGCGGCGTAAGTTCCCCAGCCTTTTCGCTCTCCATTCTGAACGGTTTTTTCTTTCTTTTCGACACATCCAGGTTTACTATGGCTTCTCGACTGTCATCTCAGCCAGGCACGTACATGTGCAGCCCCCCCCCCCCGCGTCACGCTTACTCTCTCTCATCCACTTTCGTTTCGCAGAACACAACAGCACAAGAAAGAGTGCGTGGATTCGTGAAGCCCTAGAGAACGACGGCTGACCCATGCATGCGTCAGCCTTCATCAACTCAGCATACGCATCTCCGACTCGGTTGCGCTAGTGCACGCCCCGCCCCCCGCAGCTGCACGCATCAAACACAGGCCATTCGCCTCCCTCGTCGAGTCGCGCTGGAACCGGGAAATAGAGACGCTGTTCAGGGGATTCCTCAGCTGGGACCAGCGGCTCAAACGATGGTGTCAGGACCGTCTATACGGCCGCGTCCCTCCCTCCTCTACCAGTATCACCCGAACAACGGGATCAATCAAGTCCTGAACCATAATCTATTAGAAATATAAGCCTCTCTCTGCATTCATTCCCAAAAGTCATAGGTAAAAAAAACAAAAAAAAAAAAAAATACAACACAAAATACGCTTATTTGCTATCATACAATGTACTGATCATGTCATCGTGGGTTCTGCTGGCTATAACCACCGTACCCGGAATGGGGTGGATAACTCTCCCATGAGCCTTGCCAGTTGCCGCCCTGGCCAGGGGGCGCCAGAGGTGGATATGGTGCCGGTGGTCGTGAAGCTCCATAAGGCTGCTGCTGCTGCTGCTGTGCGGGGTATTGAGATGATGAGTATGGTTGTGCGTACGGTTGCGGTGGCGGTGGCGGCGGTAATCCACTGAATTGCCCACTGCTGTTGTACGAGTGCCGCGGCTGCTCTGGGGCTGGCGGTAGAGGCGGAGGCCGGAATGTAGAAGCGGATCGTTGGTGTTGACTTGTGCTACCGTTTGTGTAAGGACTGACCGGTTGTAAATCAAGGATGCTCAAGTTGGCATACACATCGTGATTCTGAGCGCGAGGTAGAGGTGGCGTAGGGAGTTGCATAGAACTACGTTGCGGCACTTGCTGCGGAAAGGTATTGTGTGGAGGCAGGGTCTGCCGTGCTGGTGGCGTGGCTCCCATCCTCATCGATGCGAAAGATGGTTCTAAACTCTGCGCCGGAGACGTTGGTGAGCGTACTGGAGGTGGTGGCAGTGGAGGTTTTGGCGGTGGCGATTGCGCATGAGCAGCAGAATATCTCTTCTCTGTCTCTAGTTTCGCAACCAAGGCCTCCCGGTCAACCGTGCGAGCCGAAACAAACTTGCGAGAAGTTGCAAGAAGCTTGCTCGTTAGCTCAAACAGCTCGCTATAAAATTGTAGTCCATTTCTAAACACGGAATGAACAAACGCGGAAAGGTCTTGGGCAAGACACTCACGATAGACCATCTCTAATTTCCATATACACATCTCTTGCTCGAGAAAATCTGCGCACAGTATCCTTCTTCTTCTTTTCTCGTTCGTCCCATTTTCTTGCACCAGCACCACGTCCGGCCAAGTCCTTGAGACCCTTCCATAACGTCCCAAGCTCCTGCAATGCAACTTCTTGATGGTGCACTGTTGCAGATAACCGTTGCTGATATGGCTTAAATTTTTCCAGCTCTGCCGCAAAGAGAGTAGGTTCTACTCCCGCATTCCGTTTGTTCAGTAACAATAGATGAGACACATCATCGGCTTGGATCTACGAATCATATTTATATATTAGAGTTCAGTACAAGTGACGGATACGCACCTTCTCTTTCAAGTCTTTCAATATCTCGTTTCGTTCCCGTGAAATTTTGCTCAGCGTGCTCAACCGCTCCTCGATTTCCGACACATATTGGCCGATTTTAGCACGCTCCTTGGTTTCGGCACCCTCGTCTGCCACATCTAGATCCAACAAATGTTCGCCGCTTGACGACCCAGCCCGTTCCCTAAACAGTTGTTCCAACTCGGGTCCAAGCAGTAGTCGCATGTCGCCTTTGACAGTTTCCCATAAACTGGCAACTTGATGATCGGAAGCTTCTGCCGCTTCTAAAGCACTAGTGTTTGCCTTGAGCTCCTTGCGCAGGTCCTTTGTGAGCCCCGCAGAGGGCGCCTGGGTCCATAAATGCTCATATTTGACCCGCATCGTCTCGCACTCTCTCGTCTCTGCCTCCAATTCCCGACTAATAGTGTCAATATCACGATGCGCATCACTCTTGAACTTTTGCAGTTCGTTCATCATCCCCTCAACCGGCTCTGTCTCTTCTATGACGGCAATATCTTCCTTCCAACGTCGTACGTCTAACGGAACCTCATCTTCGCCACTGACCTCTCCCTCCGCAATGGCCTTGAACCGGGTAAGGCCCGCGCGGACGCCCATCCCGTCAATCGCGCTGCGTGCCTCGCCTTCAACGCCTTCCGCCTTCTCCACCTCGGCACGGACGAGCTTTGCCTTTTCTTCCGAATAAACGCTCGCGCTTTCGTGTACGCTCAGGGGTATCAGGCGGACGAAGATGTCTTGTCCGATCGTCTTTTGCACGTCGGGCGTCGCATAGACGTCGTGGATATGCATCGGAGTAGCTACCGGCGTTGGCATCTTCTCAACATTGGATAGCGATTCGGGAGGAGGGACGACGGCACTGTATATAAGATCGTTCTCCTTCTGGGCGTCGTTGCGTCGCTCCGTGCACAGGACGTGGTGGGCCTTGAGCCGTTCGAATATAGCTGAACCGGCATCTGCAGGAAAGGTCGGCGAAAGGCTGGAAATGAAAGCAGTGTTGAAAGATGTAGCGCTGCGGAATGCCTCCTTTGCCGAGGATTCGGCAAGATTAAAACGGCCCAGAGCTTCGCCATGCTTTCCGGCTGCGTCATCCACGAGGGCACGGTAGTACAGCGCTAAAGAGCTGAAATACTTGGCCTTGACCTGTGACAAAATGAGTTCACTTGGCAGTCCACGTGTAGATGGATTCATACTTGTATCAGCGTGACCCAGTTACGGTCAAAAAGCCCTTTCCCCTGAAACTCTTTGACCTCTTCGCAGAGAGAAGTATACATTGAGGCTGCCTGAGAACCGATTTTGGACACAAGCGCGTTCGCTTTCTTCTCATCTACGCATTTCTCGAAAAAGACTTCTGTTGCTTGAGCGAGGATGAGTCCCACTAAAAATTTGATGACTTCCCGGCTGAGATCGGTCGAGGGTGCGTGGAGGAAGTTTTCATTGATGTAAGTGAGCATGCCAGCGCACGTCCGAAAGTAATAGAACGCCCGCTTTGTTCCTTCTGGATCAGAGCGACTTTGGACGGAAGCTATGGCAGAGTGGGTGGCCGCAATCTGGAAAAGAATAGATGCCTTCTCGTATGCGATAGATGACTGTGTGATGAGCTTGTTCGTGAATGCATCGTGCCAGGGAAAGTTGACGCGGATTTCGGAAAAGCGCAGTTCCAGTAACTCTAGTTGGCCAAAGTACTTGTACAAAAGGTCCCTGGCTGAAAGTTACGGTTAATCATGGACGAGGTTGTGGCTTGGATGACAGTTACCAGTGTTATCGCTCCCTGCACCTCGGACGGCATCCTGCCGGCAGCGCTGCAGGGCGGCGCACTCGGCGGCGTAGTTGTCTGGATTTTCTCCGTAAGACTGGGCGATGAGGTTGCGTATTGGGGATGTCCAGTCTACTTCATCTGTTGATTTCTTTGGGATGGATATCATAGGCGACTGGTGCGCCATGGTCACGGAGATGGTGCGGGTGTTTGGCAACAGCCCCGGATGCTAACTCGTTGCGCGGAGCCTTCCGGACTCGCCAATACCTCCCATACCCATGTCCTCCGCCTCAAAGCCTGCCTCAAGCGAGGATATTGTCGGCCAGAAGGTATGTACAGTGTTCTGGGACTTTACCTAGTGCTGACGGACGACAGTACGATCGCTGCTGTACGTTCTTTAGCTCCAATTGAGGCAAGCCTATCTGACGTTTGTTCAGTGGCCGACTTTGTCGTCAAGGCGTATGTCGCGTCGTTCTGCGCATTGATAACAATATTCAATGTTTTAACAGCGGTGTAGGTTTCAGTGTCGGTGTCATTGCTTCAGTCGCGTTTTTCCGCCGTACGTCGTCAAGTTTGGCGTCCTTGGCGCATTCGCGTCACTAATGACAATTTCTAGGGCGCACATGGCCTATTGCACTAGCTACAGGATTTGGATCAGGTGCAGCGTACGCTGACTGCGATCGTTCTTTCAATCCCGCGCGAGTACCAGGCACGCGCATCATCTCGAGTTTAGACGAGTTGAAGACAAAAGACACTAAAGATGCCTAACGAGAGCCCCTCCTTTACTCCAAAAGTATAGTGAATGAAGATAGACTACCGAGACTCTTCCCCGGCTGCTGCCTTGGACAAGTCTGGGAATTGACGCTGGGGTTCCTCTAGCACAAGTCGCCTGTAGAGTACCACTTGATAATCTGTCAGTCCGGTCCAAAGTGGGGGGAAAGAGTGTGTACCGGCTGTGCCAACCATGATGGGAAGCGTCCATATGATAGTTCGGAGGCGGCGCGCATGAAGCGACGGTTCCATGGCTTGTGGTGACCCTACGTTAGGGTTCCCACCTGCCCAGTTCATCCTCGGTGTCGAGCTCCAGGGGCAGAATAACAGGTGAAGACGATGGGAGCGGGCTGTCCGATGGATAACCGCACAGCTCGTCTGACGGCGCCTCGTCAATCGCCTTGCGGGCGCGAGAGTGCGCCTGTAGCATCCCAATTTCATCGTCGGACGAGGGTTGTGCAAATGCGTCCAATTCATCCACATCGTCGGCTTCATTTGCCTTACGCCTGCTCGCCTCCTCTGCCGCACGTTTCTTTCTCGTCTTGAAATCCATAAACGACCCTTGATGCGTCGAGTCCCAGCTGCTCACGATTCCTCTGTCTTCAACTACCCTTGCGGTGCAGATGTCGATAACATCATCTTTGTCAAGAGGCGTCGAGTACCGTTGTGCGAGCGAAGACCATAACTGCATAAGGTTTGCTGCACCTTCCTGCCTCTGTCTGAGACAATCGTCTGTCTGCGACAGCCGTCGTCGCCCTGTTGTCGTCGTTGGCAGCATCTGGCACGCTGTCTCAGAATGACGACATCACGTGACGGGGAGTGAGGCTGACTGCCATGCCGCCCAAGAAACAGGAAAACCAGGGCTCATCGAAAGTCAAGGAAGATAAGGTATGGCGCCACGCAGGTGATCAGCAGAGACCTCACCTCGCACCCGACTAGACGTTTGGCTTGAAAAATGTGCGTCGATGACCCTCGTCTCGCCATGCGCAACTCATGGGCACTGACGACGACAGAAAAATAGATCGGCCAAGGTCAAGCAGCATGTCGCCCAAATCCAGGCTCAGCAGGCTGTTGCTGGCAAATCAAAGGCAGCCCTTGACAAAGAGCGAGAAAAGGCCCTCCGCGAGAAGCAGAAGGCTGACGAGGAGAAGAAACAGAAGGAGGAGGCTGCCCTCCTCAAGACGGCGCAAGTGCCACAAAAGGTGCCTTTTGGCACAGATCCAAAAACGGTGCTCTGCATGTACTTCAAGTCGGGCCACTGCGACAAGGGGAACAAGTGCAAGTTCAGTCATGATCTGGATATCGGTCGCAAGGTCGAGAAAAGGAATTTATACGAAGACAGTAGAGAGGACAAGGATAACGGCATGTCGTTGAGTTTTGCCCACGTTGATGTCAAACTTATGCGGATCAGATACCATGGAGAATTGGGACGAAGAGATGCTAAGACAGGTCGTTCTATCCAAGCACGGAAATCCACGGACGACGACAGATGTACGTCTCTATTCTACCCTTTTATTCTATTACAAATCTATTATCACCCTAGATTGTCTGCAAATATTTCCTTCAAGCCATAGAGGACAGCAAATTTGGCTGGTTCTGGGAATGTCCTAACGGTGGTGAATCATGCCAGTATCGTCACGCTCTTCCTCCCGGCTTTGTGCTCAAGTCACAACGCAAGGCAGCAGAAGAAGCAGCAAAAGCTAACACGATCAGTCTGGAAGAGTTTTTGGAGGTCGAGAGGCACAAGTTGGGTCCAAACTTGACTCCAGTCACCAAGGAAACCTTCGCAGCGTGGAAAAAGACGAGGATGGACAAGAAGGAAGCAGAGATAGAGGCATTAAGAAAGACGAAGGAGACTCAGCATGCCGCCGGCAAGGCAACTGGTATGAGTGGAAGAGATCTGGTGCGTATGGTATTTCCATTTCGCCTCTGGTGCTGAGGATTGCACCCTAGTTCCAATACAACCCTGAATGGTTCGCGGACGAGGATGGCGATGGTGACGACTCAGATGACTGGGACTTGGGCAAATACCGCAGGGAAAAAGAAGCAGAAGATATGGCCGCTGAGGAGTCTAGGATTGCCAACTTGTCTCTTGGCATGAATGCTGGCGATGCAGATGGCAGCGGAGGTGGAAGAGAATGAGTATATTCTACCTTCCGATTAGCACGACCTTTACAACAATATGACCAGTTTATTCCTACACTGCGAATGACAGCAAGGTACCAAATCAGTCCTCATCGTCGCTTCCGTACCCAGCTAATCCAAGGCCGCCCGGGGGTGGGGCCCTTTTGGGCGCAGCAACGGCGGTCCCATTTCGTTTTCGTATCTCTGCAAAGTATTTCAAGCCCTCCAGGGCATCGCTATTAAGAATGCCGCCTGGAGGCGGTATTGGCGTGTGCGTATCGTCGCTCTGCATTCCATCTTCAATTGCCAGTCGTGGTCTCTTGTTTGAGGGACCATCTTCATCCCCGCTTCCACTTTCTGCGTCTCCCTCTCCAGGAAGATTTCCGTCTTCGTCCAACATCACCCCTTCCTCCAGCGCTCTAACCGCCCTCATAGCATCCACGATCCTTGGATCCATCCGCGACTGAATTGCATCTCGTCCCATATGCTCTAGCCTTCTTTTTTCTAGCACTTTCTGCACCGGATTTGGATCTTCCGTTGCCCAACGGACGTTCAATATCTCGTCGTTGTCGAGCGACTGACAGGCCATGGCCTCTTTTGCAAACTGGGCGGATAGTTCGGAAACGTAGGTGACGAAAGCCACAGAGCGGTACTGCAAAACTCGAATTCGTTCGATTGTGCCCCATTCCCTAAAGTGCCTGATGACGACTTCCTCTGTTTCTGGGCCCGTGCCCGTTTCTTTGATCCGCCCAACGTACAGCGTCCGATTTTGCCTGTTGAAGCTCCCGACGCCGCCCATGTCGTCCCGGTAGTCGGAAAACTTGTCTCTTGCGAAGCAGTCCTTTGCGCTGTCCGGTTTGGCATTGCCAGGTTCGGGGAGGACGTGGAGGTATTCGCATTCCCATCCATACGGACAGCACCCACGTGAAAAGAAAAGACAGCAATACTTCATCCCTGTCGTATTAGCGCGGGTCAGACCAGCATCTTCACGGACATGGCACCGCGTTTGAGACTTGACTTTACTGTTGAAGGTGAGTGTCGAGCCGATCCCGGCAACACGGAAACACATACTTGGAATAATTATCTTCGCGGTCTCCTCCTGCCCATTTATTGTACCATATATCTTAGCACACTATGTCAGGCGCTTCCTACCTTGAACTTGCCCAACGACTCACTATACTCTTTTCCCGTCTGTACTGTCTCTGTCTTGTTTACCTGGTTCGCCTTGACCTGTTTTCGCGCCGGTTTAAGTTTCTTTGGTGGTGGCGGGTATTGTATAATCGGGTTATACACGGGCGTTTCGATTTCAGACTCGTCCTCGATGATGTTGCTCATAACGGTAACGCCGTGACAACGTGTCACAATGCGCCACATTATCTTACATGTTTGCTCTGGGTAAGATAGCGAGTACAATACTATCTGAAAGGGCTCAGCATTCGCTCTCGTCACGGTCCCGCACTCGTACCCAAGTACGGGATTCGTACGGTTCAAAAAGCCTGAGAATACGTCGTCATTGTGACAAGAATAATGTGTGACATTGGCCGACGCTTGGACTCATCATGTCGGATATAGACGAGCGCGAATTTCCTGCAGAGGACGACGCAGAGATGGGCGACACAAATCGTGCTCCTGAAGAAGACGCAGAAGAGGACGATGGTGGTGTCCCTGAGAGGAGCAGAAATGCCGGGGACGTTTTTGACGATGAGGAAGAAGAGGAAGAGGAAGAAGAGGACGGGGGAGAGGACGATGATGATGAAGAAGAGCTCTCCGGAAAAAAGTCTAGGAAACGGGCAAAGGTAAGATAGATTTCATCGACTCGAGACTATAGTCCTGACATTCGTCGCCAGCTTCGTCACAAACGTCCAGTAGCGAGCCGTTTCCTTGATATAGAAGCCGAGGTTAGTGACGAGGATGAGGAAGAAGAGGAAGAAGGCGATTATGCAGATGGTATGTCTCTACAAGGCGAATGTGCTTTGTCGTGGCACTTATTGCTGCTCACAGAAGGGTTTATCGAGTCTGACGTTGAAGCCGATCATACTCGGCGTCATCACGCTATGCTCACCTCCAGAAGACTTGCTGAAGAGGAAGACAGAAGCCCAGAACAAATTGCGAAAGATCTGAGCAAGCGTTATGGTGGACGAGCTGCTCTCCATTATACTGGGGATATGAACGAGATTCCGCAGCGGCTGTTAATGCCTTCGGTCCATGATGCAAGCTTATGGCAGGTCCGAGTCAAGGTGAGTGTACTCTTTCTGCTGACTGCACCGTCTTCCGACCATTGCTACCAGAATGGACGCGAGCGTGATATTGTCCTTAGTATCATGCGTAAAGCCCTAGACCTGGAGTATACAGCAAAGCCCTTGCAAATATTAACCGCTTTCCAGCGTGACTCGCTTCCTGGCATGGTCTACGTTGAGGCCAGAAGTGCAAAGCAAGTCATGCAGGCTGTGAACGGTCTCGTCGGTGTCTATATTAGTCGCGGTATCCACCTGGTGCCAATCGAAGAAATGGCTAGTCTTTTACAAATTAAAAAACAAGAACAGACGGTCACGCCTGGGACGTGGGTTCGTATTAGGCGCGGAAAATACTCTGGTGATCTGGCACAGGTGGTTGATATTACGGAGAACGGCGAGGACGTCGGCCTTCGCTTTATACCTCGTATTGACCTCACTCCCCGTGATGATGTTACGGTCGATGGAAAGAAACGGAAAAAAGCTACGACTGGTACTGGAGCCATGCGTCCTCCACAAAGACTTTTCAATTATGAAGAAGTCGTTAAAGTCTATGGTCGCAAGCACGTGTCCAAACGTAATCAGGTCTATGTGTTTCAAAACGATACATACCGCGACGGATTTATCGAGAAAGACTTTAAACTGAGTGCGCTCATCCTGGAAGATGTAAATCCGACCCTCGACGAGATCCAGCAATTCTCGAGAAGGCAAGACAACGAAGGAGATAACCTCGTGGATCTATCTGTCATCGCCGAAGCTTCAAGAAAAGCTGCAATCTCTGTCTTGCAACCCGGCGATCACGTAGAAGTGTTTGAGGGCGAGCAGGCAGGTGTACATGGTGTCGTCGAGGAGATCTCACAGGATGTTGTGACTATCACTGCCGAGGGCGTCGATCTAGAGGGTCAGAAGATCGAACTGCCAGCGAGGAGTGTAAGAAAGAGGTTCAAACCAGGTGACCACGTCAAGGTTATGAGTGGCCAAAATGCAGACGAAACGGGTCTCGTTGTATCCGTGTCGGACAACGTCGTCACTTTCATATCAGATATGTCGATGCAAGAGGTAAGCCAAGTCGAAATCAATACATGGTGGTCATCCAATTCGAGATCATAGATATCCGTATTTTCAAAAGATCTGCGTGAAGCGGCCGAAGTTGGTTCAAGCACTAATATCATTGGAAACTATGAATTGCATGACTTGGTGCAACTAGAGTACGTTTAGCTTTGTTGATGTCTGAGCGTATACTAAAATTTGGTCCAGTGCTCAGACTGTTGGTGTCATATTTAGAACAGAACGAGATTCTTTCCGTGTCTTGGATCAAAGTGGTCAAGTCCGCCTAGTGCAACCGCACCAAATCTCCACGAGCCGGAATTCAAACAGGGCAATTGCTGTTGATTCAGAGGGTCACGAGATTCGAGTGAATGACAACATGAAGGAAATCGATGGCGAGGTAAGCATGGCATGATATTACTAGTTAAAGCAGCTTAATTTGTTATGAACAGGCGAAAAAAGGAAGGGTATTACACATTTACCAGTCTTTCTATGCCTTCCTCCACAATCGAGAGTACCAGGAGAACGGTGGGGTATTTGTGACGCGTTCGCGGTCTCTCGCATCGTTGGCGCCAAAAGGTAGTATTGTCAAGCCGACTGGTGATCTGTCAAAGATGAATCCGGCCATGATGCAACCCACTGGAGGAATGGTTGGCTCCGGAAACATGGGTCGTGGGCCAAAGGACAGACATATAGGCCTCACTGTTGTCATCGTCAAAGGACCGCAAAAAGGATATTATGGCACCATCAAAGATACAAACGGAAATGCTTGTCGCGTCGAGTTGCGAACAGGTAATAAGATCATCACAATTGACAAGGAAAAGTTACGCGAAAAATTGTAAGTCGTTTTCTTCTGTGAGTAAACCATTATTCACTGATTATGCCAGGCCTGACGGCGCACTAGCCGTTCTTGATAATAGACCTAGGGGCCCCCCGGGAGGGCGACCATGGGGAGGACCACCTCCAGCTCCGAATCCTTATGCTTCGCAAGGCGGTCGTACGCCTGGATGGGGCATAGGCCGGACACCAAATCCTTATGCCATGGATGGGAAAACACCAGCATGGAATGCATCTTCGCGCACTCCTAATCCATATGTAGACAGTGGAAAGACACCAGCATGGAATGCATCGTCACGGACGCCGAATCCTTATGCGGCAGACGGCGGAAAGACTCCAGCTTGGAATGCATCGTCAAGAACGCCCAACCCCTACGCGTCCGGTGGGGCAGGCTGGGCTACACCCCGTCCAAATGCTGGCGCAGGCTGGGCAACTCCTGGTCCAACGGCGAACAATAACAATGGATGGGGAGAGTCTAGCCCAATGCACAATGGGGGAACGAGTGGTTGGGCAGCTGGAGCTAGCTCTGGTTGGGGGACGGGAGGTGATGCTTGGGGACCTGCTGTATGTCTTGATACTTTCCAAGCAGGGATTTTTCTGATTACATTTTAGAGCGCTCCAACGCCGGCGCCCGCACAGGCACCTACTCCTGCTGTCCAGGGAACGCCATATCCGTCTACCCCTGCTGCGTATCCACGTACCCCGGCTGGTGTCTCGAGATTCGATTCATCATCATATTCATCTGTTGCCACACCTGCCGGTGGTGGACTATACGCTGACGATGGCGAGCCGCCTGCAGAAGATGGTAAGTAACGTCAACTAAAACTTGAGTGGGAGTTTGCTAACTTGGTCTAAAAGAGGAAGACAAGAAGAACTGGCTACATGACCCATCGCTCGGGCAACATCTAAGACGCATCAAGGTCCAGATACGTGGCACGCGACATGAGAATTACTTGAACGGCGACTATGAAAACAAGATTGGTCGTGTGCTTGGCGCTGCAAAGGTCGCAGATGGATTCGAACCTACAGTTGTGATTGAGTTTGAAGATGGGACTTCTCGCACTATTCTCATGCGATACATCGAGCCTGTGCAACCTGACAAACTGAGGCAAGAGGTATTGGTGATTGGAGGTCAATACAAGGGCACGGTGGCTACCGTTCGCGAAACACCTGACAGTGGCCTGGTGGCTCTATCTACGATTGGGGAGCAACTTAGCATTTTCGAAGCTGCAAAAGATCATCTTGTCGTTCTGTATGATGATTGACAACACTTCACATTGACATTCATTATATATACAAGTATGTGTATACTAGCTAACTATTGTCCGTAATAATCTTGTTGTTATCAAGAATAGATACTTTTTCGAACAGGTGCAGAGCACTTCAAATGATACTGTTACATTGAGGGCAAACATATGCAGACATGGTTTTCTTTTTCGCACCCATTTCAATCCTCACGACAGCATTCCCCGCGTTGATGTGTTTGCACCAGTCCTCTGGGATGGTGGATCCTTGAAGGACGCCATACATCATTCTTCTCGCCGAGACGACGTACGAAATATTGCCGCCGACACCGCCATTCCTGAACGCGGCTCCACGAACTATCGGCTGTTCCGCTACCTTGACAAGTTCGTCTGGAAGGGTTCCCAAGAAATCAGCGGCATTCAAGTCTCCCCCTGGATCTCTGAGACTCCTTGGCACGTATCTAGGCGACAACAATTCAGACAATGATTCTTTTTTATCGGTGTCTGGCCAAGTCGTGATCATCTGCAGTGTCTGTGCTGAACGGTTCTGTCCCCTCAAAGCCTTTAAGCAACGTTCGTGGTAGTATTTTCGACAAGATGGCCGAGGACAGAAATGCATCAAATGGGTGTGGTCCGAATCGTCTGGCGAATACGGCTTGGCGCAGATTGGGCAAGCAAAATCATTTGGTTTGGGCTAGAGGTTATTTCAGGGAATGCGGCTAGATATGATGATAGGCTAAATATTGACCTGTAGTCTCCGTGCCAAATGTTCGAAGTTGTATCGGCAATAAAATTCCTCCTCTCCAATGTACTCTTGAAGCACATCATCACTTTTTAGACGTGTCATAGCAGTTGCTCCTGTTGTTAATTGGGAAAATATTCAAGAATTCACGTTATGTCGCCCGGAAAACATACCACTAAAGGAATCGACATGGACGTAGTCGTAGTGGTCTGAAAAGATTCTCTCATATTTTCCGCAGGCACCTGTGTTACTTTGAGAATATTCAAGCAGGCAAATATCACTTTAAAGTCTTTGAAACTCACAAAGACTTGACAATGCGCGCGACATCACTGGGTGAATAGTACCATTGTACCCTTGCCCAAACGGACCCATCCGAAGCACGCGAGCGGATATCTCGTATCTTGGCAACCCAATAATCGCACTCTTCCATATCTTCCGCCTCATCGATGCTGCGGGTCTGCGGCAAAATCAGAGCGCTGAAGTCACTCGTCAACTTATGTACGATGGTCTGCTGGCGATCTGGCCTACACATCACCCCTTTTGAAGACGTGTTCCTCACGATCGATGCTATCGTCCTGCGGCGTGACTACAAACGTGTGATAGATGGGTAAGGTGGCCCATTCATCTGCTGTCGGGGCATCGTAATCATCAGGCTCGTCAGAGACCGGGTGCTTTTTCTGGCTGCGTTTTCGTTTCGGCATTGTCAGACGGTGTCTTCGGCGAGGCATTGTTTGTGTGAGAAAGAACAGTGATGGCACCCACTAGTACATACAAAATCATCCAGCCGACGGTCCTGCTCCCGCCCGAGCCACCTTCCTATCGTGCCCTCTCTTCCGATTATGATTAGCCCGGCTGGCCTTGTGTTTGTCATTCCATGCGCGTTCTCTCGCTGTGTTATCACCGCTCTGTGCCTGCCCTCCGCCACGCCCGCCGCCTCTGCCTCTACCGCCACCACCTCGTCTGCCTCTGCCTCCACCTCTGTTGCTTCCATCAGAGGGAGTAGAATCTTGTGGAGGCAGCCAATTCTGGTTCCTAGAAAACTCGTGTTTTTCAAGTATCTTGTCTTTCCTTGGCTAGAATAGACATTATCATTCGTCTCAGGCTGTGAGGCAAAGGCGACGAATTCACTGACATTGCGTTCGAGAATGATTTTCCAACCTTCAATCTGCTCGTCTGCCCAACCTGATCAAAGAATTAGTTAGGCACACGTAACGTCATGCATTCGGTTTGCTTACCGGTTTCAGCTTTCAGATCAGCTCTTGCCTTGCTCCTCCTGGTCGCGGCATCGCGGTTGAATAACTTTGGATCACGGATATACGCGAGTTCAAGAATCGTTTCCACCGACGGCGGCTGCTCATCCTCCCCTTCCTCGCTGCTTTCCTCATTTTCTGATTCACCGTCTCCAGCGACTCTGACACGTGTGAGGCCGTCAAGCTCAACCTCATCACCTTGGACGGCCTTCATGGCCTTTTCCTTGCCTTTCGCAGAACTCGATGTCGCGGCAGTAGACATTTGAGCCTCAAACTCTTCATCCTCCGCATCCACAAGCGCCATCACCTGTACGCGACGCAAGATGTCGATTTTCATCCGATCAACGTGTGCCCTATCTGTGAACAGTGTTTTCGAACCATCCCTAAACAGTTTTGTCAAACAGACTTCTGAAGAGTTTGGATAAAAACGTACTCTTTCTTGCCGATTCGGAGTTTACTCATGTCCAAGATGTCGTCATCAAAAACATTTCTTCGCTCCCTCACCATTCTGGCAATGTCATCTTCGGACGGATTAGGTAGAGCCCTACTGCTCGCTTCGACTGCACGTTCATTGGCTGAAGCTAGACTTTCTTCCTCGGGAGCCGTGCCTTCGAGCAAAGCTTCAATTACCTTCTCCGCGCTATGCGCATATGGCGGATATGCAAGGAGGATGCGAATATATCCCGGAGAATGCGAAGGAAATATGTCCAGGACTTGGGTCACTTTGACATCAAGCTCTGGGTCGTACTCATCGTCAGGAATATCTGCCTTTGCTTTACCAGCCGCACGACTAGAAGGACGCTGCTGATTCTGGTAATCATTGCTTGTCTTGGCCATATTACGAACATTCTGCGCAAGACCAGAGGATCGGAGATGTATTTTCAATGCGCCAGGATTCTTGGATGAACTCTGACTTTGCTCAGAGGGTGCGTCAAAGGCCTGGAGAGCTGACTGGAGAACATCGAGTCTGGAATCTCTTTCTTCGGCATGGCGTAGCGACGTCATGAAAGTGAGGGAGAGGTTATACGTCCGCTGGTAATCAGCAAGTAGTGGTAGATTAAGGAAAGGCGTTGACGGAACCTGTTGTGAAGAAGACGGCCGAAGTTCGAGTAGCGCAAACATGACATTGAACGCCCGTTCAGATGCTATGCCAAGCTGGGGGCCGGTCGACGAAGCTAGGTCATCCAGAATGCATGTCATGATCGTGTGGAAAGCATCGATGAAGGCTATTTTAGTTGATACCCAGATACGCTCCCAATCGTCGGGCTCTCGAACCGGCGTGTTTGCTTCTGTCGGTATGGCAGTTCTCAGGACGCCAAGTCCCCCGTACCCTGTGGCTATTGCTGCAAGGCCATCGTCGTATATGTTTGCAAGTGCAACCATGAATTCTTTGTTGTAGGCAAATAGCTTGATGGTTTCCGGTGGAGATACGCGAACGAAAGAAAGCAGAGTATGAGCCGTTTTACGAATGGTATAGAGACCATATGATGGACTTGTCTGATCTGCCGATAAGAAAGCAGTGAATGACGAGACGAGATCACTCTCAATGTCTTGGATTATCCTTGGGCTGTTCCGCATTGCAGCCTGTACTATAGAGCGAAGCGTCTTCGTGTGTAGTTTCGCAAACGCAACGGACAGACTGAGTAAAATGTGCAAGTCAATGCCATTGCCGTCAGCTGCGAAGGTCGCCGACGACGCCAGATGTTCTGCGAGCTGCAAAGCAAGCCTGCGTATATTTTTCTCAGTAGAAGAGAGCCTGATATCTGTCTCCCAGATCAAGGAGTCCAGGACCTGCTGGGCCGTATCTCGCGCATACGAGGCTACAAAGGCCGAAGACGCTGCAACTCGGAGTTTGGCGGAGGGAAGGCGGAGCGCCAGAAGCAGAGCCTTGCTGACTGTTTCATACAGCAAGACAGCCTCGGAGGGCGGCAGAGACCTGCGCGTCTGTGTGGAAGGATACGGCGCCAGCTGAGCCATCGACTGGTCGCAGGCGGATCGCCGGCCCGGTGCCACCATCCACTCACGACCATGACGAGTTCCGCTGCCATAGTCTTCATCGCAGATGGAACAGAGGAAATGGAATTGTGACAATCCGTGTATCTTGCATGCGATATCGCCTGACTGAGTCCTTGGATGCAGCACAATCACCTATGATACGCTTGTCAGAGCTGGGGTCACCGCCGTCTCCGTGTTCGTTCCGGAAACCTCAACGACTCCTCACAGCGTCAGCCCGCCTGTCGCAAAGGGCTCACGGGGAATCAATATTATGCCAGACATGTATCTCGATCGCTCACAGCTAGGTCCTGTGAATATGCCCGCTTGAGGGTTAGTAGGCTGGACGTTCATGTTTCCTAGGACAAGTTTGATCTGCTAGTCGTTCCGGGGGGTGCAAAGGGTGCCGACACCATATCCAAGAATCCAGTGGTGCAGGAGCTCGTGCGAGAATTTTATAAGGAGGGCAAGGTCCTCGGCTTCATCTGTAATGGTAGGCAACATGCCTGAACCGCATTTCTCAGCTCACATGAGGACAGGGAGCCTCACTGCGTTGAGATCTGAACTGCCAAGGCAGCCTCTCACTTCTCATCCGGGGGTCAAGTCTCTGCTCGAAGGTGGTAAGGTGCCGGCCTATGAAAAGCTACAAATGATCCATTGTTTCCAGATTTCGATTACTCGGAGGATTCTGTTGTCATCTCCGGTAATCTAATCACAAGGTACGTTGGCACACACAATCCTGCATGAGTTGTAATCTCTCATACGCGAACAGTCGTGGTCCAGGCACTAGCTTCCCTTTCGCCCTCACTTTGGTTGAACGCTTGCTCGGCCAGCAGAAGCGGGCAGAAGTTGAAAAACCCATGGTATTTCCTCAAAACACACCTGGGATCAACTCTCATAGGAAATAAATAGTCATAGTTACTGTCCAAGTCTAACATCTGTATTGCTCGTTTGCCATGATATTATGTACGAACCACCAGAAATGCTTCCGGGATGTCGGGAATTTCGTATGCAGAAAGCACGCGCTTCACAGATATATTGTCTCCCTCTCCAAACTGGACAGAGTTCGTCACCTCCCATACTTTCGTATTGCAGCCAAGCTGGGTGAGGGTAGGGCTACATTGATTCACGATGGACATGACATCCGCCTCCACAAATATCGGTTCTGTTTCTGCGCGTGCATCAAGTGGGTGATTAATATGGATGATTCGTATGTTCTTTGCGTATGCCAACGCAGTGCCTACCGAACGCTGAATATCCGCCGGAATAAGCTCCATCATCGCCACGTCTAAAGTACATACCAAAGTAGCAGGCGCAACGACGATGAAGAGTTGTTCCAGCTTCGTACACCTCTCGCAAACATCCCTGATTGCGTCCAAGCTAATCGTCATCCTATGTACCGAAAACCTAGTAAGTCTGTTGCCATGCATAGTCACCAGGTCTTGCCAGAACATGTTGGTGACAGGCGCAGCAACGAACGTGCTGAGCGAGTACATCTGGAACACTTCAAGCGGTGCGGGAGCAAGTAGGTGCAAGACGTCAACAAGCCATGATTCCAGAGGCTGGTTCTGTCGACGCAAGGTCAGCGTAATGGATCGCAACCGGTGCATGGCACCTATAGCTGTACAACGTCGTGAAAATTCAGCCATGTCCTACGAAAAGATTGGCTTGATTTGTTTTAACCACGATGTCTGCTCACAAATCGCGGGGATATTCCCTCTAGCCATAACCCGATTATTCCATGGATATTGACAGAGAGGACTGCTAGTATGCCATGATGGGTAACCTTTGGACAGCCCGTCAGCTGTAATTCTTCTAATTGATCAAGAGTGGGAGCGAGGGTGATAAGTATTTCGTCAGTGACTACAGAAGATGCCTGTTGGATGAGGAGTGTAACATGGATATGCATGGCATGGTCCATACCTTGCATACAAGCATCAACCTCCGCAGCGTATTATGATTCAACGACGTCCACATCGGGAGCAATGACACGACCGCAACGCTGGGCATAATCAACGATATCCGTTTCAGTCCTACAAATCCCAGCAGTAGCGTGCGGTTGTATAGGCCTTCATCGCGCCCATTTATCTCCAGCTCACTCAGGCCGCGATTCTCCAGTCGCATCATCGACTCCTCGTTGCCAAAGCACCCGCTAGAAACCTCTCTAGTTTCGCGTTTTTGTTCAACGTTGGCGCCGGCGGACAGTAGTGCCTGCAAGATTTCGGATGTCAGCGACCCATCGCGGGTCCACGTGCAACGACGCAAGTTGACACAATTTTTGAGTCCCTGCAGGACGTTGTCGAATATGCGCCGCGAGCGGTCGTCCGCTTGAAGTCTCAGGTTTTTGGCAAAATCGCGAATTTCTGGGGTCGTAGATGATTATGAGCCTCTCCATCGGATGCGATGAACAAGTTTGGACGGTACCGAGATCCCGTACATGGCTGGCGAGATGCGGACAATTTGCAAGCGTCGCAAATAATTGAACAACCTATCGGGTGTGAACGCGGTCCATCGTTCAGTGAGAGAAATTGACGCTTGCCCTATTTTTCACATCCTTATGCCAGGGAAAAACAGAAACCTTGAAATAGAGGTTGGGAATCGTGGCATCGTAGAACAGCTTGTTAACGCGGCAGAGGACAGACAGTTGGCTTGGTTTGAGAATAAAAGAGATGATAGGGAAAAGTAGTTCGACCGGGAGGTCAGCAAACTGGATCATATCGTAGATAAGATAAGAGCCATCGCCCCTGTCGTCCCCTCCTTTGTCACCATCATCGACTCTGGCACGACGATCATAGTCGGCCCGCCCCGCGCCGTCAAGTCCGTGTACACCACGGTCCCCGACAGCCAGATCGTGGACGAGGAAGGCGGGCTGCTTTCCCGTGCGATGCGGTGCCAGAGGTGAGCTTTAGGTGGGGAGCGGATGGGACGGATTGTTCAGAACTGGTTGCAGCGGAAGAGGTAAGTTGGCTAACACTATTTTCTCTATAGATTGACTTTGTTCAAACTGTTGTGCAAGTCGCAGAAAAAGGTGTTGGAGGGACTGTTTATGGGATTGATGAATTTGTTTGTTTGTAGTAAAACCCACGTGGACGATCCGTGTCCGAAGTTGTAGTAGTCGATGTGAAGTCCAGGTCTCTAATCTGCCACAGACGCGGGGAACGGGTGGGAACTATGTTCGGCTTTGGTGAGTACTAACCTGATCATGCATCATGTCAAGCAGGAGGCGCGGAAACCTGTAAGTGATGTCCCCATCCACACGGGTGTGAGGCGAACCAGGACTGGTGCCCCCGTATCCACTACAATCTGAGTTGGTCACGTGTCACTTCGAGATAGTGCTAGTTCAGATGCTAGTTTGGCAGCGTGGCCTTGCATGTGTGAGCAAACAAGTCCGGTAGTTATCATATCCTAGTGATGGGCAGATTCAGCAAGGGAGGAAGCAAGGCTTGTGCGAGTTGTACGCCTATCATTTCGACGTTTCAAGCTATAAAGCTAAATCATAGTAAGAGGATTATGATACCTCTCGTCTGGCAAAATGTTCGGTGTCGTTAAATACGTCCTGCATTGTCACTATGTTGCCTCCAAGTTCGCCGAGGGACTGACGCTCTGCGTAAAAGACGTTATGAGGAGGAGCGTCCCATATTTATTGAACATCAGCGTGGGCGGGCACGAAGCGAGTGAACGAGTACCCAACGAGTTGGGTCCTGGTCGTATATAGCGTGCTGACTGATTAGATATCTGGTTGCATTCAACTGGGAGGTCAGAAAACTGGGTCATCTTCATGATAATAGTCCTGGTAGGCAAGGTAATGTATCATGCCATCGTCCCCTCCTCGAAGTCCTTCTGCCATTTATTGACACGATCCATAAGATCTGACCATTGTATCACTGTCGAAATGTCTTTCAACCACTCATCTTCGGCTCCCAGTTCCTCGATTCGTTTCCATCCACGGTGTAAGTACCAATATGTAACGTCCTTTCGACGCCATTCCTCCACAAACTTTTTCCCATCGTCTTCAATAGCACCCTTAAAGAGAATTTAACAGTCATCTATGGATAACTTGGACAGGTTGAGTACCTTCTGCTTCAAATAATCCTTCAAGTGATCCTGATAGTCACTTCCATTAGGTATTCTGTGACCTACAGCATATGGATCGATTCCTTCAGCTTTAAGTGCCTGCTCTTGCAATGCGAGTTCATGAAGCATCGTCCGGCGAGATGGTAGAAGGCTTGGGTCACGAATATTATATGCAATGAACATGCTTTGTGCAATATCGGAGGGGCAACTGGTGGGACCGATCGGCAGACCCACAAATGCGAGAGCCGTTGCGGGATACATTGGACTCAGAGAGAAGATGTGTTTGTACAAGGGAAAAATATAACGTGTGTTGCCAACGAGTGTTTCCTTGGTATCATTTGAGTTTGCCATGGTATCAGTGACGAGCACCTGACCGGCTTCGAGGAATGGTTTGCGTATTTGGTACCCTGTCGCAAGTATTATGGAGTTCACGTCCGTTATCTCCGTATCATCTATGAAGACTACTGAGTCGCACGTGAAATGCGATATCTCAGGTTTTCGAATCACGTTTGGTGGGAGAAACCCTAGGACAGCATCCTTGATTTCCTGGTGTGTGTTTCTGGCTGACATGTAGACCTTCAGAATTATGAGTTTTGGCCTAGATGGACTGAAGAGATTCTTACCTTAGACACAAGCAGCGCAGTTTGAGTGGCCACGTCTCTGCCGCTGGCCGAGTCTCCAACGATGAGAATTGACTTGTTAGCATACGTCTCGGGATGCCTATACCAAGCGGAATGGATGATCTCTCGCCGACCGTGTTTACCAGCTGTATTGGCTAGCCATTCATTTTGACCAGGCCATGATGGTGTCCGCGGAACACGATTGTTTCCAGTTGCATCGATCAGGTGTTCAAAAACTTCGTTACGGGTTTCATTTCGATCGTCTGAAAATGTGACATTCCATATACCCGCCTCGGGCGTTCCCAACCACGAAGTACTCAATACTTGATGATTGAATCGGATGTAGCGTAGCAAACCATGGTGTTGGGCATAGCTGACCAAATAAGATTCTACATGCTCGTGGCTCGGGTATAGATGAGTCCCAGCAGGATACAGGAAGTTTGGGTACGCCATCAAAGGTGCTGCAATGTTTGTATGCAGCGCTGGGTATAATGGAGCCTTCGGAATGGTTGGAGGAGGCGCGGGATCAGGTTCGGGCAACCTTCAATGTGCAGATAAGAATCTAGATATTGACAGGGTGGCAACACGCACCATACTCCACCGACATTCTCTCTTTCTTCGAACAAAACAATATTCCATGCATCGCGTTCCGGTAA
Organism: Amanita molliuscula; assembly: GCA_023014405.1. NCBI lineage: Eukaryota > Fungi > Basidiomycota > Agaricomycetes > Agaricales > Amanitaceae > Amanita > Amanita molliuscula. The sequence goes on from JAEBUP010000001.1 coordinate 145,482, forward strand.
GTCGAGCAGAGTCTTCAGCATTGCCAGCCCAGCGCTACCCCCACCTACAATGGCAATCGATTTCCGTTTATGTCCAACATTGCTTGGTGGATCGGAAACTGAGTCGAGGAATGAAAAAACCATCTCGACCATTGCAAAATGAGACGGACAGGTCTTGTCAGAACTTCGTTCTCTGGCGTGTTCTGAAGTAACTTACCAGGCCTAAAAACCCTTCCCACGATGCCGCCTTATCGATAAGTAGATAACAAACAGGACATTGTCATGGGGCTAGGCCGCCGTTCCTTCTTCATAGTCCTTCTGCCATTCATTGACACATTGCATAGGGTCTGCCCATTGGTGCACATCTTTTACCCACTTATCTCCTATCCCCAATGCTTCGATTCGTTTCCACCCAGGTACCGATATGTGTTCCACTTTCGATGCCATTTCTAAACTTTTTCCCGTCGTTTTCAACGGCACCCTTCAAGGGTATAATCGAGTACCTTTCGTTTCAAATAATCCATTGGATCATCCTGGTAGTCGCTGGTCCACTCTCCATCGGGCATTCTATGACCTGTGGTATATGGATCAAATCCTTTAGCCTTGAATGCCTGCTCTTACATCGCAAGTTCATGAAGCATCGTCTCGCGGGATGGTAAAAGGGTTGGGTCACGGATGCTGCGCACAACGAATATCCGTCGGAGGTGCAATTCGGGGTATCGAGCGGTAAACCTATAAATGCGAGAGCCGTCACCGGATACATTCGACTCAGAGGGAGGATGAGTATTGTTCACGAGCGTGACCTTGGTATTATTTGAATTTGCTCTGGGATCGGTGACAAGTGTATGGCTAACTTCGAGGTATGGCTAGCTTCGAGGTAAGCCTCGCGTAATTGATATCCCGTCGCTGTACTGTCCACGAACACTATTGGGTCTTTTGTGAAATCCGGTTTTCGAATCACGTTTGGCAGGAGAGAACCATATTCATCATCCCTGTCTTCTGGTTTTTATTTCCGACTGATATGTAAACCTTGAGATATCTGCGACCTCCCCTCGCGTGTGTGGCGAGAGCGGAAGTGGGCTTGCAAGCTGATTAACGTTTGTATTACTATTAACCAGCCTTGTGTCTTCAAATCAGATTTTCTAAAATAGAACAGCGTCGCTGGCGGCCTTTGTATGGGCGTTTAGCGCAGTGGTAGCGCGTATGCTTTGCAGGCCCTGCAATAAAGCGCAGATCCTTACTTGTATAAGGTCCAGGGTTCAATCCCCTGAACGTCCAAGTCTTTTTTCGTCGAATTGAGTGAGGCTTGTATTGTCATGCAGCAACGTGTGGATGATGCAGAGGTTTCACTGCGTTCCCGTTCCCACGGAGGTGCCATTGAGGCTCTCTATCTGAGACTCAGAAGCGATTAGAACGGAAATGAACAAGGCAATCGGCGAACTGTAACATTAAGTGGCAGGCAGCGTATAACATTTATACACGCCTCCAAGTACCGCTGCAAACAGACGCGTCCAAGGGGCCTTCCATATCCGGAAAGCCGCTCTTTATGGCATACGTCCAAGTCGAGGCAGACGAGGTGCGTCCGCCATCTCGTCTGTCACGCCGTTGTGCTGACTGCGCTTTGTAGCGGCTGGAGGAGGGCCCAGAGGGCCTTCAGTTCAAATGCAAGTCCGTCGCAGGCTCCTCGCCACGTATCTAACAAGCAATGTATTCAGCTTTCATCGGAACCACTAACAATGCTCCCAGCGGAAACAGAAGCGCCGGCGTTGGAAATGCGGATAGAGGTATGTGCGGCCTGCTGCTGGCCATTAAGCTCCAATCGATCTGTGAGCAGGGTATCTGCAAGACCAGTCGAATAAAAGCTTCTGGACCGTCGAATACTACCAGTCGTATTTCGAAATCGATACGCAAACTGTAAGCAGCCTTTATCGCTCATACAACCACTCTTTTTTTTTAAGTGCTGCGCAGGTCCTTAAACGGTGTTACACAACTCTCCTGCCGCAAGCTGCCAGGACATACATAGGAACACATCTCAATCCCCCCGACCTCTATGGACCTTTTTGGACCCTGACTACGCTCATCTTTTCCCTCTTTCTCTCTTCTTCTCTCGCTGCGTCCATTTCTTCGTACCTTTCGGGACCAGATAGCAAGTACAGTTATGATTTTCAGCTGCTGTCTATCGCCCTCACCATCGTGTATTCATATGGGCTCGGCCTGCCCGTCCTACTCTGGCTGGCCCTAAGATACCTTGGTGTTGGTGAGTGGAGCATCATCGAAGCAATAGCGGTTTGGGGATACGGCCAGTTTGTCTGGATCCCAGTTTCTGTATGTACCATGTTTACATTCTTTCAGGAATTGTCTAACTAGCAATAGGTGTTATGTGTTATTCCTGTCCCGCTATTGAGGTGGGGTCTTGTTGGAATCGCGCTATGTCTATCTGGCTGGTTCCTTGTTGCAAATATATATCCTATACTAGCTACTGTAAGCACTTCATCTATTTTCTCTGCATTTTTATTAACTAGAGGCGCAGGCAGAAGCCAAGGCGACACGTTTGCTCATTATTGTCCTCGTCGTGCTTCACTTTGCCTTGGCTCTCACGTTCAAAATCATGTTTTTCAGCTACTATGTAGTTAAGAAGATAGGGATGGATCTGCAGTTGCCGGGGGGTGGAAATGTAGGCCATAACTCGACCACGATGTAGGATAGAGGCTCGTCTGTACGACTGTCACGGTCTGTCACAGAGATAAAAGATGACGGCTGTCTCCCTCCCTCCTGGGACTGCGCCTATCAAGCCAGAGTAAGTCGGAAAAAATCAACCGCTATCTGCGCTCATGTTAGATAAAGATATTTAATCCACTTCCATGAACTGCGACCTGCGCCGGATGATGATACCGCTGAGGATGCAACCAGGCACTCGAACGGACTAGCTCGAGTAGCAGAGGATGATACCGGAACAGAAGGAACAGGACGGAAAAAATTGACCAAGGCGCAGAAAAAAGCTCAGCGCGGTGCAAACAAAGGCAGAAAGTTTGGAAAAGTACGAGACGAACTCAACTTGTGTTGGAAGGTTGCGAACGGAAGCATGTGCGAGTTTGGTTCCGAGTACGTTGAACGATCCTACACCGAGGCAATGTTCATGCTTGCGATGCCCAGATGCCGCTTTACGCACGATATTTCGAAATACCTTGCTGCGAAACCTGCAGACATTCGCATTCGAGAGGCGAATGGGATCGCGGATGCGGCACCATTTGTGGCAGATGTCCCATCGGAGACAAAGGAACATCCCAATACGAAATGTCCCATATTTGAAGAAACAGGCGAGTGCAGGTAAGCGCTCCTCAATGAATGGGCCCTATTTCCGACCCTGCTCAAGGTTCGGTTTCAAATGCCGCTTTCTGGGCGGGCATGTCGTCACGGACGGGAATGGAAATGTAGACATCGTGACTGACGAAGACAAGAAGGCGCGAACGGCCTTGTCAATGCATGAAGTCAACTTTATCGGCGCGGAAGTGTTGAAAGCCCTTCGCTCAAAGAAAGTGTGCGGGATTTCCCTGGACTTCTTCAATTCTTCTCATTAAGGGTCTACAGTATCCTACACCAATTGCGGACGCATATTCAAGAGAGCCCCATGGAAACGATGGTGATACTGTATCTGAACGGACAGCAGGAGATGTTTTGGTGGTAACTGAGCCAGAACAAGAAGAATTGAGTTGCGCGCCCTCAGATGTTGCGCGCAGCAAACTTGAAGAAGTGGCTGAAGAAATCATTGAAAGCCGAATTGGGAGCATGGACGTAGATGCAGATAGTCCTGACGTGCCTCTGCGCTTTATCGAGAAGAAACGTTTGCAGTGGTCTGGGAAAACTTGTGAGCGACAATTTTTTCTTTTCTTTATCCGAAAAACCTGGCTTATCGTGAGCAACAGATCTTGCTCCCCTCACCACTGTCGGCAACCTGGTGAGACTCGCATTCCGCCACCCAAATCAACTGCTTAAGCTTGTCCCAAGCCCTTTCGCCGTCTTTGTGTTGACTTTGGTGCTGATATCACATGCGGAGAGAGTATGTCTTCTTATATATTGTAAACCAAAGTCTTAATGCACTGCGCATTTAGTGGGGTTAGCAAATTCCTTCCTCTCTGGTTCAAAAGAGGAATGGTCATTAGTGCGACGGCATCCCTCGGAGCATATTTTCGGAGTTCAGGTGGCAGGCAGTAAACCCGGCAATCTTGTTCCTATGGCAGAGGTTTTGGCCAAGGAGATTGGTGCTAACATTGATTTTGTTGACGTCAATTGCGGATGTCCTATTGATCTTGTGTTCAAAACGGGTAGTGGCTCTGCTTGTACGCCCTTCATTCTGTCATCGTCTGCGCTATCGATTATGTCACATAGTGCTCGACGCTCCTGCAAAATTAGGTAGAATACTCATCGGCATGAACAAAGCTCTAGGAGAAATACCGGTCACAGTCAAACTCAGAACAGGCGTTAGAGATGGGCGCAATACGGCCCATAAACTGATGCCTCGTCTCTCTATCGAGTTTGGTGCCAGCTGTATATCTGTAAGTATATCGACAGAATTGACTTTTCAAGCTCACTGCTCCCAGTTGCATGGCCGTACTCGCCAACAGCGATATACTAGACTTGCGGACTGGGATTATATCAAAGAATGTGTAAATGCTGTACGAGCAAATGAGAAGGACAATGATTGTAAGGTTTTCATTCCTCGGGAACCAAGAATTGCTCAATTTATAGGATACATCAAGTGCCTCCCGTGCCAATTTTCGGTGGAGGGGACTGTTTCTCCTCTGAAGATTATTGGAATCGTGTTGAAACGACGGACGTAGATGGTGTCATGATTGGACGAGGCGCTCTTATTAAACCTTGGATATTTACCGAAATCAAAGAGCGCAGAGAATGGGATATAAGTGCTCGCGAACGTTTAGATCTTATTCGCAAGGTAGGCCTTGGCTCGTTCAAGTCTCAGAAAGTAACCATCTTGTTTAGTACGCTGAGTATGGCCTCAAGTGAGTATATGTGGTAGACGCATTCGACACTTCACTCATTTTTCATCATGATAGTCACTTTGGGTCTGACACCGCAGGCGTGAACACGACCCGGCGGTATCTATGTGAAGCACTTTCGTTTCAGTACAGATATGTGCCGATTGGATTGCTGGAGAGACTACCCGGTCACATTAATGATCGCGCCCCCGCGTTCCGCGGTCGAACTGATTTGGGTAAGTTATCAAGTACCTTCTCCTTCCAAAGTTAATTTATATTCATACAAAGAAACTGTACTTGCTAGTCCAAACAGCAACGACTGGGTTCGGATCTCGGAGTGGTTTTTGGGTCCTGTTCCAGAAGGGTGGACATTTACTCCCAAACACAAAAGCAATGCATATGATGCTGAAAGTCAAGGCTGAAAGCCTGAGCTCTAGTTGTAGCAGTAGATTTGTAGGCGACCTTGTACACCGTGATCAATTGTCTGTCACGATGTAACCATAACTCTGCCGCCGTCCGTCGCTCTAACTTTGACCCCCCTCTCAAACACCCGTGGTCTCGTACGTTTACACTCGGTTCAAAAGATGCAGTCGACCTCCCAAGAACAACTTGAGCAAGACAACATCAATTTCCTAGCGTCTATGATGGGTGGAAACCTAGATCTAGAGGTGGCACGTAAGGTGCTACGAAAACACAACGGGAATGTCGAAAAGGCTGCGGATGCAATTCTACTAGGGGACAGGGGCGAAGATATGTGGCTCTCTGCAGTGTCAACGCACAATACAGGGAGTATCATGGTACCGTCTCAGATTCCTCCTGCGCCCACCAATCGGGCTATCAACCTTAGGGAGGACGATGACATGAGCCGCGCCCTTCAGCTATCCATGGAGACCACGCCGAATGAAGTGAGGTTCGGTCCATCAGACCGAGCACCAGATCCTGCATGGCAGATGGTGCCGTCGAACGTATGTCTTGATCACCTTGGTCTTGAATTTATCTCAACTGCATAGTCTTTACAGTTGAACATGGAATCAAACGTATCACAGGAAGATCAGCACATGAAGGAGGCCATACAAGCCAGCCTCAAAGACTTGCCATCCGAAGATCCAGATATTTTTCCGTTCGAGGACACAGTACGAGAAGGGGGTCGGTGAGCTTCTCTCGCTGCTTTATCCAGCATTTGGACTCGACTGAAGTAAGAAAATGAAGCCCTGTCGCCATGCGCTCGGAGGCACCTGAACTTGCTTACGCTGCTCTGGTCTGCTGGTTCACAAGCATAATACCATTGTGGTCCACTCATTCAGGCATCAGGTTTTTCAAGCCTTATTTCACGTTCCACAGATTAGAGAACAACTCGCAACGATGCCATTACCTATTGTTGACGCAGATACGCCAATAGATTCTTCTTGTGTGTTTGCCACTGACATCGTCTTCCCACAACTCACGTCTGCTCAGCGAGGGCTATACTAAACATTGTGGAATATTTTGTCAATCTGGACCTTGCACAACTGTCCGCTATTGTAGACAAGTATCTCCTGACGATGCTTCAGGCTCCAACACTGCCTATGACCATGGAAAATGTCGGAGATGCTTCTGCCGGTAGTGGAGATCTTTTGTGTCATTAATCCGGATGATTGAGCTTTGAAACAGAGTTCTTGAGAAGTTTGGCTCATTTAATTACCAACCACCTTAACATGCATAAGGAGGAATATGAACCAGAGTAATTGTTCTTTCAAATTCAGTTCTTCTTCATTGACCTCCGCACAGCTCGAGGTTATTCTTCTTCCGCCATGGTAATGTCGAGTATTACCCAGATATGCCGCGGAGAGTCAAAAGGTCTGCGGGCAATGGTTTTGTGGTCAGCGTCGACGTGGGCGCGGATAACATACCAAATGATCTCATTGGAGCTCTATCTGCGAATCTGTCGAGGCATACAGAAACGGGTATGACGCACGATGTCATAACCGAGCCGTCTGATGTTCTGGCCTTTCAACTAATCTATCGTCGGTCACCTACCACTCCGCGTTCAAGCCTCGATACCTTTGTCTACCCGAAAATTATTTACCTTGACAGGTTCCTTCTGAATAATGTGGAATTGGCTAATCAAAAGAGGCGATTGGAACAATATACGAATAACGAAATCACAAAGTTAACCGCACAGAAAGAGAAATTGACTCAGCATAATGTAGGATTTGTTGCATCAGAGCTGTTTTTTTTTTTCACGCTTTACAGAATAGAGATACGCTGACCGATCTGCGATCTACGTTATATTATTATGAAAATGTAGCCAATGCTGCAGATGAAGAACGTAAACACGCAATACAGGAGACCACCACAAAACTCAAATCTATCTTGGCAGCCATCACGGAGAAGCTAGATGGCGAGTCATATATTATTGCAAAACATTCCGGCAGCTAAACGGCCAAGTATAGTTATTAATCGGCAGATTGAAAATTTGCGCACGGAAATAACTAAAGTGTTTGAATGCCCAGAACTTCAATGTTACCGCGTATGTCTTGTGTAATAATCTTGCTTGGTTGAATTAAATCAGATCAGTATGATCTCCGCGCCGTCCTCGTATACACTGGTTTGCCGGGCCGAAAACAAATATACTCATACGTCCAGGATGTCGAGGGAATTTGGTGGAAAACTGTCGATTTCACAGTTACAGAGGCAAGTACCACATGGAATTTGACTCGACATTTCTAACCCATCCAAGGTTTCGGAAGAAATGGTTCTTACAGATGCCAGCGGTCTGCATATGAATGCCGGCCCGTATTTATTGTTATACAGCCGTTCTGTACCGCAGGATCAAATCGAGACACGACTACCATGGCCAAAACCATACGTGGTACGTTGGGCGAAGACCGGTTGACAAACAGCGGTGACATTGACTGAACATTTGCAGGACAGCGTCGAACAAAACAATCAAACGCTATTCAGCTTGGTTCCTGAAATGTCGGCAAAAGCAAAACTACCTGCCTCTTACTCCACCCCGAGCATTGACTGATAGAATACGCGATCCAACCTTGGGATGTTATACCGGCGGTGTAATACACAGCTAGTCACTTCTATAGTCTATCCGCTCTCGAGTTATGTTCAAGTTTCTGTTGTTGGGAAGATGAACGGATGCCGGGGTGGAAGCGATCACGTACTGGCGCAAAGAAGACAGGCTGAGAGCCTCTTTGACAGGAGTGTACTGAGTAATCAAGCAGTGGGTTGATACACCCGCCAGCATCTACTTCCTTAGCCTCGCATAGAAAAGTGTATTGGGAGTGTAAATACTAACAAAAGTTATAGATTGACGTGTGTAACGTAGCAGAGTGCTGTAGTCCAATGTAATCGTGATGCACAAGGAGAGAACAGCCGGGGCTCGAGGTACGCTGACACCGAACACGTCGATGTCTGCGTCCCGCAGTGGGGCTATCTTAGCTAGGTTGTTGCGCTTTGCGTGAATGGTACGCACCGATCTTGGCAGAACGGACTCCTCGTGTGTCCTAGAGCTGGGCCAATCGCCTCTGTTTCAGGGCGCTGTGTGACGATCTCCAGTGGAGTCCCGCACAAGCGAAATGGTCACCATTTACAATCTGTATCAAGACATACTTGAACTGATTCTTGTCCATCTGGATGCGTATCATCTCTGTTCTGCTATACTTGTCAGTCGTTCATTTGCTGATGCTGCGACACCCTGCCTATATCGCACACTTTTCTTCCGTCGCGAACAAGTAATAAAATTCAAAGTGCGGCGTCTTTCGCTTGGTTGGAAGTGTGCGTGTAACTGATGGTCTGGAGTTTACTTCCCCCTTCGCAACTATTCTAGCACATCCTGAGTACGCAGTCTATGTCCATGCGATTGGTAAGACACCTGCAATCTCCACTCTATGTTCGTATTCATCACTGAATAGATATACGTTCCACGCCTACGCCCAAATCGAAGCCGTTCCGCCGCTTTGTGCATCAATATACAGAAGCTGTCAGGTTGTGCATAAATCTGAGATCTTTTACATGCACTGCAAAATTCCTCCACTTCATCGATTTACTGAAGGACAGACAGGACTTGCGCGATCTCAGAGTAGCTGCGCAACTGACCGACAAAGAGGCAGACCGTCTGGTCGAATTCGACGCGATACAGAGCTTGTCTCTTCTCGGAGGCAGCTGGAATGTTATGAATAGGCTGCCCGCATGGTCGGAAAGCATTCAAGGCACGCTAACAAGCTTGGCCCTGTATGCAAGTGCAGTTGTTTCTCCCTGTTACCATCCCCTGACAATGCGCGTCTCGATTAAAGATGTGTCATGATCTAAACGAAACCGTGCTCGAAAAGGTTCTTATGATTACGCCGCAGCTTGTCACCTTGCATGTCATCCGCTGTGTGAAAGTTAATCCAACAACCATTCTTCGTTTGTCTATGTACACACCAACGTTACAAAGCTTGGCGATGACAATATTCGTACGTCGCTGGCTATATCCTATCAATTCTGCCTACAATGTCAACAGGGACCGGTCTCGCCGACCTGGCAGCCAACCGTCCTTGTCAACTTAGCGGAACTCAGACTTGATATACCCGGAACAGACGCGAGAGCGGGTGACCTTGCGTCTGTTGTTTCCTACTTTCGAGAGTGGAAACCACAACTGTCTTCGATTCGTCTGAGGTCTGGAACTACCATCCCACGCGCATCCATATCAGATATACTCAATGACTACGTACTAAACTTGAAGACCCTGGTTTTCCATTGTCCATTGGAACTTGCGTCTATTCTAATTATTTGTTCTCGCTGTCACAATCTTTGGGAACTCGCAATCCCCATCCCCATCAAAAATTTCGTCAGTTCCTTTCTTAAAATTTTTACCAGGCATTGCTCATCTTTTTTAGCTGGATTTTGGTAATGCACTCAAACACTTGAAAGATTTGCACACGTTAATCGATACGAGGACATTATCGGATGAACCTGGTTTACATATCACACCGGAACAAGTCAGGCATCTATTTTCAATTTGTCGTAGATTGCGGCATATTGTCAGTGGTCAGAGAAAATGGACAGTAAGTCTACCGTTCTTATCAATAACTCGTCTGTTTATTTGCGCAGGCCACCGATGTGCAAGGTAGATTGGAAATAAAACTTCAAAAATATCTATCGGATCACTTTTCAGTGGACATGTATTGGGCCAGGTGGCTTATTCCTTTGACATGATTGCTGTATCGATAAACTCTATTGAAACGTCGACATGATGGCTCTCACGATGCTATAAATAATGTTGGTCCCCTTTGTTCACTCTTGAAATGCGTGACCGCAGTTCGCTTAAGTCCTCGTAGACTCGTAGTTCATCGCCAACTTGGACTCCATCATCTAATATTGTGTGGACGCTTCGGATCATGTGTGTATGAGTTCCTTCTATCAATCAGGCGCGGATGACATGCGGCGATCACGAGTTTGCTTCATGCAAGCTGCCTCGAGGACTTTCTATACTTACCCGCTAACAATGAAGTTTTCCATGGCGTATGCCAAACCATGAGGCGGCAAATTCAAGGGTACATAAGTCAAATGTACCAATCTAGCGGAGACTATCAAGATGGTTTCTGCCCACGAATTCTGCGAGCACGACTCGCACTATCTGCCTCAGTATGGCTTTGGTCCTACCCTGGATTTCTCCGATCTTGTAGGACGTAATCAATTCCTCTTCCGGGTCTATACACCGAAAGAACGTTCGCCTTTCTTTGATGACACCGACTCATTCTTCATCGCTCCAAAATTCGACGAGAGATACCGGAACGTCACTCCGGGAGGGCCGAAGGACTGGGAATTGGATGGACGGGCGGCGATAGCCAATGCTACCTATCAAGATGTGGCGAAACACATGAATTGGACAACAAGGTCATTGTCACCTTACATCTCCACTTCCTTCAGTGCTATATGGTCTATCTGGGAAGCTGCCCGCCGGTATCATCATGGAGTCAAGCAGGATGTTGAGATTGCGATTATCGACGCTCGTGCAGTCTCCAATGGAGCCATCACAGCCGCAAGTCTCTTAAATAAAGCAACCTCACAAGAGTAAGTATTTCTGATCCATCTATCAACAATGTGCTCAGGATATCATAGACGCAAAGGAGCGCATTGGAAGTGGTTTCGCTTCTCCCAAGAGTCGCAGGCAGTTCTCGTGTATGGCGCCATTCCCGGCACTGCTGTTCTTGCTTCCGTCCCGTTAGTTGACTTACTCAAGAAACTCCCCCAATATTTTCTTAAATCCCCCATGGATGACAACATTCCTTTTAATAATATTGCCTGGGATTACGCTGAGCGAAAGCCCAATTACCGCCTGTTTTGCGGCGACATGTCCAACCGTTTCCTCAAGCTTTCCCCTGAGGAACGGTTGAGGGATGCGACGACGAGTTCTGTGCATTTAGCAATCGAATTTTTGCGGCCATGGTTCCATCAGGCGGTCACCGACGACTTCGAGCTAGCAACCAAGAAGACATGCGCTCTAGCCTATGCCATTGCTCAGTGGCCTAGCCAATGGTGGGTGTTGGAGCATCTGGAGATATGGGACGTAACGTCCTGCATGGTGGATACCATAGCCGATGACCTGCTGGAGAAGAACAAGGCTAAGGACGTTGATTGTCTACAAGAAGCAGTAGACGAGCTTGAACACAGCTTAATGGTGTATGAGGATCAAGTATGGCACGCGCATAATAAAGCCGTCAAATACCAGGAAATTGCTACCTCTCTGGAAGAGAAGGATTCTGGGACGGTACGACACGCTGGGGAAACTGGTCAATTGCCGACCCCCGATACGACCCCCGACAGACGTAAGGTGGATGCGACGCATGTTCCATTGCTAACTTTGCCATCACTGGGCGAGAAAGACGAATGTGGCAAATCTCTGTTGCCAATTTTTTCAGCGCTAGCGTCATCTGCGGCCGAAACAAGCCGTTATAGCTTCCATCCGTCATCCGACAGAGGGGCAGCAGATGTCATGCGGAGTTCGTTACCGCAGTTATCACCGATAGCCGAGAGTAGTCCTCCATCTTCAATGCCAACAACACCATTACTTCCGGCGCTACCGATCACACCTGTGTCATCGCCAAAGCGAAGGCCGGCATCCCTCTTTCTAGAATTCAGGACAAATACACTGTGGGAAGGGGACACACCCTCCCCCTCAGCAAGCGTCTCACCTGTTCGGCTGTCTGTTGGTACGAGTGAGAAACAGAAACAAGATGACGACGACGTAACAGTTCTCATGACACCGAGCGAGGAAAGGGCTATGCACTCGCTTGCGTCGTCTGAGCTTACCGCTGTGGACGACATGTCATTAATAGACGACCAGGAGCCTAAGCGGGCCGACGCTACTGTTGTACAGATTGATTGTGATGCTGTAGCCGAGCTTGACGGCATAAACACACTGGACGACTATGAATGGATCTCGGACGAAGAGTTGTCGGAGCTGCCAGTCTACCACATCGTAAAGATGCCTATCTTCGTGGAGACTGCTTCATACATTGCCACTGGTTTTCTGGTTGGCGCATTCATAACCCTGTGCCTTTTTTCATCATCGCATAAACGAACAATCTTGATGAATTTGACATGACCATCGCAAGCGACATGCGTATTAATTTATGGTAGTTGTTAACACATGGTATTCCTGTAATAAACGTGTATGAGTAGAGTTGAAGCATATTTCTATGAATGAACTAGAATTTTTTATGGCATCATCCATTGCCTTTGGCGTTCTAATTCCCTAGCGCGACGAGTGACTACATCTCGGACTTCCACTCCCCAGATCTCTTTCGGATCCATGAAGGTCCCATCAGGACGTGTACTGGCTTTCTGGTGTTTTTCCGCGTCTTTGTAATCCATTACTACACAATTCTCTATTGTGAGAGGACGTGATAAGTCCCATCGTATAAGAGTTGGCCTTGACGGAACATCGTGAGGCAGGAGGACTGATCTCCTGATATGTATATCTTCAAAGATTAACCCTACGTCATCCTCGTCGATCGGTAGTTTGCTGTATGACCCTATCAGCAATACAATCAACACGATACACCAGAAACTTACTTCAGGGGAAGTCCGGTAAACTTCGACTCCCGGCGAAGCAAATCCCGAAGCAGTCGGTCGTAGAGTTTTCTACGATTTTTCACTGGTAAGGGATTAAGAATGGGTTTCCCCCCCAAATCACAGCAAATGTAAGAGGCAATATTCAGGCCAAAAATAGCTGGCAACGGTCCTGTGGATACGTTAATTTCATTTTCTTGAAGATGTGCAGAAGAAGAATACCAAAAACTGGCAGAATTCGGACTCTGAAATCGTCAAACACACCCAACTCCTTCACATTTCCCTTTTGAAATTCTTCCTCAGGAAGAGGCAATAGCTTCACATTGCCGGGAACCTCGGTGGAATACACAACAGGGATGCCAGATGAAACACCCAAATCACGTAGACGGCGTCGAACAGAACGAGCAAGCGGGTCGTATATCGTATCTGAGATGTCACTAATTTGTATTCTTGTTGGATCGCATTTTGCACCTGCTCCCATGGACGAAAAGACCTTCGGATAGTCGTTTATTATGATATTGATGACTTCAAAGGACACGGTGGAGACTAACTTTGATGTTGTGATCATGACAATATTTCAATAGATCCACTTTTATTGTAATATTATCGATGGCGTCTAGAAAACTTGTTCAATTTTCATACATTGTCAGTTTGAACATTCATACCAACCACCCAGTCAGCGCCTTCAAGGAGAGTCCCACCTTCCTCCTTGCGCCAAATCTCAATCCTAGAGTCGACATCGACAACTTTTGATATTTTTCGCAAAGCTTTTTCAACGCTGATGACTTTTGGTGTTCCAACATCGCTCAGGCCAGCCGTAGCATGCCGATTGAGCGAGGACAGAGTGACGTAGTCAAAGTCTACAAGCCTGATCTTTGAAACACCTCTATTGTGTGCGTTATCAGGAAAACCTATATCACTTTCACTCTACGCAAACTTACGATCTAACCAGCATCACAGCAGCCCAGCTACCTACTCCGCCGCAGCCGACAACTACAACCATGCCTTTTCTTATTTTCTTCATAGCCTCCTCGCCGAAAAAAGCGTAGTTTCTGGCAAGTTGTTCTCTAATAAGCCCCTCATCATATCCAGCGCTTCGAAGGTCGTATGCATTATCTGCTATATGGTTCGTAGCCGCTTCGTCAGCCAAGTTTTTTGTTGCCAATGCTCGCAGGACCTCTTTGCCGAGCTCTTTCCGATTAGCACGCTTCCTGTACGAAGAATGAGCAGATATCACGGCCGCAGTCCCCAAAGAAGCTGTAAGGGCAACAAGGATGAGCTGGGTCCGATGTGAAAGTGCATTCATGGCCGTCGCGTCACATGTGACATGTGACACCTGAAATATCGAGGTTAGCTGATGACATCTGATCTTGGCGACCAATGTCCCTATCATACCTGGACCTCGTGAATATTTGCGACAATGCACATATAAGTGGCCTACCTGGTGCGCTCGTATCTGATTTAGAAGAACTCATACCCTTGTACCTCTCGGATGCCCCCAAGAGTCCCGTGATAGGTCTCCTGAGGCCCATCATCATCGAGCAGTTGAAGCTAGAGAACGAGCGGAACAGACAAAGATCTATAGAGGAGCTTTGGTTAATTTCAGACAAGCGCGTCAGCTTCAGTCACTGGATTGACACCCCATCAAAACGCACAGAAGCCATGAAAGAACTGTGCGAGCGTTGGCGAGACACTGGACTTTTCCCAGATGTCTGTGGTCCCAAAAAGTGGCGATCGGAGTTGTATCCTGTCTATCACGATCCATTTGGCGTCCGCGACTATTCATCCACTGACGTCGAGAAGAATTTGAATTTCGCCTTTGAGATGGAGCGTTCCGCCTGTGCTCTCTTCGGCATAGTCACTTATGGTGTCCATATGTCTATCTATCAGGAGAAAGAAGTTGATGGTGAGAGGCGACTTTATCTTTGGGTACCCACTCGCGCAAAGACCAAGTCTACGTGAGCGCAGCTTCTTCACATCAAACGATTGAACCAAGTGGCAGTAGTTGGGCTGGTTACTTGGACAACACGGTCGCTGGCGGTATCCCAAGTGGAATGTCGGCATTCGATGCGCTCGTTAAGGAATGTATGGAGGAAGCAAGTATTGAAGCTGAAGTCGCGCGAAAGCATGTGCTGGCTGTTGGAGCTATCAGTTATTTTTTCAGGTTGCGACGCGTCATTGATCTTGTCAGTCCTGCATTGACTATTTTGATAGAACATCGGCTGGGTGGCTGCAGCCTGAAGTAGAGTTCGTATTTCCGCACACTATTTTAGCTTGCACTCAATTCAAATCAGGTTCGTATATGATCTTGCCATTCCTCACGGCGTCGACTCTACACCATTTCTACCCAAACCTCTGGATGGTGAGGTAGAAAAGTTCGAAGTAAGATCGTCGAAACATATGAAACGCAGATCTGAAGTTATTAGTTTCTTGATCAGGACGAATTGATAGCAAGATTGAGAGCTGGTCTTTTCAAACCAAACTGTGCACTAGGTAGCAATATTTCAGCCATGTTGGAAACCATTTCTGATGATTGGTCGTAGTTATAATCGACCTGCTTATTCGGCGTGGCCATATAACACCAGACAATGAACCGGACTTCTTAAGTATCATTACTCGGCTGCACGGACGTTTTGATTATCAGAGATGGTGATCTGTGGGTTTTCCCCATAGAGCAGTATCCGGAGCTTGATGAGACCAGACATATAAGTACTAGTCTTCATTCTTTCGGTCCGCTTATCGCAAGTGAATTCACTTCATCATGTCATTCACAACCGCCGATGCGTGCGTGCGTGCGTTCTTTCACATACTGACGTACAATATGTTTGGAAAGGCCATGTATATATTAAACGAGGCTCTCCCTTTCCTGTCTTGTCCCTCAACCTTCCATGGTATTCTTGATTACGCCGATAGTTCGATTCTTTGAAAGTGTCTTCCTCATAATATGGGACGCACTATTGGAGTTGATCAATCTAGTGCTTCCCAAGAGAAAAGAGGGCCATGTAGTGCCGGAAGGTCATCTGGGGTTTGGTGGGCAATGGCCAGAATATATATCCCCTCAGGAAGGAGACAGCCGCTGTTGTTGCCCCGGCCTTAATGCTCTTGCTAACCATGGTAAGAGTTCAGCAGAGCTCGTCGAATTACGCTAATCTGGCCCAAGGCATAATTTCCCGAAATGGCCGCAATATTCCTTTCAAAGAATTGAACGAAAGGCTACGAACGGCCTGTAACTTTGCCCCATCCTTTTGCCGCTTCACCACCAAGTATTTAGCCACCATGTTGAACAAGAATTGGGGCAGCGACACAGTAGATCTGGAGGAAATCAGTTTACATAATGGCATTGAACACGATGCTTCTTTGACACGTAAGTTTGTCCGATAACCACATGCGTTCAAAAATGAACTAAAGATACTTAGGCCTCGATTATGCATTTGATAAAGATCAGGGGAAGCCTCACCTTCCCTACGTTCGCGAACTTTTGGATTATGCTTCTGGAAAGGACAAGCAGGGAAACGTGTTGCTGACCGGAAAAGACCTGGCACGGTACAGTGCGAAGCGCCGAGCAATGTCTCGTGCATCAAATCCGGAATACAGTCTCGACCTCAACCATAAGGTGTTCTCGAGCACGAAGTAAGTCAAATCTCGTAGTCTCATCCGATCCCATTCATCTACCATCTGCACAGTAATTGTGTTATGTTAACGATCTTTGGTGGACGGAAAAAGGATCTCGAAATAATACTGACGGAGGAACGTCTTCCAGAAGGGTGGGAGCCCAGGGTCAGAAAACGTTTTGGCCTGACAATGGCAGCGCTCAATGCCCTCGCACTTCCCGTTGAATTAAACACCAATGAGAAAGCTGCTGCCAAAGAGTTGGCATCAAATGCTCAGGATACGGAGAAGCAGACAGAGTAACTGTGCTTACCTCCACCTCCCTACTTGCAACTACATGACGATTGCCGCTGATTGACTTTTGTCGTACACTAGTATGTCCCAATGAAGCCACGTTATGCATGCTTCCGCACGAAAGATAGTAAGCTTCTAGATGCTTCGCTAACGGCAAACAAATCGATTTGGTCTTGTCACCTGCCATTACACGTGTACGGCGTTTGCCGAGGTGACAGGAAGCATGGTGGGTCACGTGAACGACGTAATATTGAACATTGAAGGGCTGCCGAAAAGAAGCCTTCTAGATGTGAGAATTCTCTTTCTTGCTGCCTTTTCCCTCAGCCCACCATGGCATTTCTATTTACGCCAGTGGCTCGGTTCTTTGACAACACCTTTGTCTTCACATGGGACGCGTTATTGGAATTGTCCAATCTAGTGCTTCCCACGAGAAAGGAGGGCCATGTGGTGCCAGAAGGTCATCCAGGGTTTGGTGGAGAATGGCCAGAATACATACCCCCCCAGGATGGAGATAGCCGCTGTGCTTGCCCTGCCCTTAATGCGCTTGCCAACCATGGTACGACTTCAGTAGACCTCATCGAATTGCGATTAACCTGGTCCAAGGCATATTTCCCCGAGATGGACGCAACATTACCTTCACAGAGATGAACACAAAGATACGGGCAACCTATAACTTCGCGCCATCCTTCTGCTACTTCGTCCCCAAGTATGCAGCCAATATGTTGAACAAGAGCTACACCAAGGATACATTTGATTTGGCAGAAATCAGTCTACACAATGGCATTGAGCATGATGCTTCTCTGACACGTAAGTTCGCCCGGCCTCTACATGCATCAAAAAGTGAATCGGTGATAATTAGGCCTTGATTATGCATTCGATAAAGATCAGAGCAAGCCCCACCTTCCTTATGTTCGCGAACTTTTGGATTCCGCTTCTGGGAAAGATAAAGAGGGAAATGTGTTGCTTACCGGCGACGATCTGGCACGATACTGCGCAAAGCGACGCGCCGAATCTCGTGCATCGAATCCGGAATTCAGTCTTGCCTTCATTCACAGAATGTTCTCGAGCTCAAAGTAAGTCCAATTCCATGACTTTTGTCTAGTAATGCTTAGCCTGTAATTTGAGCAGTAACTGTACCTTGTTGACTGTCTTTGGTGGAAAACACAAGGACATTGAAATATTACTGACGGAAGAGCGTCTTCCCGAGGGATGGGAACCCAGGATCAGGAAACCCTTCGGTCTGACAGTCGCAGCATTCAATACTGTTGTGCTTCCCGTCGAGTTCAAGACGGATGAGAACAGTGCTGCCAAGCAGCTGGCCGCGAACGCTCAGAATGGTCAAAACCAAACGGAGTAATTTGTAACTATCAAGTACTCGATGATCCATGCTTGTGTGCTATATGTGCTAATGAAATCACGTTACGAATCGCTACAATATCTTCGCGCTTTCCTACGAAAAACGGCAATTGACGTTAGACTCTGAACAACCCACCATGTTCGAATACGGCCGTGAAGTCGAACTGAAACCCACGATCCTTTCAATATTTTTTGATATTTAACACCCGATTGATTGTGGTGGATCATGCTTGATAACGGTGACAATGATGCAACTTGGCATATCACGGAGAAGATAGTGAAAATTGTGGATCCTGATTTCTTTTCGGTAGAGAGCGCGTCTCGCACTCGAGGCATTGAGAACCACTGCTCGCTCGAGGAATTGGATAAGGCGTTTCCTCCACCAAGAAAGCCTGGCAGGCTGGCGGATAAATTATTTTTAGATGAACTTCAACTTGAAGGCCAGTCTGGGCAGCTTCATTGCTAATGTCTCAGACTGCAAATTGGGAGTGATCTGGGAGCAAATCATCTTGGCGTCATTTGATATAAAACTTTGTGAGCGCCAAGATGATATCGTATAGTGATGATCCCCAAACAGCAACGTAGTATGTACGTAGGTAATTAATGTGCTTATTCCTGATCTATGCAGTAGAATATCAAAGGTTGGTAGTAACAATTCGAGAATAGATGAAGTGGACATAAATTATCTCACGGCAACGGTCGTCTCAACTTCATCACTTCGTGGTCCGTCCAAGTCGCGATCCATAAGAAGCAAAGTCCATTGAAGAAATCATGGTTGAACCAGAAGGCAAGACATGCGAGGAACCCGGTGCATTCAGGGATGACAAGGGTCAGGCAGCTGTCTCGACGAGTTCGACCGCCCTTCTACTAATTTCCTCAAACGTCCATCTTTCGGACCTTCTGATCCCATGCTTCAGGTCTAAAACATCGCCAATCTCGTCGCACGCCTTGAGAATCGTGTCGATGTCATCCTTAATATGCGCTGCACTGACGCAAAATCGTACGCGGCTGGTCACGAGAGGTGTGGCAGGGTAGGCAACGACGACGACGACGATGGGCATCTTCCAGTCTTTCATCATTCGATGAAATGTGCACATTTTTCCAGGATTGAACAACAACAATGGGACAATGGGAGAAGAAGGATGGCCGTAAGTTATGAAACCGAGCTTCTTGAGACCGTGATGTAGATAACGTGAGTTGAAGGCCAGTCGGCGTAAACGCGTTGACCCCTCGAGACCCGACGAAAGAACAGGGGGAAGAGTCAGCCAGTGCGGGAGCGCACAAGGTGGCGCAGGACCAGGATAAGCTGTTGAAGCGCCTTCTTTTTGCGCCAATGGAGTTCCTGGGATGGCAACTCCCATGATGCTCGCCATGCTCGCAACAATTTGTGTAAGCACAGGCGGGGTCATGGCTTCTGCGTATGGCCCACCATGACCATTAACGCGAAGATGGTTTATTAAAGTCTTGTTGCCCGCAATATAGCCTCCCGCTGCACCAAATGATTTGGTAAATGTGCCCATTAGAATATCAATAGAGCGAGGATTGACGCCGAAATAGTCGCAGACACCACGACCGTTAGGTCCCAGGGCACCAATAGAATGTGCTTCGTCAACAAATAGATAAAACTGGGAGAAAGCTTTGTGAGAATGGAATAACACATCGGACATCAGTGAGTCTAACCTTATACTTCTTCTTGAGCTCTACGATGGCAGGTAAATTGACCATGGTTCCCTCCATACTATACAAACCCTCGACTAGGATAAGAATTTTTTTCCAGGGCCGATGTGTTTTTGGTTGCCCTTGACTTATAACCTCTCTGAGGAGGCATTCAAGATTTTTCATGTTGTTGTGTTTAAACATCCGCACGTGGGCGCCACTTAGACGAACACCAAATCGAATTGACGCATGATTCAGCTCGTCTGAGATGACGAGACATCCCTTGGACACTAGGGCAGGAATGATAGTCGAGTTGGTTGCGAATCCCATGGAGCTAATCAGCGCATCCTCCATGCCTACAAAGCGCGCCACCAAAGCTTCGCCAACGAGATGAAGATCGTTAGAACCACCCTCAAGGCGTGATCCACAAGTAGAGATGCCATATCTCTTGATAGACTCTTCGACGGCGTCGGCACAGCCGCCTCGTGCCTGGGCAAAACCAAGGTAATTATAAGATGAGATATTGAGCGCACGAGTCCGCGTTCCTGTCAGTATCATCGTATTGTTGTAGTCGGGAGAGATACGGTCCAAGATCTGGATGGTGCGGCCCGCGACGCCGGTCACAGGCTGGGAAAAGCATTCGTCCAT
The DNA here is from genome assembly GCA_023014405.1 of Amanita molliuscula. Taxonomy (NCBI): domain Eukaryota; kingdom Fungi; phylum Basidiomycota; class Agaricomycetes; order Agaricales; family Amanitaceae; genus Amanita; species Amanita molliuscula. Next base: position 166,067 of record JAEBUP010000001.1, read on the forward strand.
GCGTGTCTTGAGACGACGGGTATAAAACGAGTCAAAATCCGAATTAAGAGGGGCATAGCCCTAGGAAGGAAATGGTCAGCAACTACTTACAAATGGTCATCAAGTCACTTACATCTCTGGGTATCAAGTGCTTGTACGAGGTTGGGCTCAACCTTTTGCCGACAAAATCGCGTATGTGACCAAGAATGATGAGAATCAAGTAACTGATATACGTCGAGAAGAGGATGTAATATGGCGGATCCTGCTCCACGTGCATGGGCAACGGGGCGTCAGGTGGGGAGTGGCGCGACGTGTATCTGTACGAGTCGTTTGCGCAGTGACCAAACTCGGTATGCACGGTAGTAAAGACCTGCTCAGAGGTGGGCGGGTGCATGGGGACCAGCAAGCCGTCGCCCAGTCCTCCAGCGCCATCACCACAGGCGCGGTAGTAGAAGCTATCAGCGGAGCCAGGTTCGTCGAACTCGTTGAGCACTGTCTCCGAGGGCGAGCCCGTTGTGGAGGAGGACATGGAAAGAGCAGGCGTAGATGTGGGGGGCGTAGCAGTTCCACGGGCCCTGGCATCTGCCTGGGAAAGGGCAGAGAGGTAGGATGCAGCAGAGGCAATGGGAGAAAGGGAGCGTTTCTTGAAGATAGAGGGGCCAGACGCGGGCCGTGTGAGGGCCATTGGGGAGGGCAGAGGAGAGCTGGGCGGCATGTGGTCCAAAGCGCCGACCTGGTCGTCGTCGTCGGCCAAGCTGTGGCGAGTACACCGCCATCAATTGCACCTGATCTGTATCACTTTTTGCAAATACCCGCCCCACTAATCTACTCTGCTATCTACAGTACCAAGGGCGCACGCCCAATCGTCGTTACCTGTACACCATCAGCATACACTCTCGTACCATTCATCCCGCACTCGCCTTGAATCCAATCTGGGTCAGCTTCTCTGCATCCACAAGCAGCCGTCCATCAAACACAAATGCCGGCTTATTCATAGTTTGATAGACCCTTTCCCAATCTATTCTTTGGAACTCCTTCCACTCCGTCGCAATAACAACAGCCTCAGCCTCTTTGCACGCTTCAAGTGCAGACGAACATATTGTTACCTGTTTCTTAACTCCATGCTGTGTGTCAGCCGCAGATCAGACAATTCTGACGTCAGCTCACTTGTCTCCAATGGCGTAAGTGGGCTAGCCTCGGCAAGGTCCACCCAGATCTGTGCATGCTCAACCTTGGGATCATAAATGTTGATATACGCCTTTTCAGCCTGGAAATCCCTGATCAGAGATATGGCGGCAGATTCGCGTGTGTCACCCGTGTCGGCTTTGAACGCAAACCCGAGGACTGCGATTCGCTAATTGGCTTGTTGAGTTGACGTTGCCGAGAGATAGCCGGTAGACAAACCTTTCCAGTAATGGTATTAAATAGGGTATCCACGACCCGCTTGGAAAACCGTCTCTTCTGATACTCATTCATGTCCACAACCTGACGCCAGTATGCTGCCACCTCAGGAAGGTGTAAACTCTCTGCAAGGTACACCAAGTTCAGGATATCCTTTTGGAAGCACGATCCGCCAAATCCAACGCTAGCTTTCAAGAATTTTGGCCCAACTCGCGTGTCAAATCCAACAGAATATGCAACTTCGTCGATATTCGCTCCAGTGGCCTCACAGATCGCAGAAAGCGCGTTGATGGAGGAAATACGCTGCGCGAGCATGGCATTGGCAGCGAGCTTGGATAGCTCGGATGACCACAGGCCGACCGTTAGGACCCTCTCTTTCCTTTCGCCAACGTTAGAATAGGCATATATGCGCATTTTATCGAACATACGGCACCCAGTTACCATAAATCGCCGCAAGTGCATTGCTTGCGGCTTTCCCCTCTGGTGTCTGAAGGGAACCGATGAGCACTCGGTCAGGGTTGAGGAGATCGTTAATAGCCGTTCCCTCGGCAAGAAATTCTGGGTTTGATAGAATGTCAAACCTGCAATTGGGCTTGGAGTTGGCTTCCAGAACTATCCGCATAGATTCAGCGGTACGGCATGGCACTGTTGATTTTTCAACTACAATCTTGTTGGATGTGGCAACAGACGCGATACGACGCGTCGCACGCTCGACATAGCTGGCCAGAAAAGAGAATAAGTTCTAGCACCCTGATAATGCACAATACGCACTTGAGATCTGCTGCAAAACCTGCACCGACACCAGTCTTTTTGGTGGGCGTATTCACGCTGACAAAAATTAAATCAGCCTCGATGATGGCGGTATCGACCTCTACGCTAAAGAAGAGGTTCTTGCCACGCGTGGCACGAACTACGTCCTCCAGACCTGGCTCATAGATAGGGAGCTTGAAATCTGGGCTGTTCCAGGCATCGATGCGAGCCTGGTTCAAGTCAACAATAGTGACCTTGATGTGGGGGCATTTCAATGCTATCACTGCACAAGTAGGCCCGCCTAATTCGAATTTCAGATGAGCGTGGATCAACGACGCGGATCCCACGCGTACCAACATAACCAGCACCGACTTGAAGAGATCAGATTGGGTGACAACGGCGAAGATAGATTAACAAACTGCAGCATATATTCTTGACCTTAGACATGGTGGGGGCTGGGGGGGCAGGGGATGATGGAAGTAAGGAGAGGGTTGAGCTACGCAATGATGTATTTTATACTATGACATCGAAAGCCATGCAGTACGGTTTACCCGATTTGGCATATCTACCATACCAACCGCAGCACTTGCACGACGTTGCCCTGGTATTGTTCATTGAACAAGTCCATTCATAAGCCCCTGTGTAAGTCCACATTAACATACATGGCTTGCAGTTACATCACTAGGTCGCAACACGATCACGACACAAGAAGACCTCTGCAACACTCATCCACAAGAGCAAGCCTTGACCCCTTGAGCACTCTGATTTTCTTGCCTGGACACTCATGTGCCCAGGCGTCTAATATATTTCTAAGACACATCGCATGGCTTGCCTTGTGATAAACCTTGACATAGTCTGCACACGATAGGGGTCGACTCCACACCTGAAGTTCATCGATCCCATGTGCCGAGTTGCTATACTGTTCATGAACAGCATCTGCTGATAATTCTCGCTCGCGAGCCGAAGCCAGGTGAAAGGAAATGCCGATTTGTCCCATTTTCCCTGCTGCTCTGACATTTACGAGAAAAGCCCAGAATTTGCCCAAGGAAGCTTTCGTCCATTGGATCCAAGTACCTTCCTTCTCAACATCCTCTATATCGTCCAGCACGACTGCCTGGGTGCAAGCACTCCAAGGTAAAATGCCTCGTACCGGGATTATCCATGCCGTCCTGGCATATGCGCTTAGGGGATGCAATGATAGTGCGACAACATTACTATAGGGAGGGATTGCAACAGGCAGACATTTCTTGTACGGGGGGGTTTGTACGGTTTGACCCCTCATAGTCGTGTCTGATGCGGATGAGTAAAAGTGGGGCTATATTCGTTGTTGAGTCTTGTTCGCCAGCCTACCAGCGATTAACCTACTTGCGCAATTATTCCATGTAACGAGCCAAAGAACAGTTTCCTCTTTTTTCTCGCTGGGTCATTACCAGCAGCAGGTTCAGCCTGTCTCTTTCTGACTGGCATGGCGCACCGTTGATTCACTACTATCAACTACATGTTGGAATTCGCTCAAGTCACCAACATCAATGAGCTCTTCTTCGAGGAATGGTTCGCCCCACGACTTTAGCGCCATGGATTCACTCGACAGGTCACGGATTGCTAATTGTGGCGGTTTCAGAGCCCAGAGGAAGCATGCTGTAGTCTAGCTTCAGTTTCTGAATCTCAACACGGTAGAATACTTACCATCGGACCTCAACGGCCTCAACGTAATTCGAGAGCCAAATCGCTTGCTCTTCCAACCAGCTTCACAGAATGCATCTCTTACAAGCCTAGCGCCAGCCTGGTGCACCGAAGTTCCTGGAGTCGCGCTGCTTGATAGAGGGCCCGATGTCTTGAGTTCAGCGACTTGGAATTCGTGGACGATAATTTGCGCGGAGTTGGGTTGGGCACTTGGTTCTTCATCTGCATCGTGTGCATGCATGCCCACGAAAGACACTAGTCAAGAGAATAAAGCTGACTTGGTGGTCAGTACTCAGTAGTTGCGCTGAGTGTTTGGTCAGCTCCCAGGTACGCCGTGTCGCGATCTAATTCCTTCCATCAAGCCTCATACAACCAGACGCAACTCCAATGTGCGCGGTCTCTATGACATTATCCACTGACAACAGTTGACCTGCGGGTCTGCTAAGGATCTTCGTGACAAAAACAAGCCACTGGAGAATCTCTACTACGGACCGTACGACAAACTCCTTAGTTGTTGCTTCGGAGAGTCCTTCGCTTTCTTTGTTGCGCCTCGGAATCCTCCTAGTCAGGAGGCCCCGAGGATTACGCTCGACTTTATCGTCTTTTTGGTCGTATTCGATGCAGATCACCAGCTTCGTAGCCGGTTTGATGTCATGCTTCATACCTGCACCGTCCCTCGCCTATGGGGCTTGAGCCTGATTGGCACCTCAGTTCGCGTTTATTGTGGAGATGTTACTACTGGAAATATCATCCCTCCTTACCAAGGTCGACCGCACCCGGATCAAGTTCTTCCAAAGAAGTTTTTGGAAGGTGAACGGAATCTGGATATCCTCTCACAAGAGGAATTCGACAAAATGAAGGATATTGTGGGGGATATTACTGCTTGTAACTCTGACTTGACCTCATGCATCAGTCTCTGTACTCTTTCTTACTCTTCTCCACTCCCCATGGAGATTGTTCCATACCGTTCTTCTCGTGTATCGTACATAGTCGAAGACACTGACACCCTACCGCGCGCTTCCAGCGCGAAGGGATGTTAAAAAGGCCCGACCGGCGTCAATCTTTAAACAGTCATCTATCGATCCATCACTTGGCTCGACGATGGATATTGGTCTTGCTCGCGTCCCCCCATCTTATTCACGTTGGGATGTCGTGCGCTTGCTCATCCCTATCCTGCATTCAGAAGAGTTCTCTCCGCTTCCGCCCGCCCGCCAAACTAATTTCAAGGTCAAGCTAGACTATCCCGAGGAAGGGGGCACCCAACACCTGGGCACAGGCAGACTCGTCGTACCGCCCGACGTTGCACATAAATTCCTCTCTTGGATAAAAGCAAATCCCATCAAGCCTGAAGAGGATAGGTACAAGATTAAATTCTTCATAAAGGGTCCCGCACAAGATCGATTGGCAAAGATTATCACCAAGACGCCATTTATCCATCCGGATACCGAACAAAAACGGCAAGAGATAATCTGGAAAGTCGATGAGAGTCTTCGAGTGAACGCAGTTCAGTTTGGCGTTTTTTTCCGAGAAACATACCCTTCCAATGATAAAGAGCCTCTGGCTTCTCGATCATATTCGATCGAATGGGAGCATGATGCCATCACAAAGAGTGTTGCATATCTCCGATTTGAATATGAGCATAAGTTGATAAACGTTATGGTGAGGAAGATGCATCCTAGACTCCTTTATCGTTGCTGATTCATGTCTCAAAAGATAGGTGATTCAACTACCGAGTCCACTGGACATTCAATTTCAATACCATTCGAAATTATTGAAAGAATTGGGACAGGATATGATCCTAATCCATGTATGAACACTTAACCACATGTCGTGGATGTCACTCAAGCCCTCCATTAGACATATGTTTTGATACCCTTATACCTCCTAGTTTCCAACAAGTTGATTTCTTTTACGATGAAACGGACGGCGAGAAGCACAAGTATCGAGTGGGATCTGTCCATCCCACGCATGCAAACGTTGCGCCGTTTGCATATCACCTACGTTTAGTCCTTTTCAACGACAGAATGAGAGATATTCTTGACACATTCGAAGAGATGTGCCAAACTTGCGGTATTGCTAAGAATGCGATTATTCGGTCCAAATTTCGAAGAAACGTCATTGAAGCTCGTAAATTTGGTTTCTTTACACCAATTCGCATATATAAACTCAAGAAAGAAATTTCCAAATTTGCTTGGGGCATTGCATTTCAGCTCGAAGCGCTTCTGCATAATGGCACACTCCATACTCAAGACGTTGAAGACCTCTTGCCGTCTGTTGGGAAGCTCTGCAACCTTTTCCCGAAGAATAATAACCAATATGTCGCCTTCTTTCTACGCCGTTATGCAGAAGCGCTCCGAATCCGCCCTCTACGTGAGAGTCCAAGGCAATGTTTCGAGCGTGTGCGCAAAGAATATTCGTGGCTGGATTCTAAATTATCCAAAGGCAATGTTATGTGCTGCCATGTAACATTCACACCTTCGCGTATTCTGATGGAGGGACCTTATGCAATACAGTCCAATCGAATTATCCGTGAATATGAAGGATTCGAAGAGCACTTTATTCGTGTTGACTTCGGAGAGGAGGACAGGCTGTCATACAAGTGGGAACGACAAACCGACCTCAATCCTCTACTCACGGAAAGAGTAGGAGACATTTTAAAGAATGGCTTCGAACTCGCAGGTCGTCAGTTCGAATTCCTGGCATATTCCAACTCGGCACTTCGAAGCCATTCAGTTTGGTTCATGAATCCATTCGAACATTCTCAGAGGGGTTACACTCGCCCGGAGAAGAAAATGCGTTTGGTAAATGCAGCGTTCATCAGAGAGACGATAGGCGATTTCAAAGGCACCAAGCTACTGCGATGCCCGTCCAAGTATGCTGCGCGGCTTGGACAAGCATTCACAGCCACAGATCCGTCGGTTAGAATATCCCGCGAAGAGTTTGAAGAAGTTCCAGATATCGGCGAAGGCGATTACCTCCACACGGATGGTGTAGGAACAATTTCCAAGAGCCTTGGTGATGCCATATGGGAGAGGCTCAAGTGGCCAGGCACGCGAGCAGTGCAGCCATCCGCGGTTCGCCATTTTTTCCCCTTGTAATCGATACCACTAAATTCCCCGTGATCATAGTATCAAATTCGATTCATGGGATACAAGGGAGTAGTTAGCGTGGACGAAAAATTAGACGAAGAAGGGAAGGGCATTCGAATGAGACTTAGAGATTCCATGAGGAAGTTTGAAAATAGTGGGGAGAAGATGCCGGAGATAGAGATCGCTCAGTCTTTCCAGCGTCCCAACGCTTGCTATCTGAACAGGTCCGTTTCCATCATGTTGCGACATGGCTATTGACGAGTTTTCGAAGGCCTCTTATAATGTTTCTTGAAGACTTGGGCGTTAACCGAGAAAATTTCGAAAAGCTACAGGATGAAGCCGTCGCTGATGCTAGAACCATTCACAACTCAATAGATGCCTTTTGCCACATACTCGACGCGCATTCGTTGGGAAAGCAGTATCGGCTCTCGTACACGCTGAAGCACCTAAAAACCAAATACGGCTTGGAACTGAATCATGAAAAGGAAATTCCAGGCATAGATACGCAGTTCCTCAGACAGGTCAGACAAGTCGCCATGGTCAGCGTCTTGAGGGATATCAAACACAGTGCTCGTATTTTTGTACCAGAAAGCTACTTGTTAGTGGGAGTCGCTGACGAAGGTCCTGCATACAAAGAGATGGGCTACAAGGATGTATTTATTCTGGAGGAAGGTCAAATTTATGGCAAGTAACCTCATTTTTGTGTGGTATTCTTAGACTTACAACAGTTGCGACAGCTTGTGTCCAAAAATCAGTTGACGACGAACCCATTTGGGTGCAAGGGCCGTGTACTATATCTAGGAGCCCGGTCGCGCACCCAGGCGATAGTAATTTTGCTCCTTCGTCGTTTCTACTATAATAACACAACATCCTAGTTCAACGTGTAGAAGCAATAGGAAAACCGCCGGATGACAAGCTCTGCCTGTTTGCGCACATAAAAAATGCGGTAGTACTTCCTTCCGTAGGTATGTCTAGGAGAGATGTTTGTTAATATTGAATCAAGGAGGAGGACAGGAAAACGGTCTCTGGCCTCCATGCTTGGAGGAGGTGATCTTGATGGGTGAGCAATCCCTGGATCTATTCTATTTTTCTCCTCATTTGTAAAAGAGATCTTTTCTCTGTCATTCCATATGCGCCCCTTCTGCCAATGACTTATGAGGGACCTGCCAAATATCCAAAGGAAGACCCATTTAAGCTAGATGGTGACAGTACGGTTGAAGACATCTGCAATTTCATTGTAGAATACATCTCCTCCGATGTTCTTGTACGCGATTTGCCCATCGATCATCACTTCACGCTTATGGGATACCGAATCAGGGCTTAGTGTCTAATCGGCTACTTGTCATAGCAGGTATGGTCTTGACACGCATGTGAACAGGACGTTGACTGAGCCCCTTCTCAGATCAATCAACTGCAAGTACAAGTTATGTGTCACGTATGTGAATTAACAAACGTGCACAGGACGGTGTCTTCGATCAAGCATGCCTGATTTTGTCTCGCCTATGTTCAAAGGTAGGCGCCTATGCTGCGCGATAGAAGCATCTCATAAATATTTCTTTTGGCAGGCGGTCGATTATCCGAAAAATGGCAATCCGGTTTTTCTCGACAAACGCGAAATGCCTCGACTCTTGATTAGAGAGAAACCAGATTGGCACGCCGCTGAAGTTGTTGACCCGCATAAAGTCGATTTTTATGACTCTGACCGGGCTCTTGGCCATCTGTATCGGAATATTACGCTGGACATTGCAGAGGAACCCGAAGCAGATCACATGAATGGTGCAACGTCTCCACTGACGGATACCGTTTCGTTAACACTGGCCCCTATGGTTGAATATTCATTGGGTAAAGAGTTGGATGAAGAAGGCGCAAACGAGGAAACGAAAGAACTGTTCCGCAAATACGTCAATGAGTTATCATATATACGATCCACGCACACGATTTCACCTCGACCAAACGTTCAGCTTCAAGAAGCCGAGATCGTCGTTGGAAGTATATTGGACAAATGCACGCAAAAGCGATACCGCAAGGATCGTATATACGGAATGCAGACCCATACATCGGCCCTCGTCCAAGACATGGAAAGACAGTTTGTTGATAAGTCGTTGACGCCGAGTCCTGCAGAATGGCGGGAGGGGCTGGAGCGAGCATGGAAAGCATGGGACTTCAGCCAACGGCTCCGTAACAAACCAGGGGCGAATAGCTTCGGGCTGATTGCATTGGGGACCATTCTTGACTGTCTTGATAACCTTGGTGCATGAATAATGAGTATTGAACGTTATAACTCTGTACACTGAGGAATTTGTACATGTCTCTTGTAAACTTCCATGTTCTCCCAACATCCGTTCTGCAAGTTTCGCTCGCAGCCGTTCTCAGTTGCGGCCAGTCTTTTCGCTGGTCCACCATTCCACTTGGTTCTGATACTTCACCAACTCACGAGTACCGTCTGTGCCTCAGAGATCGCGTTGTATGTCTTCGACAGACACCCGACACGCTCTACTACCGCGCTGTATACCCAAATCCCCAGCCAAGCCAAGCTCAGCTGCTTTTACGCGACAAGGAGACTGTGGCATGGCTTGAGGATTACTTTCAACTCGGCGTTGATTTGCAAAGCCTCTACAACGACTGGGCATCCAGAGACTACCATTTCGCGCGTTTGCAACATCGGTTTAATGGCATACGCGTCCTAAGGCAGGATCCTTGGGAATGTCTCGTTTCGTAGGTGCTTCCTGACAATTCTGGCTAAATCATAAAGGATAACCACAGGTTCATATGTTCTTCCAATAACAACATTTCACGCATCACGAAAATGGTGAATTCTCTTTGCAAAGAGTTCTCGCTTCCTCTTCTCTCACTGGAGCTGCCCCGCATATCGTCGACAGTAGAAAAGCATGCATACCATCCGTTTCCTCCTCCCTCTGTTCTCGCTGCGCCCGAGGTTATAGCCAAGCTTCGTTCGCTCGGGTTTGGATACCGTGCCGAATTTATTCAAAAGACAGCAAAAATGCTTATGGAGACATGTGGGACGGCTGCGAAGACTGGCGAAGGCTCGCGCGAGCCGGGAGAAATATGGCTTGAAAGTTTGCGAAGTAATAGCACAGAAGAAGCGAGAGAGGAGTTGCTGAAATTCGTTGGCGTCGGGCGAAAGGTTGCTGACTGTGTCTTGTTGATGAGCCTTGACAAGGTACGTCGAACCCTTCTCAAGCGACGCTTCCTGGACAAACGAGCAGCGCAGAAAGAAGTGGTACCTATCGACACTCACGTACATCAACTGGCTGTGAAGTATTATGGACTCAAGGGCCCAGCGAAGGGAAAGGCTACACTGTCAACCAAGCTGTATGATAATGTGAGTTCAAAATTCCGCGACATATGGGGAGAATATGCAGGCTGGGCACATTCGGTGAACTTTTGTTGCCATTTAGGTTTCTCGCATGAAGCTAACTTGAACAAGGTCATGTTTACATCGGATTTGAAGTCATTCTCTGCGTATGGCCTCTCGACTCCCAGCAGCACATTGTCGGTGGATGAGAGCGTGGTAGACGATGTTTCGGCACAATCCCTTACAAAACGCAAACGCACAGGGACTGCTAGCAACGAAGTGCCCCTTCAGGTCCCCAATCAGCCACTCCCAACCACGGATCTAATTGATACAATTAAAAAGCGGCGGCGTGTTGCACGCGTCAAGTACGTCTCCTGTTTGGGACATCTTTCGCAACTTACTCTCTCGTCAGAGCATAATTTCATGACGGACCGCAAAATAGAAATGACACGCTACATGTGGACCTTAAACGATACGGAGGATGCGAATAAGCTTGCGAACGTCAACGGTTAATTCAAGATACCATTTTACGTATCATTTCTGGATGCTAAATGACCCTTATAAGCGAAAAATACACAAAATTTTACATGGAGACAACTCTGCAGTCATTATTTCGTAATTTCACCGACTTCATATAAATAAGCTCCCAACAGCTTTGACTACCAGACAAGCGTTAACAAAAAGTCGGTCGCAGATTTTAACAACTTACCCCTTGTATAAAGTTCGAGGTGTCAAGTTTCTCGTTCGTCGAGCTATGGCTCAATGAGATAAGGTGCATGAACCAATCGGAGACACGCACTGAGCACCATCGTCACCTCTTCCCATCGGCAACAGTACAACGTTAACACCAAGTGCCTCTGCAAATGTTAGGGTGACAGGTATAGATCCTCCTTCTCGAGTCAGGTCAGGGTCTTGCTGGTATATTTGCTAAAAAATGCATTTATGAGCGAGCTGACATGACGTGTCGGTAGCGTAACGAACCTTGGTAGCAGACTTGGCAGCCTCGAAATTCCAATGATTTATATCGGCAAGCCAAGGCTTGCCGCCATGCATACTTTCCAAAACCAGGTTGTTCTTGCTATCAAGCTTTGCAAATTCATCTTTGAGATACTTGAACACCAACTCCTTGATATTTTCGGGTGTTTGCGGCGGAACTAATCTAGGACAACATGTCAGCGCAATCGGGTTGTCCGGCTGTACATTCGGACTTACCGAATGCTGAATTTACCAGAAACTTTGGCAGGGATGACGGTCTTTCCACCCGGGCCACTGTAAGCGCCTTCGATGCCATGCAACGAAAGACTGGGGTGACGCATTCTACCCATCAAGACCTCGACCTTGTCGGAGGAAAGAGCAACAGGAGCACCTGCTATTTCCTCGATGTCCTGAACGCTGTAATCGAGCTTTTGGTAGAGGGCGCTGTGCTGAAATGTCAGAGGTTAAAAAGGCAGCGCCAGCGTATACCCACATTTCTTGCTCATCTGGTCGAGGAACCATGTCCTCGACTCCTGGAACGAGAATGTTCCCTTTGGAATCGACCAGCTTGGACATGAGCAGAATGAGATCGGTCATCGGTTCATGCACGGTACGTCCGAGTACACCAGAATGGAGATCTCGGGCGGGGCCTGACACGGTCACTTTGAAGTAGGCAAGGCCACGCAAACCATATGTCAGGACGGGGGTACGTGCGTTGAGCCAGTAGTTGTCAGACTGATAGAGACCAGTGTCAGGTTGTGACGCGGGCAGAGTAGGAGCGAACGCACGATGCAAACGCAGTCAACGCAGTCAAACCAGCCTCCAGGGTTGGCTTCGCGTTGTACCAGCTCGTCCAGGCCTTCGCTACCGCTTTCCTCCATACCTTCAAAGCAGAACTTGAGGTTGACGGGGAGAGGCTTCTTGTGTTCTGCGTGGTATTGAAGGACATTGAGCCAGCCCAAAATGGGTCCTTTGTCGTCTGTTGAACCACGGCCGATGAGTTGGCCATTGGTGGGATGGATTGTCAGGGTGAAGGGATCCGTGTCCCAGCCGTCAGCTTTGTTGGCCTGACGGAAACGAATGAATGGCGAGGGGACATAACGTAGCAGAAAAGTATAAGCGCACCGGTTGGACGTCAAAATGACCGTAAACGAGAACAGTTTTCTTGTTCGGATCGTTCCCAATCTTGCCAAGTATTGCAGGCGGCAGGGGCAGTTCCTCGCCATCCATGATTTGTGATCCAAGATCAGCAAGCCTGGTCTCTACGCCGAGCGATGTGAGCTGGCTGTTCAGCCAGTGTGCCATCCTGATGACATCCTGACGGTGCGGGGCCTCGCCCGAGATGCTGGAGGGGATCAGACTGAGGGTTTGAATCCGAAATCAAAGACCAACCTTGGAATAGCGACAGCGTCGGCAAGACGCTGGATAAATGTGGATGCATTGGCATCAATGAAGTTGATAAAGTCGGGAGGAGCGGGCATGTTATGGCGCGGGAGACTCCAGCCTGTTGAGTGAATGTCACCTGTAAGTCCCAGCTCTCGGTCCAGGTGCTTGGGTGACACTCGTTTCAAGAAGCGCACGTCTTCCCCCATTCCAGACGACTGGGACGACGACGACCGGGACGAGGCGGCGGACGAGGAGCACAACCGGCGCATCTGGGACGAGGCGTTCGTCGTTGCTTGTGCTCTCAGACGATAACTCAACGCTAAGCATCCAGGAATGCCAAATCGCCGGCTCCAATGCCCTCCATCGTCTCCTCTACCCATCCCTTGCCACCGCCGGCTGCATTTCAGCCTGCTCTGCACATACTCAAACGGCCCTCCGCAACACCTCCTTCGGCACCTTCTGGAGCCTCCACTCCGGAGCCTGCTAACCTGAAAGACCGGGAGACACGGTACCAGGCCGCCAGGGAGCGTATTTTTGGCACGGATACGCCTCCCCCCACGCCCCTCAAGAGTCCCCCACCTCCTGTACGCGTCGTGCGCGAGCCGCGAGGACCAGGCGAAAATCAAACCAACGAGTCGGGTCAGGCCGCCAAGGGTTTTGCACGCCGGGGAGGTTCACAGGCCGCTGCCTCAGCGCCGTCAGCATCGAGCAAGCAGTGATTCATGCCGCTGTTGTATTGATACCTACATACCACTTGTCAGAAGACAAATTATATGCCCGACTTTGATCTGTGTAGCCTCCTCCTGGCACGCATGCCTGCCCACCGATGTTCGAGGAACATACCGTGGACATACAGCGTCTGTAGACTCGATCGCAGCAAAGGCACAAGCTCGTAGTAAGGCATGCGGTAGAGCTGCAGCGTAGGATGGAAAATATACATCCAACCTAAGGTGCTAGCTTGTCAGTCACTCGGCCTTTGGACGCGACCAGAACTTGCCATTCAGAACCCATCTTGGACCCATCTGTTTCGCCTCCTCGTCGTCGAACACTATTGTCGTTTTCTGGACGTTCTGCCACCCATCCGGGCCGCTCTCGCGCGTGGTTATGGTTCCAGAATTTGCACCACGCGCGATGATGAGCTCAAGCGCATGCTTGACGCGTCGAGCGATAGCCACTCGGACGACTGCAAGCTTGCTGGTGTTTTTCATTGACGTGGCGATGGACAGGTGCATGTCCACCTGTTTCTTGTTGTCGGGCACGGGGTCCAAGGCAGACGGCAGTGGTGGGATCTCGCGCGGTGTCCACTCCGACTTGTCAAGCAAGGCCAGAGGATAAGCCCTCATTCGAAAGGCATCGTGTTCGAATAGCGGGAACGCGTGTCGGTTCGTCTTTGGGCCAAAGGCAGGGGTGGGTTGGGTCGACGGGGTCTCGGATGCCTGGGCCGAGCAGGCCGGAGACCGAGCCAGGCGCGCGGCGGATGAACTGGGCGGATCAGCGGGCGGCGGGCAGGCGGGCAGGCGGGCCGGCTCACCTTGACGGAGGACCAGCAAGGCGCGCGGGGCAGACGCGACAGCTCGGGACATCGCATGTTGCGCTCCGCCGCTCAGCTCGCACGCGCCACCTGGCTCAGGGACGCCTGCCAGTGCCCACAATGCGTCCATCCGTCCACCAAACAGAAGCTCTTCCGCTCTTCCGACATCTTCGGTGCTGCCATCGCATCCAGAATCCGTTCTGACGACGGCTGGAAGGTGACTTGGACAGACGGCCACTCCTCCTTCTATCCAAACTCCTTCCTTGATCGGTATGCTTCGGCAGATCGCCTTGCCGGCTTTCACCATCACATCCCCGTTCAGCCATGGTCGGCAGACTCTGTCCGCACCACGCCATCTCTGTTCGCAGCATACTCCTCTCTCTCATCTACCCGGGGACTGGTCGCTGCTACAGAGCAGATTGCAAAGTACGGCATCGTGTTCGTTACGGGCGTACCTAACGCCAAGACCTCCGATGATGATTGCGAACTGCGAATCCTGGCAGAAAAATTTGGCCAGATCAGATCCACCTTCTACGGTACGGTGTGGGATGTCATCAACGTACGGAATAGTAAGAACATTGCATATACCAATCTCCACCTAGATTTACACATGGATTTATTGTCCGTCCTTCTCGACACATTGTATGTTATGTGCGTAAGCTCACGCATACGATATAGGTACTTCCATCATCCACCGAGATACCAAGTCCTCCACTGTCTGCGGAACAAGGTGTCTGGTGGGACTTCCATCTTTGTGGACGCCTTCCATATATCAGAGATCCTCCGCGCGCAATCTCCTTCATCCTTTGGTGCTCTAGCAACCACCCCTGTGCCGTTCCAATACATCAACGATGGGCATCACCTCCATTATACCCACCCCACCATAGAGCTAGAGCCTTTACAGGAGAATTCCATTCCATTGTTAGAGAGGGGCATCAAATATGTCAATTATAGTCCTCCATTCCAAGCTCCGTTCACCGTGTCAGGTAAACTCGACCTTCTCTACGCATCTTTGCGCAATTTTGCAGATCTACTAGATGCGAAAGAAAACAGATACGAGTATACGTTACGGGAAGGTGATGCGGTCCTATTTGATAACCGCAGGATTCTGCATGCCCGCACCGCATTCAAGGAAATACCCGGGTTACAGATGAAAGAGGGTGACGCGAGCAGATGGTTGAAGGGTTGTTACTTGGACGATGATGTTATGTTGGACCGTTATAGAGTGGCGAAAACAAGGTTGGATCATGGGGGTGCATGAAGAGACACTCATGACTGTTCATAAGAATCATGTCATTAAATTGTAGCGCAATTCTCAAAGTTTAGCACTAGGCTTGACAACGTATGCTATCCCACCACCAAGCACAATCTAAGAAGAGAAATTCTTGATTCAATTCACCACAGACGTGAAGCTATGCCATAGCTCACCTTGCCCGTGTTCAGGTTCTTTGTCACAAATGTCACTTCCGTCGTCCCTTTCGGTCCTGGTCCGACTTCCCAAATTTGAATCTCGAGCGCGTCACCAGGCTTCACAGGTGCCGTGAAACGGGTACCGAAGAATTTCAATGACTTGGGATCATTACCACCAACAGCCTTGATAATAGCACGAGCTGAGAAGCCAAAGGTACAGAGACCATGGAGAATCACACCACCGAACCCAGCGGCTGCACCAATTCTAGGGTCTGGAGATGAAAGCTTGTGTCAGCGTTTTCGAAACAAGGGATAATCATCACCCACCAATGTGCAAAGGGTTGTAATCTCCATTGAGCCTGAATAGGACGGCTTGTTCAAGGGTGGTCTGATCCTTTACGACGTGAATGGGTGCTCTGTCTTTGGGGATAGGTTTGGCTTGTGGGGGACCAGCAATGATTTTCGAGAACTTCTCTCCTGTAGCTTTGGCACCTAGATGGAATGCAGATGACTGAGCATATCAAAGAAGGGTTCGTTTTCAAATATACAGAAGCATTACATATAGCTTGGTATATGGCGTGCCTTTGGGATCAATAAGCAGGCTTTCCATTGTTAAAACAATGCCAGATTCTTGAATAAACTGTTAATGGTGGATTCTGGGAGTTTGAAAGAGCACACACTGTTCTCCGCCACGCCTGTGTATCTTGATTTCCACTTCCAGCCTGATCCACTTACGAGAGGCAAGTTCTTGAGAATCTCGATTGATTGCGTCGCATGAACCTAGAAAGCAATTCGATGTGCACTAGTTGAAGTCAAGTGGCTCGCGGAACACTCACAACACGGTTTGGGTCCAGTTTGGGAAGACCTGGCACAAGGGGGTCTCTTTTCATCCATTCCGCAAAGAGATTAACATCTTGTTTGTCGAGTTTGAATGGGAGTACAACCGGAAACGTTGGCAGGGCTGTAAATTTATCGTCTGATGTGGGATGTTACTTATTAGTTGGCATGTATCATTTGAAATGCGAATCATCTTCACCAAGTTCTGCAGAGTGTAAACCAAGTCAATTGATTGCACCATATACCAAGGAAAAACAATACCATAAACGACTTGGTAGTCGGTCGCCTTGGCGCCAACACTAACGGCATAAACGAGAAGATCCCGTTTGTTCCATGAAACCTACAGGGGTTATTATGTGAATGCTGTAGGCCGTTTTTCCTTGTCGAGGCATACCGATTTATCAGGAAGTCCATGTCCGACTACTTGAACGAGATGGGCTGACATGGCGGACGCGGAGTGGGCTCGCACGAATTGCGAGAAACGCCTGAAATCTCGGGCCGGTTACTCCGGCTACTTGCACTTGCCGTGTATACCCTTGTGCTCAAGTTACGCATGTTCTAGTTGCTTATCTACCACAAGCTTATTATTCTCCGCTGTGAACGAGCGGATCAGTGCATTGGGAAGCCAACCAAGCCATCCTAATGTTATTGCCACACAATTGCGGTCTTTCCTAATTTGCGCGTCTTGTCACACTTGGTTCAAATACCCAGCACGCGACAATTGGGCTTCAAGCCATATCATGCCTGTCGAACAGATGTGAGTAACAAAAGCTTGTAGTTGTTAATCAAACCTGTTTCAAACATCAGACGTAAGCGTTTCGCAGCGGATCTAAATCTATACCCTTCTCTTGAACCTTCTGTGATTGTAAGTTCCTTTCATTTGACGGTTAAATACTGTGTATCATCTCTGTAGTCAATATCGTCAGATAGTTCCAACGCGTCGTCGCGCACTGGCCAAAAGTCGATATCCTCGTTATCATCTATATCGCGGAGAGACCATGACCCGCCTGCATACGGCTCGGTGACGCGCCTGACCACCACCACTATCCACCCATCGGAAGAATCCAGGTTCATGTCACGCGAAGGCTCGCACAGCGGGGAACGACGAGAGTTAACAACGAAGAGCGCGCGTTCCACCGCGTCATCCACGCCATCTACTGTTGCAGCGCCAGCCTATCCAAAGGCAAACAGGCCCATCGTCATTTCGTCCGACGAGGACAGTCACGATGAGGTTGAACACGTGCTGACGCGGTTGTAAGTACATATAACGTGTTAACAGTCATCATCTCATAAGCTAAAAATGACCCTAGCATTGAACCGACGATTCGGTTTCCCGAACCTGAAATTCCTAGGGAGGTCAGCTATCCAGGGGCCGGAAATTTTGGATATAAGTGCCCGCCTACGGAAATCCGCGTCCCATCCAACATGGATCTACCCCCGCCGACGCGTCCGCCCATGCAGGATTTCAGTGCACCTGCCATGGAGCCCGCCGTCAATATGACGGCAGAAGAGGCCGATAAAGCATTGAAGGAATTGATTGCTGGTTCCGTTAATGAAGACATCGAAGCCGAGATCAATCCGGATGACATGGTGGTGGCAGGCTTCAGAGAAAACTTTCAACTGCTACCGCATCAGGCGCTTGGTCGAGCCTGGATGAGGGAAAGGGAAACGGGCAAAAAGTCGGGCGGGATATTAGCTGATGACATGGGGTAAGATGCTGTTATATCTTCGCTACCTCATGACGGGAAATTTACGCGTTTTCCAGTCTTGGGAAAACAATACAGACTCTTACGCGGATAGTGGACGGTAGAGCGCGTAAATCCGATGCCGCTGCAGGATGGTCAGCTTCGACGCTGTGAGTGTCTGACGTTCGAAACGACGCACATTTTTGACGCGTACGACTAGGGTCGTCTGTCCTCTCGCCCTCATGAATCAATGGGCCCAGGAGGTGAAAAACATAGCTCCTACTTACACCGCTATGATACACCATGGTACCAATAGGTCGGCAGGTAGGCCAAGTTACTGATGCGATCGATTTTTGCACTCAACGTATGTCAGATCCGTCTACCTTTCGATCACATGTTATCATAACCACCTATGATGTTGTCAAATCTGAATTTGATGCATATCGGGAATCTGCGAAGAACGAGGTCCAGTTGAATATTTCTAGCGACGACGATAAAGGAAAGGACGCTGGCCGTGCTAAATCCAAGCGGAAACCCAGGGGACGAGGCTCAAATAAAACGGCTCTGTTCAAGGTCAATTGGTGGCGCGTTGTACTAGGTAACGTTACAACCTATTTTGAACATGATACGTGTCAATTAGCTTTGTAGACGAAGCGCATAATATCAAAAATGAAAAGACTAAAGGCGCAATAGCGTGCTGCGAGCTCAAGGCGAAATATAGGTGGTGCCTGACAGGTACCCCCATGTGAGCTTTCCTGAGCTCGTGCAAATGATGGAATGACTGATGACCTAGCTCAGGCAGAACGATGTTCAGGAATTGTACTCTCTGTTCAAGTTCTTACGTGTTAAACCCTTCAACGATTGGCAAACTTTTAACACACAGATCGCAAAGCCGCTGAAGATGAGGGGAAATGCTGGTCAGGCAATGAAGAGACTCCAGGTAAGAAGCGTCTAATATTAGTTTGGATCTTGCTAAATGTGGCGTAAGGTTGTACTACGGCAGATCATGCTTCGGCGAACGAAGGACCAGACACTCAATGGCGAGAAACTCATCGAACTACCGGATCGCAATGTCAACATCGTTTCGTGCGCATTTGACCCCGCTGAACAAACGTTCTACGAGGCGCTCGAGACAAAAATGAATGATACACTACAAAAATTGATGCAGACAACGACTGGAAACTCAGCGTACATATCTGTTTTGCTCCTCTTGCTCCGACTCCGACAGGGTGAGTGGAATAGTTCAAGTTCAAGGGGTTATGCTGACGATTCCCGACCAGCCTGCAACCACCCTATACTTGTCACGAAGGATTACAAGAAAGATTCTGAAGCCATCGACCCTAAGGCCGTAAAGAAGGGAACGAGTGACAAGGATGGTGATGCCGATGACTTGGTTGCCGCCTTTGATCAACTGGGTGTAACGAAAAGGTGTCAGTTCTGCACGACGGAGTGAGTGGCGTTCGTGGTTATATCTTGTCTTGCTGACAATCAAAAGATTGACCCCCTCGAATGCGGCCAAGGGAGAATGGGAAAATACTTGCACTGACTGTATCCCTCTGGCTTTGCAGGCGCAGGACATAGAGGTAGCAAGGCCATCATCAGCCAAAATCCGGAAGATTCTGGAAATCCTCCGGGACATCAGAGAACGGACAGATGGCGTGGAGAAGACCATCGTCTTTTCCCAATTCACATCCATGTTGGATCTGGTTGAGCCATTCTTGAAGGACGAGCGCATCCGATATGTCCGATGTAAGTTAAATAATATTCTTCCGGCATGATGTACCCTATGATGCCATGGGGTAGACGACGGCTCCATGAGAGCCCCTGAACGTGAAGCTGCCCTGTCTAATATCAAGGAAGATCCCAAGACTCGTGTTATTTTGATTTCATTCAAGGCCGGAAGTACAGGTCTCAATCTGACGGCATGCAATAATGTTATCCTCGTTGACTTGTGGTGGAATCCTGCACTGGAGGATCAAGCCTTTGATCGAGCACATCGGTTTGGGCAGACGCGGGATGTGAATATTTTCAAACTGAAGATCGACAACACGGTTGAGGATCGGATTTTGGAGCTTCAAGAGAGAAAACGAACGCTGGCGCGGGCGGCGTTGTCTGGAATGAAAGTCAAGGACATGCATCTTGGCTTCGAAGAACTGCTAGCGCTGTTCAAGGGCGGCAAGGACGAGGACGAGGACGAGGAGAGCGGGTAGATATACGGCGTGCTAGAGTATTGTAATGTGACTTGAGACAGTGAGAACTCCCACGGTTGCTGAGCCTCGCTTTCCGCCATCCCTGATCCCAGAGGCCAATCCCGATTCTCTCTCCTTGCCAGCGACCAGGTCATGCTCTGTACGCACTGACCATTTCACAATGTCGGAAGATCCCACATCTCTCGCGCGGTATGTCGTGCTCGCTGTGTTACTGCGCATCGGCCCTCATACGTACACCGTCTACCCGATGCCATCGACCATGAATCATCGCCAGAGACGCGAATCACATTCATCAATCATTGAAAGATCTTCTCACAGCGAATGAGCCCTTCGATAAAGAGGTGGAATTTCTCAGAAAGAAGCGAGTGTTCCTATCTGTCTACATGCGAAGCTAACCTGCGACCAAGGTTGCGGAGACAGTATCTCCAACTGTTGCTCGTGCATCCCCGTGTGCAGGAATCCAGAGATGCAGAAAACCACCTGTGGATGCAGACATCCTATGCTTTTATTGCGGCATACAAGCAACGCATAAATACGCTGGATCGTCTTATTAATAATCGCCCGCAGCAGTCGCAATCACAACCCCAGCAGCAACAGCAGCAGCAGAGACAAAGCGCTCCAGGCCCTGTCGAGTATCGCAAACTTCTTCAACGCTTCCGCCAGTTCCTGGCAGAAGAGGAAAAGTTTTGGGCGAAACTCGTCAGCCGACTTTATCGCACTTTTTCACTGACAGATGCACGGTCTGCTCTCCAGACAGTTGGCATACCCTTGGAGGAAGAACAACCTCAAGCTGGCGCAAACACCACTGGTCATGGACGCAATCAGCAACAATTCCCACCAGAAGAATCAACACCCCGAGTTGAGGCCAGGAACGCCAATGAGAAGGAAGCGTACATATCTACCCTGAGTAAAGCTCTTGTATTTCTAGGCGACGTCGCACGTTATCGGGAGTTGTATAATGAGGCCGGTGGACGGCCTAAAGCAGGGCACGAAGATGGATCCCCTGCTCGTAGACGAAATAGGAGGGGTCCAACGTGGTTGGAGAATATCGCAAAGGCGAGGAACTACGATAAGGCTCAACAATATTATGAACAAGCTAGGCTTCTGGTTCCCAACGAAGGAAAGCCATCACATCAACTTGCTATCTTAGCATCATACAAAGACGATGCGTACACGTCTTTGGTTCACTACTATCGCGCCCTGTGCGTAAAGCAATCGTACGATACGGCGCTGAACAACATGGGCATCTTGTTAAATAAAACTTTGGAGCGCTGGAGGACTTCGACAAAGCATGACAAGAACAGGAATCTGTGTCTTGACGCAAATCTACATCCAGGCGTCAGGGTAGATAAGTTCAAGGAAAGGCTGGTTGTGCTGCACGCTTTGTGGCGAGTTGGATCAGAGAGCGGAGTCGACAAGTATGTCATTCGATATGCCTTGCTCCTCAAATGACAAAGGTTGCCAGGATGAACTCCATTGTTCGGAAATTGGATGTTGCTGTGGTCCAAGATTTCGCCACCCTTGTTGGGCAGCGGCAGATGCCTGATGATATGATCATGCAAGCGATCGCCATGTCTCAAGGTGCATTGTGGAAGTATCGCATGCGACGCGATACAATAAATGATCATCACAACGGGTCTTCCAGTTCTCCGGTGTTACTGGAATGGTACATTGTCAAACATGTTCTGGATATGCACCGTGCTTTGCTAGAAATTGGCAGAGACGAGCTTAACGTCCCACCTTCTCATGATACCAAGGACGATTTGGGGCAACAAATCACGGCGACCTTTAGGCGAACTTTGCCTGCCTTGAGGGTCGCAAGCAAATGGTTGACAGCCAACGCCAAATACTTATCGCAGGATCCAGAGTTCAGCGCATACATCCAGAAGAAGAAAGGTGCTATTGCCAAGAACCCATTGCACCAGATCAGCGGTCATCCGCACCAGATCAGTGGCCATTCTTATCACACTCGGCGGTTTTGGGAAATGTACGCAGAGTTTTCGCGTACATTGGCCCGCGCGTTCCCTTTATCCAAATTACCCAAGTTAACCGCGCCATTGGAGGAAGATATTGAATTGGGCGGATTCTTGCCTTTGAAGAGGTTGATGAACGATGTCCGAACTGATGATCAGGGGAGAGTAAAACCTCGGGAGGAAGTTCATCCTAAT
Source organism: Amanita molliuscula (assembly GCA_023014405.1). NCBI lineage: Eukaryota > Fungi > Basidiomycota > Agaricomycetes > Agaricales > Amanitaceae > Amanita > Amanita molliuscula. The sequence continues at coordinate 188,487 of JAEBUP010000001.1, forward strand.
GACGAGCAACTTATGCGTATTGCTGATTTACACGAAGATGCCAGAGCCATTGCAGGATTTCAGGTACGTTATTTACTAATATTATTGAACAGTTCCTTTGTCTCATGTAGTTGTAGTACGCTCCTATACAGTTTTTCAGTAAAAGTAGCGTTGTTATGTTGGACAGCGATGCATTCGAGGCCGAAATTCCCAAAATTAAGACTGGTGCTGTCCGTCAAGAAGAAGAGCATGAAGAGCAAGTGGTGTCCAGGCAGCAGGTTGCTCTTGATACTCATTTGGCACATTTGGATGCCAAGACGGACCAAGACGATAGCTTGTCCGATAACTCAACTGACGAGGACGATAAACTTGTCCGTGAAGCATTCCGCCACCTCGATGATCAAAGAGAAAATGAGGATGATGAGCGGATCGTGTATGATCCTCGGTACGCCCGCTTTTCCTGAGATATCTTTTTTTGACTCATGATTGCATGACAGACCAGCGATATCGCCGGTCATGCAAGTCACTACCTCTCCCCCAGCTCAAATAAGCCCGATCTCGCCACCTGGACAACCTATTAGCCCAGCCGTGCCAGAAACATCGCCCCGATCACCGCCCCGTCACAACGGAACAACGGCAGAGGATCTTCTTTTTGATGTTCTGGGTGGGGCTCGTCCACCTCCAACCCAACAACGGCATTCAGACATTTCGACTCAATCAAGACGGTGGGATCAGCAGGGGATGTTAGCTGGAGCTGCTGGCCATGTGAGCGGGAGCCCGCTAATCCATTCCCCAACACATCAATATTCAGCTTTGGATACAACCCATTTGTTCGATTTGCCCAGTCTATCGCATCAATCAATATGGGGGCCACCGTCACCATTTACTTCGGGTGGATTTAATGGCACGCAACAAAGTGTGAACCTAAATGCTACTAGCACTGGTCTGAACATGAACACTGGAGTATCATTTCCGCAACAGTACGCACAACATGGTATGGCACCTTCAAATGGCTTCAGTGACAGGAATCATCTATTACATACACGTGCACCATCGCTCCCCCAAGTCCACCTGCAACAGCAACAATACCAGCCTCATCTGAATATGCCGGAAGATACTTCGTTTGGCTTGTCTATGAGTGACATTAACTTGGGCAACTTGGGGGGAGCAATGGATCCTCCTGGTGCTTTCTACAATAGTAATTATCGCAGTGGCTCATCACCTTTCCATTCACGACATCTCTCATACAACGATCCGAGGCTGGGAACCGGGATTCATCAGTCATTGTCGCCATCGTTGTGGGGCAATACGTGATTTTCTTGCAATGATTGGATCAAATAGAAAGTATGTCGTTTCCCCCAACTAATTGGCCTCGAAGTGACTCGGATTTCAGACCAGCTATGCCTCCATCGTTCGTCTCCGCAAGCTCCGCAAGAGCGTTCTCGCGTCTACTGGTAGTTGGTTGACAAAATTGCACTTTGACGTGTCCATGCTGTTCGGTGCCATACGAGCTGCACATCTGAGCTGACACAGTCGCTAACGTGCAATTCCTGCTTGCGTGGGATAAAGCCGAGTAGGAGGTCTACCCTTCCGCGATTGGTTGGCTATGCTGTTTGCAAACTTTGAATCTGCGAACACTTCCTTGATATCTCCATCCTCTATTTACGCCATGTCTTTTCATTTCATTTTGTGTTTCCAATAACTGTGTATTCTTGTCTGAAGATGTCCTAACTGTTTCAACGTCTGTTTACGTCTCATACGAGTGAATGTGTTGTTAGCTTTCTAAATATCGATATACAGTCCAGCTCAAAGTCACATTAGCCTTGCTTCCATTTAAAGTTCAATCAGCCGTCGACTCTATGGCAACTTCCCATGGCTTCTTCCTGATGGGGGTGGTGGAGATGCTAGGTGGCGCCTCCTGGATGATAGTGGGTGAAAAAGGATAATACGCACAAAAAACTGATATACATTTAAACTGTCTAGGATGACTTTGTTGTTGGGTATCGCGTCAACCTGGCCAGCCGCAATCAATTCCTGCAGCTCGGCAAACGTGAGTACACAATTCTCCTCGGGTTGATCCTCTTCTCGCGGAGATGACTCGGAGTTTCTGGTTTCGAGTGAATCTTTCTCTGTTCCGACTGATTGAATCCGTTCGGCCTCTCGGGCTTGTTCAATGGTAATTGACCGGCCAGTTACTCTGTCAAGATTTAACAGAAATCAAGAAGCCGAAGGTTAGGTACCTGCTGAAATAAAAAACACGAGTACGGCGCTCAATATCGGCTGGAGAGTCGCTAGTGAGCGCCGCACCAGCCAAGATACTCTCTAAACCTTTCTTGGAAATGCCGTTAGCCTTATGTGCAGTGCACGTGTGCCACACACACTTTGTAAGCCTCGTCCGTATCAAAAGGATAGGAGGCATATAGTCGAAGACTGTCCTCAAGTTGGGCCATGTGGAACTGGACGCGATACAGGCTGTATCTCGAGCAATGCTCATCTCATCTAACCTCTCACGTGACACCGATCAACTTGTAAGCGAAGTCGGCCGTGTCGCAGCATTTCCCGGTTTAATCATCTCAAGTTTTCTTTGCCACAGTCACCATGTTAGGAGTTAGTAAGATTACCGCGGAACGGAATCAAAGAGTTCTACTTGATTTATTGACAAAACCTGGAAACAGTGAGCCATCCTGAACATAAAGTTTGATTTGGCCTGACGGTTGTTGTCAGACATCTGTGCTGACTGTAAGGCTCGGAATCCGAGATGGGGGTCGCATAACTTGGGCATTTTCATTTGGTTGGTCTCGCTCCGTGCTTTGACCCTACAGAGCCTAAATCATGCCATTCACAGTGTCAGCTGCGCGAGCATTCACCGCAAGATGGGCACGCACATATCCAAGGTGTGAGTACGCCGCCTAGGTACATAATAAACGCGCTGGATTCACATAAGCACATATTACTAGGAAGAGCGTTAACTTGGACTCATGGACAAAGGAACAGGTTGAGGTAAGTCCTCGTTGCAAACATAGCTGTTACTCGAGCCTGAGCAACTTTGTTCAGAGCATGAAAGCCATGGGAAACCTCAAGTCCAACGCCATCCATAACCCAAACGAAACTCGTTATCCTCCACCTCCTGCCTTGGCAGACCCCGAGAACGATGCCGAGCTCGAATCATACATCCGATGTGAGCAATAACGTACTCGCACGTTCATATAACCGTCTTATGCGTTGCATTTTGTAGCTAAATACCAGTATAAGAAATTTATTGACAAGGTAGCATTGGTAACTCTTAAACTTGGCCCCTCCCGGTTGGACACGGCTACGTCGCGCTCAGCTTCAACCCCGGTCATCAACCAGAAGACATCGATCCCAACGCGCATTCCCAACTCTACTTCTGTCCCGTCCGCGACTAGCACGCCCACACCAATATCACCACCACCACAACGTCCCTCAACGGTCGGTCCCCCATCGGCGCGTTCTGCATCCCAACCACACCCGCAACCACATGGCGTATGGGCTGATTTGATTTCTCTTAATGAACCGCCGAGGACCTCGTCTCTACCACTCCAGTACCAGATGGCCCCGGCTCCGACTGGTGTTGGTTTCGGTGTCAACACGACGAGCAACGCGTTCACGCCCGTCTTGCCAATGGCCAGTCCAATAGTTGCAACTTCATATCATGCGACATCTTTCCCGCCGCCCCTTCCAACAGCCGGTTTTGCTCCATCAAATGCTTTTATCTTTTCATCGCCATTACCCACGGTACAGACAGGATGTGTTGCCTCTCAGGCACAACAGCAGTTTTTACAACCGCACCCTATGTCGACTGGACTACCCGTGTCACAGCCATTAGTCCAACATCCGCAGTTAGCGACACCCTCCCCTGTTATTTTTTCTGCACCTAGTTCGGCCATTGGCCCTAATTTAACCACCACCACACCTCAGCTCCCTGTTTTATCGCCCGGGATCGGATACACGCAAACGCACAATACTGTAGCTGTGGGTCAACCTGGTGTTATGATGGCCGGTGGCCCCCAGATGCAAATGGCAATGCCCATCCAACCAGGGATGACGACACCTGTTGGGTACACGACGGGCATGTATCAGGCACAAACAGGATTCGGAAATATGGGACACCAGCAATGGGGACCACTGTAGCAATGATATGGATACTATTTATGAATCATGTTATAGCGGAAATCGCCACAGGTTATTCATCAGTCTATTTGCAATGACATTATGCGGCGGAATACTTTATTTGACAGATAAAATAGATTTCTTCATGTCCTTCGTCGGTGTGTGGGAAGCGCGACTTGATGTCATACGAGCAGACCTTCGCGTCCACTACTCTTGAGGTTGCCGTCCCAGACACCTCACTCGATTTCCCCTCACAAGAGTCCGTAGACAGTTGGCTGGACCGTGTAAGATTCGGGTCGGTCGACAGGAAGCAAACTTTCTTTGGTGCGTCCTCAGGCGCGAGCACTCTGGCAGCTCAGATGATTTCATTCAGATGAACAGCTATATGCCCTTCTTATCGTTCGCATAAAGCAACCGTCTCCCGAAGACGATACGCCTCCGCAACATTTGCTGGCATTTCTGGCACATCTCCAAGTGTCCTTTGAGGCAACCTACATATCGCCCGTGCCGGATGTTCCACAAGATTCCCATGTAACTCTTACCAGTCCTCCTAGGGGCTCTTCCCTTACAAAACGCATCCCACGATTAAGCTTACATCCATCTATATTACCACCTAATACACCAAATCCAACGCCAGCTGCTGCAGAACACGATCGGAAGTACGTAACCTCGGAGGGCGCACTTTTACTCGCTGGCATCTGGGGACAAAGCTCCTCGCAGGATGCGACAGAAGGTTTCACTTTGCTATGGTCGTCAGAAGAACAATTATGGGTTGCGATTTATTCGTTTTCCTTGACTGTCTGTAAGGACCATCCGAATTGCTTTGAACAACAGTTTCCTCATATGTATGAATTATAGCATTTATTCGGCTTAGCGTGCCAGATCCATTGCTTTGTTTAACCGTATCGGCTACTCTGCGCGATAAGCCGATAACGACAGCCTCGTCTAAACACCCATTGGCATCATTTTTCGCCGAGCTTGGCAGTCAGTCGAGTTTGATTGAACTAGACTGTCCAGCTTCACCGAATGGTGACGTTCAAGAAGATTCGACCGAAGCGGAGCTTCGTGGGTTCGAAGAAGTAAATTTACTTCAAGGACTACATGCAGGTGCGTACCTATCGTCAAATGCATCCAGCTGTCTATTGATAGTACGTCAGGCCCGACTTTTGGTACGGGGACCGCAAAGGTGACCTTACCTTCTACTCGCCTAGGAATAGTTTCACGGCAGAAATTGTTCTCCCTTGCACCAATTAGTATTCCAACTCCAGAGCCTCCAGAACCTTCCCCAATGACGGCATTGCGCGCTGTGCATCCTACCCTTCGAAAATCATTTCGAAAAGCGCTGCATACTGTCTCTGGTTTCCGTGTACGCATGCGCACTGTCTTTGTGCCTTATGTGCTTTTACCGAGGAGAGCGAGCTCGATATTTGGCGCTATATCTGACGATGGCGAGGATGAACGCGACAAAAGGGAAGCAGGCAACGAGGAAAGAACAGTCATTCTTTGTATTGAAATTGAAAATTCGGGCGAGTCGGGTCCTCGCATTGGTTTTCAAGTTGAGAAAGTGGACGTGAGTGTTGGCGGGGAAGATACAGAAGCACATTTGATTCGGTGGAATGAAACTTGTATCGAGAATGCGGAAGAGTGCAGTATATTCCCTCTCCAAATCGATGCACATGCGCAATACAATCTACTCTATGCTGTCTGGTTCTTGCATCCTCCAGATGAACTAAAGGCTACAATGTTAGGCCGTGCTTCAAATACTGGGACCAACTCTGATTTACAAAGGGCAGTTGCCATCTATGTCCATGGCAAGCCGTACGAGAAGCAATATACAGAGTCACAAGACAGCATAATCGGTTCGCCGTGTACTTTCTTATACCCCACTCAAACATTTGCCTCCCGTTGGAACTGTGTCTTGGATTTGGGAGCACACGACTCTCAAAATCCAGATCCAGATCGACCGAACTCAGCCAACAAATACCCCGATGTGCTTCCGGAGCCTGCCTCACCTTTCCCATTATCTACCTCGAGGGGTGGTGGATTCTTTCCATCCGAACATTCGTCACCTTCAACAACTCCCCGATCCGCACTCGTTGCTGGTATCCAACGATATTCGCTACCGAACCGCACCGTTTCTCCACCATTCAAGACGCCTCATCGATACAGTGACCAGCAGATATATACGCCTACATCATCTAACAGGTCAACGTATCTTCCACCTTCGCAGTCGTTTGCAGCCGCAGCGCAGTACCTCCATTCGCCAACGACGTATGCTCCTGTGTTTTCGTCTGGATTTCAGATGGACGAAGGGTTTTATATGGAGCAGCCGCCGCCATTGACTCCTGCGTATCCTCCGCACAGCCCTCATCAGCCGAGCCCGATGTCGCAGGGACCTATCACGGCTCAAGGGGCAGGAATAACAGGACCGACCGTCGAGACCAAGCGTGAGCGAGGTTCTGGCTTAGGTCATCCATCCTCAGGGATCCCGATGACTCCCACTCCTGGTGCTAATGGAGGTGTCGCTCTCGCAGAGCAACGAGGTTTGTCGGCCAAGACGCTTCAGAAACTCGGAAATGGTGAATCAGTTGTGGTTTCTGTGCGGTTGATGTCGCTTCGGGACCAAGAAGACTTGAGAGAGGCGGAGGATATCGATGAGAGGATATACCCTCTTTCAAAGTTTACGGTTGAAGTGTTTGTGTTCAATCGCTCGACGTGGACACGGCGGTTTGAACTCAGCTGTCCGAGTTTTGCGAGGATGAAGAGGAAGGAGAAGGTCATGTCGCAATATGGGGCCTACGATGCGATGGAGAAGAGTGAAAACAAGTTGGGTTATCCAGGGATATTACCGGTTGATAATAGAGTGCGGATAGGGTAACGTGTCTGCTCCGTATCTTGCTGGCTGAAGGCTAAAACAGACTAGTCCTCTCCTGCCGTCTGCATGTCAGACAGTGAGGATGCGGTTCCTTGCTGTGACGCCTGGAGTGCATTCGATAGATACCTTGACGTTGACAGACGTCGAGTCTGGACACGCGATGAATCTGAGGTGGGTGATGATTTCACGCACTGGCGGCTTTGGCTGAATTGCCTCGAGGTCTGTCATGGACGTTGTTGTTCACGAAATGGCATGATTGCGGTTAGAGGTTGCCTTGGGTGTTTGCTGTAGCTTTAGCCTTTGCTATAAATAGCTTTTCCCTCTGATGACAAAACATAGCAAGAACAACACTGCGTCCTCCATCTTCAGCTATGCCGAGTACAAAAAGTTGGATTACGGAACGAGAAAAGTGAGCGAACGTGACTATATGGTCTCTTGGCTCATGTTTTGCTGTGCGAAAGCAACGTTTAGGCAATGAGTCCATGAGAAACTTTGATGCATGCGTTCTCTGCTTGAACCGCGCTCGGGATCCTGTCGCATGTAACGAAGGACACCTTTTCTGCCGAGAATGTGTTTACACTGATCTATGTGAGTGGCTTTTATGCTGTGCGCCGCCTGACGTCCGACATGGATCGGTCGTGTCAACAGTAAGTCAGAAAAAGGATATCAAGAGACAGAAAGACCAATTAGAGGCGCTGAAACGTGAGGCTGAGGAGGAGAGAGCGCGGGCACGTGCGGCTGCTAGGGAGAGGGTATTGCTTGAATTCGAAAAGGGACAGCTGAGTTTGGCGAGCAGCTCTAGCATTGGAACGAAGCCGGCCGTATCCTCGACCGAGCGTGAGTCTCGGTTTGAGAAACCTTTTCGCTTTTCATCGATGACGCGATTGTCGTGTGGCAGCTCGAGGAGCGAAGCGCAGGTTCGAGTTTGACACGTCTGCCGTCGAGTCGGTGGCGAAGGAAGCAGAGGAGGCGGCTCTGCGGGAAATTGAAAGGGAGCAAGCGGAGGCATTGAAACACAAGTTGCCAGATTTTTGGCTGCCGTCGTTGACGCCGACGTATCAGTCCACTGGACCGCCGCAATCTCTGGACGACGTGAAAGTGCAGACGACGTGTCGTGGAGGCAATCCACCTCATCCTCTAGCGTGGGTGTCCTACTCACACGTTGTACTTCACAACTCATACGCTCCGACAGCATGAAAAAGCTGTTTCCGATAAATTTCACATTTTATGAATCCAACGCAGAAAAGAAGAACGATGCAGAGCCCATGTGCCCGTCGTGCAAGAAACGGGTGTCGAACAGTATCCTCATATTTGGTGCGGCTTGTTCAGTGCTCACATGAATGAAGGCTGATGAGACGCAGTTATGAAGCGATGCGGGCATGTGGTGTGCAAGACGTGTGTGGACAGCCTGGTCCGAGGGTCGAAGCAGTGCATTGTCTGCGATACACAGTTGAAAGAAAGGGAGATTGTAGAGCTGAAACGAGAAGGGACCGGATTTGCAGGGGGAGGAATGGCGGAGACGTCCAAGACAGGGGTTGCATTCCAGGGATGATCGATAGTGACTGCGTGACTCGTGCATCCGTCCTGCATGCAATCCGCCGCGTCGAGTCCCGCCAACTCTCTGCCCGACAGCCCGTTCTCCGGCTCGGGCTCTTCGCTGCCGTCCGTCTCCTCTTCCTTCTTCTTCAGCTCCGCCGCCGCCAGCCCGCCCGCCCATCCCGCCCTCCCCGACGCCTCTCTCATCATTCCCTCTCTGTCCCTTCCCACCGCTCTCCCTCGCTCATCCCCCTATGGCCAGACCCTCGGCCATCTCCGCATCCTCCTCCTGCGTCGCAATGGCGCCAGCGCGTCTCCTGTACAATCGCTCCTTTTCGACGACAATGACGACATTGTCCACGTCGCCTCCTGGGAGGTTTCAGGCCACGGCCGCACCATCACAGCATCAACAGACTGGCTAGGACACGCCGATGACCATGGCCTCGAACGCTTCGAGCCCACCCGCAACGTCCAGGTCACCGAGTTTCCTGCCTACGACTCGGACACAGACGTGAGTTGTACGCGTTCGCTCGTTGCCCACATTGACGCTTGCAGGTCGAGGAACTCGTCCGCAACGTAACCTCTCACATTCACGAGCCATTTCGCTCTCTATCAGACATTCTCCATCCTCATCACCGGCCGTCCGCGCTCCTCTCTGGCCTGCTTTCTTCTCCGTATACGCCCTTGCACACTACCCTCGTGCTGCTGCTTCCTCCATCGGCGGACGACCTTGATCATCGGATAATGGACAGTTTGGGGCCGCATGTTCCTGTAATAGCACTGCCAGCCGATTCCCACATTCCCCTGCTATCCTCTTTCCAGCCCCGCTCTTTTTCCGCTCTTTGCACAGGACTTTTCAGGTCCCCAGAGACCCTTGCTCTATTACGTTCAGAAGCTGCTGACAGATTCATGCGCTGGCGCGAAATCGAATGCGCCGTTGCGGATATCTGTTCCGCTCGCCGCATTCCTTCCCTGTCATGTTCCTCATGGGACAAGTCCAAGTGGGAATCAGATTGGATGCCGTCCTTCTCAGCTGACGTCGCGAAACGTCTGAGGGACAATCACTCGCCCAAGACGTGCTCCTTTGCCGAGACCTTTCCTTCTCCTCCCAAAGGGAGGAGCTGGATTTACGACCCATTACATCTACCTTCTCTTGTGATCTTTTCCATTTCACTACTAGGTCCTCTGAAAGAACGCTTTGAGGATAGTCTCACTTTCCTCTGGAACGCGTTGGACCAGATGCAGGTCAAAGTGGCACTCTTCAGTGGATTCCTAGTCGGCATCGGGGTTAGTTTTTGTATTCGATAGCACACAATGTATTATTTGCTCCATCCGTAACAATATCGACATTTACAACAACGATTATGTAGCGCAACTACTATTAGTACATATTATAAACGTGGATCGTTCGACCTGTCCATTTTTTTTTAATAATAATAATATTAATGTGATAGGGTAACGCCGCTCTCAGAGCGCATAGAATGCCGAAAAATCAAAGTCGAACGATGTGGGCGGTACATGCGTATGCGGGTGCCCTGGGAATAACATTAAATCACTGTTATCGTAGTATTCTTGTGGGAGATCCACAAATGTCTTTGGTTGAGACATATCAAACGAGGGGAATGGTGTAGGATCGTAATAATCGCTGTGCTGGAACGAGAGCGAGGGCTCGAGTGGTACGCCGGAGAGGGGAGTCATCGGTGCTTCGGAAGAACATGGGCTCGAACATGCCGTCCATGTGCTAAAGTGCGCAAAGGATGGTTCCGTCCTAGGCTGGTATCCGACCTGGACAGGTCCCAGGAGTGGCTCGTCCAGCGGTGATGGCGGGCCGTAGTATCCGATGCTCGTGCAGCTCGTCGCAGACAGCGGCGAATGCATGCGCTCGTGGTCGACTGGCTCGTAAATGTTGTCCGTCGCGAGTCGAAGTACAGGAGGAGGAGGAGGAGGAGGAGGAGGATGAAAAGCTAGAGTCTGCATCGGTTGCTCGCTCGGTTCCCTCGAAGGCGTGGTAGACTCGGATGCAGGCGACCGGGCAAACTGCTGCGCCTGTGATGGGCTCTTCGAACTTGGTGACAATCTCCATCTTGTGGTGCCTGTCAAACTCTTGCATCGCAACGTTGAGGTCTCCGCCTTTCTTGCCCTTGACGAGCAGCTCTGCGATTTTCGCGCATCGCTTCAAATCCTTGGGAAAGACTTCTCTGACCGTCCGCTTACCCGCTTTCCCGTTCTTGCCTTTGGTGTTGGGCCGGAACGTGTAACCGGGGAACTTGCGCCGGTGCTCCTCCTTGGCTATTCTTGCCTTTTCGTGCCAGACTTGACGCTCTTTCTCTGGCAGGTTTTGCCACGTCAGACCAATGATTTTGGAAAGCGTGCTATGGTCTGTTTCGACCTCGGGACAGACGTGCTGGCTGCGGATAAAAAAGGATCGGAAAAGAATGAATGCGTTCGGGGGTCGGGGGATGTGATGCTCGGATTTCCGCTTGCTGTGGCCCTGCCTTCGGACAGGCACAACCGAGTCGTCCGAGCAGGGAAAAGAGAAGGGAATCGCTCTGGGGAAGTACAAGGGGTTCTGTCTCTTCTGTCTTCAAAAAAGTGCCGGGTGTTACATTGGGCGCGAATAAGAGGAGTGTCTCCAGCTCAACCGGTGACTGTCGCATCATGATTAAATCCTGTAAGGCAATGTCAGCATGGGGTATGGCGCAGAACGGAGGAACATACGGTGTTGTACACAGGGCGCGAGAGGGAGATAAAGTGCAGGCCGAGCAGCAGCAAACGCGCGCTTTTTATAACGCGGCATTGCACAGAAACCGTTTCTCCATTAGGCAAATATTGCTCTCCCACGGTCCGTTCCCGCTCCCTCACCGTTGCTCGGCGTCTGCCGCCTTCACAACCCGCTCACCGCCCTCCACCTCGACCGCCCCCATGGCGGTCTTGCCCTTTGTCCTTTCCTTTCCGGGCCATGATTGGCTCTAAAAAACCTATCTGCCAACCATCCACTTGACCCTTGGTGTCCGCACAAACTATATTCCAAAACGGACCCTTTTCTCCGCTAGCCTGACGCCCTGAAATGAGACATCAACGATCTGGCTCCGCTCCTCACCTTTGCTCTCATGCCTATTCGCCATCAATTGGGATGCTTCCTAGCCACGGTGCCGAATCACCTTCTGCCCATCCATACTCACGATGACCGACCACACGTTGAGGACTGAGTTCTGGCCATAAATGGGATGGTGTAACCTGTCAAGATGTGGCATTCGGCATTTTCCCGTAGCGGCATCCCTGCCTTTCACAGTCTTGAATGGGAAAAGCGTTAATGAACGTGCGAGCCCTTTCTAGCTGCACGAATTAGCGTTTTCCGCATGTACGATAGAAATGTGTTATTGAGCAGTAATTCGTGATTAATGTTGTCATTTCCGCAAAAGTCGGTATACACGGTTGATGCTTTCCGCCGCGTTCCCTCGCAGTATTGTACCCGACCTCCTTTCAGTGTCCAAACCGAGATCAATCCCAATGGTTTTAACTTGAATTTTGACCGCAGGTAACCCCAGCCAGGGCAGAGGTACGTTACAGATTTCATTCCCGTACCTTGCATCAAGCCTTTACGTATCCAAAGTTCGTAGATCAAAGATCCTTGTCAATGACAATGTCCCAATTTGCTGATTTCTACACGGTCGCATATGCCAATCAACAGACCTCGCCGCCTCTTGTTTGTGGGACGCGCCACCGCAAAAATGATGTGCTTCGTAAGTGATGGTTAGTAAGGCCTTTGGCGCGTACGGCGTCTCGGATAGGATCATCAATATCGTCCAAAGGGTCCTGATGCTAGTGAAACGCCACGCACGAACGAAATCATTGGCACTAGCGATGAGTCGGCCTGCGTGGGAGAGGGGTCGTGGATGGTCGTATACTGTGTGGCTGTACCGATTTGTTTAGCACCAACACTAGGCCGTCATGTTCCCGAGCATTCCAACACTGCTGGAGGCCGTGTCACTGCCCTTCAAGCGTGCCCAGCTTGGGCTTTTCCACGGAAAGACAAAACAATACGGCAACAATGTTCCTTTCTCAAAGAAAAAGACACGCAGAACATGGATGCCAAACGTGCAGCGCAAAAGGGTGTATTCAGAGACGCTAAGTCGGATGGTCAGGTTGAAACTGACCGCGAGGGCTCTACGATCTATCAAAAAGGTGCGCTGACTAGAGGAACCGGGTGCCCGTCCGATGAGTTGACGGTAATTCAGGCCGGCGGTCTTGACAGCTATGTTTTAAATACACGACATGAGCTCATCGGTCTGGAGGGAATGCGCCTACGACTGGCGGTGCGCGATCAGGCGGAGAAGAATGCAGAGGCACAGAAGTTGAAGGAAGCATCAGAGCTTTCGAAATCTTTGGAGGGGCAGGATACCTTGAAACAGCGAAAGAATGAACAACTCTTGAAAGAACACCAGAATTCCCCAGAGCGGTTACAAAGAAACGTCAAGCCCACATCAAGCTTTGCGCGGTCTGCAAGGGAGCAGGCCGCAAAAGTGCTGGGACTCTCGGGTTTAGCCAGGTATGTCGATATGACATTCCTGTACGCTGTTGACCATCGCTGTCAAGTGCGCAACAGACTATAGAGTATTTAGAAGCAAGACGACAGCAATTTGCGGCAGCTCAGGCATCGTAGCGTACATGTCAACGTTGGCCAAAGAACAAGGGACAACGTATCCCCTTGCTCCCAAAGACATATTTGACACAACAGAATGGCAGCTACATGATAGCTAAGAGAACTAAATTCTCAGCGTGATTCGCTGCCGATCCATCTTCGGGACCGTTGAGATTGGAGATCTTAAGCTGTCCTTAGCGTTGATGTCGGCATTATAAGCATTAGAGTCAATAGATTGGCAACGGTGCCGGACAGGAAGAATGTCAAGTCTCAGCCGAGTTTCATTCCTCCCAAATATATCCCATACTTTGAACCATTGAATAGAACACCGTCCTTGTACCACCGCTTCGCTCCTGGACTACGCGTCGCGTGTAGTGAGGACCTGACAACAAATGAATTGGATGACGACTTCTACCGTCCCGGCTTTCAAAATTATCTTTCGTCGCACAAGAAACGTCAAGTCGTTTCAGCAATAATATGAACAAAAAAGTACCAATGCGGATGACATCTTGCGAACGTCGGTTAGACGATCAAAGGAAAAGTTGCTATGGCGGCAAATGACTGACTTGCTCTGTTCTCCAAGTCAACCTGTTCATCTCCGTCGCCATAGAAGATTATGTATTCTAAAGGCCCAGAAAACGATCTCCCGTAACATAATTGTCATGAGCAGTGCTTGCTGTGTAGACTCAATCCCATACGTCTTGAAAGGTGATGCAAGTCCGTGATTTTATTAAAGTAACTCTATTTACCCCGAGTATGCGTAGTAATTTATGAACGCATGCCAGAAAACCCAATAAATGTTAACGTGAACGAAACAGTGCCTCTGCTGTAGTGCAGAGTAGTGATGATGCGATGGATCCTAAGAAAGAGAAAGTAATAAAAAAAATGAACAACTAATCAAGAATATGATAAGATATAAAATAGGAGTTGGCAGCTGAGATATGATGTGTACACATGATGGTAGTAGGCGAATAAGCAAAATAGTGCATGACGGCGACAGAATAAAATGAAAGCCAGGCGAGCCAGTGAATTAAGCATACGTAGGCGTTGCTGGCCTAGATGCAATTCGCCTCTTCCACCAACTTTTGACACTGCGTGAATTTTCCAAAGGCTGTTCGACTCCACTTGGTTCATGATGACCAGATCCAAGGGGCAAACGCAGTTTGCGAATTTTCGCAGATTTGCTGGAGGATGTATCTGAATGCGAGGCAGACATTTGAGATGACACTGTTCTTGCAGTCGTCCAAGCATCCTCGCTACTGCTGGCAGTGCTGTACATTGAAGCCGCTTCCAAATTCAGGAGATGCCCCCTTGGATTGGCGTCAAGTCGATCAAGACCAGGCAACGATCCCAATTCGCCTTGTGGAACATACACCGTAAAAGGGCTTTCCTTCTCCTTATCTGCTGTTACAGCCGGGTTAAACAGTGCATCGATGAGCGCTTCGGTACTTTTTGCTCCGGGAAGGCCATCCGTGGTAAACGGAAAATGAGGATCTATAGGTGTATCAAAAGTAGACTTTCGGCTGACTGGACTTGGCTCAGAGGTCCGCATGCTGGCCTGTGATACCTGGCGGCTGGCAGGTATGGATTCCTTCACCGTATGTCTTACTTTGCCAGCCCCGCGGAAGCAACCGCCGCTATAAAGGTCTTTTTCTAACAAAGATGCAATGCCATTCATGATCTCGCCTTGCGGCAGCGGAGGAGCAGCATAGTCGTCTGCACCGCCAATGTGATCCAACTCTATCGTAAGCTTGAAGGGTGTCAAAGCGACATTGACCTATCAGGACAAAGGACGTACCTTTAATATGGCATTACTCTTACTCTCTTTAAGCAAAAATTTCCGTTCAACAGCCCCCTTGTCAGCATATTCCGCCAAGTTAAGATACAGGACGCCCAATCGCGCCTTTTGAGAAGCGCTTGTGGTGTCGTTCTTCGATGGTTGTTGTATTACAATCAATTTGAGGGGTGAAGTCGCCAGGATACCCGTATGGCGGGAAACATCGATGCGCAACACTGTATTGACGGTATGATTCCAGACAACTGAATGATCCTTTAATTCCACCACATGCGTTTGTCCACGCGCAGCAGAAGTAAGATCGCGCTGGCCGGAGGAGCCGGGCTTTGAAGTTAGTAATGAAGACATGGTAGGAGTCCGAACTCTAACGGTCGGCATGTCAAAGCCCGGACAGAACGGAATGGCACTCTGGGTTGGGCTTTGAAGAAGGGACTGGACGGAAGACATGATATTATTAGAGTGCAAGGGAACAGGTCGTGCAAAGGTGGTAAAGCCGGCAAGAGACATAACATCGTGCGATAAATCTGGGGAGACGATAGTGGTTCGTTGTGATGAATAGGAATTAGGCGTTGCGTCAGGAGGGGTTTCGGCTCTCGCTGCCGGAATGTGGACCAAAGACCCTGGCCCAATGGACGAAACGACCACAGAGGGAACCGGAGCATCGGTGCCATTCGTGCTATCGTCGCTTTCTAGGCTATCTTCTTTGCTGTTGAGCTTGTTCTGCGGAAACTCTGTCTGAGTCAGGGGAGTGCCTGGCCTGGTCCGCGCTTTGACCATGCCGAGCAGCTTGTGTTTAGAACCTGGCGCAGAATGGACATTCTTGAACTTCCAACGAATGCTGAAGCTGCCTGAGACAAGAGGGATATTGGAAATTTTATGGATTTGGATGCGGGTGCGAAAATAAGCATGGCGTGGCAGAAGATGGTGGAGATGGCTGCGGAGGGCGCTGGTGGCCGCGTGCTGTGGCACATCTGTCAGAAGGTTGGGGGCGCTCCTGTTGGAGTTGACATAGAGGAAGTTGCTGGCCAGACGAGATGCTTTGATGTCGCAGTCATCCTGGCAATGCTGATGCATGGCTGGAAGCCTTGTTGGTGGTGGCGGAGCAGATTACCTGGGGGGAGACATGCGCAGGCTGTGGACGTTCTACTCGGAAAATACCAATTACATCAGAGCCGGCTCCTCACACGCTCTGCCAACGCCTGCGTAACAATCTCGGCCATCCCAATCACCGCTTCGTCCTCCTGCCTCTGCCCAACTATCTGCACACACACGGGCGCGTTCGCAAACCAGTCTGGCTCGTCTGTCTCCTGTTTCAGCAACACTTTTTGTCTGTTTCAGTCCAAACTTACACAAATCATGCATCTGCCTATCAAATGCCCCAAACACTTTCTGCGCCCGTTTAATATCCACCCGTGCATCCGTTCTTGTCACGGGAATCACGAGTGCAGGGTAATCCAGCGCATTCCACATCACCGTATACAGCGTATACCTATGGTACGTTTGTTTGGCAGCAGAAAGCCCTGTCCGGAACGTTACGCACCGGTTCATTCCATGCGGTGGTGCAGCATACTGGCGCCACGGGAGCGATGATGGCATCAACCGGGCGGCCTGTGTCTGTCTTTCCGGCGGTTGCTTGCCAGTACTCGAGATACTCCCTTTTTAGTTCGCGTATCCGCTTGTGCACCTGCCACAGCTCATGTGCCGTGAGTGGTTTCTTTTTTAATGGCGGAAAATTTGGCATATCCATAGTGGCTGTCTGCATAGGCCCAGTCATGTGTTCATCAGGATGCAAAGACATTGTCTTCATCACTGGTTCCCCGGTTGAAGTGGTGTCCGCTAGAAAGTCCTTTCCTCCGTCCGCCACGTAAATTTGAGACTGACTCTGTCAAGCAAAGGAAAAAACGCTGGTTGTCTGTTTCGCTCACCGCGTTCAACCCTATTTCAAAATGCTTGAATGGTTCCCAATCAATTACTGCCGAGCGTGCATGATCAGCTGCTGTTCTTCTCTTCCTGTTCAACACATACCTCGATGGCCCTTTGCAACCAAGGATGTTCTCACCATCTCCAGGGCTCGGACAACTGGAGGGTGAGGATGAACAATACCATCACTCCACATTATCCCAAAGCAAAGTTGTCTGCCGTTTCCGTGTTCAGCAAGTCTATAAGCACTCTCGTTCCAAGGCATCCTTAGTAGTCATCGGATCCCTGCTCCACGGTTGCACAGCGAGTACAGCCTTCATAAAGTGTTTAATGCCTCCAATGCTAGTAGCCATTGGTCCAAGTACGGATAAAATCGCCTCCTGTCCGTCAAGCGAGTTGACGCATCCACTATATGGCACTCGATTACATGACGGTCTAAATCCATACAAACCATTGAAAGCCGATGGGATCCGGACCGAACTATAGACGTCGTGCGGAATTACAATTTGAAAATCAAAACTGGACTCTTACCCTCCTATATCAGTGCCTACGCCTGTTAATTTCAAGTCTATTACAAGTCAAGAATGATCCATAGCGTGACGTACCCAATGGACTCCCTTTAAGGGCTGCGGAATTGGTTTGCTTGACGTGTCTCGTCGCATAAGCGAAATTAACTCACCGATGAGCGCACCTTCTCCCCCAGATGAGCCTCCGCATGTCAAGGCACGATTGAAAGGATTGGCTGTTCTTCCAAAAATAAAGTTGTGTGTTTCCCCCCACTATTTACGATCCAAATCGAGTTTATTTCACTGAAGTCTCATCGACGTACCATAAGAGTCTGAGGCACGTTGGTCTTAACGTAGAGGACGGCGCCTTGTGATTCTAGTATGTCTACAAGAACAGAATTTTGTTCCGCGATTTTCCCGATCCAGGATGTATATCCTAGAAGGTCATATTAGGCCGGCATGGACAGGGCAAACTTACTACGGACCCATTGTAGATTCTATTCCTTTCACATTGATTTGGTCTTTCAGAGATATAGGCAAACCTGATTGATTTATCCACATTCAAAACAACAAGGGTCTGGCATCCATGTAGCGTACCATGTAAAGGTCCGATAGTTCTACCAGTTTTTGCCAACTGTTCATCCAACCATGCGGCACGTCTCAACGCGCGCTCAATGAACATTTCAGTAAGGCAGTTTGTCTGGTTGGGCATGTTCGGAATTCGGTGCTCAACTGAATCTCATTCACACTTACGAGCTGATGGGCGATGACTGCCCTCTTGGCGAAAGCAGCGGTCACTTCCACGGCGGACCACGTCTTGACTGCAAGTTTCGAAAGTAGGACCTCGATGTTGGCTTTTGTAATCTCCACCTCTCTCTTCGTCAAGATACCGGACAGTTCCGGTATGTTTGTGACATCCAGCTGGTTTGCAGGGGGCGGGTTCTTGAGAATCCATTCCTTGGGTATGAGGCTATCTCTTTTGCGCCTTTTTTCTTCTGCCAGTTGTTTCCAGCTGACTTTTGGGGCCGACATCGATGATATCAAAAGACAGCAAGGCAAGCGTCAAGCGCCAATGCCAGCCGCCGCTGCAACGCCGGTGGTGATATGTGGCACTCGGCGGCCCGGCGCCGCGCAGTGATTGAATATCTGCGACAGATGGCTGATAACCATCCGCCATCATGCTCAGCGTGGTTCTCCCAGAAACGCCCCATTATGTACATGCCCCAGTAACTCAGAAATAGCGTCAGTCTAGTATTGCCTAATCATGGACCGACTCTTTAGTGACCCAGCTTGCATGTAGTTGATTTTGCAGATTTGCCAATTATTGACTTGGCGAGCACCCCAGAGAAGCGCGCTGCTCTAGCAGTCCAAGCGTGTGACGCGATGGTTTCTTCTATGTAATCAACCACGGATATACGCCCGAACAGGTGAGCCATATTGTTTCCATGTAGGCGCCAAAAATAGAATGGAGAAGACGGTTAGGATTTCTGATATTGCTGATATACCCTTCAGTCGTGCAAGTGACGAAGAGAAACGGCAGTATGAGGCCAAGATAAAGTGACTGGTTCATATCAGGGCTAGTCCGCATGATTTGGGGAACTGTTGTCCGTTTTTTTTAGGTCCGCTTGGAGCAGTGAAGAGTAGCACGCGGTTCATACAACTAGCGGTGTCATCCTCACACCGAGAGCCAGATAGTCCGCGTGTTTTGGGGAGCTGTTTTTTTTTTTAGCTTAGCTGGCGATGAGCTCCAGCATGGTCTAGCCGCAGTTGTGGGGTCTGCCTCGCAAAACCTTCAGCCCGTGGGCCTCTCGTTACGAGGCATAGGATTCGCTTCCAGAGCCGCTTAAGCAACGGCAATTTTGGACTTTAGACGGGGGTAACCGAATAGACCCTCGTCGAATCTAGAAACTAGGTGTGTACTACCATATGTAGATCGTAGAAGTAGCAATATCGAAGAAAGTATAGCTATAGTTAGGGCTCGGTTCCCTAGTATATCCGACGGCCAGTTTCCGTACGGTAGCTTAAGTAGCTTGTAGCTACAAGAGTTTCCTAATAGCATATTCTATTCGAAAAAAAAAAAAAAAAAAAAGGGCTACAAATTGAGACAATACTGGGTTAGTCAATCAAGCATCATTTCGTGTCCCTCCAGTCACGCGCCCTAGCATATTGATGATGGCGTCCGCGATCAGCTCGAGCACTACAACGGTAGGTATATGCCTCTTAGGAGGGACCTAGGGACAATTGACTGACTTGGATAAATAACACGTCGCAATAGTCAACCGCGACGTGACAAAACGCCCTCATCCAGAAGTGTTGAGGCCATTCTTGCCAGAAATCGAAGCATTCGCAAAACACAACCATTTCAATGTTCTGCACCCCGTTCTCAGGTACCGCAAACAAAGCACGCATTTTGAATATATTGGCAGGTTACTTGCGATAGGGCTGGAACTACCGGAAGACACATTTGTAAATATGCATGGTTATAGCTCTGTCGGCGAAACATATGGTAGGTTAAGAATGATTAATCAAGGTCTTTGACATGATTCATCAGTGAGGTTCATGAAATAGTGAGTGATCAACCCTTTGCCCGACTCGTCCTGAGAGCAAACCTAGTTATCCTAGATCCAAGGAAGAGGAGGAAAAGACAAAGAATGTATAGCTCAAAGGCCATACTGGTGAGCGGATATAATGACCCAACTCTCACTCCATTAATAGGTCATCAGATTTCGACACAGTTACTATTTTATACAGCCAACCAGTGCAGGCTTACAGATCCTTTCCAAGGACGGCATGTGGAAATGGGTCAAGCATATTCCAAATGCGCTGGTTATCAATGCTGATGACGCGATGGAGTTTTTATCAGGGGGTTACTACCGCGCCACTATACATAGGTTCGTTTACGAGCCAATTCTAAGATCCCGTTTAACCCGTTAACCTTTGCGTATTGTAGGGTAATTCAACCTCCCGAAGACCAGCAAGGATACACGCGCGTCGGTGCATTTTACTTCTGCATGTCAGATGACGACGTCAAGTTGGCACCTTTAGCTCAGAGTCCTGTCCTTCAACGTGCGGGAATCAAGAGGAGGTTTCCGGAGGGAGATGCACCGACTATGGAACAATGGAGAAAGGGAAGAACCAGTACCTATGGTCAGTCGGAGCTGAAGGCCGCAGCAGACGGAAACGACGTCGAAGAGGAGTAGATCAATGGCGTACTCGTCAAGCACTACAATTGAAGAATGGATTTCACGACCTGAATAGGTCTGGTGCCGGTGCAGTGATATACAGTATACATATTATCCTATACTTTGTAGTATGCGTCAATCTAGCTCATCAAACAGCGCACTCTTCTTCCCTATATGAACACTTCATGGAAAGGAAGACTGTTCATGATAGAATCTGTCCAGTAGTCAACTGCCAGTAAACCTTCTAAGCTGATGTACACAGCCAGACAGGTACAGAGGGAAACTCTCTGCCAGTGTGTCACGAGGTGCGAACGTTGTAGGACGTGGAGGCCATTAAAAAACATTGTGCACGAAGCGGTAAGGTATTGTTCATCAGTCGAACCTGTGATATAGAACGTCTATTGTTGGGAACGACGAATCGCCCGACGGAACGCGTAGTGGAACGGGAAGGAAGGAGAAGGGGAGTCTGGGCGGTAGGAGACGAGATGGGAATGGAGGTTAAAAGGGAGTTGAGGACGTTACAAGGAAACGGCGCAGGACGCCGAGCTCAAACTTACAACACTCGCAGGTACGAGCATCACATTGTAGTTAAGCATTTAGTATATATTGTGTATGTACTACACGATTCAATTCCTTTCCTCCTCTTCTTCTCGTGCCCTCCTATATTCTCAACAGGTTATGGGCCCCGCTCCCAGACGCTATTGATTATATAAACCTCGTATTCAATCACGCTCTCGATCTCATCACTAAAAATTTCCTAAATAGGCCGTTATTATGTCAAAAGAATCGGTACCGATTACTGGTTCTAGCTCTTACCGGATTGAGCAACTCAATTCCACGAATTGGCTAGCGTGGAAGAGAAGAATGCTCGCGATCTTCCAGGACCTTAAAATAGACGACATCATTACGGAAGGGCTGCCAACTGTAAAGATTACAGGGAAACCTACAGACGACGAGCAAAAGGCTATCAATACTTGGCGCGAGAAGGACTCTACTGCTAGGACACGGATCGAGTTAGTGGTAGGAGATTCCAAGATGATTCACTTACTCGGAGCGAATACGGCAAAGGAGATGTGGGATCAGCTAAAAATAGTAAAAGAAGTGCGGGGAAAGATTGGCATTTTGACTGCCCAGTGTGTGCTATTTCAGGCAAAGGCCGATGACAATTTTGATATGCAGGCACATGTGACAAAGCTTAGGAGGATGCAGGAGGAGTTACACTTGATGGGAAGTATTGTCCGTGATGATGATTTCACGATGATACTCATCACCTCATTACCCAAGACATGGGATCCATTCACCTCGGCATACCTCGGCTCAAATGCAACCGGCATCATTATGTCAGCGGAATTGATCGCCATCCTTCTTGATGAGGATCAAAGAAGGAAAAGCTGGACCGGTGATGGCTCAGTGGCAATGGCATTACAGGTGAATGAGATGTGCAAATGCAATAATTGCAAAAAGAAGGGTCACCTGGCAAAAGATTGCTGGGGCAAAGGCGGTGGGAAAGAGGGACAGGGGCCAAAGAGAAGGGGAAAGTGCAATCAGTCACACCAGGCACAGGATGATGCAACAGGCACTGATCTCGATCAGTTCTCCTATATGGCTAATGTGTCAGACTTTTCCAAACTAGACTGGCTACTGGACTGTAGGACAACTTCCCACATATGCACAACCCGTGACGCTTTCTCTGACTATATGCTGCTTTCAGACGCAACCCTAAAAGGGGTAGGTCCCATGCCTGCTAAAGTTTTAGGATGGGGAACGGTCACAGTGAACTTCTCAGTAGATGGGAAAGTCATATCTCATAAATTGGAGCATGTGCTACATGTGCCGGATGCGCCGGACTGCCTCCTATCCCTCAGCCGCTTTGCCAAAGATGGATGACGCGTCAATTTTGATGAGACCAGGTGCTATTTGCAGTCTAGTCAGGGGAAATTAATAGGAGCCGGAAAAGAGTGCAACAAACTGTACCTCTTGGACGCGCGTGCACTACTCAATGCCCACAACAAAGCTTATGTCAGTAGGGTACCAGGCCTATCATGGGAAGAGTGGCACCATCGTTATGGCCACCTATCCACCACAGCCTTGCAGCACGCCAAACGAGAGGAAATGGTTACAGGCCTAAATATAGACGAGTTGATGATCCCATCATGATCATGTGATCACTGCCTAAAGGGGAAGATGGCTTGCCGCTCATTTCCTCAAGAGGCATCAAACTGTTCAGGTACTCCTGGAGAGTGCACTATGACGGATGTATGGGGACCCACTCCAATTCAATCCATCAATAGAAACCAATACTTCATCGCATTCACAGACGATGCCACGCGTATGTGTCATGTTCTATTTTTAAAGTTGAAAGATGAAGCATTTGATCGGATTACCACATACCTTACCCATATTGAGACGCAGTACAGAAAGAAGCCAAAGAAGCTCTGCTTAGATAATGGGAAAGAGTTAATTAATGAGAAGCTGAAGAAATGGGCAGATGGATGCAGATTGGTTTTGGAGCCAACTGCACCATACTCACCCTCCCAAAATGGAGTTGCCGAGTGATTCAATCGCACACTAGTGGAGATGGCGCAGACAATGCTATTGGCCAGAGATTTACCTGTTTTTCTTTGGGATATAGCTGTTTCTCATGCAACCTATTTAAGGAATAGATCTCCAACACATGCACTCTGTGGCACAATGCCTTATGAGGCATGGTTCGGGAAGAAGCCGGATGTCTCACATTTTAGGGAATTTGGGTGTGATGTGTGGGTATTGGATGAGCGGCGGCAGATGAAATTGGATGCCAAGGCAGGAAAAATGAAATTCATGGGTTTCATTGATGAGTCGCACTCTGTTCGCTATTATGACGCTGCTGCGTGCTCCATCAGGGTCTCCCGGAATTTCTCTTTCACTGAACACAGCCTCCCAGTTGCTGACATTCCCAGCGCTGTTGCGAGAGCAGCCGGATTGTGCGCTGAGGGGGAGCTATCAGTAACAACAAGGGAAATCATTATGGATCAACCTATTATAGATCAGGGACCGCCGCCCAATCCAGCCGATCATCAGGAATCATTGCCAAATCAGGCCGATCACAATTGGACAGAAATAGAATCCAATTACGACACTGCTACAGAAGCAACACCCGAGCCCAAAATAATGATCCGCATCCCGGCTAGACCAGCTGCCCAAACTGGTTCAACCACCAATTGCCCACAGTGCACAGCCAAGAAGAACTTGGACTACAAGCTCATTGACAACCCAAATGCTCGGAAACCTGCTGATCGATCACATCAAGTTTCCGATCAAATCACTGATGTCATCAATGAAGTAATCGAGCACGCATACTTCGCCAAATCAGACGACCTGCCGAAGAACATCAAGGAGTCACTGGGAGGTGAGGAAAGGGAGGAATGGTTGAAGGCTATGAAAGAGGAGTTGGGGATGATGGAGAAGATGGGGACTTGAAAAAAATGGAGGAATTACCGGAGGGGAGAAAGGCTGTAGGAAGTAAATGGGTGTACATGAAAAAGACAGACGAACATGGAAACATCATACACTACAAGGCGCGACTCATCGCCCAAGGTTTTACACAGAAGCCCGGACCGGACTACGACAACAATAACACATTCGCACCAGTTATGCACTATGAGAGCCTCAGGGCCCTACTAGCACTAATGGCTAAAAACGGTTGGCACCTGCGGCAATTCAACATCAAAAATGCGTACCTGAATGGAACCTGGGACAAGGAAATATATATGCAGCAACCCCTGGGATTCGATGATGGGAGTGGCTGAGTCTGCCGACTCTACAAATCCATCTACAGATTAAAACAGGCTGGTAACATATGGAATGCGACATTTACAGAAGCACTAACTGACATTTTATACCAACAACAACAAGCTGACTACTGTGTCTATATCAAGTGCGACAGAAATGGATTCGTGATCCTATTGCTATGGGTAGATGACATCATCGGCATCTCAGACTCTATGAAAGGCGCTGACCAAATAGAAGTTGATCTCAAAACAAAATTTGAAATCAAATCTCTTGGCATTCACATCTCGTATGACCGAGATGCCTGCTGACTGATGCTCTCTCAAGGCCACTATATTGAGAAGACTCTCGTAAAGTTAGGCCTTCAGGATTGCAACCCCATGTCAATGCTGCTCGACCCTAACATCAGCCTCGACTATGAAGACAGAGAAGATCAGGACCCTCAGCTGAATGCTACTACCTACGCATACACCACCCTGATAGGCACACTACTATATCTGTCACTTACGACATGCGGCGATATCACTTTTGCAGCCCAGCGATTAGGACAATTCACTTGCAACCCTAAGCCACACCATTGGACTGCCATCAAGCATGTATTCCATTACTTGAAGGGGACAAGTAACATGAAATTATGTTATAAAGGTAGTAAAGGGGGTAGAGATGACCCTGCTATTTACTGTGACTGCAGATTGGGCATCTCAGGCCAGCTGCAAATCAGTCAGCGGCTATGTGATCACCATCGCAGGGGGAGCAATCGTGTGGAGTTCCAAACAACAAGGCTCAGTTGCCCTATCGACTGCCGAGGCTGAATATGTCGCCATTACACATGTTGCCAAACAAGTATTATGGCTTCAGGCACTGCTTACCAAATTAGGCATCTCGGTACCAACACCTACTATTTTTAGTGACAACCAAGCAGCCATCGCGATCACGCATCACCCAGAATTCCATGCACACACTAAACACATCGATATGCCCTTACAGTTTGCACGTGACCATGTACAGAAGGGACATCTACATGTCCACTATGTCAATATGGCCGAGAACCTAGCCGACATCTTCACCAAAGGACTACTGCAACACCAACATGGAAAACTGAGTAGAGGGATAGGTTTAGAAGCCGATTCGAGGGGGAGTGTTGGGAACGACGAATTGCCTGACGGAACATGTAGCAGAATGGGAAGGAAGGAGAAGGGGAGTCTGGGCAGTAGGAGACGAGATGGGAATGGAGGTTAAAAGGGAGTTGAGGACATTACAAGGAAATGGCACAGGATGCCGAGCTCAAACTTACAACGCTCGCAGGTATGAGCATCGCATTGTAGTTAAGCATTTAGTATATATTGTGTATGTACTACACGATTCAACAATTCCTTTCCTCCTCTTCTTCTCGTGCCCTCCTATATTCTCAACATCTATCAGTCGACAGCACTGCACAGACATATGTCAATAGCTTGCCTTCGTCAGATACAGTGAAGTTAGAAGCAACTGTTCACCTGGCTGTAGAGATGAAGTGTATGAACCTAGTAACAGAGGCTGGTGTCACAGATGGGACTAGAGGCAAGATTGAAGACATTATCACTGTGAGTCTGTCAAGCCCCCCAGGCATTGACAAAAAGTCCAAAGTCTGGTGACGTGCCCTTTCTACAGGGCCCGTTTCACTCCAAAACCGCTGGCCACCCTTGAAGCACAGCGCCTCGAACATGTCAAAGCCCATCAACTTGTTAGGTCTCACCAGCATGCCAATGCACACCTTACCCGTTGCCCGCCCAATCCCGTGGAGGCCTTTTGAAGGCCCCCACTAGTCTGTCCATATGAGGGGTACAGGTATAGATCCTGTCCTTTTGTGTATATAGATTTCCAGCAAGGCTGTTGGTTTCGTCTTTCTTGAACAAACTAGTTACAATTAGTTTGTCCTCCCCTTTTAACTGGGGTCTATGTGGTACTTAGGTTGACACAACCAATACATTTCTATACATAAAATAAAATAAAAAGGTCTGGTGATGCGTGACAGGCCTGGTGTGGCCTGGCCATGCATTAACAGGTCATGGATGCATCAACCACCCGCAAAACCATTCCACCAGGCCTGGTGAAGTCTGGCCAGCCTATGCCAGGCTGTCATCACATCGAAAAGTCTGGTGACGTGTGACAGGCATGTTGTAGCCTGACCACGTAGCACAAGTCAAGTCCATGCTAGAGTAGTACAGTTTCTACTGTCTGTAATACAATTTAAGTGAGTATGGGAATTACGCCAGCCTGCACATTGAACTACAATTCAGTGAAATGTTTGTCTGCAAATTCTTGCTCAACAATCTCATTGCCAGGCTCATTGTTCTCCCCATCACTTGTGTTGTCATTGTTGTTTGCTCCTTTGCCATAGTAACTGTAGTCAAGTTCCTCAGCCTCTTCATCATTCTCCCTCGATTTGTCTGCTGCTTGCACCTCAGCTTCAGCATCATCAACAGTTTGAATAGTGTGTCCCTCTTCACAATGGTGGTCCAAAAGGAATACATCTGTTGCATCTTGTGTTGAGGCATGGCCAATGCTGCCACTGCAGTATCACATGAACATGTCATGGTCAATGAACCTAACAGTACATGTGGTATTATTCCTTGTACTGTGAGTCAAATGTACACATATATTGACATAATAATATGCCCAGTCCTCATCTCCTTCACTTGGCTGGTGAGAAATTGGTGGCAGGAAGTATTTGTTGGTTTGCCCTAATGCAAATGTGGGTTCAAGGTAGGCTGTGTGAATGATGAGTGTGAGATCCAGGAAGCCAAATGCTCCTGGAGTATCCCCATTCTGGAATCCCACTCACATCAGCTGGTGTGCTTTCCAGCCACAGTGGTGATGGCTGTGGTCACATCCAAACCATTGGACCCAAAGGAAATCCATATGCTGTGGCAGTGTACTTTTGGATTGTGGGCCTGTATGGATAAAATTTGCATGAAAAATACCAATGATGTGCACATACCAATATGGATGCAGCACTGCTCTGTCACCATCTGGTGTATCTTCACATGAGAGCAACATGATGTCAGGCTTGGTTTGGATGCTAATAGTGTCTTGCTCTTGTCTAAGATCATAGGTAATGTAATTGACCCACATGATCTGATGTGAGTAGATGATATTCTTGATGATGGATACTGTTCTTTGCTCTGTGTTACAAACTAGACCCTAACTTTTTACCCCTGTTTCAACCCCTGGTTTACCCCTTGTTTCACCCCTTGTTTCATCCCTGGACCCCTTGATACTTGTTTCACTTACCTGGGTCCTTAGGTATATAAGTAGCTAGTTATCACTGTAGCTACCCATCTTGACCTTAGTTGAGTAACAGTCTTAGCTCTGTACTTCCTCCTCAGCTACATTGCTCTTAGCCTAGGGTTGAACCTTACAGCTCTGGCTATTGACCTTAACACTCTGTGCTTGAATAAGGGTTCTTGTCTCCATTGTACTCAAGACCTAACAAGTGACCAAGGAGGTGGTCTAGCAATCAAGGAAGGAATTTCTGAAAAATGGACATAAGTAGGTAGGGGAAATTTAAATTGCAGGTGTTATAGTACCTGGCAAGCAAGGTCATTCTTCAAATCCTCTCCTAGCCACTGCCACAAGCTGAGCTTGTTTTTTGTATTGTTCACTATGTGATAATGGCAACTGGGGTCTGTATATGACAGAGTCTCCACATCAGTTGCCAATGAACCCCTTAGACATTGCCACTTATTTGACCATGACAATGTGTTATCCTGCATGGCAACATAGTGAGCATGGATTTTCTTCATGATTTTCTGATTATTTTATTGTTTTGCAATGCTTCATGTGTGTTCTGCCCTTGAAGCACGTGAATAATAGCATTTCACCATCTGGTGCTGTGCTTCACCCTAATTGTCATCAGATCTTGGTAGTTTATTTGAAATGAAATCTCTTTCCACTTGAGTCATAAAATTATCTGTGGTTCCATACTTGTGAATTGCCACAGGATAGTCTGCTAGTGCATGTAACTTATAAGTGGAGATGTTGAAATGTTGTTTTTTCCTCCTTGCTGGCTTTGATTGACCCACTGCACCTGTCTCTGTGTTGCTGGTGTTCTTATTGTTTGTAAGTGCAGCTGTATGTTGTCCCCAGGCAGCTTCTTCACTCTTCAGCTCCATTGCATCATAGTGTCCACAGACATTCTTCTCAAAGTCATGTATTGCAATTCCTAGATGCCAAGTGGAGTGCTCCAGGGCTTGGATGGTTGTTTCTGTATGTAAACAAAGCTTTGTGAATGCATGCCATGTGCAAAGCTCAAAAAGTAGGTCTTGTACTATCTTGTCAAATTCCATTGGGAGAAGGCCTTCAAAAACAGGTATGGTGCTGATATGCTCACTCTGCTATTGGAAATAGGGAGGAGAGGAGAGGTGTGAGGTCATGAAAGAGGTCCCATCAACTCCAGTACACTCAATGACTACATTACAATGTGTGGAACTAGTGGGGTTTGTGGATAATAATGCTATATGAAGTGTGCAAGTGTGTGATGATGGTGAATGTGGGATGCAGAGTGCAACAAGAACTAAGGATGCAAACGAGATGAGGAGGGTGTGACTAAGACTGAGACTTGAGGGGAGCTGTATTCTCTACTGTGGTATCTTCTATGTTTTTTTATCCTATTGTACAGGGACTTTATATACTTTTTCCTACTTTAACTAATGAAGTAACACTTGTAAAATTTCACCTTGCAACCATATATCCAAATCTGTCTTGAAGGTCTTCACATGATGGGGCTAGCTAAGGGATGTGATGGTGGAATATGAGTGCCACAGTTGGACCAATATCATGACCCAATGCAGGACACTAATAGACTCATCAAATTGAAATAGACTTGACTGATCACCATTTGCAGCAACTCTGGGGTTCTTCTGGCTGGATGCATCCCTGTTCTCAATATTCTGCAGACCTGATGTTGAATAAATAATGATCTGGAGCTTTGAGTATCAAACTCATAGCTTCATATATTATATCGTTATTTATGAATGCTCACCAAATCACAAATATAATCTGATATTTGTACACTGTTGACACTTTTATAGTGTTTGACAGATATTATAGAGTTTCATCCCAGGAACAGTATGAAATGACAGCGTGTGAGACACAATGCATGAAACATACTTCACATGTCAAGTATTGACAGATTGCTGTAAAATGCGCAGCAATATGACACCATGCGCAGCAGGTATGGTGTAATGCGCAGCAGGAAGCTGCGCATTACTAGATATAGGTATATTAGATGTAGTTACATGTGATTTCTGTAACTGTATATAAGCAGCGCCCTTTGCACTGCTGAATATCATCTCCTGATCTACTGCATAGTTGAGCCCTAGCTCCTAAGCGTTCTAAACAGTACTCAGTAAGTTCCCTCGCTTACTAAGCCTCGCTCTGTGCTGCCGTTGCTCGTTTCAACAGGTTATGGGCCCTGCATAAATGAAAACCTTGTGCTGTGCATACTACATGTGTCAGCACCCTTTTGTCATAACAAAGGTAAACAAGGGAAGTAATGGATGCACCCATAGTACTGTTATTATAGTAGTATACATCCAGTTATGTCACTAATGTGCTATCTCTTGAAGCATGACAGGAATGCTTCTTGCTCATCCTAACAAGCCTCTAATGCTTGGGATTTGAGCGACCACCTTGGATGGCATGACAACAATCACTAGTGTGACACACTTCACCAGTCTCCGGTTCTGCAATATCTGGGTTAATATAAAAAATGTAGTCCTGATTGGTAAATCAATAAATTACCTGGTCTGGTGAACCATTCAAATCACTTGGGTTTAGGGCTGTCCCATGACAGATAAAGGGTCTAGGCTTAATCACTTAGATCTGGAAAGGTTTTGCACCCCCCTATTGGCTGTGAATAATTAAGTGCTTATGTAGGCTGTTTTCGTTGGCATAAATCATTCTCCAAAATTAAAATAGTAGTAATTCTGTATAAGGGTCGTGCTGCATGGGACATTGTTCCCTGGTACATGCAGACCAGTGATGGGCACTGATTAGCATCCCATCTCCAATAGGACACTCCTTAGTGTCATAATAATAGCTTATTACTATATCTATAAATAGTGGAGGATAATTTTATCGCTGTGGGGAACTTGATGGAGCCCCCAAGCACTCCTGAAGGGCTGGATCCCCTTCTGGTGATGAATTAAAGCACATTATGACAAAAAGCAAACTACCATGTTTATGCACATGCTCAGGCATTTATCGTGGGAGAATAAAATCGAAAACTCGATGTCCATACCTTTGTTCTGAGCAACAAAAGTCCTTCCAGACTGTTGCTTACTTCCTTCTTACAGAACAAACTCAAACAAACCAACACCTTTTATAACCAAATGTCTTCCACCACCAACACCACTTCTTCCTCTGCTTCTGATCCTCCAGCAACAAATATATCACTGCCAGTACCCCTGGCTCCAAATCTGACTCTTCTTCCCAAAAAGTCGCTAAAGCTGGGTTTACCAGCTCTATTTTCATTAATACCTTGCAATCTACCAGCAAGGGTCCCACTGCCCCCATTGGGACGTCTACCAAAAAGTCTCCTTGGTACAAGGAGGTCCAGGAAGACCTGGAAAACTGCAGGAAGCACATTGCTGATGTGCAACTCTCTAATTGGAAGCGTCAGCAAGAATTAGAAGAGGAAGCTGCTAGACTTGCTAGTGAGGAATCTTTGGTGGATGAAATTTTCGATGACATTCGAAAATTCCAAGCAGGTTGCCTTCAACAGGCGAATTATGGAAAAAATGTTTTTAATATTGCAACTGGAGAGATGAAATGGGCCCAAAAGGCTGATAAAGGAAAGGGAAAATCAGCATCATATGCTGATATGGCAAAAGCGGGCCTGTCCGCTAAAAATAAGGCAGGCGCTACCTTCACTCTGCGTCCCAAAAATCAACTAAATTGGCCAACTTCTGAAGAAGTTAGGACCTGGTTCTTCAACCTTGGTGGAAAGGTGGAGGACTGGATGGAGGAACAGGTGGAGGTACCAGCCACTCCAAAGAGAAATAGCGGGTCTGGAAGTGAAGTCTGGGACCATGCTAAGGAGTGGTCGAAGATTGGGAAAGTAAAAATACTGCCCAATAAATATCACAGTGATTCTGTTTTAGAGGAAAGCAGAACCACTAAAATAAATAAATAAATTTCCACCATGCACCAAGCTATCCACCAGGAAATGGAGGATAAAAAATGGGTTGAGGATCTGATAGAAAGTATCCAAGAAACTGTTAAAGATTTAAATCAAGAAAGATTGAGGGAGAAAAGCCTTAGGAAAAAGGCTAAAAAATTGCGCCAGAAGGAACATAAAGCCAAGAGAGAGTTGGCTGAACAACCAAAAATACCACCCAAAACTCACAAGTTATATATACTTGATGAGGAAATATACAGTTCCAACTATTCACATCCTTCTTTGAATGATAGTGAATACTCTTCCTTGATTAAAGCTAGAAGGAATGAAGAGCTTGAACAAGGAGAGTTCATTATAGTAGAACTCAAGGGAATGGATGGACTTATCCACCCTTGGGTTCATACTGTCGAAAGTCCTGTATGGTCGAAAATTGGTTATTGCTATCTGGCAGCAATTAAAACCCATGCATTGGCTGAATATCAATGGCCACAGTACATTGATATCAAAGAATTGGCTTCATATTCAAAGTCAATTAGGAAGAGAGTCAACTTCCATCTTCACAAGTTGAATGGTGAACAGTCTAGTTGCCATTGTCATCTAGTCATCGATCCTAGAGCCCAGACAGGCTGGATGGAAATCGATAATCTTGCTAGAGGAGCAAATGTCAATATAATCATAGGAGGGGAAGATGACTTGTCTAAAATTCCAATGCTCATTGGGAGTAATAATTGGAATGAGTGGTCAGCATCTATCAAAGCTGCTCTGCAGTATAAAGGGCTCTGGCAATATGTTCTTGGAAACAGGATCAAGCCAAAGCTTACAGATGCTGAGAAAGCAGCAGAGATAGCTGATAGCACTTCAGCAACTGAGCTTCTGTTATGAGCACACCTCTTATTTTCAAACCATTATAATGATAACTATGAAGAAACGCATTTAGAGACAGCATTGTCAATAGAAGATTGGAAGATACGGACTTGGAGAGTCGGGATATATTTTTCATTTCTTTTTATCTATTTTACTGCGCTCAAACGTCTACGAGCAAGACTACGCAATGGGATTCTAGGAGGATGGCCTACGTGAACTGCGGTCCCTATTAGGAAGGTGGTTATGTCAGCATCGGCTATGAAGATAGACCGAGTGCCAACGGAAGTTGCGGCCCGATGATGGGCCTACGCCATGAAAGGAATCATGAGCGGCACGGCGCCTGAGGGGCGACATAGGAACGCCGAGGAGTACCAAGTCAACGGTACGGCGTGCATGGGAATCGGCCGAAGTCCTGAACAATAGGAAGGCCGCATGCGGATAACCCAAGAGATGGGAAGGGATGAAACTCTCCATGAATGGTTAGATGGGCGCAGATCGGCTGCTGCGCATTGATCCCAGCATGAGGGACTTTAGCTGCACGCTGTCTGTGCACAGACCAGGAGAAGCGGTATATAAGGGCCGTAGTTTAGCATAGGAGACTCTTAAGTCTCTAGATAGTCTATTGTCACTAGACATAGCTACTGAGCAAGCATCTTTTCTTTGACCTAACAAGTCACCACTCTGAGTCGCTTAGGTTGTGTCTAGGGCAGTCCTGACATAATCTAGAGACTTTCTTCTCTACCCCTTCGTACTGTCCAGCACTGAGCACGTCGCTCGTAGTTGCTCCTGACAATCGAAGGCCTAGTTTATCTTTGATGGTTGTAACCCGATTATCCCAGGACTGTTGGCGACATCGACAAATGACACTTTTACTGTCACCAGGTCTCGAACGAGAGATCTTCAATTCGCCCGTTGGGCCTGTCTACCAAACAGTCACAGACGAGAATACGAGATCACCCGAGAGCAGCGTAGGCAGGAGACCACAGACGCGCTCGGGGTAACGTATACTGTGATTGCGGAAAAGCTCAGGAACGAGCGAAATAAACCGGTTATCGTGCATATCAAGGCTGACATAAAGTCCTCTCATACCCTCTGTATCAGCAGCCCTACCTGATTTCGGGCTGATAACTGAGCACAAGGACATTGAGGCGAATTGCCGGGTGCACATAACTGAGTAGCCTGCGGACCCACGACACTGCAGATGATAACTCCCTTGTTTCCCAGGGGACATCATTGACAGGCGCAGATTTTCGACTGCCGAACGAATGGATCAAGTGTCAGTGGAGGGCCTGAACTTGGTTGAAGATTATTTTACAGGAACTACCTATCATTCCCTCGTCACAAAAAATGAATTGCTACTTTCAACACATCCTCCCCCACACCCAAGCGACACTCTTGGAGATCGGTCAGATCTTCGAGGCAGACTGGGCAGACTCTATCGAACCCGTCCTTACTAGGACACCAACCTTTATCGGCAATACCATCGTACGCCGATACGACAACCATGTCAGATTATACTGGCAACACCGCAAAGCAGAGCGGAAGAGGGAATGCACCGCGGTGCAAGAATTATTACGAGAGAAAGAGCTTGAGCAAAAGCTCGAACAGAAGGAAGCATGGGAGGCCCTTCTGATGGAACGAGCAGCAAGCAAAGCTGTTCTATGGGCAGAGTGCGCCATGCGCAAAGCCGAGCGAGAGTACCAGACTCTCATACAACTATTGGAGGACCAATACAAAGGCAACACCTCCAACCCAATCTGGCTGGCGCTTGTGTCCTCAAAATACAACCAATGGTTGATGCTAATCAACAATGGGGACAAAGCCATCATGCGGTATCGAGTGGCGGTGGAGCGACTTCAATGTGCTCACCATGTAGAAGAATTGTACGAACACGAAGGCATGACCATGTCGCACGAGGACTGGAATGCCTGGATGCATGCCATGAATGGCAACATACGAGCCACCCATTATGCCAAATGGAAACGGGAAAAGGAAGAGGAGGAACGTCGTCAAGGGATTTGATATGATCCCTTACTCATCACAAAGCCGCCGGGACGAATCCTTCCCATCACACCAGAACGCCTACTCACAGAGCCAACCAAAAAACTCCGAACTATTGGCTTAGATCACTTTTTATCCGAGATAGGAGAGGACACCTGGAACGATCACAAAGCCAGGTTATTGGGATGGTGGGCTCGCGTCAAAGCATATCTACCAGGACCAGCAGCGAAAAGTCCAATTGCTCCTGATCAATGGAGACAAAATGGGTATTGCTACATGTACCTATTTAAAGCCGAATACTATGACAAGTTCAACTGGCCCACTTGGCCCACCCTTTACGACATTGTCAACTGGGAACCCGAACTTCGGGATGACACAGTCGTATTCGCAATCCAGGATAGTATCCGACCCGGATGATGTCACATCATTGAGGAATCTGCCGTACGATGAGATGACATCGAGTACACATGGGAAGAACTTGTAGACCTACACAAGGTCTCTCACTACACCTGGACCGTACGTGTCGGAGGACAATCAAAGTCCAAACGTCGATTGAAAAACCGACCCCTCGCTACCACATCCATTAAACGGGTCGATTTACGATCGACAATTACTGTCCAGGAAGCAGTAAACCAGGTAGCCGGACGAACATACCCGGCAATAGTCCAACCAAAACCAGTAGTGCAACCAGCGCGATCATACGCAGTGGCAGCACTAGCTGACGGAGAAAGTAAAGCAAAAGTAATAAATGCTGGAGGAGACGCAGCGCACTGGAATGGCGGAGTTCCTACAGCAGCGGACTGGTTATCAACCGAGGAGTACCCCCAAGGGGCAAATAACGCCCATAAGAAACGACAGATCGATCAATGGAGGAGAAATGTCGAAAAAGAATCCTGGCTTCCCTATCCTTATCCAACAATGTCTTGGGCCAACAGCAGCTTTAATCCAGACATACCAGGATATTGCTACCTGGTATTGATTAAAAAGGAGTTCTGGGATGAATTCATGTGGCCGGCTTACCCACAGTTGCAAGAAATCTGCAACTGGGACAAAAACCTCCGGGAAGAAAATGTCACCACCATTATTCGACGATCCTATCCCAGCTCCACCACATTACACATCGAAAAGTACAACAGTAATACGAGAGGGTGGTTCCATGTCGAATGCCTAAATCAGGAAGGCATGGGACATTACAAACTCGGAGCGGGTCCTTTCAGATTAACAGTAGAAATGGTCACTCAGGCCTACCATGCTGTACTCGGATGGAGGAACTACTGGATGGATACCGAAACGTTGGAGTCACTCCCGGACACTCAACCTGCTGCAGCAGTAGCAGCGAGAGAGAACGAAATTCATCGACAGGAGGAGGACAGACAGCGAGCCATCACTAGTGCTGGACAGGCTCTTGTGGCCATAATCAACAAATATCAGCGGAGTTCCCGGCCAGAACCAGGACCCCTCACAAAGGCAGAAATGCCTGATTATTACCAAGGGGACCCAAGGACGGTTGACGGGTGGCTGCGGCAAATGGAGACCTACTTCATGCTGGCAAGAGAAGTAGACCCGAAACGACGGATTTCCATATGCCTATACCGGATGAGAGGTGGAAAGGGAGACAGGGCAGCGGATTGGAGCGGTGTTAAACTCAAGGCACTCCAGGAAGCGTTGCAGGAATTCCAAGACAAAATAGAGAATAGCAGATGGGATTCACAGCTCAATTGGCAACAACTAAATGAGGGAGAATCAACGGAGGACAATCGAGCATGGGTATGAAGACCATTGGTTAACCAATTCCCATTCACGGATTGGACCGACTTCAAAAACCAAATGCACGAATTCTTCATGTTGACAGAAACGAAGGAAAAAGCGATAGAAGCTTTATTAAAGTTGCGACAAGGAACGATGATGGTCGAGGACTACATCGTGAAATTCAACTCCCTCACCTCACTTACGGACTGGAACGATCAGGCGTTAATCTCGCAGTTCCAGAGCAACCTCAACCCAGCCTTAGGACGGGACCCTAATTCGATACGGAGGACTTCCAGATAATGCTACTCTCATCCAAATACAAACGCGAGTAACCGCACTTGCCCGAGCTTACAGGAAAGCCAACGAGACATATGGCTTCCCAAAGACTCGGCAGGAATATAGAGAGCAGACCCCGAGTACAAATCCTCATCCTCAATACCAGTACAAAGCTCCAGCCCCATTCACGTCGGGAAGTTGAGACCCAAACGCCATGGACGTAGACAAGAAACGAGATGTCAAACCATGGTGTTACAACTGTGAAAAAGAAGGACACTACAGTCGCCGATGCCCGTTGCCACGAGGAAGAAAACCTATACCAGAATGCAGCAACTGTGGAAGAAAGGGACACACGGTGGAAAGATGTTGGAAGAGGGAAGCCGCCAAAGATAAAGGAAAAAGGGTGGTACGAATGATAGATAACGGGGAAACGACCCTGGAAGGATGTGCCAAAATCGAGGAGGTCTCGGATTTTGGAGACAGCCAGTGAACGAACGCTCTGTTCAACTGGCCTCTAGTTCAAATTCTTGTAACGGTGTATTAGTACCAGTAGACTCTGCAATTGATGTGCACGATTTACTTTATGAATGCAGTGGGAACATACACCGTGTAAGGAATTTAGAAATGAGCGTAAAACCAGAAAAAAGATTAAAAGCTTGGACTACCCCCTGGATACTAAGACGCATATGGCAGCAGCCAGAACAAATGGCAATCGAATGCCTCAGGCAATGGGTAGAACCAAAGCAAGTAAAGGAAGTCGATGGAAAACTTGTAAAACAATTAAACGCACTATCAGAAGCTGACACCCTCTGGAACCTAGTACACTTGAGAGAGAAAGTAGTACAGGGAGTCGGTCGACAGGAGTTGGACCTGAAAGGAACTCTAACAACAATAGACACGCTCCAGTCCTCAAACATCACTATGTTACTAGATTCTGGATGCACCGCCTCATGTATAAGCGAGGAGTTTGTTGAGAAACACAGGATGAACAAAAAGAAACTATTGCGTCCTATACCGGTGTACAATGCGGACGGTACTCAAAACGGATCAGGAAGTGTGGAATACTTCGTACAGTTCAAATTACGAATAGGGTCCCATGAGGAAATAATGGATTGTGCTGTTGCTACGCTCAGCAAAACAGACCTATTCTTGGGGCACAATTGGTTGGAGCATCACAACCCAACCATAAATTGGAAACAGAAGTCCTTAGAATTCAACCGCTGTCCTGGAACCTGTTGGAAACCATCCTCAGTTCAGGAACCTGAAGATGAAATCGACATTTCATATTGTTTACATGAAGGAGATCGCCTTCTAGCTGTTCACATCAGGGAACCCGAACTGCAAGTATGAGCCTTTGCCTCAACCACCACAAAGATAGCGGCGGAGCAGGCAAAAACGGAAAAGAAGCGCACACTGGAGGAGGCAGTTCCTCATCATTACTTAAAACATAGAAAGGTTTTCGAAAAAGAAACCTTCGACAAACTTCCACCGAGACGACGGTGGGACCATGCAATTGAACTTATACCAGGATCGACTCCAGTAGACTGCAAAATCTACCCTTTGAATCGGGATGAGCAGCAACAACTAGACGAGTTCCTAAAAGAAAATTTGGAATCTGGACGGATCCAAGCTAGTAAATCGCCAATGGCGTCTCCCTTCTTCTTTGTTAAGAAGAAGGACGGAAAACTCAGACCTGTACAGGACTACAGGAAACTAAATGAAATGACAGTCAAAAACCGATATCCCTTGCCACTTATAGGGGAACTAGTAGATCAGTTGTCACAAGCAAAAGTCTTTTCAAAAATGGATATACGTTGGGGCTATAACAACGTACGCATCAAGGAAGGGGACGAATGGAAAGCTGCTTTTAGAACTAACCGGGGACTGTTCGAACCACTTGTAATGTTCTTTGGGCTTACTAATTCCCCTGCAACTTTCCAAACCATGATGAATGACATCTTTCGCGTCGAGATAGCTGAAGGATGGGTAGTTATTTACATGGACGACATCCTAGTGTTCTCAAAAAATCAAGAAGAGCACACTCGGCATGTAAATCGAATACTGGAGAAATTAGAGAAGCATAAGCTCTCGCTCAAACCAGAGAAATGCTTCTTCAATAAAAGTGAAATCGATTTCCTCGGAGTCATCATTGGAAAAGACACTGTTCAGATGGATCCAGCAAAAGTAAAAGCAGTATCAGAATGGCCAAGGCCCAAATGCAAAAAGGAAGTCCAGCAGTTTCTGGGCTTCGTAAACTTCTATAGACGATTTGTGCGGGACTTCGCAAAATTAGCTAAGCCGTTGACACGGCTCACAGGAAAAGAAGAATGGCTGTGGACACAGCTGCAGGACGAAGCCTTTGACAGGCTTAAAATGACGATAGCAGAGGAAGTTGTACTTTGGATCCCCAATGAGGAAGGGCAGTTCCGAGTAGAGGTAGATGCCTCGGACTTTGCCATTGGAGGGATATTATCACAACAGCGGGAGGATGGATTATGGAAGCCAGTAGCCTTCATCTCAAAATCGCTAAATGACACTGAGTGTAATTACGAGATATACGATAAGGAAATGCTTGCGGTAATGCACGCCTTTTACAAATGGGCGCATTACCTCAAAGGAGCAAAACAAACCATCAAAGTTCTGACAGATCATCAGAACTTAACATATTTCCGAAAAGCTCAAAATCTCAATCAGCGTCAGGCGAGATGGGTAACGGACCTGCAAGATTACGACTTCGTAATCAAACACAGGAGCGGCAAGTCTAACACAAAGGCCAACTTATTGTCCCGACGTGCGGGACACGAAAAAGGAGAAAGTGACAATGAAGGCGTCATCCTCCTTAAAGAACATCTTTTCATCAATGTCCTCGATGATGACCGAGCAATAGACGACATCATCAAGGATATTAAAGAAGTTCCTCGTCGTCAATGGGAAGCTCAAGTAATAAAAGGACTAGAAACCGCCGGAGGGGAATATAAAATCGACAAGGGATTAATAACCTGGCAAGGACGCGTTTATGTGCCGGCAGTACCGGCATTACGAGAAGACATCATTGCCATTCACCACTCCTGGGGACACTCCGGGGTGGCCAAAACATTGGAGTCGCTCACCAGGAACTTCTGGTGGCCTAATATGCGAAAAGACATTGAACGCTATATTCCTGGCTGTGAAACATGCCAGAAAGCAAAACCAGACAGGACTGCCCGAGCAGCGCCATTACGACCCAATGAAGTTCCAACAGAACCTTGGGAAATTATCTCAGTCGACTTCGTAGGGCCACTCCCCGAGTCAAAAGGAAACAACATGGTTTTGGTTATTGTAGATAGGTTTACCAAGAAAACCTACTTCATACCTACCACATCGGACATCACTTCACAAGGAACGGCGGTGCTGTTCCGAGATAACGTATTCAGGGAACACGGACTTCCCAGAAAAGTTATTAGCGACCGAGGCCCTCAATTCGCCTCGAAATTCATGACAGATTTATACGGAATGTTGGGAATCAAGGCCAATCGATCTACGGCCTATCACCCCCAAACAGATGGACAGACGGAGCGGGTAAACCAAGAACTAAAAGAGTTCTTAACGATCTTCGTTAACAACCGACAAGACAATTGGTCAGATTGGCTGTCGGTAGCACAGTTCTGTCATAATGACAGAGTCCATTCAGCAACAGGCTTCACTCCATTTTATATGAATTACAGAAGACACCCGAACAAGGGTCTTGACCCTACCTATGCACCAAAGGCGGTAGCGGTTGAGCAATTAGCGAGAGAATTGGAGGACGTCCACACAAAAGCAAAAATAGCGCTAGAAAAGGCAGCACAAATAATGAAAGAACGTTATGATGGCCATCGACAGGAGGCGCGAGAATACAAACCCGGAGACAAAGTTTACCTCAGTACGGAGAATTTACCAGTCATCCGGGCTACCAAGAAACTAGATGGGAAGTTTGTTGGCCCACTAGAAGTACTCGCCAAAGTAGGCGAATCATCGTATAAATTAAAAATTCCGGCCTCATGGAAGGTCTACAACGTCTTCAACAAAGTCCTCTTGAAGCCGTATAGGGAACCAGTCTTCCCAAAACAACAGGCAAAGGCGGCAGCGCGCAAGGACGCGCAAATGGTAGAAGAATCCCAGGAAGGGGAATATGAAGTTGAAGAAAT
This sequence comes from Amanita molliuscula, assembly GCA_023014405.1. Classification (NCBI taxonomy): domain Eukaryota; kingdom Fungi; phylum Basidiomycota; class Agaricomycetes; order Agaricales; family Amanitaceae; genus Amanita; species Amanita molliuscula. The sequence continues at coordinate 229,039 of JAEBUP010000001.1, forward strand.
CTTGGAAAGCCGAGTAAGCGGTAGGGGAGGAGCGAGGCTGGAGTACCTCGTTAAGTGGAAAAATTACCCAGTGGAAGAAGCCACTTGGGAACCGGTCAAAAATGTCGTCAACGCACCTGCTATAGTGAAAAAATTCCATAAGGCGAATCCAGACGCTCCCAAACTCGTCAGAAACATTCGAGATGGGATTCTATACATCCAGTACACCGAGACAGAGCCAAAAAAGGGTCCCCAAGCACCCAAACAACCCATCAGTGCATCAAGGCACCACAAGAGTCGGGGGACTCATTGGAAAGATCGGCAGAGATTATTTGGATGGGAAGATGGCCGTTTTGGGCCAAAATACCTGGAGAACATGGAGCGCAGATGGCGCAATTGGAAAGGCACTAGAGCAGCGATCATGGAGCTGCCAGACGATACCGATGGGACGTTCTCCAGGGACCTGGAGCGCGGCAGGCGGTCTGTACCCGTGCTTAATTTCCCAAAGAAGACAGAAGAGGAGGAGCTAGCGGAGGAAAAGAAAGCTCAGGAGAAAGACATGGCAGTACTCGCCAAGAAAATCTTAAAAAAGGAGACGGTAGCGGCTGCTAAAGAAAGCAGCGAGTCGGAAGAGGACCGACAGAGGAGGATTAAAGGCGCAAAACGCCTAGAAAAACCACTGGTCAGATATAAGACCACCATCGAAGACGTTGAGGACGTCGACTCAGAACAATTCGGGCTGTCGCCCAATGAACAACAAGCGTGCTTGGCCGCATTTTATGCAAGAATGCGGGAGGATCCAAGATATGTGGACTCCGCCACGTCAGCCTCTCAGGACGCGAGGCCTTGAGGGGGGGGTGATGTTATGAGCACACCTCTTATTTTCAAACCATTATAACGATAACTATGAAGAAACGCATTTAGAGACAGCATTGTCAATAGAAGATCGGAAGATACGGACTTGGAGAGTCGGGATATATTTTTCATTTCTTTTTATCTATTTTACTGCACTCAAACGTCTACGAGCAAGACTACACAACGGGATTCTAGGAGGATGGCCTACGTGAACTGCGGTCCCTATTAGGAAGGTGGTTATGTCAGCATCGGCTATGAAGATAGACCGAGTGCCGACGGAAGTTGTGGCCCGATGATGGGCCTACGCCATGAAAGGAATCATGAGCGGCACGGCGCCTGAGGGGCGACATGGGAATGCCGAGGAGTACCAAGTCAATGGTACGGCGTGCATGGGAATCGGCTGAAGTCCTGAACAATAGGAAGGCCGCATGCGGATAACCCAAGAGATGGGAAGGGATGAAACTCTCCATGAATGGTTAGATGGGTGCAGATTGGCTGCTGCGCATTGATCCTGGCATGAGGGACTTTAGCTGCACGCTGTCTGTGCACAGACCAGGAGAAGCGGTATATAAGGGCTGTAGTTTAGCGTAGGAGACTCTTAAGTCTCTAGATAGTCTATTGTCACTAGACATAGCTACTGAGCAAGCATCTTTTCTTTGACCTAACAAGTCACCACTCTGAGTCGCTTAGGTTGTGTCTAGGGCAGTCCTGACAGCTTCATTGCATTAAAGAGAAAAAAGAAGCTTGGGAGGACTATTGTGACAACAATGACAAGGCATTGGGATTAATGACCATGAAAATCTCACTGTATTTAAGACACCTAATTCAACCATGGTCAAACACTACCTTCAATGCATTACAGGAAGCTTTTGGCAAGCCAGGAGCAGCTGGCATCTTTGTTGATTTTTCAAAAGTAATACATTGGAAGATCAACATCAATAAATTGACAGAGTCAGTCAATGAGCTATTGACAACAGCTAATCGACTTTCTGTCAATGGCTTTACCTTCCCTGACAATATGCTAGCAATGGTAGTATTAGCATCCTTACCACATGGATGGGACAGCATCTCATCTAGTGTGTTATTAACGACAAAAGCAAGTGACTTGAAACTTGCTGATATTCTTCCAAAAATAGAGGAAGAATCCCAAAGGCGGAGAACGTCTTCTGGGGGGGCTGTTCACACTGCTCGAGTAAAGCTTCCCAAAGGCCCTAACAGGCCTAATTGGAATCAACAACAACAAAATTCTGGTCCTAGTAACCAGAATAACTTCAAACCTGGTTTTAATAACCAGAATTCATATTCTTCGAATCAAAATAAAGGGAAATGGATGACACCAGGACCGTCTTCCAGACCCTTTACCCCTGGAAAACCTCAGTTCTTGTCTAATCAAGAAAGGAACAAGATGAACCATGATAATAAAAAGAAAAAGAGAGCCTTTTTATTAGAACAACAACAAAAGAACAATGCTGGGGAAACTAGGAAAGTGAATGCACCTAAATTCGCTCACTTAGTAGACAGGATAGATCCTGCTCTACCTTTGATTCAAAGAATGGCACCATTAGCGCCAAATCTACAGCAACTGAAGGCTCAAGGAAATTCAGTTGCTGACAATGTAGAATTGCAAATGGTGGTTGATCCAATTGCAGAAAACCGTTTCAAAGTCCTAGATGAAAGGGCTGACATTGAAATGGACAACATGTCAGATACAGTCTCCTTAGGTGAAGACTTTTATGACACAGCTGATGGGGAATATCAGTATGTAAATCTTTCTACTCAAAAGTTCTTCCCTGATAAAAAATCAGTGAGGACTATCAAGACGAGCCCAATTATGAGGCATCTTGATTCAAAAGGTAACAATGTAGATAGTAGTATTTGTACTACTTTGAATAGCAATGAATATATCACTTTAGTTGCCTCTATTCCAAAAATGAGTAGTAAGATAAAAGTGTGTGGTTGTGACAAGTGTAAGGAATTTGAGTCCAAAGGAACTCCATGGATGATTGATTCAGGAGCATCTATTCACATAACCCCTGAAATCAAAGATTTCTCTGAATATCATCCTTTCAAAGTTTCACAGCCTGTATTTACAGCTGATAAACGATCTCAAGTAGCAATACTTGGAGAAGGAACTGTGTTCCTACAGGTGGAAACTGTGCATAAACATAAACATGTCATAAAACTTGAAAAAGTTTGCTATATGCCTGCAGCTAGTGTCAGACTTATATCATCTGGACAACTAAAGCTACAAGGCTTTTATGAAAAATCAGATAAGTATAGTACTATATTTTTGCTAAAAACTGGGTGACCATTTATAATGGCATATCCTAGACATATAGGAGATCCCATTCATTGGATTTTAACTGAAATAGTCCATCCAATAGTAAAAATGGCTGAACCTTCAGTTCATATAGTGGATTATAACACTTGGCATTGAAGATTGGGTCACCCATCTAAAAATGTATTAAAACATGTCTTTGATCATACAAAAGGGTTTGACAAATTATCTATACCATCAACAGATACAATTTGTCCTGGATGTGCACAAGGGAAGGTGCATAATAAATCTTTTCCTACATCAATCAAGCAAGCTTCCAAGCCACTTGAATTGATTCATGCAGACTTATTAGAATTGCCTATGGAATCATATCATCGAAAGAAATGGTGTCTAATGATACTAGATGATTATTCTTCCTATGCTTATATGGCACTTCTTCGAACTAAATCAGAAACATTTACTGCTTTCAAGAGTTATGTAGAACTCATGGAAAATCAATATAGCAGTAGAGTTAAACGTTTCAGATCAGATCGAGGGGGGGAATTCAAGTCACATGAATTTAGCAAGTTTCTTGCTTCAAAAGGAATCTTTAGAGAACAAAGTGCACCTCACATACATCAACAAAATGGTCGTGCAGAACAATTAAATGATACTATACTTGAAAAAGCAGAAAGCATGAGATTAGAATCTTCCTGCCCAAAATCATGGTGGGAATTTGCTTTTGAAACTGCTATCCATGTATACAATTGCACACCATTATGAAGGACAAATTGGTCTACACCCTATGAAAACATGACAGGTGAAAAACCTGATGTTCATTACCTTAAAGTGTTTGGTTGTCTAGCTTGGGTTTATATACCTAAAGAAATTTGTAAAGATAAGCCGTCACCAAGATCTGAAACAATGACCTTTATTGGTTATGACATAGGATCTAAAGCTTATAAATTTATGAAGAAAAACAACACTATATTCATTGGTGTTAAAGCACTATTTAATGAATCAGAATTTCCACGAAAAAGCGAAAATTACAATAAAGATAGAGTATTTGAAAGTCCACCAGGTATTAACCAAAGGGATCAAAATGGACATGAATCTGACTCCAATTCCCAAAACAACAATCATCTCGATAGTGATGACGATGATCCCAAACCAAATAAACCATCATTCAATCATGATCTTACACCAGATGAAGAGCAGAATTCATCTCATGAGAATGATGATATAGAGCCTAATAATAATGGTGGAGAACAGGATTTACCTGTCAGACCTGATGTTTGAGGATCGAAGTGAAAACAGATCTGAAGAGAATTCCAGTAGATGGCCTGGGACACAACATCATGCACCACCAGATATCAAAAGAACACGAAAAGAAAGAAAGGTTACAGGAAGACAATCCCAAAAACAACCTGAACCTATTCCCTTCCCACTTTGCCGAAGTACTAGAGAAAGGAAACCAGTTTATAAAGAGGGTAACATTTATGGAAAGAAAACTCCTCTTGAAATTGAAAAACAACTGGAAAAGAATCCTTTCAATGAGTCTGAAGACTCTGATAGTCAAAAAGACACTTCAAGCGAAATATCAGATGAACTAGATCCTGGTATTATTCAGGATAAAGGAATTTCAGATATAGATATGCTGCTTAATCAATTACAAAAGGAGGGAGGAAGGAGATTTATTAATTTCCTACTCTCAAAAGCAGTATTACCTAAATCTGATATCCCTGTTCATTTTAGGGACATGTTAAAAATTAAAGAATCTGATCCTAAAGCTTTTCAAGAATGGATAAAAGCTATGGAGGATGAGATTGAAGCTCTATTTGAACAAGATGTTTGGGAGTTAGTTGATGGTCCAAAAGATTGTAAACCTGTGAAGTGTAGATGGGTTTACAATATTAAAAGTGATGGTTGAAAATGTGCTTGACTTGTTGCTAAAGGATTTTCACAAATACCTGGCATTGATTATGATGACACTTTTTCTCCTGTTGCACGATTTGAAACAGTGAGATTACTTCTGGCTTCAGCTGCACTCGAAAATTGGGAAATCGAGGCGCTAGATGTTAAAACAGCATTCCTATATGGAAATCTTGATGAAGAGATTTACATGGAACAGCCAGAAGGTTTTGTCACAAAATGACAAGAGGGAAAAGTCTATAGATTAAAAAAGGCCCTATATGGTCTTAAACAAGCATCATATGCTTGGAATAAACAAGCTGATAAAAGCTTGAAATCCTTAGGATTCAATAGATGTCTTTTGGATACAGGAGTTTATATCCTTAAAAGCCAAGGATCAATAATAGTTGTCATACTATATGTTGATGACGTACTATTTCTGGGAAATGACAAAAGACTCTTATTAGACAAAAAGAGCAAGTTCATGAAAATATGGGAATGTAGAGACTTAGGACAAGTTTCTGAATATCTAGGGATGAAGATATCTTGAGATAGACCAAATCAATTACTGATAATTGATCAAATAGACTATGCTAAGAAAGTTGTTAAGTGTTTTGGTCAAGAAAATGCTAAACCTGCTAGAACACCATTACCAGCAGGGTATGTTCCTAAACCAAATGAAGGAACAGCAACTTCTGAGCAAAGAAGCTATTATCAATCCATAATTGGATCATTATTATATTTGACTCTTGGAACTCGTCCAGATATTGCATTTGCAGTAATAATGATGTCGCAATTTATGGTTAATCCCTCTGAAGAGCATATTCAGAAGGCATTATACATTATCAAATATGTTGCCACCAACATTAATGGCAAAATAGTGTATAATGGGAAAAATCATGAAGGTTTCATTGCATATTGCGATGCAGACTGGGCAGGTGACCAGATTAATAGAAGATCAGTCACTGGATACATAGTAAAACTAGCTGGAGGACCAGTTAGTTGGGTTTCAAGGAAACAAAAGACAGTCGCTCTGTCATCAACAGAAGCAGAATATATGAGTCTGTCTGATACATCGAGACAGATAGTCTGGATAGAGTCTTTGTTCCATGAAATTGGAAAGACTATAAAAATGATTCAATTAGGAGTAGATAATCAAGGAGCAATCTTTTTAGCTTCTAATCCTGCTCAAGAGCATAGATCTAAACACATAGATATCTGCTACCACTATGTTAGAGAATGCATAGAGGAAGGAAAAGTGGAACTTGTGTATATTCCCACAAATCAGCAACTTGCTGATATCTTGACTAAAAATTTGTCTTTTGATAAATTCACAGAGTTAAGATCTGAAATTGGATTAGTGATTTCTCAGCATGGGGGAGTGTTGAATAAATAATGATCTGGAGCTTTGAGTATTGAACTCATAGCTTCATATATTATATCGTTATTTATGAATGCTCACCAAATCACAAATATAATCTGATATTTGTACACTGTTGACACTTTTATAGTGTTTGACAGATATTATAGAGTTTCATCCCAGGAACAGTATGAAATGACAGTGTGTGAGACACAATGCATGAAACATACTTCACATGTCAAGTATTGACAGATTGCTGTAAAATGCGCAGCAATATGACACCATGCGCAGCAGGAAGCTGCGCATTACTAGATATAGGTATATTAGATGTAGTTACATGTGATTTCTGTAACTGTATATAAGCAGCGCCCTTTGCACTGCTGAATATCATCTCCTGATCTACTGCATAGTTGAGCCCTAGCTCCTAAGCATTCTAAACAGTACTCAGTAAGTTCCCTCGCTTACTAAGCCTCGCTCTGTGCTGCTGTTGCTCATTTCAACACCTGACTAGTCTATACCATATCTGGTCATCGGCTGATGGCTTTACTTGTCCGCTAGGGTCCTAATCTGCTGCATTGGTGTGTCACTATGGCTGATGTGGCAATTGGATCATGGAATGTATGTAGATCTTCCAAACACAGATATGTCTTGATGGCAATGGTCTCTTCTCTGGTGAACTAAGCTATGCCACCTGACAATTTTATGTGACTTGGCTGATGGGGTGCTGACATTGGATGCAAATGACCAACTGGTGCATGGTTTGGATGGCATATGCAGGAGGCAACTTGATTGTAGGTCATGGGCAACACTTGCCTTACTGCAGATAATTGCAGAGTTGCTCAGAGTTGCTTGTGGCTATTGTGGATGACCTGTGGATGACTTGTCTACACTCCTACCTTGGAACAATGTGTAGCGAGTCGTACAAGCTCAGTCTTGTATAGCGAGGACTAAGATTTATTTATAACTACCTGTAGCAAGTCATATGAGCTACAGGTATGAATCAGTAACATGTAAGTAATGATAAAATAGACACTATACCTCAGTCTCATATAGCAAGGACTGAGGTATGACCATCAAGCCACAAACGGCTAAATGAACAACTGTACAGTTGTCGCATCAAAAGTAATAAACGGAGAAATATCCTAAAATAGTAAATGCGCATCTGCGCCATCAGTCCATCAGCACAGTTGAACATGCTTGTGTTCGGGGTTGAACTCCAACACTCCCCCTCAAGCCCGGAATAGACCGAGCGCATTGGCAAAATGTTTAACCTTTGCACTCGGCAATGCTTTAGTAAGCATATCAGCAACCATGTCCGCCATCGGACAGTAAGCAAGCTTGAGGTGATCTTCTTCGACTACCCATCATATGAAGTGGAATCAGATATTGATATGTTTGGTACGTGCATGGTATTGATTATCTTTCGTGAGCACAATTGCTGACTGGTTATTGGATTGTAGTGTTATCGCCCCTGCATCACCACTGAAAATCTGGGTGACAAGCATGTGAAGCCACAAGGCTTCTTTAGCTGCATGCATGGTGGCCATGTATTCTGCTTCAGTCATTGACAATGCAATGATGTCCTGTCGCTTTGAGCTCCATGAAATGGCACCCCCATTCATCAAGAAAGCATAACCAGAAATGGCTTTCCAATCTTCGTGAGGTGATCCATCTGCATCGGTATAGCCTACTAACTCCATTTCTTGTTTTCCATAGGTCAATTGCAAGTTGATGGTCCCAGCAAGGTAGGCGAAGACTCGGTGCACAGTGTTCCAATGGGTGCTTCCTGGTTTTTCAAGAAAACGAGACAGAAAACTGACAGTGTACATGATATCCAGCCTTGTCCCTACTGACACATATTGTAGTGAACCGACAGCCTCACAATAAGGCCTGTTTTTCATCTCAGCATATTCCTGTGGCATCTGGGGACTATCAGCAGTTGACAACTTCAGGCCAGGGTCCATTGGTGTAGCAACAGGCTTAATATCATCAAAACTGAATCGTTGGATTATTGATCGGATATACAAGGTTTGAGAGAGCGACAAGGTATGTTCTTCATGGTTTCATTTCACAGTGAATCCTAAAATCCAATGAATATCACCCATATCACTGATTTTAAAAATTTTCTTCAGCTCCCCCTTAACCTCGTCCATCAGTGCAATTGTTGATGTAACGATTGTCAAATCATCAATGTGCATGACAATTATAATCATGGCGATGCCCTCGATGTGGTAGAAGACTGCTTGATCAACCTCAGATTGATCCATCTTCAAGCCATCATGTAAGACCTTCCATAAGGTCTTGTACCAGTCACACGCTGACTGTTTTAATCCATAAAGTGGATGGAGGAGCTGCAAGACTTTCAATTTTTCTTTTGTTAAGGCCAGGCCAGGCAGAAGTTGCATGAAGATGATTTCACTGTCTTCAAATGATCCATTAAGGTAAGTGCTCTTAATATCAACTTGATGGATCTCATAGTCACATTGAGTGGCATAGGCTAAAACGAGTCAAATCGATGCGAGTTTAGCGACCGGTGCATAGGTATCAAAAAAATCAACACCTGGGATTTGAGAAAATCCCTGTGCAACCAGCTGTGCTTTGTAGCATATGACATTACCCACCAAGTCCCATTTCAATGCAAAAACCCAATGGCAGCCAACTACGTTGGTGTTTTTAGGTGTGTCTTCCAGCCACCATGTTCCATGTGCCTCTAATGATGCTCGCTCTTCCTTGATAGCCTCTTTCCACCTCGCCCAATCAGGATGGTGCATCGCCTCAGCAACAGATTGCAGCTCTAGCCCAATTACCTCCCCCACCTTCACAGCAAGTGCAAGACCATTAATTTCTTCATCAAGGATGGGCATTGTTGCATGTTGAATTCCAGGAGGTAATTTATTTGTTCATCCATCAGCTGTAAATTCACCTGACATGATATCTTGAACATAATGGCTCAGTTGGCGTGCGCATGATGAACGACGGACTTCAGGCAAAGAAGGGTTAGTGGGTGGCAATGGTGGATTAGAAGGCAGTGTAGGAGATGACTTGGATGTCTCAGGTGCGGATTCATACTCCTCCCCCTCATCCACAGCATCTAACACCTCTTGTTCCTCAGCAGAATTATCACTGCCATTCACACTCCCCTCAATATTTCTCTTGGCCTGGTCTGCATGATTAACATGATCTCCATAATTGATGGGGTGATTGTCAATACCAATTGGTGGAAGGGCATCTCGGGAGAATAAGATGCTGCGCTTGATGGACATGCTCTGTTTGTCAGGCCAGTATACTCGGTGACCATTGCTATTCAAATCATAGCCAACCCACTTGTGCCTCTTTTGTGCGAGAATGCCCAACTTTCCAGAGGAAGTGTCATGTACCCATACCCGGGATCCCCATATAGGTAAGCCTTTAATAATAGGTGGCTCGTCGTTTAGCATTTCATAAGGGGTTTTCCCATGTGGCAGGGCTCGAGTTGACCTCCGATTTTTCAAATACACCACATGCATCAAGGCTTCTCCCCAAAGAAAGCTTGGCAGCTGAGAGGCGATCATCATTGCTTGCACTTTTTCCATCAAAGTGCGATTCAAGCACTCAGCAACTCCATTTTCTTCCAGCATATCGTGAACAGTAAGCTTTCGTTCAGTGCCATTTTCATCTAGGAAGGTGATAAAGGCCATACTCAGGTATTCTCCACCATGGTTGGCATGTAGACATTTCACAGTGACACCAAATTGTGTCTGTAACCATGCAATATAGGATTTGTATGAGGCATATGCTTCCCCCTTAGTACGTAGAAGGTAAGTTGTTGTCCAACAACTGTAATCATCTGTGAAACTGATAAAGTATTCATGGCCACCTATGGTTCTGGTATGCGCTGGCCCCCAGAGATCGGAATGGAGTTCATCACCAAATACAGATGCATGCTCCCCTTCACAGACTTGATGTATAGCCTTCTGGGTGGACTTGGCAAGGATACAGGGACAGCATTCAAAGTCGGTTGCCATATCAGTAAGTTCAATGCCTTGGATCAGTCCCTTCCACACTAAGTTCTTCACGGCTTGAGCAGATATATGTCCCATTTGCTCATGTAGGTCACGCAATGTCATGCACTGACTCGATGAAGCACTAGCAACCATGTTGGAAGACCCATGAGCAACACGATATATGCCGTCCACCTTGGGAATGATCCCAATGACCATGCCACCACCATTTCGGATTTCACAACACCCCCTTCCAAAAATGGAAATGTAGCCAGCATCGTCTATACGCCCAATTGATATGAGGGTAAAAGCAAGTGATGGAGTATAGAGGACACCAGTAAGTCGTGCCCAATTTGTCATATTGCCATTTGGGACTGATATAAGCATGTCTCCTTTACCAATAGCTGTGAATATTTCTTGATTAGCAGCAGTAAGTGGTTTAGACTCCATTTCAACAAAATTGATGAAGTCATCACAGCAGGGAGATAGATGATGGCTCACACCCGAGTCATATAAGTCCCATAAGCATTCAGCAACACCTTTGGTGATTGCAGCAGAGGCATAGGCAACAGGAGGTATCACGACTGGGGAATCAGACTCGATAAGGAGTCCAGTGGCACCAGGACCATCAATATCATCATCAGCATAGATTGGGAGTCCAGATTCATTTCTACATGCAGAGTAGGGATGACTGATCACTTCAACATATTGGGGGTCATCATGGCCTTCATCATCGCTGACTGTGATAAGGCTGGGAAGATCAGAATTGGATAACTCAGAGAAATGGTCGACTTCATCAAGATTGTCATATATATCCAAAGGACCTGCAATGACAGACCATGTGCCAGCAACATTGGCTTGTAATGTTGCTGTACTGGCACTACCATTGCTTTTGATGACGTAGAGTTGGAGGATTGGGGCTTGGAAGTCTGGTATGTTGTCAAAGATGAGTTTTGCTTTTGCTTTTCTTTTTGCTTCGACGACTGATCAGATTTATCTTTCTCAGTGTTATCATCCTTCTTTGGGCTTGGACAAACTTCCTGACAATGGTTCTTGCCACCACAATTCCAGCATTCTCCAACTGGTCTCCTGGGTCCACGGCCATGGCCTTGCCAGCCACCATGTCTATTACCACCCCCAGCCTTCTGTCCAGGTTTCTCACTAGAAACAGTTGCCAAAGCTGTTCCGCTGCTTGAGCTAGCCTGTTTAGATTTTGAGGTAGACTTCTGATCTGCCTCTCGCCGGTCCCACTCTTCTATTGCAATAAGCATCAATGCTTCAGGGTCAAGTGATATGTCATGATCAACAGTATAATCCAAGAGTGTCCCACTCTTCACGGTTTTTCCTTGCTGTGCAAGCAACAGTAGTTTCATGTTAGCTGAAACTTGAGCAAGGAAATTTGAGAGATCAGGGGGTACAAAATTGATAACTAGTGCACAATAGTCATCGTCGCTCACTGTGATCCCAACATTCAGGAGGGTTTCATACTTCATATGGATATGATCAAATTCAGCATGTAAATCAGCTCCTTTTTCATAACACATTGCCATGAAATCTGCATGCAAATTCGACTTGACGAGCAGACTCTTCTGAGTAAACTCATTCACCAATGCAGTCCAAATATCAGCAACTGTCGTTTTACGAATATACTTGGCGAATATTGAGTCCAGGAGCTTCTGAGTTAACAGGTACATTGTGAGATCTTCTTTTTCTTGCCAATCAGCCAATAACTTTGTGTCTGTCTCACTGTAGGATCCTCCTACGAGTGGCAAAACATCTGGCTTCAGGTTTGTCCCATCAAATTGGGACCATGCATGTTTCTGCTTCACAGCAATGGTGAAGTGCTTCTGGAAAATGATCCAGTTCGATCCATTTGCTTCCAAACAATCAACGGCAGAGTTGAAGTCAGATAATGAAGTGTGAGTGGACATGTTTTCGAAATCGGCAAAGTGATCTGTGCAATTTAGCAGAGGGCAGGGCCCATAACCTGTAGTGAGTTGTATGAGCTCAGTCTCATATAGCAAGGACTGAGGTATGACCATCAAGCCACAAACAGCTAAACGAACAACTGTACAGTTGTCACATCAAAAGTAATAAACAGAGAAATATCCTAAAATAGTAAATGCACATCTGCGCCATCAGTCCATCAGTGTGGTTGAATGTGCTCGTGTTCGGGGTTGAACTCCAACACCAATGCTCATCAGTGCACTATGAAATCATTATAAGTTTGTGATAAAAAAAATTAGTACAATTGAATTACCTGTAGCAAATCCTCAAAATCTTGTGCTGCTAATTTTTTCATTCTGGGAGCATTTGAACCAAAGTGACAGATTGTTCCATTGCCAAAGGTTGGAGCTTGTCTATACCTAAATGAGACTATAAGTAAAAGAGTGGTATCAAATCAAGTATATAAATGACATTACTGTTCATTTAATGTTTGAATTGCATAACCACCATTTGCAATCAAAATACACATTAAATGAGTAAATGTTGCCTTCCAGATGCCAAGTTCAAATTCATGCATCAAATTGGGGATGAACATTTCATAATGATTAAAGCCATGTTGTGCAAGTCACTGGGAAAAAGCACTCTGATACCAGTCTTGTCAGGACATGCAAAAATCTGACAATTCAGGTGCACCTACATGTACAGGTGTAAGAGAGCATGAGCTGAGCTTGTTCATTACAAAAGGGTTGTTAATTGAGAGTCCATTTTCAAAAAGCCATCAATGAGCAAGTGTGACATCTGCCTGCAAACCTGGATCATCATTTCTGGCATTCTTGTGATGGTTTTCAATATTGAGCTTCTTGCCTATGTCACATACTTTGTCTTTTGGTACATAACAGTGAGGACATGGAGATGCCCCAAGGTATTTGATGCATGATAGCAAAACTCTGCCAACACAAACATGAGTTAACTGTGATGGACCTGTGAAGGAGAGACTGTGGCTTACTTTTCAGGGTAATTGGCTGCATAAGTAAAAAACTGTGGGAATACAAGGTGTCATATACCATCAGAAAAGGTATGTTCAAATCCATTAACATAAGCATCCATAAATTCATCATCAAGAATTTGAAGCCAAATCCATTGAAACAAATCATGCTTGCAGTGCATCAAGACATATGAACTGGCTGGAATCTCATAGATACTCCAGTAAACATCTTGAAAGTTGTCACTTAGCTGAATTATTGTCAAGACCAGTAAATCATAATGTTGGCTACAGACAAACCTTCAGTATATATGCAAGATGATGCACAGTAAATGAGGTGACTTTGCTTCAAATATATTTGGATTGGTTGCTGAAGTACAGATAGACTGGCCATAGTGATGCATTTCTGAAACTGGCCAAGTGCATCGAGTCAGACAAAAGCATGATTGATGCAATTATATGTTCTCCTGCATCAGGGTGTTGCTGTAGTCAAGTATGTTCATGAACAAATGCATCAGAATTGTACATTTCTGAATAGAGATGTTCTGGTCCTGCTGAGTCTGTTGGTTTCCAGTATTCTTTGTATGGGACCCAATGGAATGTGTCAATGGCAATGTCATGGAGCACTGCCTTGATGGCTGCAAGCAGGTGTTGATAAAAGACACCTTTAACTGGAAAAGTTGGTGTGTCTGACTCTGATCTGTGTCTCCTCCCCGCACATGGGAGAGGGAGTGTGACAGAACCTTCAATCCATCCATCTTGTGTACTGAATACTGTGTCTTTCAGGTCATTTGCAGAATTGGTGAACTTGTCAAGCTGTTTGCATGCTCAAGTCACATTGAAATTGATTAGATCTTCAGTATTGAAACCTGGAGCATGCAGAACCTCATGAACAAGGTGAGTAACCTCTGGGTTTGACTTTGAATTCATGCCAGTATGAATCCAACTCATGATAAGGAGTGTAGTTGCATTATCGAAAGGGCCAAGAACATTGTTCTCAACACTTTTGAGGGAGTGTCCAAAAATGGACCACCAGGGTCACTCCTCAGCAGGATCAAGGGGCTCGTAATTTGGTGAATTAAGAATTTCAGTGATAGTGGGTGCTGTTGGGTAGATAGATGGATACCTGTGTAGATAGCACCTGAAGATGCCAAACAAGTTTGGTCTCATGTCATATATATTGAAAACTACAGGCAATATGTTGGGTGTCTGCAGTTCCAGTACATCATTATCAAGTGGTGAATTTGACTCAGATGGTGATTTGAGTGAGTATGACTGCAGTGTGTCTGGGTCATGAGCCTCAGGCTGTGGAGGGGACAGTGGTAAAATGTCTCTAAATTTTGCTGGTAGTCACCTTGTGTGTTCACTATGTCTCAGTACAATTTCATGTCTTGGTACAGTTTCAGCCTGTACTGGCATAGTTTCTGGCTGTATTTCTCAATAAATAGCAGAAATAAAAGACAAAAATCATCACTTACACCTTTTGGAGGCTCATGTTGACTGATATCCATGTGAGGGGAGTCTAAATCCATGATTGCCCTGTTATCCTGGGCATCAGTCAGGGCATCTTTCCTTGCCTTATCTGTTATGAGCTGGAGAGGAGCCCCTGAGACATGTGACAGGGACCATACAGGAGTCAACAAATTCTGTTGACAGGATAACTTGATGAAGGCTCTGGAACACTTGGTGGCATATGGAAAGCCTATATTTCAGTAATGATGACTTGATGACTATGCACTCCCCTCTATTTATGCACAGGATCAGTGGATTGAAGGCTCTTGGGATTTATCCCTATTTATTCAAGATTTACGGATAAGTGGAATGAGCTTTGGGACTGGACAGCTGATGAAGAGTCAGGACTACTTAAATGGAAAGACTATGGCCTGATGTTGGTGGCCTGTATGTGTGTGGGAAGAGATTAGGTCAGCAAGATGCTGAGCTGGGATGGTGGGTCCTTGATAAGGATCTGAAGCAATGCCATGCTCATGGGATGAGTGCTGGACTAGTGGCAACATGTTAGGATGCCAAACAATAGAAGACTGCAGAGCCAAGGAATGGCATATGGGTGCATGCATATATGGTTAGATGGGAAGGGAGTCCATTGCTGCACCCCCTTAATGGACGAGGGGTTTTAGCTGTGCATGGACCAGGATCTTTCATATAAGTAGGGAGTACTTTCTTGACTTAGGGCCCTAAGGCTCTAGGTGGTTTATGTTAAGATAAAGTCTTTACACAACCTAAGGTTTGAGAAGAGTAGAGAGAAGAGAACCAGAGTAGATTGTGTAGATGACACAAACTATCTTAAGGCTAAGGAATATGGCTCTAAAAGCCCTACTTACAGTGACCCAAAAAACTGTCTGGATGTTTAGTGAAACTGGAAAGAATGGTTCATAACTCCAGAAATAAATTATATAAAAATCTGAAATAATCATATGTTAAGGGTAGATATATAATGGTTATGCTTACATTAGCATGGCCTCATAGTATAGCTAGTAATGTGGTTAAGAATTGGACATTGGACAGGGCACATCCAGACAGTTTCTTTGCTCCACTAATTAACATTTATTTTCAGTACTTAGTGTATCCCCCTTTGGCCTTCAACACTGCAGCAACCCTTCTAGGCATGCTCTTGATCAAATCAATGCATACCTCCTTTGGAATCTTCTCCCACTCTGCCTCCACCCTCTCCCACAACTCCAAGATCCCCTTTGGCTGTTCTGGGTATGTTCCAAGCCTCTTCTTGAGGTGCCACCATAGATGTTCTATTGGATTCAAGTCTGGAGACTGTGCTGGCCAGTCTAGAACCTCAACCTGATTCTCCACAAACCATTCCTTGGCAACCCTAGATGTGTGTTTGGGGTCATTGTCCTGCTGGAACACAAACCTTTCCCTATCCATCCCACAATAATCCACTGTCTGGAACAGGTGGTCTTCCATGATCTCTCTGTACACTTCTCCATCCATCCTACCATCTATCCTGCACATGTAACCCACACCATGAGCTGTCATGCACCCCCAAATCATCAGGCTTCCTCCACCAAATTTGACTGTGCCATTGACATACTGCTGTGTGAGCCCAGTGCCTGGCCTTTTCCACACCCAAACCCTCCCATCAGAGCCCAAATGATTGATTTTGGTCTCATCTGAGAATACAACCCTAAACCAGTCCTCTTCAGTCCAGTATTGGTGCTTGAGAGCAAACTCATAGCATTGCTTCCTGTGTTGCTGGGAGAGAAGGGGCTTCTTTGACTTCACAGCAGCCTTCAGATTACCCCTCTTGAGTGCATTGCAAATGGTTTGGGTGCTGACATTGAGGGAGAGAAGGGACTTTGCCTGGGAGGCATTGTCAACCTGTCCAGAGGTGATGGAATGGATGAGATGTTGTTGATCATGGGGGGAGAGCTTGGATGGGTGACCTCCAGAAGATGTTGGGGGTGTAACAGAGAGTCGAGAGCGGATCTCAGAGACAGTAGAATGTCCAATGTGAAGTTTGGAAGCAATACTTTGACAGGAATGGCCCTCTTGAAGAAGGGAGATGACAGAGAGTTGAGTTTCAGCAGAGTGTGACCTCATGGTGTGGTGGGGAATGAAATAAAGTCAAAGTTGATGCCAGAGTGCTATTTCAACATTAGTCACATGACTTTGTTGAATAAAAGCCAAATTTCCCACAATCACATGATGTTCAATCAGTGATTGCACAGAGCAAAGAAACTGTCTGGATGTGCCTTGTCAGATGTACAAATTTTAACCACATGACTAGCTACCCTATGATGTCATGCTTATGTCAGCATAACCATTATATACCTACCCTTAAAATATGATCATGTCAGATTTTTATATAATTTATTTCTTGAGTTATGAACCATTCTTTTGAGTTTTACCAAGCATCCAGACAGTTTTTTGGGTCACTGTATATACTACTAGCCTCATGTACTCCTCATGCCCTTTCCATATATGTCCACTTATGTAACAGAAGAAAAGAAAAAGAAATTAGAAATTGTATGTTCTTAACATAACCCTCTCTTTAGGGATTCAGTTCCATGGAGTCCTCATTTATCCTTTTCTGTGATTTTTTGATCCCTTCTCCATTTGTTCCAGTTTTGTTCCAACCTTTCTAAGTATTCTCTTTTGAATTTTCCATCTTCCCATCCAAACAAGGTTTTTGGTGTTTGTGGTTGTGTGAAGTTTTGATATCATGTGAACTTTAAGTCACTTATCCTTATTCTTCAAGGTGTGCTAGGATGGAGGTGGTGGAATTTGTTGATACACCAGTCAGCATTGTGACAGTTTGTTGCTGGTTCCCATGTGGAATCTTCTACTGGGTAATTTTTCCATTTTACTAGGTATTCCAACTGTCCTTTTCCTCTTTTGCTGATTTGACTGTCCAGTATTTTTTTTCCACTTCATAATCACCAGTCTTGTCCTCCTTCTTTTGTTTGTTTTTGTGGTCAGATTTGCAGCATTTTTGTTGTGGAAAAGTGGGTTCTTGATATGGTTTCAGCAAAACTTCATTGAACACATTATACACCTTCCAGCTTGCAGGAATTAGGAGTCAATATGACAATGCTCCTACTTTTTTGATTACTTTGTAGGGTCCTACAAATTTTTCTCCTAATTTCTTGGTTGGTTGAACAGATGGGATATTTTCAGCATTTAAGTAGACTTGATCTCCTTTTTTGTATTTGATAGGCTCCCATCTCTTTTTATCATATTGAGCCTTCATGGAGTCTTGTGCCTTTTTAAGCAATATTTGCACCTTTTCCCATACTTTTTTCTGTTCTTCAATAAATTGTCCTATGGCTTCTACCCTTGGTTTAGATGGTTGATCCACTGTCCCCTTATTTGGATTGTATCTGTAATTCATTGTTAAGAGGTAACCTCCACACAACCCAAGGTTTGAGACAAAGTGTATTGGAGAGACCCTAGTAGTTGTGTAGGTGACACAAACTATCTTAAGGCTAGAGACTATGGCTCAGAGAGCCCTACTTATATACTACTAGCCTCATGTCCCTTCCCATATATGGCTGCTTATGTAACTAAAGAAAAGAAAAGAAAAGGAAAAGAAATTAGAATTCATACATTCTTAACATAACCCTCTCTTCAGGGATTCAGTTCCATGGAATCCTTGTTTGTTCTTTTCAGCAATCTTTTGGTTTCCTTTCCACTTTTTCCAGTTTCGTTCCAGCTTTTCTAAGTATTCTTTTTTGAATTTTCCATCTTCCCATCCAAATAGGGTTTTCAGTACTTGTGGCTGTGTGAAATTTTGATATTGTGTGAACTTCAAGTTGCTCATTCTTATCCTTCAAGGAGCACTTGGATGGAGGTGGTGGAATTCGTTGATACACCAGTTGGCATTGTGACAATTCGTCACCAGTTCCCATGTGGAATCTTCTACTGGGTAATTTTTCCATTTTACTGAATATTCCAACCACCCTTTTCCTTGTTTGCTAATGTGACTGTCTAGTATTTTTTCCACTTCATAATTGCCAGTCTCATCCTCTTCCTTTTGTTTATTTTTGCAGTTGGTTTTGCAGTGTTTCTGTTGTGGAAAAGTAGGTTCTCAATATGGTTTCAACAGTGTTTTGTTAAATACGTTGTACACCTTCCAGCTCGCAGGGATTAGGAGTTGATAGGAGGATGTCCCTACTTTTTCAATTACTTTATAAGGTCCTATGAATCGTTCTCCTAATTTTTTTGTTGATTGAACAGAGGGAATATTTTCGGCATTAAGGTAAACTTGATCTCCTTTCTTATATTCGATAGGCTCTCGTCTTTTCTTATCATATTGAGCCTTCATGGAGTCTTGTGCCTTTTTGAGTGAACTCTGTGCCTTTTCCCATACCTCTTTCTGTTCTTCTATAAACTGCCCTACAGCTTCTACCCTTGGTTTGGATGGTTGCTCTACCATCCCTTTGTTTGGATTATATCCATAGTTCATCATAAAAGGAGAATATCCCATTGCTGAGTGCTGTCTGTCAGTTATAACAGAATTGAGTTACTGCTAACCAGTTGCTCCAGTTGTCCTGCTTTTCGTTTACAAACATGGATAGTAGTATCTTGACTTCTTGATTAGCTCTTTCCGATTGTCCATCAGTTTGGGGATGAAATGCTGTGGAGGGATTTCCTTTAATTCCCATTAGTTTGAAGAATTCTTTCATGAATCTGGAAACAAATTGTGGCCCTCTATCACTTATTACTTTCTTTGGAATTCCGTGTTCCCTAAACACATGATCTCTAAATAATATTGCTACACCTTTTGATGTGAGAGTGGTGTTGGTAGGAATGAAGTATGCTTTCTTTGTGAATTTATCAATGACCATTAGAATTGCATTATATCCCTTATACTCTGGTAATGGTCTGATTATGTCTAATGCAATATCCTCCCATGGTTGTTTAGGTATTGCATGAGGGATCAGGGGTGCTGCCTGTTTTTGTCAATCTGGTTTAACTGTCTGACAGGTTTGGCATCCTTTTATATATTTTTCTATGTCCTCCCTCATGTTTGGCCACCAATAGTCTCTAGTAATGAGTTCTAGGGTTTTTGCTATTCCTGGATGCCCCCAACAATGATGTAATGATATTGCTTCTTCCCTTAATTTCATTACAGCAGGGATATATATTCTTCCTTTCCAGGTTACTTGATTAGTTCCTTTGTTGAACTTGTACCCTTCTTCATTACTTTCAACTCTTTTTCATACTTGAGTATCCCATTGTCTTTTGTTGGTCTTTTTTATTCCATTGACCAATGTTACCCACTCCCCAGTCCAGTCATCTAATCATACAAATAATTCATCCTTCAGTAAAAGTACATCTTCATTATCTTTTTCTCCTTTCTCATAATCTGCCCTTCTTGATAGCAAGTCCACCTTTGAATTTGACTTTCTGGATCAATGTTTAATTATGAAATCGTATTCTTGTAGATCTATTACCCATCAAGCTTGTCTTTGATTCAGGTTCTGTGGTTTCCTGAAATATGTAAGATTTTGGTGATCTGTCAAAATCTCGATTGTTTCCTTTGCTCCTTTCAAGTATTGTGATCTAAGGAATGCATTATTGCTGGCATTTCCTTATCATAAATTTCATAGTTCTGTTCTGCTGCATTCAGAGCTTTGGAAATGAATGCTACAGGTCTCCAAATTCCCTCTTGTTGCTGAGATAGGATTGAACCCATAGTGAAGTCTGATGCATCTGTTTCGATCCAAAATTGTCCATTTTCATTAGGTATGGCCAGCACCGCTTCTTCTGCTATTCTTTCTTTTAATTTAAGCATAGCTTCACTCTGTGACTTTCCCCATTCCCACTCCTTTTTTCCTGTTAACTCTGTTAACAGTTTTGCTTCCTGTTATGAGCACACCTCTTATTTCAAACTTTACAGTAACGACATCGATGACACTTATGAAGATACGGTCATGAGGAGTCAGGAGATATTTTTCATTTCTTTTTATCTATTTTACTTCGCTCAAACGTCTACGAGCAAGACTACACAATGGGACTCTAGGAGGATGGCCTACGTGAACTGCGGTCCCTATTAGGAAGGTGGTTAGGTCAGCATTGGCTATGGAGATAGACCGAGTGCCGACAGGGAACACGGCCCAATGATGGGCCTACGCCATGAAAGGAATCATGAGCGGCACGGCGCCTGAGGGGCGACATGGGAACACCGAGGAGTACCGAGTCAACGGTACGGCGTGCATGGGAATCGGCCGAAGACCTGAACAATAGGAAGGCCACATGCAGACAACCCAGGAGTTGGGTGTGGGAGGAACTCTCCACGAATAGTTAGATGGGCGCAGATCGGCAGCTGCGCATTGATCCCGGCTTGAGGGACTTTAGCTGCGCGCTGTCTGCGCACAGACCAGGGGAGCGGTATATAAGGGCCGTAGTTTACAGTAGGAGACTCTTAAGTCTCTAGATAGTCTATTGTCACTAGACATAGCTACAGAGCAATCTCATCTTCTTTGACCTAACAAGTCACACTCTGAGTCGTATAGGTTGTGTCTAGGGCAGTCCTGACATAATCTAGAGACTTTACTCTCTACCCCATTGACCCTGTCTAGCACCGAGCACGCCGCTCGTAGTTGCGAAGGACATTCAACAGCCTAGTTTCTTCTTTGACGGTTGTAATCCAATTATCCCAGAACCGTTGTCGACGTCGACCACGACATACTTTGACGGTTGTAACCTGATTATCCCAGGACCGTTGGCGACTTCGAATTCGACAGACCACTGTCAACGGGCACTGTTTAAGTGTCCTCAATACGCCCACAGGGGCCTGGCTACAAACCCAAACTTGGGTAGTCTACAAACAGTAACAGACGAGAGTACTAGCATTGCTGGGAGAGCGTAGGCAGGAGACCACAGACGCGCCCTGGGTGTAGTACACTGTTATTGCGGAAGAGCTCAGGAACAAGCGAAACAACTTTATTGGTGCTGCATATCAAGGCTGAACCCAAGTTCCTCACACACTCCCTGTACTAGCAACCCTACCTGATTTCGGGTTGATAACTAGGCACAAAGATAGTGAGGCGAATTGCCGGGTGCACCCAATAAATAGCTTGCGGACCCACGACACTGCAGACAGCAACCCTCTTGTTTCCCAAGAGGCATCATCGACAGGTGCGGATTTTTTGACTGCCGCATGAACGGATCAAGTGTCAGTGGAGGGCCTGAACTTGGTTGAAGATTATTTTACAGGAACTACCTATCATCCCTCATCGCAAAAATGAATTGCCGTTTCCAATACGTACTCCCATACGCCCAGGCGACACTCTCAGGGATCGGTCAGATCTTTGAGGCAGACTGGGTCGACTCTATCGAACCTGTCCTTGTTAGGACACCAACCTTCATTGGTGACACTATCGTACGCCACTATGACAACCACGTCAGACTATACTGGCAGTACCGCAAAGATGAGCAGAAGAGAGAACGCGCTGAGGTGCAACAATTATTACGAAAGAGAGAGCAACAGCAGGAGCTCGAGCAGAAGGAAGCATGGGAGGCCCTTCTGATGGAACGCGCGGCTACCAAAGCAGTACTACGCACTGAACGCGCAATGCGCAAGGCAGAACGAGAGTACCAGACTCTCATAACATTACTGGAGGACCAATACAAAGGCAACACCTCCAACCCGATCTGGCTGGCTCTTGTTTCCTCGAAATATAATCAATGGTTGATGCTCATCAACAACAGGGACAAAGCCATTACATGATACAGAGTGGCAGTGGAGCGACTACAATGCGCCCACCATGTGGAAGAATTATATGCTCACGAGGGAATGACCATGTCACACGAGGACTGGAATGCTTGGATGCATGCGTTAAATGGCAACATCTTACCAGGCTTCTGGTGGACCATTCGAATGGGCCCCGTCCCTGAACAACTTGCACCTACAGTTCCAGGATTTTGTTATCTCTGCCTCATCAAGCCAGAGTACTGGAATAAATACGAGTGGCCCACATACCCGACCATCGAAGCAATCTGGCAGATGGAAAGACAATTCTGTGAAGAAGGAATTAGAACCAGGTGGACTGCCACAGAACGACCCGATGTTGTACATATAGGCCTAGAGATGGCCAATACCAACGGATGGGATATGGTGGAAAGATTACTCACCAGCGGTCACTGAACGCTCCGTGTAGGAGCAGAGCAAATGGAGAACCCCGAAGTAGGCGAGATAATAAGCCTAGGGGAAGAAAGCGATTTAGGAGAACCAGAGCAACCAGCGCGATCAAACGCAGCGGCAGCTCTGGTGGAAATAGATCCTTGTTTACAAAATGGTCGTCCCGGACTAACTGAACAGCAACAAAACAAGTTGCACCTGAAGCATCCAGGATATTGTTACCTCTGGCTGGTAAAACGAGAATATTGGAATTCGTACAAATGGCCAGCATACCCCACGATTAGGGAAATATACGGATGGGATCCGGAACTCATGGACGAGTACCGACCCATATATTGGAGGCGAACGAAGGGATGCAACCACATGTGGCATTGTGTTCGAGTCTCAGGAGAACCAGGAGGATGGCCGTGGATGAAGGAAATGATGTGGCAGGGATACGGATCACACCGAGTTGGGGTAGGAACCTTTCAACTAACAGTCGATATGGTCACTCAAGCCTACCATGCAATACTCGGATGGAGGAACCATTGGGCGGACTCTGAAACACTCGAATCCCTTCCAAACACTCAACCGGCTGCAGCTGTAGCCGCCCGAGAAAACGAAATCCACCGCCAAGAGGAAGAGAGACAGCAGGCTATCACCAGCGCTGGACAGGCTCTCGTAGCCATAATAAATGAGTACCAGCGGAGTTCTCGACCAGAACCAGGACCCCTCACAAAAGCAGAAATGCCCGACTATTACCAAGGGGATCCAAGGACAGTCGACGGGTGGTTACGACAAATGGAAACATATTTCATGTTGGCAAGAGAAATAGATGTCAAAAGAAGAATTTCCATATGTCTATACCGAATGAGAGGCGGGAAAGGAGACAGAGCTGCAGATTGGAGTGGAGTCAAACTTAAAGCACTTCAAGAAGCGCTCCAGGAATATCAGGACAAAGTAGACAACAACAGATGGAGCTCACAGCTGGACTGGCAACAGTTAAACGAGGGAGAGTCAACAGATGATAACAGAGCATGGGTGCGACGGCCATTACACAATCAATTCCCATTCACAGATTGGGCCGACTTTAAAAATCAAATGCACGAATTCTTCATGTCCACAGAAACGAAGGAAAAAGCAATTGAAGCACTGCTCAGGTTGCGACAAGGAACGATGATAGTCGAAGACTATATCATAAAGTTCAACTCCCTCACCTCATTAACAGACTGGAACAACTCAGCCCTGATCTCGCAATTCCAGAATAATCTCAATCCAGCCCTAGGATGGGACTTGATTCGATATGGAGGACTCCCAGACAATGCCACACTTGTTCAAATACAAACATGAGTAACCGCACTTGCCCGAGCTTACAGGAAGGCCAACGAAGCATATGGCTTCCCAAAAGCACGACAAGAGTATCAAGAGCAGACCCCGAGTAGTAACCCCCATCCTCAATATCAGTACAAGGCCCCAGCTCCCTTCACATCTGGCAGCCGAGATCCAAATGCCATGGACGTCGACAGAAAACCACGAACTAAACTGTGGTGTTATAATTGTCAAAAAGAAGGACATACTAAGTGGAGATGTCCACAACTCGGAGAAAGAATAATACCCGAATGTGCCAACTGTGGTAAAAAGGGACACCCAACAGAAAGGTGTTGGGAAAGGAAAAGAATCACGGCTGGAGATAAAGGCAAACAAATCATACAAGCAACCAGCGCGATAAAACACAGCGGCAGCTCAGGGGAAATGACCCCAGAAGGATGTGCCAAAATAGAGGAGGTCTCAGATTTTGGCGAAAGCCAGTAGACAAGTGCTCTGTCTCACTGGCCTCTAGTTCAAGTTCTCTTAGTGGTGTACCAGTACCAGTAGATTCCCAAATAAACATGCATGCCTTACTTTACAAATGCAAAGGGAACGTACATCACATAAGGAACTTAGAAATGAGCGCTAAACCCGAAAAAAGATTAAAAACATGGACGCCACCATGGGTACTGAGACGTATCTGGCAACAAGACGAACAAACGGCAATCGAATGCCTAAGGCAATGGGTAGAACCCAAACAAATAAAAGAAGTAGATGGAAAACTCGTTAAACAATTAAATGCACTGTCGGAAACTGACGCCCTTTGGAACCTGGTTCACTTGAGAGAAAAAGTGGTACAAGGAATAGGGAAACAAGAGTTGGATTTGAAAGGAACACTGACAACTATGGATACACTTCAGTCCACCAACATAACCATGCTACTAGACTCCGGTTGTACTGCTTCATGTATAAGCGAGGAGTTCATAGAAAAACACCAAATGAACAAGAAAAAGCTACTACGCCCGATACCAGTATATAATGCAGATGGGACACGCAACGGGTCGGGAAGCGTAGAATACTTTGTTCAATTCAAGTTACGAATAGGAACTCACGAGGAGGTTATGGATTGTGCTGTGGCCAGACTTAGCAAGACCGATCTTTTCCTGGGACATGACTGGTTGGAACATCACAACCCAACCATAAATTGGAAAAAGAAGTCCTTAGAGTTTAACCGATGTCCCGGTACTTGTTGGAAACCATCCTCTGTACAGGAGCCGGAGGATGAGATTGATGTGTCATACCATTTACAGGAAGGGGAACGCCTTCTAGCTGTTCACGTTGGAGACCCCGAGCTACGGGTACGAGCCTTTGCCTCAACTGCAACAAAGATAGCTGCGGAGCAGGCAAAAATGGAAAAGAAACGAACACTAGAGGAGGCAGTCCCTCACCATTACTTGGAACATCGGAAGGTGTTTGAAAAGGAAACCTTTGACGAATTACCACCACAACGACGCTGGGATCATGCAATCGAGCTTATACCTGGCTCGACTCCAGTAGATTGCAAAATCTACCCTCTTAATAGGGACGAACAACAACAGCTAGACGATTTCCTGAAAGAAAATTTGGAGTCTGGACGGATCCAAGCTAGTAAATCACCAATGGCGTCTCCGTTCTTCTTTGTGAAGAAGAAAGACGGGAAACTCAGGCCTGTACAGGATTACAGGAAACTAAACGAAATGATGGTCAAGAACCATTACCCTCTACCTCTCATAGGGGAGCTCGTAGACCAACTATCACAGGCAAAGGTCTTCTCCAAAATGGACATACGTTGGGGATACAACAATGTCCGGATAAAGGAAGGCGACGAATGGAAAGCTGCTTTCCGAACAAACAGAGGGTTATTCGAACCACTAGTCATGTTCTTCGGCCTCACCAATTCACCTGCTACCTTCCAGACCATGATGAACGACATATTCCGAGTCGAAATCGCTGAAGGATGGGTGGTTATTTACATGGACGACATCTTGGTGTTCTCAAAAAACCAAGAAGAACACACAAAACATGTTAATAGAATACTCGAGAAATTGGAAAAACACAAGTTGTCGCTGAAGCCTGAGAAGTGCTTCTTTGATAAAAACGAAATTGACTTCTTAGGAGTTATCATAGGAAAGGACACAGTACGAATGGATCCTGCAAAAGTAAAAGCAGTATCCGAATGGCCAAGACCTAAGTGCAAAAAGGAAGTCCAACAGTTCCTGGGCTTCGTAAATTTCTACAGACGATTTGTGCGGGACTTTGCAAAATTAGCCAAGCCGTTGACACGGCTCACAGGAAAGGAGGAATGGCTGTGGACACAGCTGCAGGACGAAGCCTTTGATAGGCTTAAAATGACAATAGCAGAAGAAGTTGTACTTCGGATCCCCAACGAGGATGGACAGTTCCGAGTAGAAGTAGACGCCTCGGACTTCGCTATAGGGGGAATACTGTCTCAACAAAAGGAAGATGGGTTGTGGAAACCGGTGGCCTTCATTTCTAAGTCGCTTAATGATGCCGAGCGCAATTACGAGATATACAATAAGGAAATGCTCACGGTAATGCACGCCTTTTACGAATGGGTGCATTACCTTAAAGGAGCAAAGCAAACCATCGAGGTTCTGACAGATCACCAGAACCTAACATATTTCCGAAAAGCACAGAATCTCAACAGGCGGCAGGCAAGATGGGTTACAGACCTACAAGACTACAACTTCATAATAAAACACCGAAGTGGGAAATCAAATACTAAAGCAGACCTGCTATCCCGATGGGCTGGACACGAGAAAGGAGAAACTGACAATGAAGGTGTCATCCTCCTTAAGGAACATCTATTCAGTTCGAGTTTTTGATGATGATCGAGCCATAGACGCCATCATCAAAGACATTAAAGAAGTCCCTCGCTGACAGTGGGAAACCCAAGTGACAAAAGGATTGGAAGTCGCTGGAGGGGAATACAAAATGGATAAGGGGCTAGTAACCTGGCAAGGACACGTATACGTACCAGCAGTACCAGCACTTCGGGAAGATATCATCGCTATCCACCACTCATGGGGGCACTCCGGGGTAGCCAAAACATTGGAATCGCTCACCAGGAACTTCTGGTGGCCCAATATGCGAAAAGATATTGAGCGTTATATCCCTGGTTGCAAAACGTGCCAGAAAGCAAAGCCAGACAGGACTGCCCGAGCAGCACCATTACGACCCAATGAAGTTCCTACAGAACCGTGGGAAATTATTTCAGTCGACTTCGTCGGACCACTCCCCGAATCAAAAGGAAATAACATGGTTTTAGTTATCATAGATAGGTTCACCAAGAAAACCTATTTTATACCTACCACATCCGAAATTACTTCGCAAGGAACAGCAGTGCTGTTCAGGGACAATGATTTAGGGAGCACGGACTCCCCAGAAAAGTAATTAGTGACAGAGGACCACAATTCGCCTCAAAATTCATGATGGACCTATATGGAATGTTGGGGATCAAAGCCAACAGGTCTACAGCCTACCACCCACAAACAGATGGGCAAACAGAACGGGTCAATCAGGAGCTGAAGGAGTTCCTGACCATCTTTGTTAACAACCGACAAGATAACTGGTCGGATTGGCTGTCTGTGGCTCAATTCTGCCACAACGATCGAGTGCACTCAGCTACCGGGTTCACACCATTTTACATGAATTACGGACAACACCCGAATAAGGGTCTCGACCCTACCTATGCACCAAAGGCAGTAGCAGTCGAGCAATTAGCAAAAGAATTGGAGGACGTCCACGCTAAGGCAAAGATAGCGCTAGAAAAAGCGGCGCAAATAATGAAAGAGCGATACGATACCCATTGCCAGGAGGCGCGGGAATACAAGCCCGGGGACAAGGTCTACCTCAGCACGGAGAACCTTCCGGTCATCTGAGCCATGAAGAAATTAGATGGGAAATTCATCGGGCCTTTGGAGGTACTTGCAAAAGTAGGAGAGTCCTCGTACAAATTAAAAGTTCCAGCCTCATGGAAGGTCTACAACGTCTTCAACGAAGTCCTCTTGAAGCCATATAGGGAACCGGTTTTCCCGAAACAACAAGCTAAGGCAGCAGCGCGCAAGGACACGCAAATGGTAGAAGAATCCCAGGAGGGAGAGTACGAAGTTGAGGAAATCTTGGAAAGCCGAATAAGTGGCAGAGGAGGAGCGAGGCTGGAGTACCTCGTCAAATGGAAAAATTATCCGGTGGAGGAGGCCACCTGGGAACCAGTAAAGAATGTCGTCAACGCACCTGCCATAGTAAAGAAATTTCATAAAACAAATCCTGATGCTCCCAAACTCGTTAGAAACATTCAAGATGGGATTTTGTACATCCAGTACACCCAAATGACACCCAAACAACCTACTAGTGCAACAAGGCACAAGAAGGCCCAGGGAACTCATTGGAAAGACTGACAGAGATTGTTCGGATGGGAGGATGGCCGTTTTGGGCCAAAGTACCTGGCAAATATGGAGCGCCGATGGCGCAACTGGAAGGGCGACAGGGCAGCGATCATGGAGCTGCCAGATGACACCGATGGGACGTTCTCCAGAGACTTGGAGCGCGTCGGGCGGTCTAAACCCATGCTTAATTTCCCTCAGACGACAGAAGCGGAGGAGCTAGCAGAGGAGAAAAGAGCTCAAGAAAAAGATATGGCAGTACTGGCCAAGAAAATCCTTAAAAGAGAGAAGACGGGTGTGGCTGCTAAGGAGAGCAGCGAGTCGGAAGATAACCGACAGAGGAGGATCAGAGGCACAAGACGCCAAGAAAAACCATTGGTCAACTACAAGACCACCATTGAAGACGTCGAGGACGTCGACTCAGAACAAACCGGGCTGTCGCCCGATGACCAGCAAGCGTGCTTGGCCACGTTTTATGCAAGGATGAAGGAGGACCCAAGATATGTGGACTCCACCACGTCAGCCTCTCGGGACGCGAGGCCTTGAGGGGGGGGTGATGTTATGAGCACACCTCTTATTTCAAACTTTACAGTAATGACATCGATGACACTTACGAAGATACAGGTCATGAGGAGTCAGGAGATATTTTTCATTTCTTTTTATCTATTTTACTTCGCTCAAACGTCTACGAGCAAGACTACGCAATGGGACTCTAGGAGGATGGCCTACGTGAACTGCGGTCCCTATTAGGAAGGTGGTTAGGTCAGCATTGGCTATGGAGATAGACCGAGTGCCGACAGGGAACACGGCCCGATGATGGGCCTATGCCATGAAAGGAATCATGAGCGGCACGGCGCCAGAGGGGCGACATGGGAACACTGAGGAGTACCGAGTCAACGGTACGGCAGTGCATGGGAATCGGCCGAAGACCTGAACAATAGGAAGGCTGCATGCAGACAACCCAGGAGTTGGGTGTGGGAGGAACTCTCCACGAATGGTTAGATGGGCGCAGATTGGCAGCTGCGCATTGATCCTGGCTTGAGGGACTTTAGCTGTGCGCTGTCTGCGCACAGACCAGGGGAGCGGTATATAAGGGCCGTAGTTTACAGTAGGAGACTCTTAAGTCTCTAGATAGTCTATTGTCACTAGACATAGCTACAGAGCAATCTCATCTTCTTTGACCTAACAAGTCACACTCTGAGTTGTATAGGTTGTGTCTAGGGCAGTCCTGACACTTCCTTGGCAAATCCTCTTACAAACCATCGATAAAAATTTACAAAGCCCAGAAATTGCTGTACTTCTTGTTTACACTTTGGTTCCGGCCATTCTTTAATTGCTTTGACTTTGGCTGGATCCATCTTTATTGAGTCCTTGGTAATGATTACTCCTAGAAACTCAATTTCTTCCTTATTGAAGTAACACTTTCTGGTTTTAATGACAGTTTGTTTTGTTCCAATTTTGCCAGTATTCAATTAACATGTTCTACATATTGTTTTTTGTTTTCAGAGAACACCAGAATATTGTCCATGTAGATTACTACCCATCCCTCAGCGAGTTCCTCCCAGAACAAATCATTCATCATGGTTTGAAAGGTAGCAGGTGAATTTGTTAGTCCAAAGAACATGACCAAAGGTTCAAATAGTCCTCTGTTCGTTCGGAATGCTGCTTTCCATTCATCTCCTTCTTTAATACGAATGTTATTATACCCCCATCTGATATCCATTTTGGAGAATATATTTGCGTGGCTGAGTTTATCAATTAATTCAGAGATTAAAGGTAAAGGATATCGATTCTTTATTGTCATTTCATTTAGTTTTCGATAATCCTGTAGTGGGCATAATGATCCATCTTTTTTTTTACAAAGAAGAATGGCGAAGCCATTGGTGATTTACTTGGCTTTATCCTTCCTGTATCTAGGTTTTCTTTTAAGAAATCTTCGAACACCTGTTGTTCATCTCTGTTTAATGGGTATATCTTGCAATCTAATGGTTTTGATCCTGGAACTAGTTCAATGGCATGATCCCACAGCCTTCATGGTGGTAATTCATCAAATGTTGTTTTTTCAAAGACTTTTTGGTATCCCAAGTAGTGTTCTGGGACTATGTCTTCTACTTTTCTCTTTTTAACATTTGCAGATGCTATCTCTGTGGCTTTTGACTGGTATGCCCTTGTTCTTAGTTCTTCGGGTCCTATATAGACTGCTAGCAGTCATTCCCCTTGTTCCCATTGGACTCTATCCATTTCTTCTTCTGGTTCAAGACTCTCTGAGCCCTTCCAACAAGTGCCAGGACATTGGGAAAATCATAACTTTGATTTCTCCAATCAATTTCTGGATTATGATATTTCAACCAATCATGTCCTAAGAACATGTCTGTTTTTCCTAAAGCTGAAATTCCAAATTCCAGAGATTCATAATGATCACCTATTTGCACCTTAAGTTGGATCATCTCTTCCAATTGTCCTGCTACATTGTGGGTTCCATCTGCATTGAATACTGGTATTGGTCTTGGTAATTTTCTAGTATTCAACCAGTGTCGTTCTACCCATTCCTTGTTTATGCATGAACCAGTACACCCTGAATCTATCAAGGCTTTGATTTTAAATCGTTCAACTGAATCTACAGTTGCTGTTATGACATCTATATCCATCTGGTTCTTCCCTGTAGTTCATACAAATCTTGGTTTGTGTTTCAGATAGTTTAAATACCATAGTGCATCCGTTTCTGTCATTCTATTTAGGTCTTTAACTAGCTGTTCATTTATTTCTTCTGTTTGATCTTTCTTAACCCAGGATTGAAGATCTCTTACAGCTATGTCCATGGATTGTTCCCATATTCTTCTTACTATCCATGGAGTAGACCATGTTCTGAACTTCAGTTTAGTTGCACTTATGGGGGCATTCCTCAAACAGTTTTGCATAGAACAACATTCATATAATAATTCTGGTATTTTTACATGTGAATTATTGTACTGTACAGTGTCCATGACTCATGAGGGGGAATGCTTCCTCATGAGTCATTCTGAAAACCCAGCACTCCTGCCATCTCTCTTTTTTCCTCTTCTGTCATATCTTCTGCAAATTCTTTTACTGTCAACCAGGTTCTAACGACCTGTTTCCCTTTATCCTTTTTTGGAGCTTGGCAATCTTGAGCAAAGTGGCCCTTCTTGCCACAATTGTAACACTCCACCACTTGTTTCTGTCGGTCAACATCCATGGCATTTGGATCTTTCTTTGGAGCTCTGCATACATTTGCCATGTGTCCCAGCTTTCCACAGTTGAAACAAGTGATAGGATTTCATCCTCCTGTTGATGTGGATGCTGTTGCATTTGTATTTTGAGCTGGGCGACTTTGTTGCCGATGGTTTGTTATTGTTGTTGGGCAACTTTGGGGATAAATGAGTTGTGCATCTCTCCAACTTCTTTCAACTTGAATGGCCCTGTCATACCAACACTGTAAGTCCCCTTCTTGAGATCCATCTGCCAGTCTTCCTCCATTGAGGACTTGTAACTCAACAAGTCTCCTTCCAAGTGGTGGGTGTAACCCTGCTCGAAATTGTGTTACCAGTGCTATTTCATTATACTGAGTGAGGGATGCTATGCTTCGAAAGTTAACTATGTAGTCTTCCACTTTAAGACTTCCTTGCTTCATACTTTAAATTGTTCGACATGCCTGATCTCTTGTTTCAGTTGTCAGGAAATATTCCTTCATTTTTTCCATCATGTTGGCAAAAGTAATGAATGGATATTTATGGGTGATTGGTACTACCACCCAACCTTGTCCATTGGCAGTTCTTATTCCCTCATTCCATTGTTGTCGAGTATAGCCTGGTAATGGGTTTCCTCCTGCAATTATTATTTCCTCCCTCCCTTGAACTTCAAGTCCTGCTGCCTCTATTTCTGCTGTTTTGGCTGCTGCCCAATTTCCTGCTCGATTTCCCTGACCTTTTCGGACTCTTTGTAGTGTCATCTGGATCATGATGTTATTGTTAGCAACCCCAACAATTGCAAAATATGATGCCATTTGTCTTAACCAGGCAGCTATTTCTTTTGGGTCTCCTTTGTAATAATCTGGCATGTCCATCTGAATGGTGGGATGTGGTCCTTGTGGGGGATGTATTGCTGCATCAATGGCTTGTATTGCTTGAGCCAAGTTGGTTCCTTGGAGAACTCATTTGTTGTTTTGAGCTGGAGTAGCTGCTCCCCAAGTTGCCAAATATTCATGTGCAAATACAGTTATTCCCACTGTGATGAGTCCAATGCATCCTTGTACCACTGCTTGTGTAATTTCGAATCCAACTGAGAAATGTCTGGTGATGGAGTCATCTCCTCCATAGTACTCTAGTATGTCTGCTGCCTTTGGTAAAGCATTATCCTTGTCTTTTTTATGTGTGATGTGGTAACAACATATTCTTGAGTTCATGTTTACTTTATATCCCAGGACTGTGTTTCTCATATCAGGTTCATATTGGGCAATGGTGTGCCAGGAGGGGTTTTTGGGCCATGTGTAACAGTTCCAATATTGTCATTTGAAGAGAGACAGGTAACACCAGCCATTGTCACTGGGGGTGTGGTTCCCATGACCAGGAGGAGGTAAGGTTACTTTTCAGTATTCTTGAACTAATCGATTCCATTGTGGAATGTTGATTGTTTGGACTAGTTCAATCCTGTTGATGTCCTCGACCCAGTCCTCAGCTCGTGTGCCTGTCCCGTGGAACCAGTAATACTGTGGTTGTTCTGATTTGATGACTCCTTTTCTTTTTGTTCTGATTTGAGCAACCTGAGCATAAGTTTTCAGGAATGAGGATTATGTCACTTCCTGCTTTGAGGTGCTCTTCCTTATGGAGTCGTAAGTCTGCCAAAAAGTTCCTTATACCTGCTGCTGACCATAGTTTAGTGAACTTCTGTCCCTGGGCATGTTGAATGGACATGTCTTTAATATGGATTTGTTCATCGACAAACATTTCCATTGTGTACATCCCATCTTTTCTTAGTGCTTCTGGGAACATGTTACAGACTCATCATAATTGATCAGCAGTGGGATTCTTAGGAAGTTCTTTCCAAATCCAAGACCTATGTTCCATTTTAACCATTGCTAGCCAACAGTAACCATGATCATTTTCTGTTGGTACTGGAACAACTTTTTTCTCTGGTTCTTGAATTTTTATTCCAACAGCCAGTTTTGAACTTTCAACTGGTTTCCACACAGTGACCTTAGGCATGGCCTTTGTGACAATTGGTGCTTTAACTTCCTTTTCAGGAAGTGATGGCATAAAAGCAGCAAGGGAGGGTTGCACCCTTGGCCAGTATGTCAACTGGACTTTTGTTCCTTCATTGACTTCTTGCAAGTTGAGCTCCTTGATGTCGTCTTCATATTCTGACTCATAAGCATAGGCATGAATGGATCCACATTCTTCCCTATTGTTGTTACAATTACAAAATTTTTCCACTCAGTTGCAGTTGATGCAAAACCAAGTTGGAACTCCTAAGCATCCTGTCTTTTTTGTAACTACAGGTCCATTGCACTGAGTACAGTGCCTACTAGAGACCATCGTGGCATGGGGACCCTTGTCACAGCCAATCCTTCCTCCCAACCAAATATGTTCCCAGAGATTTG
Source organism: Amanita molliuscula (assembly GCA_023014405.1). NCBI lineage: Eukaryota > Fungi > Basidiomycota > Agaricomycetes > Agaricales > Amanitaceae > Amanita > Amanita molliuscula. The sequence continues at coordinate 263,275 of JAEBUP010000001.1, forward strand.
GGTCTGAGTTCCTGAGTTGTTTGAGGTGTCTCCATGTGTACACCTCCTCTCCATGCCAGATGGCAGCATTCTTGACAACATGGAACATGTCATTCCTGATGTTGTCCTGAAGCATGAAACAGTACTTTTCATTTCACAACTCGGGCTCCCAATCCAAAACTTCTTTAACTGTGGGCCAAGCTGGCCAGACATATTCATTGTAGTATTCCTCTTTGAAGAGGACCATGTAACAGTAGCCATTCTTTTGGTATGGCTTTTCTCCCATAACCAGCATCCCAATCAGACCCGGTAACTTGGCGTGGCCTGTAGTTGCCTTCCTCCATGTCTGCACTCGGTCGCAGCTTTCTCTGACATCTTTTAAGAACAGATTGAGACTCATGTTGAGTCTCAGATTGAGCATCTCCCAGATCCCTTGCATTGGATTGTTGGGTGTGGGTGCATGAACCTTCCTTGTTGGCTTAGTGGTGAGGTAAGGGTTGTACCAAACTGCTGACCTTTGTTCCATCTGGACCTGTTCCCGATGGAAATGGGCATATGCAGTGGCCCTGATGTTGCCATTCTCCACATGCTTAATTTGATTCCGCTCTTCCGTGGACAAGATGAGACCCCGGTGTCTCAGGAGTGGAAGTTTTGGGCCACTGCTGAACTGCTGGAGCAACAGAAGGTTGCTCTTTGCGCCAAGAAGCACCTTTTGTACTGGAGTGCCAGTACCAAATGTCTGAAGGCATTTGAGAAGAGCCTCAAATGCCATGTCCTCTTCAAGCATTTCACACTCGATCTGTCATTGTTTGCGGAGTTTTTCTGCCTTCTTGTGCTGTAAGGCTTTCCAGGCCTCCTCCTGCTCCTTGATTGAGATCTGCTCAACCTTCCACGCCTCAATGCATGCACGCCGCTCCCATTGTTGCCACTCCTTGATCATACTCCAGTAAGCTTTGACATGTGCATTGTGTTGCACACACCTAACCGGCGTGGTGATGGTGGTGATGGTGGCCTTCTTAATTTCCGTGGCCACAGCAACAACCTTCTTTTTGATGGCACATCCTTGTGCCCATCCAATCTCAAAAGTGGTGGTGATCTCCACCAGTGACATCCCTGCATGGGGCAAAATGTACTTGAAAGTCAGATCCATTGCTAGATCTGGCTTTATGAAACTCGACGGTGTGTAAAAAAGTCTTCAATCTATTTCTGGCCCTCCATGGACAATAGATCTCTTCATGCAGCTGTTCTGCGAAAATCCAATGACATCCTCAGATGAGAAGATACTGATGTTGCCTAGTGAGAAGAATTGATACTTGACCTAGAGCATGAACCCAGCACTTCACCCTGCTGTCTTTGTGCCTAATTATCAACAGGCAGCCTAATTCCCGTTGCTAGTACAGTGAGTATGCAGGGATTTGAGTTCAGCCTTGATATTCAATGCTCTAGATTGTCTGTGCTCATTCCTGAGCTTTTCCAATCCTCAAGGTGTCACCTGCCCAGGTGTGCCTGCCTGCAACTACCACTGGCACACAATGACTCTTGTCCAAGAGGACTGTGTCGACTAGCCCACTTGAGGGAGACCTTGTTTGAGGGGCTATTAAGAGAGTTGAGCATGCGGATGCAATGCCCAAGGCAATGATTCTTGATGAGAGATAGCTACACCAGCAACCTCTATGAGGATGGTGGTGGTGAGAAAGAAAGAGTAGTCTAACCCTAGTGTAGGGCTTTGACGAGAGATTGAGTGATGTTTAACATGTGTGACGATGAGCAAGACTTTGCAGTGTTGTGTTACGAATGTCAAACAGTGGGTTGATAAGCCTTAAGATTATGTTAAGAGGTAACCTCCACACAACCCAAGGTTTGAGACAAAGTGTATTGGAGAGACCCTAGTAGTTGTGTAGGCAACACAAACTATCTTAAGGCTAGAGACTATGGCTCAGAGAGCCCTACTTATATACTACTAGCCTCATGTCCCTTCCCATATATGGCTGCTTATGTAACTAAAGAAAAGAAAAGGAAAGGAAAAGAAATTAGAATTCATACATTCTTAACATTCATCATGAAAGGAGAGTATCCAGTTGTGGAGTGTTGTCTGTCATTGTAGCAGAATTGAGTTACTGCTAACCAGTCACTCCAATTATCCTGTTTTTCATTTATAAATGTGGATAATAGTATCTCAACTTCCTGATTCGCTCTTTCTGATTGTCTGTCCATTTGGGGATGAAACACAGTGGAGGGATTTCCTTTTATTCCCATTAATTCGAAAAATTCTTTCATAAACTTTGAAATGAATTGAGGACCTCTATTGCTTATTACTTTCTTTGGGATCCTGTGTTTCCTGAACACATTATCCCTAAATAATGTAGCTACTCCTTTTGATGTGAGAGTGGTGTTTGTGGGGATGAAGTACACCTTTTTTGTAAATTTATTGATGACCATTAGAATTGCATTATATCCTTTCAATTCTGGTAAGGGTCCTATTATGTCTAATGCAATATCTTCCCATGGTTGTTTGGGTATTGCATGAGGAATCAAGGGTGCCACTTGTTTCTGCCAATCTGGCTTGACTGTTTGACAAGTTTGACATCCCTTAATGTACTTTTCAATACCCTCCCTCATGTTTGGCCACCAATAATCTTGAGTAATGAGTTCCAAGGTTTTTGCTATTCCTGGATGTCCCCAATGATGCTGTAAAGATATTGTCTCTTCCCTTAACTTCATCACAGCTGGGACATATTGTTAAGAACATATGAGTTCTAATTTCTTTTCTTTAGTTACATAAGCGGACATATATGGAAAGGGCATGAGGCAAGTAGTATATAAGTAGGGGCTCCAGAGCCATAGTCCTTAGCCTTAAGATAGTCTGTGTTGCCTACACAGCTACTAGGTGCTCAATACTAGCCTCTTCTCTCTCTCTACTCCAACCTTAGGTTGTGTTAAGGCAACATCTTGACATAATCTTAAGGCTATCTACAAACCTACTGTTGGACATTGTTACACAACACTGCAAACCTTTGCCCATTGTAACACATGGTCAACATATCTCTGTTCTCCTGTCAAAGCCCTACATTAGGGTTAGACACCTCTTACTCTCTCTTCACCACCACCATCCTCATCGAGGTTGCTGGTGCATCTTATTCACATCAAGAATCATTGTCTCAGGCATTGCATCTGCACATCTGACTCTCTTAATAGCCCCTTGAACAAGGTCTCCCTCAAGTGGGCTAGTTGATACAGTTCTCTTGGATGAGAGTGATTGCATGCCAGTGGTAGTTGCAGGCAGGCACACCTGGGCAAGTCACACCAAGTGAATCAGAAAAACCCATGGAATGGGTGAAAACAATCTAGATTGAGTGTATCAAGGTGGAGATTTAAATCTTGGGATACCCTCTGTACTAGCTATGCAAATTAAGCTGCACATAGATAACTAGGCACAAGGACACCCAAGTGAATTGCTGGGCACTCTTTCTAGGTCAACTCTTGTTCCTCTCAGGCAATGTCAGCATCTTTCCCAACTGGGAAATGTCATTGGATTTTGTGGAGTAGCCACACAAAGAGATTAACTGTCCATGGAGGGCCAGAAGTTAATTGAAAATTTCTTACAGGTTTCACAAGGCCAGATCAAGAATGGATCTGACCTTCAAGTATGTTTTACCCCATGTGGGGATGACATTGGTGGCGATTGCCTCCACATTTGAGATCGGATGGGCATGAGGATGTGCCATCACAAAGAAGGTTGCTGCCAAGGCTGCAGAAATTAAAAAGGCCACCATCACCACCAGCACAATGCCAATTGGACATGTGCAACATGATGCACATGTCAAGGCATACTGGCAAATGATCAAAGAGCAGTGGCAATGGGAGTGGTGTCTACACATTGAGGTGTGGAAGATCGAACAAGCTTTGATCAAAGAACAGGAGGAGGCCTGGAAGGCCCTGCAGCATGAGAAGGCAGAGAAGCTCTGCAAATAATGACAGATTGAGCAAGAAATGCTTGAAGAGGATATGGCATTCAAGGCACTGCTCAAGTGCCTCCAGACATTTGGAACTGGTATGCTGGTATGAGAGGTGCTTCTCAGCGTCAACAGCAACTTGTGGTTGCTGCAGCAGTTTGGTGGCAGCCTGGACATCCCACTACTGAGACACTGGGGTCTCATCTTGTCCATGGAGGAGCAGAATCAAATTAAGCATGCAGAAAATGGCAACATCAGAGCCACCGCATATGCCTGGTTCCACTGGGAACAAATCCAGACAGAACAGAGGTTGGCAGTATGGTACAACCCTTACCTCACCACTAAGCCAAAGAGGAAGGTGCATGTGCCCATGCCCAATGATCCAACACAAGGGATCTGGGAGATGCTGGACCTGAGACTCAACATGAGTCTTGACCTGTTCTTGAAAGACATCAGGGAAAGCCGCAATCAAGTGAGAAACTGGAGGAAGTTGGCAACAGGCTGCACTAAATTACTGGGTCCAGTGGGGATGCCAGTTATGGGAAACCAGCCATACTGAAAAAACAGCTATTGTTACATGGTCCTCTTCAAAGAGGAATACTACAATGAATATGTTTGGCCAGCATGGCCCATGGTTAAGTTCTCGATTGGGAACCTGAATTAAGAAATGAGAAGTACCACTTCGTGCTTCAAGACAACATCAGGAATGACATGTTCCATGTTGTAGAGAATGCTGCTATTCACCACAGGGAAGAGGTGTATACATGGAAACACCTTGAACAACTCAGGAATTCGGATCCCAGTCTCTGGGAACATATTTGTTTAGGTGGAAGGATCAGTTGTGACAAGAAGGGTGCTTGTTCCACAATGGTCTCTAGTAGGTACTGTACTCAGTGCAATGGACAAGTAGTAGTTAAAAAGATCAGAATGTTTAGAACACTGACTTGGTTCTGCACAGATTGCAACTGGATCGAGAAATTTTGTAATTGTAATGACAATAGAGAAGAATGCAACGAAGTTCAAGCCTATGCCTATGAGTCTGACTGCTACAGAGATGGCATTGGGGGGATTGGCCTGCAAGAAGTCAATGAGGTCACCAAAGTCCAGTTGATATACTGGCCAAGGGCTCAACCATCCCTTGCCACCTTTATACTGAAACTTCCTGAAGAAGGAAAGGAAGTTAAAATACCAATTGTCACTAAGTCCATGCCTACAATTACTGTGAGGAAACCAGTTGAAAGTTTGAAACCAGTGGTAGGAACTAAAATTCAGGAATCTGAAAAGAAGATTGTTCTGGAGCCAATGGAGTATGATCATGGTTACTGTTGGCTCACCATGATAAAAATGGAACACTGTTCCTGGATGTGGAAAGAACTTCCAAAGAATCCCACTGCAGACCAACTAAGATGAGTATGCAACATGTTCCCAGAAGCATTAAGAAAAGATGGAATGTACACAATGGAAATGTTCATTGATGGCCAAATCCATATCAAGGACATGTCCATTCAACATGCACAGGGGCAGAAGTTTATGAAGCTTTGGTCGGCAGCAGGAATAAGGAATTTCCTGGCAGATTTATGACTCCATCAAGAAGAGCACCTGAGGGTAGGAAGCAACATAGTCCTGATACCAAGGACTTATGCTCAAGTTGCCTGAACAGGAGTAAAAAGAGGAGGAGTTGTACAATCAGAACAACCCAAGCAACCACAGTGATACTGGTTTCATGGACTTGGCACTAGAGTGGAAGATTGGGTAGAGGATATTAATGGAATTGAACTAACCCAAGTAATCAATATTCCACAATGGAATCATTTAGTTCAAGAATACCAAAAAGTTGTTTTACCTCCTCCCAGTCATGGTAACCATACCCCTGACAACAATGGTTGGTGTTACCTGTCACTCTTTAAACAACAATATTGGAACTGTTATGCTTGGCCTGAAAACCCTCCATGGCATACTATTGCACAGTATGAACCTGACATGAGAAATACAGTCTTAGGATATAAAGTAAAAATGAATTCCAGGACATGCTGATACCATGTCACACACAAGAAAGATGAAGACAATGCTTTACCAAAAGCAGCAGACATCCTGGAATACTACAGAGGAGATGACTCCATCACAAGACACTTCTCAGTTGGTTTCAAAATTACACAGGCAGTAGTGCAAGGATGTATAGGACTTATTATGGTGGGAATAACTGTATTTGCTCATGAATACTTGGCAACTTGGGGAGCAGCCATGCTGGCTCAAAATAATGAACAAGTTCTCCAAGGAACCGGTTTGGCTCAAGCAATACAAGCCATTGACGCAGCAATTCACCCTCCAAAAGAACCACATCCCACCATTTGAATGGACATGCCAGACTATTATGAAGGAGACCCAAAAGAAATAGCCACTTGGCTTAGACAAATGGCTTCATACTTTGCCATAGTAGGGGTCTTCAACAACAATGTCATGATCCAAATGGTGTTACAAAAGGTACGAAAAGGCCAAGGCAACCAGGCAGGGAACTGGGCAGCAGCTAAAATGGCCAAAATAGAAGCAGCAGGGTCAGAAGTTCAGAGAAGGGAAGAAATGATTGGAGCAGATGGGACTCCAGTGCTGAATTACACTCGACAACAATGGAATGATGGGATAAGGAGCACTGATGGACAGACATGGACATTATTACCAATAGTCCATAAATTTCCTTTCACCACTTTTAATGACATGATGGAAAAAATGAAAGAATATTTCTTGACCACCAAGACAAGAGATCAAGCATGTTGTACCATTCAAAGTATGAAACAGGGAAGTCTTAAAGCAGAAGACTACATAGTAAACTTTCGAAGCATAGCATCCCTCACCCAATACAATGAGATAGCACTGGTAACACAATTTTGGGCAGGATTACATCTGCCACTTGGAAGAAGACTTGTTGAATTACAAGTTCTTAATGGAGGACAAATCGCAGATGGATCACAGGAAGGGGACTTACAATGCTGGTTTGATAGGGCCATACAAGTTGAAAGGAGCTGGAGGGATGCACAACTAATATACCCTCAAAGCCGTCCAACAACTACAAATTGCCCACAAAAAAGTCGTCCAGTTCAAAATACAAATGCAACTGCATCCACATCAACAGGAGGATGAACTCCTATTACATGCTTCAATTGTGGAAAGCCGGGACACACATCAAATGTATGCAGAGCTCCAAAGAAAGATCCAAACACTATGGATGTTGACAGACAAAAATGGGTGGTGGAATGTTACAATTGTGGCAAAAAGGGCCACTTTTCAAGGGATTGTTGAGCTCCCAAAAGGATAAAGGGAAACAAGTCATTAGGACCTGGTCAATGGTGAAAGAATTTGCAGAAGAAATGACAGAGGAAGAGAAAAGAGAAATGGTGGGGGCATTGGGTTTTCAGAATGACTCTTGAGGATGCATTCCCCCTCATGAGTTATGGACAATGTACAGTATGATGATTCTCATGTAAAAGTACCAGGACTATTATATGAATGTCATTCTATGCAAAACTGTTTGAGGAATGCACCCATAAGTGCAACAAAACCAAAATTTAAAACTTGGTCTACACCATGGATAATGAGAAGAATATGGGATCAATCCATGGAAACAGCTGTAAGAGATCTTTGATCTTGGGTCAAGAAAGATTGAACAAAGGAAATAAATGAACAGCTAATTAAAGACTTAAATGGAATGATGGAAACAGATGCACTATGGTATTTAAACCATCTGAAACACAAACCAAGATTTGTACAAACTACAGGGAGAAATCAGATGGATATAGACATAATAACGACAACTGTTGATTCAGTTGAACAATTCAAAATCAAGGCCTTGGTAGATTCAGGGTGCACAGGATCTTGTGTAAACAAATAATGGGTGGAATGTCATCAATTGAATACTAGGAAACTACCAAGACCAATACCAATATTCAATGCTGATGGAACTTGAAATATAGCAGGACAGTTGGGAGAAATGATTGAATTAAAAGTGCAAATAGGTGATCATTACAAATCTCTGGAATTTGGAATTTCAGCATTGGGAAAAACAGATATGTTTTTAGGACATGATTGGCTGAAATACCATAATCCAGAAATTGATTGGAGAAATCAGAAAATACGATTCTCCAGATGTCCTGGTACATGTTGGAAAGGCTCAGAAAGTCTGGAACCAGAAGAAGAAATGGATAGAGTCCATTGGAAAGATGGAGAATGACTGCTAGCAGTCTACATAGGACAAGAGGAATTAAACACAAGAGCATATCAATCTAAAGCCACAGAAATAGCATCAGCAAATGTTAAAAAATGAAAAGTTGAAGACATAGTCCCAGAACATTATCTAGGACATAGGAAAGTCTTTGAAAAAATGACATTTGATGAGTTACCACCAAGAAGGCCATGGGATCATGCTATTGAACTAGTTCCAGGGTCAAAACCATTAGACTGCAAAATCTACCCCTTGAACAGAGATGAACAACAGGTGTTAGAAGATTTCTTAAAAGAAAATTTGGACACAGGAAGAATAAAGCCAAGCAAATCACCAATGGCTTCACCATTCTTCTTTGTTAAGCAAAAAGATGGATCACTATGCCTGGTACAGGATTATCAAAAACTCAATGAAATGACAATCAAGAATCGATATCCACTACCATTGATCTCTGAACTAATAGACAAACTCAGCCATGCTAATATCTTCTCAAAAATGGACATCAGATGGGGATATAATAACATTTGCATTAAAGAAGGGGATGAATGGAAAGCAGCATTCCGAACAAACAGAGGACTATTTGAGCCATTAGTTATGTTCTTTGGACTTACAAATTCACCTGCTACCTTTCAAACAATGATGAATAATTTGTTCTGGGAGGAACTTGCTGAAGGATGGGTAGTAATCTATATGGATGACATTTTAGTATTCTCCAATGATAAGAAACAACATGTGGAACATGTTAATAGGATATTGGCAAAATTAGAGCAGAACAAGTTGTCATTAAAACCAGAAAAGTGCTACTTCGATAAAGAAGAAATTGAGTTTTTGGGAGTAATTATTACCAAGGACTCGATAAAAATGGATCCAGCCAAAGTCAAAGCAATCAAAGACTGGCCAGAACCAAAATGTAAACAAGAAGTACAACAATTTCTAGGTTTTGTAAACTTCTATTGACGATTTGTAAGGGGATTTGCCAAGGAAGCAAAACTGTTAACTGAGTTAATGGGAAAAAAGGAATGGGAATGGGGAAAGTCACCGAGTGAAGCCATGCTGAAATTAAAAGAAAGAATAGCAGAAGAAGCAGTATTGGCTATACCCAACAAGAGTGGACAATTTTGGATCAAAACTGATGCTTCAGACTTTGCTATGGGTTCGATCTTATCTCAGCAACAAGAAGGAGTTTGGAGACCAGTAGCATTCATTTCAAAAGCCCTGAATGCAGCAGAATGAAATTATGAGATATATGATAAGGAAATGCTAGCAATAATGCATTCCTTATATGAATGGTCACAATACCTAAAAGGAGCAAAGGAGATAATAGAGATTTTGACAGACCACCAAAATCTTACCTACTTCAGGAAACCACAAAACCTGAATAGGAGACAAGCTTGATGGGGATAGACCTACAAGAATATAATTTCATTATTAAACATCAGTCTGGGAAGTCTAACTCAAAATCAGATCTATTGTCACAAAGAGCAGATTATGAGAAAGGAGAAAGAGACAATGAAGATGTACTTTTACTAAAAGATGAATTATTTGTATGACTAGATGATTGGACTGGGGAGTGGGTCACATTGATCAATGGTATCAAAAAAACCAACAAAAGACAATGGGATACACAAGTACAAAAAGGAGTAGAAAGTAATGAGGAAGGGTATGAGTTCAATAAAGGAACAAACCAAGTAACCTGGAAAGGAAGAATATATATTCCTGCTGTAATGAAACTAAGAGAAGAAGCAGTATCATTACATCACAGATGGGGACATCCAGGAGTAGCAAAAACCTTAGAGCTCATTACCAGAGATTATTGGTGGCCGAACATGAGGGAAGATATTGAGAAGTACATCAAAGGATGCTGAACCTGTCAAACTGTCAAACCAGATCGACAGAAATGAGTGGCACCTTTAGTCCCTCATGCAATACCAAAGCAACCATGGGAAGACATTGCATTAGATATAATAGGACCTTTACCAGAATCAAAAGGATACAATGCAATCCTAATGGTCATCAATAAATTCACAAAGCAAGTGTACTTTATTCCCACCAACACCACTCTCATGTCAAAAGGAGTAGCTATATTATTTAGGGATCATGTGTTCAGGGAACATGGAATTCCAAAAAAAAGTAATAAGTGATAGAGGACCTCAATTTGTTTCCAGATTTATGAAGGAATTCTTCAAATTAATGGGAATAAAAGGAAATCCCTCCACTGCATTTCACCCCCAAACAGATGGACAATCTGAAAGAGCCAATCAGGAAGTCAAGATACTATTATCCATGTTTGTAAATGAAAAACAAGACAACTGGAGTGATTGGTTAGCAGTAACCCAATTCTGCTATAATGACAGACAACACTCTGCAACAGGATGTTCTCCTTTCATGATGAATTATGGATATAATCCAAATAAAGGGACAGTGGACCTACCATCCAAACCAAGGGTAGAAGGCATAGGACAGTTTATGGAAGAACAGAAGGAAGTATGGGAAAAAGCACAAAGTTTGCTTAAAAAAGCACAGAACTTCATGAAGGCTCAGTATGACAAGGAAAGACAAGTGTTAGGAGTCGATCCCAACAGTCACTTTTTATTTTTTATTCTGGTGGTCAGGGACCACCATGAGAAGACATGGGACAGTCGGGGACTGTCATGGAAGACGAGGAGAACACTTCACATGCATCAAGGCATGGGAGCATTCAAGAGACTTGTTAGGAACAGATCCTAACAAACATTTTTAAATTTTTATTCTGGTGGTTGGAAACCACCATAGGAGGATATAAGACAGTGGGAGACTGTCATAGGAGACCAAGACAACACTTTGCGTGCATCAGGGCATGGGAGTGTTCACAAGATTACAAGACAATGGCCGGACAAGGAGCCATCAGTATACTAGGAAGGAGGGTGACACCCCTATCGTTATGGGCGCGTTATGTCAGCATCACGAGTCACTATCAGGATATGGCATGGAAATAGCTATAGGGCCGGACAGGGCCGAGAGCGCGCAGGCATAGGAGGCCAAAGTCATTATGGACACAGCCACAGGAGCCCCTATAAAGGATTAGCTCAGCACCTGCCATACAAGGACTCGAGGGAAGGTATTAGTCAAGGAACATAGCCACCAGGACATATATGGATACAGCCATCGCGGGACCAAGACCAAGGATCGTTTAGCTATACAAGGAGCGCGCAGCAATAGCGGCTCTAGACATCGGGTCTATGAAGGGTCCAGAGGAGTCCAGACAAAAGGCACAGCTCAGACGAACCCAGGACAACGGTACGGGAGAAGGTCATCAGACCAATAGCGGAAATGCCGCATAGCGACAACACGAGGCAGTGCTCGTACTTAGCGCTCACGGCATATGCCAAGAAGGAACAGTCAGCCAGTAGGACATCGGACACAGACACCGACAATAAACTCAATAGCCATGAGAAGGCATGAGTACAGAATAGGCCAAGCAGCATAGAAGGATATATGCGCGCTGATGGAAACCAAGAGTCGGGATAGTCTAGGAGAGTCCACAAAGATCCAGGCTTGGCTAAAGGCAGCCAATAAAGGATAGAGTCGTTGCGGGAGGATCACGCTCATATGCGCTCACATGAAACAAGTGCCAGGCAATAGGGATGGGCTGCTGAAACATGGTAGGAGTGTTGTTGGTCTAAAGGAGGTACCAGGGGGTTCTCCTTAGAGGTATATAAGGTCGGACGGTTGTAGTCTTGAGTCCTTAAGACTCAAGATGGTTTAACTCTCACTAGGAGTTAGTTCTCTCTAGTAGAACCATTCTTGTAGTATCATAGGGCTTGGAATATAGCCTGTGTTTCGTCTCCAGACTAACAGTCTACTCTGCGAGGCTTCTGGGTTTTGTTTATGAGTGGGAGCTCGTAACAAGACTACAAGACGATGGCCAGTCAAGGAGCCATCAATATACTAGGAAGGAGGGTGACACCCCTATCATTACAGACGCATTATGTCAGCATCACGAGTCACTATCAGGATATGGCATGGGTACAGCCACAGGGTCGAACAGGGCTGGGAGCGCACAGGCATAGGAGGCCAAAGTCAGAAAGGACACAGCCACAAGAGCCCCTATGAAGGATTAGCTCAGCACCTGCCATACAAGGACTCGAGGGAAGGGATTAGTCAAGGAGCATAGCCACCAGGACATATAAGGATAGAGGCATCGCAGGACCAAGACCAAGGATTGTTTAACTATACAGAGAGTGCGCAGCAATAGCGGCTCTAGGTGACAGGTCTATGAAGGGTCCAGAGGAGTCCAGACACAGGCACAGCTCAGACGAACCCAGGATAACAGTAGAAGGGAAAGGTCATCAGACCAATAGCGGAAATGCTGCATAATGATGACATGAGGCAGCGCTCATACTTAGTGCTCATGGCATATGCCAAGAAGGAACAGCCAGCTGATAGGACATCAGACACAGATACCGACAGCAGACTCAATAGCCATGGAAAGGCATGAGTACAGAATAGGCCAAGTGGCATACATGGATAGATGCATGCTGATGAGCACCAAGAGTCACAATAGTCTAGGGAAGTCCACAGAGATCTAGGCTTGGCTAAAGGCAGCCGATAAAAGATAGAGTTGTCGCGGGAGGATTGCACTCATATGCGCTTACATGAAACAGGTGCCAGACAATAGAGATGGGTGCTGGAACATGGTAGGAGTCTTGTTGGTCTAAGGGAGGTATCAGGGGGTTCTCCTTAGAGGTATATAAGGTCGGACGATTGTAGTCTTGAGTCCTTAAGACTCAAGATGGTTTCTCTCTCACTAGGAGTTAGCTCTCTCTAGTAGAAACATCTTTGTAGTACCATAGGGCTTGCAATATAGCCTGCGTTTTGTCTCTGGACTAACAGTCCACTCTGCGAGGCTTTGGGGTTTTGTTTATGAGTGGGAGCTCGTAACAACAAGAGCCTATTGAATACAAAAAAGGAGACCAGGTTTACTTAACTGCTGAAAACATTCCTTCTATTCAACCAACAAAAAACTAGGAGAATGATTTGTAGAACCCTACAAAATTATTGAAAAAGTAGGAACATCCTCTTATCAACTTCTAATCCCTGTGAGCTGGAAAGTGTACAATGTGTTTAATGAAGTATTGTTAAAACCATATCAAGAACCTACTTTTCCACAACAAAAACACTGTGAATCCAACCACAAAAATAAACAAAAGGAAGAGGACAAGACTGGCAATTATGAAGTGGAAAAAATACTGGACAGTCGCATCAGTAAAAGAGGAAAAGGACAGTTGCAATACTTAGTAAAATGGAAAAATTACCTGGTAGAAGATTCCACATGGGAACTGGTGACAAATTGTCATAATGCTGACCAGTGTATCGATGAATTCCACTGCCTCCATCCTAGCACACCTCACAGAGTAAGGATGAGCAACTTAAAGTTCACACAATATCAAAACTTCACACAGCCACAAGTACCCAAGACTTTATTTGGATGGGAGGACGGAAAATTTGAAAAAGAATATCTAGAAAGTTGGAATGAAACTGGAGTAAATGGAAAAGGGACCGAAAAATTGCAGAAAAGGATAAATGAGGATTCTGTGGAACTGAATCCCTGAAGAGAGGGTTATGTTAAGAATGTACAAGTTCTAATTTCTTTTCTTTTTTTTTTCTTTTCTTTAGTTACATAAGCAGACATATATGGAAAGGGCATGAGGCAAGTAGTATATAAGTAGGGCCTCCAGAGCCATAGTCCTTAGCCTTAAGATAGTCTGTGTTGCCTACACAGCTACTAGGTGCTCAATACTAGCCTCTTCTCTCTCTCTACTCCAACCTTAGGTTGTGTTAAGGCAACATCTTGACACATATATTCTTCCTTTCCAGGTTACTTGATTTGTCTCCTTGTTGTATTCATATCCTTCTTCATTACTCTCCACTCCTTTTTGTACTTGAGTGTCCCATTGTCTCTTGTTGGTCTTCTTTATTCCACTGACTAATGTGACCCACTCCCCCATCCAATTGTCCAATTGTACAAATAACTCATCCTTGAGTAGCAGTACATCCTCATTGTCCTTTTCTCCTTTTTTGTAATCTGTCCTTCATGATAATAAATCTACTTTTGAGTTGGATTTTCCTGGTTGGTGTTTTATGATGAAATTATATTCTTGTAGATCTATTACCCAATGAGCTTGCCTTCTATTCAGGTTTTGTGGTTTCCTGAAGTACATGAGATTCTGATGATCTGTTAGAATCTCTATCGTTTGTTTTGTTCCTTTTAGGTATTGAGACCATTTGTATAAGTATAAGGAATGCATGATTGCTAACATTTCCTTATCATATATTTCATAATTTCATTCTGTGGCATTCAGAGCTTTTGAGATAAATGCTACTGGTCTCCAAACTCCCTCCTGTTGTTGTGATAGTATGGATCCCATTGCAAAGTCTGATGTGTCAGTTTTGATTTGAAATTGTCCATCCTCATTGGGTATTGCCAGTACTGCTTCTTCCACTATCCTTTCCTTTAACTTATTCATAGCCTCACTCTGTGGCTTTCCCCATTCCCTTTCTTTCTTTCCTGTTAACTCAGTCAACAGCTTTGCTTCCTTGGCAAATCCTCTTACAAATCATCTATAAAAATTGACAAATCCCATGAATTGTTGTACTCCTTGTTTACACTTTGGCTCCAACCATTCCTTGATTGCTTTTACTTTAGCTGGATCCATCTTTATTGAGTCTTTGGTAATGATTACCCCTAAAAACTCAATTTCTTTCTTGTCAAAGTAATATTTTTCTGGTTTTAATGACAACTTGTTTTGCTCAAGCTTTGCCAGTATCCTATTAACATGCTCTACATGTGGTTTCTTATTGTTGGAGAACACTAGAATATCATCCATATAGATTACTACCCATCCTTCAGCAAGTTCCTCCTGGAACAAATCATTCATCATGGTTTGAAAGGTAGCCAGTGAATTTGTTAATCCAAAGAACATGACTAATGGTTCAAATAGTCCTCTGTTCATTCAGAATGCTGCTTTCCATTCATCCCCTTCTTTGATACAAATATTATTATATCCCCATCTGATATCCATTTTGGAGAATATTTTGGCATGGCTGAGTTTGTCTATCAATTCAGAGATTAAAGGTAGTGGATATTGATTTTTTGATTGTCATTTCATTGAGTTTTCAATAATCCTGTACTGGGCATAGTGATCCATCTTTTTTCTTTACAAAGAAGAATGGTGAACCCATTGGTGATTTGCTTGGCTTTATTCTTCCTGTATCTAGGTTTTCTTTTAAGAAATCCTCCAATTCCTTTTGCTCATCTCTGTTTAATGCATATGTCTTGCAATCTAATGGTTTTGATCCTGGAATTAACTCAATTGCATGGTCCCATGGCCTTCTTGGTGGTAATTTGTCAAATGTTGTTTTCTTGAAGACTTTTTGATGTCCTAAATAGTGTTCTGGGACTATGTCTTCTACTTTTCATTTTTCAACATTTGCTGACACTATTTCCATGGCCTTTGATTGGTATGCCCTTGTTTTTAATTCCTCTGGTCCTATGTAGACTGCTAGCAGTCATTCTCCTTCTTCCCAATGGATTCTATCCATTTCTTCTTCTGGTTCTAGGCTTCCTGAGCCCTTCCAACATGTGCCAGGACATTGGGAGAATCATATCTTTTGATTTCTCCAATCAATCTCTGGATTATGATATTTCAGCCAATCATGTCCTAGGAACATGTCTGTTTTTCCTAATGCTGAAATTCCAAATTCCAAAGATTCATAATGATTGCCTATTTGTACTTTCAGTTCAATCATTTCTTCTAGTTGTCCTGCTATGTTGTGAGTTCCATCTGCATTGAATACTGGTATTGGTCTTGGTAGTTTCCTAGTATTCAATTGATATTGTTCCACCCACTCCTTGTTTACACAAGATCCTGTACACCCTGATCTTAAATCATTCAACTGAGTCTACAGTTGCTGTTATTACATCTACATCCATCTGATTTCTTCCTGTTGTTCTTACAAACCTCAATTTGTGTTTCAGATGGTTTAAATACCATAGCATGTCTGTTTCTGTCATTCTGTTCAAATCTCCCACCAGCTGTTTGTTTACTTCTTCCAGTCAATCTTTTTTAACCCAAGATTGAAGATCTCTTACAGCTATTTCCATGGATTGATCCCATATCCTTCTCATTATCCATGGTGTAGACCAAGTTTTGAACTTTGGTTTTGTTGCACTTATTGGGGCACTCCTCAAACTATTTTGCATAGAACAACATTCATATAATAATTCTGGTATTTTTACATGTGAATCATTGTACTGTACATTGTCTGTGACTTGTGAGGGGGAATGTGTCCTCATGAGTTGTTCTGAAAACCCAATGCTTGTGCCATTTCTCTTTTTTCCTCCTCCATCATTTCTTCTGCAAACTCTTTAACCATTGACCAGGTCCTAATGACCTGTTTCCCTTTGTCCTTTTTAAATGCTTGGCAATCTCTTGCAAAGTGGCCCTTCTTGCCACAGTTGTAACACTCCACTACTCACTTTTGCTGGTTGATGTCCATGGCATTTGGATCTTTTTTCGGAGCTCTACATACATTTGCAGTGTGTCCTTGCTTTCCACAATTAAAACATGTAATAAGAGTTTGCCCTCCTGTTGATGTGGATGTGACTGCATTTGTAGTTTGGGCTGGATGATTTTGCTGTGGGCAGTTTGTTGTTGTTGGGTGGCTTTGAGGGTAAATTTGTTGTGTGTCCCTCCAACTTCTTTCTGCTTGTATGGCCCTGTCAAACCAGCATTGTAAATCCCCTTCCTGTAATCCATCCACCACTCTTCCTCCATTAAGGACTTGTAATTTGACCAATCTTCTTCCTAGTGGTGGGTGTAGCCCTGCCCAGAACTGTGTTACCAGTGCTATCTCATTATATCCTGTGAGGGATGCTACACTTTGGAAATTTACTGTGTAGTCTTCTGCCTTGAAATTCCCTTGTTTCATGCTTTGAATTGTCCAACATGCTTGATCTCTTGTTTCTGTTGTCAAGAAATATTCTTTCATCTTTTCCATCATGTCGTCAAAGGTAGTGAAGGGAAATTTATGAATGATTGGTGTCACTGTCCATGTCATTCTGTTGTTGCTTCTTATTCCCTCATTCCATTGTTGTTGAGTATAGGTGGGTACTGGAGTTCTGTCAGCAGTGATTGCTGCTACCCTTCTGTGAACTTCCATTCCTGCTGCTTCTATTTCTGCTGTTTTTTCTGCTGCCCAGTTGCCTGCCTGATTCCCTTGTCTTTTTCATACCCTTTGTAACACCATCTGGATCATGACATCATTACTCATTACCCCTACTATTGTGAAATATGAAGACATCTGCCTTAACCAGGCAGCTATTTCTTTTGGGTCTCCTTTGTAGTAGTCAGGCATGTCCATTTGGATGGTAGGATGAGGTTCTCTTGGTGGGTGTATTGCCACATCAATGGCTTGTATTGCTTGGGCTAAATTTGTTCCTTGAGCAATTTGAGCATTTCTTTTTGCATCTGATTCTGCTCCCCAAGTTGCCAAGTATTTGTGCACAAATACAGTTATTCCCACTGTAATGAGTCCTATACATCCTTGTACTATTGTGGGTGTAATTTCAAAACTGACTGAGAAATGTCTTGTAATGGAGTCATCTCCTCCATAGTATTCCAAAATGTCTTTTGCCTTTGGTAAGGCATTGTCTTTGTCCTTGTGATGTGTGACATGGTAGCAACAGTTTTTGGAGTTCATTTTTACTTTAAAACCCAAGACAGTATTTCTCATATCTGGTTCATACTGTGCAATGGTATGCCATGAGGGATTTTCAGGCCAGGCATAGCAGTTCCAGTATTGTCATTTAAATAAGGCAAGATAACACCATCCTGCATCGTTCAGAGTGTAATTACAGTGGCTGGGTGGTGGTAGAATGATTCTTCGGTACTGTTGAACTAATTGATTCCATCTTGGATGTTAATTTTTTGGGTCAGTTCTATTCCCATTCTGTCTTCCACCCAGTTTTCTACTCATGGTCATATCCTGTGAAACCAGTATGTTTGGGGCTGTTCAGATTGTACTACTCCTGTGCTTTGAGCACCTGATTGTGCTGCTTGTGCATAGGTTTTTAGAACTAAGACAATATCACTCCTGACATGTAGGTGTTCTCCTTATGTAGCCTAAGTCTGCTAAGAAATTCCTTATTCCTGCTGCTGACCAGAGTTTTGCAAATTTTGTCCCTGTGCATGTTGTTCTGACACATCTTTAATATGGATTTGTTCATCAATGAACATTTCCATAGTGTACATCCTTCCTTTTCTTAGCACTTCTGGGAACATGTTGCATACCCATTGTAATTGGTCTGCAGTAGGGTTTTTAGGAAGCTCCTTCCACATCCAAGACCTATGTTCCATTTTTATCATAGCAAGCCAACAGTAGCCATGATCGTGCTCCATTGGAATTGGAATGACTTTCTTTTTGGGTTCTTGGATTTTAATTCCTACAACTGGCTTCTTATTTTCAACTGGTTTCCACACAGTAACTTTTGGCATGGGTTTGACAACAACTGGTATTTTTACTTCCTTTTTTTCTTCAGGAAGTGGCAGCATAAAAGTGGCAAGGGATGGTTGAGCCCTTGGCCAGTAAGTCAACTGGACTTTCATCCCTTCATTGACTTCTTGCAAGTCGAGTTCCTCAATGTTGTCTTCATAATCCAACTCATAAGCATAAGCCATCACTGGATTGCATTCTTCCCTATTGTCATTACAATTACAAAATTTTTCGACTCAGTTGCAGTCCATACAAAACCAAGTTGGCATTCCAAACATCCCTGTCTTTTTCACTACTACTTGTCCATTCCACTGAGTACAGTGCCCACTAGAGACCATTGTGGAATGAGCGCCCTTATCTCTTCCAATGAATATGCTCCCAGTGGCTGGGATCTGAGTTCCTCAACTGTTCAAGGTGCTTCCATGTATACACCTCTTCCCTGTGGCAGATTGTGGCATTCTTGACAATGTGGAACTTGTTGTACTTGATGTTGTCCTGGAGCACAAAATGGTAACTTTTGTTCTGCAGCTCCGGTTCCCAGTCAAGAATTTCCTTAACAGTGGGCCAAGCTGGCCAGACACACTTGTTATAGTATTCCTCTTTAAAGAGGACCATGTAGCAGTAGCCATTCTTCCTGTACAGCTGATTTCCCATAACTGGCATCCCAATTGGACCTGGTAACTTAGAGTGGCCTGTTGCCAACTTCCTCCAGTTGCACACTTTGTTGTGGCTTTCTCCAATGTCTTTCAAGAACAAATTGAGTCCTATGTTGAGACTCAGGTCCAGCATCTCCCAGATCCCATTCATCAGATCATTGGGCATGGGCACACACACCTTCCTCGTTGGCTTTGTGGTGAGGTAAGGGTCATACTGCACTGCTGACCTTTGTTCCAATTGTTCCTGTTCCTGGTGCATCTGGGCATATGCAGTGGCCCTGATGTTGCCATTCTCCACATGTTTGATATGATTCTGCTCCTCTGTGGACAAGATGAGACCCCAGTGTTTCAACAAGGGAAGCCCCAGGGTACCTCCAAATTGCTGCAGGAGCAGCACATTGTCATTGATACTGAGAAGCACTGATGAGCATTGTTCCGAGGTAAGGGTGTAGGGGAGTATTCCGCAGGTATTCTGCAATAGCCACAAGCAACTCCGAGCAACTCTGCATTTTCTGTGGAAAGGCAAACGTCGCCCATGACCAATAACCAACTCACCTCCTGCATACGCCAGCCAAACCCTGTGTTCAGTTGGCCATTTGCATCTGATGTCAGCACTCCATTGGCTGAGTTGCATAGAATTGTCAGCCAGCATAGCTTAGATCACCAGAGAAGGGACCATCACCATCAAGACATATCCATGTTTGGAAGATCTACATTCCATGATCAATTGCCATGTCATCCATAGCAATGCACCAATGCAGCAGAATAGGACCCTAGCAGATGAGTAAAGCCATCAGCCGATGACCAGATATGGTATAGACTAGTCAGGTCTGCTGAATATCAAGAACAGGTATGCATCCAGTCAGATGAACCCTGGAGTTGCCATGCATGGCAATCAGCAATGTCTATTTTCATCCAACAAGTCTATTAGCATCCTGTGTAGGGTCGCAATATTGGTTCCCACCATGGCACTCCCATTCCACCATCATGTCCCTCAGCTAGCCCCATTGTGTGAAGACTTTCAAGATGGATTTGGATATACAGTTGCGAGGTGAAAGTTTTACAAGTATTACTTTGTTAGTTAAAGTAGGAAAAGTATAAAAAGCCCCTGTACAATAGATTACCACCAGCTTAGCAAATCAGATCACCAGTTGCCCTTCGAGCTCCAAGTTCTAGTCACATCCTCCTCATCTTGTTTGTGTCCTTGAGTCTTGTTCCACTCTGTGTCCTGCTGATGAGCATCATTCCAAGCTAGGGGTGTATAGGAGTCATCTGCAGGTATTCCACAATAGCAACAAGCAACTCTGCACAACTCTGCACAACTCTGCATTTTTATGTGGTAAGGAAAGTGTCACCCATGATCAACAAGCAAGTTGCCTCCCACATACACCATCCAGACCCAGTGCCAGTCAGTCATTTGCACCCAATATCATCACTCTATTGGCTGAGTCACATGAAAATTGTTAGTTGGCACAGCTTAGATCACCAGAGAAGGGACTGTCACCATCAGACAAATCTATGTTAGGAAGATCTACATTCCAAGATCCATTGCCATGTCATCCATAACAATGCACCAATGCAGTGGAATAGGACCTTAGTGGACGAATAAAGCCATCAGCCAATGATCAGATACAGTATAGACTAGTCAGGTCTGTGGAGAATAGAGAACAGGGATGTGTCAAGCCAGATGAATCCCAGAGTTGCTGTGCATGGCAATCAGGCACATCTATTTCAAGTATTTGACTCTATTAGTGTCCCACATTGGGTTGTGATACTGGTTCTCACCACAGCGCTCCTATACCACCATTGTGTCCCTCAGCTAGCCCCATTGCATGAAGACTTTCAAGACAGATTTGGATATATGGTTGCAAGGTGAAAATTTACAGAGTTACTTTGCTATTGGTAGGACAGAAAATGTATATAAGCTCCTGTATAACACTTAGAAAGAACAGAATATAGTACACCCCAGTTCTCCTTGAGTCTCAGCTCTCATTCATGTCCTCTAAGTCTCATCTACATTCTCTGTCTCGCTCTACTCCACATCTTGCACTCTTGTCACTATGCACTTGTGCACCATGTATAAACGTTACTATCCACAAACTCCACCAGTTCCATGCATCGTAGCATTAACATCAAGTGCACCAGAGTTGATGGGACTTCTTCAACAACCTCACACCTTCCTGTTCCTTGTTATTTCCAATAGCAGGGTGAACTTATCACTGCATTCACTGTCATTATGTACTCATGTGCTTAAGTGTGATTATCTGCAAACTCCACAGTTCCACACATTGTAGCATTGACATTGAGTGCACTGGAGTTGATGGGAACTCTTTCACAAACTCACACCTCCCTTTCCTCCCTATTTCCAATAGCAGAGTGAACTTATCAGTGCCTCAAATGCTGTGTCCTGCTCAAGCATTTCACACTTGATCTTCTTCTGCTTGTGGAGCTTCTCTGCCTTTTTGTGCTCTAAGGCCTTCCAGGCCTCCTCTTGTTCTCTGATCAAGATCTGCTCAATCTTCCATGCCTCAATGCATAGACACCATTCTCATTGCTGCCACTCCTCAATCATGCACCAGTACGCCTTGACATGCACATCATGTTGTACATGCCTGATTGGCATTTTGATGATGGCCTTCTTAATTTCCACAGCCTTGGCAACAACTTTCTTCTTAAGGGCACATCCTTGTGCCCACCCAATCTCAAACATGGTGGCAATCTCCACCAAAGACATCCCCACATGGGGCAAAACATATTTGAAAGTCAGATCCATGCTCAATCTGGCTTTATGAAACTCAACAGTGTGCTGTAAAAAATCTTCAACCTACTTCCAGCCCTCCACAGACAATAGATCTCTTCATGTGGCTATCTGTGAAAATCCAATGACATCCTCAGATGAGGAGATGCTGATGTTGCCAAGAAAAGAAACAAGAATCGACCTAGAAAGAGTGCCCAGCAATTCACTTGGGTGTCCTTGTGCCTAGTTATCAAATGCACAGCTTATTTTGCATTTGCTAGTACAGAGGGTATCCCAAGATTTAAATCTCTGCCTTGATACACTCAATCTAGATTGTCTTCACCCATTCCTTGGGTTCTTCCAATTCTCTCAGTGTGACCTGCCTGGGTGTGCCTGCCTGCAACAACCACTGGCATGCAATCACTCTCATCTGAGATAACTTTGTCAACTAGCCTGCTTGAGGGAGACCTTGTTTGAGGGGCTATTAAGAGAGTCTGATGTGTGGACACAATGCCAGAGACAATGATTCTTGATGAGAAAAAGCTGCACCAACAACCTCGATGAGGATGATGGTGGTGAGAGGGGGGCAATCTAAACCCCAGCATAGGATTTAGATGAAGTGACTGAGATATGTTCAACATGTGTAACAATGAGCAAAGACATTGCTGCATCATGTAACAATATCAAATGGTAGGTTGAGAAGCCTTAAGATTATGTTAAGATGAAGTCTTTACACAACCTGTTACGATTCCTTTTCTTTTGCTTACCTGTTACAATAGCCTTTCTTCACTTCGTCGCTACGCTCTGATACTTGTTTCGTCTGTCTGGACTGCCCCTCGTTTCACTTCCTTTTATACTTCTTTATTGTTCTCTAGGCAGTATATAAACCCTGCACATGTACCGTAGTACTTCAGTTACAACTTAATCGAGTATTGTCCTTTACTGAACAACCCTCTCGCTCTCGTCCTCTTTATCGCTCGAGCTACCTTCGTCGCTGCCTAGCACAACGTCGAACAGCATTCCTGTCCAGTGACTGGGATTAGACCAAGACTCTAGTCGTCATTGTTGACTCGGTAACGAACCAAGGGCATCGATCCTAACACAAGTTGTAACTCACTGAACCGCTTAAGTGCATCGTCACTAGCTAGACAATATAGATCCGAAACGACCCGAAACCAGACTCTCTAACCAGAGACCACCGAACGATTCCTTTTTCTTTAAAGGAACATATTATCTAGAAAGAAAGGAGCTCTTTTTCTTGACACTAAATAAACGTTGGGAATTTCGAGGAGTAGGAAAGAACAAGAACACCCCAGTACCTGACGAATACTTTGAAGGGGATTACATCGAAGGAGACGAACACTCATTACCTGGAAAGCTTTGGGTTGAGTGGAGAAACGAACAAAAAGAACCAGAAGAAGAACCAGAACTATATTTCGAAAGACCCAAAGAAACCCTTTGGTGGGAAGAGTACTGCGACGCAGAATTTGATTTCGATGGTACCGATCCATACTACTCTCTCTCTGGAACATCCATAACAGGGTGGAACACCTTTTTGGAACAAAAACAAATCGAATACGAACTAGAAAACCCGAGACCTGAAACAGACGCCGAAACCGACACAAAACAAATGGCAACTAACGTTGAAACCACCGATGCCCCTAGGGGAGACGTCAAACCAGTCTCAGCACGAATTTTCACAGGAGATCGGACCGAAGCTAAATCATTCATCAATTGGTTTAGCGATTTCTTTGCAATAAACGCCCACAACTATGAAGGGAAACATGAAAAGAAAATCAGATACGTCCTCCAATGCCTAGGAAAGGAACTAGATGACTGGAAAGAAATAATCCGTGACCAACTAAATGAAAAAGATGAACTTACTTGGGAAAACTATGACACCTTCGTCAAACAATTCCTTGATGACTGGGGAGAAGTCAACACTGCAGTCAGGGCACTGAATGAGCTCACTAAATTACGAGTTGGAGGAGAGATCACTGTCCCGATCTATGTCCGAAAATTTAGAATGCTCATAGGATCCTCCGGACTAACCAGAATTACCGCCCAACTTCAGGCATTCGTCCAAGGCCTACCAACCACCATTGCTGCCAAGATCCTCGAAGGACAAGGCGACTTTAAAACTATCACAGACGCCTACAGAAAAGCAGAACAACTCAATGCAGCATGGGAAACGATGAAAGCATTAGGAAAAACTGATACAGGGCGTCGATTCAATAAAACAGGGGGACCTAAAACAATCCACACCATACCAACCGGACGCCTTACTGATGGACAACGAGAAGAATATATGCGCTCTGGGAAATGTTTCAGATGCGGAACCATTGGTCACTTATCCCGAAACTGCCCAAAGAAAGATACCACCAAAAACCCGCCCCCTTCAGGACGATTCACCAGAACAATCACCGAGGATAACGATGCTAAAAAAATTCGCACTATGATTGCGGCTCTCAGCACAGAGGAGCGAGAGACTCTCCTCACTGACCTTGAAACCGAGGGTTTTTAAAGCGGAGGAACCAGAAAGCGGTTGGAACCTCCAAGAACGATTATGGACAGTTAGCACTCGACTCTGTAATAGTAAAATCAAATAATAATCAACGACTCTCAATAACTGTCCAATCACCCGAATTACCCGCTGAGATATCTGCCCTCGTTGACTGCGGAGCAGAAGGAAACTTCATTGACGAAACTATAACAAAAAACATGAACAAGAAACCACTAATTCGACCAATACGAGTTAAAAACGCCGATGGAACAGTAAACTTAAATGGAATGATCACACATAAAGTCAAGATTCCCTACCACATCGGAAATCTACAAATCGAAACAAGCTTCCTAATCACTAAACTGGGAGATCAAAAACTTATACTCGGACTCCCCTGGTTAGAAAAACACAACCCAACAATAAACTGGAAGGAACGGACCCTTGAGCTCGATCACCAACACAAACCGACAAAGCAGATAGAAAGAAACCTGGATCAGGAAATCGACAAATACTGGATCAGGGTTAAAACTTCGGCATCACAGGCACTAGAACACGCACTATGCAAAGAAACCATAACAACGCTGCCAGACGAGTACCAAGGATGGGAATCTACCTTCGAAAAGGCGCCTTCAGAACGATTCCCAATCAGACGCACATGGGATCACGCAATCGATCTCAAAGCCGGATTTACCCCAAAAATCAGCAAAATCTATCCACTATCGATAAAAGAGCAATCATCCCTTGACAAATGGATCACAGAGCAGCTAGCTAAAGGATACATTAGACCATCCAAATCCCCACAAGCCTCGCCATTCTTCTTCGTCGCAAAAAAGGAAAGCGGAGCGCTCCGGCCATGTCAAGACTACTGATACCTGAACGAATGGACAATAAAGAATGCATACCCACTACCATTGATCTCCGATCTAATGACCAAACTATCCGGCGCGCAATATTTCACAAAACTAGATCTCCGATGGGGATACAACAACGTTCGGATAAAAGAAGGGGATGAATGGAAAGCAGCCTTCATAATGAACAAAGGACTATACGAACCAACAGTCATGTTCTTTGGTCTATGCAATTCCCCATCCACTTTCCAGACAATGATGAACGAATACTTCCAAGACATGATCAATGAAGGATGGTTAATCATTTACATGGACGACATTTTAATATGTGGAACAACACCCAAAGACTTAGAAACTCGGACAAAACGCGTCCTAAAGTGACTAAAAGAAAACGACTTATTTCTCAAACTCGAAAAATGCAAGTTCTGCACTCAGGAAATCGAATTCCTCGGAATGATCATTAGACCTGGGGAAATAACAATGGACCCGATCAAACTGGCAGGAATAGCAGATTGGCCAACACCAACAACGGTCAAGCAAGTACAATCCTTCTTAGGATTTGGGAATTTCTACCGACGATTCATCGGAAACTTCGCAACCCTTGCTCGACCACTTATTGATCTCACAAAAAAAGATGAAGCATTCCTCTGGACACCAGAACGACAGGTGGCATTTTACAACCTAAAGAAATGTTTCACAACAGCCCCTGTACTCCGAATGCCAGATATCACCCGACCATTCATCCTGCAAACCGACGCCTCAAATAAAGCAACAGGAGCAGTACTGAAACAAGCCAATGAAGCAGGACTCCTGCACCCTTGCGGCTTCATTTCACACGCCCTGACCACGACAGAGCAAAACTATCAGATTTATGACAGGGAACTACTGGCAATCGTCAAAGGACTTGCAGCATGGCGACACCTTCTTCATGGATCACCTCATACCACTATCGTCCATTGCGATCACAAGAATTTATCCTTTTATCGAACCCCACAACGCCTTACCCCCAGACAAGCCAGATGGTCCTCCTTCTTAAGCGAATTCGACCTTCGAATAGAGCACGTCCCTGGAACTAAGATGTTTGAAGCAGACGCCCTATCTCGACGACCAGACCACATTGGAATGGACGACACCCCGGAAGAAACCACGGTGTTACCACCCGAACGATTCATCAGGCTTATAGCAGACGACCTAGCAGAGAAGTTGCACAAAGGCATGACTAAAGACGACTTTGGACAAATACTAGTTGAAGTAATCCAAAATCATCGAGCACCACCAATAAAATCAAAGCTGCAAGACTGGACATATGTCGACCACATCGTACATTACCAAGGAAAAACCTATGTACCCGATCAAGATGGATTGCGCACTCAACTCATTAAACTGACACATGAATCACCTACATCTGGGCACCCCGGACGATTTAAAACTCTAGAATTACTCAAACGAAACTACTGGTGGCCCGGAATGAACAAGCATACCAGAGAATGGATCGAAGGATGCGCGCTCTGCCAGCAAATGAAAGTAAACACTCACCCCAACACCCCTGCCCTACAACCGATCAAATCCAATGCCACCCGACCCTTCCAACAAGTCACAATTGACTTCATCACTGACCTACCAATCACCGACGGCTTTGACTCAATCATGGTCACGGTGGACCATGGACTTACAAAGGGGGTAACCTTTTCCCCTTGTCACAAAACGATCGACGCACTAGGAACCGCAGATCTATACATAAACGAAAATTTCAAACGATTCGGTTTACCAGATATCCTCATATCTGACAGAGGACCGCAGTTCACATCTAAAGTATTCCGAGAAATAGGAAAAGCGCTGGGAATAAACCATAGAATGAGCACAGCCTACCATCCCCAGACAGATGGCGAGACAGAACGAGTCAATCAAGAACTAGAAGTCTACCTCCGAATGTTCTGCACAAACGAACCGCACAGATGGAAATCGCTAATACCAATCGCGGAATTCGCTCACAATAACTGACACCATGATACCATCAAAGCATCACCATTTCAGCTAATGTACGGAATAGACCCTGTCGCTATTCCCACAGCCGCATCCCCCATGATGACCCCAGCAGCTGAGAACCGACTACGAATGTTACAAAAGGCTAGAGAAGAAGCACTCGCTGCACACGAACTCACTAGACAAATGGTAGCTGCTCAGAACAAAAAACAAGAGTATCAGATTCGAGAAAGGAGACAAAGTCTGGCTCGAAAATCGAAACCTCCGAATACCCTATGAGTCAAGGAAGCTAGCGCCCAAAAGAGAAGGACCCTTCATGATTGAGCAAGTGCTAGGACCTGTCACCTACAAACTGAAACTCCCCAAACAATGGCGCATCCATCCCGTGTTTCATACTACATTGTTAACTCCATATAAAGAAACAATGGTGCACAGACCAAACTTCATGAAACCACCCCCTGATCTCATCAACGGACAAGAAGAGTTTGAAATAGAGGCAATCATCACACACAGAAAACGAGGAACTGGCTATCAATACCTAGTCAAATGGAAAGGGTATGGACCGAACGAAAACTCATGGGAACCTGAAACAAATCTGAAAAACGCTGCAGACATCCTTAGAGCATATAAAAACCGCCGAGACCTGCTATGAAAACCATGGTCCAGTATTGCAACAAACAGATCCTCAGACAGAATGCTAGACATACCAAAAACATCGCTTCCCCCTACTCCCGATTCTCTCCCAGACAATCTATCCCAAAACTTAGACACCTAATCATCCAACTCCCTAATCGAACCCATCCTCACCAAGGACGACGTGCAATAGGAACAGCCTTCATTGAAATACGCAAAATCCTGCTCTATTGAACAAAAGTACTGTCACTATACCCAGTGTATAAGACACAGATCAGCTCCGACCCCCAGACACCAACCGATGCCATCAGCAGAAATCGCCATGTCAGAGAAGCACAAAGGGCACTGACCTTATGGATCATTGACCGAACAAGAGACCTGGAAGCAGCGGGAGTGACCTGCCTACACCGGACAGAGGCACTATTCCCAGATAAAATCAATTTCCCATCCAGTGGACCGCTGAACTTTAACCTACCCCCGCACTACCTATACATCCCACACGGAGGGATACCACCCCCATACCCGAATCCGCCGCCACCGCCCCATTACCACGATTTTGAATGGGAACCTGGATACCCAATGATCACGGGCATCATTCACCATACAAATCAAGGAACAATTACGCACCGAATTCCACCTAGACCACTACACGAACCATATTTGGTTGAAAGACCTCCCACGCGACCTAATACTCCCAGGCCAGAAGCATTGGCCGATCAACTCTTACGAAACATCCTCTCTATTGACACAGACGATTCACTCTGGGACGTGGAATATTTCGACGGAGTCAACCTATAAAGGAATGAGACTCCCACTTCCTAGCCTTCCAACCAATATCGCAAATACAGAAATGTTCTCGCTCATCGCCATCCTCGTCACCCTCGTCTCCACTCTCTTCCCCTCAGTCCTCATCGGAGGACTTGTTCTCGCCATCCCTCCTCACTACCCTCGCCCTTGCCTACTCCTTCCCCGAAAAACTCCCCGAGCTCGACGTCTTCACACCACCCCTCGAAATCTTTGTCGAAACCGAAACCATGACCTACGCCGACGACGACCTACACATTCATCCGCCTGAACTCGTCAAGGAACCACCTATCGCGGAAGAAATCATTCCCGCACCTATCCCCAGATCGAACCCCCTTGTTGCTGCTGCCTCTCTAGAAGCCTCGTACATCACAGCCAATCTCCGAGACCTCTCTGCCCCACTCGGAGCCCTCGTAGGACTCACCCTCACCACCAACCCCAATGCCATGACTTACACTGAACGGGATCTTGCACTCCGTGAACTCCGTCAACTGAAGGTCACCCTCGACTCCGTACAATGGCACATTGATACAGCGCAAAAAGATGTCGAAAACATCGTCCACTGGTATGAGTCTAGAGCTGATCATGCCTGGACAACTCAAGGCTGGCCTTAAGAAGTCGGTGACTTCTCGCATAGGGAGGGGGTAATGTTACGATTCCTTTTCTTTTGCTTACCTGTTACAATAGCCTTTCTTCACTTCGTCGCTACGCTCTGATACTTGTTTCATCTGTCTGGACTGCCCCTCGTTTCACTTCCTTTTATACTTCTTTATTGTTCTCTAGGCAGTATATAAACCCTGCGCATGTACCGTAGTACTTCAGTTACAACTTAATCGAGTATTGTCCTTTACTGAACAACCCTCTCGCTCTCATCCTCTTTATCGCTCGAGCTACCTTCGTCGCTGCCTAGCACAACGTCGAACAGCATTCCTGTCCAGTGACTGGGATTAGACCAAGACTCTAGTCATCATTGTTGACTCGGTAATGAACCAAGGGCATCGATCCTAACACAACCTAAGGTTTGAGAAGAGTAGAGAGAAGAGAACCAGAGTAGATTGTGTAGATGACACAAACTATCTTAAGGCTAAGGAATATGGCTCTAAAAGCCCTACTTATATACTACTAGCCTCATGTACTCCTCATGCCCTTTCCATATATGTCCGCTTATGTAACAGAAGAAAAGAAAAAGAAATTAGAAATTGTATGTTCTTAACATTGTGACTGTATTGAGGTGTGACTATCAGGGGGATACTGGTAGTTACTGAAGAAGAGGCAACAGTGCTTTCTATCTAGAAAGCATCTAGGCAATGGACTGGGGAAGGAACTTAACCTTGGTTGAAGATTTTTGTTACAGGGAATAGTGCCCTTGTCATGAGACAGTACATTTTTGATATCCCACATCATTGACACATGACAGGAGCAATGGACTGCTCATTTTCATATATCCTCCCTCACACCCAGGTGACACTATCTCAGATCAGCCAGATCTTCAACACAGACTGGGCTATGGACACATCAGATGATGATTTGGTTCAGTTGAGACCAAGAGAGTTCATTGGGGACACAGTGGTCTGCCAATATGACAACCACATCCAATTGTGGAGATGGCACTTAAAATCTCTTTGACAAGTGCAACAACATGATGAGTGGCTGCAGCTCCAGGCCAGGGAGGCTGCACAATTACAGGAACAGGAGGAGGCTTGGGAAGCCTTACTCAAAGAAAGATGGGCCAGACAAGCTGTTATCTGGGCTGAATGAGTCATGTGCCAGGTAAACCAGGAATATGATACACTGGTGGAAATATTGGAAAAGAACTATGGAGGGGATATGTCAAACCCCATCTGGCTGGTGGTCTTGGGGTCATAATACAATCAGTGGCTCTTATGGGTAAAAGACACAGATAGGGCAATCTGCAGATATAAAATTGCCATGGAGAAAATTGATTACACACAACACACAGAGGAGCTGTATGCTCATGAGGGCCTCATAATGGAACATGAGGATTGGAATGCTTTAATGCATGCACTCAATGGCAACATTGAAGCCATGAGTTATGCACAGCTGTGATGAGAGCAGGAACAAGATGAAAGAAGGGTGGGAATAAGATATGACCCACACATGATCACCACACCTCCTGGAGGACTTATGGCACCATCACCCATACAATGACTTGTGGAACCTTTGACACATTTCTCAGAACTAGGACTTGGCAACTTCTTGGCTGAAATAGGTGAACAATCTTGGGCAGAACATAAGGCCTGAGTATGCAACTGGAGATCTAGGATTGTTACAAGTATCCCTGGACTGGCTAAGAAAACTGCTGGTGGAATAGAGAAATGGACTGAGGATGGGTACTGTTACATGTACCTGTTCAAGCCAGAATACTATGACAAGTTCCACTGGCTGGCATGGCCAACTCTTCATGAGGTCCTCCAATGGGAAAACAAGCTTAGAGATCCCTTTGTGGTATTTGCCATCTGCAAAACAGTCCATGATGGACACTACCATCTAATCAAGGAATGAGGGATCAAAGATGATGATGAGGAATACAATTGGACCAGACTGGAGGAACTTGCTCAGGTTTCACCTTATACTTGGACCATATACCTGGGAGGGCAAAACAAATCCAGGTGCCAGAACAAGAACCAAGCAGAGGCAGTTCCAATCTGATGAGTCAACCTCAGATCCACAATTCCAGTCAAACAAGCTATGGGAGAGACTCAAGGTTGAGTTTATCCACTGGTGGTAGAACCTAGGAAAGTTGAGCAACCAGTGCAATCCTACACAGTGGCAGCTCAGACCAACCTTCTGGAAAATAAAGCCAAAGTCATTGTGGTAGGAGGAGATAACACATGGTGGGGTGGCAGAATCCCCACAGCAGCAGATTTGTCATCACCAGAGGAATACCCACAGGGCACAAACAATGCACACAAGAAGGGAGACATTATTGCATGGAGGCAAAATGTGGAAAAGGAATTGGCATTACCATACCCATATCCAAAAATGGCATGGGAAGACAGTCATCTTCACCCTGACATCCCTGGCTACTGTTATCTAGTCTTGATACAGGAGTGATACTGGAACAAATTCCAGTGGCTGGCCTACCCTCAGTTACATCAGATCTGTGCATGGGACAAAGAACTCACAAATGTCAATGTAACCACCATCATCTGAAAAAGCTATGGATGTGACAACACCTTGCACATCAAGCATTACAATAGTAACATGTGAGGATGGTTTCACATGGAAGTGCTAATCAGCCTTGGACTGGGACATAAAAAACTAGGAGCTTCAGGATCATTGATAGGCTTCTGGTGGACAATCACTCTTGAACCAATCCCAGGAGAACTCTCACTGGTGGTACCAGGGTTCTGTTATCTACATCTCATCAAACTGAGATATTGGAATCACTACAAGTGGCCTGCATACCCACAACTTGTCACTATCTTTAACCTGGAAAGGAAAGTCAGGAATGAAGGAGTTCAAATTCAATGAACCACAACAGGGCGAAATGACATAGTTCATGTAGAACTCAGCCACAGAAATGATGCCAATGGATGAGACATGGTCAAACTGATGATCCTAAAAGGACATGGAGCACTGCAAGTAGGAGCAGATGTGAAAGAAGAAGACAAGGAACTTGCATGGGTTACAACCCCAACATCAGAAGAAGAAGTAGAATGGGAGACAATGGAGCAACCAGCATGATCAGATGCAGCAGCAGCTCTCATCAAAGTCAGTCCTTGTGAAGAAAACCATTCACCTGAATTATCCACCTACAATCTTAATCACCTTGGCCCTCACCTCCCCAGATATTGTTATCTTTGGCTGGTAAAAAAGAAACATTGGAACACATACAAATGGCCAGCATATCTGAGAATTCAAACAGTCTATGGATGGGACCCTGAACTATGGGTGAGTTGCAACCTATCTATGTGTGACAAACCAAAGGTCACAGAAGGATGTGGCACTTAGCACAAGTTATGGGTGAACCCAATGGTTGGGGATGGATGAAAGAAATAATGTGAAGCAGCTATGGCTTGCATTGTCTAGGAGCTTTCTGGTTTATGACAGACATGGTTACACTATTTTACAATGCAGTCTCTGGATGGAATGAATACTGGCAAGATGGACAAACTATCCAACCACCACTAGAGAATGCTAACCCAGCTGCCATTTCTGCATGAGAAAACCAGATCAATGCTCAGGTCCAGGGGAGACAGCAAACCATCATGGCTATTGGAAATACCATTGCTGAAATGATTGATGAATACCACATGGCCAACCAACCCGAACCTAGTCCTTTAACTAAAATGGAAATGCCTGGTTACTATCAGGGTGATCCAAGGACAGTAGATGGTTGGCTGCAACAAATGGAAACCTACTTTATGCTTGCACAAGAGCAAAGTGATCTATGAAAAGTTTCCATATGTCTTTATAGGATCAAAGGCAGAAAAGACAACTGAGCTGCAGATTGGAGTGGAGTGCAACTACAAGCATTCCAGGAAGCCCATCAGGAGATGGAAATAAAGATACAAACTCAAGGATGGGCAGCTGGTTTAGCATGGTGGGAGTACAGTGAAGGACTTGACTCTGAGGATGGTTTAACATGGCAAAGAGCACCATTAATAAGGAAATTCCCCTTTGGAGATTGGGTGGACTTCAAGAAGCAAATGCATGACTTCTTCGTGTCTACAGAAACAAAGGAAAAGGCAGTTGAGAAATTACTCAGCCTATACCAGGGAAACACTTTAGCAGAGGACTATGTCATTAAGTTCAATGCACTAACTCCCTTGGTCAAATGGAACAATGCTGCCTTGATTGCCCACTTTAAAGGACATCTTAATCCAAACTTAGGATGAGAATTTATATGACATGGAGGGCTAATGGAAACTGCAATGCTACAGCAGATCCAGGACAGAGACATTGAATTGGCACAGGCATATAGGAAATCCAATGAGGCTTATGGGTTCACCAAACAGGGAGTCACTAGAAACTACCAGGAAAGACAATACAACAAGGAAAAGTGACCCCAGTTTCAGTTTAGAACCCTAGCACCAGCCCCAACCTCATCAACCAGCCATTTTGACCCAAACACCATGGATGTGGATAAAGCCAAAACACCATTGTCAAAATGTTTTAACTGTGGAAAAACTGGACATTGGACCAAAGATTGTAGGCAGAAGAAATGAATAACATGTTTCAACTGTGGAAAGGATGGTCACTTCACAAAGGACTGTAGAGGACTGAAGAAGATCCAAGACAAAGGCAAACAAGCCATTCAAAGTCTTGATGTGGAAGAATTAACCAGGGATCAATGGAAAGAACTCAGGATTGAGAAGGGTTTTGGTGAAAGCCAATAGTTGAGTGCAAACTATCAGCTACTGTAATTAGTGCTCAGGACAGTGTAAATACATATAAGGATTCTGGAATCCAACTCCCTGACTTGCTCTATGAATGTCAGAGTGATATACACTGCCTGAGGAATTTACATATAAGTGCAAAAAACAATCAACTCAAAACCTGGATGGCCCCATGAATTTTATGAAGGATATGGCAACAATCAACAGAAGAAGCAGTTGATTGTCTTAAACAATAGATAGATGAAAAACAAACCCATGAAGTGGATAAAACTCTGGTCAGACAGTTAAACAGCATGAGTGAGAAAGATGCTCTCTGGAACTTAGTGCATCTACAAGAAAAAGCAGTTTGAGGGTCAGGAAAAATGGAGCTTGATCTCAGCAGAATCATAACCATGCTGGATACACAGAAACAGATCAAAGTTAAAATACTGTTGGACTCTGGGTGTACAATGTCTTGTGTTAACGACAAATTTGTGGAAAAACATGGTCTAACAAAATGATGACTTGTTTGGGCTGTACCAGTCTACAATGCTGATGGAACTGTAAATGCTATGGGCAACTTGGTGTTGAAATGAGCAACGGCAGCGCAGAGCGAGGCTTAGTAAGCAAGGGGACTTACTGAGTACTGTGTAAAACGCTTAGGAGCTAGGGCTCAACTATGCAATAGATCAGGAGATGTATTTCAGCAGTGCAAAGAGCACTGCTTATATACAGTTACAGAAATCACATGTAACATACCTATATCTAGTCATGTGCAGCTTTCTGCTGTGCATTGCACCATACCTGCTGCGCATGGTGTCATATTGCTGCGCATTTTACAGCAATCTGTCAATACTTGACATGTGAAACATGTTTCATGCATTGTGTCTCACATGCTGTCATTTCATACTGTTCCTGGGATGAAACTCTATAATATCTGTCAAACTCTATAAAAGTGTCCACAGTGTACAAATATCAGATTATATTTGTGATTTGGTAAGCATTCATAAATAATGATATAATATATCAAGCTATAAGTTTGATACTTAAAGCTCCAGATCATTATTTATTCAACACTCCCCCATGCTAAGAAATCACTAATCCAATTTCAGATCTTAACTCTGTGAATTTATCAAAAGACAAATTTTTAGTCAAGATATCAGCAAGTTGCTGATTTGTGGGAATATACACAAGTTCCACTTTTCCTTCCTCTATGCATTCTCTAACATAGTGGTAGCAGATGTCTATGTGCTTATATCTATGCTCTTGAGCAGGATTAGAAGCTAAAAAGATTGCTCTTTGATTATCTACTCCTAATTGAATCATTTTTATAGTCTTTCCAATTTCATGGAATAAGGACTCTATCCAGACTATCTGTCTTGATGTATCAGACAGACTCATATATTCTGCTTCTGTTGATGACAGAGCAACTGTCTTTTGTTTCCTTGAAACCCAACTAACTGGTCCTCCAGCTAGTTTTACTATGTATCCAGTGACTGATCTTCTATTAATCTGGTCACCTGCCCAGTCTGCATCACAATATGCAATGAAACCTTCATGATTCTTCCCATTATACACTATTTTGCCATTAATGTATGTGGCAACATATTTGATAATGTATAATGCCTTCTGGATATGCTCTTCAGAGGGATTAACCATAAATTGCGACATCATTATTACTGCAAATGCAATATCTGGATGAGTTCCAAGAGTTAAATATAATAATGATCCAATTATGGATTGGTAATAGCTTCTTTGCTCAGAAGTTGCTGTTCCTTCATTTGGTTTAGGAACATACCCTGCTGGTAATGGTGTTCTAGCAGGTTTAGCATTTTCTTGACCAAAATGCTTAACAACTTTCTTAGCATAGTCTATTTGATCAATTATCAGTAATTGATTTGGTCTATCTCAAGATATCTTCATCCCTAGATATTCAGAAACTTGTCCTAAGTCTCTACATTCCCATATTTTCATGAACTTGCTCTTTTTGTCTAATAAGAGTCTTTTGTCATTTCCCAGAAATAGTATGTCATCAACATATAGTATGACAACTATTATTGATCCTTGTTTTTTAAGGATATAAACTCCTGTATCTGAAAGACATCTATTAAATCCTAAGGATTTCAAGCTTTTATCAGCCTGTTTATTCCAAGCATATGATGCTTGTTTAAGACCATATAGGGCCTTTTTTAATCTATAGACTTTTCCCTCTTGTCCTTTTGTGACAAAACCTTCTGGCTGTTCCATGTAAATTTCTTCATCAAGATTTCCATATAGGAAAGCTGTTTTAACATCTAGTGCCTCAATTTCCCAATTTTCGAGTGCAGCTGAAGCCAGAAGTAATCTCACTGTTTCAAATCATGCAACAGGAGAAAATGTGTCATCATAATCTATGCCAGGTATTTGTGAAAATCCTTTAGCAACAAGTCAAGCATGTTTTTGACCATCACTTTTAATATTGTAAACCCATCTACACTTCACAGGTTTACAATCTTTTGGACCATCAACTAACTCCCAAACATCTTGTTGGAATAGAGCTTCAATCTCATCCTCCATAGCTTTAATCCATTCTTGAAAAGCTTTAGGATCAGATTCTTTAATTTTTAACATGTCCCTAAAATGAACAGGGATATCAGATTTAGGTAATACTGCTTTTGAGAGTAGGAAATTGATAAATTTCCCTCCTCCCTCTTTTTGTAACTGATTAAGCAGCATATCTATATCTGTAATTCCTTTATCCTGAATAATACCAGGATAAAATTCATCTGATATTTTGCTTGAAGTGTCTTTTTGACTATCAGAGTCTTCAGACTCATTGAAAGGATTCTTTTCCAGTTGTTTTTCAATCTCAAGAGGAGTTTTCTTTCCATAAATATTACCCTCCTTATAAACTGGTTTCCTTTCTCTAGTACTTTGGCAAAGTGGGAAGGGAATAGGTTCAGGTTGTTTTTGGGATTGTCTTCCTGTAACCTTTTTCTCTTTTTGTGTTCTTTTGATATCTGGTGGTGCATGATGTTGTGTCCCAGGCCATCTACTGGAATTCTCTTCAGATCTGTTTTCACTTGATCCTTGAACATCAGGTCTGACAGGTAAATCCTGTTCTCCACCATTATTATTAGGCTCTATATCATCATTCTCATGAGATGAATTCTGCTCTTCACCTGGTGTAAGATCATGATTGAATGATGGTTTATATGGTTTGGGATCATTGTCATCACTATCAAGATGATTGTTGTTTTGGGAATTGGAGTCAGATTCATGTCCATTTTGATCCCTTTGGTTAATACCTGGTGAACTTTCAAATAGTCTATCTTTATTGTAATTTTCGCTTTTTCGTGGAAATACTGATTCATTAAATAGTGCCTCAACACCAATGAATATAGTGTTATCTTTGTTCATAAATTTATAAGCTTTAGATCCTATGTCATAACCAATAAAGGTCATTGGTTCAGATCTTGGTGATAGCTTATCTTTACAAATTTCTTTAGGTATGTAAACCCAAGCTAGACAACCAAACACTTTAAGATAATGAACATCAGGTTTTTCACCTGTCATGTTTTCATAGGGTGTAGACCAATTTGTCCTTCATAGTGGTGTGCAATTGTATACATGAATAGCAGTTTCAAAGGCAAATTCCCACCATGATTTTGGGCAGGAAGATTCCAATCTCATGCTTTCTGCTTTTTCAAGTATAGTATCATTTAATCATTCAGCATGACCATTTTGTTGATGTATGTGAGGTGCACTTTGTTCTTTAAAGATTCCTTTTGAAGCAAGAAACTTGCTAAATTCATGTGACTTAAATTCCCCCCCTTGATCTGATCTGAAACATTTAACTCTACTACTATATTGATTTTCCATGAGTTCTCATGACTCTTGAAAGCAGTAAATGTTTCTGATTTAGTTTGAAGAAGTGCCATATAAGCATAGGAAGAATAATCATCTAGTATCATGAGACACCATGTCTTTTGATGATAAGATTCCATAGGCAATTCTAATAAGTCTGCATGAACCAATCCAAGTGGCTTGGAAGCTTGCTCGATTGATGTAGGAAAAGATTTATTATGCATCTTTCCTTGTGCACATCCAGGACAAATTGTATCTGTTGATGGTATAGATAATTTGTCAAACCCTTTTGTATGATCGAAGACATGTTTTAATACATTTTTAGATGGGTGACCCAATCTTCAATGCCAAGTGTTATAATCCACTATATGAACTGAAGGTTCAGCCATTTTTACTATTGGATGGACTATTTCAGTCAAAATCCAATGAATGGGATCTCCTATATACCTAGGATATGCCATTATAAATGGTTGCCCAGTTTTTAGTGAAAATATAGTACTATACATATCCAATTTTTCATGAAAGCCTTGTAGCTTTAGTTGTCCAGATGATATAAGTCTGACACTAGCTGCAGGCATATGGCAAACTTTTTCAAGTTTAATGACATGTTTATGTTTATGCGCAGTTTCTACCTGTAGGAACACAGTTCCTTCTCCAAGTATTGCTACTTGAGATCGTTTATCAGCTGTAAATACAGGCTGTGAAACTTTAAAAGGATGATATTCAGAGAAATCTTTGATTTCAGGAGTTATGTGTATAGATGCTCCTGAATCAATTATCCATGGAGTTCCTTTGGACTCAAATTCCTTACACTTGTCACAACCATGCACTTTTATCTTACTACTCATTTTTGGAATGGAGGCAACTAAAGTGATATATTCATTGCTATTTAAAGTAGTACAAATACTACTATTGTCACCTTTAAAATCAAGATGCCTCATAATTGGGCTTGTCTTGATAGTCCTCACTGATTTTTTATCAGAGAAGAACTTTTGAGTAGAAAGATTCACATACTGATATTCCCCTTCAGCTGTGTCATAGAAGTCTTCACCTAAGGAGACTGTATCTGACATATTGTCCATTTCAATGTCAGCCCTTTCATCTAGCACTTTGAAATGGTTTTCTGCAATTGGATCAACCACCATTTGCATTTCTACATTATCAGCAACTGAATATCCTTGAGCCTTCAGTTGCTGTAGATTTGGTGCTAATGGTGCCATTCTTTGAATCAAAGGTAGCACAGGATCTATCCTGTCTACTAAGTGAGTGAATTTAGGTGCATTCGCTTTCCTGGTCTCCCCAGTATTGTTCTTTTGTGATTGTTCTAATAGAAAGGCCTTCTTTTTCTTTTTATTATCATGGTTAATTTTATTCCTTTCTTGATTAGACAAGAACTGAGGTTTGCCAGAGTTAAAGGGTCTGGAAGACAGTCCTGGTGTTGTCCATTTTGATTTGAAGAATATGAATTCTGGTTATTAAAACCAGGTTTGTAGTTATTCCGGTTACTAGGACCAGAATTTTGTTGTTGATTCCAATTAGGCCTGTTAGGGCATTTGGGAAGCTTCACTCAAGCAGTGTGAACAACCCCCCCAGAAGATGTTCTCCGCTTTTGAGATTCTTCCTCTATTTTTGGAAGAATATCAGCAAGTTTCAAATCACTTGCTTTTGTCGTTAATAGTACACTAGATGAGACACTGTCCCATCCATGTGGTAAGGATGCTAACACTACCATTGCTAGCATATTGTCAGGGAAGGTAAAGCCATTGACAGAAAGTCGATTAGCTGTTGTCAATAGCTCATTGACTGACTCTGTCAATTTGTTGATGTTGATCTTCCAATGTATTACTTTTGAAAAGTCAACAAAAATGCCAGCTGCTCCTGGCTTGCCAAAGGCTTCCTTCAATGCATTGAAGGTAGTGTTTGACCATGGTTGAATAAGGTGTCTTAAAGACAGTGAGATTTTTAAGGTCATTAATCCCAATGCCTTGTCATCGTTGTCACAATAGTCATCCCAAGCTTCTTTTTTCTCTTTAATGCGATGAAGCTCAGTTGCAGAAGTGCTATCAGCTGTCTCTGCTGCTTTCTCAGCATCTGTAAGCTGTGGCTTAATCCTGTTGCCAAGAACATATTGCCAGAGACCTTTATATTGCAGAGCAGCTTTGATAGATGCTGACCATTTATTCCAATTGTTGCTTCCAGTAAGCATTGGAATTTTAGATAAGTCATCCTCTCCTCCAATAATTATATTGACTTTTGCAGCTCTAGCAAGATTGTCAATTTCCATCCAGCCTGTCTGGGCTCTTGGATTGATGACTAGATGACAATGGTGACTAGACTGATCACCATTCAACGTGTGTAGGTGGAAGTTGACTCTCTTCCTAATTGACTTTGAGTACGAAGCCAATTCTTTAATATCAATGTACTGTGGCCATTGATATTCAGCCAATGCATGGGTTTTGATTGCTGCCAGATAGCAATAACCAATTTTTGACCATACAGGACTTTTCACAGTATGAACCCAAGGGTGGATGAGTCCATCATTTCCCTTGAGTTCTACTATAATAAACTCTCCTTTTTCAAGCTCTTCATTCTTTCTAGCTTTAATCAAAGAAGAGTAATTGCTATCATTCAAAGAATGATGCGAATAATCAGAACTGTATATTTCCTCATCAAGTATGTATAACTTGTGAGTCTTGGGTGGTACTTTTGGTTGTTCAGCCAACTCTCTTTTGGCTTTGCATTCCTTCTGGCGCAATTTTTTAGCTTTCTTCCTAAAGCTTTTCTCCCTCAACTTCTCTTGATTTAAGTTTTTAACAGTTTCTTGGATACTTTCTATTAGATCCTCAACCTGTTTTTCATCCTCCATTTCCTGGCGGATAGCTTGGTGCATTGTAGAAATTTATTTATTTATGTTAGTGGTTCTGCTTTCCTCTAACACAGAATCACTGTGATATTTATTGGGTAGTATTTTTACTTTCCCAATTTTCAACCACTCCTTAGCATGGTCCCAGACTCCACTCCCAGACCTGCTATCTCTCTTCAGAGCAGCTGGTACCTCCACTTGTTCCTTTGTCCAGTCCTCCACTTTCCCACCAAGGTTGAAGAACCAAGTCCTGACTTCTTCAGAAGTTGGCCAATTTAGTTGGTTTTTTGGATGCAGAGTGAAGGTAGCACCTGCCTTATTTTTAGCAGACAGGCCCACCTTTGCCATATCAGCATATAATGCCGATTTTTCCTTCCCTTTCCCCTTATCAGCCTTTTGGGCCAATTTCATTTCTCCAGTTGCAATATTAAAAATATTTTTCCCATAATTCGCCTGTTGAAGGCAACCTGCTTGGAATTTCCAAATGTCATTGAAAATTTAATTCACCAGAGAATCCTCACTGCTAATCTGGCAGCTTTGTCCTCTAATTCTTGATGATGGTTTTCAATAGATAGTTGCACATCTGCAATGCACTTCCTGCGATTTTCCAGATCTGCCTGGACCTCCTTGTACCAAGGAGACTGTTTGGTGAATGTTCCAATAGGGGCAGTAGGACCCTTGCTAGTTGATTGCAAGGTGTTGATAAAAATAGAGCTGGTAAAACCAGCTTTGATGACTTTTTGTTGAGAAGAGTCAGATTTGGAGCCAGGGGTACCAGCAGTGATATATTTGTTGCTGGAAGAACCAGCAGAAGCAGAGGAGGAAGAGGTGGTGTTGTTGGAGAAAGACATTTCAATATGAAGGTGTTGGTTTGTTTGTTTGTTTGATTTGTTCTGTAAAAAAGAAGGTAAGCAACAGTCTGAAAAGACTTTTGTTGCTCAGAACAAAGGTATGGACATCGAGTTTTCGATTTTATTCTCCTGCAATAAATGCCTGAGCATGTGCATAAACATGGTAGTTTGCTTTTTATCATAATGTGCTATAATTCATCGCCAGAAGGGGATCCAGCCCTTCAGGAGTGCTTGGGGGCTCCATCAAGTTCCCCACAGCGATAAAAATATCCTCCACTATTTATAGATATAGTAATAAACTATTATTATGACACTAAGGAGTGTCCTATTGTAGATGGGATGCTAATCAGTGCCCATCACTGGTCTGCATGTACCAGGGAACAATGTCCCATGCAGCACGACCCTTATACAGAATTACTACTATTTTTAAAGTTGGAGAATGATTTATGCCAATGAAAACAGCCTACATAAGCACTTAATTATTCACAGCCAATAGGGGGGTCTGAAACCTTTCCAGATTTTCAGCAATTAAGCCTAGATCCTTTATCTGTCATGGGACAGCCCTAAACCTGAGTGATTTGAATGGTTCA
The DNA here is from genome assembly GCA_023014405.1 of Amanita molliuscula. Taxonomy (NCBI): domain Eukaryota; kingdom Fungi; phylum Basidiomycota; class Agaricomycetes; order Agaricales; family Amanitaceae; genus Amanita; species Amanita molliuscula. The sequence goes on from JAEBUP010000001.1 coordinate 305,609, forward strand.
CCAGACCAGGTAATTTATTGATTTACCAATCAAGACTACATTTTTTATATTAACCCAGATATTGCAGAACCGGGGACTGGTGAAGTGTGTCACACTAGTGATTATTGTCATGCCATCCAAGGCATGTTGGAATCCGAGGTGTAGATCTTGTGACCCGGAGAGAAGAGGAAGTGTCCATGAGAGGACGACGAATGTCGAGCATTCCAAAGCTGATGAGTTCAACTCATTATGCACATGTAAAGAAGTACAAACAAACTGACTACCATATATGTAATATATATATGTCATGCTTGTAGTGTCTGGATATGATATATTCCAACAAGGCAGTCACTCAAATCCCAAGCATTAGAGGCTTGATAGGATGAATGAGAAGCATTCCTGTCATGCTTCAAGAGATAGCACATTAGCAACTGAATTGGATGTATACTACTTTAATTACAGTACTATGGGTGCATCCATTACTTCCCTTGTTTACCTTTGTTATGACAAAAGGGTGCTGACACATGTAATATGCATAGCACAAGGTTTTCATTTATGTGGGACCCATAACCTGTTGAAACAAGCAATGGCAGTGCAGAGCGAGGCTTAGTAAGCGAGGGGACTTACTGAGTACTGTGTAGAACGCTTAGGAGCTAGGGCTCAACTATGCAATAGATCAGGAGATATATTTCAGCAGTGCAAAGAGTGCTGCTTATATACAGTTACAGAAATCACATGTAACTACATCTAATATACCTATATCTAGTAATGCGCAGCTTCCTGCTGCGCATGGTGTCATATTGCTGCGCATTTTACAGCAATCTGTCAATACTTGATGTGTGAAGCATGTTTCATGCATTGTGTCTCACATGCTGTTGTTTCATGCTGTTCCTGGGATGAAACTCTATAATATCTGTCAAACTCTATAAAAGTGTCCACAGTGTACAAATATCAGATTATATTTGTGATTTGATGAGCATTCATAAATAATAATATAATATAACAAGCTATGAGTTTGATACTCAAAGCTCCAGATCATTATTTATTCAACACTGCTGTCTCCAATGTTGCAGTGTCAACTCTGATGTTTCTGCACCTCACACAAGGATCACTGGCCAAACCTGTTATAGCCACAAGGCAAAGCCACAAATCAGGAATAGTGCCAAGGCTAGACCATCAATAGGTGATCAACGCTACCATAGCCACACACAATGAGGCACACTATCAGTAGTACAGGCACCTTGCTAAATTGGGTATAGAGCGGATCACAGCACTAGAGCTAACATCAATACAACAGACTGGTATATAAGGCCTCGGATTTGCTGTAGATACTTAATGTTCAACACTGACCTTGCTTCACTACACTAGACTTCACTTCAGAACAGAATCACACTACCCTTCATCTCTCACTTGTGGGAATAACATTCTCATCCATGCTTGCTCTTGTGTGCTCTGACTCCACAGTTCCAGCTATTCCACATGCTCTAGACCATCTAGTGACAAATGGACACTGCCACCAGCCTCTGCCAGCATTCCGCAGTTAGGCCTGTCTACTCCAGTCACATCATGCCCTTGTAACCAACTCCATGCCAGTGGGATTGCAACATTGTCACAGCACTTCGCTGTTTTGTGTATTCTGCAGGTTCTAGGTCAACTAGCAACAAACAGACACTACCACCAGCCTCCACCAGCATTCTGCAGTTAGGCCTGTCTACTCTGGTCACATCATGCCCATGTAACCAACTCTGCGCCAGCAGAATTGCGACATTGTCACAGCACTTCACTGTTTTGTGTATTCTGCAGGTTCTAGGTCACCTAGCAACAAACAGACACTGCCACCTGCCTCCACCAGTCTTCCGCAGTCAGATCTGTCTACACCTGTCACATCACACTTGTGTGACCATCCCCGACATTCTGATCCTCGGAGTTGACAGGCAACCTTTACATGGACTCACCCCCCCCCCCCCCCTTGCTCCATTGTCAGTGTGATGGTGGAGTAGACTCATCAATGTTTAACTTTATATGCTCAGATTGGCACTACTAAACAAATATGCAGAATTTTTATGATGGAAGTCAAGACTGGGGAGCACAAAATTAAAGAGACTGATTTCCCTACTTTTTTATATGATGAAGAACAGCCATATGCAAGACCATTGGATTATTTAAAGGTCATCTTGTCATCCATGTATACCATCATATTATGACAGGCCCAAGAATGGCTCTTGAGCCATATCTCATCACACTAAAGAACACTCATTGCAAAACTGGGAAGAATGGGTTTTTCAAAAGTGAGAAGTACACTATAGCCTACACTGCAACACAGGTGAGTTTTATGCTACTATTTTATAGCCTTCATTGACTAATATTTATAGGCCCAATTTGCTATTGCATCATCAGACATTTGGGCCCCAGATATTGATGGATTTGATTTGCAAGCATTTTACAACAAGATTGTCAACATTCTAAGTGATAATGAAGATCTGTTTGTAAAGAAAAGTTTTGACCATTATGACAAGTACTATTGAAATAGCTAGCTTGGTTATGCAATTGATATTATTGGAATGGAATGCCATTTCAAGAAACTGAGGAGAAAAGCTGAAATGCATGAGAGCAAAACTGAAAGTGACACTGATGATGAACTTCAAGAGATAAAGAGGGCTTGGCAAATTGAACATTCACAGGAGACAGAGTGCACAACTCAAAACATTGAACAGACCTCAACTAGCAACCATGGAGATGCAGTGGATGATGATGAACAACAACTCCAAATCAGCGACTGTCCATCCAGCAGCCATGGGGACCACAATGCAGTGGATGAACAACATCCAAGTGAACATGGTGACAATCAGGACAAAGCCATTGACAACAATGTGCACTCTCCAAGCCCCCAGGCTTCTCTCAAAAATTGTTCTGCCCCACCAGGTCTCTCCTTTTCTGCTTCATTGAGTCCTGTCAATATGCAAGAAATGGTTTCTCAGGTAGGCACACATTGGTTTTCAAACATTCTCCCAACAATTCACTAGGGTCCATGGACCCCTGTGCCTATCAGCAATGCATATATATACCCAGCCAGATATTGATGATGACCCCAGCATTGACCCTCACCTCAAGCAGTTCAAGAACATGTTCAATACCCCCCAGTTCAGCATGCCACCTCCCAACAGCTACATCCCCCATGTCTACATTTCCAATGGCTATGTTCCCCATGGCTATGTTCCCAACAGTTATATTCCCAATGGTTACATCCCTAACAACAATTATGTTCCTCGTAGCTTTCTGAGTCAAACACTCAACAGATTTGCACCCACTGGCAACAGCTTCAGCACACCTGGCAGTGGCACATTCAATTTGCCTGAACTGACTGTATCATCAGCACCCAAGGCTACCACCTCAGCCCAGCATGATCTCAGTCCATTAAGTGACACAGAAAACCAGCCTTTGGCTGTCAATGTTCAGCCAATCAAGGGTGTGAAGTGCTGTTGTGCTGCTCAAGCTCAAGTATTGTCCTTGGATTGTGTCACCCATAGCAGGAGGTCCTAATGGTGAGTCTCATATTCATTACAATCAAATGTATCACTTATACATGGATGCTTGTTTTGTACCAGTTACAGTAGATTGGTGACAAATTTTGTACTGTATCATAATTGCAATACAATGGATTAGCATGCTTTTATAGCTAGCAAGAAGCAAACCACTGGCAAGTGACAAAAGGCCTGGCCAAGTGTTGCCATGCCTGTCAAGCCCTGGTCAAGCTTTGCCAGATTTCCAGAAGCAATCTGGCCAGAGTCCTGAACCTTCCATTGCTATGACAGGCCTGATGAGTTTGCCTGGCCTGTTGTGGCCTGTCCCAGCCCCAGACTTTTTGTCAATGAGAGATGAATGAACACAGTTACTTTTTTTAAAAATCATCCATCTGCAGCAATCATTTTTCATCCAGATGTACTGGTCTCTGTCAGTGTCCCCTCTAGGTGTGTACCTATCATGCACAGATCTTCAGCATCAAATGCCCAAATGGACAAAAGCTCTCCATCAAGCAGACACAGTTAGCTCTTACACCAGCTTATGCATTCACCAACTATCAAGATGATCATGGACCTGGCAAAACCCCCAAAGCATGGATGCACAATGGTGCCTCAAATGGAAGAATAGTCATTATTTGTAGGTAATTTATCAGCCTATTCATGCATAATGATTTGTAATTGGAGTTTTTCCTGATGCTGTGCAATGCAATGCTTGTAAGTTTGAATTTGGCCTCCTGCACCTCCTAGTTTCATCCACAACTCCTGTCTAACCTGTTGCATCTTGTCTCCTACCTCCCAGACATCGCCTCTCTGTCCTTCCCAATCTGCTATGCATTCCATCTGTCAATTCATCATTCCAAACAGATGCTTGGGCTCAGTGCCTCTAGTACTGTATTCTGTACTAGCTAAAGCTACTTACAAGCAGGGGGGTCCACCTGGAGAATTCCGAGACTGCAACTCCCCCCCCCCCCCCCCCAACAACCTGAACAGTGTTTCACATGGGGTCTGCCCTGGTTCTGGGGTCCCTCTCTGATTATCTGCATGATTGTGACCTTTCTGCTTTCCTCCATCTGCTACTACTTCTATACTGTGTCTGCTGTGTTTGTAATCCTTGAACAATGGAAAATAGCTCTCCCACACAACAATCTATGTAACTAGTGCTTCCAAATGGTTCTACTATTGAAGAGTATGATATTCCAGATAGTGATTCATTATGGGAGATTGCTCAGATTGCTAAAAGAAAGAGAGGTGAATCAACAACTTCTATACATGGCTCTCCAACAAAGAAGACTCAGTTAGTATACAGTAATGTAATGTAGTTTGCTAAGTAATTATTATAATGTGAATATAGGAAGAGGGACAGTTGCAAGGAGTGAAAGCAGGTCAGATCATGCAGACAATCAGGGAGGGACCCCAGAACCAGGGTGGACCCCGTGTAAAATGCTGTTCAGGGGTTGCAGTCTCGGAATTTTCCGGGCGGACCCCTGCTTTCAAGCAAGCCCTTCCAGAATGCTTCTTCGTTGCGTGGTTCTTTTCATCTTGGTCACGGTGGTAGCGTCGGTTAATGAATTGGTGGATGGATGGAATGCCAATGGTCACGCCCACTTCGGTGGTGTTTACTGGATACACCCAGGAGTTTTTGTAAGCTTAGTTATCCGGACATTACAAGGCCAGATCTTAACAATTTTGATAGGATTTCAAACTCTATGCTGAACCTGGATTTTTCATACCCTTTGCTCTCCTCGATATGCGCCATGATGTAAACAAGTATCGTGTTGTGAGAATGACGTCCACCGTACGTAGCGGCAGACTGTGCGCCAAGTCGTTCTTTAGTCCCGGTGTAAAGCTACGACGTAAGGCGAGTCTGCATCACGCACAGAAAGTCATTAACATTTTTGTAGCGACCAGTGACGAAAAGGAGATAAATCAATACTATATCATGCCCCACGAAAACCGCGAGGTCGAAAATAGTCCTGAAATCATGCAAAGCTGGAAGGGGCATTCAGTGGTGATTATGCTAGGCGAAGGCAAGGACAGGTTGGTGGCGATATTAGATGGAATGGTGGATGGATGGAACACTCCATTTCATAAAGATGGGCCCCTGTTTGGTGGCGTTTACTGGATACACCGACATTTTTTGGTAAGCTCAATTATCATATTCAGACAAGTGCCTGTCTTGACAAGACTTTCCGGTAGGGACTCGAGCCTGATGAAGCTGAAAATTACATACCCTGTGTCGTCATCCGTCGCTTTGTAACCTGGCATTATCTTGTTATAAGGATGGAGCTGTTAGACGCGCCTCAAGATAAAGCACAACCTGCCACTAAGTTTTTTAGGAGCAATGCAAAGCTGCAAAGTAAGGCAAATTCCGTCCCACAAAAAGATCAATTAATAGTTTTGTAGCACGCAAGGAGATAATTAATTTAGAAAGATACCATATCTTTCCCCGTGAACATTATAAGTTGAAGGGCAATCCCAAAATCATGCAATTATGGAAAGGGGGATTATTAATGCTGCCAGAAGAAGGTTTGAAGAAATTGGTGGTGGTATCGAATGGACTGGTGGATGGATGGAATGAACGGGATCGACATGAGCCCGTGCTCTACGGCGTTTACTGGATATGCCCAGAGGATCTATCGGTAAGTTACTGCAGTCATCAGACAAGTGCCGTATCTTGACAAGACTTTCCGATAAGACATTATACAATAATGGTCACATTCCCTGTGTTGTCCTCCAAGAGCTTGAAAAGGGCCTGTATCGTGTTGTAAGGATATCCTTGCGTCGAAATAATGCACAATCTGCCAAAACGTTCTTTGCGAAAGACGCAACGATGCAAGGCAAGGCGAGTCTCCGTCACACAGAGAGATTAGTTAACACTTTTGTAGTGGGTACTGAGAAAGCTAGTCTAAACAAATGTTATATCAATCCCGGAGAAATTTATGAACTCAGAGGTGATCCTAAAATCATGCTAAAATGGGAAGAAGGGGGTATAACAACAATGACAGAAGATGGTGCGGCAAGACTGGCAGACCTCGGTGAGTTAGATTGGTCAAATCATAGTGAGCTAACTAACGTTCGCATTAGTGTTCCTTGAACGTGGAAATAAATGGCTGAAAAATCAACATCAATTGGGACCCCGATCCCAGGCTCCCTCCGAAATGGATTTTTATGAATTTATGCGTTTAGAAGTGTAGAGCAGGAGATACGAATGCCACTATTCTACCGACATCGGAGCGTGAAATCGTGTTCTCAGAAGCCTGATTGATGTTTTTAAAGCTTGAGAATGCGCCTTTTCCTTGTTACCCAAGATGCCACGCAGAGCCCATACGTGTAAATACTAAGGATCACCAAAACATAGATATCAGATGTTTCGATTGTGCGCACAGATAAGTTGACCAGTCCAGTACAAACGTTCGCCTGAATTTATTTCAGTCAACGGATATGGAAAGGAATGACAGTACTTACGAGAAGGAACAAGGCTAGACCATTCTTATTAATGGCATCCAGCAAAGGCGGCGGAGTAGCTTGCGCCTGTCGATTATGGGTTCTATCGGATACAGGTGACCCCGTCTTTCTGTCGCTAGGCTTTGATAATCTTGGTGACGGATAGAAAACGGTATCGAGAATGAAATATGCGAACAAGAAGCACGTGTTAAATGCTGCAACCCATAATATATAGGGCAGATTGACCTACAGCAAATGTAAGAATAAAATTATTGATCAAAGTAACTAGCAAATACCATTCGCCTTGACACACCCTTCCCAAAACCCATGCCTAAAGGTTCCTTGTTACCGACGCTGATACCTAATTTCGCGAGTCCTACAATTCCAGAAAGAATGGACCACAACAGGGCATATGCGCACAACTCAGTAGAAGTCTTCCCTGCCTGACGGCAAGACGAGAGTGGCACGATTTGGCTGGAAGCTTGATCATCAATTGATGAACCGACATCGATAACCTTGATTCGTCGCTTATTGAGGGTATCTCGTGTGTGCTTCACCATGCGTCGGAACCATGAAGGTGATGGAGGTAGAATGAGAGTACCAATAGACAATCCTAGAAGATGTATTGAAAGATACCCTATGTTCCGTATATGTTAAAACGTGGTTTTAGTAAGTCAGTGACGTTGGTGTGAACCTGATAGAGATATAATCCCCTCCTTGTTGGCACTAACCCAGGAAATTCGCGGTGCGTCAAAGATGTACTCTTGCAGATGGGAAAAAGACAAAAGCAATTGGTGACCTGCCGAAGTCAAACCTAGACGTCGGAACATGTTATCCAAACACCAACCTATTCCTACACCTATGCCAAGGGATGTGATGGAGGACCGGAGAATCAAAGGATGTAGAGCAACTTGCAAGATAGGAAGTAGTGCCAACGTAAGGAAGAAGTTCCAGTGTACCCCGTATTCTGACACATGTTCCTAATCTCTTATAAGACAAAGGCCATATAAACATAGAAATAGGACCAACAGGATAGTCGGTTGCTTTTACGAGAAGCACCCTGACTAGTCCAAGGACAATAATCGGAAATGACTTGCGCATAACGGAGAGCAGTTTTGGAACGGCCGGAGAGGTAAGGTAACTCATGTCCTTCAAAATTGGTATTGCAGAGACGACACCTTGTGAAAAGACGAAAGAGCCGACACCGAGATCCATCTGCCGTTGTCCATGAGAGAGAGAATAGTCAATACTCGGGGATGTCTATACCCTATGATATGATATGCACCAATGAAACTCCAAAGGTCTCACACTTAGCCAGTGTCCTTGGAAATATTGGAAAGTCGACGGCGAGGATGGCAAGAACAGTCATCAACATCATGTGTGCACGGTACGTCGTCAGAGCTGGTAATGGATCGAGATGGTTCGCAGCATGAGAGACTTGCTCAGATACGGCAGCTGACGTCGAAGGTAACGGCGTGCCCAAATCACGCCCGGGTACCAGGAACACAACGAGACCGGCAGGAAGACAGAGCAATAGCGATAACAGCAATGGACCATGGGCGAAGACGGTCATCGAGAGAAGCAACGGAACCACGAGCACTAGCCAAGAGAAAAAGAAATTAAGCCGGAAGCCGCGGGTTCGCAGGGCAGAATACAGCACGATGGACGCCTGACCGATACACTGTGAGTGCCAGAGGCGACGAGAATACTGTGAGCTGTACTTGCCAGGGCAACGGACGATATGGAGTGGACATGGGACATGGTAGACCCCGTCTTACCACTGACGAACGCCTCCTTCGCCGCCTTGTAGTTGCTGGCCATGAATTGGACCGAATAAACAAGAACAAATATCGTCATAGGCTTGTAAGTCTGGTATTGGTACCGGTGTGATGTACAATATACATGTTATCCTATATAAATTAAAAGCAAGGAGCATCGTTGAAAGAGCATCGCGTAGATATGGCAAGTAAGACGAGTGTGGTCTACTGTTGTAGTGTGCGCGAATCTAGCTCGTCAAACAACGCACTCTTCTTCCCTATACGAACGCTGCCGTGGAAAGGAAGACCATCCAATTCAAGTTCATGATTCTGTCTAGGGTTGTCAACCGGCAAACCTTCTACATTAACCATTACCGAAGCAGAGCCAAGCAAACCTGCAAGGGCCCCTCCTGAACCAAAGATAACCTGGATCATGAAATATTAACGAGCCAAGAACAAGGGCAAACAAAGACGACGTACTTTGCCAACAAAACTGCTAAACTGCTTCTCGCGACCGGGTAGGACTTCGAGTGGAACATCAGTGATTGCAGCCGTGATAGAATATGTTGCTCCGTCTCCATCTCTCGACTTCTCGCGGACGCAGAGCGATGGAAGCCAGTCATCCGGCCGGATGTGCGCAAATGCGTTTTCAGGGAGTGGATCCGGTAGAGACATTTCGGGGGGCACACCATGAAACTCTGTTACCTCGCCATCAAACACGAGTACTTCGGGAAACGCGCGGTGCACATCAAGAGCGATATCCATTCCTTTTGGCAGGACCAGCTGTACAAAAACGAGCCCGCTTGCAACAACAGTACCGCCTTTCGGTCTCACCCTCATATTACGGATAGTGACATTTTGCAACAGCTGGGGGCGTGGTGTGGGCGCTGGGAATGTGGCCATAATGGACAAATCTGGTCGCAGAGGGCAAGAGATGGAGATGGAATTCGATTTTCCCGAAAGATAGCGTGTAATGAAGGCAGATAAGACATCAGATGTGGATGATTGCAGAGGAAGGACCGTTCCATGAATCTGTAGCGTTATGTTCGGCTGCGTCAAGGTGAGCGGCAGAGTTGAGACAGAGGCTATCGGGACAGTTGACAACGACGTTTCGTTTGGAGATGGGATTGACACAATGAATGGCAATGACGGTATTTTTATCTGCAGTTCCGCAGGAGCTGGATTGACGAGAGTTGCCCGTGCATTTAGAGCCATAGTGTCATTTTGGCTCATAACCTGAAAGTCTTGTAGCGTCACAAGGTTCCCAATAGCAGGAAACGAGCTTCCGGGGCTTGGAAGGCCAGGCAGAATAGGTACTGGACACAGACGAGGTATTTAGGTAGTGCAAGAAAGGACAAAAAAGGACGCACTTTTGAAATGGAGGGGCAGGTGTATTCTCAACAATTCGGTATGCAACCAGTATCGCCAATCCCGTTGGAAAATACCTCCTCCCCTCACAGTCACCGATTTCACCTTGGCATGTACGTTAATATGGCCGCGAGTCCAACAAGCCTGCATAAAATGCAAGATAGTGGACGTGTTGGATGACGGTTGAACGACCATTTCTATTGTTACGTCGTGTAGCCAGCTCTTGTCTGAAGGCGGGTTTGGATTAAGTGGAATGTCCAGCGCTGCAATATACACGGTAGCCAGTACCAAAGATGGATCATATTCAGGAGTAACGTGAATAGGACTCATTTGAACATTCACTTTGTCTAGGCGACGAACACCCCACCGCCCCAACGACTTCCATATATCAGTGAGTAAGCCATCACCGTCAGGGTTGCGTCGAATTCCGAGGATTGTTCCTGCATCGACGCCAAGCTTGCCCTGCACCTTCAGCCTTAAGGCACCGTGCTCTACGCTCAAGACATCGACGTGTGAAGGGTGTCTGAAGAAGACGGAATTGGCAACGAGATCACCGGGGGGCAAGCTTGATGCCTGGGCTGCATAGGACCAAGCGAGGAGTGCAGCAACAACAAATGCAACGACAGAGAAAAGGAGGGAGACTAGGAAAACGTTGACAAGCTTTGAGCATAAGGTACGTCTGGAGATGGGTGTGGTTGAGACGGGTTCGGCGGTAGAATAAAGATGGGATGAGCTGGCAAGGAGCGGGGTGTCTTCTGTGGGATCCTGCGCTCTGCTCTTGCCTTTGCCGTTTGGGCCAGGGCCGTTGGAGTTGGAGGACATGGTCCGCTACATTACATAATAACCCTTCACACAATCTGCTCGTATATCTCCAGCGCAACCGCTTCCCCGTTGATTGTCGTGTTCGTCAACGGCGTGTTCTTCAGCGTCTGCTGACCGTACCACTCCATAGCAAGAACGGCTTCCTGGTTTCCGATCCAGTTGCAGCTACGGCATATCAGCATCGCAGCGCGATTCTCAGAAATTTACCAACATAATGTTAGCATCTCCTGCCTTTAGAAAAATTTAGCATGACAAACCATATGAGTATGGAAGCACTCACCCAAATCAGGACCTTCAGCTTCGAGTTCACCAGGGCGGCGAGCTGGGGCAACAGCGTCCTTGCATCCTACAGGCAGACAGGTCACTTTTACATTGATTGTTGTATCAAATATATACGTACGTCGCCCGTTGGCAAAAACTTATTGTATGGTGCGTTCGGGCACTCTTGGTAAGTCGTATTGGCCCCAATTTGTGCCATAACCATCGCCGACTGCAAATAAGTGACATAGTATTATGGCGGGAATGCCGCTGTTGGGTTTTGACGCAAGTCGTATGGATCATAGTTTCCAACTGCTAACGTATACATCATCCAGGGTCAGTCAGCAGCTTCCACTGTATTAAACGCAAAGTACGAACACAATAGTTGTCTGCATTTGAGATCTTATTTGAACTTGACGAGTTCCCAGCTGCATAGCATTGGGGGTGGGCAATGCTCTGACATTTGAGAAAAGCATAGTCCCTGAAGTGTCAATTCAGGTTCCACATAGTACTATACAATTATTATAATGTATATACTGCATATATCCAAAGTCTGGTGCTGAGATATGGATTGAGGAGCCTGCCATGATGACATTATTGTATCACATCCCAGGTAAATCTTCCCATTCATCATCACCATTGTCCTCAATTCCCATAAAGTCAAAAATCTCTTCTCCTTCCTCATTTACCTCCTCCTGACCTTTATAAGGGTCCCATTTACCTGCATGATACATATCAACAGCATCCTGCAATGCCTTCTTGAGATCTGCAACTTTGTTTCTTTTGGTCAAATCTTGCATGTTTGGGGCACCTGCAGCCTTGAAGGCACTAAATTGATTCCTGAGATTCTCTCCAGCAAGTTTTACCACTGCATCTCTGTCCAAAAGGAGTGTGATACTTGCAATCTTAGCAGCATTCTTTGCAACTTTCTCCTGTCATTCTTGTGCTGCTTGCTGCTTCCTAGCTGTGGTTGCCTCCTCATCAAAACCCTAAATGAACCAAGAGCTCCTTCATTAACATCATTTGTGGTTGGAAGCCATGCCATGTCTTTTTCAACTGTAGTTGCTTCATCAATTAAACCACCTGGTGCAAATTCTGATGTGAAGTGCTTCCATCCCCTAGCAGCCCCTTTAAAGAACCTCACAAGGAGTGGTTGTAAATAAGGTGATTCTGGTTTCATCTTCTGTATGGCATTTATAACTTCAGGTGACTTCCAAGGTAAGCCATTCACTGTACCCTTTTCATGAGATACATCAGGACCAATCAGAAATGTAGGGTTTCTGGAAATACTGTTTATATGAGCATAGACTTTATGATGAAATGGGCCCATGTCCAGCATGTTACTCTGCTTTCCATGAATTTCATTCATATATGGATGACTAACAGATTGGGCATAAATGGCTAATACTGCAAGTTCTGTCAATGTTGCTTGGCAGTGTAAGGCATCCCATAGATTTTTTCCATGTGACTAAACCACTTTGCCTGCTTTTTATTAACAGAATATTCCAGATATTTCAGGATTAATTCCTTGTGCACCAGTAAAACACCAGCAGCCTCACAGTATGACTGATAACATGTGTTGGAGATGTCAGGGAAAGTGAACTCAACTTTGGTTTCCTTTTCCCACCAAAAACAAAACTGATTATTATGTCCTTTCTTATCATCTTTGTGATTGAGTATTGCACCAGCTATCTGTGCAGTTTTTATGCCACCCTTTGCAGTCATTTCAAATGCATGTTCTTGTGCTGGAGTTACAGCATCCTGGTTATGAGATATCTCCTTCAACACAGCTGCATTGTCCCTGTTTGCCAATAGGATTGGTGGTGTAATATCATTTTCATCCCACCACATAGCTATCTCAGTGTAGCCAGCCTTGACTGTATTCAGGTCTTTGTGGCACCCACACCCAGCCCAAATAAAAAGCCTGAGGGTCTTTTTCTCAGCATCTGAAAGCATTTCATATGCATATTTTCCAAGTTCAATGATGGCTTTTTCAGTCATCCTAGCTATTCTCTCTTTCTGTTCCTGTTCATGTAAAGCTTTCCATTTATCTTGACCACCCTGGTCCTTAACCATCTGATCATATGCCTCTAGGAACTTTGGCAATAACTCTGCATTTGTTGAACCAACAAGAGTGTTGTTACAATTTCTAGTTACAATTTCTAACTTGCTACAATAGCTCTTCTTCACTTCATCGCTACACTCTGCTACCTGTTTCACTTACCAGATTACTCCTTGTTTTACTTCCTTTTACGATTCCCTATTGTTCCCAGACAGTATATAAACCCATGCATGTACTGTAGTTCCCTAGTTCCAACTTAGTCAAGTATTGCTCTCATCTGAATGATCCTCTTGCTCTCCTTTTCCACATTGCTCGAGATACCTTTGTTGTTGCTCAGCACAACATCAAGGCATACTTTGTCCATTGACTGGATTAGACTGAGACTCTAGTCATCACTATTGACCTAGTAATGGACCAAGGGCATTGACCTTAACACAAGTTGGAACTCACTGAACCACTTAGTGCATCATCACTAGCTAGACAACATAGATCCAAAACAACCCGAAACCAGACTCTCTAGTCAGAGACCACCAAATGATTCCTTTCTCTATAAAGGAACATACTACCTAAATGAACAAGAGCTCTTTTTCTTGACACTACATAAATGTTGGGAATTTTGAGGAGTAGGAAAGAACAGAAACACCCCAGTACCCAACGAGTACTTTGAGGAAGATTACACCAAAGGAGATGAAAGCTCACTACCTGGAAAACTCTGGGTCAAGTGGAGAAATGAACAGAAAGAACCAGAAGAAGAACTAGAACTATATTTTGACAGACCTGAAGAAACCCTTTGGTGGGAAGAATACTGTGAAAATGAACTTGACCTCGACAACCCCCATTGCACATACTTTGCTCTCACTGAAGAGGCTATAAATGGGTGGTACACCTTTCTGGAACAGAAACAAATTGAACATGAGTTACAGAACCCAAAACATGAACCAAAACCTGAAACCGATGCTGAAACAAATACCAAACAAATGGCAACCAACACTGAAACTACTGATGCTTTGAGAGGGGATATCAAACCAGTTTCAGCACGAATCTTCACAGGAGATTGGACCAAAGCTAAATCATTCATCAATTGGTTTAGCAACTTCTTTGCCATAAATGCCCACAACTATGAGGGAAAAGATGAAAAGAAAATACAATATGTCCTCCAGTGCCTGGGGAAGGAGCTAGATGACTGGAAAGAGATAGTCTGTGGATTGTTAGATGAAAAAGATGGGCTCACCTGGGAAAATTATGGCACCTTTGTCAACTGATTCCTTGAAGACTGGGGAGAAGTAAACACAGCAGTTAGAGCGCTAAATGAGCTTACCAAATTACGAGTCAGAGGAGAAATCACTGTCCCAATTTATGTCCGAAAATTCAGGATGCTCATAGGATCCTCTGGACTAACCAGAATCACTGCTCAACTTCAGGCCTTTGTTTGAGGCCTACCAACCACCATTGCTGCTAAAATCCTTGAAGGACAAAGCAACTTTAAAGCAATTATGGATGCCTATAGAAAAGCTGAACAACTCAATGCAGCATGGGAGATGATGAAGGCACTAGGAAAATCTGAAACAGGACACCAATTCAATGAAGCAGGAGGATCTAAAACAATCCATGCCATCCCAACCAAACGACTATCTGATGAGCAGCAAGACGAATATATGCACTCTGGGAAGTGTTTCAGATGTGGAACTATTGGCCACTTATCCCGAAACTGCCCGAAGAAAGATACTGCCAGAAATCCACCCCCTCTGTGTCGATTTACAAGAACAATCACCAAAGAAAATGATGCCAAAAAAATCTGGGCAATGATTGCAGCACTCAAAACAGAGGAACAAGAAACACTTCTCACTGAACTTGAAACCAAGGGTTTTTAAAACAGAGGAACCAGAAAGCAGTTGGAACCTCCAAGAATGATACAGACAGTTAGCACTTGACTCTGTAATAATAAGATTGAATAATAATCATCGATTATCAATAACTGTCCAATTGCCCAAATTACCCACTGAAATATCTGCCCTAGTCAATTGTGGAGCAGAAGGAAACTTTATCGATGAAACCATAACAAAAACTATGTACAAAGAAGCATTAACCTGACCAATATGAGTCAAAAACACCGATGGGACAGTAAACCTGAATGGAATGATCATGCACAAAGTTAAAATCTCATATTGCATTGGGGATCAACAAATTGAAACAAACTTCCTGATCACAAAATCAGAGACCAGAAACTCATACTTGGACTCCCCTGGCTTGAAGGACACAACCCAGTAATAAATTAGAAGGAGCAAACCCTCCAATTTAATCACCTGATTCCAGGGAAACCAATACAGCAGATAAAGAAAAATTTGGGCCAGGAAATTGACAAGCATTGGATCAGGGTTAAAACCTCAGCATCACAAATGCTAGAACATACACTATGCAAAGAAACCTTGACAACCCTACCAAGCAAATACCAGGAATGGAAATCTACCTTCGAAAAGGCACCTTCAGAACAATTCCCAATTAGGTGCACATGGGACCATGCAATTGATCTTAAAACCAGATTCACCCCAAAAGTTAGCAAGATCTATCCATTATCAATGAAGGAACAATCATCCCTCGATGAATGGATTGCCGAACAACTGAACAAAGGATATATTAGGCTGTCCAAGTCTCCACAAGCCTTGCCCTTCTTCTTCATGAAAAAAAGGAAAGTGGGGTGCTTTGACCATGTCAAGATTACTGATACTTAAACAAATGGACAATCAAAAATGCATACCCACTACTGCTAATCTCTGATCTAATGACTAAACTATCCAGTGCTTGATACTTTACAAAGCTAGATCTCTGATGGGGATACAATAACATTTGAATAAAAAAGGGAGACAAATGGAAAGCAGCTTTTGTAACCAACAAAGGATTATATGAACCAACCATCATGTTCTTCAGTTTATGTAATTCCCCATCCACCTTTCAGACAATGATGAACAAGTACTTCCAAGACATGATCAATGAAGGATGGTTGATTATCTATATGGATGACATCCTAATCTGTGGGAAAACAACTGAAGAACTGGAAACTTGGACAAAGTGAGTCTTAACATGGCTAAAAGAAAATGACCTGTTTCTCAAACTCGAAAAATGCAAGTTCTGCACTCAGGAAATTGAGTTCCTCGGAATGATAATCAGACCTGGAAAGTCACAATGGACCCAATCAAACTAGCAGGAATAGCAGATTGGCCGATGCCAACAACAGTTAAACAAGTAAGGTCATTCTTGGGGATTGTGTTAGGGACGACCTAAACACAACCTTAAGACTTATGAGTGTGGCTTGTTCAGCCGAAGACAAGATGGACAAGATCAGTCAAGACTAGGTCAAGACTAAGCCTGTTGCTCAAGTAGAAGTGTCTAGGACACAAACTATCTAGAGTCTTAGGGACTCGCTACCTAAGACTACAACCCTTATATACCTGTCCCCTGGTCTGTGCGCAGTCAGCGCGCAGCTAAAGTCCCTCACAATAGAGACGATGCGCAGCAGCCAAGTCTGCGCCCATATGACCTTCTTTGGAGACTTCCTCCCACCATCCTTCCATATACGGCCACGCCTATTGTCGTGCGTTTCGGCCGCTTCCCATCTACGCCGGTACCTAGTCGTCGGTACTCCTCGGCGTTCCCATGTCGCCCCTCAGGCGCCGTGCCGCTCATGTATCCTTCCATGGCGTAGGCCCATCATCGGGCCGCTGTTCCTGTCAGCACTCAGTATGTCTTTTACCGATGCTGACCTAACCACCTTCCATATAAGGGTCGCAGTCTTAGTATAGTCTGTCCCTGCGACCAAGGCTTTCGTCCAAGTCCTGTATCTAAACGTTTGAGTGAAGCGAAATAGATAAAATGAAAAGAAAAATATAATCCGACTCTCCACGACCATATCTTCATGTTTGTCATTAGTGTTGTTACTGTGAAAATTGATGGGGACGAGGTATGCTCATAACATCACCCCCCCCTTAAGGCCTCGCGTCCCGAGAGGCTGATCCTGCAGAGTCCACATAGTGTGGATCGCTCTTCATCCGTTCATAAAAGCAGGCAAGTCGCTCTGCTTGTTCTTCAGGCGTCAAGCCCGACCTTTCTGAATCTACATCTTCCACCTCCTCGACAGGTGGTTTTCCATATTTTCTGTGTAGGGCGTGCAACGCCTTTGATCCGTTTTTGTCGGTCAGTCTTCCGACTCGCTGCTTTCCTTTGCAGCTACTGATGTGTTTCTTTTTAAGATTTTCTTCTTGAGACACTCAGTGTCTCGTTCGTGCACTCGGCGCTCCTCCTCCAATTCTTCCTTTTCACCCCTCTGTGGGAAATTAAGCACGGGTGACCGCCCGCCGCGCTCCAGGTCTCTGGAGAATGTCCCATCGGTGTCGTCTGGCAATTCCATGATTGCCCGCCTGTCTCCTTTCCAATTGTGCCATCTGCACTCCATGTTTTCTAAGTATTTTGGGCCGAACCGGCCATCATCCCATCCAAACAATTGTTTGTCCTTCCAATGGGTTCCCTTGTTTTGTTTGTGCCTTGGTGCACTAGGGGGTTGCGGGGGAACCGTTTCTGTATATTGGATGTACACCTTTCCATTTTTAAGATTCCGAATGTACTTTGGTGCTTTTGGATTTGCTTTGTGGAATTTTTTAACTAAGGCCATTGCGTTAGCCACATTTCCTGCTGATTCCCAAGTGGACTCTTCCACTGGGTAATTTTTCCATTTAATGAGGTATTCCAACCTCCCTCCCTGGCGTCCACTGACGTGGCTGTCCATGACTTCCTCTACTTCGTATTCGTCCTCCTGGGACTCCTCTACCATCTGCACATCTTTTCGCGCTGCTGCTTTTGCTTTCTGTTTAGGGAATTCCGGTTCCCTGTACGGTTTCAACAAGACTTCGTTGAAAACATTGTATACTTTCCATGCTGCTGGTATTTTTAGTTTATAAGACGACTCGCCGACTTTGGCGAGGACTTCGAGTGGACTGACAAATTTCCCGTCGAGCTTCTTAGTTGCTCGGATGACTGGGAGGTTTTCTGTGCTGAGGTACACCTTGTCGCCAGGTTTGTACTCCCGTGCCACTTGGCGATGGCTATCATACTGCTCTTTCATGATTTGAGCGGCTTTTTCCAAGGCTCTCTTTGCCTTTTCGTGCACATCCTCCAATTCTTTTGCCAGTTGTTCCACAGCTACCGCTTTCAGGTGCGTAGGTGGGGTCTAGACCCTTGTTTGGGTGTCGTCCGTAATTCATGAAGAAGGGCGTAAAGCCCGTTGCTGAGTGTACCCGGTCATTGTGGCAGAACTGTGCCACAGACAACCAATCGCTCCAGTTGTCTTGGCGATTGTTTACAAACATTGTCAGGAATTCCTTTACTTCCTGATTTACACGTTCTGTCTGTCCGTCTGTCTGGGGGTGATAGGCCGTTGATCGATTGGCCTGAATCCCCAGCATCCCGTATAAGTCCGTCATGAATTTTGAAGCGAACTGAGGTCCTCGGTCGCTTATTATTTTTCTGGGAAGGCCATGCTCCCAGAATACATTGTCTCTGAACAGCGCTGCTGTTCCTTGTGATGTGATTTCTTTGGTGGTGGGTAAGAAGTACGACTTCTTAGTGAATCGATCCACCACTACCATTATCGTGTCGTAGCCTTTCGACGTGGGGAGAGGTCCCATGAAGTCAACTGAGATGACTTCCCATGGTTCATTTGGGACTTCGTTTGGTCGGAGTGGCGCTGCGCGTGCCTGTCTATCCGGTTTTGCCTTTTGGCAAGTTTCACAGCCCGGAATGTATTTTTCAATGTCCTTGCGCATGTTCGGCCACCAGAAATTCCTTGTTAACGATTCCAGAGTTTTAGCGACTCCAGAATGTCCCCATGAATGATGAATTGCGATGATGTCCTCTCGCAATGCCACGACTGCCGGTACGTATACTCGCCCCTTCCAGGTGACGAGCCCTTTTTCCATTTTATATTCGCTATCGGCCTTCCCAAGGCCTTCGACTACTTGTGTTTCCCATTGCCGCTTGGGCACGTCTTTAATATCTTTCATGATGTCATCAATTGCACGATCATCATCGAATACTCGTACGAAGAGGTGTTCTTTGAGCAGAACCACCCCTTCATTATCGTTTTCTCTGCGAGTATGTCCTGCTCGCCTAGACAATAAGTCCGCCTTTGTGTTGGACTTTCCGCTTCTATGTTTTATAACGAAATTGTATTCCTGCAAATCCGTCACCCATCGTGCTTGCCGTCGATTCAAGTTTTGTGCTTTTCTGAAATAGGTCAAGTTCTGATGGTCTGTCAGAACCTCGACTGTGTGTTTAGCCCCTTTAAGATAATGGGACCATTCGTAAAAAGCATGCATAACTGCGAGCATCTCCTTGTCGTAGATCTCGTAATTTCGCTCGGCGTCGTTTAGGGATTTTGAAATGAAAGCCACAGGCTTCCATATGTCGTTTTCTATTTGTTGCGATAGAATTCCTCCGATAGCAAAGTCAGAGGCGTCCACCTCTACTCGAAACTGTCCGTTTTCATCGGGGATTCGCAACACCACCTCTTCTGCTATTGTTTTCTTTAGCATGTCAAATGCTACGTCTTGAAGCTCTGTCCATTTCCATTCGTCTTTTCCTGTAAGACGAGTCAAAGGTTTGGCTGCCTTTGCAAAGTCCTTGACGAAGCGTCGATAAAAGTTTATAAAGCCCAAGAACTGTTGGACTTCCCGCTTGCATGTTGGCTTTGGCCATTCCGTCACTGCCTTGACTTTGGCAGTTTCCATTCGAACAGAGTTTTCGCTGATTATGACTCCAAGGAAATCCATTTCCTTTTTGTCGAAGAAACATTTTTCTGGTTTTAATGAGAGCTTATGCTCTTCCAGTTTCGCTAGGATACGGTTGACCTGAACCATATGTTCCTCCTGATTTTTTGAGAACACAAGAATGTCGTCCATGTATATGACGACCCATCCTTCTGCTATCTCGACTCTGAAGATGTCATTCATCATTGTTTGGAACGTGGCCGGCGAATTTGTGAGTCCAAAGAACATTACTAAGGGCTCGAAGAGTCCTCTGTTGGTTCGAAAGGCCGCCTTCCACTCATCTCCTTCTTTGATGCGTATGTTGTTATATCCCCAACATATATCCATCTTTGAGAAGACTTTGGCTTGTGATAGTTTATCCACCAGCTCTCCTATCAGCGGTAGTGGATACCTGTTCTTAATTGTCATCTCATTGAGTCGCCTGTAATCCTGTACAGGCCGTAGTTTTCCGTCTTTCTTTTTGACAAAGAAGAAAGGTGATGCCATGGGCAATTTACTGGACTGGATTCGCCCTGAATCCAGGTTCTCTTTCAGAAATTCATCCAGTTGTTGCTGCTCATCTCTGTTGAGCGGATATATCTTGCAGTCAACTGGGTTTGACCCGGGAATCAATTCTATGGCGTGATCCCATCGCCGCCGTGGTGGTAGTTCATCAAAGGTCTCTTTCTCGAAGACCTTTCGGTGTCCTAAGTAATGTCTGGGAACTGCCTCCTCCAGAGTTCGTTTTTTGGTTTTTTCTGCTTCCTCCGTGGCTATTTTCGTGGCAGTGGACGCATAGGCCCTGACGTCAAGCTCCGGTTCACCAATGTGAACTGCCAGTAATCTGTCCTCTGCTTCAAGGTCTTCTTCGATATCCATCTCATCTTCAGGTTCCTGAACGGATGATTCCTTCCAACAAGTGCCCGGACAACGGTTGAACTCTAATGTCTGTTTCTTCCAGTTGACGGTTGGATTATGTTTCCTCAACCAATCGAAACCTAAGAAAATGCTTGTCTTAGAGAGGTTCATTACAGCGCACTCGATGACTTCTTCATGTTCACCGATGCGTAGTTTTATTTTTGCCATATATTCTAAGGCTCCTCTCGAGTTTTTTGTTCCGTCCGCATTATAAATGGATATTGGTCGTACCAATTTTTGTGTGGGGATCTGATGTTTCTTTACGAATTCGGTGCTTATACATGTTCCTGTTGCACCAGAGTCTACTAGCATTTTTATCCGAATGCTTTTAGATCCATCCATCTTGGTGACAACTCCCGTCAGATCTATTTCGTGGTAGCCGGTTCCTTGCACTATTTTTTTCCGTAAGTGCACTAGGTTCCACATAGCATCCACCTCTGTCATGGCATTTAGGTCATCCACTAGATGCCCATCCACTTCTTTTATCCTTCTGTTGTCTACCCATTGTTGTAGACATTCCACCGCTATCTGTTTGGGTTGTTCCCAAATTTGTCTTAACATCCATGACGGGGTCCATGGTTGTAATCGTTCTCCTTTCTTTGCGCTCACTCTTAGGTTTCTTAAGTGATGTACATCTCCTCTGCACTCGTAAAGTAAATCGTGCATGTTTATTTTTGAGTCTACTAGTACATCACTATCTGAAACCTGAGTAGCAGCCAGCAGCACTGAGCACTCGCCTACTGGCTTTCTGCAAAATCCGAAGAGACCTCCTCTATGTGTCCGACTGGGGTCGTTTCCCTTCTGTCGACGTATCTGACAACCTGCTTGTCTTTATCGCTGGTTGTATTTTCCTTTTTGCACCTCCATGCTGTGTGCCCTTTCTTTCCACACTTGTAACAAGTGCTGTTTTTCTGTCTACACTCTTCCACCGAGTGGTTCCTCATTTTGCAATAGGAACAGAATTTTCGTGTGTCGACATCCATAGCGTTTGGATCTGATCGACTTCCTGATGCCACCGGTGCCGGTGCTCTGTATTGCCACTGTGGGCGACTGGTTGGAGCTGGTGCTCGTTCTTTGTACTCCTGCCTTCCTGCAGGGAAACCATAAGCCTCGTTGGCTTTTCGGTATGCTCTAGCGAGCGCTGTGACCCGTGTCTGGATCTGGTGAAGAGTGGCATTTTCTGGCAACCCTCCATATCGGATTAATTCTCGTCCAAGGGCGGGATTAAGATGGTTTGTAAATTGGGAGATCAAAGCTTGATCATTCCAATCTGTTAGCGATGTGAGGGAGTTGAATTTAATGATGTAGTCTTCTACGATCATTGTTCCCTGTTGCAGTTTTAACAATGCCTCAATGGCTTTCTCTTTAGTCTCGGTGGACATAAAGAAATCGTGCATCTGCTGTTGGAAATCCGTCCAATCTGTGAACGGAAACTGGTTCTGTAGTGGTCATCTAACCCATGCCCGATCATCATCAGTGGATTCCCCTGCATTAAGTTGGGCCCAGTCTAGTTCTCTATTCCATCCACTGTTATCGATTTTGTCCTGAAACTCTTGCTGTGCCTCTTGGAAAGCTTTGAGTTTCACCCCGCTCCAGTCCGCTGCTCTGTCTCCTTTTCCTCCCTTGATCCTATAGAGACAGATGGATACTTTTCTTGTAGGGTCTACTTCTCTGGCTAGCATGAAGTATGTATTCATCTGTCGTAACCATCCATCCACCGTTCGTGGGTCTCCTTCGTAATAGGCAGGCATCTCTGCTTTCGTAAGAGGTCCAGGCTCCCGACGATTAGATCGTTGGTATTCGTTTATCATTGCAGCTAGTGCTTGTCCTGCGCTAGTGATGGCCCGTTGCCTTTCTTCCGCTTGTCTATGTATTTCATCCTCTCGAGCTGCGACTGCTGCTGCTGGTTGCGTGGCCGGAAGTGACTCAATCGTTTGGGTATCTTGCCAATGCTCCCGCCATCCCATTACTGCATGATAGGCGTGTGTGATCATATCGACTGTGAGTCGGAAAGTTTCTGCGCCGACTCGATGAGAACCATATCCGTTCCACATCATTGCCTTCATCCATGGCCATCCACCAGGTTCTCCCGAAACTCGGACACAATGCCACATGCGGTTGCATCCCTTAGTGCGTCTCCAGTATATGGGTCGGTACTCGTCCATGAGCTCCGGATCCCATCCATATATTTCCCTAATTGTGGGATAGGCTGGCCATTTATACGAGTTCCAATATTCTTGTTTTACAAGCCAGAGGTAGCAGTATCCAGGATGTTTCGGATGTAATTGGTTTTGTGCTTTTTCCGAAAGTCCTGGTCATTCATTTCTGAGACAAGGGTCTATTTCTACTAAAGCTGCCGCTGCGTCTGAGCGCGCTGGTTGCTCTAGTTCTTCTCCGTTGTCCTCTCGTAGGCTGATGATTTCACCTACTTCCATGTCGATTTCAGTTTGTTCTGCCCCGACCCGTAATTCTTTGTGACCACTGGTGAATAGTATTTCCACCATGTCCCATCCATTGACGTCGGCCATTTCCAAGCCTACGTGTACCACATCGGTTCGTTCTGTGGCGGTCCACCTTGTGTGGATTCCTTCGTTTCGGTATTCTGCGTCCATCTCCCATATGGCGGCGATTGTAGGATAAGCAGGCCATTCGTACTTATTCCAGTACTTGGGTTGGATGAGATTGAGGTAACAGAATCCTGGTACCAATGGTGCAAGTTTTTCTGGGATGGGGCCCATGCGAATGGTCCACCAGAAACCGGGTGATATATTTCCGTTTAGTGCATGCATCCATGCATTCCAATCTTCATGACTCATGGTCATGCCTTCATGCTCATACAATTCCTTTGCATGGCATTTGTATTGTATTGTGTGAGGTTTTATCTCCGGAGTTCATATAGCTTTTTCTCCATTAATTATAAGCATTAGCCATTGATTATATTGTGAGGTCATCATGGCTTTCCAGATGGGACTGGATGCGTCTCCTCTGAACGAATTGTTCAGTAAGTTGGTGAGGGTAAGGTATTCCCTCGTTGCTCTTTCCAGGGCTTTGTTTGCCCGTAACGCAGCTCGTTTTGCTGCTCTCTGTTCCAGTAAGGCATCCCATGCCTCTGACTGGATTCGTGATTCCTCAGCTTCTTTTTGCCAGATGATTTCTTGTGCGCGTACGTGCTTCTCTCGACGTTTTTCTTTTAGAAACGCCCACCACAATTGTACGTGGTTGTCGTATCGGCAATAGATGGTATCGCCCATAATTTCTGTAGGTCCAGTAGTGACCCTGTCGCTGTCGGTAACCCAGTCCGCTTCGAAGATGCATCCAATCTCCGATAGTGTCGCCTGGGCGTGTGGTAAGATGTATGTAAATGCGCACTGCATTGCGCTAATCATATGTGTTGAATCTGTAAAAGAATCTTCAACCAATTTCAGGCCCTCCACTGACAACTGGTCCTTTCTATCAGCTGTCCAGTTCGGAATCCGCGCCTGTCGATGATGCCTCTTGGGAAACAAGAGGGTTACTGTCTGCTGTGTCGTGGGTCCGAAAGCTATCAATAAACGTGTGCCTGGCAATTCGCCCTAATGTCCTTGTGCCTAGTTATCAGCCCCGATAACAAAGTAGGGGCTGCTAGTACAGAGGGTATGAAGGGACTTTGTTTCAGCCTTGATACACAACGTTTACTGAGTTGTTTCACTCGTTCCTGAGCTTTTCGGCAATAACAGTGTACTACACCCGGGGCACGTCTGTGGTCTCCTGCCTATGCTCTCCCGGCAATACTAGTACTCTCGTCTGTTACTGTTTGTAGACTACCCAAGTAGGGTTTGTCGTCAGGCCCAATGGGGCGTATTGAGGATCTCTCGTTCGAGACCCGTTGACAGTACTGTGTCGTGCGTCGATGTCGCCTGGAGAGGATGCGGGCTACGCGATTACTTCCTCTCAGAATGAAACTAGGCCGTTGGCGCTGTGAGCAACGACGAGCTGGACGTGCTCGGTGCTATAAGGTCCAATGGGGTAGAGTGGTAAAGACTCTAGATTATGTTAGGGACGACCTAAACACAACCTTAAGACTTATGAGTGTGGCTTGTTCAGCCGAAGACAAGACGGACAAGATCAGTCAAGACTAGGTCAAGACTAAGCCTGTTGCTCAAGTAGAAGTGTCTAGGACACAAACTATCTAGAGTCTTAGGGACTCGCTACCTAAGACTACAACCCTTATATACCTGTCCCCTGGTCTGTGCGCAGTCAGCGCGCAGCTAAAGTCCCTCACAATAGAGACGATGCGCAGCAGCCAAGTCTGCGCCCATATGACCTTCTTTGGAGACTTCCTCCCACCATCCTTCCATATACGGCCACGCCTATTGTCGTGCGTTTCGGCCGCTTCCCATCTACGCCGGTACCTAGTCGTCGGTACTCCTCGGCGTTCCCATGTCGCCCCTCAGGCGCCGTGCCGCTCATGTATCCTTCCATGGCGTAGGCCCATCATCGGGCCGCTGTTCCTGTCGGCACTCGGTATGTCTTTTACCGATGCTGACCTAACCACCTTCCATATAAGGGTCGCAGTCTTAGTATAGTCTGTCCCTGCGACCAAGGCTTTCGTCCAAGTCCTGTATCTAAACATTTGAGTGAAGCGAAATAGATAAAATGAAAAGAAAAATATAATCCGACTCTCCACGACCATATCTTCATGTTTGTCATTAGTGTCGTTACTGTGAAAATTGATGGGGACGAGGTATGCTCATAACAGATTGGAAACTTCTACTGATGATTCATCAGCAACTTTGCGACTCTTGCTTGACCACTTATTGACCTCACAAAAAAGGACGAACCATTCCTCTGGATGCCAGAATGACAAAATGCATTCACAGATCTGAAACACAGATTTACAATGGCCCCAGTCCTTCAAATGCCAGATATCACCCAACCATTCATCCTGCAAATGGATGCCTCAAATAAAGCAACAGGAGCAGTCCTGAAGCAAGCTGACAAAGCAGGACTCCTACACCCTTGTGGCTTCATCTCACATGCCCTGACTACAACAGAACAAAACTACCAGATTTATGACAGGGAACTACTAGCAATTGTCAAAGGACTTGCAGCATGGCAACATTTTCTTCATGGATCACCCCATACCACAATTGTCCATTGCAATCATAAAAACCTATCCTTTTATTGAACCCTGCAGCATCTCACCCCCAGACAAGCCCAATGGTCCTCTTTCTTAAGCGAATTCAACCTTCAAATAGAACACATCCCAGGAACCAAAATGTTTGAAGCAGATGCCCTGTCCTGACACCCAGACCACATTGGGACTGATGATACACCCGAAGAAACCATACTATTACCACCTGAATGGTTTATCAGACTCATAGCAGATGACCTAGCAGAAAAGTTGCACAAAGGCATGACCAAGGATGACTTTGGACAAATATTAGTTGAAGTAATCAAAAACCATTGTGCACCACCAATAAAATCAAAACTCCAAGACTGGACATATGCTGATCATATAGTGCATTATCAAGGAAAAGTATATGTACCCAATCAAGATGGACTGTGTACCCAGCTCATTAAACTCACACACAAGTCACCCACATTGGGACATCCAGGGTGATTCAAAACCTTGGAATTACTTAAACAAAATTACTGGTGGCCCAGAATGAACAAACACACTTGGGAATGGATCGAAGGATGTGCACCCTGCCAACAAATGAAAGCCAACACTCACCCAAACACCCCCACCTTGCACCCGATTAAATCTAATGTGACCTGACCATTTCAACAAGTCACAATCAATTTTATCACTGATCTGCCAATTGCAGATGGTTTTGATTCAATCATGGTCATGGTGGACCATGGCCTTACAAAGGGGGTAACCATTTCCCCATGTCACAAAACAACCAATGCACTCGAAATGGCGAACCTATACATAAACAAAAACTTCAAACAATTCAGTTTACCTGACATTCTCATATCTGACAGAGGACTGCAATTTGCATCAAAAGTATTCCAGGAAATAGGAAAAGCATTGGGAATCAACCATAGAATGAGTACAGCCTACCATCCTCAGACAGATGGTGAAACAGAACAGGTCAATCAGGAACTAGAAGTCTACCTCCAAATGTTTTGTACAAACAAACCACACAAATGGAAATCACTACTGCCAATTGCAGAATTCGCTCACAACAACTGTCACCATGATACCATCAAGGCATCACCATTTCAGCTAACTGGTCTTCAATATAATGCACAAGCAATGTTTCATCACAATGAAACCCAGGCATTCATGGAAGCAAAGTTTACTGCACCTGAGGATTTCAAATTTATACACCAGGAAGCCTGAGGGCTTAAAGGTGTTGACAGACAAAGAAATTTTGAGATAATCAACTTTGCAGAGGAAAAAATAGCTAGACAACATAGATCCGAAATGACCCAAAACCAGACTCTCTAGTCAGAGACCACCAAACAATTCCTTTTTCTATCAAGGAACATACTACCTAAATGAACAGGAGCTCTTTTTCTCAACACTACATAAATGTTGGGAATTTCAAGGAGTAGGAAAGAACAGAAATACCCCAGTACCTGATGAGTACTTTGAAGGGGATTACACTGAAGGAGACAAAAGCTCATTACCCGGAAAACTCTGCATCGAGTGGAGAAATGAACAGAAAGAGCCAGAAGAAGAACTAGAACTATATTTCAACAGACCCAAAGAAACCCTTTGGTGGGAAGAATACTGTGAAAATGAACTTGACATCAACAACCCCCATTGCACATATTTCACTCTCACTGAGGAGGCTATAGCTGGGTGGTACACCTTTCTGGAACAAAAACAAATCAAATACGAGTTACAGAACCTGAAACATGAACCAAAACCTGAAACAGATGCTGAAACAGATACAAAACAAATGGCAACCAACACTGAAACCACTGATGCTTCAAGAGGAGATATCAAACCAGTTTCAGCATGAATCTTCACAGGAGATTGGATCAAAGCTAAATCATTCATCAACTGGTTTAGTGACTTTTTCGCCATAAATGCCCACAACTATGAGGGAAAAGATGAAAAGAAAATACAATATGTCCTCCAGTGCCTGGGGAAGGAGCTAGATGACTGGAAAGAGATAGTCCATGGACTGCTAGATGAAAAAGATGGGCTCACCTGGGAAAATTAC
This sequence comes from Amanita molliuscula, assembly GCA_023014405.1. Classification (NCBI taxonomy): domain Eukaryota; kingdom Fungi; phylum Basidiomycota; class Agaricomycetes; order Agaricales; family Amanitaceae; genus Amanita; species Amanita molliuscula. Next base: position 333,695 of record JAEBUP010000001.1, read on the forward strand.
AGCACCTTTGTCAACCAATTCCTTGAAGACTGGGGAGAAGTAAACACAGCAGTTAGAGTGCTGAACAAGCTTACCAAATTATGAGTTGGAGGAGAGATCACCATCCTGATCTATGTCCGAAAATTCAGGATGCTCATAGGATCCTCCAGATTAACCAGAATCACTGCTCAACTTCAAGCTTTGTTTGAGGCCTACCAACCACCATTGCTGCTAAGATCCTTGAAGGACAAGGTGACTTTAAAACAATTACTGATGCATATAGAAAAGCTGAACAACTCAATGCAGCATGGGAGATGATGAAAGCGCTAGGGATATCTGAAACAGGATGCCAATTCAACAAAACAGGAGGAACCAAGATAGTCCATGCCATACCAATCAAATGACTATCTGATGAGCAGCAAGAAGAATATATGCATTCCAGGAAATGCTTCAGATGTGGAGCCATTGGCCACCTATCCCAAAACTGCCCAAAGAAAGATACTGCCAGAAACCCACCCCCTCCAGGTTGATTTACAAGGACAATCACTGAAGAAAATGACACCAAGAAAATTCAGGCAATGATTGCAGCACTCAAAACAGAGGACTGAGAAACACTCCTCACTGAACTTGAAACCGAGGGTTTTTAAAACAGAGGAACCAGAAAGCAGTTGGAACCTCCAAGAACGATTATGGACAGTTAGCACTCAACTCTGTAATAATAAAATCAAATAATAATCACCGATTATCAATAACTGTCCAATTGCCCAAATTACCCACTGAAATATCTGCCCTAGTCAATTGTGGAGCAGAAGGAAACTTTATTGACAAAACCATAATGAAAACTATGAACAAAGAAGCATTAACCTGACCAATAAGAGTCAAAAACACCAATGGGACAGTAAACCTGAACGGAATGATCATGCACAAAGTCAAAATCTCATGTCACATTGGGGATCACCAAATTGAAACAAACTTCCTGATCACAAAACTCAGAGACCAGAAACTCATACTTGGACTCCCCTGGCTCAAAAGACACAACCCAGTAATAAATTGGAAGGAGCAAACTCTCCAATTTATTCACCTGATTTCAGGAAAACCAATAAGGCAGATAAAGAAAGATTTAGACCAGGAAATCGACAAGTACTGGATCAGGGTTAAAACCTCAGCATTGCAAATGCTAGAACATACACTACACAAAGAAACCTTGACAACCCTACCAAGCAAATACCAGGAATGGAAATCTACCTTCGAAAAGGCACCTTCAGAATGATTCCCAATTAGGTGCACATGGGACCATGCAATTGATCTTAAAACCAGATTCACCCCAAAAGTTAGCAAGATCTATCCATTATTGATGAAAGAACAATCATCCCTTGATGAATGGATTGCTGAACAGCTGAACAAAGGATATATCAGACCATCAAAATCCCCACAAGCCTTGCCATTCTTCTTTGTCACAAAAAAGGAAAGTGGAACACTTTGACCATGTCAAGATTACTGATACCTGAATGAATGGATGATCAAGAATGCATATCCACTGCCCCTAATCTCGGATCTAATGACCAAACTATCTGGTGCTCAATACTTTATGAAACTGGACCTTCAATGGGGATACAATAACATTCAAATAAAAGAGGGAGATGAATGGAAAGCAGCCTTCATAACTAACAAAGGATTATATGAACCAACTGTCATGTTCTTTGGTCTATGCAACTCCCCATCCACCTTTCAGACAATGATGAATGAATACTTCCAAGACATGATCAATGAAGGATGGTTGATCATCTACATGGACAATATCCTAATATGTGGAAAGACAACTGAAGAACTAGAAATCCGAACAAAACATGTCTTAACATGGCTGAAAGAGAACAACTTGTTTCTCAAGCTTGAAAAATGCAAGTTCTGCACTCAAGAAATTGAATTCCTTGGAATGATAATCAGGCCAGACAAAATCACTATGGACCCAATCAAACTGGCTGGAATAGCAGATTGGCCAATGCCAACAACAGTCAAACAGGTACAATCCTTCTTAGGATTTGGAAACTTCTACTGGCATTTCATTGGAAACTTTGCAACCCTTGCCCAACCACTTATTGATCTCATGAAAAAGAATGAGGCATTCCTCTGGACACCAGAAAGGCAGAAGGCATTTAATGACCTAAAACACTGGTTCACTACTGCCCCAGTGCTTTGAATGCCAGATATCACCTGACCATTTGTCCTGCAGACTGATGCCTTGAACAGGGCAACTAGAGCAGTATTAAAACAAGCTGATGAAGCTGGACTCTTTGTGTTGCCTACACAATCTACTCTGTGCTCACACTCTCTCATCTCTCAAACCTTAGGTTGTGTTAGACAGCATCTTAACACATTTTGCCCCCATTATTTTGCCTCCTTCCCCTTCAACTCCTAGGGCTACAGGAGTTCACACTGTGGTGCTCCCAGCTACCACACTGCTACAGCAGATGATGACTTTGTCCCCACCTGCCACTCCAATGACCCCAGGTGGACTCACAGTTCCCCCCCCCAGTCACTCCTTCACACCTTGGTTCTCCAAATCTTCCATGCTTCCACCTGGCCACTCCAGCCCCATCAAGTGGAACCATGTGCCCCCTGTGCACACCTTTCACTCCTGGAAGAACTAGGATTCCAGGACCTTCTTATGCCACTGTAGCTGCTATCCCCCTGCTGGCACAACCTGCAGCCCCCCCTGAAATTCCCCTCCACACAAAGCCTGTCATCTCCACCATGACAAAGCACATGAAATCCTGCCTTACACAAGGCATGAAGACCAATAAGGTGGTCCTATGTCCCACTGGGGATGGTGCCACCCCAAGACTGCCAGCCCCATCAGTTTTGGCTGCCACCTCCCTTGAGACCAACCACATAGTCTCTGCCACCTGGACTTTACACAGAGACTTCGAAGCAATCCTTCAGAAGCTCCCTCCATGTTGGACATTGACAGGATTACCATCACTTTGTGAACTGCCACCTCCAGGGAAGTTGCCCATTTGGGCCACCCCACCACATCAGCCATCAAGTTCCTCCACATTCCGACTTCCTGCCCCAATGGAACAGGGTTCACAAACTCAGACATACAAGCATGCATCGCCACTCACCCAAAGTGTTATGAGCTCCCACTCATAAACAAAACCCAGAAGCCTCGCAGAGTAGACTGTTAGTCTGGAGACGAAACACAGGCTATATTCCAAGCCCTATGATACTACAAGAATGGTTCTACTAGAGAGAACTAACTCCTAGTGAGAGTTAAACCATCTTGAGTCTTAAGGACTCAAGACTACAACCGTCCGACCTTATATACCTCTAAGGAGAACCCCCTGGTACCTCCTTTAGACCAACAACACTCCTACCATGTTTCAGCGCCCATCCCTATTGCCTGGCACTTGTTTCATGTGAGTGCATATGAGCGCGATCCTCCCGCAACGACTCTATCCTTTATTGGCTGCCTTTAGCCAAGCCTGGATCTTTGTGGACTCTCCTAGACTATCCCGACTCTTGGTTTCCATCAGCGCGCATATATCCTTCTATGCCGCTTGGCCTATTCTGTACTCATGCCTTCTCATGGCTATTGAGTTTATTGTCGGTGTCTGTGTCCGATGTCCTACTGGCTGACTGTTCCTTCTTGGCATATGCCGTGAGCGCTAAGTACGAGCGCTGCCTCGTGTTGTCGCTATGCGGCATTTCCGCTATTGGTCTGATGACCTTCTCCCATACCGTTGTCCTGGGTTCGTCTGAGCTGTGCCTTTTGTCTGGACTCCTCTGGACCCTTCATAGACCCGATGTCTAGAGCCACTATTGCTGCACGCTCCTTGTATAGCTAAACGATTCTTGGTCTTGGTCCCGCGATGGCTGTATCCATATATGTCCTGGTGGCTATGCTCCTTGACTAATACCTTCCCTCGAGTCCTTGTATGGCAGGTGCTGAGCTAATCCTTTATAGGGGCTCCTGTGGCTGTGTCCATAATGACTTTGGCCTCCTATGCCTGCGCGCTCTTGGCCCTGTCTGGCCCTATAGCTATTTCCATGCCATATCCTGATAGTGACTCGTGACGCTGACATAACGCGCCCAGTAACGATAGGGGTGTCACCCTCCTTCCTAGTATACTGATGGCTCCTTGTCCGGCCATCGTCTTGTAATCTTGTGAACGCTCCCATGCCCTGATGCATGCGAAGTGTTGTCTTGGTCTCCTATGACAGTCTCCCACTGTCTTATATCCTCCTATGGTGGTTTCCAACCACCAGAATAAAAATTTAAAAATGTTCGTTAGGATCTGTTCCTAACACAAAGTGGGCTGATGTTGTATTTTTCAAGCCCCCAGCTTTGTTTTCCCCGAGCAGGTGGGACGCAGCATCCCCCTCTCCAGCACTGCCAAGTGCAAGATATTTGATGATTGTGTGGGTTCCAGAGCCTGCCATCTCCTCCAGACTGACATCTCCTTCATTGGAACACCCCATCACACACAGCCGTGGACAATGGACAAGCCCACCCCTCAATGTGGGATCTGCCTCAGATGGGGCCACACCTCTCACCAGTGTGTCTCCTGGCTTCCTTGGTGCACCTTTTTCACCAGAAATCACCCCTCTTCAGCCCACAGCGACTCCCCCCTTGCCCTTAAACTGCAATGGCATGCACTCCACCATCTCCCAAAACTGCCCATTCTATGGGGCCCAATTTACACCAAAGCCACTGGCTGCCCTTGAAGCCCAGCGCCTTGAATGTGTCAAAGCTCATTGACTTGTTAGATCTCACCAGCATGCTAATGCATGCCTTACCCATTGGCTGCCCAATCCTGCAGAGGCCTCTTAAGGCCCTCACTAGTTGTCTGTTATAGGAGTGCAGGTCTAGATCCTGCCAGTGTATGTAAATAAGTTCCAACAAGACTGTCTGGCTTTGCTCATCTAGAACACACTAGCTACAATTAGTTTGTCCTCCCCTTCAACTGGGGTCTATGTGGTACTTAGGTCACTACAACTAATTCATTCCCATTCAAAAAAACAAAAAAAAAAAAAAATTGAACTGTCACTCAGTGTGACACACTGCATGCAATGGCACTCGACAATCCACACAGTGGCACATGCTCAGCACACTCACTCTACAAGCCCCCAGGCTCACTTCAAGCATAGTCACACATCAAGCTATACCATCTATTACTGTTAAGACATTGCTCAACACAACCTAAGGTTGGAGAAGAGATAGTATTGGAGAAACCCTAGTAGTTGTGTAGGCAACACAAACTATCTTAAGGCTAAGGACTATGGCTCAAGAGGCCCTACTTATATACTACTAGCCTCATGTCCCTTTCCATATACAGTTGCTTATGTAACTAAAAAGAAAAGAAAAGAAATTAGAAATTGTATGTTCTTAACATAACCCCCTCCTAAGGGATTCAGTTCCATGGAATCCTTGTTTGTCCTTTTCAGCAATTTTCCAATCTCTTTTCCACTTCTTCCAATTTTGTTCCAGCTTCTCCAGATATTCCTTTTTGAATTTCCCATCTTCCCATCCAAATAGAGTTTTTGGTATTTGTGGCTGTGTAAAATTTTGATACTGTGTGAACTTTAAGTCACTCATTCTTATCTTTCAAGGCACACTAGGATGGAGGTGGTGGAATTAATCAATACACCAGTCAGCATTGTGACAATTCATCACCAGTTCCCATGTGGAATCTTCTACCAGGTAATTTTTCCATTTTACTAAATATTCCAACCATCCTTTTCCTTGTTTACTGATACAACTGTCTAGTATTTTTTCCACTTCATAATTGCTGGTCTCATCCTCTTCCTTCTGTTTATTTTTGTGGTCAGATTTGCAGTGTTTTGTTGTGGAAAAGTAGGTTCTTGATATGGTTTCAGTAACACTTCATTGAACACATTGTACACCTTCCAGCTTGCAGGGATTAAGAGTCAATAAGAGGATGTCCCTATTTTTTGATTACTTTGTAGGGTCCTATAAATCGTTCTCCTAATTTTTTCGTTGGTCAAACAGAGGGATTTTTTTTTGGCATTTAAGTAAACTTGGTCTCCTTTTTTGTATTTGATAGGCTCTCATCTTTTTTTATTATATTGAGCCTTCATGGAGTCCTGTACCTTTTTAAGCAAGCTTTGCACTTTCTCCCATACTTCCTTCTGTTCTTCCATGAACTGTCCTATGGCTTCTACCCTTGGTTTGGATGGTTGTTCCACTGTCCCCTTATTTGGATTGTACCCATAATTCATCATGAAAGGAGAATATCCCATCACCAAGTGTTGTCTGTCATTGTAGCAGAACTGGGTTACTGTTAACCAATCACTCCAATTGTCTTGTTTTTCATTTACAAATGTGGATAATAATATCTCAACTTCCTGATTCGCTCTTTCCGACTGTCCATCAGTTTGGGGGTGAAATGCAGTGGAGGGATTTCCTTTTATTCCCATTAATTCAAAGAATTCCTTCATGAATCTGGAAACAAATTGTGGTCCTCTATCACTTATTACTTTCTTTGGAATTCTGTGTTCCCTGAACACATGATCTCTAAATAATATTGCTACACCTTTTGATGTAAGAGTGGTGTTGGTGGGTATAAAGTACACTTTCTTTGTAAATTTATTGATGACCATTAATATTGCATTGTATCCTTTTGATTCTGGTAAAGGCCCTATTATATCTAATGCAATGTCTTCCCATGGTTGTTTGGGTATTGCATGAGGGATTAAAGGTGCTGCTCATTTCTGTTGATCTGGTTTGACTGTTTGACAGGTTCAACATCCTTTTATATATTTTTCTATGTCCTCCCTCATGTTCAGCCACCAATAGTCTCTAGTAATGAGTTCTAGGGTTTTCACTATTCCTGGGTGTCCCCACCAATGATGTAATGATATTGCTTCTTCTCTTAATTTCATTACAGCAGGAATGTATATTCTTCCTTTCCAGGTTATTTGGTTTGTTCCTTTATCAAACTTATACCCTTCTTCATTACTTTCAACTCCTCTTCATACTTGTGTGTCCCACTGTCTCTTGTTGGTCTTCTTTATTCTGTTGACTAATGTGACCCACTCTCCTGTCCAATCATTTAATCATACAAACAGTTCTTCTTTCAATAAAAGTACATCTTCATTATCTTTCTCCCCTTTCTCATAATCAGCCCTCTGTGACAATAGGTCTGCCTTTGAGTTGGATTTTCCTGATCAGTGTTTGATAACAAAATTATATTCTTGTAGGTCTATTACCCATCAAGCTTGTCTCCTGTTCAGGTTTTGTGGTTTCCTGAAATATGTAAGATTCTGATGATCCATTAGAATCTCAATTGTCTCCTTTGCTCCTTTTAGGTATTGTGACCATTCATATAAGAAGTGCATTATTGCCAGCATTTCCTTATCATAGATTTCATAATTTCATTCTGCTGCATTCAGGGCCTTTGAGATAAATGCCACTGGTCTCCAAATTCCCTCTTGTTGCTGAGATAGAATTGATCCTATAGCAAAATCTGATGCATCCATTTCAATTCAAAATTGCCCATTCTCATTAGGTATGGCCAGTACTGCTTCCTCTGCTATTCTTTCTTTTAATTTATTCATGGCTTTGCTCTGTGGTTTTCCCCATTCCCATTCTTTCTTTCCCATTAACTCAGTTAACAGTTTTGCTTCCTTGGCAAATCCTCTTACAAACCATCAATAAAAGTTTATGAATCACAGAAATTGTTGTACTTCTCATTTGCATTTCGGTTCCAGCCATTCTTTGATTGCCTTAACTTTGGCTGGATCCATCTTTATCAAATCTTTGGTAATGATTACCCCCAAGAATTTGATTTCTTCCTTATTGAAATAACATTTTTCTGGTTTTAATGACAGTTTATTCTGTTCCAACTTTGCCAGTATTTGATTAACATGTTCTACATGTTGTTTCTTATTTTCAGAGAATACTAGGATATTGTCCATGTAGATTACTACCCATCCCTCAGCAAGTTCCTCCTGGAACAAATCATTCATCATTGTTTGAAAGGTAGCAGGTGAGTTTGTTAATCCAAAGAACATGACTAATGGCTCAAATAGTCCTCTGTTTGTTTGGAATGCTGCTTTCCATTCATCTCCTTCTTTAATGCAAATGTTGTTATATCCCCATCTAATATCCATTTTGGAGAATATATTGGCATGGCTGAGTTTATCAATTAATTCAGAGATTAATGGTAGTGGATATCAATTTTTAATTGTCATTTCATTTAGTTTTCAATAATCCTGTACCAGGCATAGTGATCCATCTTTTTTCTTAACAAAGAAGAATGGTGAAGCCATTGGTGATTTACTTGGCTTTATTCTTCCTGTGTCCAGGTTTTCTTTTAAGAAATCTTCTAATGCCTGTTGTTCATCTCTGTTTAATGGGTATATCTTGCAATCTAATGGTTTTGAACCTGGAACTAATTCAATAGCATGATCCCATGGCCTTCTTGGTGGTAATTCATCAAATGTTGTTTTCTCAAAGACTTTTCAATGCCCTAGATAGTGTTCTGGGACTATGTCCTCAACTCTTCATTTTTTAACATTTGCAGATGCTATTTCTGTGGCTTTGGATTGATATGCTCTTGTTTTTAATTCCTCTGGTCCTATGTAGACTGCTAGCAGTCGTTCTCCTTGTTCCCAATGGACTCTGTCCATTTCTTCTTTGGGTTCCAGACTTTCTGAGCCTTTCCAACATGTGCCAGGACATCGGGAGAATTGTAATTTTTGGTTCCTCCAGTCAATCTCTGGGTTCTGATATTTCAGCCAATCATGTCCTAGGAACATATCTGTCTTTCCTAGGGCTGAAATTCCAAATTCCAAAGATTCATAATGATTGCCTATTTGCACTTTTAATTCAATCATTTCTTCTAGTTGTCCTGCCACATTGTGAGTCCCATCTGCATTGAATACCAGTATTGGTCTTGGTAACTTTCTAGTATTCAATCGATGTCACTCCACCCATTCTTTATTTACACAAGAACCCATACATCCTGAATCTATCAGGGCTTTGATTTTAAATTGTTCAACTGAGTCTACAGTTGCTGTTATTACATCTATGTCCATCTGATTTTTCCCCATTGTTTGCACAAATCTTGGTTTGTGTTTCAGATGGCTTAAGTACCATAGTGCATCTGTTTCTGTCATTTTGTTCAGATCTTTTACTAGCTGCTCATTTATTTCCTCTGTTCAATCTTTCCTAACCCAGGATTGAAGATCTCTTACAGCTATGTCCATGGACTGTCCCCATATTCTTCTTACTATCCATAGAGTAGACCAAGTTCTAAACTTTGGCTTTGTTGCACTTATTGGTGCATTCCTCAAACAATTTTGCATAGAATGACATTCATATAATAGTTCTGGTACTTTTACATGTGAATTATTGTACTGTACATTGTCCATGACTCGTGAGGGGGAATGCTTCCTCATGAATCGTTCTGAAAACCCAATGCACCTGCCATCTCTCTTTTTTCTTCCTCTGTCATATCTTCTGCAAACTCCTTTACTGTTGACCAGGTTCTAACAACCTGTTTTCCTTTGTCCTTCTTTGGGGCTTGGCAATCCCTTGCAAAGTGGCCTTTTTTACCACAATTATAACACTCCACTACTCACTTCTGTTGGTCAACATCCATGGCATTCGGATCCTTTTTTGGAGCTCTGCATACATTTGCAGTGTGTCCTGGCTTTCCACAATTGAAACATGTTATAGGAGTTTGTCCTCCTGTTGATGTGGATGCTGTTGCATTTGTATTTTGCACTGGATGACTCTGTTGAGGGCAGTTTGTAGTTGTTGGATGACTTTGAGGGTAAATTTGTTGTGCATCCCTCCAACTTCTTTCCACTTGTATGGCCCTGTCATACCAGCATTGTAAGTCTCTGTCTTGTGATCCATCTGTCATTCTTCCTCCATTAAGGACTTGTAGTTTGACCAATCTTCTCCCTAGTGGTGGGTGTAATCCTGCTTGGAACTGTGTTACCAGTGCTATTTCATTATACTGGGCAAGGGATGCTATGCTTCAAAAATTGACTACATAGTCTTCTGCCTTCAGACTTCCTTGTTTCATACTTTGGATTGTTCAACATGCTTGGTCTCTTGTCTCAGTTGTTAAGAAATACTCTTTCATTTTTTCCATCATGTCATCAAAAGTAGTGAAAGGAAATTTGTGAGTAATTAGTGTCATTACCCAGGTTTGTCCATCCACACTTTGTATTCTGTCATTCCACTGTTGACGAGTGTATTGTGGTACTGGAGTTCCATCTGCCCCTATCATTTCTTCCCTTCTTTGAACTTCATTTCCTGCCACTTCTATTTCAGCCATCTTGGCTGCTGCCCAGTTCCCTGCTTGGTTTCCTTGTCCTTTCTGAACCCTTTGTAATACCATCTGGATCATGACATTATTATTGTTGACCCCTACTATTGCAAAATATGATGCCATTTGTCTGAGCCAGGTGGCTATTTCTTTTGGATCTCCTTCATAGTAATCTGGCATGTCCATTCGAATGGTAGGATGTGGTTCTCTTGGTGGGTGAATGGCAGCATTGATTGCCTGTATTGCTTGTGCTAAATTTGCTCCTTGAGCAATACATGCATTCCTTGCAGCTTCTGACTCTGCTCCCCATGTTGCCAAGTATTCATGGGCAAATACTGTTATCCCCACTGTGATGAGTCCAATGCATCCTTGTACTACCACTTGAGTTATTTCAAAACCAACTGAGAAGTGTCTTGTTACAGAGTCATCCCCTCCATAATATTCTAGTATGTCCACTGCCTTTGGTAAGGCATTGTCTTCGTCTTTTTTATGTGTGATGTGGTAGCAACATGTTCTAGAATTCATGTTTATTTTATATCCCAAGACTGTATTTCTCATGTCGGGTTCATACTGTGCAATGGTATGCCAGGAAGGGTTTTCAGGTCATGCATAGCAGTTCCAGTATTGTCATTTAAAGAGCAACAGGTAACACCAGCCATTGTCACTAGGGGTGTGGTTGCCATGACCAGGGGGAGGTAAGGTTACTTTTCGGTATTCCTGAACTAAATGATTCCATCAAGGAATATTGATTTTTTGAGTTAGTTCAATACCATTAATGTCTTCCACCCAGTCTTCAGCTCATGTACCCATCCCGTGAAACCAGTAGTATTGTGGTTGTTCTGACTTGACAACTCCCCTCTTTTTTGTTCCTATTTTAGCAACCTGAGTGTAAGTCCTTGGAATAAGGACTATATCACTTCCCACCTGGAGGTGCTCTTCCTTATGGAGTTGTAAGTCTGCCAGGAAATTCCTTATTCCTGCTACTGACCAGAGCTTCATAAATTTTTGTCCCTGTGCATGTTGGATTGATACATCTTTAATGTGGATTTGTTCGTTGATGAACATTTCCATTGTATACATTCTGTTCTTTCTTAATGCTTCTGGGAACATGTTACATACTCATCTTAATTGGTCTGCAGTGGGATTCTTGGGAAGTTCCTTCCACATCCAAGAACATTGTTCCATTTTAATCATGGCAAGCCAACAATAACCATGATCATTTTCTGTTGGTATCAGAACAATTTTCTTTTCTGATTCTTGTATTTTAATTCCTACCACTGGCTTTAGACTTTCAACTGGTTTCCACACAGTTACTTTCAGTGTGGGCTTAGTGACCATTGGCATTTCCACTTCCTTTTTCTTTTCAGGAAGTGGCAGCATATAAGTGGCAAGGGAGGGTTGTGCCCTTGGCCAGTAGGTCAACTGGACTTTGGTTTTTTCATCAACTTCTTGCAAGTTGAGCTCCTCAATATCATCTTCATAGTCCAACTCATAAGCATAAGCATGAACCAAACTGCATTCTTCTCTATCATCATTACAATTACAAAATTTTTCAACTCAATTGCAGTCCATGCAAAAGCGAGTCAGTGTTCCAAATGTCCCAGTCTTTTTAACTACTACTTGTCCATTGCACTGAGTACAGTGCCTACTAGAGACTGTTGCAGAACGAGCACCCTTCTTGTCATGACCTATCCTTCCTCCCAATCAAATGTGTTCCCAGAGGCTGAGATCTGAGTTCCTTAATTGTTCAAGGTGCTTCCATATGTACACCTCCTCACCATGGCAGATAGCAGCATTTTTGACAATGTGGAACATGTCATTCCTGATGTTGTCTTGAAGCACGAAGCAGTATTTTTCATTCCTTAACTCTGGTTCCCAGTTGAGAATTTCCTTAATTGTGGGCCATGCTGGCCAGACATATTCATTGTAGTACTCCTCTTTGAAGAGTACCATGTAGCAGTAGCCATTCTTTCAGTACAGCTTTTAACCCATAACTGGCATCTGATTGGACCTGGTAATTTGGCATAGCCTGTTGCCACCTTCCTCCATGTCCATACTCAGTTGCAGCATTCTCCAACATCCTTCAGGAACAGATCAAGACTCATGTTAAGTCTCAGATCAAGCATTTCCCAAATGCCCTGCATAGGGTTATTGGGCATTGGTGTGCACACGTTCCTTGTTGGTTTGGTGATGAGGTAAGGGTTGTACCAGACTGCTGACCTTCGTTCCATTTGCACCTGCTCCTGGTGCATGCAGGCATACACAGTGGCCCTAATATTGCCATTTTCTGCATGTTTGATTTGGTTCTGCTCTTCCACAGATAAGATGAGACCCCGGTGTCTCAGGAGTGGTAATTCCAGGCCACCGCCAAACTGTTGGAGCAACATGAAGTTGCTCTTGGCACCAAGGAGTGCCTCTCATACTGGTGTGCCAGTCCCAAATGTCTGGAGGCACTTGAGCAGTGCCTTGAATGCTGTGTCTTCTTTGAGCATCTCACACTCGATCTGTCATCGTTTGCAGAGTTGCTCTGCCTTCTCATGCTGCAGGGCCTTCCAGGCCTCCTCTTGTTCTCTGATTGAGATCTGCTCAATCTTCCATGCCTTGATGCACAGATGCCACTCCTGTTGCTGCCACTCTTTGATCATTCGCCAGTATGCCCTGACATGCGCATCATGTTGCACACACCTAACAGGCATTGTGATGGTGGTGATGGTGGCCATCTTAATCTCCACAGCCTTGGCGGCAACTTTCTTTGTAATGGCACATCCTTGTGCCCATCCAATCTCAAATGTGGTGGCAATCTCCACCAGGGACATACCTGCATGGGGTAAAACATACTTGAAAGTCAGATCCATTGCTAGGTCTGGCTTTATGAAACCTAAAAATTTCTTCAACTAATTTCCAGCCCTCCATGGACAATTAGTCTCTTCATGCAGCTATCCACAAATTCAATGACATCCTCAGATGAGGAGATACTGCCATTGCCAAGAAAAGAAGACAAGACTCAACCTGAAGTGTGCACCTGGCAATTCACTCAAGTGTCCTTGTGCCTAGTTATCAACAGGCAGCTTAATTCCCATTGCTAGTACAGAGGGTTTCTTGAGATTTGATATCAGCCTTGATATGGACACACAACAGATTTTCTTCTCCCATTCCTTGGGTTCTTCCGATCCACTCAGTGTGACCTGCCTGGGTGTGCCTGCCTACAACTACCACCAGTGTGCAATCACTCTTGTCTGAGAGGACTTTGTCAACTAGCCCACTTGATGGAGACCTCATTCAAGGGGCTATTAAGAGAGTCAGACATGCAGATGCAATGCCTGAGATAACAAGTCTTGATGAGAATAAGCTGCACCAACAACCTCTATGAGGAAGATGGTGGTGAGAGAGTAAGATGTATGTTGACTACATGTTACAATGAGCAAAGATTTTGCAACATCATGTAACAATGTCCAATGGTAGGTTATAGTAGCCTTAAGATTATGTTAAGATGTTGCTCAACACAACCTAAGGTTGGAGAAGAGATAGTATTGGAGAAACCCTAGTAGTTGTGTAGGCAACACAAACTATCTTAAGGCTAAGGACTATGGCTCAAGAGGCCCTACTTATATACTACTAGCCTCATGTCCCTTTCCATATATGGTTGCTTATGTAACTAAAAAGAAAAGAAAAGAAATTAGAAATCATATTGTATGTTCTTAACAATTACCCCTACCTATGCAAATTCCATCCAAAATCCTGAACTCAAACATATGGTCACAGACCATTATGTCACATGTCACATAGTGCGACACATCACTCCCAATGGACACAGTGACATTGCTCGCATCAACACACTCAGTGTGCCAACCCAGGGAGACAGGAAAGGAGGAAGGAAGTAGGAGAAGGAGGAGAGAGGGATAAGTAGGCAAGGACTCAGCAGGAGGAGGAACAAAGGGCAAACAGAGTAGGTGAGTAGAAGTAGACACACAGGACAACTGCCAGCCATACTGCCAAGTAAACAACAATTGGCAATGTCCAGCATGATGTTAAACTGTGCCTCTGTCCAACACAATGTTAAACTGTACATGGCACCACCAGCTGCATTCAAAACAGCACCACTGGATCATGCCACCAAGTGGGCAGTGAAACTGACCACATCCAATGCATGATGACTGCCAACTACAAGTCCTCCTTCTTCTTTAACCACCAAGTTCTGATGGGTTGTGGTTTTAGTTGAGGCATACAAATGCGCTACCTTCATATTCAGAGGCTCGTAGTACTCATAGGCATTGTTTATTCAAACATACAACCCAAATCTCTCCCTTTTTCTTTCATCCTCCCTTCTTTTCATTTTCCTTTCCTACACTTTCTCCATTAGCGCATTTCCTATGGAGTCAAATTCAATCTTTCCAAATCCGATTGTGTCACAATCCAGCAATGGAGTCAATGGAGTCCATATTAGCCCTGCGGGGAAAAAAATCATGCATAGGTGTACAGCTATAACTCAGTCGACCAATGAAAGGTGCTGGCTAAGCACTGGTGGAGCGGAAAACACGAGGTGTACGAAACATCGTGAATCCTTCACTGTGAAGGATGTGAAGGCATGTAGGGTACATCCTTCACCTTTACCGAATACCCCAGATGGTCGTCCAGTAGACTCAGTTACTTGGTGTCTACCTGAAGGTATTTTATTCCAAATCGAAGAAATCATTCTGCGTAACAGAGGAAAATCGGTGGATTACCAGCCCGGAGTTAGCTACACTCCCAGATCAGGTCAAGAACTTGCGTTGCTTGAAAAGTTTTTGCCGCGGTTAGGTTCCGATATTTGTGATGTTTGCAAGCAGGCCCGGGGTTTTGATGATTGTGGACATATTGGTCTTTGTGAAAAATGCGGTCTTATGAGAGGGCGAGGATTTTGTGTTTGCAAGATTCAATTGGATCTGAGTCTTCGAGACGATTTATTAGTACAAGCTATTGGCAACACAAAAATAAGAGTGGCTGAAGAAGAATGGATATGGGTGTCAGTGGTAGATAACACGCCGGCAGAGCTTAGGCCGTCTGTCACTTTGTGGAAACGGAATGGTGATATGTGGTCGGAAAGCAAAGCCGAGCCACATATATTAGCATCTTTCAACTGGGATGGATGTGGAGAGAGACCTTCCATGTCCCTGTTGGCATTGATCAAGGAGCCATCTGACCTTGGGTTAGACATCAATGAGGATATGAAGAATTCAGATTCTTCTGGGTATTCTTCGAGCGGGTCAAGTGATACGGCAGGCAGGAATGAATGGAGAACTGTCACTTCAAGGAAAAAGATGTTGAGGAAGAAAAGTGAAGTAAGAAGATCCAAGTCAGCAGAAGCTTCAGTCAGAAGGGCTTTATCGCCAACGCCTGCTTTGTCGTATATTGATATTATCGTGCCAAAGACTCCGGAGGAAGAACTACAGATTCAAAACTTCAAGGCTGAGTATGCGGAGGAAAAAGCATATAATGCGAATGAGGCGTTAAAGAGGGATAGAGAAAGAGCAGCTACAGTGGTCCCAAGTGAAGCTTTAGTGGAGTATGAGAGCAGTAGAGCGGAATCTACGCCAGGGGCTATCTCTAGGGCATTATATTCGGTGGGGCCCAAGTCGGAGAGTGGTAGAGCAGGATCTGCGGGATCAACGCCGGAAGCAGTTATGATGGATGGAGTAAAGCAAATACAAGAGGAGAAAGCAACACAGGAGGCTATCTCTAGGGCGTTATATTCGGTTGGGCCCAAGTCGGAGTCCTCTTCGTCCAAATTGGCAGTGGAATTGCCTTATCGAGGGGAATTCTTTTTGCAAAAGCAAATAATGCCTATATGGTACTCGACACTGGCCTTTTTGGTTGCTCCTTCATCAGTTATGGAAGCGAAAGAATGGTTAGAGTTACATGGGAAGAAGGAGCAGGTGATTCATGTGGATGAACATAATCAATTCCGGAGTTGTTTGGAAGTTGCGAAAAAACTGGTTCGGGATGATAGCAACAGAACGACAATCAGAAGAACTGAGCAATTCGTGGATTTTGAGGAATTGTTACGAAGGGAGAAAGCAGAGGCTATAGCAGAAGCAGAAAAAGAGGCGGAAAGATTAAAGCAAGAACGTTTGGCAGCGCTAGAGAAAGCACAGGCAGAACAAAGGGAAGTGGAAAAGAGGAGGTTAGAGGAGCTTAAGTGTCAAAAGGAGGAGGAGCATAGGATCCAATGTCTTCGGTTGGAAGAAGAATTAAGGAAAGCGGAGTCGAGTAAGCAAAATAAGTTTTTGCCTCTTGTCAATTATGGCAAATTACAAGATGAAAGAAGATTGCACGCTCAACAAGAGCTCATGAAGAACACATTTAGTAAAACCTTGACGTCATCGAATAGCATGGCTGTGGACTCGGAAAATGCTAGCAGCGGCTATGACAGTGATGACTGGGATCCCAAAAGTTTACATGAGTCGATGATTGAAGGGTTTTCGAAAGTGGACAACAGTTGGCTTCTTTCAGATGATGTGAAAAATGATTTCGTGGCCATGTCAGAATTCAATAAACTGGCAACAGAGAATTATTTGAAACTAGACAAGGGGTTACGTTCACATCTCCGCACCAAGCATTTGGCAGTCGGCATGGTTTTAGGGGATGAGGAAGATTTGTCGGTGGAGAGTTTTTCGGCTTGGGTGGAAATTCTCAAGTTGAAAATGAAACCAGAGGAACACAACAAAGTTCAAGTGATAATCAAACCTGCAAAGAAAGCAGATAGTGTCTCTATCGTTCCTCAGCGCAAGCCAGCGCCGGCAAAAAAGGACAAAAAGGATGACGCAGTACCAGTTCGTCAACTTGGGGGAGTTTGGGATTTAGCTAAATCCATGGCGTCTATTCGTAAGACATCAGTTGAAGACCAGTTGGAAGTCGCGGCAAGATTCGTTAAAGAAAAATTGAGTTCAGCGGCATGGGAATTGGACTCAGTTGAATGGCCGGCTACGCCGAAGGCAAGTTCTGCTAAGAGTGGCAAGAGTGCAGAGAGCAAGAAGTCATTCGCCTCAGTAGCTTCAGGTTCAGCTGAGGCATGGGTTCTGGCAAACAAAGAGAGAGAGAAAAAGTGTACAGCTAGGGGTACGGCTAAGAACGTGTTGCACTGGAAACCACCGGCACATGCGTTGAAAGGATTTGAAATTGGGAAAAGAGCGGACAGTCAGCTTTTAACGGACAACATGGACAGGGCAATTAGGCGGCTACCTGGTTTCAAGGATGGTTTTCAGGGCAATCACCCTAACTCAATAGTGTTGGTGACTTGGACAGTTCAAGAAGCCTTGATTGTCAAATGCCGCTCGGAGATTACGGAGGAACAGAGAAAGGTGTTGGTTGATGCTCTGGCAGACTACGTCAATGTTACGGCGAGCGACGCAATCATTTTAAATCATCCCACCACTTCATCTTTGAAATTCTGTGCGGTTAGAACCAGGGATATGAATGGCGATGAGTATTCGCCGGAACAAATTTTGGAAGACATAAAGGCACATCCTAAATGGAAAGATGTCAAGTTTTTCGGTTTACCCAGATGGATTAAAGCGCGCGGACTCACTATGTTGGGTCCAACTGGTACAGTTATGCTTGAAATCTATGACACTCGACAGGGTGTCAATGCCGACTACTTGCAAAACTCATTCGTTAACATCAACGGCGCTCCAGCAAGATGTTTGAAATGGTTGTTTAATCAACCAGTACCGCAATGTGTCCATTGCTGGAAATGGGGTCACACAAAATTCAATTGTTTTATGCGCCACGCGACATGTGGAAGATGCGGCCAAAACCACCAAACAGAGCAGCACAGAATGTACTGTGCTAAGTGCAAATCTAATCAAGAATGCAAACGGGAAATTTGTATCAATTGTGTTGGGGGCGGTGGATCATCAAATCACGCTTCAAATAGCAGAGATTGCCCTTACTTTGGGCTATGTTTTAATGTCAAAAAGCTAATCCAATTAGATAAGACACATATCGTGGCGAGAAGAGGACGAACCATATGGGATTGCTTATCCGACATCACAAAGGATTCAAACGTTGCGGGCGCGTCAGCCCGGAAATTGGCTTCTTCATCATGAGTGGTTTCATTCATAACTTTTGTTTTCTCTTTCTCAATGCGAGCAAGTCATACAAAAAAGTGGAAATACTTTTAGAAACGTACCAACTGTCGACGGACATCATTTTTATTCAGGAATTCCCTTTCGTGAAAGGTCTCAGAAAAATACCGAGTAGTTCAAATCCAGAAGGGGAAGATTTAAACGGCGGCCCTATTCATGTGGCTTGGCAACTTGTTTTGCTAAACGACAAATCTCAAGTAGCGTGTTATGTCCATAAAAGACTATTAAGTTCTTACATGGTAATGATTGATCCATTGTCATTCGATCATGACAATATTCTTCTTGTTTCATTGACTAGACTTTCGGACAGTAAAAATCAAAAGATTCTGAATTTTTATCATAACCCCAAATCGTTCGGAGCGCTTGAGGCACTCACCAGGGGTCTGTCTTTTGTTGACAATGTTGCTATTATCCAAGGAGACTTTAACCTTCATTCGAGTATGTGGGACGATATAGTTTCTTTTGAAAATTCTCATTCTCTAGGTTTAATTGAATTAATGATGGATAAATGTTTTAATTGCGTTAACGATTCTAGTATACCCACCTTTCACAGGAGCAGAAGAAGAACAGGAGATAGTGATTATTCGAGTGTGCTAGATCTGGTGTGGGTACATGACTCGGTCTTGGAGGACACGCGGCACTACTATTCATTCGACGTTTTGGGAGCAAAAATTGATCATAGGGAAATCAGTCTTCAGTTTACATCTCATGGCCAAGCTCCGGCATGTCCGCGTGCACTGTATATTCCAGCAAATTCAAAAGAAGAGCTTGCGTTTGTAGCAGATATTGGCAAATTAGCCTTTTCAGAAGGCGCGAATGTGCAAGACTGTATTGACACGTTATACGAAGGAATTCAAGAAGCGTGGAAAAAACATGCAAGAGTTCCGAAAGAGAACACGAGACCGAATCTGTGGTGGAACCAGGAGTGTGCTGTGGCTAAGGATGAATACATTCACAATCCATCTATTCAGGCAAAACGAAACCTTTGGCGGGAGATAAAAGTAGCTAAAAGAAAATTCTTTGATAATAAACTCGACAATATGGTAAAGAAAGGGGACTTATGGGACGCAGTGCGGTGGACAAGAGAGCAGAAATTGGCGACTATTCCGAAAGTGGTAGATGCGGATGGTCATGCAATTCAAAACCTGGACGATTTGTGGTCAGTGGCACATTATCAGTTTGTGGGGCAGCAATCTACTCGTACAGTTGATTGGGATTACATCAACGCCTTGCCGCAATTACCAACTCATAGTTGGGCAGATTTTTCTGATCTAGAGATCTTGGATACAATAAAGACGACCTCAAACACGTTGGTGCCGGGTCCAGATATGATCACTTGGCGAATGCTGAAGATCATTCTCAGTGAGGAAAAATTTTTGTGTCAACTTATGAAAGTTTTCAATCGCATTTGGAAAGAGGGAAACTGGCCTTCGCAATTCAAGCATTCAAACACGATTATCATTCCAAAGCCAAAGAAGGAAGATTATTCGAAAATCAAGAGCTATAGACCGATAGCTCTCTTGAATTGCTTAGGAAAACTGTTTATGAAAATGTTTGCGGCGAGACTACAGTATGACGCAGCCCAACATAATCTTTTACACCTGTTACAATTTGGGGGTGTTCGACAAAGATCGACTTTAGACGCTGGGCTCTTTATCGTCAATTGGGTTCATCAGGCATGCGAAGCTGGGAAGTTTACGCTATGCCTTGGAGTGGATATTGCACAATATTTCCCTTCCTTGCAAGGAGATGTCATGGCGAGGATGCTGGAGAAACAAGGCTTTCCGATAGAATTAGTCAAGTTCACGAAATCATTCTATTCAGGAAGACGAACGAATTTCATGTGGGGAGGAGGAGTATCTCCGGAGTTAGAAGCAGGGGAGGGTGCCCCTCAAGGTAGTCCTGATTCGCCTATAATGCTAAATCTTCTTGTAGTGCCAGTTCTAAAACAGGAATTTCCCTTAAATTGGGAAAATGACAGGGCTCTTATGACTTACGTGGATGATAGCAACCTAATGGTTTCAACTTTTAATTTACAGGACGGAATCATAAAATTGAAGGATTGGTATCAGTTATTTGCATCGGTGATGAACAGGATAGGAATGGTTGTCGAGATGGACAAGATGGAGTTGTTCTGTTTTCTCCCTTTTAAAAGATCCGTCAGGACTCCAAAGAAACACACCGTTAATGAAAAAAATATTGATAAAAGAAAAGGAGCTAAAAAGAAAATATTGTCAGCTCAAGAGTTTCAGAATCACGTAGTTAACTTTTCCATTGATCATACTCATGACCAACAGATCGCAAATCTTAGCATTCTACTTGAAGATGCTAAGGGAAAGAAGTCGTCAATAAAGTGCAAGCAAATTTGGCATTACTTAGGGTTTTTTTTTGATCCAGGGCTATCTTTTGATTACCATATACGTTTCTATGCTAACAAATCTTTATCTTCTATTAGTGCATTGCGCATGATAGGCAACGCAGCCCGGGGAATAGATGTCAGGAGACGCCTCCAGATTTTCAAATCTTGCATTTGGCCGATTCTGTCGTACGGATTAGGCCTATGGTACCAGATCAACGGAAAGGGTATAAAGAGGAAGGTAGCAATCTTGGAGAAAGTACAGCGCAGAGCACTGTTGTGGATGAGTGGAAGTTTCAAAACAACACCAACAGCACCCATGGAACTATTGTTAGGAGTTCCTCCAGTAAAAATTTACTGCAACCTATTAGTTCAGAGAATAGGATTACAACTGGCAACGCTCAATGAAAATCATCCCTTAAAAATCCTTCAACTCTTTTTCAGGACTATTCCATGTCACACGAAGGTGCTCACGTTTCAAAAGAAGAAACAGACAAACATTGTCAGAAGTGTCATTCCACATTTATTCGACATTGCAGATACTGTCGAGGA
Source organism: Amanita molliuscula (assembly GCA_023014405.1). Taxonomy (NCBI): domain Eukaryota; kingdom Fungi; phylum Basidiomycota; class Agaricomycetes; order Agaricales; family Amanitaceae; genus Amanita; species Amanita molliuscula. The sequence continues at coordinate 355,009 of JAEBUP010000001.1, forward strand.
GGAATTTCGTCTTTGCCATGAAGAAAACATTCCTGGTTCTAGAGTTAGGGACACCTTCAATGAGCATATCCTTTTAGCCAATCTCATTCACCTGAAGAAAGAGGATTCTGACCTGTTTCAGGCATGGATGAACATGTTTATGGATAAGCTTGAAACTTGGCACAAAACGAGCAAAGTCTTTGCAACAGATGGGGTGTATCAGAATGGAGTAGGATGCGCCAGTTTTATAGGTCCCGGGGTGAAAGAAGCAAGACTGTTTGGCGCTAGTTCAGCATTTGAAACAGAGTTACAAGCCATTGAAAGTTTTTTCAATCACCTAGTGGAGGAGGAAGTGTCGGGACATGTTGTGGTTCTAATCGACAACCAAGCAGCATTGTCGGGAATTTTTGACACCAATGTGAAAGACCATCAGTTCACGTCAATAATCGCGATGAAAAAGTTTTGAGTGTGGCTAGAAGAAGATGCTCGTCGTTCGATTACGCTTTCATGGTGTCCAAGTCATATGGGAATCAAGGAGAATGAAGAGGTTGACGCCCTGGTGAAGATTAAAGAGGATGATAGGGTGAATAAAAGTTTGCGCACCAGAGCAATGTGCGCGATCCAGATCAAAAAGGATGGGGGAAGATTGTGGAGACGATTGTGGAAGTTCTTGTCTGTTCGAGGTCGAAGCTTCATGAAGCTAGTGAATGGTCGCAAAAGAGAAGTCTTGCCATCGTTGGGGATGAAACGTTGGAGATTCATGGATGCATGTGACGGCAAGGTCACACATTTTGTTCGTTTCGCTAGGATGGTTACAGGTCATATGCCGTCAGCGGATTTTAGATCGCGGTTCTTTCCAAACAGCAACTTGAGGTGCCCCTTCTGTACATCTAGGCCTTGGTTCTCGCGGGAACATATCATGTGTAAGTGCATTTCTTACTCTCATTCTTTTTTTTCTTTGTCTGCTCTGTCTCGAAAGCGAAGCAATTATCTTGCTATTGCTAATTTTTTGAAAGAAAACCCATCGGCAGGTTCTTTTGAAGATATCGATTTCAATGTACTATAGTTGACCATTGCTTTTCATCATTGCTGTTGTTTGTTTTCTTTTTATTTGATTCAGTCTGTTATGTGTTGCTACATATAGTTTCTTCCGGCAGTCAATCTGTCCGGTAGTATACGTGTATTTTGTACACTTAGTTTGATAATATACATTTCTATTCGGAAAAAAAAAAAAAAAATGACTGCCAACTACACCATCCAGCAAAATGGCAATGCCAACCACCCTTGTTCAGTGTCCATCAACATGGCAATGGCATTGGCACTGGCACCAGTGCACCTCAAAATGCAATATGGACAACTTAAAAATGGTATGGTGACTGTCAATGAACCAGTGCTCAATGCACACATCAAATATCAACACCAATGTGCACTGGCACTCATGCACACATCAAGAATTGTCAACAAACAATTTGCCCCACTACACATGACCTTCGTGCCACACACAAATGCCTACAGGCTCATTGCCTTTGCACTGCATACAATGCACCTACACACTCATCAAGATTCATTCAGGAAATGAATCAAACAATTCAACAATGTGTGCCAACACATTTTATCATTCATTTTGTGAAGTTCACCACTCATTTAAGAAGTCACTCATTGAGGGGGAGCAAGTAATACTCCAATTTTTCACTCTCTTATTTTACATGCTTCTTGGTCTGAGGGGGAGTGTTGGAATATCTCATATCCAGACACTACAAGCATGACATATATATAACATATATGGTAGTCAGTTTGTTTGTACTTCTTTACATGTGCATAATGAGTTGAACTCATCACCTTTGGAATGCTCAACATTCATCATCCTCTCATGGACACTTCCTCTTCTCTCTGGGTCACAAGATCTACACCTTGGATTCCAACACACCCATCGACATGTGCATGCACCCCAAGCCAACAACACCTCAAAACAGATATGAATGATGGTATGGTGACTGCCAATTGTTAAGGTTGATGCCCTTGGTTTGCTACTGAGTCAATAGTGATGACTAGAGTCTTGGTCTAATCCAAGTCAATGGACAGAGTATGCCTTGACATCATGCTAGGCAACAACAAAGGTATCTTGAGCGATGTGGAAGAGGAGAGCGAGAGGGTTGTTCAGATGAGAGCAATACTCAACTAAGTTGGAACTGGAGAGCTATGGTACATGTGCAAGTTTATATACTGTTTGGAGAAGAATGGATAGGTATAAAAGGAAGTAAAACAAGGGGGTGAAACAGGTAGGCAAAATGAGTAACAAAGTATAGCAACAAAGTGAAGAAGAGCTATTGTAACAAGTAAACTTAGAGCAAGAAATTGTAACATTACCCCCCTTTTATGTGAGAAGTCACCAACTTCTCAAGGCCACCCTTGGGTTGTCCAGGCATGGTCCTTCCTGGATTTGTACCAGTGAAGGATGTTTTCAATGTCCCTCTGTGCCATATCCACATGCCATCACATGGAATCAAGGGTGACTTTCAGCTGCTGGAGTTCTTGGAGCACAAGGTTGCATTCAGCATATGTCATGGCATTTGGGTCAGTGGTGAGGGTAAGTCCTGTGAGGGCTCCAAGTGGAGCTGAAAGGTCATGGAGGTTTGCTACAATGTATGAGGCTTCTAACAAAGCAGCAGCAATGAGGGAGTTGGATCGAGGAATGGGAGTGGGGATGACTTCTTCTTCAATGGGTGGTTCTTCTATAAGTTTGGGTGGGTGAATGTGTATGTCATTGTTGGTGTGGGTTATTGTTTTGGTTTTGATGAAGATTTCAAGGGGCATTGTGAAGACATCATATTTGGGAAGTTTGGCAGGGAATGCATAGGCGAGGGCAAGTAAGGTGAGCAGGGTGGAGAGGACAAGTCCTCCAACAATGACAGAGGGGAAGAAGGTGGAGATGAGGGCAATGAGGATGACAATGAGGGAGAACATCTTGTGAGTGCAGTATCAGTTGGAAGGCTAGGAAGTGGGAATCTTGTCTTTTATGGGTTGTGTGTGAGAATGCCTTAGTCAAAATACTCTAGGTCCCAAGACAGGCTGCCTGTGTTGATAGAGAAGATATCTCATAAGAGTTGATCAGCTGATGCATCAGGTCCAGGAGTATTGGGTCATGTGGGAGTTTCTTCTGTTCAATATGGTTCATGCAGCAGCCTTGGTGGGATTCAATGCATAATTGTCCCCTGGTTTGTATGATGAATGATGCCTGTGATCATTAGGTATCCAGGTTCCCATTTGAAGTTTCAGTAATGAGTCAGTAATGGTGCAAGTTTATATACTGTTTGGAGAACAATGGATAGGTATAAAAGGAAGTAAAACAAGGGGGTGAAACAGGTAGGCAAAATGAGTAACAAAGTATAGCAATGAAGTGAAGAAGAGCTATTGTAACAAGTAAACTTAGAGCAAGAAATTGTAACACCAATGACCCAGTGCTTGACATGTGCATCAAATATCGATGCCAATGCAACTCTCCTGCAGCTGTGATGCCAACATGTGTTGCCTGACACACACCTCAACATTCACTGACACACATACTGACACACACTGACAAGTGTACCAATGTACTTACCAACCTGCACCAGCACTCACATACATACTCATGCATGCATGCATCAAGAATCATCAACAAGTGATTCACCCCACTACACATGATGTTTGCGCCACATGCTAATGCCTATGTGCTCATTGCCTTCACGCTGCATACAATGCACCTATGTGCTTATCAAGATTCATTCAGGAAATGAATCAAACAATTCAACAATGTGCATCAACACATTTTATCATTCATTTTGCAAAGTTCAACACTCATTTAAGAAGTCACTCATTGAGGGGGAGTAAGTAATACTCCAATTTTTCACTCTCTTATTTTACATGCTTCTTGGTCTGAGGGGGAGTGTTGGAATATCTCATATCCAGACACTACAAGCATGACATATATATATTACATATATGGTAGTCAGTTTGTTTGTACTTCTTTACATGTGCATAATGAGTTGAACTCACTACCTTTGGAACACTTGACATTTGTTGTCCTCTCATGGACACTTCCTCTTCTCTCTGGGTCACAAGATCTACACCTCAGATTCCAACAATGTGAACAACTGACTGGCACAGTGTTTGGACAGCAAATGTGAGAGACAACTTGATCATTGGGCATGGGCAATGCTTGCCTAATTGCAGAGTTCATGGGGTTGCTTGTAGCTAGTGTGGAATACCTTTATACCATCACATTGGAATGATGCTCATCAGTGCACTTGTGCTATTCATCTATTACCATTATTCTAAAAATTGGCATGCTTCCTGGTGTCAAGTCATGGAAAGTAACTATAGCCCATTGACACTTAATTGATTAAGAAAACCAATGTGACTAGTGCCAGGCACAATATGCTATTTAAACCACTCATTCCAGAGTGAATTATATTGAGTAGAGTGCAATGCAGCAGAGCTTTCAATCTATTGGGCAACCAGTGGGTCAGAACCCTTAGATAATCACATGGTCCCTGTTCTCTGTTGAGTGCATGATTAACATTTCCTCGTGCTATGGTGAGCAAACTGGAAATAACTTATGACATTGACTTGGCTACCGCCCATGCGAGGAGGATATATACCCTGCGCCCAGACCAAATGTTTGTGCAAGAGGTTTGTGTAGCTTAAGTCCTGCCACATTATAATAACGCAAGTGACCGAAAGAAGTAGTAAAATAACTATAAGAGGTTACTTCTGTGTACGGTAATAGTAGAATGAACCTACAGAAGCGATGGTCACACTACCTGAGCACGACCACGTGAAGGGCGAGCGATGGTCGTTTGAGTATGGATATATAGACAGCGAACGATATTTGGTGATATGACGAAGCATTTAATCAAAATAAGTTTTCGTACATAACAGGTGGCTGCCAATTTACATTACAGATTCATGGATAGATCAATACTTTCACTGACGGACGATCATCAATCGCGGGACCTACATGAATCCAGGAAGCACTCACCCAAGCTGTCTTTTTCCTTCAACAAAGCCTCAAATCCCTTTTCAACAACGTCGTTTAGCGCTATCCTACGGCTTATAAAGTCTTCAAGGCCACATATCTTGCCTGACGCGACAGCAGCAATAACGTCTGGATGGTCGTTCTGATAGCAAATTGTGCCTATATTGAACCCGCTAATCAGAGGTCGACCTGCACAGAAATTTGAAATCACCTATCAATGTTACTTCTTTCAGGACAATGGCCGTCATGTCTATCCCAACTTTGACGCCGGATTCCCAGATTGCAATATTTACTATGGTTCCTTTGGCACGGACACTGCCGATCGCCGCGTCCACCGTCGCTTGCAACCCAGCAGCGTCAAAAGCAACATCGATACCAACGTTGGCTGTTGCTTCCAATACAGATTTGACGACGTCAGTCGTCTTGGGATCAACGACGATTGTAGCGCCATGACGAGTGGCCAGCTCGCGGCGAATGGTGGCAGGCTCAACAACAATGATCTTCGCATCGGGGTCAATGGAGCGAAGCACCCTGAGTACCAAAAAGCCAATCTAACGAAGTTGTTGATGTAGAGATAGATATTTGGTCGAAAATGACTTACAGGACCAGAACCTAATACTAGTGCGCTTTGGCCCTTTGTGAATTTGGACCGCTTTATGGCGTGCCACGCAACCGATATCGGTTCGATGCAAGCGCCAAGGTCCACTTTGCGTTGCACGATTGGTCACTGATAAGAATGCCACATGAGAAATACGTACAGGGGATATTCTCATGAAGTTTGTGCACATATTTCACGTCTACAGCGATGAATTCAGCAAGACCGCCACCCCACCCACCAATACCCTATTGTCCTCGTGAGAAAGTGCCTGAAGAGCATTGATTTAACCCACGATAGTGTTAAACAGATTACAGGTGTTCCGGCTTCCTGCGTCGCAAGAATGACAATTCCCGCAACCAAAAATAGGTTCTCTGTACGCGGATAGGTAAGTATCATGAAGTAATCAGGATAATCAGGATTATGAACACCAACACGGTTACTGCCTGACCTACCGGCCAAGTTTCGCCATCAACGTCCGGGCCATGCCCGACAATATTGCCAGAGAACCTGCGGATTTGAGCCTTGGATGATAGAAGCCGAATGAAGCTTACTCGTGTCCCAAAGTTACAGGAAGCGTCTCGCCTGTGATTGGATCAGGATCCGTCTCAGTGGGGAATTTGGGCACACGCGCAAGATACGCGTGGAGATCCGTGCCACATACTAGCAAGGGAATGTCAGTATTCAAGTGTAAATGGCTGAAAGTTTAGACATGCTTCCATTCCTACATCGGATGACTTCAGAAGAACGAAGTAAGATAAGGAATCTCTTACCAAGCGACCTGATGGATGATAAGTTAACGAGCGAACTGGCAATTCGCCTTACCTTGATCAGCACCTGTCCGCTCTTTGGCACAGGCTTGTCGATCTCTTCGACGCGGATGTCTCTTGGACCGTAATATCTAGCAGCTCTCATAGTGATAGTATAAACCCTTTGATAGGTGTTGAGACGCAAGTGATAATTGATACATCAGCCGTTCCACGTGCCATCAGCCGTTGCGGAAGGATTTGCGTAGCACAGCCACTGACACTCGACTGGGACGGAAATTTATCAAAGGTACTGCCTTCTTCCTGCCCCTGTCCTCGCCGCCCTCGCCCTCTCTGGCAGCCGAAACATAGCGGTAGGCCATTAGGTCCTAACGGAGTTGAAAACCTAACTATTCTGGTTCCTCTCGTTCCCACACCTTCAATTTGATAGACTCGAATTAATTATTTAATTATTTAATTATTTTGCTCTGGACCCTACTAATATAACCTAATTGCCTCTGCGCTCCTTCCGCGTGCCGCCCTCCGCCCTCCGCCCCCCTTCCACCCCATGTGTACTGCCCTCTGTGCCACCTTCCACCGCCTTCTGCCCTTCCTCCACGGCCACCTTCCGCTCCCACTGCCTTCTGTCCGCTGCCCCTGCCTTCTGTCCGCTGCTGCCTTCTGCCATCTTCCCGCCCCTGTCCTTGCTGCCCCCTAGCACGCTGCCCTCCCCCACGCTGCCCTCTGCCCTCCCTCCCTCTGCCCTCCTCACGCATACGCCCCCCGCCCTCCACCCTCCTTCCACTCCTGTGCACTGCCCTCTGCGCTGCCTTCTATGTGCCGCCTTCTGCCCTCCCTCCAATCTTCCTCGTGCCAGCTTCATTAGTAGTCTACTTTGTTTTAGAATACTATGTGCTTATTTCTTATGTTTTAATATATGTTTTCCATAAAAAACATATGTAAGAAATTTGAATTCTTATGGAATAATGAGTGGGATTGAGTTCAAGGTACACTGTCTTGCAGATCAAATGTTTCTGATTTATAAAATCTGGGTGCAGCCTTGATGGTTTGGCAAATGGCAAGAAGAAAAAACTGTAGCAGCAACTTGTTTCGATCAAGTGACCTCGGGGTTATGGGCCCCGCGCGCTTCCACTGCGCCATGCTGCTGTGTAATCTAATCCAATCAAATCAAAGCACGATTATCTGTAACTCGGTCTCCACCCATGATTCTTTCGTTCCTTCCTTCGCAAAGGACCAATCGCCGCACAAACTCTATGGTTCTACCTGTGATGTTATCAGAAATCGTACGCGTCACGCCAGTCAGAGTCTCGATGTGTGCGACAGCGGCTTTTTCAACGTCAGAACGGCGGAGGCGCAGACCCCATATGCTCTCAATATAGGTGTCTACCAATCGAAGCTGCTGCAATGTTCCTGCACCTACGCATTATTTAAATGGCCGTCAGATCTTCAGAGGCATCTTACCTGCAGAAAGCAAGGATTGGGCGATCATAGACGGAGAAACAAAAGTAGCTTGTCCTAGATAAACTTCGCGAAGGGACGGTGTGAAAGGAAATTTTAAACTCTCTTCTATAGTGTCGAAACTCAGATGGGTGAGTTCTAGGCGAGTAAGATAGGTATATGTCGCGAGTGCCCGAAAGAGGTGCGGAAGCACGCGGGGCACAATCTACTGACATTTGGTATCGCTTTGGAAGGTATCGACGAGGACGCACCGCAATAGAGAAGTAATGGGGAGGGTCACGACCAGTCCAGATGAACTTTCGCGGGCTATGGTACCAACCTCGGCGACAGAAGATCATAGAATATCTATCATCTCACTTTATTGCGCACAACGTGTCATATATAGTCCCAGGATTTGGGTCTTGAGAGTGTGAATGTAGTCGTAGTTTCAGCAGATCGAGGATGAGTCTGCCCTGTTGGTCGACCTCCGCATTACTGACCAGGCTGCAAGATAGAAAAAGATCTCGAAGATGTAAGAATACATTAAATCTGGTGGTGTTGTCGACATCCAATTCTATCTCATGTGGAGGGTATGGGATACGAAATGGATTTCGACCGTATGTGGCAAGGAAACGTTCTATCTGGCCGTGCGAATTGAATTGAAGTCTGTTGTATAAGAGGCGAATTGCTAGGTTGTAAAAATACGAAGAGGCAAGGAGGACGTGGAGAGGTCGCGGACGGAGAGCGAGAGAAAGCGAGAGTATGTCTGATATGAGTTCTGTAGGAAGACGCATGGCATCACGAAATGAAATTGTCCTCAGTGGTCGTGCCCAGGCTTCATCGATTGATTACATTAATTCAGACCCGTTGGCATGGCATCATTAATCGATAGTCATTACCGGTCTGACATACACTCGTGTATCAACTAAGCATGGACCTATTATTCACTATCGTCGATCTATGCACCGGATGAATGGTAAAAATCATGTCTCATTCTTGAATACGTACCACCATCTTTCCTCGTGCCCTGGTAGCAGCTGCTCTCGTCGAGCTGCGCACGGCCGGGGCAAAATTCAGTTGGCTTTGCTTTGAAGTACCGCCGGCTGATTTCTTTGTTGTCCCTTTCTTTGCGGTCGTTGATTGACTGTTGTGTGGCCTGTCAAAATTCTTTCCATGTCTGAAATGTCGAGGTTACCTCAATACAGCTACCCTTCCAGTTCTTTTAGGCTTCACGATCTCCTCTTCATCCTCGTCATCATCTTCAATTAACTCTTCTGATTCACTCTGAATGGCAAATTAAAAAAAAAGTTATGGATTCATGCGGAGGCTCATACCTGCACTGCTTTCTTTCTGCGACCTTTTGCAGGCGCCTTCTTGGCAGGGACCTTTGCAGTTGCCTTTGTGGCAGTTTTGCCTCGTCCAGTGGTTCTTGGTCGTGGAGGTGGCTCGTCAGATTCTGAAACTTCGAATTCTGACGCAGCACCACCCGCGTCTATGTCCATCATCATAGAGTCGTCCGATTGGCCTGCAACGCCTCCATTGTCTTTTGCTTTGCCCTGTTGAACATTAATTTGCACGTTCCCCCCGATCTGGATGAAGTTGTCACCTTGCGTTTTGTTGCCTTTACCTGTGCCTTCTCTGCGTAGTCCTTTTCATGTTGCTCTTTCGCTTGCATAAGCTAGCGCAGACATGCATCAATTATAGCAACATAAAGATGGACCTTACCATATCATGCAAACTATCTTCATCGACATCACCCTCCACTGTCTTTCCTCGGACATCCTTCATGAGATAGTTGAGTGCTTTTGTAACATGTCTATACTGTATTGAATTTGGCGCCAATAAAGGATGAGAGATTGTCTCACGTCTCAATTGCGTGGGTATCATCTTTATCGACGAACATTTGAATTGCGTCTGACATTCCATGTTCACCCAAGAGTTGCAATTCTTGAGCGGCAAGGTATTCCTTCACGAGAGTTCCCACCCTGACTTTGGCCAGTTTTTCTGACACTGTTAGTTCAGGATCATCGATGCTCAACTCTGGCTGGTCAATGACGACCTTGGCAGATTTGCTCGCCGTCTTTCTTGAACGATGAAAGACAAGGACTTCACGAGGGTTGGCTATTTTTCCCTGAAAGTCTTGGCCGAATCTCACAGGATTGGACGTCTGACTGACACCCGTAGTGTCGACTTTGAGTCTGACGAGTGGCAACATACGCGGAAGCTTTTCTTCGCCTCGTTCAGCTGCTCTTTCGTTTCGTTCATCCCAAAGATCATTTGCTTGCTTGATCAAGTCATTCACCTAACAAAGGTTTGCGCTGCGGTGTGAAATTTTTTCAGATAATTACCTTGGATTTGAGATATTTCGTTATTTCCATCGTGTCGGTAATATTAAGTCCTTCAGTCTCCGCAGCCTCGCTAAGGACAACATCGCTGATCACAAATGGTCTGGTCGTTCTGAGAGGGATGGGTGTCAATTGAAATTCTTTCCCTTGAATTTCAAGAAGAGCTACATGTCTGCTGTCGTGTCAGACGGTAACACTGGGTAGGTAGAGGCGTACTTCTCTATGGCTTCTCCTTCGGCTAACGACGTGGCAACTGACGAACCAGGTTGCGTTATGAAGTAAGGCTTGCCAGCAACTGGTTCGGGGACGATTCGACAGTCGTGTTCATGCCCCCAAACGACGAGGTCGATGCTATCATCGAACATTCCTTCCGGGACCGAATTCTGAGGTCCATGGCTGACACTATAGTACCCTGCATAGGTATATTGATTCGAAACCAAGTGCTGGGGCTCACCGATTTTGATGAAGTAGGAGGATATTACACCACTTTTCCTTGTCTTTAGGCATGTACATCCGAACACGATTACTTCTTAGCTCAAAATGCATTCTTTGATCCTTGACGTTGCCGATACCATATAGTCCTAGTCGTGTTTTGCCTTTCCTCAACAGCACCGGTCGCACAGCTATGCCGGTTTGCTGTGCTTCTGCATCCGACATGGGCAAATCGATTCTACCCATATAATTTATCAAACCTGACGCTGACAAGATGTCCAGAGCACACAATGCGCCTTCCTACGACAGCATGTGTGAGCGCTGCAGTGCAGAATTAGAATGTTACTCACGACTCCTGCCCCTTGAGGATCGTCGTGATTACCGTGTATTGAGAATACAGGCATGCCTATATTGAAATTGGGATCTTCGTAATTAATAGCAGGGAAACTCCTTTTCTGAATGATATGCATATACTATCTGAATGGCAACGTACGAGTAATTCTTGGCTCTGCCATCGTCCGGATCACTCAGCAGCTCAACTTGAATAGGATTGTCTCCTAAGGTGTATTCACGCAGAAGGGCCATAGTTTGATATAAAGACTCTCTCGAAGGCTTATTTTCATGGAACAAATCGCCTGCGAGCAGAACGAAATCCACCTGAGAGACGAATTAGACTGAATTGACGTCGTGTTATAGGGACACACAGCATGCTTGATAGCAAGTTGCAAAATTTCTTTGAATGTATTGATTGAGTCCTGTCCACGAATAGGATCTCGTTCCATGTATCCTATATGGTTGTCAGTGGCAAGCAGGATGCGAATCGTGTCTTCTGTAACTTTGATTCTGGATATAAGTCAAAGAGTGGGACAGCATTGAGCGAACATACCTGCATCTGAGATTGTGGGCGGAGGAGGAACGGAGTCTCTTGCACCCGACATTTTGTGAATTCGTGAACATGAATTGAACGCGTCCGCGCGTTTCGGCAATCCATGTGCGACCGGTGTTGGCACGTGTCTCCTCACTACTTCCAAGGGCCCGAATGTCCCCCCAAAATGCACAAAAACCCGCCTCCAAGGGCGCTGTCGTACGTGTATTATTTAGCACGGCTCACGGTGCTCATATCCAGATGCCCAGACGGGGGTCGTGGTCTTCTACCTCGTCGCGGCTTTGTCCGTGAGTTTCCTTCAGATAGTTCGCTACCCATCCGCTGACGCTCCGATGTAGATGGTTATGGCGTGCGTTGTCTCACTGCTTGTCCTACAGGATATTTGAGCCATGTTCAGAAACAAATGGGTTCTCAATACAACAGATGCACCTCTGTTCTTTCTATTTGCCCAGTTTCTGGTCGCTGTAATCCTATTCCTGATATCAGACCTCCTACGACTTCTGCCGGACAGATTGTCGTTCAATTTGGAGATTTGTAAAGGTCTTATTCCTATGGTCGGACTAAATGTCATCGGGTTGAGGTACTCACAATTTTTTTTTCCGTCCTGTGGCTACGGAATTAACTGGCTATCTAGTTTTAGCAATTACACTTTGAAATACGTCGATGCTTCCTTCTATCAGGTCGCCCGAGGCCTTGTCCTTCCATTTACAGTATGCACCTCCTACATATTCTTGCACACCCGGCCATCACTACGAATCTTGTTTTCTTGTTCTATTGTGACTACCGGATTCTTCATTGGTGTATTCCTAGACGGCACAAAAGTCTCGCTTCTCGGCATTTCCTTTGGCGTGGCGAGCTCGGCTTTAACTGCAGTGCACTCCGTCGTAATCAAGCAGAGCTTGAACGTGGTTAACGGCAGTGCATTACTTCTTTCCTGGTATTCGAATGCTGCGAGCGCTGTTGTGCTGGCACCTATCGTCTTCCTGGCGGGGGAAGGACCTGGCATTGCCAAATTACTGTTCGGCGTCGACGAGTTGGTTAGAGAGCCCAATAATATGAGTGCTCTCCGAACCTTTCTTTGGGGAACAGCAATCACGGTGAGTTTTGGGTTGATAGTGACGACAGCTAGCACTAATGCTTGTTAGGGCACCATCGGGTTCATGATGAGCATAGCCAGTCTCTTATCCATCAAAGTCACCTCACCGATTACTCACATGATTTCTTCCGCTGTACGTGGTGTGGCAGCATCGCTTCTCGGGGTGTGGCTTTTCCACGATATCTTCACGACGTTCGTCTCATGAATATCTCCTTTGCTTCCTTGTTGACCATCCATATAGCGGTCGTGGCGCCTCAGTTGCTGTCATTTTATTGGGTTCCATCTACTATACATGGGTGAAGCACCAGGAAAGTCAGAACAATAAACTGATAACCGATAAGCACGAACGTGTGCAAATAGAGGAATTGGAGAGCGGTACACGTAATCGAAAGGATGCAAAACCTGAATAGATAATATATCACTTCGTGGGAGGTAAGTTTATACCCCCATAGATTAGTTTCCTGTAGACATATAGCATAGGGTCCACAGACTATTGGACATCTCCAGAAATGTGCCTCCATTAATTACAAATGATGAATGAAATTACAGTGAACTTGGATATAATAGTGCTATAAAATTACACCGGGGTACAATTCATCTAAGCGTTGGTAACTCCTAGTCCTTGACCACGTCCTAAGCGCTCTAAACTTCCATCAAGGAGTTCGTAAGCAGGTCGATATTGAATGGATGTCGGCGAGAACGATAACGCTCCGTTTCTCGCGACCGACTGGCTTGTCGTGGATGTAGTTTCGCTCGAAATGACAGGGGTTTCCACGAGAGCAGAAACTAAACGCGGGCTTTCAGGCCGGCATGCGAAGAGCTTCGGGTCGTTGCGCACCAGTAAGGCAGGATTAGGGAAAGTATTATAAGTTGAACCAATTGAAGTGTACCTGTCGTAAAGATTAATTCTACACTTATACTTTGCGACCCACCAAACTCACCCTTCATCATATAGGCAGCAATAAGGAATATTAAGTTTCCGCAAAAATCGCCAAACATCACAGTACGACCAGTTAATGATTGGATTCACTCTTTCGTATACTGGCCAACCTGGATCTGTCATGTTGCGATGCGACAGTGTAGCTGCTTTGCTGATGAGTTACATCACCAAGTAGCGCTCGTAATGGGCAGTCACATCACCTCCGTGTGGATCGGAACGTCGAGTACCAATCAGAATAGCTACAATGTGAGGGAACTGTGATTTGTAGAGCTGTAAAGCGTCCCTCATACTGACACCGGCCTTGGCTTTTTCAAGGGTAGCACGTTGATCGGGCAACGGATTGGATCCACTAGCTGGAAGCGACACAGGACTGGAAGCATCGTTTGGATGGTGACAATAGTGCAGAGCAAGATTGTAATCTTTGGCGGTCTGTTCAACGAAGGTCTCCAGAACGGGGAACGGTGAGGGGACAGGAATGTAAATGGCTGGGATCGGTGTCATTTCTTCTGATGGACCCAATCTTCTACCGAGTGCAGCTGCATACAGATGCAGAAGAACGGTACCTGCAATATCAAACACATCGTATAAAACACCAAACTAGCAGGACTTGAGACGCGCACAATCTTTCCCTCCATTGAAACTAAGGGAAATATTATGTGACCTGTGGAGACCGCAGGTGTCAGGAAATCCTGGAAGTCATAAAGTTTTACTGACCCATGGGCATCTAGGGACACGTCTATAACTTCCAAAGCTTCCTTGATGGGCACCGCTAAGGGGTTGTCTGAGGTGGCAATATCATAAACTTCCTGCGCAACTTTCCTAAAGTCCATGAGTCGAAATCGCATGCGAGAACGTGGGACGAAGAAAGCCGGATCCCACTTGTATTAGCGAAGGCAGAACTCACCTCCGTTACATCGCGTCACGTCACCAGAAATGTCAGACGTCATCCTCGTCACAGGTGGAAGAGGCCTTGTCGGCAAAGCGATAGAACATGTTGTCAACACAGAGCCAGAAGGATCACGATTTGGAAAGAAACCAGGAGAGACTTGGATTTTTGTAGGCTCATCCGACGGCGACCTGAGGTGAACTGAATCTTTTTCTCCTTTATTGCGACTGATGCGCCCAATGTCAGGGATTTAGAACAAACTCGCAAGCTCTATGAGAAGCATAAACCAACCCAGGTCATTCATCTGGCAGCCCTTGGTAAGTCATCTCAGCGTTACAATCACGATCAAGCCAACCGGTTCAATGTTTAGTCGGTGGGCTGTTCAAGAACATGAAATACAAGGTATTTTACTTCGTTCTAATCTACAACGCTGTTGCAACTTGACGACTCTTCAGTTAACTTTCTTGAGAGACAACATCCTCATAAATGACAACGTTCTGCATACCTCCTATGAGCATAAAGTGAAAAAGGTCGTCTCGTGTCTCTCGACCTGCGTATTCCCGGACAAAGTAGAATACCCTCTCGATGAAACTAAAATTCACGGCGGATTGCCCCATCAAAGTAACTTTGGGTATGCACATGCAAAGCGACTTGTGGACGTCCAGAATCAGTAAGTTGGACTCTCAATCAACGCGAATCGGATGAGAACACGCTATACCAGCGCCTACAATGAACAATATGGCTGTAATTTCACATCTGCAATACCGACAAACGTGTTTGGACCAAATGATAACTTGTATGTCAAAACGCTAGCCATCCATCATCCCCCTAATCACTTCCTTCCAGTGATCTTGAAGATTCGCATGTGATTCCCGGACTCATTCATAAATGTTATCTCGCCAAAAGTATTCAATGGCTCGCCATGTGATTTTCAGTCTTGTTGATCTCTTTTTAAGAGAACGGAACACCTTTTGTCGTCTCCGGAACCGGAAAACCGCTTCGGCAATTTATCTACTCCTATGATCTGGCAAAGATGTTCATCTGGATGCTACGGGAACACAACGACGTAGAGCCTGTGATCTTGTCGGGTAATGTCTTCTTTGCGATTGCTCGCAGGATTAACTCAACAGATTTTATAGTCGGAGAAGATGAGGAAGTAAGCATCAAGGAAGTAGCCGATGCAATTGTCAAAGCTGTTGGGTTTGAAGGGACATACACGGTGATCTACTCGAATGTTACGTTTCTCGTCAAAGTCTCATTGTTGAGTCAGTTTGATACCAGCAAGGCGGATGGACAATTCCGTAAACCAGCTTCAAACAAGAAGCTACTAACCCTCGTAGGTGGTTTCCAATTCACGCCGTTCAATAGAGGTCGGTGAAGTTTAGAAAGTTAACGTTAAGCACTGACTGATGACTTATGATAGCCCTTGACGAGACTGTCCAATGGTTCCTTGCGAACTATAATAACGCCAGGACGGGGAAGGCAGTGTCTAATTAAAACGCCCCATTCCTGTATCTCGATACCATGTGGAGCGAATCGAATGAAAACATTATGGACATGTGAATTGCTTAGCATCCGCTGTAATACCTTCCTGGGACTATGTGGCATTGGGAAAACTACACCGGGTGCCTAGTTCTGATCTTCGACCAGACTTTTAGAAGCTTTCAAGTCAGCTTCAACCATTTCCTTTACAAGCGAATCAAAATCAACTTTGCGCTTCCACCCAAGGATACGTTCGGCCTTTGCGGGATTACCGAGCAGCAGACTGCAAGATGATTAAGTGCGTGGTGCAATTAAGCGAGAGAGGACATACTCTACTTCAGCAGGACGGAAGTACCTCTCGTCGACCCTGACAATGACTTTATCAGTCTTGGAATCGTAACCTTCTTCACTAGCGCCGCTGCCGCGCCACCTTGAAAATAATGAATTGATGGTCATATGGTTTAGGACTAGATGCGCACAGGATCTCCGTGCCAACGATTCTAAACGCTTTCTCTACATACTCCCTGACAGGATGCGTTTCGCCTGTAGCCAGCACAAAATCTTCAGGCTTTGGTTGTTGGAGCATGAGCCACATCCCCTCAACATAATCTTTGGCTGTGAGAGAAATAAGATTTGACATGACGCTAGTGTGGACAAAAACGAACCGTGGCCCCAATCGCGCTGGGCGTCCAAGTTACCTAGGTACAGACACGACTGCTTGCCCAGGTGAATGTCGGCGGCGGCCCTGGAAATCTTTCTTGTAACGAAAGTCCGACCTCTTCGAGGGCTTTCATGATTGAAAAGAATACCATTGCAGGCAAACATGCCATAAGCCTCGCGGTAATTAACAACGATCCAGTATGCATATAGCTTCGCGACACCATAAGGAGATCGAGGATAGAAAGGCGTAGTTTCGCTCTGAGGTGTTTCCACTACCTTTCCATAAAGCTCCGAGGTTGATGCTTGGTAGAACCGAACGTATTTCTCCAACCCACATGTTCGGATCGCGTCCAGTAGACGTAAAGTACCTAGCCCATCAACATCGCCGGTATACTCTGCCATCTCAAATGAAACCTTGACATGTGATTGTGCGCCAAGATTGTATACTTCAGTGGGCTGAACCTGAGCGATGATGTACACCAAGTTGGTGCTGTCGCTTAGATCTCCGTAATGCAACTTGAATTTGTTGGGATCTTTGAATGATTGAGTGGGCATGGCACAGATACAATATTTGCACGTACGCTCATGCTGATCTTCATAAAGATGATGTAAACGGCCTGTGTTGAAGCTTGAAGAACGCCGGATAATGCCATGCACTTCATAGCCCTTTCCCAAAAGGAATTCTGTCCTGTTGCAATGCCTGTAAGATAACAGGATGGTGAGCAAGGATATAACCCACAGATAGGAGCCGTCTTGTCCGGTGATGCCTTAATACAAGTCAATCAGCGATGTAAGGTGAAACACGAAGAGTAATAATAACCAGATATCAGGGCTACTTTGCGCCTTTGGTATTCTTCTACAGAAGGAAGATTTAGCCTCGCAAAGGCGGGGACGACATCGGGAATGGACATGATGATCAGAAGAAAAGGGGTTCACGCTCTGCACGCGACCCTTGACCATGTCCTTACGTATATTCACTCCACTAATATCAATCAAATGGTTGCTCGTAGAATACAGCAGGTCTAGTGAATGCAACAATACGATCCGTCAAGTCTTTGTTTTGTCCCCATCCAGCGTTTTTCCATCTTGTGAGTCAATATATGCATAAGGACTTTGCACCACTACACCATCGCTATTAGAAACACTGGCTGGTGGCGCATCTTCAATAAGGGGTGGGGCACCATTTCGCAGCACAAACTTTTGCATTTCTATTACCCAATCAGAGATACCATCAGTACCCCTTTCGCGAACCAGAATGGCCAGACGTATAAGCACGTATGCAAATGTAACAAGGCCAGTGAAGAAGAGTGCGACAAATAAGTTGATGAATAGAGCGAAGAGTAATATTGACACTGCAAAACTTCAGCGCAATCCTGAAACTTTTGGGGGCAAAACATGCCACGTACAGAACGTTATGATGGCTGCTCCACAAGCGAGAACAGTACCGAACAAGGCAACAAGGACAACGGTCGCAATTGAAAAGAGCGATGCGCTGCTATTAGATTTTGATTTTGAACGCATATATGCAGATGTTGAGTCAACGAGGGCTAAACTTACACAAACACGAGGACAGGCAGGAAACTGAGCAAAGAGAATATAGCCACGAGTGTCTGGAGCAGCTCCATTCAGTTCATGACATCGAATGGTCTGATAACACCTACGGCGGTGATGGGTCGCTCCTTGAAGAACGTTTGTGAGCTTGCAAAAGCCGGCCTAACAACGTCGTGCTCGAAGCTAATAAAAGAGCGCATGGGTGTTAACATCATGTGGTGAGAAAGTAGAACTTGCTGGTCCGCGTAAAATTGCACCGCCGAGGCGCTCTTGTTGAAATAGGCGGCGAGATCATCTTGTGGCTGGGAATCCGAGGAGCTCATGAATTTTGGCAGTCGAGAGCATGCAAATACACACGCGAGGCTATTTATAAACAACTACCCCAACGACTTGTCCCTGATCAGACCCGCCATTACATCGAAGGTGTTCAAGTCTGGTTGTATGTCAATGAAATGGCCACTTCTTCCATCCTCTGCAGGTACTGTCCGAAGTAAGCCATGATCCAGCGTTATTCCTACTATCTTTACACGCCTCGGCGGGGTGCTGGTTGTCAGAGTAATTACTTGATCCCTAAAGTTACGTTGTAACTCGATGCCATGAAACTGATGATGAGAGTCATACGAATGCATCCATTGGTTGAGGTACAGCTTGAGGAACGGCTCAAATGATCCTCGCTCTCTCACAAATAACTCCCACATAGGCGCAAATCGAGCTATAATCAAAGCCGCTGTGCGCTCCAAGGTCAGCGTACTTGAGTCCGGATTCAACTGTGATAGAGATCCGAGGGGTGGAGTGTTGAGGACATTCAATCCACAGCCTAAGCATCAGCATCAAACTGCGACGCGATATGCTTCGTACGTAACACCCAACTCACCAATAATAATGTCAACTTTGCCGTCCGAAAAGCTCGTATTGACAAGGATGCCACCAATCTTCTTCTTTTCGTCGCTCGTATTTCCTGTGACCGCATATATGTCATTCGGCCATTTCAGGCGGACGTCGTCCCCATGCTTCCCCAGAATGCTCTCCTCCCTACAGGCTTCAACTACGGCCAGCCCGAATAGATACTGGACGAATACCAGCTTGTTCGCCGGGAAATCAGCAAGCGATACACGCAATAACAGAGAAATTTGAAGACAGCCAGGCGGGGAATACCAGACGTTGATTCCACGCCCTCTACCTGCTAATTGACGATATGCTATTAATAAAATGGGCGGAGGAAGTTTTGAAAGAAGACGTGGATTTCTGTTGGCAGGTCGTGCAAATGCCAAGTCAATAACACGAGTCTACGACGTACCTTTCAAGCAGTGTTTGCGTACTCGCGACGGCCTCTCCGTACAGAACAACGTCTCCGATTGCCCACAAATCTTGTTGGTCTTGTGTTTCGTTCCCATTGTAAGCCTCAGACAAAGCCTTGTAGTAGAGATCAAGACGGAACGATGGTGTTAGATTGCTCTCAGGGAGGCGTCCATCTGAGCAGATTATGATCGACAGAGGCCTCGGAGATTGACTGTCTTCTTGTGCCTCGCGCAAAACCTTTTCCCTGTCTGAAAAATGGTGGAAGTGGAAGTGGTCGCGTGTGTCAGCAAACTTGATCGGTTGCGATCCAGAGAGATCGAGTGCAAGGGAATTTAATATCCTCGTCACGGCTAAAGGTTTCAAAGGGTTGGAAGTAAGGAACTGTGGTAGTAATCGTGTTTCGTCCTGTTCTTTCACTGAGGCCATCGAGTATGCGAGATAGGATCCGGAGGTCGTCACATATGGACACATACTATAATCTTTTGTTACATGAACGCTTTCTCGTACATATTCGCAGAATGTTACAAGTAGTACATCGTACCCTTCAAGCGAGCGCCATTGACACCTT
Organism: Amanita molliuscula; assembly: GCA_023014405.1. Taxonomy (NCBI): domain Eukaryota; kingdom Fungi; phylum Basidiomycota; class Agaricomycetes; order Agaricales; family Amanitaceae; genus Amanita; species Amanita molliuscula. The sequence continues at coordinate 374,946 of JAEBUP010000001.1, forward strand.
TGTTCCATAATCCAACTGCTTCCTTCATGACTTCCTTCATGACTTCCTCAACGTCGTTACTCCGGGACGTTATTCCGCTGCTGCTGTGACCCTGGAGCAATTGATGAATGTAACAGCGCCCACGCTCGCAAGCCAAGTCGGCGTAATAGGCAGGTGATACGAGGCTGACGGCCTTTGTCGCCCTGGCAAACATGTAGCTGACGGCATTGGTTAGGCCCTGCATTTGATCAGCATTGAATCCTATCGTGTCATGCACCACAAAATAGTGCGTGGGTTTGCTAGAGCCCTGTAGTCCACCATGTGCTTGTCCAAGTGTCAAAACATCAGTGCAAAGAGAATCGAGTGCCTACCTTGTAGGAAGAAGTCAAAATGGTAGACGGATGTCACGCCTCGGTCCACTACAGTGCCTGGTAACGAGTTCCCCTTCTTTGGGTCAGCATCCGCACTGGCTGTGGGATAGAACCTCGTATGATGTCGTTTCCCCTGTAACGTTGGTCGGTCAAGAAATTTGAATCGTAGCAAAATATTCCATACGCAGATAACAATTGTAAGTTTTGGCTGATAGCGTTTTTGCGGCGTGTTAAACGACGCAAACGCGGTTTGAATGAGCGGAAACTCTTCTTCCATCACCAGGTGATATTGGCCCTGTCCAGCATCAGCGCTGGGTCAGAATCTGAGAGATTGTATGGATTACTTCGGATACGCCGTCACGATAAACTAGAATCCTTTCGGGCAATTTTTTGTTTTTCTCTTTGTAAAGTTTCAGCCGCGCAATCATCATCTCGTCAAGGGCCTCCACCATCTGTTCATATATAAACACCAGTTGTCACAGCGTATGATAACTTGACTATACTTCTTTTTTACTTTTTTGCAACTCCATACTTGCGGGGAACTGTGAAAAATGGGCGTCCCAACTAGCAACGACAGCGGCAATCGAGGGCGTCCATTTAACGGTGTCTTTCCCAGGATGGGTTACGTCAATTCCAACTAACATGGTTGGTTGTCGTTCGAACCACGCCATGTTGTTCTTGTCAAGTTTGTGACTAGGATCGAAACGTCAGTCTTCCATTGAGCCTACTTTTTCGAAACTGACTTGACGCCACCCAGCTTCGCATTGATTTTCAATGCTACATTCGCGAAGTATTGCATCTGTCCTGCCTACTGTATTTATCACGATTTGTCACTCAACCAGATAATATCAACCTTTATCTTTTCTGATCTTGCTTGAATGAACGCATACGGTGGCTATCAAAGTCAGTCAATTCAATTTACGACACGAGGGAAATTCCCTAACCAATATCCAAGACGGTGTCAAACAAACGTTTGATCCCGGCATAAATATGTTTATTACCATCCGCCAGGAGAATAAGAACCAGATTTAGCTTCAGGTTTGCCATTCTGCGTTTGATGACCTCAATCGCATTCTCTCTCAATGGGTCCTGTCTGTCAAATCCGGGCAGTGTAACTTCGAGGTACTGAGGCGGCGTAATTCCTTGTATTCCACTATTTTGGCACGTTTTTATGAATGCAGTGATGGTTGCCTTTAGTCCTGGATCTTGCAGCTGGAATTCATCTGGAGATCCGTCGTGGATGACAAGGACGGCCCAATTATCCAATTTTCGCCCGGAAATGAATCTAACTCCACGAAGGTTCCAACTGGCCTTTTCGTCAATCTGTGGTGCACTGCTATCTCGGCCGTATTCAATTTTCGGTTTTTCAAGAATACGTCCGGGTACGACCGTCATCTCGGGCTTGATTGTGACGCCAAACTTGTCGCGCACGGATGATGTGCCCGCGAAGCCCAAGAGCTTCAAGCCTTGATCAACAATGGCGGTGGCATTGACATTGGGAGGTTGGGCAGCAACTTCAATCATGTTGGAAGTGTGGCGATCCGTTAGCCTTCCCAAGAAAGCCTGGTTCGGCAAGATTTCGCAAAGTTCGGGGGGAATGAGAACTTTCATCTTCTTGCCTGGGGTACTAACATCAACGAGAGGTAATACCGGGTGTCGTAAAGTGGTTTCATGCTCTATGAATCATATCAGAAAAATAAGCGACAACGGCATGACCAAGTGCTAACTCCTCTTATAATAATCCTCCACAGAAATTCCATTGGGAAACTCCGGGGTTACGAAGACATACTGACTAGCATTATTGTTGTTGAGCGTATTGACGGTTTTGTGGCGATTTAGATACCCAACGTGAATACGGAGGCCTTGCTTCACAAAGTCTTTCGGATTAGCGCCAAAGCTTGCTCTACCGAATTCGAGCATAGCGTCGGCCATATTCCCAGGTTTGTAAAATGCCGTAGTACACACTAGACCAAAGAGTTAGTAACATCTGGAGCGTCGCAAATGACTGACCAACCATTTACATTCACCATGAGCTGGTAATGCGTTGGCCTTACTGATGAGTAGAAGCCTCTGAATGCCTGGAGCCCACCACCGAGCTCCCATACCATAGACGTGTTTGGAAAGAAGAATTTATTGCGACCGACCATGACGCCTTTCCCTTCTGTGCTCGTCGCATGACTAGATAGGATGATATTAAGAGCGGAGAGAAGTGGAGCAATGTCAAATTCATTATATTGGCGTTGGCCGGCAGTATAGCTACGAAAAAAGTCAATGGATAGGTCATAATTTAGAGAAATTGTTACCCTTACCTCACTAGATCTTGCAACTGCAAAACTCGCATTTTCTTTAATGTGACCGTATATGTTTTAGCATTTGGAGGGGGTCCGTTCTCCTCTTCGTCATAATATTCGACTTCAATGACGATTGGGTCTGGTAACTCCTTGGCCGCGAGAACTTTCGCAATGTGATCGTGGGCTACGTTGCCCTTGAGACCATGCTGTTCCCACTGTGCAGATTCCTCTGCAAGTTGGAAAACGCGGCGTTTCACGCGTGCTCCGATCTTGGTAGATCTTGTGGATGAGATTGACACATCGTATTCAAAGATCGGAACGTCGGGAATCACAACAGGGAAGTAGTTTGACCGAAGCTGAATCTTGCGACCTTTTTCTCCAAAGCCCGGGCGTAAGGGAAGTAACTCCACGAACTGGATCCACCAAGCACGCGATGCTGGCAAGTATACCTCATGCCTGGCTGTTGATGTCGCCCAATATTTCCCGTCCATTCAAAAGGACGTCCTCATCGTCATGCTCCGTAAGCAAGGGTTCCCCGAGTCTCTCCTCCTCTTACTGCATACATACTACGATGACCGACATACGGCCTTTGCCTGGGGTTGCGCCACCTCTGACCCACTGCCGGCTGGCGAAGGTGCTCCGCAAGGCGACCCTCCCTCTCCAATCATGGCCAACCTCTATGTGGCCCCAATGCTGCGACATCACTTTGCATTCTCGGTCGCCTCGCCTTTCGCCATCCCGTCCTACGTCGACGACTCCTGCCTACTTCGGTCCGACACGTCTTTCCAACGCAACATCCGCGCCTTAGAGGACCTCTACGCTACCTTCGCCTCCCACATGTCCGCCATTGGCCTTGTATTGGAGCCCGCTAAGACGGAGCTCATCACTTTCCTCCCGTTCAAGCGCCGGTTGGACGTTGATGCCCTTGTCGCCGAACATACTGGAGGCCCTTCCTGTCCCACGTCCCAACACCGCCCGACCTTCATCCAGTCTGTTGACCATTCTCTGGACGGTACCATCCGCAACACGCCCGCCTGCCTCCGCCATCCAGATGGCTCGACGACGATGATACAACCATGCATCGTATGGCGGTACCTAGGTTTTTTCTTTGACCATGCTCTCTCTTTTGACACTCATGTACAACATTATACTAATACCGCTGTTTCTTCTACCAGTGCGCTTCGCATGATTGGCAACGCTGCGCGGGGAATGCTGGTCTCTCGTCGCTTGCAAGTCGTCAAGTCCTGTATTTGGCCTATCCTCGCCTATGGCCTCCCGCTATGGTACCGCCTTGGTGGCTCCGGTGTTCAATCTAAGGTCCACAAAATCCAGCAATCGATCCGACATGCTCTCCTCTGGGCCTCTGGTGCCTTTCGCACCACGCCTTCTGGCGCCCTGGAATTTTTGCTCGGCATGCCCCCCGCCCGCATTTACTGCGACTACCTCCTCCGCCGTGCCGCCGTCCGTCTGGCCACCGTCGCCGAGTCTCACCCCCTGAAAGTGGTTGCGCCCTTCGTCATCCTGCCCGCCCACGCCCGTCAACGCCGGCGCCAACGCCTTATCCCCACTAGGTCGCCGCGCAACCCTTTCCCTGTCCTCACAGGCCTCGCTCGCACCCTCGACGAGCCGTTCCAGCCTACCAACTCTGAGAATCACCGAGGTACCCGCCTACTGGACATATTCTCCCAGAGGATCCTTTTTGCCAACTTCGACCACCCTCCGCGCTCGTCCAATGACCTGTTCATGGCTTGGTTTCACCCCTTCGCGCGCCGCGTGGACGCCTGGCGCACATCCTTGTCCGTTTCACTTTATGCCTCTGATGGCTCTCTTGCCCTCGGCATCAGGACTGCTGGCTTTGTGGGCCCTCACATCTCTAAAGCACGCCGTGTTCCCGCCTCCTCCTCTTATGAAGCGGAGACCCAAGCCATCGAAATGGTCGTACGGTACCTCCTCTCTAACGACATCGCCGGACATGTCGTCCTCCTCGTAGATAATGCGGCAGCGGCCAAAGGGATTTTCCTCACTGACGCCCGGGATGGCCAACATATCGCTCTCCGATTCGCCTCCCTCCTACGCGCTTGGCTCGAAGGTCATGATGACCGGTGCCTCACGATCTCCTGGTGCCCTAGTCACATGGACATCCCGGAAAACGAAGCAGCGGACCATCTCGTCTCCCATTACAACGGCCCGGATGCCCGCCCTTTCCTGTCACGCCTCAAGGCGGTCAAGGACTTCAAACGCACGGCCTCCGCCCACTGGCGCGTGGCTTGGCTCTCTCACAAATATCGCGGTCACCATCTCCTCCCGTTCCGGGCGTCTCGACGTGCCGCTGGCCCTTGCCTTGGGGCGGGCCGCAAACGTTTCATAACCGCCTGTGGTGGCGCCCCAGGCCTCTTCTCGCGCTTTGTCCGCACCGCTACGGGCCACATGCCCTCTGCCGATTTTCGCCAACGGTTTTTCCCGGACTCGCCTTCGGCTTGCCTGCATTGCTCGACCGGCCCCCCTTTGACGCGCGACCATATCTTGTGTAAGTGCACGCGGTATACGAAACGTTTCTCCTCTCTTTTCCTTTTTTCGCGTCGTCGACTGAACTATATAGGGCTTGCTGCTTTTCTGAAAGCCAACCCAACGGCCGCCACATTCGGAGACATCGACCCCCCCCGTCCTGCCACCTGTCTCATTACTGCAGCAAGCCGCGTTTCACCGCCTATTTGACGACTAGAGTACCTGTTCCTTTCCCTTCATCTCTTCTGCTTCGTAGTTCTTCCGAACTGTAGGTATGCGGGCCTCTTTGGCTCCGCCGCCTCCTGCGCATGTAGTTTACTTATATGCTTACTTCCCAATACACACACATGACTATTCAAAAAAAAAAAAAAAAAAAAAGGGAAGTAACTCTCCTGCAGTTTGTCGCCCCTTTTCTTCCAAGCTCCAGGACTTCATGGCTTTGACGAGCTCATCCTGAGTGTTGTCTTTGAGGCGAGAATCGAGCTTCGCTGCTGTCCCAGTAGCATATATTCTGCATGAGATGTCTGTCAAAAGTTCGATTGAGGATCAAAAAACTTACCCTGGTTGCCTCTGTGGTGGGCCGCCTCGGAAGCTTTGTGCGCTGGCACCACGTCCTTGTCCATCATTCCCGCCTCTGAAAAAGCCTCTTTGCCCTCCATGCCCCGACGTGCCACGTCCTTGACCACGATCAGCGCCTCTGAAATCCCCGCCACCACGCCATCCACGACCTTGGCCACGATCAGCACCCCCACCCCCACCACCACCTTGTCCTCCGCCTCGATTGCCTTGGTCTCCACGTCCTCGCGATACGCTACTAAAACTTGCGCGGCCGGGAGAAAAGTAGCCTCCTCCTCTACTGTATCCAGAGGACATGTTCGATGTCTACAAAGTTGCAAGGTCACCAACCCAGCTAGTCATATTGTACAAAACACGTGTTCGGGTATGTAGATAAAGTCTAATCCTATTTGATCTTTTTTCGTAGGATTTGATTCTGTACAACCAGTAGAAGGCTGTAGAGCATCTCTATGCGCTGTGTAGATGTTAGTGCCATATTTGAAATCTTTTTTTTCGTTGAGTAACAGTACTTACAGGTATGTCTACTTTATACCGCTTTGCCAGTTGTACCACTTCTCCAAGGATCACCTCGACTTCCAACGGCAGGCCTCGCTCCATATCTAACATCATACTAGGTTTGTGAACGCTGTCAGCTCGATTATGCAAGTCTATCGTGAACTTCAATATGGTGTCCACGTGTGTGGATGGTATCCCTTCCTCGGAATCTGGAATTCCGATGGCACGCCCTGTCCAATATATATGCTTGGGCAATTTCAATTGCATCAATACAGCGACATTACCTAGTGCAAGCATCTCAGATAACAACGCCTTTATATTTGGTAAAGTATGCGCCGCGATTTTGTCAGCTGTAATCGGATGGACGTAAGGCTCGTAAGGGCCCGTTGCTTCCGTTGGCGGGGGCCGGAAGAACGCCATCAACGGGTAGCTATCAAACACTGTGTTAACCACCCGTCAGCTCAAAAGAAGCTACGAAATATACTGACCCGGAAAGCGTTGTAATAGACGAAAATGTGATATTCCAAATATTCTTTTTAAATTTGGCCCACTGGATCTGTGGTACAACGTCTGCGTCGCTGCCGCCAGCCACTAGCATATCTTTCACTTCTTCCAATACGGCATTTTCCTCTGGGGTGTTCTTTGACGTTGTCATGTCATCAAGCCTATATATTCCCAAGGAGATGATGTCCTAGACGGTTGTATTCATGTATTAACCTGAGTCAACTAAAGGGAGAAGAGTGACACACAAGCATGTTGTGTTCAACTACATTCGGAGCGATCAAATTTGTTGCAATTCGATGGGCCGTACCTATGACCCTCGGCTCTCCCATTCCTAGATGTTTCACGGCCTTGTAGAGATCTCTTTCAACTCCTAGGCCATTTTGCATGAGTATGTAAGTTGGTTGAGAGTACTTGTCTGTATATGGTGATTGGAGAAGAGGTGCAAGTAAATCTGGGGTTTTCGTGGTTTCGGGTATTACTTTGGTCGTGACGAATACATGAGAATACTGCCTATCGGCTGCTTCCTCTATCGACTTGCATACTGTATGTCGTCCTGAATACGTAGCCATGGACTTGATCTTGTAAACTCACACCGATCAGGCTGCCATCCCTGTATTTTTCCGTACCTCTGACTACGGAAAGTCATTCCCTGAGCTGCAAATAATTGAGCATACTTGATGCATTCATTTGAGATTAAGAACGGATATACTTCGGACGATGTCATAATTGCTTCTTGCAACAATTGTCAGTCTCGCCTTGCAACTCCTTGTCAGAATTAACGAATCTGAGCGTACGAATGAAGAGATGCTTCGACAAATGCAATATGGCTCACATATTGCACCAACGGCACCCAGGCCAACAAGCAATACATCGTTCATTGAGATTGTTGCTGCCGAGATGATACGATATGATATCGCCGGTGCCCGGCTGAACGAGTTTTGTGATGTGACATTGATAAGATAAAGCTTCCTGCATGGCTACCCAAGATCACTTGAAAGCCTTCATTACTCGGCAGAGATTCCTTTTATCAAAGGAGCGCGAGGCAGAAATATCCAGAAGTTCTCTTCTTTTGCATAACTGCGGCCCAAAGTTGCTCGAACAGAAAGGATTGTCGCTAGGTGGTCTTGGCGTCGTCAGTGTCAACATCGGTCTTGGGGGCAAAACGTGCGGTGCCCATGCTTCTACATATCTGCTTTGTGCATAATTTGCAATAAGCATAGACTAGTCGAATTGGAAAGGCCAGCAGCATATCACACGACTCCACCGTTTCCTCCACATACCTTTAGGCACGTCAGAACATATGCCTTTTGTGTGGATAGCGACTCAGTTCGTGATAGGCCTGGAGACATCGCAAGAATAGAAGCAAACGTATCATCACAAGCGCTGGCGGCCAAGAAACCGAAAAAGGCGGCTGCAATTGCATCTGAAATCAAGTCGGACCAGGCAGATGGGGTCGTCTATAAGGTACTGAACAAAACGTGATTACTCGTAATCTCACCCATTTCCAGGTATCTGATACACGTATAGTAATAGCCATCGACCTGTCGGATTCAAGCACGGCTGAGCTTGATCTTCCTGAACGATGTCGAGTGGTTAAGTTGGCTAATAGCGTGACTTATGACAGGTATGGACGTCTCAATACCACAAACCAGTATTACATTGCAGATCAGGATGGACGATGCCATAGACCGTCTTGAAAAAAGAGTAGACGGACAAGTACGAATATTTTCGTTGTTTGCTAAACAACTACCGACCCCCGAAGGACACCCGTGCAACTCCAGATCAACATCGTCTCATGCAAGTTCTTCTAGGAATCGCTTCTCCATCGGCCAAGACTCCCGTTATGAACCTGCACTTCTTTGACTCGTCATTAAATGCTAGCCAAAAAGAAGCTGTACGGTTTTCGCTTGAGTCACCGGAAGTCGTGTGTATACATGGACCACCAGGTGGAGTACTAGCTCCCTTGATAGATTATTTTCATGTGACAGTAGGCAGGGACTGGGAAGACGCATACCCTCATAGAGATAATCCGGCAGTTAACGTCGGTCACACCTTCCAATCCCAAGCCATTGCGTCTTCTTGTCTGTGGTGCATCAAATCTTTCTGTCGACAACATCTTAGAGAGACTTTTGACTCTGCCCTCCAATGGAAAGAATGAAAAGCTACAAGTTACGCGTATAGGGCATCCAGCTCGTGTAATGGCCCGTGAGAATATTCTTGACTCTACTCTAGAGATTCAGGCGTCCAGGACAGACCAGGTCAGTATTTAGTATTTCAATTCAATTGCATGAGTATGTGATCAACCTTTTTCCAAGGCTGCATTGGCAAAGGATGTCAAGAACGAACTTGAAGAGGCTTTAGCTATTCTGTCTGGAAAGGGTAAAGGTGCCAAGGGCAAGAAGCCTAGAGGATCAGAACGGAAGAAAATGTGGGAAGAAGTCAAAGCATTGAGGAAAGAGTGCGTTACGATCAAACAGTTTTGTTGAAGGTGCTCCATCGATGTAGGTATCGTCAGCGCGAAGGTGGCGTCGTTAAGTCGGTACTCAGCGAGGCACAAGTATGTTTGTACTCTATACTTTTCATGTCGTATCTGTGTAACTGAGGATAGGTCATTCTCGCCACATGTCATTCGTCTGGAGGGAGGCAATTACAAAACATTGATTTCGATGTCGTCATCATTGACGAGGCAACCCAAGCACTAGAAGCGGTAAGGCATGTCCAAAGTGTCCGATACCTTAATTGGTTGATCGATATCAAGGTGTGTTGGATTCCAATCCTCAAAGCCAAGAAATTAATCCTCGCCGGCGATCCAATGCAACTGCCCCCGACTATATTAGCCATGGATCGTAGTCGTGACAAGGCAAAGAAGTCGGTCCAGCAAAGCAAGAAAGTGACTCAACAATCAGCGAATATCCCCGGAACGATTACCACGACGTCGACGACCTTGGTCGTCGATAAGTCTGATCAGGGACCATCCACAATTGCGCCCAGGAAACTTATCGAGGAAGACGAAAGCGATAACCAGACCTCAGAGTCCGAGAACGGTGCCGTTGACGATGTCACGAAGCACATGCAGAATATGCCTTGGCCAAACAACAGCCAGACGAAAATACTTCAAGGCCCAGTATTGCGGCTGCCGAGAACGCTAGAAACAACGCTCTTCGATCGCCTCGAGAAGATGTATGGACCTGGCATTAAAAGGATGCTCGAAGTACAGTATCGGTAAGCCTCTTCAAGATGAGAAGGATGATTAGACGGTTTTCGACAGTATGCACGAACAAATTTGTACATTTCCGTCGAAAACGCTTTATTCTTCACGCTTGCAGTCACACGAGTCTGTAGCGGCTCATCTCTTGGTGGACTTGCCTAGCATCCGAGCGCAAGCAGGACAGGGGCATGCATCGGGCGAAGAAGAGTCGCAGGAAGTATTAGGCACGCCTGTCGTTTTTTTCGATACGGCTGGATGCGAATACTTTGAGAGACAGGATACGGACGGAGACGGTGACGAAGGGAGCAAGTGTAACGAAAATGAAGCATTGGTCGTGAAGAATTGGGTCGAGCGCCTTGTAAGGTAATCCATCGACGAAATATAAAATCTGATAATGCATACAGATCAGTGCAGGGATTGCTCCTGAACAGCTCGCTGTCATTACACCGTACGCAGACTGTCTTTCTGTGCCGTTGCTTGACACTATCTTTGCTGTACCAGGTACCAAGCACAGGTCACCTTGCTCACATCGATGCTTCGACCAGCCCACGGACCGACTCTAGAGATTGGAACAGTCGATGGGATGCAAGGACGGGAGAAAGAAGCGGTTGTGATCAGTCTTGTCAGAAGCAATGAGTCGGTGAGTGCTAAGGTTGGGATTACCGGATGTGCTAATATTGTTGCATAGAGGGAGATAGGATTTTTGAAGGAGGAGAGACGGTTGAATGGTAAGTAACATGACATAGTCAGCCTATATATGACATATCATCTGGTAAGTTGCAATGACAAGGGCTAGACGGCACCTTGTAAGTCGCCCGCTGATATCAAGTGGGTTGGAGTAAGGGCTCATTTGCTATTCTCAGTGTATCGTTGGTGACTCGTCGACCATTCGTCACGGTGGAAAATATCTCAAAAGCTGGATGACTTGGCTTGATGAAAATGCAGATGTACGATATGCTGGATTGGAGTAAGTGCGTAATGAATGATAGTACAATGAGTGACGAGGATACATGAATGGAGATGCTTAATGCTCCGCAAAGCTATATGCTGTACATGACTGTTTATCGTTATCAACTGCAGAGCCACGGGCCTCTGATAAATTATGCGAGGGAAAGGCAGATAACATAGAACATAATATGGTGGCGTTGGAATGGGCGTCAAAAGGTCCGTTTAGTACTCGTCGGGGTCGATCATAGAGGCATATTCCGAGACCGAGCCATCGTCTTCGTATTCTTGCACCACTTCTTTCATAGCGTAGCGCATGATGGGTGTTATCGGAACCAACTTTGGACCCACCACTTCAAGTAACTCTTCTTCTTCTTCATAATACGGAACTCCAATCTCATGTTCAGGTACTGCAATCATGTCTTCGTCATCGACGTCCGCGGAGACGGTTATGGGAGCATTCGGGTGGATACCCAGATCAACCGCAGTGCCGCTGCTTTCGCCACCAAAGTTGCCTTCGCGGTATCCCGGTGGATTGAGGGCACTGATAGCACTCCGGATACGTGTTTCCACACCCTCTTTCGTCACGGGCTCTGTCCATCGAAGTCCGAGCACCCTTCCCTTGACCATGGCGTCGACCGCGCGGACACCCATTTCACGACAGAGCAGGAAATAAGGCAAATACGGCGCTTCTTCTGGACCTTGCACAGTTCCGCTCTGGCTGCCACGGCCGGATCGACCTGCAAGCCTGCTCATTACTTTGAGAAGTTGCATAGCGGTGAAATCTGCGGCGTAATATCCGGCTACCATCGCCGTGACCCGATCATCGGATAGCCCCACTGCGGCAAGGCCTACGTCCGGTGAACCCGGAGGAGCCAATGGACCCATTGTGCTTGGGGTGTAGGTCCTGAAGCTTGCGGGGCCTAGATTTGGGTGAAGAAGGCTTGGATTGTTTACATGACTGCTGGTGCTCGCCCCCGTTGATGTGGTCGGCTGGGGCGTTTCCGACTGAGAGGAGTGAATGATGTGGAGATTAAGCAGGGCGTGAGCTTGGAGAAAGTGCGAAGATTGCTTTACTGAGATGGGAAATCAGTGAACTCGTGGGCTGTCAGGTGCTTAAAAACGTACCATCAAGGGTGCCATTGGAGTTAACTAATAACGTGCATCAATGGGAGATAAGGAAATGTGAAAGAGAACGTACTGTAATCCATGATATAGTCCTTCCAATGTGCAAGTTTCCCACCAAATGCGTCATATAGTTGGTCAAAATCCAAACCAGGACGTATCCGTTCCGGAACGCAGGGAAGCAAGTGATCCCGGAAGAATATCCGAGTCTCTGACTTTGAACAATCTCCAATAGTGAGAATCTACGTGGTGTTGAACAAAAATGGATGTAAAGATAACCTGAATAACTGACTTTGCAATGCTGCATGATATTGAGCTGTCGGAGCCATGTCTGATAGAACGGATCGCTCGTGGCATGGATAACATGACAGAGGCGGTCTTGTTTAGTAAGCACGAGCATGCACTCCAGGAGGCATTTCATGGTGTCCGTCGATTTGATTAAAGTGGGTCTGTTCGCGTGTCAATCAGTATTTGCGTATGACAAATGAGGAAACATACAGTCTATGCGCTTCATCTATGAAGATGACCTGCGGAACGTTATAAGTCTATTCTCGACAATAAGAGAAAAATATGACTAACCGGCATCTTCTTGGATAATTTCGGTTTGCCCATATCCTTTTCTAGTCCATTCGGTTGTTGAGTCATCTGGGTCCTATTTAACTTCTTGAAGAGTCTTTTTCGCAGGTTCCATCGAGACTTGCGCTTGGGCGAGGGAGATAATGGCGGTTGAACGGTCGTATTATCCGACGTGCCGGTGCTCTGGCGACGCGGCTGCCTCGAGGCCCTTCTCCCGTCACTGTCTTCCTCTGGCTGAAAATCTCGGTACTTGAGCAACGAACTCTAATGGTCAATGTTATTATTTGCGTTGTAAAAGGGTGATTGTAGAAACGCACTTGAAAAAGTTCCATCAGCCGCGAGACGTCACTTGTTCTGATCGTAGGGACCACGACATGTGCATGTGAACGTGAAGTCTCTTCATCAGACAATATCCTGTGTTCCATGGCGATACGGTCATGCTATATAGGTGAATAGAGCTTAGCGCTCGCTAGGCAGCACAGAATATCACATGCCTTGAAGCACCAAGCCTCCTTTCGGAATTCCTCGTATCCTTCCATGGCCGCGACTATTTCGAAATAGGTTTCCATTTGTTGGCTTAGACTCGTATAGAGGCTTGCTAGGTCAGCAAACCCTGGAATCCTGAGATCAAAGTTCAGCACATGGTACTGCTCGCGCGAGAGCACTTCGCGCAAGAGGGCAGTCTGGTAGCAGCATTAGTAATCTGGTCAGAGAAGGGGATATATGCGATACCTTTCCAACAGAACTGGCGCCGAAGAGGATGGTGAATGAGGGTTCGCCTTGCAACACGCGTTCAACAGCCTTCATCTCGGCCTTCCTGGGGAAAAATCCTGGAAGACGAGAAAAGGTAGGCTTGGCACGCAGTTGAGCCCTTTCGCGGTTCTCTTCGAGCTCTTTACGAGCTTCCTCCAGCAGACGTTTTGATTCTGTCATGCTGCGAACAGCCTCTGCGGGCTAGGAGGCATCAGAGCTGCGATCAGCTGTCGTGGAGTGGACCTTACGTTCAAGAGGACACTGAGCACCTCGCCCATGCCAAACAAGTTTCGTTTTTGTATTTCGTTGGGGAGGAAGGAGTTGCGTCTTCGTGGTATGTTGGAGCGGAAGATCCAGTGCATGGAAGAAAGGTTATTACGGGAAGCAGCACGATGAACAGGCCTGCGTAACTGCGTGTTGTCGTGATTCATGATAGTGGGTGGGGTTCAGTTGAAGGAGTGGTTAAGACAGGAAGGAAATAGGAAGAATGTAGACGAGCATGCCGTATACATGCGAAGCAAATAATGTCGTACCTGGCTGTAAACGACAGCATCGCGTAAGAGGCACGTTGCAGGAGGGAGGCCTTGAGGCAGACGCGAGGCAGATGCATTGCCACAACCGATCAATCATCATTCGTATCACAACAGAACAAGTCGGTGTACGTACGCACGCGTCTGCTCACCGCCCCCGCTGTCGTCGGTTCCTCCCGTTCGGCCTCGCTTCGGCACGTCTAGCCTGGTTTTGCAGCCGCACAGACCGCCGCACCCCTTCCGTCTCATCGCCCCCGTCCTCTTCGTCGTCGATAAAGCTACTTTCGTACCCCTCTTCATCTTCGGCTTCTTGTTCTTCTGCCTCCTCGTCCACCTCCTCCACGTGCGCAATCCCCTCCTCACCGTCAACGTCCCACATAACTGGTCCAGTCCCTCCGTAGATGATCTCCCCCTCCCACCCGTCCCCCTCGTGCTCATCACTGAAAAACTCCTCGTCTGAATCCCTTTCTTCAAAAGGCCACATGGGCCCCACACCCCCCTCAAGCCGCTGGAGCATCTCCTCAAGCGACAGGCCATAGCCATACATGTCATCGTCACTGTTGTCTTCATCCAGGTCGATGACGTCGTCTTCGTCTTCGTCTTCATCCTCATCCTCTCCTACCTCGGGATGGCCAGGATACCCTCTGCCACAAGAGCTGCATCGTCCTTCCCAAATCTCGTGCATGCAGTCCAAACACCGGTAGACATGGTCCTCCGCATCATACATGCCCACATCCTCCAGAGCACCGTCAACACGTTCAGGGGGGTACTCATCATCGTTTTCATCCCAATCATGCCACCAAGGATTGAAATGGTGATGATTACCATAAGCGTTTCGCACTGGACGGAAAATTCTATGCCACGGATCGGGCGCAGAACTTCTAGAAGCTTGTCCATTACGAGTGTTGTTTGACGAGGATGATATTTCTTCCGCACTCGCACTCGGTACAATGTCAACAAGCTGACATCTTACCAACGCATTCACCATGTTCTTTATGTCCCAGACCTCTACTGGCCTTTCGGACACGCGAACACGGCAAATCGGGCATGTCTTCCGTTTATGGATGTGATTGCCTACTACGACGTTCCCGGCGGCGGCATGATTTCCATTTGCGTTTTCATCATCAGCGCCGGGACCGGGTGCAGTAAACCAGCGAACAAGGCAATCATAACATGCCATATGACCGCATGGTGCCAGTGCAAACGGTCTGTAGAGCATGTCCAAGCATATTTGACAACTCAAGGATTGCTGTACGCTAGCAAGATGTGCTTGGTATCGCTTAAGAAGCTGGAAAGTGTTTGAATGAGATTGGAAACATTAAAAAGATTCGCGTGCCTGTGACTGGGAATCCAATTGCTTCATCAGATCCTCTATTAGTTGTTCAGCAGCGTTGTCTGTCGACGGAGGGGGGTCGCGCGGCATTGCAGTACTCGGTGCCGGGATTGATGGAGAGCGTGAAAGGGCCTTTGCCTTCCCCTTTCCTTTGTCGGAATTCTAATCGAGTTGAAATTTGAATTGACAATACAACAATGAGATGACCACATACATTTGACCCAGCCACCGGTTCCGCAATGCTCGGTCCTCCGTCCCCTGATTTTGTAGCCCCAAGAGAGACGAGAGACGCGCCGCTCATAGGAGCCGATGCGACAGGGGGATTGGAGTGTGTACGCGTGGCGCGATCTTCTTCTAATGGTAATTCGGGATCTACGATAGACATTTTCTTCTTTCTTTTCTTCTTCCTCCTTTTGTCCTTGACTTTGCGAGGCGAAACAACGATGGAGAAATCTGGCTCGGATGTTGGACCGGAAGGATCGATAGACTGATGGGTCTTGGAGGCAACTACCGAAGGACCAGACTCCGGATTTGCCGTCTTGACCTCTCTCTTGCGCTTCTTGTGTTTTTTATTGGCACTCTCACCGTCTTGCGCATGCGGGCGTTTCTGGCCAGCAAAATTGAGAGCCTGGAATTGCAGAACACTCGCAGAAGACGCGGCGTTCAGCTCTGGCACAGGACTTGACATTCGATGGCAAAGCTGGAAGACGCGGTGGCCCATTCTGGCCCGTTATTTACTCTGACAACACACACAAACACCGGCAATACCTGCCGAACCTATAAACCACCCGTCTCGATGAACCGCTGTGCTGCGCCATCCAGTCGTGCTGCCTGCTGCACCTCCGGACCCTCCACCGGGACTTGACGGCGACCGTTCGCATATTCCTTGATTTCCCTCTTCAGACTCGCTGGAATGATATATCCGATGTCCTCCATCTCTTCCACAGCCATTCTGTATCTCTCGTCATCCGCACTCATGCATCTTCTAACAATCTTGCAGTACACGCTAACTGGAGGCACATGTTTAGCGGCCTTCATCTCCTCTAAGTAGAAGAAGGCATCTTCATATGTTTCTTGGCTCAGACACAAGGAGATCATCAGCTGGAATGTATCCACGTTTGGCTTGACCTTCGCTGCTTTCATGTCATCAAGTAACATGTTCCCTAGTTGTCGATGTTTTGAAGCTATACAACCCTCCATGAGAGCGTTGAACGTTTCGACATCAGGGGACGCGTTGTAGTCACTGAAGCTCTTGTATGAGCCCATGGCGCGCTGCAGATCGCCCAAGTGCACTGATGCTTGGATAAACACGTTCAATGCTGCCGTATCTACTTTTTTGTATTCTTTTTGCATTTCTTCGATTATTTGCCACGTGTTGTCTAGTTCCTCGGTGGAAGCGCTGATTAAGTCAAGGATAGGCCGAGTCGTTTTTGAGTTTGGGGGTGTATTGTTGCTGCGCATGATGCTAAGAGTCACCAGGGCTTCTTTAACCTGGGAGCTACGACAAAATGCTTCCACGACGGATGCAAAATGATACTCCTGCCATTCGATACTAGCCGACTTAAGGACACGAAGAACATCCGTGGCGAGATCAGGTAGGCCATGTCGTGCCGCAGTCTGCAGGACAGCCATGCAAACGCCCTCGTCTGGGGTGACGTTGAACGTCTCGGTAACGATCTTCCAGCAGTACACCGCTCCATCTGCCTGAAAGATGTAAGATTTAGTCAAACGACGAGATATCGACACACATAGCATTCATGCGCTGAAGCAGCTAGACAATTGAGCCAGACGCTGAGCTCCAGTTGTTTGACGAACAGTGACTCGTACCAAGCTGCAATGTCTATTGCGAGCCTTGGATATCTTAATTCCGCAGCCAACGAAATAATGCTTTGGGTAGCTTTCAGCTGTGGTGCCAACCCACGAGATTTCATCTCGTAAAAATAATGAAGCGCGGCTTCAAGGTTCCCGTCTGCTGTAAACAGAGAGATTAAGTGTGTATATGTCGTGCTATTAGGCCGCACGTCGAGCTCGTTCATTTTATCAAAAATTTTCCACAAGAGAGGAGATGGCCGATGACGATGCGCCTATCAATCATTGGAGTTAACCATTTCAAATATATTTCGCGACATACATGAATAAGAGAGTTGAATATAGTCACGTCGGGCTTGACGCCCATCAGAAGCATATCGTCAAGGATAGCCCACGCATATAGCCATGCGGAAGAAATGGAAGCTGAGCGCATGAGGGTGTAATAGACCTGGAAGTCAGGACGCACGCCGTCCAGCTTCATTTGGGCAGCAGGCTTGAAGACACAGTGAAAAATCGTCCTCCGCATTTGAAAGCATATCAAGACGGGCCCTGCTTCCTTTTCTCATGGCCACTGAGTTTTCTTGTTCATCCCTCGGGTGCGACTTGAACTTCCAGACCTGAGCTGAAGGATCGCCATTTCTTGGGATGGACAGCTGGTCAAGGGTCGAGTTGGTCACCCATCTGGCATGCAAAATACGGCCTGGCACGCGCTTGAGAGCGAGGCATCCACGACGCAGACACAAGCGTGAAGTGAACGCCAGCATGACAAGTGGAATCGGCACAATCGGCGAGACAAGCATGAGCAAATAGACACGAATGGGACATGTTATTCTCACGTCCATCAGGATCCACAGGAATAGCCGGCCGGGATCGGCGCCACATTTGAGACGCGAGCCCTTTTTCGACATGCCACCAGGTCCGCAGTTGCGGCGTCTTGGAAGCCAGGATTCCCAGGTCTTCTGCGGAGCACATATACTGGCATCAAACGCTGCGCTGCGGCCCCGTTCAAGCATATCCATGTCTTCCTCAATGACCGTCCTCGCGAACCTTTCAAACCACGCGGCGCAGAAGGTTGACAGCCGTCCAACTCGCCTTGCCGATCCTCTACACGGCGCCAAGTCTAAACTGACATTAAGCGATGTCCGAAGCAGAACCAGACGACAACTACGCATCTCTTCTCGTCTTCGAGTCTACTATGATTATCGTCAATTGTCTCCGTCACCTGTCTTGACCATCCCTTCACCGCTTCCCAAAGGCATAACCCTACCGTCCTTTCCGTCGCCCATCACCACCTCACCCGAATTGAAATTTCACGCCAGAGAGTATCGCCCATGGGAACCCTTGCTCTATAGACTAGACGAGTCTCCATCATTCTGGCTCGCTCTGTACTTCCTGTTCAATTTGTCGCTCACTATCTACAACAAATCCGTCCTTATTCGCTTCCCGTTCCCCTACACTTTGACAGCGTTGCATGCACTGTGTAGTGCGGTGGGATCTTCGGTCATGTTGCGGTCCAGCCCGGCGAACCTTCGGGGCGGGAGTCGAGCTCTGAGCTGGAAAGAAATCGTAACTTTGGTTTCTTTCAGCATGCTCTTTACAATCAACATCGCTATGAGCAACATTTCTCTCAAGCTTGTCACAATACCTGTGAGTTCCTACTTTGTTCAAAATCAAAACAATACCAATTGCGCGTGTTTGATTGATAGTTTCACCAAGTCATACGGGCAACGACTCCCTTGTTCACAATGTTTTTATCGCAAGTCCTGCTTGGCGCAGGAAGCAATCGGGAGAAGCTCACGTCTCTCGTGCCAGTCATCGCCGGCGTTGCTTTCGCGTAAGTGTACACCCTGCTGATTCTGGCGCATGTAACATTGTTCGGTAGAACTTACGGCGATTATTACTTTTCCGTTTGGGGACTCGCCTTGACTTTCCTGGGAACAATTTTAGCAGCATTCAAAACGATTGTGACGAATGTCCTACAATCACCTCCCGCTACATCCAGCGGACTGTTCGGTTTTTTTTTTCAACGTCTTCAGCCATTGCCAACGCTCCCTACATTGTCACCTCTCGAGTATTTGCACTTTCTTTCACCCCTGGCATTCATTCAATCCCTCGTACTGGCGCACTGCACTGGCGAACTCGGCTCAATGTATCATTTTACTCGCTACCACCTCAGTCACCTTCAACAGATCTTTCTTTTGGCAAACGGCATACTCGCCTTTGGGCTAAATGTCACGAGCTTTGGCGCGAATAAGCGAGTGGGCGCTGTCTCCATGAGCGTCGCAGGTATGTCACTTGTCAATCTATTTTATTTTAACATCATTACCTACACGTCCACAGCAAACGTGAAACAGGTCCTTACGATGCTTTGCGCCGTCATGATCTTTGATCTCCGGATAAGCCCCGCTAATGCTCTCGGCATCGCCCTCACGCTTGCAGGCGGTGGGTGGTATACCTCTATTGAATTACGAGAAAAAAAGCGGGCCAAATTTATGCGGGAATCGCTTCCGAGTCCTTTCCGATAGTGCGGCCGGACAAATGATGACAGATGGCAAGAAATCATTCGTAATGGACGTTTGCAATTACATCCCTTCCAAACTCAGGTGGCCCTACTGGATATGAGCCCACACACCACAATCGTTTAATATACCCGTAGACTTATGTACCATCGAACATTGTCCGACTGCCTTTCCTTAGTTGTAGATGCAAGCTAATGTTTGCCGTGTCATATATATTCGGTAGATAAGGACTGTATAGATGGAATTACTCCAATCAATCTAGTTGACACCAAGACTGCTTAGGGATGCGGTGGGTTGGCGTAATGGCAACGCGTCAGTTTCCGGAGCTGAAGATTCTGGGTTCGAGTCCCAGGCCTGTCGCTAGATTTTTGTTGGCTATATCAAGAAACACGCAGTGGAAGAAAATTAATTACTTTGTCGCAATAACAAGATTCTATTCTAGTGACCACCTTCTAATGCAAGGTGTCCAGCTTTGCTTTTTGTCCATGCATCATAGCTGTTACCCCATGAGTAGACACCGTATCCTGTTTTATAAGTTATGAAGAGACCGGCAAATTCAGACGCGCTACGTACCAATACCAATAGGTATGATGAAATAGAATGCTTCGGCAGAGAGGCGACGATAGCCATTGAACAGGTAAGACCGGATCCAGTTGGGCGCAGCTCGCGCTTGGAAGGGTGAAATAGCTGTCAATGAATAGTGAGAAATGGATATGACCAGTGTAAAGTACGACGGACTGTATTGCTTGATATAATTCTGTTTCATGACAGCAGGATCACCCCACCACGGATTCTAGAGACGAATTGAGTCTTGCCAGTCAAATGTGCGAATGGCGCGCTTACAAAGGTTTTGGCTGGAGCGACAGATTGGTGAATTGTGCTCCGAGAAACAACGTATAATACTCACGTCCGGGCATACCACTCGAGCGTGCAAATGTGGGCCTCATCTTTTAACGGGCAGATGTGTAGAGGGACTGTAGATGTGTGCGCTTTTGAATCCGTTCTTGTCCGGGTAGACAATCAAGTACAAACAACGTGCAAGCGTCATAAGCGTTGTGCGGCCACGTTGACTGGCTGTTGAAGTGAGTTCCATACCTTGTACTTCATACGACCTATTGATTTTGTTAGTATCAAGCCGATATGATCACACATAAGACGTTATATGACCTAGCGAACGCACTTGGCATCCTCGCCATGCTGACAGTGGTTGGTTACCACTTTGTGGCCGTGAATGCGCGTTATCTTGCAAAGAGCCAGGATCAAGGGCACTAGTTCATAAAAGTGCGTGGTTTACTTTTACTGGGCCATTTGAGTATGCAGAGTGTTCATAGACTAGTTTTACAGGCTAGGTACTAATGGTTGTTGCTTGGATCCTGGTGAAGCTTGAAGCGCGCACCCTGTCCCGTGCGATGCTTAGTGGAAGAGGTCTAGAATGTAAAGTTCTACATATGTGGAGTGTTTGCCTTTTTATCCTGGACAGTAGTTGCTCTTAGAATGGGAGTACAGCGCACCCCATTTTCCCACTCTATACCAACACCAGTAAGTTTCTTCGCGAAGCATTTGCGGTATACACCATTCTATGCTTGCCATATTTGAAACCAAAGTCGAAGCAAAACAAATGATTCTTCACCATCCCTGCAGTCGCAGATCTATATCAATGCATACAGAATGAGCGAAATTCATATTCGCGAATCCGTTGAAACGGAGGTTTCTAGAATTAAGCCGGCACCCAGAACATCTGCCATCCCCGTACCTTTTACCTATATACCGAGCGACGACGGCACAGATGGGAATCTCCTGATTATCCTTCATGGCCTCGGTAATTACTCCGCGTTGCTTAGGGTTTGGACTGGACATTTATTATACGCTCAATCAGGTGATACCCATATCCCATTTGCCAAGATGGGTAGGCAGCTAAAGCTTCCACAGACTGCCATTTTATCGCTGCGTGCGCCAGAACAGTAAGTTGCATCACCGTCATCGACAGCTTTAGGACTAAAACGTGGACCTTTAGGATTCCATATTTAGAGGAGGACGCCTTCCAATGGTACATGTCCTTTGATCACCTGGGCGAACTTATCCAACATCCCAACCCTACTCCGGCGGTCGATCTCCTCTCCAAAATCGTTGATTACCTCGTCAAGGACTGTGCTTGGTCTGCCCATCAAATACATTTGTTTGGCTTCGCTCAGGGAGGGACAGTTGTAGCTGAATTTGGTATCAAGTTTTGGAAAGATCAGTTGCAGGAGCAAAGGACGCCAGCTACACCCTCACCTCCAACTTCGCTTGGATCCATCGTTTCCGTATCTGGGCCTCTATTGTCCTGGCCTTTGTTAAAGGTTCTCA
This sequence comes from Amanita molliuscula, assembly GCA_023014405.1. NCBI lineage: Eukaryota > Fungi > Basidiomycota > Agaricomycetes > Agaricales > Amanitaceae > Amanita > Amanita molliuscula. The sequence goes on from JAEBUP010000001.1 coordinate 396,811, forward strand.
GTCCCACACCCGTCCTTCTCGTTCACAGGCCACCACCATCCGAGGCGGCCCTTCCAAAAAATGCGCCAGTTGCATATAAAAGAGCATTCCAAACAGTCCTCGAAGAAAAAATGACGTCAAAACACGGCGGAATGCCAACCTCGAGGGACGAATGGATGCCGATAATGCGTTTTTGGAGCGAGAAACTGAGTCGAAGGAAGGTGTCTGGCTTGTACGAGGTTATCAGTGGGTTTGCGCCATGAATCGAGAAGTCGTGATGACATTAAAATAATCACTAATTCACTTGTGTTATTGCAACAATGAGCGAACACTGTACCAATACAAGGTCGTTAATCTGACCATAGGTTTGACTTGATCATTCGGTAGTGAGGTCAACGACATTACCAAGCTCTCGCAATGCCTGCTCTCGAGCCGCTGCTGCTGGGTCGTCAATCTCATCCGGATTGGTTAGTTCCATGACAGTGTCAATCCAGGCGAGAGCCCATGCTCCGTTTCCAGCCTTTGTTCCTCCCAGCACATGCCTCTTCATTTGTGAATCGGGCAGGACCTCCCACCGACTTCTCGTTGGTTGTGTATCCGTACGATCTACTGCAAATTAGGAGACATGACTACATTTATCAAACAACACTCACATTGAACTATACCACTATGAGGTTCATATACGCCCAATAAACGTTCGTCCCTGTCGTCCGCAATTTTCCGCTTTTTTGCAACTTGCTCAGGATTATCTTTATCTTCCGCTTCTTCTTCCTCCTCTACCTCTTTTCCTCTCCCACTACTATAAATGGGCTGAGGTGTTCCGTCTCCTCCTCCCAAAGCGTCAATGTTGGTCCATGCCTTGATCGCCTCTCTCCTGCACTTTGCCCATTCTTCTCCCGCTTCAAGAACCCGTGTTGCCATCATATACATCCAATTCTCTTCCGTGACACCATCTCTTGATAAAAGACTCTTCCTCACAGCATTCAACGGACCATCGCTGTAGGGGCCCAATCCGCTCCCGCCAAAAATGGTCGTAGGACCTCCAGCACGGTATATACCTCCGCCAGATCCACGCTCAGCTTTACCGGCCCCAGCACCGCCTGCGCCACCCAGATTTGCTGCCTCGCTAGTGTGATGAGGTGCATTCGGGTCAGGCAATTCGCCCACGGGATCGCCAGGCTTCAGTCCCTTTGCCGTTATCTCTTCAAGTACTTTGTCTTCGTAGTAATCGTCTACCACCCATCTGCCGTCTGTTGAAGCATACATCAACTCGCTATAAAGAACAAGACAACTGAGACACACCAATTAACATTTTGCTGCCATGGAGCTTGAATGCGCTACGTGCAGTTACCAAAGTTACACTGCGGGTGCGGAGATGAGAGCCGAGCTTTCCTTCAGAGATGAGGTAGTCTTTTTCTGCTTGCGTCGCGTTGAGCTTGAAAGCAAGAGCATTTCTGCGGAAATAGTACAAGGAATCGCGAAAGCCGGATGTACGAGCTGCGTCTATAGCGAGTATATAATATCGTTGAGGATGTCTGTTTGGGAGAATGAACGTGGACGCCTTGAATCGACGACCTGAGAGACATGAGCGGCAATAAAGGCATAAGGATGAAAGACAATGCACCTCCCAGAAGACTTCCCCACTTGTCGATTTTTTCGTCGCCTTTTGGATCATCCTCGGTGACATATTCGTCACCGTCAATCACATATATTTTGTCTTGGATTCTCCTGAATGGCTTCCCGCCACCAATTGGACCTTCGTCTACTTCGGCCTCTGCTGGTGTCCCTTCCTTTATCTCCGCTTCTTTGGATTCCGCGTCTTTCATCTCTGTTTCCTCCGCCTCGCCACCGTCTTCTTCGCCTTCTTCTCTTTTGGGCAACTTGATTGTCAGTCCTCCGGCAGATTTAACCACTTTAGCCTTTCCCTTGCCCCGGGGTTTTGCTTTTGCTTTGGGTGGTAAGAGATTTGACGCCCCTTTCGTTCTACCACGCGACTTCGCCTTTCCTTTCGGTCCCGGGGTACCTAGGCGACTATCTGCATCGTCGCCAACGGGTGTGCCGGCTGTCTGACTGCCGTCCGGGTCCATGGTTTCGTCCTCGCCATGCCCTTCATCTTCGGGTGCTTCGACGTCCTCGTCGTCAGCATCCTCTGCTCGTGAAGAAGGCGTAGGTGCAGCGCTGACAGGACTGGAATTGAGGTGCTGGGACAATCAGACGCGGCTTGATAATTATTTTCGGGAGATTGGCCATGGCACAAGGGCTGGGAGGCGCAAACAGACACACACAGCAGCTAATAATGTACAGACGACCGACACGACGGGCAACATTGATATCCTAAGGATACACCCCAGCCATGCATTATACATAGTATGGTGCATTGTTTTACATGTTTTTGCAAGACTACCTGGCACGCTTCGTGCGCATGGGATGCGCTTACTCTGAGCATGGACGTGAGCCACGACGACCCATGAAACCTGCGAGATACATACTGGAACGGGCTCTCATCTTTCTACGCTTTCGTCTGAGTCTGCGGGATCTCTTTTTCTTCCACTTTTCTCTCATGTCTGCGCGTGAATCAGCATCAGGGGTCTCCACAGCAGAGACGCGGAACACTCACTGTATCGACGACGGTGAGAGAAGGCTTGCAAAGAAGGCAAGTCGTGTACAGATGTCGACGGTACTGTACAGTTATTATGTCATCGCTCCCACAGAGCCAGAAAGGAAATCGCTTCTTCCCAGTTCCCCATGAGCGGTCATTCGCGGCAGTACATACCAACTGCTCTGCACTCCGAGTTGACGGAATACACGTCGCTGCTGCGCGCGTTACGAACGAATAGCATCCTCGATGTCTCTCTCCAACTCACTCAACATGGGAATGCTGACAGTGATAACGAACCACCCTCGGCATCGGCATCCTCCGCACCAATCGGAATCGTCGACGGGGGAGAAACGAAAGCGCACGGACCCGAAACCACCCCCACGGAAACGCGACAAATGGACGCGCTGGCCTTTGCTATTGACTGACTTGCATAAACCCACATGGAGCTTTGAGGATGAAATCGTTATCGTCACGTCGGAAGCGCTGAAGCTGTTTTCTCCGGCCTGTCAAGAGCCTTATTCTGAACGCAACTCGCCCCAGCCATCTGAATCGACGATATCACAACAACACAGTGACGACCGAGACGAAGAATTCATAGACGTGGATGAATCTGATCGCCCGTCTTACTTTAATTACATAGCCATATCGGCATCTACTCTCTTGTTGAATATCCTGCTGCTGCTGTCTTCACATACGCCTCCACGACCACCAAGCATGCAAAATCGCATAGAACCATTGGATTGGCGTTCTGTTCTTGAGATCATCAGCCTATATGGCAACTCGAATATAGTAGATGGACAGTATGTGGTTCATCGTCTCTGCTGACCTGTTGTCGTAACGGCATTACGTGTGTCTATCACAGGTTAATTGACAAAGTTAGAGCGCGAATGGAAGTCTTGTACGGAGTAGTACCGGGTTCTTCGTTTCTAGAAACTGAAGAAGGCGAGAACTTGGGTGAGTTCATCGCTCGTACACCAAATGTAATTGGCACCGAAATATTCTCACAGTTACGTTCCGTATGAGAAAGAGTGCTGAGGCGAAAGAACACTTGGAAAGCACGATGTCTCAAGCCCACGATAGCTTGTTCACGCTGACTGAACCTGCACCCGACTTCTTTACCGCATCACTTGGCCGTTCATCGATAAAGCAGGTGAGGGCCGTTTTAAATGACCATGAGATTCAGCCAAAGACTGATTAACAGAAGCGCAGGAATTTAAGAAAGAAAAAACCGGCGGCTGATGACGAACAGCCTCTCGTAATCGTGATTAGGGAACTGAGACGACGCGCAGCCAAGTCAGAAAAAGCCGATAAACCAGGAGTCCCTTAATTTGAACCATTCTAGGGTTGCTGATGACTCGAGTCATAAGAGCTTATCTTTGCAACCCGCGCTCTCCCATCCTTCCATGATCATATAATTGATGAAACTGTGAGGTAGATGATGCGGAATGATCCAGGGCCGAACCAGGTGGGACAGTCAAGAGAGGGAGACGATCGTTCCATATGTATTATTTGACGGGTTGGAACAAAGGAATGGTGGCGAAATGGTGAGCATGTCTGCTTGCAGTGTATCCCTTCTTGATCGGGGAACGATGAGGAGCATTGTTTTGCCATGAATACTTATGAATGTACATGCGTCATGATGCATGAAGACGTATCAATGAGCTACCAACTCTACCTGCACAGCCGTGGTCATTGGTTCTGGCACTAGTATTCGTCGTCATCATTTCTCACTTTGTGATCATGCATGTCATTCAAGCTAGCCGTATATTATTAAAAAAATTTAATGTTGAGGAATAGCATTGTTATGTAACTGCGGCGTTCTTGGGTTATCAGTCGCGTAATTCGGAATCGGTGCGACCGTATCGGGTGAGACAGTATGATATATGTATGGATCAGTATGGATCAGTATGATGGACAGCTCCTTGTGATCTGGATGCAGGAACGTGGTATCTGTTGGAAGGGATGGCTACTTTGATCGGCATCAAACGTGCCAATGAAGAAGCAGGTTGTTGGTAGATGTATGGAAGCAGTCGATTCTAGGTTGGTCTCTCGCTATGCATTCAACTAACGCTAGATACTTACCTCATATGGTAACCATAGTGATGTCACTGCAGTAGCGGTCAACCGGGTCTGTACAGATGAGGCATAGGGTCCGACGACTGCGAGTGCAAGAAGAGGATGGCTGTAAGTAGGAATAAAGGAGCGCCATGATGATTTGATGCCATGGGAAAGATATAGCTTAAATAGATCGTGTCATGACGAAAAGGGTCGCGCTCAAGAAAACGAGCAAGAACTGAATAGACAAGGGTCACAAACGGAGAATGCCTCGATAGGGAACGACTAGAAGTTGCGGCGCCCCCATTGACCTTGCGCCGGCCATTCAAACATAAAATCCACGTGATGGCAAGTTTCAGCGAATCATATTGATATGAGACGGACTTGAGAAAGAAAGTGTTGTGTGATCAACGTCTATGATTGGGACGCGTGTTTGTATGTGAAGGCATATCGATAACCAAGAAAAAGCTTCCGAAGCGATAGTTAAGGTGTAGTTCGTGCGACACGTTTGAGCCATTGTCAAAGTTCAAAGTCTGATCTCGTTTCCGAGCTCGGAAATGGACCAGTATGGTGGAAGTGGGGGACAATATAAAGCGATCTTGGAGCTTGGGAATGGGCCGACAAATTGGAATTAGTAGATTGCCGGTGAGTCAACATTCGAGCGTTCGGAGGCAAATACGTATAAAACACGGCGCAGAAAGATCCTTGCCGGCGAATTTGGAGAACGGAGCAGAGAATGGATTAGCACGTATGGAAAACTGTTGATTACCAAATAGTGTTCGTGGCGAAACAGGATCATCGATGTCATATTGGAAAATATAGAGATACAGGGGCACTCATGGGTATAGGTGTAGCGGAAATGATGTGATGGCGTTACCGGGGTAGAAACGGAACACAATGACGGGAAAGGCTCCTGGCCACGAGGAGGAGGACGAATGCAGGAAGGAGAGAAAATCAAGAGAGAAAAAAGAAGAGACGAGGGAGGAGGGGAGAGGGAGGAGAAGGAGGAGGGGGAGGAGGAGGAGACGGGAGGGGCTTGATTTGGAAAGGGAGTGTCGAGAAGGTGTGAGATCTGGATCTGAGATCATGGGCCGCTGGGCCGTTGAGCCACGGGGGTTGGAAGGAGCCCAGCGAGTTTTAATAGCGGGCGACGAAGAGCTGCCCCGTCCCCTCTCCCCTCCCCATCGTGCCATGCAGCAGGAACGACTGGCGGGCAGTCAGCCACAAAGTGACAGTGACGAACCCTTGACCCCGTCACGACTGTGTGACGCGCTCTGTTCGTTGACTCTGAGTCGACTGCGATTTTCGTGGAATTGTTACTATAGCTGGCGGGACAGGCGGCACAAGAACGCTCCCGACCACTGTCCTGCTTTTCCCGCTCTCCTGTCTCCGTCTGCCCTCCCGCCCCGCCTAAAAGTCTCCCCCCGTCCGCTCGTCCTCGTCGCACAAAATCAAACTCTCGGCTTTCCACCCGCCGCCATCTTCCAAGGTAAGTCCTTTGGTCCGTGCACTTCCCCTGCCGCCGCTCTCCTCTCCCCTGCACAGCCACCCTCCCTCTGCCGATCGTTTCCTCACATGTTCTTTCCCTCCAGACTTTTGCCCTTTGCTGTGCCCCAGGTATGTCACATGTCCCCGCCCCCCGCCGCCCCCGACCGCTTCTCTCCAGGCCGTTTCCTTGTCCGCGCCTCTGATACCTCCGCCTGAATATCCGAGCCATTGTCGTCTACAGCAATGAGCTCCAACGCATATCCTTCCCCATACCCCCAGCAGGTCCAGCCTGGTATTTCCGGCGGCTCAATAAATCCTGCTCTTCTTGCCTCCTTCCAGCACTCCCAGGCCCACTCCAAGTTTCCTTCCTACGCTGGCGGCAGTATCAATCCTGCACAGCTCTTGAACGGCATGGGTGGCATGAGCCATGGTTCCCAGCAGCAATTTCAAGGGGTGATTAATCCAGCCCAGGTTCTGCAGCAGCAGCAGCAGCAGCAACAACAACAACAGCACCAGCACCAGCACCAGCAGCATCACAGCATAATGAACGGAAGCATGGGTATGGTACAAGGAGGAATGAATAACTTTTTTGATCCCGGTGTTGCTTCTGCAAACAACAATATGAATTTGAATCTAGGAACAGGGAACGCTGGCATGGGAATGGGAAGTATCAATCCTGCCGCGCTCACTTCCAACCATGCCAGCAGTAGTAGTCTTAATGCAGGAATGATGGGATTAGGCTCCAACGTCTCCGGTGTAAATCCTTCCATGATGATGAACTCGAATATGGGAGGTGGCTTCACGCAGATGAATATGAACGCCAGTTCGACCAACCAGATGAACGCGATGCCAACGAACAACGTCAATCTAGGCGCAGCCCTGTCTGCACTCGGCGTAACACGCGAGCAGTTTTCCTCTCTGTCACAGCAGGAAAAGCACGCAGTTTGGCAAAAAGTGATGCTGCTCCAACAGCAGATGCAGTCGCAGAGTCAGGGCACAAATTTTAATGCTGCACTAAGTAATCAGATTCAAGTATAGATTTCCCTCTCTACCCTTACGCCTTCTCATGTTCTCATTTTTTTTATAGAGCCGCGAGCAATTTCAACAGCAGCAGAATCAAGAAATGCTGCAAGGATTGCTCAGCCGCTCCGGCCACGCTGGCGGGACCGTCGGGAATGTTGCTACTAGTTCTGGCTCAGGAATGGCTAATATTTATGAACGTCCTCCGTCTTCAGCGTCCTCGTCGTCGCATACGCAACATCCTCGTGTAGATGGACCAAATCAGTCAGTGCACCAGCATCACATGATGCCCCCACCTCCTCCCCGTCCTTCCACTGCTCAAAGTCAAGGGCATCCTTCGAGGCCACACACCGCTTTATCACTTCATTCTCCGACGGCAGGTGGACACCCGTCCTTGCCTCTGCAGAGACCACCAAGTCGTAGTCAGCAACAAATGCCACGGCCTCCCAGTCGCTCTCAACAGTTTCAGGTGACCCAGCAATCCATTCAGCGTCCGCCCAGTAGGGCTCAACATCAGCAACAGATGTCCGCAGGAGCTATGAATGGGTTCGTGCAAAAGCCACATCAATCCCAACCGCATCTGCAACAAGCGCATAATTTTCCTGTCGGTAATAGCATGCAAAGTCCCGTGCAACATCAGTTCCCGGCTTCCTTTCCTCAACAGACCCAGATGGCGCATCAATTTGGTGCACAGCAATTACCTCAATCCGCGGCTCATGCATTTTCAAACCAGGGTTCGCCTTCCCCCACGGCGGCAGTTCCTGGGTCCCCACTCAGGGGCGCCAAAAGAAAACTTGGTGTTGAAGGATCTCCTCGGCTAGGGGCCGGATTTCAGGGTGGAAATACGATGGGCCCACCTCCCTCTTTGCCAAAATCAATGCCCGATGGACTTACTCAAGTGGGCCAACTGTCTGGCATGGGAACTATGGCGATGAACCCTATTAACAATGTGAACCAGCCTGTCAATGTCAATGTCAATGGCAACATGTTCCCAGCGATGCTGAACCAATCACCTCGTCCCGATTCTGCAAGCGGTGGACCTCCTACTATGCATCAGTCGTTGATGAACGTGACCATGAGTCCTGGTACGAATGTCATTCCCACTATGGACACGTCAAGTCGAAGTTCAAGCCTCGGTATGAATTTGTCTATCGCTCCTGACGCGTTGCCTTCCAGGCGAGGTTCTCAAACTCCTCAGTCTCAGCCTCCGCCATCGCTTTCGCGACAATCGTCGATGCCTCCCCAATTTCCTACCGGCCCATCACAGACTACGCCATCCACTCCGCTCGCGCAGCAACATATAAGACAAGGTTCTTTGCCACCCCCCGTCGGCATTTCTAACAATGCGCCCGCCAAGAATGAGATGCGGTCCAGCGTTCCGCCTGCGCCCACGCTGCCGGCCGCAGGTAGTGCTGCCCCTTCCACAGGTGCAGGCGCGTCTTCTGGACCGACTGCTGTAACTGCACCATCTGTGAACAAGCGAGGACCTCTATTGCCGCCGGGTGTCAATCCCACTGTCACTCACGTCACCCTTGTTCCGTTGGGCGAGTCCGGTACCAATATTCCTGACTTGACAGATGATGAAATCAAGAACGTCCAAACTTGGATGAAAATTGACAAGGAGTATGACACCGTTTGGCGCAAAATGAAAGAAAGAATGGAGGAGGAAGAGAAAGACATTTTTGGACCTCGTAATTTACCGTGGTGGGAGAAGGGTTCCCTCGCTGTCAATGTAAACCGGTATCGAAGAGGACGAGAGAATTTTGATATAAGGTATCCTAGGAAACCGAAGGACCTCGGCCACAGAAGGAAAGGTGTGAGAAGAGAGGGGTTTAAACTGTAGGCAGCAGAGTTTTTCACAACCCATTGAAACCTTAACTTTGTACCCAGCCCACAAAAACTGAATTCGGAAGATGTCATTAGACCGGAGCAGCTCGTTCCGATTCGCCTTGAGTTTGATGTGGAGCACCACAAGATGCGCGATACGTTTATATGGAATCTCAATGGTATGTTTTTTAATGGATCACCTCGCTAACTATCTGCTTTACGCTTGTTTACAGATCCTGTCATCACTCCTGAACACTTTGCTCAGACCCTCGTCGAAGATTACAATCTTGCGCCGAATTATCATGCCATCATCACCAAATCAATTCAAGACCAGCTGAGCGATTTCAAAGCACATACGGTTAACGATGGCGATGAAGGCGATATACCAGTCGATCCAGCAGGAAACACTCTAGAGGACATTATTATGAAGGGTCAGTTAGATGATGAGAGCAGTGACTGGTGGTCGATATGGAGGAAGCAACTTCGTACTGAGAGTTTCGAGTCCGGAGCGGGCAAGTGGAAGAAGAGGCGGAAAGCTGTTGACACAAGGGCAGATACCTCGAGGGACAAGCCTCTGACTATTGAAGAATTTGATATTGACGAGCAAGCTTTACACGAGGAAATGCGGATATTGATCAAGGTAATGGCTAGTCTGTTCTTGGTCACGACTTCATGACTTTGACGAACCACTCCTAGCTTGACATCGTGGTTGGTTCCATGAAGCTTGACGATCAGTTTGAGTGGGACCTGGACAATCTCACTGCTTCTCCGGAAGACTTTGCGGAAATTTACGCTCAAGATCTTGGTTTAGGCGGAGAATTCAAGTACGAAATCGTCGCTCTTGTTTAGACATGCCGCTGAGTCATTTCCAGGACGGCTATCGCACATTCTATCAGGGAACAGGTTCATGCTTACCAGAAATCCCTCTTCCTTGTCGGGCACCCTTCCGACGGATCAGCCATCCAAGACGAAGAACTTCGCTTATCCTTCTTGCCTACATTGACCTCTGGCGCCCGCTCGATTGATCAAATCCAGTCATTCACTCCGTTACTTAATTACTTGAGTGACGGCGAGATTGAAAGGAGCGAAAGGGAAAGAGAGAAGGATATGACGAAACGAAGGAAGCGAAATACGCGTGGGAGACGTGGTATTGCTCTACCGGATCGCGAGCCCGTTAGGACGTATCGCACTCCTGCTATCGGTTTCCCGGAATTGGACGCCGCAACGTTGGCTTTAACCACAACGACAGCTGCTCCGTCTCGCCGAGCTGCCGCTGCCGCCGCATCGGTCACCATCGCGAACATGGTGGCCTCGGAAAATGGTGTGCCGTTTATGCCGCAACCGTTGCCTTCCGTCCCGCAACAGATTCAGCCTCCTGTTCCAAAAGAAAGAAAAGTGAAAGGATTCTTCAAAGCACCATCCTTACCTGGATCGGTCTTGCATGCTCGTGCTCAAGTCGTTGCTCCTACGACGTCGACGGCTGCTGACGTCTCCAAATTGCCCGCACCACTAGAAGACGATCCACCTCCAGTCATCCCCGCTCTGCCAGACAACAAGATCGCAAAAGTGATAACAGCCAAGCGTGCGAAGGAATTGGAGCGTGAGGCGAAGGAAAGGGAATATGTAGATGGCCAGCATCCCAATTATATTGACGGAGTGTGGCACTGCTCTAACTGTGGTTGCCCTGAGAGCATTGCCATAGGGCGACGAAAAGGACCGCTCGGGGATAAATCCCAATGTGGAACGTGTGGTATGTACCTGAACATCTATCATGTGGCCTCAAAGAACTGAATATCACCGCAAGGCAAATATTGGCATAGACACAGGCGGCCCCGGCCAGTGGAGTATACGCCAGATCCCGACTTCCATAGTGGTCTCAGGCGTGATGCGGAGCTTGCAAAGTCTGCAAGTAAGAAGAAGGGTGGAGCTGCATTACGTGTCCAAAGTACGAATTTGACGCCTGCTGAGGTATCCGAACCTCAAACGCCCTCCCGATCAAACGGTGACATTGAAAATGCATCACGGGCCCAATCGCCACTACCTTCTATAGCCCTTGAAGACGATCGTGCGATCTCTCCTGTATCCACTGCGTCAAGCACGTCAGAACCGCCACTGAGTCAAAAGGTAAAAGTGAATGGAGCGGGTCATGGTAAACATTCCACGCCAACACCGGCGGCTCCTTCGACGCCAATACCCAATCCACACGAGTCGCCTTCGTTGAGGACGATTTCCCAGCCTGCAGGAACGCCGCCATCGAGTCATGCTAAAGCATGCGTGAGTAGTTGTTGCTGATCGGTTCTTTATGTAATTCTCATTTTGACTCAAAGCCTCCGCAATGGTTAACTAATGCGCTACAAGCCATGAGAGCGAAATATCCAAAGGATAGATTTGAACTCACCACAAAGAAGGGACCAACTTCTGGCAATCCGGAATGGCGCGTCAAATGCTCGGACTGCCCTGGCAAAGTGAGGTGACAAATCTTTTCGAGCTCAAGGTACTGACTAGTGGGATAGCTCTATACACCTGGTCCTGGTGAGACGTTATCAAACTACGAGGTTCACTTGAAGAACCGACAACATCGCCAACGGGTCAGTGAGCGTCTCAATAATGGCGCGAGCAATAATTCATAGTTTTGGATTGGGGGACTGCTATCACTTTTTCGGTTCCTTGCTGTTGTTGAAGCTCTCTGTATTGTTATCTGTCAGCATCTGTCTCTATACTACTTAATTTCGATCATTATGCTGTCCTATACATCATTCGTTAGTTGCGGAATACACACAAATTATATATGACATTAAGCTTCCCGCGACGGATCAGTTCAAAATGTTGCCTCTCAGCATCATACGAGCAAATGCGTTTGGAACTCTCAGGACTCTGTCACCCGTCCCGGCCACACTTTTAGGCGGGATTCAGATACCATTGTCTTGCTGCGCCGTGGCGAATCCCCAGGACAAGAACACGTTCACCAGCATTCCCGTTTCCACACCTCGATCGTGGTTGCCAACACTTCTTTAGTAGCCTTTCTGCCGAGGCGGACTCCTCCCGCGGAGAAACATCCTTCTCAGATCCCGAACGCCCTGACCTGTATTATCATCTCGTCAGCCCTCCAACACCCATATCGGCGACTCAATTGGCTTTCGCCCTCTCCTTCCTGCCAACGCGTCCCAAGACCGCAGATGCTAGCGCCATAATCGGCTGGTTACCTGCTACACATGAGAGTGACCAAGGCCAGGACGAGGCGGGCCTGAACGACTTTAGGGAAAATGGTAATCGCACGGTATTCTACACGCATAGCATCATGTCCGACCTAATGCCAGCGATTCCTGCGCAGCAAAATTTCGACAAGTTCTGCATAGAGCTGTACAGGACGGACTAAAGGAGGGTGTGGATGAAATACAAACGAACAGAGCGATTCAACTGCAAAACGGTTGGATGCATATCCACGGTACGCATCCCTGCCTTTTCAATTGCTCGACCGAACAGAACTTTTTAAAAGATGAGCGCAATGTGCCAGCCCTCGGAAGAGTTGGCGATCCAGATGATATTCTCGCGTCTGTGTTAGTCGGGAATGGCAAGGTATGCTGCATTTCGCAGGAACGCTATAGAAAGTTGTGGCTTACTTGCCTATAGCTACTTCCAGATACTTACCAAGCCATGCCTGCATACCGTCTCTGCACCTCAGATGGGGTTACAAAATTGACGCCAGGTCTTGCTCTCAAACTTCGGTCCTTGTTAAGCAATCAAAATATATTTCCACAAGATTAGCAAAAGATATGTACATATAGCATGCAGCATGAATAGACGTCGTCTCATAGCCTTGACATGAAGTACGTGCACTAACTACCATAATAGGATGAATGCTGGGAGCGAGGACCGAACAATCCTGGACTGCCTCGTGTCGGAATAATCAACGTTGGCTCCACTGACGGTGGAGTAGGCGCAAGTTGGGGATCAGCTGCGAGGGGGTGTCATTGGAAGTTAAAGTCACTAGGCAATGCACTTACGTTGCCAGGTTGCCCAAGATTGAATTTGATGTCGGGGGTCGACTGCTGATGTCGACGCGAGGGGTGCAGATGCAGGTGTCTCTTTCTTTTTCTTCCGCCTAGGTACCGGGCGCCACCCAGGTCGGACTTGAGGCTGCTGTTCAGGGGCAGGCGGTTGTGGCTCGGGCGGTGGCACGTCCCCAGGAGGACCAGGTGGGCCTCCAGAGCCTCCAGGACCTGGGCCGCCGGATGGCATACCTGGTTTCCTGTACTATCGTCAATATTATGATTGAAAGCTGGCATCAACGAATTTACCATTCCGGTTCGAATTCACCACCAGGTCCATATTTGGATTTCATTGTAAGCAAGGAACCAAGTTCGCTGAATATATTAATCAAATACCAGCGCAAAGCTGGTTGGTCATGATACTCACTGGTGCAAGTTACGCCTTTCTTCACGTAGCTTCCCTACTTCTCCCAGTAACATACGAACTTCGGTAGCCAGAGCTTTACTGAATTCGTCCAGATACTGAATTAATACATGAGACTTGAATCATATAGCGACGGCCTGATGCAACTTACCCCTTGTACATTAAACGGCACTTGTTCTTGGGCAGTCTGTCTAACAGCGTTAATCGTTTCTTCGTGGTGTTTGATGCAGTCGGCGCGCCAGCCTACCGAAGGTAAGTTTATCGTGGCAAAGAGGCATATCCGTGTCGAACTCACTTTCTGAAAACTGTCTCAGCAGTTCACGCAGTTCTGCGTTTTGCATCGCTAATTCTTCTAGGACTTTATCATACCCTGTACAGTCATTAGTTGAGCGATCACGCTAGAAATCCTAGTACGCACCTGGTTTTGCGTCTGCTTCTCGACGATATTCCTCCGTTTTGGCTCGATCATTCTCTAAATCTTCATGAAGCTTGGACACCATGTCACGCAATTCAATCCATCTGGCATCTTTCTCAAGGCGCCGACGTCCCTTTTCTTCCCACTGCGCTTGCATTAAGTCTTTCTTTGCTTCACATACTTGACGTTGATCATGAATCAGGTTAGTGATGTCCCCTAGTTGATTTCTTATGACGTCGTCGCGCTCTTCGAGTTCTTGCCTTTGCCGTTCTCGAGCCTCAGTCTCCTCTATTATTCTATGTTGTTTCTCGACTTCTAATTCTTGTTTCACTGATGCCAATTGTTCTTCGAGGTCTCTAATGCGTGCTTCCCTTTCGTCCGCCAGCTGATTGCGCTCTGCTTCGGCTTCGGCGAGAAGACGCTCACGTTCTGCGGCAGCTGCCTCCCGCTCTCTTGTCATCTCCTCTCGCTCGGCCTTGATAATATCTTGTACGTCACGAGAGTATTGCATAGCTGCTTCTTGTGAAGCTGTTCGCACAGAATCAATCATCGACTGTGTATCACCAATTACAGCTTCTGGCTCTTCTGCAGCAGCCTCTTCGTGGACAGGTGGTGGGGGTGCAGGTGGTTGGGATGCAGGTATCACTAATGACGCAAGGCGAGAATTAATCGTTTCCAGTATTCTATCAGCCTGTTCTCCAGCTTCTTGATCGCGTCTTTCCTGATTTTCAATAAACAGATGATGCCGATCCTCCTCATTTTGTCGGAAGGTTAACTCTCGTTCGTGTTCCGCTTCGCGAACAGAAGCCTCTACGTCATGCAGTCTTGATTCGACATCACCCAGCCTTTGTAGTTGGCGTTCTTGCTCTTCCTCCCGCTGTAGGTCCAGAGGGGTCGGCCGACGAGATACAGTTGACCCAGACACAGTTCTCTCGGTACGAGGAGGCTCCTGGATGGTGGGTGCACGACGATAGCTTTCTTCGTCATCCCTGAAAGAAAGGTCCTGTGGGGGGCTAGGTTCATCACGCGGGAACCGATGGAGAGAGGGCTGATAGGGAGAGGGTGGACGGGGAGAGAGCTGGCGGGGAGAGGGCTGACGAGGAGAGGGTTGACGGAGAGAGGGCTGACGGGGAGAAGGCTGACGGCCAGACGTATAAAGTGAGGGCCTTGATTCTATAGCACTTGTGAATGCGGGCCTTCCCTGGTCGAATTAAACTTACCTATAGATGCGGACCGTTGTGAAGGTGCACCTCGCGGCTCGTCGCCAGTATCCCGTGGCAGTTCTTCTTCTGGTACCAAGGATATTACAGTTGGAGAGCGGTCTCTCCGAGGCACAACCACCGTAATAGTTTCATCCCTTCCTCTCTCTGAAGGTGGGCGCACGTAGCGAGGGGTAGGCGATCGAGTTGGGGTCGGAGAGCGAGAACCTATAAGCTCGATGCTGGATAGGATCTACACGTCTTGGCAAGGGAGAAGGGGACGCCTCGCGAGGGATTTGAGCGTCTGAGGGCCTGCGCGAGCGTTGCTCACTTGGCAGAGCATGCCGCTCTGGATATTCTATCGGGCTGCGTCGGCTCTCTCGCTCGACGGAGGGGAATTCGTGACGGCTCGGAGGAGATCGACGAACTGTGGGACGGGAACGTACGCTCGGGGAACGAATGTCTCTATCCAAGCTTTCCATAGAAGGAGATCGCGTCCTACGTGGTTCGGAACCATAGCGTGAACCGTAGCGACTGGGACGAGGCGATGGAGATCGCGTTCTATGTGGTTCGGAGCCGTAGCGTGAACCATGGCTGCGACGAGGCGTTAGAGAGCGGGAACTTGGAGACGAATAGCGGGTTACGCGTCGATAGCTCGGGCTTGTCGATCTTGAATACGAGTAGTATCGTCGATGACCGGTGGGACTGTAAGAATAACTTCGTGAACGCCGGCGGCCATGTCTTCGTCCAGACTCGCGGCGCAAGTAATCCGGAGGATATGTGATAGGCGGAGAAAGTGAATGACGCGGCGAACGTAAACGGCGCGGCGAAGGTGAATGGCGCGGCGAACGGGGACGCTGCTCGGACCTACTTCTGCTTGTGCCTCTGCCTCTTTCAGGTTCCTCCCTCGCGACTCCAGGTTGTTCAACAGCTGGCGCAGCAACCTGTGGTCGACCGATGCTTGGTGGTCTTGGGGGTTGTGGTCCTTGTGTAGTTGGTATTTGTATGGCAGTCTGCTGAAGGCTGTGGCTGAACTATCGTCGTACCTCCGGGCACTGCTATGACATCGGCATGACTTGGGGATGATGGACTCTCCCTATAGCTGATACTTGCGCGAGAAGTCTGATCGCTGCCGGTTGGGCTTGGAGTGGGGGATGGCGAACTTCGTATTATGGTTACTTGAGGACCGGGGACAGGTGCTATCTGCCCTGGTGGCAAAGGATAAACGCTAACAGGAGGAATAGGTAATGGCTGTTGAGGCGTAGCGGCCCTTGAGAAGCCTGAGGTACGAGATCTAGAGCTTCTTCGAGTGGAGGGTCTCCGTTCAGGGCCTTCCTTGATGAGAAGAGCTCCTGCGGGTTGAAAAACTGGAGCTGCCTGAAGGGCTTGATGGCGGTGATCGATCTATAATTGTAGCACCTTGGGGACCGATGGGCTGCGCGGGCGGTCCAGTAATTGGTGGCTGCAGGATTATATTCGTCGGTAGCTGTGGCTGCAATACAGGCTTGCAATTCCGGGTGTCTTGGTGTTCCAGGTAATGGTTGCGTGGTGGAAGGCGTGATGACATGTATACTTGGCACGTGCGATGGTTGGAGGGGACCAGATGGTTGCACTGGAATGCCTTGGATAGGAGGAACTTGAACAGGAGGGCCTTCCTGGGGAATTATGGTCCCTCGCGGTGAAATAACATGTATCCCTACAGAACTGCTTTCGCCACTACTTGGTCTGAGGCTTTCACCGCTGCTTCCTCTACTGCTACTGCGACTCCTGTAAGAGAGCTGTGTTGGTTGTCGTTGTTGGTACGATCTTGGTGTGCCACTGCGAGGCCGGCGATCACTAGCGGACGTGCTTGGCCTATCGCGCTCAGTACGTCTAGTACGACGTGATGGGTCAGGACTGGATGATTCGACACTGCTGCTGGCAGGACTATCAGATCCTTCGATGACATTAATGGGAAGGATATGGTCGCGTGGATGGGGCGGAATAAATGGCACAGTATCTGGTCTTTGTACAGGAGGAAGAGGGTACACGGGAGTCATCACTGGTCCAGATTGAGGGTGATGTTGAGGGACGATGCATGACTGGGGGGACTACGGGAGGAACTACTGGTCCTCCCTGAATCGGATAGTGCAGAGGGCTGGGAATCACAGGATCATCAGGTTCTGGTGTTGGTGGCACAACAGGCGCCTGTACAGTTGGGTGTACAGCTTGGTGCACAGGTGCCTGTCGAGTCCTTAGCCGCGGTGGAATGAAACCTTCTTGATAGTGTTGGGGTTCAGGCATTGTTACTGGAGCTACTGGTTGGTGGAAAACTGGGGGATGTTGTCGTGATTCCAAGCTAACATCCGATTCCGTTATCGTGCTCTCGGGACGCTGGTCTACGAAATACAGCATAAGTCATACACGTTGAATTGTTCTTTGCACATACTTTGCATGGCCAACAGAGTGTTCGCTAATTGATCTAGCCGAGCTATAACGCCTCGCAGTTCGTCTTGACGATCAGTCACGTCTCGAGCGAGCCACCCATTGAGTTCCCTCATATACCTCGCTAGGTCTTGTTGCTGCTGATATGTTGCAGTTTGAGCAAGATGACTCTCCTGAAAATTTTCGTTCAGATCTATACGGACGTTCTCAACAAGAACGCATACCCGCACAAACGACATCAACTGCTCGAAGATCGGTGGTAGTTGAACATAAGTCTGACAATTCAACTTGGTGATCAAGGTACACATTTACTGAAGACTCCCACATACCGGTCCCTGAGGAGGCACTGGTGCATGGCTGGGCTGCCCTTGAGCCTGTTGACGTTCGGTAGGCCTTTGCTGCGTCGTGGAGTCGATCGGACCAGCCTATTCCATGAAAAAACCAATCAGATTACTGCAAATGCGCGGAGGAACATGGACTAACCGGTTGCGCATGTCTATACCAACTTGATTGTTCGCGTTCGCCGCCACCCAGTGAGCTAGGGGCCGTCGGCGGACGAACTGGTGGCTGGAAAACAGTCAGCAGGATTATTACCTTCAAGTTGAGGATGACATACAAAAACAGGCTGCGGTGGAGGCATGATGCGCGCGCCCTGCCTTTGTTCGGCCCTTTCAACCCAGTCGTCGTCTGTGCGGCGGGTAGGGGCTGCTGGACGTTGGGGCTGCGGCTGATCTTCGGTGCTTGGCGCCACATCTTGTCGCGGTTGGACATCTCTTTGATCCCGTGGAAGGTTGCGTAAAATTTCATGAAGATCATCTGCGACAGTAGGAATAGACATTCTTCGTTGTGCAAGTGATTCCAAGGATGCTGGGCTGGCACTTCTTGGCCGGGCCACTCCCCCAATAGGCTCAAACCTGAATCGATGAAGGGGAGGCGGTTGTTGAACAACAGGCTGGGAAATACTAGCAGCAGACGACAGGATTGCCTGCAATTGTTCTGCGAAGGAGGATCCAGCAGGCTGGGCTCTAGGAGCCAAAAGGTCACCCTCGATTCGACGAAAGACTGAAGAGTCTTCTGAATCCGACAATGAAGCACGTTCAACGTCACTAGGTGGATGTTGGACGTCTGCAGTTTGTCCCGGTGGTAATGGTCGAGGTACCTCGGTCGTGGGCTGATGTACCGGTATGGTAGTTATACGCGGTTCTGGTCGACTCTCGAATCGTTCAATCAAGCCAAGCAGAAGATCCTCTATGCGATTGACTTTATTCTGAACCTGCACTGACGTCAGGAAACTGGCGTCCACCAAGGGAATCCAATTCTTGCAACACTGATGCCTGTCCATTCGCTAAGTCACTTAGTTGCTCCCTGATCGCGTTCAACGGCCCAATTAAATCAACGTCTGGTCGCACTATTGAAACCGAGGATACAGACGATGGGGATCGAGAGGTTTGTATCGCCTGTTGAGCAGTTGAAGGTATAATTGGTTGCCGTTCAGGCAAAGGTGCTGTTGGTTGCTGTTCAGGCGACGTCACTGTCGGTTGCTGCTCAGGTAAAGGAGCCGTTGGTTGCTGTTCAGGTAAAGTTACTGTTGGTTGCTGCTCAGGTAAAGTCACTGTTGGTTGCTGCTCAGGAAAAGGTGCCGTTCGTCGTTGGACAGGTCGAGGAGGAATCGCTTCACTTTGGGTCACGTCCGACGATGATGTAAAACTTGACTCGTCCTCAAATTCAGATTCCACGTCTGATATAGGCGGCATCTGCGAGGCTGCACTCGGATAACCATACAATGATAGATCATCCGAGTAATGGGAGGAAAGAAAGGAACCGACGCTTGAGATGCTTGATGCTCTTGTAAGAGCAGGACCGACTGATTCAGGAACGTCTCTGGGACTCAAATAATGAAGAGAAGTAATCTCTGTTGAGTTACCGACACTCCTCGACTCGAGAGCTCTTAAAGGTCTAACAGACGGTGGAGGCGGAGCCTGTCTCTCGATTATTCTGATGACATTAGGAAGGGGAGGGCTTTGTTGTCGAAGGAAGTCGGATAGATCTTGCAGCTCATCTCGCAAGGCTTTCACATCGTCGGCAATCTCTTTGTTTTCACGGCCCCGAGCATCGTCGTAATGACGTAGATCTTCAGCAAGCCTATCAATATCTCGTGCGATATCCCTGGGGGTAGGAAGCGATTCTTCCTCCTCTGATTCTTCCGTCCTCAAGCTAGCCTGCTCCGTTCCGCCAGAGCCGTAAGGTGTCGATAAGCTCATAACGACCGAACCTTCTGGTGTAACGGTAAGTGTCCTGGGCGGAATTGGTACCGGTGTAGGAGAACGCTGATAGCTCGATTAGCACATTTAGTTTGCATAATAACATATCAAGTCTACTTACCGACATCACCAGCGCAGAAGCGTGCGCGGTAGACAATAAAGTAGAAACTGTTCTCGGTGCTCTGCCTGCAACAGATTCTTCCTCAACATCTCCCTCATCAAGAAGTGAGCGTAACTCTAACAGTGAATGGCTCGAGGGCTGTGACACGACCGACGGTGTTGAGCTTGACAGACGACTCGAGAAAGAAGAGGATGAGGATGAAATCGTTTGTGTAGGAGGCGTCGTCGATGGTGTAGATTCCGGAACGTGTTCAACAGGTGCTGTATATCGAGGTGGGGGTGGCTCCACAACGGGAACTGCGTGCGGAGGCGAAGGCACCGTTGCAACAGGAACGGGATGACGAGCCGGAGGCGCTCCTATAGCAGGAACGGTACGACGAGCCAGAGGCGTTCCTACAGCCGGAGACGCTCCTGCAGCAGGTCGGGGTAGAGATGTCCTTGAAGTTATCGCTGAAGGAGAAGCAGGCAAGGTACTGAGCTTGTTTATCGATGATACCACAGAGCCACTAGGCCTCAGGAAGGAGGTCTCAAATGAACGATCTGGACCTTCGGGAAGCGCAATTGACATCATCGACGGGGATGGTTGGAGTTGAGACGAGTCAAACGAACGGTCCGTCTCATTATCTCCTGATGGCCATATAGGACTGGATGGCAAGGGGGTCGATGGGGACGACGACGTCAATGGCAGATCTTCAATAGGGATAACTGACGATTCTGTTAGACTAGCAATTCCCGAACGTTCAGCCGGTAATGGTGCTGGACTGGGTTCCCTGGGCTCCGATGATGACGCAACAGAGGAAGAAGGGCGCGCCAAGCTTGCCTGCGACCGCATTGCAGGAGAGAGAGAGCTAAGAAGGCTCTCATCTCGCTCACTAGCTAACGTTGCTGGGGATGAAGGCAGAGGTGGCAAATCACGCGCTGATAGAGAGGACACAACACTTCCAGAATCATCCGTAACGGATACAGGCGCCGATCGCACCGTTGTAGTTGGAGGTAATGGCGGCAGAACAGGTGTCGGAGGTAACGATCGCTCGGACGGAGCAGTCGAAGGCGGCAGTGGAATATTCTGAGGCTGTGGAGAGAGATCGTCAACAGAACCAGCAAGAGACCTAATTGTAGGCACTCGTGACGGAATACTCTCGAATTCTGGTTCTGGTAGCAACTCTTCGTCTGTCAATCTCGACGACGATAAGCGTGGTGTGCTCTCTTCCGAAGGAATCAAAGGTGCAGTGATGTATTCAGAAGCTGGGGCTGGTGCAGACAAAACCAAGGATTCCATTGAAGGCGCTTTGGAGGATCCTCGCGCAGAACTGTAACTGGACAGCTCGTCCGCAGTTGCATAGTCGCTCTCAGACGGAATCGTAGGACATGTATCAAACGACGCGACAGATTCACGGGAAGAAGGAACCCTCGCTGTCAAATATTCGGAACTATCTCGCGAGATGCGAGCCAAGTCTTTTGGTTTGACTTCTAAAGCGCGATCGGACTCGATCGCTATATATAACGGCGATGACGGAGTTGGCGAAGTTGAGCATTCTTCGGTCGTTGTGGGCGGAGTAAGCCCGTTGAGATCAGATGAGAGACATATATCATATCCTGTTTCTGTTCCAGGTGTAAAGCTGCCCCCTCCCGACCGGCTCTCGCTACTGGAACCGCCACCATCTCTGGCAGGAGCTATACTCCCGTTTCTGGGCGCAGAATTGTCGCTCGATGTGAAAGCTCCACTAGCTGTATAGCTGCCATTGTCAAGAGTATAACTTCCACTACCTGGGGTGAAGCTCTGACTGCGGCTATAGCTTCCACTTCCAGGCGTGTAGCTTTGACTTCCCGTGTAGCTACCAGTTCCAGGCGAATAACTCCCAGTGAGAGCAGATGTCTCGCCACTCCCTGGTGTATAGGTTTCGCTAAGATTTGTATAGTTCCCGCTGGCCGGCGTATAACTTCCGCTAAGGCCATAGCTCTGCGAATTGGGCGATCCAGAATATGTGTAGCTTCCGCTCCCAGAGACATTCTCTTTACCTAAAGATTCGTCTGTCAAGCTTGCCGATAGTGTATGAGAAGCTACACGATTGAGTCTCCTTCTGACTTCACGAGCACGGGACAAGACAGAAGAGCCAGATGGAGAAGCGGATGAGTACGAGACTTGGTCCTGAGAACTCCCAAGATCTGAATTAGTCTCGTTGGTACCCCCATAAGATAGTGTCGACGTCACGAGCTGAGAATTGCCACTTGTAATGTCTCGCAACGTCCCGTCCGTAAGTATACCAGTTACTGTTTGGTCACCAGACTGTGAATAGTAGGTAGATGATACGTTGGACTTCATCCCCGAGCTTCCACCGCTCAGACCCGCAGAGAAAAATGCCTCGTCTGATGAATATTCTGATCGTTCCCGATCACTCCCTCTAGGTATGCTTGGCGGAGGAGTGATAAAGATGTCTTGCCCAAGAGACGGTCCACTTGACACCGTAACGGGAGACCCAGTCAGAGCTGACTTCTTTGCTTTTAACGCCCGTGCAAACTCCTGGTCTAAATCCCCCATGGAGCCAGTCCGGCGAAGAGAATTTCCACGGCTAGGAATATGACGAGAATCCCCAGGATACACATATTCCTGATTTTGAATGACTGTATCATCCACAGTATGCTTGTGATGTGAGGAAACCAATGAAACCCTTCTACGAACGCCAAGATTCGAGGCAGCTCCCGAATTCGATGAAAAGTCAGATTGAAAGTCAGGAATATCCGTAAGAGTGCTCATGGGCGGAACATAGACTGTCGAACGGGATCCTGTGCTAGTTGAGCTGCTTTTACTTGTCCTACTATCAATAGAAAGGATCGTTCTAATGGAGCCAGTGGGCGACCTGGTGACAGAAGTTGTGTTGGGAACTGATACGGGCCTGTAGACAGCATCCCTAGAAATGCAAATATTAACTAGACAGACTTCCGATCATTAACCTTACCGAATGCGATTAACCCATCTCTGACGCTCGACTAAGCTTTCTGTAGCAAGACGCTCGATGCCATCGGCATACAACATTTGGAAGGGAACTAGCATGTCCATCAATGGTTGGCCACCTTTTTCTGAGCTTTGGAGACGCGCGGCGACGGTTCCAACATCATCCTTGGCACTCGGATGGACAGGTGAAGGAGTAGGCTGGACGTTGGTACAGTTCAGCAAGTCAAGGGCAACAATACCCCGACCTCCTCCAGGCGCAAGCCAGGAAAGAAGGAGCATATGAGGATAGAGAAGTGCTTGACATCTCTGCCAGCGATACGGCGGAGGCGCATGTACATTGAGATACCAAAGAAGACCAATGTGTAACGGCTGTGTTACGGAATGGATCGTCAGTGATCCGAGATGTCTATAAATAGAAGATAGGAACAGTACATACCGCTTCATTGCTTTGAGCGTAATTGCTCAATTCGCCAAGATCAAATCCAGGAGGTAGCCCACCACTCCTGAGCCTCGCCTCGCCATTACCTCTTCCTGTTCCGCGGGCTTGTTCACCAGTACGCAAATTCGCTTCACGCAACCGCTCGCCTGCACGCTGGACGCGTTCACGTATTCCAACAAACCCTTGGCCATCTTGGGAAGTTGTAGACAATGTTGTAATGGACGTTGATAACCTGGATGCAGCCGGACGACTTGCTGCAGGTGTACGTTCCTTCCACAGAGCCACTATGTTTCGTACAGATGCAAGTGGTGAACGCGCTGAAGTCTGCGGTCTACGCAAAATAGGTGTGGGAGTGCTCGTCATTGAACTCGCTCCAGACGTAGTGTTTGAGTAGGCGTCCGTCGGAGACGTTCTAGTGAATGTGCGAGTGCCGGTATTCGTTTGTGTTGGGGTTGAACCGGTATAAGTGCTTGATGATTTTGTTCTAGGACTCAAATATGATCCAGTAGCAGTGCGAGACTCAGTGATGGCAGGTGCCATGGTTTGCAATTTAGATTCCCCATTCTTCGGAGGCGGTGCAGGAGGGGATAAAAGACTTGACATGGTAGGTTTTGTATCAGTGTACGACAACGTTGAACCATCTCTCGATTTTGTTGGAGAAGAAGAGCGCGAATTAAAGCCAAAACTAGTATGACCATGCGTATACCCAGTCGTGGTTTGCACCGTTGATGTTATCTGACTCGGAGCATTGAAAGGACTGGTAGCAGGTGCAGATGCCGCGCGTGCATGAGCTCCGCCGGGAGCTTGTGTTTCAAAAACGGCAATTAATTCCGTGGCACGTCCTCGAGGCGGAAGAGTGGGATCACCAACGGGGTCAGTCGATGATCGCGCGTGTGCAGTCGTACCAGTCAACAAGGTTGACCTGCGCAAGCCAGCCCCAGATGTGCTCATTGGCCGAGGAACATGGCTTGTCGGTGCGGCGCCTGACGAACGCGACTCTTCAGTGTATTCCGTGATCCTGCTGAGACGAGCCACCGGTGCTCCAGCCGGAGTTGAAGATGGTCGACTTCCAACGCTCGGAAGATTGATGTAGGACGTCGAATGAGAGTGAGTGCCGCCGTAAGATCCCGTCAAAGAGTCAGTTGTATAAGAGGGTACCCGATGCGACGAAGATCCGTGCGACCATTCAGTTAGCGCTTGTTCAGTATCATCGATGTCATTTTCAAGATTGTTGAGAGCTGCCTCTACTTCATCAACAGAATTGTCGTCACTGTATGAATCAGCCGAGTTGCTGTAAGAGGTCAGGGGAGACAAAGCAACGCGACGCATATCGTTCGCAGAGCCGCTGCTTGCAGAGGACGCGTGGGGAGAAGCTGCATGAGAACTTAGCAGTGCCATTCGGAGGAGGATGAGGATATGACTGCACCTGATGAATACGAATATCCTGACGGTGAAAACGGGGTTTCCGAAGGAGTAATTGTCCCGTATCTGGGGGACCAAGTGTCGGAAGTGTTGGAAGTCATCAGGCTTGGGAGAACATTCCAATCTTTCGCCGAAGACGACGTCCAAGCAGGTTGCTATAATCGGACGTTCAACACACCTCAGGGCAGGCTTATGCGCGACCGCGTTTCAATCACGTGACAGTCTTACATAAGACTTATTTGTCAGCACGTCCCTTGCCCCAGTCCTTCAAAGAAGACATGGCTGATGACATGGAAGTTGATGTCCCCGCGCAGAACTCAAAGAAAGGTGAAGCAAAGGAAAGTAAACAGCGATTCGAAGTCAAGAAGGTCAGTACATACAAGATGGTCAAAATACGCAAACATATCACGATCCATAGTGGAACGCAGTAGCATTATGGGCATGGGGTAAACGGTGTCCTGATAACTGTCCAGCGGCGCTCAAGCATGGCCCCTAGACATCGTGGTCGACAATTGTGCGATCTGCAGAAATCATATCATGGACCTCTGTGGGCCATTCACTTCCTTCAGTCATTTGCCTTCTAACACGACAGCCTCAAGGCATCGATTGTCAAGCGAACCAAGTGTCTGCCACTAGTGAAGAGTGTAATGCTGCTTGGGGGATTTGCAATGTATGCTCATCACAAATTAACGAAGACCAAGTTTTAACATGCTTTCAGCATGCATTCCATTTCCATTGCATTTCACGATGGCTCAAGACACGTAACGTCTGCCCCTTGGACAATCGTGAATGGGAACTTCAGAAGTACGTCTTCATTTGTACCTTGAATGGCGATTATAACAGAGGCAGATACGGTCGGTGAATACTCCTCTTGGACGTTTTTAAGGCCATCCTTCTTGCGTGATTCGCGTAGATGTACAATACTCGATTCCTGTGCTTACACGACGTTTGAGTCCGAGTGTCCTTGTTTGTTGTCGAACACTACATATATGGCCAGCTCAGATCGTTGGTATACTCAAGAATTCCCTCGCATTTTCCAAGCATCACGCTCTGGTTTGCTGCAACGTCTTGTCCGAGGTTGTCTGTGTTATTAAGGCGTGCCGGATTGCTCAACAGGTCTGGAGGAGCGGATCTCGACTGCAAAATCGGCCGCCAAAGTGCCGTCTGGCCTTGTACACGAGCTTTCGCAGGAATTAGCAGATCTGAACAATTCCCTGGCGAACGCACATGACAAGCTTCCAACATATGACCAGCGTCAATATGGCCTCGTACGTATTCCGTGTCGGTATATTGCCCCTTTGTTCATCGAATGCAGCAAGTTAAAGCCCTTGAGAGAATGATAGAAGAACTGAGGGTGGCATCGAAGCCGAAATCCAAGTTCGCTTTCAAGCGAGCGATAACGGACGGGTCCGATGCTTCCAAAGCACCATCTATTACTACTGAAGGGATTACTGAGAAGGAACCACAGCCGAATGTGCCCAGCGCAAACATCAGGGCTAACAACGCACTGCTATCATCCCGCTCTTACCGCTATATCTCAACTTCTGAACTTCTAACTTCAAACAGCTCGTCTGATCTCACAATCTCTGATCTTGACCACTGTATTGTCAATCTAACAATTTCTCAAAATAGCAGTGAATGTCCCATTCAATTATCCGCAGTCTATGTAGAGAAGTTGACCAATTCGGTGCTTATTCTGCCTATGGTGGATGGCAGCATCCTGTTGCAAGAACTGACATGCTGCATTGTCGTGGTAGGATGTCATCAGGTGAATTAGTCCAACCCAGAGTTATCGTCGTTGACCGTTGCAATAGTTTCGCATGCACAACTCCCGCAATGTACATGTATACCTATCAATAGCATCGAGCCCCGTAATTGAACACTGCTCCAACTTACGTTTTACTGGATACCCTCGCACGTTAATGGGACTACCTACCGGTAACATGAATCCAGATAAAGTTCGTGCTTCTCTAACTGATGTCGTCCACTTCTAACCTGAACTGGAGCAGAAGAGCCAGCATCTCGCTGTCCGAGACTTTTCACACATACGATCGACACCATCACCTCATTGGTCTATACTCGAGGACGATTTAGCGATCAAATCTTGGTCAATGGATGAGATACAACGGGACGAGCGTATGCGGGACACTTTAGCTCTGTTTCTTCCCCGTATCGAGGTGTGATTCAGTGCTCTTAATTGTCCCCACGAAAGTCCAGTAATGAATATATGGAAGATGTACTACTTGGACCATGACTGTAAGCAGGCGCGCATCCATGGGTAGGGTTTGCCTGCCATCGCTATTCGGCGATGCTCGTCGTTACGGCGCCACAGTCACAGCATTGAGATTCCTATTCTCCTTCACTATCTCACAGGGATGTCCGATGGTACGGACTTTGCAGCCGCTTGCTGTGGTATATGCTGTATGACGAAGGCGGTTAATACTCGCAAACGCTCACCCTTGTTACAGGTCTATGCGGAACTGCATCGCTTGAGACCTGGTGCATGACCTGTGAGCATTACTTTGATCGGCTCGTGAATAAACGGGTGAAGCTCGGTGGTGATTGTGGGAATCCAGTAGAAACGCCGGCTGCTGTGGCTCGTGCTGCAATCAATCTTTCAATGATGATAACCTTGATGACTACTTCAGGCGAGATATAGCAACAACCAGTGCCGCGAACACTGCCGTCGTCGCTCAGCAACCATCGGATACCACTAAAATGACACTCAACAAGGATGGACAATAGTAATTGTGCCTTGCTATGCCTGCGTTCGAATCAAAATATCATGTTTTGAAGTACAAGGCATGTTTCTAGCACCGGTTTATGTAATAACACACTAAAATTCAATAGATACGCTCAATGTAAATCGTGTACGCAGATGTCGACAAAGGGTAAAACTGAGTGGAGGTGGTAAATAATGAATAATTAAGTATTCAACGCCGTCAGACTGCCAAGGTACAAGCTACCGGTTCGGATCTCGACTCTTCTCGGCCAGAAGCCGTATCCGATGAATCATTTGAACGGCGAGGCCAAGTCACAATGAGTAACCCTTCCTTTAAAAATGCCGTCAGGTCGCCTTCCTGAAATAACCATGAGCATGTCATAACGACAGACTAGTCTTGAGTACCTTTATCCCCTCAGGAAGTTTCAAATCTCGTTTGAAATAGCCATAACGAAGTTCCTGCGTTGGATAATTCAAGTTAATGGGCGGGCGTGATGTGTCGGCCGGAATCAATGAACTCCCGGTATTCGGACCATTGCTGCCGGTGATGTTGGCGCAAAGCTCGTGCAGTTTACGTGGTGCTCGTCTGCCACATACCCGCATAACACCATGCCGTACGGTGACAGAAACCTGATCGTATCGAACACCAGGCAACTCGAAAATAGCCCCCATTTTCTGAGAACTTGGATCATCCACTATATCCATTCTAAAATACAGTAACTCGTTAGTTTTTCTGTGATACGTAGACTTTTGCGTACCTGGGGATATAAATAAGTGAATTACTGTTGGGCTGGGTAAAACGTACCCCTCTAGATAGGGCGAGTCGTATCGCAAGCTGTATAGCCAGGCGATTTATTTCGTGGGCTGAGACGTAAAGGGGAAACGATTTCTGTCTGCGAATGTGCTTTGTGAAACGCGCCATTGGACTGGGTGTTAGTGGGTTGTGAATTGGCTGGCTCCATGCTACATTTTATACTGGAGTGCGGTGAGTCACTGCCGTTACCACTGGCTTACTAAGACGTGTAGCATTACACGGCCACACTTTTTAATATACATTTCTATACCAAAAAATAAATAAAAAAGCAAGTGGCGGTGTTTTTTTTCTTTTAGTGCCGACTCATCACGACACACGCCATTGAAGCGTAAGATGAGTAAGGTTGTGTTCGGTGCGTCGACTGGCCGTCCTCCGTTGTAATTAGTGCTCACTATGTTATGTTCAAGTCGGAAATGTACCCTATAACATGGGTGAAGAGCAACTCATCGAAGTTTTCAAGTCAGTCGGACAGGTTGTAGGTTTTAGGTATTGTCGTTCTGGCGCAGCCCTATGTTTTTTGGCCCGTAATCTCGACTCAAATTCCATTCTATCTATTCAGATTGGTGTTCGACAGAGATACCGGCAAGCCAAAAGGCTATGGATTTTGTGAATTCGCGGGTACATCAATTTATTTTCATCTGACTAAACAAGAGCGCGTCTGACTCAAAAACTTTCCATCCGCAACCACCACCTGAACATGTTTGTCTGTGATCATCTGCTCCAACTTGTGCCCCCAACACAACAAACTGTGCCTTTTGTTCTGAACCCAACCTGCTGTGGGATGTTCGAATGCATCATGTTTAAACCGGCAAATGTTCGACTTGATTGCCCGCATATTTCCAACCTTTCCCAGACCACGAAACAGCCGCCTCTGCCGTGCGCAACCTGAATAACGTCGACGTTGGTGGTCGGCCGTTGAGGATCGACCTCGCAGATTCCGACCCTTATCTTGAAGGCAAGACAACTGTGAGAGGAGAACTCGTTGACAGTGGTCCGCCTGAGCATCGGGGTTGGCGTGGGGGGAGGAGGAAAGGGTCAAGATCCTAATGCATTCCTTGCAAATGTGCCTCCAGGTGTTCAGCTACCAAAGAATATGTCAGCATTGGATCACATCAGTCAGACCTTGGCAAGCATGTCGCCAAGTCATTTGATGGAAGTCCTTGCACAGATGAAGGTAACCCTGTTCCAGGTATCTAAGTGAATACTGTTCCTCAGTTTATCCATCAAGGCATTCGTCATCACCTATCCTGAACAAGCAAGAACATTACTAGTATCACATCCTCAACTCGCATATGCGCTGTTCCAAGCGCTTCTGCTGAACAAGATTGTCGATTCAGCTATTTTGCAACGCATGCTGGAAGCCACAGTAGGAGGCGCTGCAGGGCATACAGTGCCTCCAGCGGCGCCAAGGCCTCCTGTACCTCCACCTCATTTCCAGCATCCGATGTATCCTCAAATGCCTTACCCTGCACCGCCAATTCAACAGCCACAGCCTCTTGGAGGTATGCCACCGCCACCACCCCCGATATCGGTACCTCCACCTGGCGCCATGTTTCCACATCACCAGCCACCGCCAGGCATGGCTCCTATGCCTCCGTATTACCGACCTCCGCCTCCACCCCCTACGCAACCACCAGCTCAGGCCTCAGCTCCACCGTTGGGGTCTCAATCGACACAGGAGATCAGTGATAGTCAACGAGTCAGTGATAGCCTTTCATTCTTAATGTGTGAAAAATTGATGTTACTCGAAAGTCGATGTTGATGCAAGTGTTGAGCCTTAGTCAGGAACAGATCAATGCCTTACCTGAAACCGAGCGCCAGGCAATTGTGCAATTGGTTTGTTACGGTGCTGTGCTATGGATACCGAAACGCTCATATAATGCTTTGCACAGCGTACACAATTTATGGGTACACTGGGGGTATGAAACTCCTAAGCTTGTATCCAGGGTTGGTATCCTACAGCAGCGAAATCTCGAATATGTCAAAAAAGGTGATCCGGCCTTTATAATAAAACCATGCCTTGCCTCGTAAATGATTGTTTATTTTTCTTTTCGCCTCACGAGTCCCATACATATAGATACATTCTAGCATCATTTGGTGGTTTAACACATCAAAGTCTGTTTTCCAGTTTCCGAGAACTCTTGAGCGCAATCATCTTCTCAACTACCTCATCAAGCGGAACAATGCTAGCGCGAGTCTTGGTACCGACATCATCTCTGTTCCTGATGTTGACAGACCGGGCGTCTAATTCTTCCTGTCCGACAACTATGGGACCGTGGTATTAGATCAAGGGGCACATGAAGCTTATCGGCGATTTACCTAGGATAAAGTTGTACTGTGCAATTTCCCCGTTCCTAATTTTTTTCGGGAGAGTGTTTTCGCCGTTGTCTGCATCGGCGTAGATCCCTGCCGCGCCGAGACGGTCCGCTATCTCCGCCGCGTATTCTTTCTATATGCATAAGATGAGAAAGACTCGAACCTGGGCGCATGGATAGTTGGACATACAAATGGAGCAGCTACTGGAATCACGACAACTTGCCGTGGCGAGAGCCAAAAAGGCCTGGGAATTATTCATTAAAAAGTTGCAAGCGCCGATAACTCTGATTGCATACCATTTTCCTGCAAAGTGCTCTGTAATGATAGCCATAAATCGCTCGAGACTTCCCAAAATGGCGCGGTGGATAATAACAGGCCTTGAGGGCGGTTTATCTGCACTGGCAGAGTCGTCCGCAGAGCGGTATTTAAGATTGAACCTTTCTGGAAGTTGGAAATCTAACTGAATCGTCGCGCATTGGAAAGATCGACGTAGTGCATCGCGAATGGTAATGTCAATCTTAGGTCCATAGAATGCACCGTCACCGGGATTGAGATCCCAGTTCCCAGGATAATGCTTCTCTAGTGCTTGTTTCAATTGCTCTTCAGCCTTGTTCCAAGTCTCAATCGAGCCGAGATACTTTTCTGGGCGTGTAGATAATTCTAGATGAAACTCAAATCCAAAAAGTCCGTATACATGCTGCATGAAATCAAAGAGAGCCCCGATCTCTTCTTCGATCTGGTGGCGAGCGTGAAGATAAAATAAACTGTCAAATCATCCAACTTACCTGTGATGGCATACAGAAACATGCGTATCGTCCTGCACAAAACGTCTGACACGTGTGAGACCTGTGAGTGCCCCGCTGGCCTCGTTTCGATGTATGATACCAAACTCAGCCATTCGGATTGGGAGCTCTTTGTAACTTCTATCCCGAGAGTCAAAAATAAGGCAGTGACCAGGACAGTTCATGGGCTTGAGCGCCCATTTCTCTTTCTCAACGTCAAGGACGAACATGTCATCTTTGTAGTTCTGCCAATGCCCGGAAGTCTCCCAAAGCTTAACGTTGTACATATTGGGCGAAATAACTTTGCACACGTCAATCGGATTCGGATTGACTGAGATTCAAAAATTACTCACCTTCTTGGTATCCCCTCTTGTAGTACTCTGACTAGAAGCTGCGTCAAGTCGTGATAATAGAGTCTTTGCATTTTTGTCCTTACCCGCATAAGATCTAACAAGCAGTTGTATATTCGTGTACCATGCGGTAGGAAGAAACAGCTTCCTGGACTAAGATCATTGAAAAAGAACAGGTCTTGTTCCTACGAATGTTGAATGCCAAGAGCGAGACCCCCCAAAAATGCGAAATACCTTGCCGATCTTGCGATGGTCACGCTTCGCAGCCTCGGCCAAAAAAGTCTTGTATTCCGTCAGCTGCTTCTTGTCTGGAAAAGAGATACCGTATATCCGCTGCAGAGATTCGTTGTTTGAGTCTCCAAGGAAATAGGACGCAGAATTCTGTGACGCAAATTAAGACATGTTCATCCGCGATCTCCTGAACGCACTTTGGTAACCATGAAAGCTTTGATCCTCCCCGTGTGGGGAATATGAGGACCAACACACAGGTCAATCATAGGGCCACAGCGATAAACAGTGGTGGATGAACCGTCGGGTATCTTGGTCTCAATAAGATATTTCTTGTACTTGTTATACTGCTCTGGGACATGAACGTCCCATCATTCGCGTTAATTCGAGACGGACGAACATGGAACATTTCTAAAAGCTTCTCTTTTGACACGACCAGTCGCTCAAACCTTTGCTTCTCCTTGACCGCGACTTCGGCTAGCTTCTCTAATGCAGTATAGTCGCCATTCGTAACTGGTCTGTTGGAACACGCATGAAGAACAGTCGGATGCTGAGAGATTCATGGAAACGCACCGTTCTGGAATTCCCATTTCGTAAAAGAACCCCTCCTCTGTTGGTGGACCCAGGCATAAGTGGCACCCATAGTGCTTTTCTGCAGCTTCGCCAAGTACGTGGGCCGAAGAATGCCAGAACACCTTTTTCCCTGCACAAACAACTCGATTCATACCACCGTCCGGGAACAAGAAAACAGGCGTCGAATACCTTCCGGATGGTCAAAGTCCAACAACTCTAGCTGACACGACTTTTCCAAAGGTCTCTCGAGATCCCATAAATTTCCGTCAACCTGAGCATAATAATAATAAAAACATTTGAATCGGTTCCGCTACGCACGTCTCTGCGTTCCGCACCTTTGCAATGACGACACGCTCTGCCAAGCTTTTCGACAGCCCTTTCGCAACGACCAGGGGACTCGTCTCCCACGTCTTGCCTTTCCTCTCAGACCCATCAGGCAGGGTAATTGTAATATCCTCGTGTGGTTGCGCTGTTACAGAAACCTGTCTGAGATTTCACTCGATCCGGGCGAACCAAAAAAAAACGTCGTCACCCTGTACGAATTGCTCGTACTCTGCCTTGAGCTGTTCAAACATCCTGATGCGATGGTCAAAGAATTCTGGAGGTGGTTGCAGCTTGGACGCGGAATGAGTTTTTTTAGCAAGGACGTTGAGCTGGGTCGTGCACGATACCTCCAATGGGTGGTTGAAAAGGACCTGCTGCTTCGCCTTGTTCTCCTTGGTGACGTTCTGACTCGCTGGTTCGGATGAGGACGCGACAGCGGATGCCATGGTTCTCCGGGCTGCAGGAACGCAGATGCTGGGTGGATGGCGCAGACGGGCGAGGATGATAGGAGGCCTGACAAGACGAACAAGCCACACCCGAGCGACCATCCCTAGTCACGTTCACTTTTCAACTGACTCATTGTCATCGCGTAAGACAAAAATCTAATCCGCGCCCTCGGCCCGCCACACCTTGATCGCCCCCGCTCGGTCCCCACTGACAATCCCCCCTCTGAACGGCGAGTCAATACACGCCAACGTCGTAATCATGTCCTGATGTGACTTGAGCAACGTCTGCTGGGCATACGTGATCAGGCTAATCCGCTGTATGGGCCTGTTGGTGTGATTGCCTGTCGGGGCATGCGGCCACGTCTCGATATGAGTCAGCTGCCTTCCCGTTGCTAGTCGAACTACAACAGCTGATCAGCTCTTCCCACACATGCCGCAGGCTATCGTGCTCACCTGTACATCGGCCTCTCGTTCTCTGCCTCGAGACCACTAAGGACCGATGTCCGTTCCAAGTTGGACAAATCCCACAAACGGATCTTCCTGTCTTCCGATCCAGTCACCAGAAACCCTCTACCACCGGGATGCGTCGCGTTTAACTCTCCTGGTTCCACCAGTTCTAAGTCTGTGCAATCCAGAATGGCCACCGAAATCGGGTCCGACAATCATGGCGCGCACGTCAGGTGCTGGCGGAGGAATGAATTCATCCCCGGACGTCGAACCTCGCCGCTCGGGTCCTGTCGCAAGTCCTTCTGCAGACTGAACCAGCGCGGCTATAGCTGCGGCAGGACTAGCCTCCGCTTCCACGCCAGGTACCTCTCGCGGCCCTTGCATCGGCTCCGCACCCGTCCCAACCACCGTGCGCGTCACAAACGTCTCGACCAACGCTCCGTTTTCGACATCCCAGACTTCAATCACCGGAGACGTCGCCCGATCGGCGCTCCGCCGCGATGTTTCTACCGCCACCATGATCCACCGCCCTTTGCCCTTGGTTGGATGTATCACGCATTGGTGTATCCGCCTCCTGCTCTCCAACATCCCTCGTGCATGCCAGCTCCGCAGGTGGAGCCCAAATCGAAGGTCCCAGAGTGACAAGACTCCTGTCGACGTCCCTACTATCAGCCACGTCCGCTTCCGATCGATACATATGCATGTAATAGGTCCATAGTGCCGGGAGTTCGTCATCGTCTGTAGCACTTGCATAGTCCGTATATCCATTACGGTAATATTTGAATGTGTCGTCGCGTAGACCAGATTAGAAGTATTGTCTAGATGTAAAGGTGCTCAGATAATGGTAAGAGAACAATGTGAGCTCCTTACCTGCATTGTAATGTGCCATACATGTAATATATTCGCCAGCCACTTCTAGACGATGTTCCCTGACGAGGTGCAATTTACTGTACTTTGGCAGTGCACCATTCTGCGTAATCGAAGCCCGAACGATATGGAGGCTCCCATCATCCGCAGCGCTTGCGAAACAATGTGTGCCCTCCACGATACACACGCACTTGACTCGCGCATGGTGTTGTCGATACGTATGCCGTGGCTTGCTCGTCACGTTCCGCTCCAGACGCGCTGCATCCCAAACTTTGACCGTCTCGTCATCCGAGCAGGAAACGAAAAATGTATGATCGGGGGACACGGCCAAGCCCGTTACGGCTCCGGAGTGAGACGCCAGGTTGGCAATGAGAGTCGCCTCTGTTCGCCTCAACGTCCCATCCCGAGTTAACAGACTATGTCTCACGACATTGCGCCGTCGCACGGGCCCTTCGTGAACTCGCGGGCCAAAATCGAGTTGAAGATCTCGATTGTTGTCCAGGTATAAACTTTCCAGGAGGTTGTTGATCGCAGGCTCTTGACCATCTGAAAATCGTGAGCAACAGTCGAAGCTAAACATCGTACAACATACCATACGTGGAAACTGTATTGACGGATAATGGCGCGCGGTTTCCTCTAATGGTATTTTGTAGGGACAACGGGGAAGATCTCCCCGAGATATCTGCTGAATTCACACCCTCGAACTTTAGTTTAGAGTGCGGTTCTAAAACCCCGGCAACGTTCATCTTGGAAGAACCAACGGCTGGTGCAGCTTTTTGACCTTCAAGGCTACTTCCAATTTGCACTTTGCTAAGCGGTCTGAAAGACGCAGAATTCGCCGTCGATACTACGGACTCTGTTGGGCTGCTTGGCCGTTCTGGCGCAGACGCTGTTGTGGGTGTCATCGGTTTGTTGCTTATTGCCGTAGTTGGGGGAGATGGACTAGGTATGCCTGAACTAGCCGACGCTGAGCTTCTCGGTAGATGTTGTGGGTTCAAAGAAGATGCAGATCCGTTAATTGTTGCCAAACGGCGTTTCAGGTCTTCAAAGGGCGCTGATGGACTGCCAGCCTCTATGCTCGGCATTCGAGGAAGGCGCGCTAAGGTTGACGCCGGGGGTCGCGGATAGTCGGTCCCGGATGAGCGCCGCGAGGAATACGTCGACAATCGAGAGGAACGTGAGATGGGGTCGGACCCTATGCGTGTCTTGAGGAACACCGTATGTGGCACGACACCCAGCTTCTGTAATTCAACGTCACTCATGGTTTTCAAATTCCTCTCCGTCTCGGGTTCCTGCTTTTGACGAGAAATATAACTTTGATCGCCAATGAGGCTGAGTGGCTTTGAACCAACGTACCCACCTACCTAGCTTTAGCATCCGCAAGTTTCAAGATGTACTCTCGCATAGCGGTCAGCTTCGACTCTTCTACGGATGTCATGCCCAGTTGCCGTAGCTTCAACACTTGAGCTTCATCGCTGAACAAGTCGTCTTGAGGTTTTTTAACAAATACAACGAACGGACGTACTCTTCTGTTTTCTTATTGAGGGCAGTGCTTTGCTTGCGCATCAAGGCCACGCTCTCCTTTGGCGATTCAACTTTTGCGGCACCTTTTTTGAAAGCCCTCCAGAAACTTGCCTTGTCAGCTTTCATCGCCCATTGAATCGCCGAATCTAATATTTGACGTGGAAGCTACCGATCACCTCAGTATAAAGTCCAGTACAAAAGAAGATATTGGATTACCGGTGGCTTCATGGTGTTCAATAGGCTCTGCACGTTGACGCTTGCCACATCTGATCTGAGAAAATGACGCAAGGACGGATACAGAATGCACCAAACATCGCTGGAAGGTAACTGAGTCACAGCTGCCGCTATGAACGCAGCCGTACCCTGTCGTATCCAGCAATTCGGATGGTAGAGAAAACCGAGCGTGGCGCTCATGAGCTCCCATATCCTCATTTTTTGGAATAGGCCAAGTTCGCACAGACTTGACAACGCAGCGAGCACCTTTGCAACAACACTCTCTTCCACATCTACAATGAATGAGTCTTGTTGATTTCCAAATAAAAAATAAAAAATGGAGTGTACCTGACAATGCCTGGATCATGAGAGGCAGTATGTATTCCTCCAAGCTTCTCCCGCCTGCACAGGCCGCTACGTCCACAATGCTTTCAAAAAAGGCATGGCGCAATAGCCAATCCTTGTCATTTAGATAAGTAATCATATGACTCAACAGGACATCATTGGTTCTCTGCCTGCCGAGGAAGATGCAGATTGATGAAATGTCGTGTAGCACAGCTCGTTTCACGATGCTGGATGGATCCATCAACAAGGTGGCAAGGTGCTCTTGTATGTTATTTTGAAGATCATGCATGCTGACGTCGTATGATATCTATGAGGAATGAGCGCCTAATTTTGCACGCCTAAGTGGGTGCTCACCTCATAGTGGGCATTATCATACTCTTGCGCGTCGGTACTTAGCTTAAATGCGCCGTGTGCTTTTAGTGCCTGACCCATTTCCAGGTATCTAACGGCCGTATTGGCAATTTGCACGATACATTGAGCATATGTGCATCGTACAGAGACTTCTGGGTCCAGAACGATGTGCCTAACATTGGGCAGTATGTACTCGGGAAATATGGCGGCATTGGAAGGCGTTATGACGGTAACGAGCATTAGCTACAAGCAAAGTCAACACCGATGCTCCTTAGAAATAAATAGTTCCGCACGCACCACTTGGACCAAGGTGCGCACAGCTGCTGATCGTACCATGGGCGCTTCGTCATGCAGCAATTCAATGATATAAGGTATCATTCGGTCCAACTTGGCCTCATCTGTCAAATGGCAGGATAGAGCCAGGAACACGTCGAGTGCGCGGACCTTTGAACTAGGAAAGGAACAGTTGCGTAGATTTGCGGTTATCAAGGCAAGGATGATGAGAGCAGGCCCATCTGGACTGTTGTGAGTAGATGATAGATGGGGCAAGCGAAAGTGGGTCACCTTGTAAAGCTGCTCGGCGTCTTCCATCAGTCGGAGTGTGAAGCATGGAATCTCTGTTTGGAATATGCAGTTCGACCGGCAATACGTCCTGAAATGGTTTCGAAGTCAAGGGTTGTTGTGAGAAGTTAACCCTGACATCCATGGAGGAGCGCTCTGCAGTGTCGTGGTTGAGATATGGTTCAACGCTTTCATAGTCCGCCCATAATCGCTCTATCCTTTGGTCAGAGTCACTAGGCAGGGTGTTTAAATTTGTTTCGGTATTAGACGCTGCAGTTGTATTTGCTGTCGATCCTGGCCTCGCAGCTGTTGAAGGTGTAGTAGTAGTAGGTTGGACAGACGCCGAGGACATATTAGAGGGAAAGTTGTTTGAAAGTTCATTGATTGAGGATACATAATTATGGAGGAATGAATAAAAGGACTCGGGAAATACAGTTCCTCGTGATGTGTGGAGTAGATTGTCGAATGTGGGACGGTCGGAAGGGTTTATGTTAATCATTTGCTTGATCATATGCTATTTGCAACATAAGGCATACCAAACTTGCATTGGACACAAACTCACCGGGACACCGGCGTCATCAATGGCATTGAGCTGTTGGTCTACATTGTACTCTCCTTCCCTGTATTTGAACAGTTGACTGAGTGTGAATAGAGGGGCACCCTCGAGGAAGAGTTCGGCTATGACGCAGCCTGCGCTGAAGCAATCCATGGCTTCGGTAACTTTGCCATCTCTTTTACCTTCATTGCCTGCCATGCTCAGTTTCGACTTTTTCGCACTGATTTCAGGATTGTTGGCAGCGGTGTAAAAGCGTTCAGGAGCAATGTAACAAGTCCTTCGTCCGGACGTGTCGAAGTAGAAAGAAAAGTCGGAGGGGTCGTCGAGGGGAAGATATGTTGGCTTGTACGAGGCGAAATCGGAGAGGTAGACCCAGTTCCAGGACGTGACGAGGATGTTCTCGGACTTGATGTCGCCATGAGACACTTTATGATTACGCGCGTCGCGCAGCGCGGTGAGCAGCTGGAATGCGATCCACTTCTTTTCGATTATGCTGAGAAAGGGCCGTGTGCTGTGCGACGGTCAGACTCTGTCTGGACGGCCCAAGGGACGTACCTGATACGGTCGTACAAATTGCTTGCTATCCATTGCCGGAGAATGTAGCCGGCCTTGTCGGTTTCGATGAATGCCTGGTAGTTGTAGACATTGACGACTTCAGCCAGGGCCTTCTTTTCCTCTGCGATGTTGTGAGTGGCAAGGGCAGGGAGGGAAGCAAAACGGACCTTTCAAGCGTTTGTGGTAGCTGATGAGGGACAGGCCTGGATCTGACTTGACAAAGACCTTGATGACGAGATGGCCGTTGCGGTGTCTGCATTTGACGGTCTTGAGGAAACGCGCGGAGCCGAGGCTAGCTGGAGGGTGAGTGGGAGACGGGAGTATGCGGGAGACCGGACCTGCGCTCGTAGATGATGTCAGTTGCGAGCTCGGCCACGTACGAGTCGATTGCACCGGTTGTGCGGGCGAGGGTGGATGCAGGATGGGTGTTGCCCATGGAGAGCGGCGCCGGGCCGGCCGGCTCTGTGGCGGCGGAAGCGGCGGCTGTGCGGGCGGGCGTTGGCGCAGGAGACGGCGCCAAGCAGCTGGTCTGATGGCTCTCATGTTTGCCATCCTCGCTGCTCTCCCCGCAGCCCGTGCTGTGCCCCAGCCCCTCCTCCAGCCGCGCGCCCCCTCAGCTTCCCCTACCAGCCTCTCCCCCAAAATATGGGTCCGTATCCGCCTTTTGCCGCCCGCTTTTCTAATAGTAAATAGGCCCCGATTCTGGCTATTTCCATCGTCCTCTTTGCCATCGTCGTCTGGCACACCACAAGCCAAGGCTGGCTGCAGGGCCTCTTTCGCGGCATCGCTACTCCCGAGGGCCTCGTTGCTCCCGCGTCCACAAGAGAACTCACCGCCGAGCAGCTGGCCGGCTCCATCAATAGAAACACGAACCACACGACTAACAATGCAGACAACTCTGCACGAGACGCAAGGCCGCGCAGGACACGCAGGGCACGCCGTACCCCTTCGCAAATTTCAACCAGATCGCTGCCCGCCTATATGAAAGAACCCGGCGAGCAGGAGTTGGTCATCATCTGGTGAGCGCTTCCCCGACCGTGCCAGTCATCGTACCAACCTTTAGCTAGTGGTCCAGCGGATATGCGCGATGTCCCTCAACCAGTTGCAACTGTCATGCCTTCCGTGGAAGAAGACACTGAGGAGGCCGTAAACAGAAGCCAATCAGACGAATATCCTCCCCTGGTGCATTCTCCCATTGATATGCCCTTCTTACATGGCCACGAGCCGAACGACGACAACGTACGACAAACCCCCGCAGTTGGACTGGATTCTCGCGGAGAGGTGCCTACCTATGAGGAAGCCATCAGCATGCTTCCCATGCAGTCACCGCCGCTGTCCCACATTAGTCTTAACGACCCACCATCCACCCCCACCTCCCATTCCGGTACCCCAGAACTACCCCACCTGCAGCGGAGGTCTGGTTTACGTTCTCTCTGGAGTGCCATGAGTCCAAATCGTTTATCACAAGCCAGCCATATTCATCGTAATCATCATAGAAACGACTCGGAACATTCTATCAGCTCATCCAACGAATCACCTGCCCGCACTAGAAACGCACTCAGTTATCACGGATCCCCTTCAACCACTTCCATCTTCAGGCCACTTT
Source organism: Amanita molliuscula (assembly GCA_023014405.1). Lineage (NCBI taxonomy): Eukaryota > Fungi > Basidiomycota > Agaricomycetes > Agaricales > Amanitaceae > Amanita > Amanita molliuscula. Next base: position 437,005 of record JAEBUP010000001.1, read on the forward strand.
CACGTCAAAGGTCAACCCGAACCATCAACTCCAACCACCTGACATCACCTTCCGTCATCTCCATCAATTCCATCTCAGCGCCGCTGACGCACACGGCTCTACGAACCGAATTTACCTTCCCCAGAGCCGGCCCCACGCCAGAACAACTCAGGTTGATTTCGTCACCAGTTGCCCTCGCTCGCTTCGGCGTCCCTTACGGTGCCGATGCCATCGCATTCGCAGCCTCCACATCTCGGCAAGACCTCGAACGTCCACCTCCCGATTTCGATGCCTCCTCTTCGACTGCCAACCTTCTACCAGGCACCACGACAACAGACCAGCCTTCCTCAGACCAGGTGGACCCCGGCCCGTCCGAGCCTCCGTCGCCTCTGCCTCGCTTGGACACCCAGCTCGAACCGTCTGCGCGAACCCAACTTGAGGACATACCGCAAAATACCATACATCCCCATGACGAGCATGAGCATGCGCATGCGTCTCCTGCCGGGGCAGACCACGACGATGCGGCTGTCAACAGGAACAGGTCCATTTCGTCAAGACATATGTTGGCATTCCGCCCTCTGTCCGAGTTTGGAGTCCGCAGCGAGTCGAGAATGAGCTCGTACTCGACGCGCTCTTACGCCACCGCCTCAGAGTCAGTAGCGGTTCGGACATCGCCGGTCGATGCCAGCGACAACTCTATATAGCAGCTCAGGGATTAATTAGTTAGACTGTTATCGTTGCTTTGATGCTTTATCTTATCTCATTCGTCATGGACTTTTTTTCAAGGGACTTGAGGATGGTTACTATTCACAATCACAGAGAAAGGATGGATGGAAGCGCAATTTGTATTGATACACGTTTTTGTGCCGTATCGTCCCAATCCGATCCCCCCGCCAAAGAAAATCATTAAGCATGCGAGATGGCCCGTAGCCTCAAAACTATGTTGATATCAAACGGAAGCAAAAAAGATGGGGAAAACCGAAACACCTTGAAGAATACATTGTTTTGCTCGATGTGCAATGCAGGGGGATGCAGAGTATGATATAGATGAGAGGAGCAGTGAGAGGGTATAGAAAGCAGAAAACACCGTAATAACAAGTAAGATGATAAAATTATGAAGAAAAAAAAAACCTAGTTGAGATAGCCGCGACACTTGGCCGATCCGCAGAGACAAGGTATTTTGTCCTGTTCAAAGGGGAAATGATAATCTAACCCATCCATCATCAGCACAGCCCCATCAAACATGGCTCGTTCAACGCACCATAAGTAATTTCTTCACCAAGCTCAATGTCCTGCTTGGCATAAATTACAATCTTCTTTTCGCCATTGATCATGATAATCTTGGCCGTGCAATTAGGGTCACACGAATGATTGATCAGACGGCTGGACAAGAAAGAAAAAAACGTCATTGACAGCCCATTGACACAAAACACGCATAAGCCACATACCCAAGGTTCCCCTTCTTTGTCGCATCGACCACAAGATCTTCGTCAATACGGAACAGATAGCTGCTGCCAATCCCTTGACGCTCGTACGCCATTTCCCTCTTATCCGCAACCTGCGCGCGAACAATCTCTCCCACGTATTCAATCACCATCTCCCCCCTCGATATCTTCTCCATCGCGTACAAGCCCCAGTCATGGATCGGTGACCGCGCAAAGCGAAGGTGCTTCTTCCTTGTCTGGAGCTGGTTAAACTTGAACGTGAGCTCGTTCGCAGCCGTCTCCCCCTTTGATAACGCCACTGCCCGCTGCACTTGGTTGATCTCCTCAAGCCCTTGTGCACGCCTCCGCGCGTTGGCACGGTTTTCACGGGATGAGACGACCGGCTGCGGTGCAGGTTCTTCGATAGACGTGGCAGCCGCGTGGACTGTTGGCCGAGACTGATACTGAGCAACATACGCAGCCTTTTCCGTGTAAGAGATGATATAGAACCCTTCCGTCCGTGCAGAGCCAGTGACATGTTTCCCAAACGAGGGTGGCTCAGGAGAATCTTGGTCTTGATCAGACTCTGGCGTCAAGGGCCTATAACCAGACAATACAAGCTTGGCAAAGTAAAGATCCTCGTCGTCTTCGCAAAGACCCTCGGAAAACGGATCGGGAGGAGGGGTAGGGGGAGGGGTGACAACGTGAACAAGATGCTTTGACTCTGTCGGAGTTGGAGAACGTGACACGGATAATTCGATCTCGGGAGGAGTAGGCAATGAGCCGTCAGGAAGAATGACAGTCTCGGTTTGCGATTTCTTCTCGCTCTTCTTGACTCGTTCATCATCCTCTATTCTCTGCTTCTTCCTGAAGGGTATTTCGTCGTGTTCCTCGGAGGCGGCGCGCTTCTTGACAAGTTCTTCAACTGCGGCCAACCTCTCGGGATCCAGTATATCCTCTTCTTCAGACTCGATATCGTCATCGATGATCTTCCTGGCTTTCTTGACCGGCTCTATCTTTTGCCTCTTCTTTGGTCTGTCCACAACTTCTTCTTCTTCCTCCTCCTCCTCTTCCTCCTTCTGCAATTCCCTTTCAGGTGCTCCTACTTTGATCTCCTGTATCACTTCCTTCTTGATTTGTTTCTTGAAGGACAAGCCTTTCAAACCCCTCTTCTCTAGCGGTTTCTGCTGCTCTGGTAGGCCCGCCAAGTCCCTGATCTTTGACTTTTCTTCAGCAATGAACTGTCTTAACATCGGCGCAACCACTCGATCTACGATGTCCTTCTCAAGTAGAGTCCTGAGCTCGCGGAAAATGCTCTGCTGAGCCTGCTCAACAAGTTCGCTCTCTTCCCACTTGGTCTTGGAGGGCTCCGGCACATCAGCCGGTGGCGAATGTACGGTTAACGTCACAGACTGATATGCTAGCGTCCTACAGCCAAGCACCATAGCAGCACGGCGCGCGTTGTCGGGCTTTTCAAAGGTGACATAGATACCTTGACGATCTCGCAAAACCTATTGTCATCAGCCAAAATGCAGTACAAATGTGCGCCGGCATACCTGGTTGACATGAAATCCTTCGAAGAAAGATTTCACGTCATCGTCCCGTACAGTTCTCACCAGCTGCATCCCTCCCTCCACCTTGGCATATTCCATGCCATTTTTTGCCAGCAACCTGAGGACCTCGTCGTGTTCCATCTCTTTTGGCATTTCGCTCCTGGCGCCTCTCCCCAGTTTCCGCATGCTCAGTTCAGACTGCATCATAGCGCTTGGGGATGGCGAACGCGATATATCTGTTGGCGTTGGCTCATAATGTCGATCAGCAGATGATGGACGGTAGTAGCGCCTTCCTCTGCCTCGTTCATAGTCGCGATCCCAGCCACGATCCCGGTCGTAGTGCATTGGCGTTGAAGACGAAGAACGAGAGTCGCGGTCGCGGTCACTGGCTCTATCACGGTCGCGATCCCTGCCTCTGTACCTGTCCCATTCACGATCCCTCTCCCTCTCTCTGTCTCTATCTCTGTCCCGCCAATCCCTGTCGCGTCCTCTGTCGCGTCCTCTGTCCCTTTCCCGTTCACGGTCCCGATCTCTGTCCCAATCTCTATCGCGGTCCCTGTCCCGATCCCGACTACGATTCCTATCGCGGTCTCTGTCGTAACCCCTGACCCGGCTACGGTCTCTGTCGCGCTCCCTATCCCAACTACGGTCTCTGTCAGGGTCCCTGTCCCGATCTCGACTATGGTCTCTGTCCCAATCACGGTCAGGCCGCGACCAATACGAGGCCATAGATGCAGCTTTGGCATCGACTCTTGCACGTACCAAAGAAGCTGGAGGACGACGGGCAGCGGGTGGTGGAGGAGCAGGTAGTGGGTCGTTCAAGGGTGGTACAGTGCCGTTTGTAGCTGCTATGGTGCCTGTGCTAGTAGATTCGGACGCGCTGGCCGCCGCCTGCGGATGACGTGAAGTAGCTGGAGATGATAATGAGGAAGATGACGCTGCCGGGGCCGAACTCTGAGATAGACCAGAACGTGGAAGCGAAGATTGACCTCGCCATTGAGCGCTTGAGTTGGGAGTCTGACCGACGGGAGTTTGAGGCGTGGATGTGCCAACCTTGCCTAGAGCACTTGGATTCCCGTTAGTAGCGGTAGCCACGGCAAGCTTCTCCTTCTTTCGCTTTTCGTCTTTCTCTCTCTTTTTCCGCTCGTCCAACTCCTTCAACACAGCCTTCAACTTTAGCCCTTCGCCATCCAGCACCGCACGTATCTCTTCATCGTCGCCGACCTTCAATGCCAAGCCAACCCCGACTACCGACGTTTTCTTCCCGTTTTCCTTTGCCACGCATTTCTTGGCCTCTTCGTGCGTACCATACCTCAAAAGGACAATACCCAACGCGCTGCCATTTTCTTTGTCTATTTGGGGTTCAAATCCGAGAAGCGGACCATAAACACCAAAATGACGTCGGATGTGTTGGTTCGGCATCAGTGGTGGTATATTTGTTACAAGAACTTGAGTCGGCGGTGACGGGCCAACGGAGAATTCGTCGTACTAGATGTTATAATTATCAAATGTGAATGTTATAATGAGAACACTCCCCCAAAAAATGGAAGCATGACACGTACCTGATATTTGACCTCGTACAACTCGTTTCTGCCAGGCCGCGAAGATGGCAATCGCTTAGGTCCCTCCTCCTTCCGCGGATCTCTGACTATGACCTGTGGTTCCCGCAAGCCATCCTCACCCTCTATTTCAAAGACCTCGCCGTCCATCCTATGAAGACAATCTTTGCCCTTTCCCTTCCCTCGTATTCGCTCCTGAACCATTGAGCCATCCCCATTTTTACGGATGTGCTCGATAAGTGCGCGGTAGAATGATGGTAGAGGCTGTCCGTTTGGGCTAGTTTGGGCATAGATAAGAGCAGAGGAAGAAGGGGAGCCTTCGATAGCAGGATCATATATCACCTTGAAATTCCGTCCAAAAGGCTGCTCTATCACAGGAGGAGGCCAGGAAGGCAGCGGCGGCAGAGAGTAGAATTTGGGCTCGTCCTCTGTCTTTGAAGAGGAAGCGGCCTGACTGGGCTGCTCTTTTGGCTGTGGTTCCTCGAGCAGTGAACTGGAAACAGCTGGAGCGATCGAAGTGGATGGTCGCAATTTGGAGGCCAAAGTCAATTCAAATGAGATGGGGGCGTGCGGTTGGACTTCGGAAGGCGGTAGGGGCAATGATTGCTCGTGTGATGAAGGTGGAAGGTGTGGAGGCGAAGGAGGGGGGATAGGAGGAGGTTCGGATGATGGAGGTGGCGGGACAGGTTCGGACGTTGGGGGTGGAGGCGGTGGCGGAAGGTTAGGGGAGGGGGGACGCGGTGGATGAGATGGTGGTGTCGGAGGGTGCGGCAGCTCGACAAAGTCTGATGTGGGTGGAAGAGGCGTGTCAGGTGGGGCTGTTGGTGGTGGTGGTGGTGGTGGTGGTGGTGGCGGTGCGTCAGCAGGAGGAGGAGGCGGGCAGGGCTCGACAACGTGACGTGGCTCTATTGTTGGAGACAAAGACCGGTCTTTTATGGGAGGCTCGGGAGGAGGTGGTGGTGGTGGTTGGGGAGGAGGAGGAGGAGGAGGATCGCACGGCGGTTGGACTGGCGAATCCAGCGAGTTAGCTGTCAGAACCAACTGCTGATTGGCGGGATTTGCACGCGGCGACGCTTGCGCTTTCGTGCCGTTGGGGCCTGCAGCGATTGTAATCGATACTGCAGGCCTTGCAAGCACATCGTCGGCGCTGCTGCTCAAATCGTGCCAGCCCAAAGTAGATTGCCAATTCTAAGTCGGACGACTTGAGTCTCGGCGACAGCCAAAGAATGGCAATACTTACGCCCGATGACGACCAACCTGAACCATTTTCTGGTTTTTTCCCCTTGATTGAGATCGGATGTTTGCTGCTGCTGGGCGCGTGAGAGGGTGAGGATGGTGCTGTGGCGGCGGTGGATGTGGCGGGCTGGCCATTTGCGAGGTGCTTTGGAGTATGGAGAAGCTGCTTGGAGTAGATGCCGTTTGTGAGGCTCCGAGGGCCGGTTGGGGGAACGGCACCGAAGCGAGGGGCGGGGACGGGGCGCTGGAGAGACTGCTGAAGGTGTTGGACATTGGGGGCGGGGGCGGCGGGGGGCGGAAGGGAAGCGAGGAGGGCGCGGGGACCTCGCGGAGGCGCCTTTCCAGACATCAAGACGACAGGCGCGAGAGTGAGAACGAGTGTCGTTCCGCCCGCCAAACAACACAAACTCTCCAAGAAATGCAAAAAGACTGCCCCAGTGAGGCTCGAACTCACGACCTTCCGATTAACAGTCGGACGCTGTAACCAACTCAGCCATGGGGCATCCATCCACAACTTTTTACTCAGTAACTAATCTGCTAAGCACATGCTTTGTCGACCCTCCAATCCCTTCACATCACTCCGGCTCCACCCCAGAAATCTTGAACGTCGGGAAATATGTAGTCCCGTTGAACGTTATCGGCTGCCCATGAAGTGTGGCCAGCAGCTCCAGGTAATGACATTGAACAACCGTGCCTTGACCTCGCAGAACTGCGCGAGAAAACCCGTCCGCGTGCTGGAACGGGCAATCAGGCTGTGGACAAGAAGACCAATTAACGCATGGAGTGTACGGGATATCTTTGACCGTGATATCAGCAAAGGTCGTTCAAGATTGGTAAAACGAACCCACATGGCCCACTATCCCGGGGATGGAGATAAGCACAGTCATGCTTGCGACATCCGCCCTGCACATGAGCCCAGCAATGCGAAACCTTCTCAACGCCCGTCGCATGTCTTGCCTCTTCCCGATCACGTCCGAGAGCCCTGTGCAATTCCATGTCATGAACACTTCCACATCAATCGTCAGTTTTACTCGCCAATTCAAAGGTTCACATATGGCTCACTTACAATGCGCAAAATGTACCATGAGGGCATACACCGCTATTTTCTACGAAATGCCAGCATGGAATCGTTTTCCATGCCACCCTCTGCTGGTGGCTTAACGGCGTTTCTCTACACCAACTCCCGAACCTTGGGTCCAATCTTTCCTTTTCAATACTAGAGATGGAGAAATCTGCCTTGTGAAATACTACATTCACGACACTTGGTAAGCCATTCTGGAACTATCAGCTCACGACTCACCGTCACTTGCCGTCATGGATAATTCTGCTTGCGATGCAGTTGGCAAACTGGGTCGATAATGGTTGGCTCCTTATATATGTATGAGGAAAGCCACATTCTCGCCTTACATGTGGTTTGCGTAAAGCGTCCCAGGTGAGCAGCGTTAAGCAGTCTTTTCTTGTCATTGTGGAGCGCAATGAGTGGACAATGCACTGATCCGTATGATCTTTACATCCGGACTAAGCCATTCACAGACGCCCCTTTGTCTTCGGCCAAAACTTAGTTACCGCACGTCAACTTGTACGTTTGCATGTTTGCGACATATAAATGCCGTGAGCACTTATTTATAACTTGTAATCGACCTGCTGAGCAGTGGTGAAAGGGAAAACAATCTATTTCGGACATTATGTCCGCACAGAAGTATCAATACAAATCAGTTTGGTTGGATATATATGTATGGCTCTATTGGACACATGCTCAATGTTACAAAAATATGCGGAGTTTCCATGCTCGTATTATAAAAATATCACATTGCATTACGCATTGTACTGTGTCCGTGATTAGTGAATGACCATCGAATAAATAGAAAGCAGTTGGGCATATTGTCATCTATGATGGCAATGTCATATTCTGTGGATGCAATGGTGCAGCCTCCAGGTCCAAGAACGTCGAAAGCGGGGAAATGGTGCATACGCTTTCGCGGAGGAAGGCTTGACAGTTCCTAAAATGGCCCAATACGTCATCAATACACTCCTATTTCGTTCACCAAATGGGTGTTTACCTCGCAAGGATACTGGGTATCTGAGGGGAAGAAAAGTCGTCAGATCATCGAGAAAAGGCTTCAAGTAAAGTATACGTTACCAGATAATTGCGGTGCATCCCAGGTACGGTGGTGCTTTCGGTTCTTGCCTGAAGTATCCTGGGTAGCAGTCGATAAACTACGAGCGCTAAAGGCAGTCTTGATGAACAAACCTCTTCGTGCGATCTCGACTCGTTCGAGTAGACCTGATTATCTGCTTCTGGCCATTCCACGTTTTTCTGCGCAAGTCGAGAATGGTTGAAGAAATCGGTTGGACTTCGAACATCCTGAAATGGGCATTCAACAATCTTTACCTCCGCGGCAATGCGTTTACACATACCATTTCAGGTGGGAACCTCGCTGGACTCCTTCTATCATCCCCAGAGAAGGAAGAATTTCTCGATCGAACGCCGTCTGGATGAGTATTTAAAAAATCCCTTGATCGTATGTTGGAAATCGGGCCCTGTTCATTTTCGTTCCTAGCCAACAGCAGCGCCACTGGGGTCGCAAATTAAACAGGGAATACTAGATTTCAACATATATGCTTACTGATGTCATCGCGGCGTTTTTCAGCTTGTCGTTCAATGTCAAGACATGTTGTATACCGCATGAAGGCTTCTTGTGTATCCTTCTGTGCACGCGCCAATGACATGCGCGCAGCATGCAGCGCTTGTTCTGGACCCACTGTGAGATGCATAGGAATGTCTTTGGAGAATATTGGACCTACTTGAAGATGCTGCTTCTTGGGAAAGGCTGTCCCCACTATGAAGTGGTGAATCGGGAAAATACGAACTGTCCACTGTTTGCCCGACAAAGAAGTTCAATAAGCTGAACAATGAGTTGTGGCAGAACGTCTTACCATTTGCGTTGCGCAGATAACCGTGATTAGAAGCCTCACCATCAAGGGAGATATTCCGGTGTGAATAGTCCCCCTCATCGAGGGCATGACGAAGCCGCGGATTATGCGGAATTACAGCTGCTTGCCTCTCGATGAATTTCCGGAGAAAGGTAAGTTCCATGTCATCTGGCATCGTATACGGTGGGCCTTGAATATCACCCTTTTGCATCAATAACTCGAGATGGGACATGGTCTTGTCTTTAAGTTGCTGCAGCCATTCATGCAACTCCATATGATCTTGATCTGCGTGAGCGTCGTAGTCTTGTCGTCTTCTGGCTTTACGCCAGTATGTTTTGGTTAGTTTAAGAGCACGGTTCACTTCGCCATCGAGTATGCGGTACCATTCACTGGCTTTGCGATTGAGGCGTACGCAGAGAACGCCTGGCTGAACACGGAGTTGAAGGACGCAACGACCATCGCGGTCGGAAGGACCCAAAACACCCTTCTGGCCCTGATTGCCTCGGGTAGCACCGCGGGAGACATTTCCCAGCTCTGGCCATGGAAGATCATCAGGGAGAGACATGGTTAAAGAAAGCAAATGAACAGAGGGCCCAAGTGGGTTATATGTACGATACAGAGATGATAGGCAAGGATTCGGTAATTTTGGGGCGCCTGTTTAGTTTGGATGTAAGAGGGAATGAGACGAGACGATGATTGATATACGAATCTCGCGTGACGGTCCACAGGACAATTGTCCGATCGCGACAAACGAGCACTCACATGTTTGAATTCAGGTAGACCTCCAGTTGATACATCTCCGGATGGTATATCACTCGTTTCCCACCAGGCTGTCTATAGCCCGTTGAATACGCGATGGCCTAGGACCAATATTAATAATTTCACTACGCGAAGCTGACAACTTCGGATAAGTTAAAAGGAGATGAAATGGTATTTGTCACTTCAGATTTGGAATGCTGACGAGACCTAGCCGACTTTGATTCGTTTGGTAAGCGAAGCAGTGCATTCGATCAATTTGACACTGGTTCAAAATCAACCCCCTGTGCCAAAGGCGCAGCATCCGAGAAGTTGACTGTGGTCGTTATAAGCACCGCACATGAATTGGATTGTATCAACCATACCCGTGCAGGCACTCCAGCGAACATACTGTTTCCATGCGTCACCACCGGATTCCCGCCCCCTGAGTTTCATCATCGTCAATTATGACAAGCGAACATTCTATGGCATTACGCACCATCCTGTTGACTATTAAATGAATTCTGTAAGTCACAAATAGTAGCAGCAGTCCGGATCTGCCTACCTTATTTCCGCCAAACGCGGCTCCAATCTCCGCACCACTAGTGCCAACGTTAATCTGCAAATAAGTCAGCAATGATATAAATCAGCTTTCTTAGCAAGAAAGTCCTCACGTTGACAATGCCAGTGTCAGATCCTGAAGGTCCTATCCACTTTCCCACATGACGCACGTCTCGTGTCCATAGACTGCTAGAGAGACCCTGTATCACCTAACTCAGCGCGTAGAGCATGCATAAAGATGACTACTACCTGGGGAACTGCATTATTCCATTCAATTGCCTGCTGCAGTTCATCAAATATTGCAACATTCAGGATTGGCGCAAATGTCTCAGTCTTCCAGATATGATCCGTCATATCGACAGATTGAGGTATGGCGATGGTTGGCATAACGAAATTTCCAGCATTGAAGGGAGAATCAGAGTATCTTGTACCGCCGGTTAATACTTCGGCATTAGCAGAGCGCAAATGATGAACGGCTCGTTCATATACATCAACAGCAGCATGGTTGTGAAGAGGACCCAAAATAGTCTTGTCAACAAGAGGATCTCCGGGTACAACAGATTTGTATAGTTTCTGAAGGCGCTCAAGAAAACTATCCGCGATATCCTTGTGCAAAAACAACCTTCTGGTCGATGTGCAACGCTGTCCCGCTGTTCCGACAGCCCCGAAGAAGACCGAAGGAACGGCTAGGGAGAGGTCAGCATCCGGCATGACTATGGAAGCTAAAAGGTCCGATGGCAGTCAAACCAGGCATGAAAAAAGGGTTTGACATCGCATACCGTTGTTGCCGCCGAGCTCTAAAATGACCTTCCCAAACCTCGAAGCCACGTGCTTGCCAACAATACGGCCAACATTCTCACTTCCAGTGAATGACACTGTGCGTATCTTCAGTTGTCAGAAAAGTGAGAAGACTTGGGAATTACCGAGCTCGACGTCATGGCTCTCCACAACAGCTTCACCACATTCTTTACCACCGGTGACCAAGCTAGCCACCGCGCCAGGTATATTGTTCTGTTCCAAAACCTTTGAAATTATAGTTGTAAGAGCAATAGAACATAACGATGTAGTCGGAGAGGGTTTCCATAAGGTAGCGTTGCCCGCCGCCATTGACAAGGCAAGATTCCTGCATTTTTTCTAAATTTACTTTGCACAATTTCAGCTTCAAACGACCTCACCATCCATAGACTGCCACAGGAAAGTTGAAAGCAGAAAGCACGGCCACAACGCCCAAAGGGTTCGGAACTGCGGGCATTGTCAAGGAGCTCGGCCGTATATTATATTCCCAGACAAACCTTCCAGAATCGCGTGTCCAGGACGCTCCGAGGCGATCACGTTGCCTTTCATCATCCTAGACAAACCCACAGCATAATCGCACTACGTACGATATAATCAGTAACACCCCAAAGAATATACTCAACATACGCACAATGTCTACAAACTCTTGCACTTCGCCAATACCCTCGGTTTTTATCTTTCCCATTTCCAAGGAAACGAGAGCACCAAGCTCGCTGCGCTATATGCCATGCAACCATGTCAGGCAATTTTAACATCGCGGATGGCGACACCAGACCTTTGCTGCAAGAGCCTCTCTGATCTGACGCAAAATCTCGCCCCTGCGTGGGGCCGGCACGTCTGTAAATGATATATGTTACTTTTTGTTAATCTGGTACAAAAGTCGGGCAGACCACGGAAGAGTTTATACGCTTCTCGTGTGCGCTCAAGAGTTTCATGAAGTTCTTGGGGGCTGGCGGATCTGACTCTTGCTAATACCTCACCAGTAGTAGGACACACTGATGTTAGGATGTCACCGGAACCACGCCATTGCCCATCGTAGACTCCTGGAATATCGTCCGTTGACGAAAATCCCAGCGAGGAAAGGATGCCAGAAGCCCTGTGTGAGAGTCTCCTGGTCGCAAGACCTCTGTTCAGAACAACACGTCGCGCAAACATTAAAAGAAGGGTGGTGGGGGTGGTGGTGTCACGTGGCAAATGATGCTTGGTGGAGGAGCTGATTGACAGTCAAGTTAGTGTGGCGGGAAACAGGCATCTGAAATTTGCATCGATGATGAGCTGAAAAATGCATAAGGCGACCGGATACCGTACAGGATATCATTGTAATCAAAGCAAACACTGCTTATGCGCTGCGCCTATGTCTTCCCAGGTTGAGCAGCTAAAGCATCTGCTACGTTCACTACCTGCCGATTTGCCATTTACCAACCCGAATAGGTCTGTTTTCCGGGGTTTCATGGGATTTTCACCTGACGCTGAATGGGTGGAAGATTGCATGCAGAGTGGTCTGATTTGCAGGCAAATTTGCATCTATGAATCACGCAAATTAGGCTGGCTGAGACACTGCGAAAGTCGCCAATCACCTGGCCTAATTCACGCCACACTAAGTCGAGTCAAAATCTGACAGGACATGATTGTAGTTTCTTTTATTCCAGTCGCCAAGTAAACACCCGCAGTGAACGAGAACCATGAATCTGTACCCCGACATGATATGATAGTATGAACGTGCATTATGCTACGTTGCCGATTTTTACTATTAAGCAGTCCTAGATTGTTCCTGATCAGCTAGAGTTCGTCGAAGAATGCCCCGTCGACCTCAATTTCGTTCCTGCCCTTTCTCCTCTTTACCTTTAAAGGTTCCTTCTCGCGTTTATGTTTTCTTTTTTTGGTTTTGCGAGCCCCAGCATCACTATCTGATTGCTCAGCATCGCTTTTGCCTGATGCATCATCCCCAGCGCCCGCCAGACCGCTTTCCAAATCACTGGCAGCAGCACCACGGTCTTCTCTTTTGCAGAAAAAGGCGTTCAAATTGGACATTCGGAGGAATTCTTCATGACCGACACTGCCAACCCACCATGATCCACCCAGATGAGCGTTCTCATCGTCGTCTTCATCTCCGCGGCGATGGACGCTTCTCCCGTCTGGGTTTTTTGCGCTAACTTTGGGTTCGATCGTTAATTGTCGCCGTCCCTCCCCGACGGCAATACGCTCAACAGGCCATTCACCATGGTCTGTCACGGCACCCAATAATTTCGTGGGGAACAATTGAACAGCACGTACGTAACCATCGGATGATCCTGTAAGAATAGTGCTTCCCGCATCGATGCCTGGTATATCTGAGGGAAAATTGCAAAGCGCATCGATTGATATAGGATGACTTGTGCTTGGATTGAATGGAGTGCCGAGTTGGGCCACATATAAACGTACCCAGGGACACGGTCAACGCAATCGCCCCAGCCCTTATTACGGTTGAATATCGACAAAACGCCGAGCTGTGTGCCGACAACCGCCTTTGCACCACTAAATAGAACCGAGGCCGTCGGAGGATCAAGCGATAAATGAGACATTTTGTTCTTACCCTTTGATAGCAACTATCGATAAAAGTTCATCCTCTTGATCTTCCGAACGGGCAATCGGCTCTTGCTTCCTAGATCTCACGTCCATCACGGATAGGGAACCATCACCGCTTCCATAATACTCGACAAATTTCTCGAAGCAAGTACAACCGTGACTCACCTTGTCGCAACTAGCTGTTTCTTGTCATCCAACCATAAAAAATCTGATATGTAATCGAAATGCTGTCTGTACGTCCGCAGACAATCACGTTGTCTCGGATCCCACAACTGAACACTGAATCAGAAAGGGCAGGGAAAGAAATCACGGCAATAAAGAGCATCAACTCGATGATGCACAATGAACATACACGAACCTTGATAACACCATCGTCGTCGCCAGTTGCTACCAAATCATGCGTGATACATTTGACACGATTGATGGCAGAGCTGGGTTCTAGCCATGTCAGAAACCCCGGAAAACCACACAAGGTCACTTGTGCTCACTCGTGGACTCTAGTCCGAGTGTCCACTTGCTGCGTCATTGTATCAATGACACTAAAAGGTGAACTGGTTATTCAGCGAGAATACAAATAATAATAATAATACGCAATACGCACTGGAAAGACTTGGATTTCCCTACGGCATATAGTTGCGAGCCATCTTCATTGATGCTGAGACCACGACATGAACGCTTGGATGGTTGAATAGTAAAAGTCGATTCATAGTTTCCTTCGCTGTCGTACGCGAAAGCCTTGACGTGTCCCGTCAATAAACCAGCATACACCGTGGAAAAGGTAGGATGAAAAACGACGTCGAATATTTGCGCGCCCACCGGTATCTCCACTGGCATCGTGGAATGAGCACTTGCCGACATGACGTAATCACAATGGCATTGCAACTCGCTCAGTTGATGCCACAAATGATATTCCACATAAAAGTACACGTACAGTACATTCAAGGTATAAATATAAAAGATAGATAGATGGGTACGTCGGAAGCAGAGTAGATAATATAACGAGAAGCGAAAACCTACTCAGTCTGGAAGATCGAAATACGTCCTGAACATAGATTCAGTCCGTAAGCCAGTTGTCCGTATTGCAGTGTGTACATGTAAAAAAAGACGGGGGAAGCGGCGAGTGAAGTAGGCCAGATATCCGTCGGGCATCGATCCAAGATGCCGCTTGACACTGTCAGGTATATCTTGGTAATGGTGTTTCTGAAGACGGGTGAACGTTTGTCGAGGAACGTGAAAATGATAAGCTTACTTTGTTTCGCAACGCACGTAGCAGATCCTGTACAGATTTGCCATCATATTTTCTAAATTTGCCCAAATTCTCGATAAAGATTTTGTCCAGTCGTGTATGCCAGTCATTGCCCACGATATTAATCGCATCGTTCTCAAGCTCTATCAGATAAGGATCTTTAGGGTCCCGACACATGATTTCGAACCGGTCCGACGCGTCTTGCAAAAAGTTCAATCGCTTGCCGGGATTCCAGAAAAACGGATGTAATAGGCACGTTATCGTATCGGGCCTGTTTTTAGCAAATCTGTCAACTCGGGTCCATCTAATTCGAGAAACGATATGCGCACCGTTTAGATGCGTCGGGATCCAGCATCTGTGTTATCAGATCTACGGCTTCAGATCCTTCCTCTCCAAATCTATCCAAGCCCCCAAGATTCTTAGCGTTCTTGAGAATGTTCACCTCTCTCTCGTACTTGTCTCCAAATGGATGCCCTCCGTTTGTAAGGGTGTAGTAAAATAGACATCCCAATGCAAAGATATCGACGGACTTGGTCAATCGGGGTTTCGCGCTGCATTGAGCGTTCGACCCTGACGTAGAGCCGTTGGCGCTGACGACTTGTGCCTACACTTCCCCTTGATGACATCGAGTTATCATCACCGACTTCGTCTAGCTTGACTTCTCCCCTGAGTATTTCGGGAGCGCGCCAACCCACGGTTCCCGCAGCCATTGCGCCATAGGCCGTGGGAGCGAAGCTGGTCTGATCTACTTCCAGCTTCTTGCATAACCCGAAATCTGAAATCAGCATCCTGTAGCTGCCTTCAGGACCAGCGCCTGGTTTTGCACCGGATATAAGAATGTTCTGAGGTTTGATGTCTCGATGAACAAGCTTGAGGGCGTGGAGATGTCTCAATCCACTGGTAATTTGTTTCAAGGCTCGCTTGGGATTAAAAGCAATGGCAATATCCCTCCACTGTTCTCGATCAGGATTTTCAATGATATCGGCAAGCGAAGCAGGGCATAGTTCCAGAGCAATGTAAAGAAAGTTTGCATGCGACTCCTGATAGTAGTAGCGTATCACATTGGGGTGATCATCACTTTCTTGTAATATGCTGACTTCGCGAGAGGCAAGCGTTACAAAATCGCGCAAAAGTCGCTTGACGGCCACGGCTCTGCCCTGCAGGGCACCTTGAAACACGACGGTACCATGAGAGCCGTAACCTAGGGGGGGGGATGAGAGATGATCTTTAATGTCGGCCATACTACAAAACGCATACCTAAGATCGTCTCTGAAACGACCAACGAAGGCCCCGTTTGGGAAACTGGGGAAATTTGGGGGAGAGAGAGGGACGGCGTAACAGGGGATGATTGAGCAACCTGTCCTTCAGGTAATTCAAGACCTTGGTCGTTCCTTCTGCCGTCATCCGCATTTGATGCTATAAATCCAACCTTTTTCTTCTTCCCTCTTTTCCCTCGTCGAACTTTCTTCCTACCAGGCGTAACGGCTTCACCCTCTTTATCACTATCATCTCCCTCATCTGCTTCCGTAGCGGCGCCGGACTCGGTCTTGGATATGCCAAGATTTCGGGAAGAAGCTGATAACGGAATTACTGGCCTTGCTTGTTCGAAATTGGGTCCATCAAATGGTACGACATTCTTCGGGCTTTGCAAGCCTTCCAACTTGGAATCGGTTGGCTCCAGCGTCGAGCTCACGACACCCAATGTAGTAATACCCTTGGTCATCTTGGTTTGCAGCCTCTTCCACGTCACCCACGCCGAAACCACCGCAACCGCAACCATGATCAGCACCATCTGCCATGTCGAGCCACGTCGTATTGGCATGGTATCGTCGGTATCAATCACGCCAGGAAGTATTGCATCCGAGATCCCACCACCTGCATTTCGCCTGTTATCGTCGTGGAATGTCCCCGATGACACTGACACTGGGGGCTCCACTCTCTGGACACCACGTCTGCCATCAATCAGCCTCTTCAACGGCCATTCTCCATCCTCGACTTTCTTTACTCCAAGTAAACATCGCCGATCAGATATGACGTCCGGACGACAGTTCAAGTTGTCAGACGCCGATGGTTTACCTACTGGAACAGTATCATCTAGAGGAATGGACTGCGACGGACTTGCGCCCTCAATAAGCCTTCCAGCTATCATCCTTATCCCCGTTGCCAAACGCAACGAGAGGAAAGCGCTCTTGGGACATTGCGAAAAGACTGCCGGTCTTTGTGACGATTCCTACATGAGCCCATTCTTCGTCAGGCAGGACAGCGTTATGATTTTCTGGTGAAAAGTTGGAAACCATATCTTGGAAGCGTGGCCGGGGTTGCTCCAGTATGAAGGGATGGGAACTAGAAGAGGAGCGTTTAAGAACGTCAAAAGTGGCGACGCTAGAAAGGGGGGTTGAATCCATAATCGTTGAGGGATCGCAAATACGTACATTGGACTGGGGAAATTCCGCATCCAAAGAAATGGTGAATCTGAGCTCCTTTTACGTTTTGAGGTGAAAGAAAGGATGTCCCCAGTCGGGAGGCCCTGAACATAGGCATCATCTTTGGTATGTCTGTACAATGATTGCAGTGCTCGATCTTGGTTATTGGGGCCATAGACGGAGAACGATAAATTCTGGATGGGCGGGCGAGAAGGATGACGGTGGCGCGAAAACGTGCGTATTGAGATGTGATAGTCTTTATAACAGACAATGATCGTTTCCCGTTACATTCCGCCTCGATTGTTAAACAACTCACCAGTCCGTCCGATGAACAACTCGGTAGGCGAGGCTTTGCTCCCCTCGAGCTCGTCCAAATCAACGTCTTCGTTGACCAAATCACCGGATGGGTCCCACGGGCACTCATTGTTCACTGTCGCCTTGATTTTCCCCGTTTCCAGCTCAATAAGCAAAAACGATGTTTCTTTGCGACCCGTGAACGTTCTGGTCCCTTCTTCGCTCCCAAAGGAGTAGGGAGACAGTTCCACCAATTCAGACATGGTGAACGGAAAGCGCTTGAGAGGACTGGAAGGATTTGTCATGAGAAAAATGGCGCCGGACTGCGGTTCAATGATGTACGTTTCTTGGATGTCCGACTCGTCCGTCAAGTCGGAGTCGTATTCGACATGGTCTGTGCGCACTAGAGGGATGAGTGGGGGAGGAACGGAGGAGTTTGAGGGAATAGGGGATGAGAATGAAGATATGGACCACAGCGGGTCTCCGGTGGTCCTGTTGAGCGCGTGTAGCTTTCCATCGACAGAAGCAACCAGGACGATGTCCAGCAGGTCATGGTCTGCCAATTTATCGGACGATGGGGGAGCGTGAGGTGGCGGGATGCGAAATGTCGCAGGCCGATCTGCGAGGGCCTGGAGACTGGAGGGCGGATGGGAGACGAGCTGAGCGAGGCAAGCGAATGCAGCAGAAAGGGCGAGGACGAGGAGACAAAGGACGGGCGTCATCGAAGGACATTACCGCCAGCGGCGGCAGGCACTGGTCGAGGCAGTGTTGAGTACGGTTGAGTGGCTGTACATTGCTACAACCGTAACTGACGAGTGTTATATACAATTAAATACGCAGACGCCGTGCACAATCCAATCGAAACCACAATCAGCGCGTAGCAGAACGCGTACCGACACCGCTGAATCCACGGGTCGAACATTCTTCGGCTCGATTCCGCCCTTCCCCTCACCTCAAACAGCCTGACCCCATACAGGTGATCAAACAGCCTGTTGGGCGCCGTGACTATTCGTGAAAGTCTTCTCAACGCCCGAGAACGATGCTGCATCGGCCTGGGAATAAACGGATAGCCAAACGAGATCCCCCTCATGGACCGTTTGGGGTCGTTCAATCTTTCTCTCCGCTGCTCGTTTGGCTGCTTTTTCCGCCACCCAACGCGTGACGGGTGGAGGATCCCTTCCTTTCTTCTGTGACGACACGCGTGTCATCCCCTGTACAGGCTCTTGCTCCAGCATCTCCATCTCCTTCGTCCTCTTTCTCCGCCCACAGCAGGAACCTAACGTTTCCTTCCAATACCTGGTGTTGAAATAAAACTCCCAAAACGTAAGCCGCGGCGGCTGCTCGCCAAAGTGGGTGAAATGCCATCCGCCAATGAGCCACAAGAACGGGCACACGAATCCTAACCAGAACGCCCAAAACGCCGGTGTTGTGTCGAGCCATCCCTGCCTCTTGGTTCTAAGCACAGTCACGCGCCCACCGCTCCCGTAGCCCGCATCAGACTCCCACCGTCTCGCAATAAACGATTCAGATGCAGACTGGCCCTGGGATCGTCCAGAATTGACGCTCGTGCGATCAGCCCTAGACTCGCCCGATGGAGTGGGTTGATGACGAGGAAGAGCCTGAGCATTCTCGTCTTGTTCATCGCATTCCTTATCTTGTTCCTTTTCGTCTGATTTCTGTGTCTGACTTTGGTCGTCACTCGATGCGGTCACAAAACTGTCCGCATGAAGCGAAGCGACGTCGTCCGAGGTATATTGGTGGGATCCGCCTTCCTCGCTTCCAGGAATCGTCGACAGCCCACCAATGGTTCCTTGCTCATGCTGACGCGATTGTTTGGGCGCTCTGAGCGGAGGTCCGGACGCTGCATGAGTCGGGTGTGGACCAGGGAACGGTGGTCTGAGATCGAGCGGAGGCAATGATGGAGCAGGTTCTGCCGGTTTCGGAGCTGTCCTTGGTACAACAGAAGAAGTTGTCGATGCATGCGTTCGTGACGAGGTTTGGGACACCGTCCGATTCAGAGGGCGCGAGATGAAGGGTGAGGAATACACCGGCGATGGCCCTAAATCATCATTCAATTCAGCTCATCCGGCAAGTAGATTGTCGAGGACACTCACGAGTGACTTCTGAGCCTTGCGACACGGACTCTCCTGGGCTAGGATTCGTATTCGTTGTATTATTCGTGTTCTGCCGTGAATAGGGTGTTGCTGAGACGTCTGACGAATTGTTCATGAACGGCAACGACTTTGTCTTCTTTAGTGAATCTGGGGACACATAGTCGACCTCTGCAATAGGTGACAACTGCTTTGCCCTTGGATAGTCATATGCTCCTGCAAACACGTCGTTGGCAGCAGCAGCCGCTATCCGGTCCACCAGTCGTAGAGTCTGAACTCCTTGCACGAATTCAGCATTGGTATTCAGATTTAGCCTCAAGTTGAACCTTCCTGTCCCACCTTGCGTTGGAGAAGAAGGCGAGACAGGCGAGTCGGATTCCGGACCGTAGGCCACAAAGTAGGTTTGTCCCTGCTCAAACCTTGCTGACCTTTCTTGTGCATATGTCTCCGAGGGTGGCGCAGATGCCGATCGCCCTATCTGATCCGCAGCGTAATGCCTCGTCCCCCTGGGCTGGTTCTCATGCGGATATGAATAGTTGTTCATAGAATCTAGACGTATGACCGCCGGAAACTGGTTGTGGGCGTAACGGGCCATTCGGTCCTGCTCTTCCGGCGGAAGATCGGCCATGTCCAATTCATCCTCCTGGTCCTCCTGGTCCTCATCACCGCCCAAGGCTATCCCGATTTCTTGAGGCGAAACCCAAGCAACGTTGGGAGGCCCAGCACCACGGCCTAAAAACGTCTGGGACTGCGAATAGGCAGGTTGCTGGTACAGTCTGTGACTCTGTTGAGCGAACGTATATGACTGCTGTGGCTGTTGGTGCAGCGATGAAAACGACGTTGGGTACTGGTATGCAGTGATGGCAGATGCTGAGCTGACGCTTGCGCTGGAACTGCCATTGTGTGCGCTTACGAGGTTGTCATTGTCAAAGCCTGTGATGGAACTGGGGGACGAGCGAGGAATGGGAGCGCTGATGGCTAGCGTGTTGAGCTGCAGCGGTTTTCCGTCTTTTGAGGTGCCTGGCGATGATGTGGACTCTTGATGTTTGCTTGTGGCCGGCAACGGAAGACCTGGTTCATCTCGATTTGTCGAGCTGTAGCCGGGGAGACGCATGCGGGAAAGGAAAGAAAACATGTTTCGCTGATCTTGGGCTGGAGTGTATCGTATCTATGAAGCGCAGCAAGCAGAGAAATGCCTTTAATGGGGTAGAAGGGCAGGATGTGGAGACGGTATTCGCGACAGGACAAAGGGTCAGGACAGCCATGTGTGTGACGAGGGACATGAGTTTATATAGATGAAGTGGCCTCGCTCTTTGCATGCACGCCTGCCCGATTGATAGTTAAGAATGGGGAGAAGAAGGAGATGACAGCATTACCTTGATGGCATTAAGCTCTTGATGCCGGGATAATGGGCCACGGCGGGATTTATGGTGGCAGACACGCTGCGCACGCACGCGGTTGGCGTGTGATGGCCGGAATTGCAGGCAGCTCGTGGAGGCCGCGAGGCATCACGACATCCGACCTCAAGCAATCAAGAACTAGAGGAACAGATAGTGCACAAATCAGTCATTCATGTTCTTCCTCAGCCAGTTCGTCCACCTCGTCCTCGTCCGGCAAAGGCACCCTTTCCGGTTCCACATCCTTTGCAGAGTCGCCGCTCAGCACCTCATCCTTGTCCTCCAACTCGACTTGTTTCACCCCCTGTGTCACCTCCTTTACTTCCTGCGGCGGTGATTGATCCTCCTGTTCGCGTTCAGACTCTGGTGGCACAGACCAGCCGCCAAGTTCGTCGACGTCGCCAGAGGACAAGACGCTCTCCCCCCTGGCGCGTTTCGCAACGGACCCGCCGGCGCAATCTGTCCTCCCTACATGAATGCATCTGTCTGAACCCGCGTCGTCCTGCTCGGACGTGCTTAGCCTCCGTTTCCGCGGCTTGTGGGGAGCATTGGATGTTGCTTAGGATGGTCAGTGAACGGCGGTGGCAAAGGGGGGGGGCAACGAGCAAGACGTACGGTCGTCTTCCCAGGGTCGGTCAGGACGAGGGATGACTGAATGCGAGAGACGTCGGATGAGACCAAACATGAAGTGAGCAAGGTGGTGGTGATGCGCGTGCTGCTTTGTTTACGTGTTGCGGCTGTCCCACGCACGCCCTCTGCTCGTCCGTGCAAGCCTCTGTGCGCCAGACATCCCTGCTGAAGGGGGGGGCGAGCATAGCATCCGCAACGCGTCCAAAGCACGCTTGTTGAGGCTTGGTAAGGCGAGGAATCCATCGCGTTTCAGCCGAGTCGCATCCCAATGTTGTCGCGCTTATGTCAGCGGATCAGATCTCTGGCATGACTCTCGACGTCCTTCACTTTATCGACAACAAGGGCGGCAATGCTGAGGAGATTAGACAATCCCAGCGGAAACGTGGCCACCCGGTAGAGGTTGTAGATGATGTTATCCAGATGTATGCCGATTGGGTCAAGAGTAGTGTCTGATTTTGGCTTGGATTCCTTTCTGTGGCTGATGGTGCTTTGCAGTGGATTATGATATCAATACCCTTCGCAAAAAAATCAACGAGGTGCAGAAACAGATCTCCGCCAAGAAAAAGGTATACCTTGGTCTGATGGTTGCTGTATGCGGTCTGAGTATTCGTAGGCGAAACAAGATGCAGACGATCTGGTGGCGGCCAAGAAAGAGATAGATGCGCAGGTAGAGGCAAAGAAAAAGGAGACAAAAGAATTTGAAAATCGCATGAGGAAAAAGGCGGCTACGGTTGGCAATATTGTCGGCAAGAATGTGCCAGTCAGTTTGACGGAAGACGAGAATACCTTGTTGCGGATATGGGATCCCAAAGGACTGGCAGAGCCAGAAGAGCGGACGGGGATTTTGCCGCATCACGAAGTGCTCCTCAAGCTGGATGCGATGGATCTGGAACGAGGTACGAACGGCGGCACGCGGTATAGGAATGAATTATATCTACAGGATATGTACAGGAGCCAAGGTGGTTGGACACCGTGGCTACTACCTGATCAACGATGGGGTGGATCTGAACCAAGCGCTCATCGCGTACGGACTCGACTTTTTGCGAAAGAAGGGGTACAAGAAGATCCAGCCGCCGTTCATGATGAACAAGGAGCAGATGGGCAAGACTGCGCAACTGGAGCAGTTTGATGAAGAGCTGTACAAGGTAGGTTGGTGGTATGGTGCGGAAGATGGGCTGCTGATGAGGAGTTTGCAGGTTATTGCATCCGAGGACGAAAAGTACCTGATTGCGACGTCTGAGCAGCCTATTTCTGCGTTCCACTCGGATGAGTGGTTTGAGAGCCCTGAAACGCAGCTTCCGATAAAATACGCGGGATACTCGACGTGTTTCCGCAAGGAAGCGGGGTCTGCAGGACGTGACATGTGGGGCATCTTCCGCGTGCATCAGTTTGAAAAGGTGGAGCAGTTTGTGATCACGGAGCCGGGAAAGAGCTGGGAGATGTTTGATCAGATGGTTGCGACGAGCGAAGAGTTTTACCAGAGCCTGGGGACTGCGGTACCGGGCAGGTGGGGATTGTGTCTGGGGCGCTGAACCTGGCGGCTGCACAAAAGTACGATCTGGAAGCGTACTTTCCGTACCAGAAGGCGTACAAGGAGCTTGTGTCGTGCTCGAACTGCACGGACTATCGTGAGTGAATTACAGGAGTGTGGGGACGAGTGCTGACGGGTGGCAGAGAGCCGGCGACTGGAGGTGCGGTGCGGGCTGCGGTCCAAGGAGCAGACGCGGAAAGTGTACGTGCACATGCTGAACGGGACGCTTGTGGCGACCGAGCGGACGCTGTGCTGCATTGTGGAGAACTACCAGCGTGCAGAGGGAGTGGAGATTCCGACGGTGCTGCGTCCGTACATGCAGGGACGGACGCTGCTGCCGTGGCATAGTGTTGTGTAGTGGCTGTGCAAACCCCTCTGCGATGAGCAACGGCCTGCTGAGTCCTGCGACCGAAAAGCGTCGGGCGGGATGGACCGTCCGCCTGCGTGTGCGCCTCGCCGCCCGCTTCCGCAGACGCCGCCCGCCCCTCCTCGTCGCCGTCCTCGCCGTCGCCGCCCTTCTCGCGCTTTTGCTCCTCGCTCGCGCACGGCGCACCCATGGCCCTTCCTCTGCGGAGGACTCGTATTCTTCCCTCGTCTTCCACCGTGCAGACCTCCAGCGCATCTGGGCCTGGGAAACCGCAAGCGGCCACTATCCCAGCTTCCGCCCCATCCCGGACAACATCGCCTTCAAAGGCCTCCTGCACAACCCTGCCATTCCTTACAGACCCTCCCCCGCAAGGCCTCCACGCTACCGGTCCTCCAAAGACCCCTCCGTCTATGTCGGCACTCATGGCGTCGGTTCCAAACGCGTCTACCTCGACATCCAAAGCCAGGCCCCAAACACCGCCTACCCTCCCCGCCCCGTTCCCGGCTCCATCGCCGACATGGACATTGTCATGAAGCACTGTGATTTCTCCCAAAACAAGGCATGTTCCTTCTCCCCCTCCGCGCTCGCCTCACCTCCCTCCCTCCAATAGTACGTCCGCGACTGTCTCGAGGTCCTTCGCATAGGTGGCGGTCTAGATAATGGCGATAGACTCAGACGCGGAAAGATGGACGATTGGCATTATGTTTATATCGAGCAACCCAATGACGAGGATCCGCCTCCAATTGCTTTTAACGATACCATTACGACATCCACAGACGCTCCAAGCGATGATGAAAACCCCGATGCCGGTTTTGTTCGACGACGCGGTGCAGAAATGGAAAAGGACGTTCGTCTTCCACCCAGCACGACCTACAAGCCTTTTTATTCGCTCACCACGCCCTCCCGATGCGACCCCGACAATCCGCGCCTGTTCCATATGTTCTGGGCTGGACCTTTTACAGACAAGCCTTACCTCGCCCTTCTTTCCTTCCTCTTCACCCAAAACACAGGTATCCACTTGCGTGAATGGCCAACAGACGCCAATGTCTGCCGCCCTCTTTTCTGGCTATGGATAAACCCTGGTCCGGCTGCCTCTGTCCCCAACCCAAACGCGTTGCATGACATGTTTGAACAGCTCAAGGCAAACCCATGGGCTGCGCCCTTCCTCCATCCAAGATTCAAAGACATTATCCAGTTCAAGTTGTGGAATACGACGGAACAACTAGACGGTGTCCCAGAAATCAAGGATGAATGGAGAATATATAAACATGCATTGTTCAACTCGGGTGGTCAGGTCATCAGCGTCAAGGCAGAGGATTCAGAAAAGACAAGCGCCAATGCCACTACCACTACCACTACCACGGCGGATGACAACGAAGACATGACCAAACGGCTGGGCTCAAAGTCGAGCGACTCGTACGATAGAATGTCCGTCATTCTCTCCGACATGGCACGCTTCGTCCTCTGCCATCGTTTCGGAGGCATTTACCTCGATGCCGATACCATCCTCCTACGCGACTGGGAGGAACTCTGGGGCTGGCGCAGGCGCCTTTGCATACCGCTGGTCTCGTTTGCCAAACTACAACACCGCGGTATTGCGCATGAACAAGGGTTCCGCCCTCGGGACCTTTCTCTTCCGCACCGCTTTGAAAAACGGCCTCGACTTTCACCCCATGACAGTGAGCAGATATACTGCAGACGCCGCCACAGAGGGCCTGTTGCTCCGTCTGCCGGACGCTCTCTTTGACTCTGCGTGGCTCAATACCGAAGACTACCAAAGAGACAGACCTCCTCAGCCCTATTTTACTTTGCAAGTGTTTTTTTTTTAAAATTATCATCCACCCTTTTGCCCTGACCCTGATACATCTCAAGATTTGAGCACTTTTTCGAAACACCCGCGCGCGACGGTGCTGCACCCCAGGCTCTTGGTTTTCGCGGTTTCTTCAGAGGTGCCTACTCGTACCACTTTCACAATTTCTGGTTTGTGTTCTCGCTTTTCGGTCACTTGCCACACACGCTCATCACGACTGGCTCAGGTGGAAACCATTCGATCCCGCGCGCAACTTTCCTGATCTGGGGCCCCGATTCAAGCCCGGAGAAGACGCGGCGCGCGCAGCTCTGCGGAAAGAAAAACTAAAAAAGTTGGACGCGGGTCGCCGTCCCGTGACAGGGCAAGGCACGCGATCATTATTAGACACCAACAAGGCAAAAGCTAAAACTCTAGATGATGAGGACCGGGTAGAAAACGACAAACGCGATCTCGACTGGGCCGCCGTTCTCAAACGAACGTTCGAGGGCTATGTACGCGGCGAAAGACCCAACATGTATGGCGAATGGATGCGATGGGACTGATTGTCCCCTCTCTCTCTCCGTTCCCTGACTTGCCGTCCGGTCCGGGTGGATGAACCCTCCCTTTGGCTCTTCCTTTTGAACAACATGGAGCCTTTCTGTTTCTTGTTTGTTCAGCACATACCCGAGGGTTGCGAGGGCGACTCCATGCATACGATATATTCTATATATATATATGTAATTACCACCAAATAATCGACAGCACGCATGTTATATAACTCCAAAGTACGGTGTGGGAAAAAGCCTGGTTGATGGTGGATCGCTCCCGTCCGCCGCCTCCTGTGTACCTCTGGGCCTCGTGTACCAGAACCGGAAGAGAAAGTAAGGCCAGCAGAGTCGCTTCCAAAAGGACACCGCTTCATCTTTGAACATGTACGAGCTTTCGAGCGCGATGATGAGCCAAACCGTGGGCACGGTCAGCACCACCGTAATGATAACGTATTGAACAAGGGTGCCGTACGAGTTTGGACTGATCGTGGTGACGTTCATGCCAAAAATGCCCTTTGCGGAAACGTGTCAATCGCCAAATGGTTCACTTTTTCGTTTGACTCACATTAGCATACGATGCTGGAAGAAAGATCATGGTAAGATATGAAATTTGCCTCATCTGTCAACTCAGTTAAACCAACGTCCTCTTGTACAAAATAAATAAATAAATGCCACCTACAGCTGTACGAACTCGGTCAAAATCGTTACAAGGTAGTCATCTGGGAAAAAAACTTGCCTGCACTGTCTCGAACAGCTGCTTCTGTCATCCGCTTCATAGTCCTACTATCGTTGATGTTCACGCTGCTGAATACCTTTGGGTCACGTCAGCCTTTGCAAGTTCCACTGTTAGAACCACGTACCAGATTCATGACATTCTTCAACCGTTGCTCCTGCGAAAAACGCGTTGTCTCCAAGCGCTCCACTTCTTTTTGCAGCATGCTACATTCTCTTTCAAGTAATGGATCGCATATAGCACGCTGAGCTTCCGTGAGTGCCGGGTTAATCGTTTCCTTTACGAACAAGACAGCCTTCCTGAATGACTGAAGAAGGGACGAATAGTGGAGGTGGTGAGCGCGAATAATATGCAGCTCTTGTGTCAGATGTAGCGAGTTTGTCCGTAGCACCTCAGCTTCCTAACAGACATGATTAAATTTCCGTGCTTGTTTCTTTTGAAAATAAAAAATCCTACCAGCTGAACAATATACTCGTTCAACTGTTGCAGAGCTTCATCCCATGCATAGGCTGCTTGCCAAATGAAGATCAACAACAAGAATGTCGGATCTTCGGCTGTATCCAGCATCTTTTCCCAGTAGACGCTTTGGCCTGTCAAGCAAAATTGAATTCGGAGAAAAAGGTCGTCAAAACGCGTTGAATTTACCCGCAAACCGGATGCGTTCATGAAGATAATTGGCTTTGGTTGTTGGCAAATCCATGTTTGCATGATAAGAAATGATGGTATTTCCATTTACATTGCGGATAAGATGCACCGATAATAGGTCGAGGACAAGTGCACTTTCTTTCGGCAAAAGTCCTCCCGAACCATCTCGACGAGCTCGTTTGAACTTGAGTCTCAGAGGAGCTTGGATATCAATGACGTGTGAAACTGTTTTGACCCGTTAGCAAACAACAAAATCATGCCAAGAACGACTTTCCATTATCCTGGGGATAAACGGACTCAGACGAAGCCTGCGAGTCTGAACTTTTTGGAACCAAGTTGCCCGGGACTGCCTGGATGAATGGCAGAGTAACAGTTATATCTGCATCATGGTGATTATCTACAAACGTATTCATGAACGACAGGAACCGTACGGTCGCCGATGGAGTCACGTGGATCTTCTTGAAAACGTGACGGAATCCAATTTAATGAAGAAGAGAAGAAGAATGGTTCTATATTATACCTGCAATAAAAGGCCTTGAGCTTGTTCTCTGCATGAAGGGAACCACTTACTTTCCACCCAGCATTTGGAGGACAGGGCCAGACAGATTCTCGACAAACAGAGCTCGCACTCGAATACCTGGTCCTTGCTGCACGTGTTCTCTGTAAGTTGCACTAATCCTGGCAACGACCACGCACCTTGTGATCCTTGAACCAGTCCCATTGTTCATCGAGACTTTGTTCATCATCCCTCATGTCCAATACTCCAGCATTCTGAAAGATGCCATTTTTGGTGACGTCCATTAGATGTATACGGCACAGCAAAGAGTGGTCATAATCATCGATAGCTGCGCGAATTTTGCACTTCTCGACCTGACCAGGCGTCCAGTTTGGAAAACGAGATTGTGGATAATTTTTCCAACAATCTTGGCATAGTTTGTGATCGCAGTCTTCCGGGACGGGCGGAGCGCCACAACGCAGTTGTTCCTGATCAATAGCTAATGCGAACGAGACGTCGGTGAAAGGCGCTGTGAATGAGATTAACATGATACTAACGATCGTGAATATCAATCCATGGCCAGGGTGCCGAGGGTGCTGCATGACGATAGGGTGGCGGAGGAATGCGGCGTATCTCAACGGGGACAGTCTGGGGGTAAAACGCGGTCCTAGCGCTGACCTAATGTCAGAGGGCAGGGTCACGATATATGATAGTCAGCGCGTACCTTGTGGGAGCAGCCATCACAGAGCAGTCGAGCTTTCCTCTACTTATAGTGGACAGCGGTGATGCCGTAAGCACCGCATGGCTTATCTGCATCAGGGTCCGGAATGTGACAAGGGTTGGCATACTGAAGCCTGCTTCAACTGGAGACGAGAAACTACATCACAGCGCATGTAAATATGTTCGTACGAGCGAGCAGCAAGAGCAAGCAGCTGCTGTGGTGTGACATTGTGACACGGAATGTCGAAACCTCGCGACGACCCACGCGACGCTACTCTCGAGACCAAATTCACTCTCCCCAACGCATGGCATAGAGATGGCAGCGGTATGCACTTTTCCTACTTCTGCTGCAGAGAACTAAACGTTGCTCAAAGATACTCTCGGTTCGTCAAGCATGTTCTTCGCTGGCCTGATCATGGTGACGAGGAACAGGTCGGTATCAGAACGTGTCAATGTAGCCCTTCGCTTATGGACAACCCAGGTACTTGGCATGGCCTGCGGTGGTTTTTGCCATAAACAGTCTGGTCAACCAACATCCTCTGCGTTCCAAAGATGGCCAAGCAGCAGGTTGGAGCAACCTCTTGTGCGTCTTCAATCTAATCCGACTGAGACCTAATCGACATGTCAACAGTTTATGCGCCACGGCTCTTTTTGCGGCTTACTTTCCACTCTTCCTCATGCCCACGTCCGCTCCGTCTACGTAATCCGGACATTCCATACCCAGCACACAGGTTGCAGAATACTATAAATATTCTGTATGAATTACATATTTACTCAACTAATACGGCCAAGAAACTATGCTCTCATCCAAGAAATATCAACTCATACAAAGAGTGACGTATTCAGCCCATGTGAGAAGTCCAATACAACAACGTGGCGGTCATGTGAGGTACTATTTCTTTGAGCAAGTTCCTTGAGATTGGCTGCAACCGCGACTTACCTGACAATTCGTGATACATCTAATTTGACATCGAATATGTGACTGGTGTGCTTTCCCATGAATTTACGAATCAGTTTTCCTGAAAAAATGGAGTTTTCAGACACTTGACTACGCAGAAGGACAGTTATTATCATGCCTGTTCTAAGATCCCAAAGCTTCACCGTCTTGTCATAACTGACACTGACAAGACGGCCATTACGTGGATCAAACGACAAGGCACGCACAAGGGCATCATGTCCAACCAAAGTGCGCAGACATTCGCCTGTGGATGCCGACCAAACTTTAATCTTGCAGTCATTCGATCCAGAGACAATCAGATCAGCCTAGGACAGGTTTAGCCACACGTCTCTGGGTAATATTCGCTTCACCTTGAATTCAATACAGGCAAGACCTCGATCATGTCCTTCGAATGTCCTCAGTCGCTCCCCACTCTCAATATCCCACAAAATCATCTTCCCATCTCCGCTGGCACTGACCTATAAATTGACAGTGGCAAATCAACAATATACATCATAAACCAAGGACGTACCACTCGACCGCTTTGAAGGCCGACAGCATTCACTGGACCTTCATGTCCGCGCAGGGTTCTATGTGGCTCAAGTGTCTTGCGATTCCAGATTCTTACGACTGCATCCTTTGAGCTTTTCCGGTGGAAAACTCAGAAACCCGCTTCGATCCATCCTGCAGACACTTACCAGCTAACGATCCATTTATTATCAATCTTCAGGTCCAAAACACCACCAACATGACCTTTGAGGGTGTCCCTGACTTGAGCTTTAACCTCTCTATCATTTGAATCAATTTCATCCCCGACAAGAGGACGGCCAGTCCATATATCCCAAACACAGATTGACCAGTCGCTGCTTCCACTGACCATGAATCCTCTCTTCGGTGCCTTGATCTTTGTCGTTGGAAATCGCTGATGTATTTCTGCGCAAGCTTGGCCAGATAACCTATTCTGATCTGGAGTGACATCTTGCCCAATTTCAGATGTACCATCCATCGTATCCCAGTTCTGATCCCAATCATGCTCAAACTTCAAGCACAGAACGCTGCCGTGATGCGCGCCCCAGAATTTGCCAAGCAAACGTCCCGTGCAGTAAACTCCATACTTTGATAGTGCGGTCGCGGGAACCAGTTATGATTCGTTGCGAATCAAATTCCAAGCAATATACACTAGAGGATGCTCAGAGCGATTAGAAAAGCCGAACTGAGTGCACACCTGTCGTTGTGAGCGGGAATGCGCATCACCTTCGGTTCCCATTTGGATCCCGAATCCGTATTGGGAATACCCTGGGGAGAATGTGCTTTGTGCTCATCCAAACAGGATATAGCTGTTTGCATTGGCATCGCCGGGCCAGACCACCGCTTCTCTAATTCATAGCGTTCCCGATACAACTGACGCCAGTCCAATTGCAATGGGGCATTCTTGGGCGAAACCAGATGCGGCCTTGCATAACATTAGTCTAGGGAAACGGGGAGAAATGTAAACACTAACGTGATCCATTTTGACGAGAGCCCTGGTAAGGACAATGATTGGAATGAAAGCCATTCACCTATAGGCGCCGTGGGACACTTGGATGCAACGTGAAATTGACTCCGATCACCGCTGGCCGTTCTCTGAACCTGCTTGTAATCCACCTTCGCTAATTTATTACGTCGCTGTCTGCTCAACTTTTGATCCCTATTTGCACGCCGTAGATCTATGGCCCAGCGTCCTGAGAAGAGAGCCTGCCAGACAGCGTTGTCGCTTGCCAGGGCCCGCCACTTGCGAGACACTGCAAGGCATGCGAGAATGGATTTCAAGGCATCAGGGTCCGGTTCCGGGTATGAGTATGTTTCTAGGTCCGTTGAGCCCTGCACAGGCTTTACAGGAGGCGAAAGAGGCGTGCAAAGTAATATGAGGATGTGCAAGGCGAGTTCCGTTGGTAAATGCGATAATATGTCTACGGGGATGGACAGATCCGCAATGTATAGAGGGGAACGATTGTCAATGTCCCAGTCACATAAAGCAAAGCGGGCGAAGTGTTGCATTAGCACCAGGATATAATAAAAGATAAGCCAGGGAAGAGGAAATGTAGAACACAGCAGAAACCAACCAGAAGGCATGCTTTAAACTTGATCACAATGCGGCCAACACATGGGAATGTGGCAGTAGTCCGCAATGAAAAATGAACTCACCAACTCCAGTGACAGCACGAATATCAATGAAGCATGCTTCGTCATCAATCAATTCCCCTTCTTCTCCATCCAACGGAGCTAATTCGCTAAAATCAATCAACAGACCGTCGGTATCCTCACAAGCCCAATCAGGAGTGACGGGCTTGGCCTTTCCTTTTCCTTTCCAACGGGGGAATGTACCACCAGGTGCAGAAGCTTGTCGCGCCGAGAATAAGGGAGAGTTGGGTGCAGCAACCGACGATAGGGTAGATGGTGATGGAGTAATAACATTCGGGAATATACTCTTGCTTGGAGAGGATAAGGCCCCCCATATGCGTGGAAGGAGAGTTTTCAATGAGTATGACGGTGAGTCTCTGTCATTATTGTCGGCAGAGCTATACTGGCCTTCAACCGAACTGGCAAAGCCAAATGGATATACGCCTTGAAGAGTGGTGTCCGCAAGACCGGCGACAGTTGATCCGCCGATAGCGAGACTTGGACTGGAATAGAAACCACGTCTTGCATTGGATATTTGCAAGGCAGCACTAGGGTGTCCGTATTCATTTACATGTGAACGAATGTCATAGTGCGAGGTGGCATGTCCATTTCCCAGGCGTCCTCCATCAGCTGAGGCTTGCCAGTAATGAACAGAGGGAAGAGAGTCGACGTCCACGTCGATGATTGAGAAATCGGAGGTTGGCGCAGGGGAAGGTGGGCGTTGAAATTGCGACGGGGAGAAGCCTTCGAAATTCTCAGAAGACATGACGAAAACCGCGCAAAAACGAAAGCGCTGTTGGTTTGTATGTCAGGGTCCACACAGGAACTGAATGCGACACACGATACAGGTGCTTGAACCGGCAGGCACGCGACGCTCCGGGTCTCAGCCCGTCATGTACAAAGTCAAAAAGAGGCTGCTCGGGTCTGTCTATTAATTTATCAACGCCGCCTCAATAGCCGCCTTCACCAGTTCTATATCAGGCTTTTCAACATCCACCACCCTTCTCTCCCTTTCTAGCAGCCCGCGAAACTGAACGGGAAGCACATCACGTTCAAAGTCAAATCCCTTTACGTTCTCCAATGCCAGAGAAACCGCATTGGAAAACTTGGCCGGATGTGCAGTAGAGAGCACAATCTGGTACGTTCTTGGAGAACTGGTCCTTCATCAGATCACATGCCATACAGCAATCCATGTTCTTACTTCAAAGCACTGACAATGTTCGCCACAGTCAAGCCAACAGCAGTGTGAGGGTCAGCTATGTAGGACTTCTCGTAATACGTTCTGATTGTTTCCAGAGTCTAAAAAACCTTAATGTTGATCTGTGCTGCATACGGGGATGGAACTTACTTGATTATCGTCAGCTCTTTCCGCAACAAAGTCCCGCTGCGCAATTGCAAGGACCGCTGGTGATACCTCCATTCCGCCATCCTTTTTCACCTTGTCCATCCACCCTGCTACCATATCGCAGGCCCCTTGTCGCCTCATTTGATGATCAGAAGCCGGCGATACTTCATATGCAAGATACCACAGGAGTCTTTCAAAGTTACTCGACACAAGGATATCCATTGCAGGACTGAAAGTCGCCTTGACTCCACTCGCATCTGTAGAGGTCTGCTTGCCTTCCGAAGAGGCAGCATCCACAGACGAATCTACCTTTTCATACCGGCCTGTTCTCCAAAACCTTGTCAATATGTCATTGGCGTTCGTCGCCACTGCAAGTTTCGTCATTGGCAGTCCCATCCGCTTTGCGTAATACCCAGCCAAAACATCACCAAAGTTGCCTGTAGGCACGACGAACTGTATCTCAATTTCATCCGGGTTTGCAGATTCGGGAAGGGACTTGAGCAACTGAAAATAGGAAAGCACGTAGTAGACGGTCTGAGCAAGGATTCGAGCCCAATTGATCGAGTTAACAGCGCCAAGGTGGTGTTTCTTGTTAAATTCTTTGTCGGCGAAGAGTGATTTAACTATGTCCTATAACTTAAAGTCAGTCACCTCCAACCTTCCTATACGTAAAGTATACCTGGCAATCGTCGAACGTCCCTTTAACTGCAATATTATGGACATTTGCATCAGCCACTGTCGTCATTTGAGCTTCTTGTATGGGAGAAACGCGTCCTTTCGGATGTAGAATGAAAATTGATATATTCTCCTTGCCGCGTAGCCCATATATCGCAGCGCTAGGTTGATCACTTTAAGGGTCTTACTCATAGTCTACACAGATGGCTGCATACCTCCCGGTATCTCCACTGGTAGCACCCACAATGGTCAACGTATTTGTCTTTTCCTTCTGTCCTTTCCTTGCATTTCTTCTCCGCAAAAAGAATTCGAACAAATTCCCAAGTAGCTGGAGGGCAACGTCTTTGAACGCGAAAGTTGGACCATGGAACAGCTCAAGTATCCAAGTTTTCTCTCCTCCTTTCTTCAATGGTATAATTTCTGGATGTCTAAATGTCTTGTACGATCTATCGACAAGATCTTTCAGCTCGTCTTGGCTTATCTCTTCCCGCGAGATGTAAAGCGATAACACTGCAACAGAAAGTTCTTGGAAAGTGTAATTTCTCCATTTTTTCCAATCTGTTGGCAGAGATGGTATGCTTGCAGGTATATACAATCCACCATTTGGTGCAAGACCAGCAAGGACGGTCTATTGGGGTTACTGAGTTAGATCACCGTGCAGTCAGGTATTTATGGGTCTGACCTCCTCAAACGAGAGCTCCTCTGAGCCCCCACGCGTTGAAAAATACTTCATGCAGAGATGTCGAAATGATAATCAGTGATCGCTACAAAAATCTCATTTGGATATGTTTATGTCTTGGCGGGCGGGGTTCCGGCGGGTGGTCGGACTGTAAGAATTCCTACAAAAAATATGAGACAACATATATTTGCCAAACGCACTGCTAAGCCCAGTGACCGGGACCTCTTAAGCACGTACGCTTCAACCACAGAAGGTCAAGTGAGCTGCAATTGCACTATGAGCTTGTATAGATACCAGGACACGCTGCCACAGTTATAGGGGTCCTCGACGGGAGCACTTCTATCGCGATGTGAGACACAGTATAACGTGATAATGGAGGACTTCACTTATAGCATGGCTTCCTCTAGGACCTCCTAATCATCTGGTATGGATCTCTTCCAACCGCATTCTCAACAGGCCGGAAGCTCCAGGTCCAAGCGCGTTCAAACTCTGCTTCTGCATCCCAAGCCCGAGAAATCGCGCTATCTTCACGATCCACTACTGTACACTCATACTGAAGAAGACGACAATGATGTGGAAGCGGCTGGGCATGACTTTGAATCTCGGACAGGTTTGACGCAGCTCCACGTAGACTACCGCCGTGGCGCCGCCAATCATTCTACCGACACCTTGACCCACGACTCACGGTGCGATCGCCAAAATGGCGCGTGCCCAATTTATCACGAGATCCCGCTTCGTCATCGAGCAGTGTTCCAGAGGCGGGTGGCTGTTGGTGGTCGAGTGGCAATGACAGTTCTTCTATTGCTTGCTGTCTGTTTAATTGTCAGAGAATAGTTCGTCATATTTTTCTCGGCCTGAGGCTTTAATTTTCAATGACATTTCTTCAGTTGCATGAATGATGGAAACCGCAATTAGCACAAGCAAACCAGACCACTTTTATCTTCCATCCTTGCAGACTCAAATGTACAATACCTAGTGTATATTATAACGAAAGTTTGTATTACAGAAAGATCCGTGAGGCAGGGAGTAAATAAATACATTATCATCGTGGTTGGTGTGATATGAGAACAGCACCGCGTACTGGTTAATAATTGAGATTAGTGATGATACTTGAAGTCTTCGGTTGATGGAACCCAGTATCTCTGCGACCCGTCAATGGGTTGGGGCGACCAACTCTGTTCGGTCATAGATATTGAATGTCGTTGGCGTTGATTAGCACCATACGGCGTTTGGTGCAGCAAATGGTGATTATGTATCTGTTCCTGACTTAGTCCATCCGCCGGTAGTCTTATTCCATACAATGCTGAACTCGTCTTCTCGTACACAGGAGGACTGGGCATTGTTTCAGCCATCCCGGTGCCACCTATGGGACTTCCATTGATAACGGAAGGAGACGGTTCACCAGCAGTGTCCAATCCAACACCTGTATAGGAGGCGTTTTCCTGCATTTGTGTTTGATCGTACGTAGTGGCATTGAAGTCGTCATTTGAATCAATATGGTAGTATGCATGTGCATATGTTGAACTAGTAGGTCGGTCTGGAACGACGGTCCGAGACACTTGTCCATACGAAGATGTCGTGACCGGCATACTGTTCCCACTTGGTGTGTATGGCGAACCGATCGTCGAGGGTAAATGATCAGAAGATCCATAAGGGCTAGAGTTGACAGTTGAAGATGCTACCCCTTGAAGGTACGAGGAGCTGAATGAGGTCCTTTGTTGTTCCCGATTTTCGTCGCTTTCAAATGATCCTGTACTCAATATCGGGTTGAACTGTATACCTTGTGGTGGCTGCCGCCCACGATCATATGCATCAAGGTGCGCGCTGTCATTCATGCAGGAGCCGTTATCACCATCCCTCGAGGATTGAACTGTGAATGATGTGGCCTGGGATGATCCATGCGAATTTTGATCTAGTGAAGGTGGAGACCGATAAGGAGAATTTTGAAGCAATGACGGCATGACGGATGGGTTGGAATCCTGGGGATCCGGCGGTGGCTGAGCGTTACTGGTAGGATTAAGCATGTAACTTAAAGCCGGTTGCAAGTCAAAACCTTGCCGTTGTTGGGAAGTTCCATCGTCCACTCTTATCTTTGAGGCCACTATTGGCGAGTACCCAACCTTGGGCTTCAATCCCTTTCGCACACGTATTCCAACGGGTGGATAATGGTGACTTTTTTTCGCATGCTTCTTGTCCTTTTGCCCGGTATCTGGATCCCTGCCATTCACCAAGCCATCCGGGCTTCGTTGCTTACTTGTCAACATATCTGGTGGGAACCGTTCTTGATGAATCATTGGGGGTTGATTTCGTGGAGCCTGGCCAATTGGTGGATTGCTGTCATTCGACGACTCGGCACTGAAATACCCAGCTCCGGGAACAGTTGTTTGTTCGTGCTTCCGTTTAATGCCATGCGCCAGAGCATGGTTAGAAATGATAAGGAACCTTTTTTGAAGCCTTTCAAATAATGATTTACATTCAGGAGGCAGGCCGGAGTCTCGCAGCATCTGCATCCCTGATATGGCGCTGTTTACCGCGTTCTTACTGATCTGAGACGCATGGAATGTAGTTGCATATGTGCATATAATGACGGCATCCAGAAGAGCTTTCTCCACCGGGTACAAGGCGAGCAACAATGGGACCTGCTGAGGATGTTTTTGGTAGGTCTTACAAGACCCTAGTTGGAGCGATGCCTGAATGACGCACTGAGCGGCACTGAGGACTGGATGCAAAACGGGGTTCCAAACGCTACCAGATCCTTTCTTCATGTCGTCAGTCTGAGAAACCTCGTTTGACATAGGTGTTGTTGAAGTGAACATGGGGTGTCGCCGGAGGAATGGTAGATACGCCATGATGATCAATCGTTGCGCAATTATCACCAATTCGCATCTTTGCATCTGAACAGCATCTCTCTCGAGCCTGTCTGTTCCTAAGCGTTCTTCCGGTGAGCAGAGAGCATCTCCTTTCAATTTGTCGTCTCCGGCTTTCAGGCGAAGCGGTGGCGGTAAACTCTCCAAAAAATGGTTGACTTCTGCTTCTAAAGCAGCTGCCTGATCGAGAGTATATCCGCAGCAGCAGTCTGGATATACTAATTTGTACTTAATCATTTGGGTAACCTTCGTGAGCCTATGCAACTCGTCAGCAATCATACCGGCGTACGAAGAGAGGACAAATACCGGCACCGAGCACTGTGATACAAATCTGCGGCACGGTCCAAATCGTCAGTCGCTAGAATTTCCTCTGGTTCTTCGTGGTCGCTATCCACCTCGTCAGAAGACATAAATGGATCAGCACGGCGTGGAAGTTTGATGGGACTGGGCGGGACAGATAAAAGGGAAGGATATCCAAGTGTGTCGGATATAAATCTAAAAGGGATGACTTAATTTGGACAACTGCAGACATATAACAGGACTCACAATTCATAAAAGACGATGTCCCACCATATCAGTGCATTTAGACCATCCTTTCTTTTCCGTCTTTCCCAACTTTTGGATCTTTTCCACCTCCCCTTGCCGTTTGAGTCCTCCCTTGAATGTGGTTTACTCGTTCCAAGTCCCTCGTCTTTATAACGCAGTGATTGCTTTCCTGAATTTTCAAGTCCAAAGATACGGGTCATATTTACCATCTTCGCTATCTGGGAGACCGAGTAAAAATTATAAAGCGGTGAAGTTGAGCAACTTACTATCGGCAACAGCTTGCTCAGGCTGTTTCTTTCTGCTCGTAGTCATTCTTAAGTTGAAGTTGTAATAGCTGGTATCCAATCCCCAAAAGGCTTGCAATCAGGTAATCCAACCTCTCTTCCTCGTTGGCATTCTCGGCTTTGCCGTTATCCTTGTCGCTGACAGTCGGAGATATGATAACCGTATTTTTCTCCCAGATATCAAGGGATTGCTGAGCCAAGGCATGAAAAAATTCCGATGTTTCCCGCCTGTCTCGGGCAGACATTTGATTTTCCCCATTATTTAGCGCCTCAGAAACAGCGGCACCCATGGCAAGCACCATGCAGACCGTTGCAAAAAAAGGGAGGCTATCGTAACGCTCTCTTGCAATACGTTCCTGATCACTTGTGACCTGTTCCGTTCCGGCATTGAGCTTCGTAGCTTCCTGGACAGGAGTTCTAGATAGAGACTCTAACATCCCTGTCCTGGAAGAAGCACCACCTCCAAAGAAGATTTCTCGAGCTCTCACACTTACTTTCCCCTTCTCTTTCCGGTCTAGTTTCGCGGACGACCCCCCGACAGTCAAGCCGCGGCGGCCTATCAAACACAAGGCGCGAAATTTGAATGCATCCCATTGCGTCGACGAAGAAAGGCGCGCCTTTCCTTTTCCTTTTTTGTCGCCTTTTTCCCCATGGCCACTTTCATCCGAAAGTAGACATGCTGGGAAGGGTACGGGCCTTGCAGCAAATACATTAGCAGCGTTTTGCAGCAGCAGCTTTGCACGGGCGACAGAAGGAAAGTAGTCGATTAGAGCAGGCGTCACACAAGGCTTGCCAGCGGGTGCATCACTGAAACTCAAAGCCTCACTTGACGCCTGCGACGAGGACGCGGTGGATTGGGTGTGTTGGGACGACGGTGAAGGATAATAGATGCTTAAATGAGGAAGATGGAGATGGTCCATGTGTTGAGACCGCATTGTCAGGTTGGCGTCAGCGACACGTGAACACGAAGAAAATTCAGTATCGGGGATACCTTCGAGTTTGATCCGATTGTTTTGATTCGAGATCGAAGAGCTGCTCGACGGCACATTTATCTCTAGGGGAGGCAAATTGTCATGCTCAAGCTTGTCAAGCCAAAGGGATGAAAGGTCCTGTGGCGATACTGAAACAGACGCATTGAGTGAGCCTGGTGAAACCGAATGGTGCTGGTGGTAATGCTGCCATGAATCAGCTTGCGAGGCCGCTCGTCGGGAATTGAAAAACGACGAAGCCGGGTTAGCGGACAAAAATTGGGAAAACGGATATGACGACTGGAACACGGGAGGTGTCTGACCAGAGGTGATTAACGACAGGGTTGCTTCGACGTGAATGAGGCGATTATTGAGGGAGTGGAGGTCACTGGAAGGTCGTTGAGTCGTGGTATACGAGCGAGAGGTAACCGTACACTTTTTCTGCTGCAGCAGGTGAGTAGATGCATCTTGCAATGGTGTCGCGCTTTGTGCAGCTACCGCATGGATTGCGCCTATCACATTTCAGCTTGAGGCGCTTGCACTAGTTCACCGTCAATGACAGTCGTCACTATAATAATAGAAACGGACTTCTGCGCAGACGACCGTGATCCTTGAGCGAATTTGGCTGGACAAATGTTGAACGAGAGATTGGACAGACACGAGAGACTCACGGCACAGACGAGTGGGCGAGGAGCGGGACTGAGTTGTCCATAGGGAGGACAAGAGAAAGCGGGATAAGGCAAGCAACTTAGTTATTCGCCGCGGATCCAGGAACCGAACAGTCGTACCTGACTGGACGCTTTCAATGTCGACACTGCTAGTACTCTGCGCTACATTGAACAGGGAGACAGTCTGTCGGCCTAGCTATCTATGCTTGCTCCCTCCAGGTTTCGTCCCTTTATCCATATATGTATCCGCCATTTCTCCATGTTGCCTGACGAGCAATCTTGATGATGCTGTCTGGTATCTCACATCAAGGGAAACTAATGCATGCAAATGCTTCCGTTGCTGACATCCGATTTGGGTGGGATCAACGCAGCACTTGAAGGCAAGGCCGATTCAGCAATCGAGTACCTGAGTAGGACGTGGTGACCGTTTGAAACGAGTGATGTTGATAGAGAGCCTGTCTAGGTTGATGGCTCCATGTTGGCATCATATCATAAAAAGTCCTAACTCAGACAAGCACGTCGGCTAGACGCTCCGAAAGAGTGTTCGCACGTCATTGTCCGTCCTGTCATGAACTAACAAGGTCGGCCCGGAACCCAAATGTTCTTCGATTCTCATAGTCGTGCGATTTTATCACTGAAATGGATATTCGACGAAAGCCCGAGAGTTTAGAAAGTGGATGTATCAATATTACCCTGCTTTATCCTTGCGTCCTTCACATAATTCTTCATGAGCCATACCACCCTCGAAAGATTCTGCCCGAATTTCGCTGATACAGGCACAACATCAAGGCCACTCAATTCGGCCTTGACAAAATCATCTAATCTCTTCAACTTGGCTTTGGCCAAGTCAATCTGCTCCTGGCTTGCAGAACAACCCTCGGCCTGACCGACCAATAAATCTGCTTTGTTAGCCAATACCATTCGTGTTTTGGAGCTCATTCCTGGCATATAAGCTTCGAGTTCGTTCCGAAGAACAACCAGATCTTCCCAAGGTGCAGCTGATGACAGGTCGACGACGTACACAAGCGTAGAAGCACGCTCCACAGAACGAAGGAATTCGTGACCAAGGCCAACATTATCAGACGCCCGAGCAATGAGCCCCGGATTATCCGCGACGATGAAACGAAAATCTTCCGCAAGGTCAAATCCGTGACCTGGCATGTAGCTTGCCGTCGGCTTGTTTGACGCAGAAGCATACCTCTGATTTCTAGTTAAGGCATGGGCATATTCACCCCGAGTCATCTTTTCCCACTCTTTTGCCGCTTCAATGGCCGTCTCGTCATATGTAAGAGGTTCTGGCATTCCGTCTTTCATTAATTCGCCCTCGAATGTCCCATCCCCTGCAACACGTACAACTCCGATGACTGGATTCAGTGTCGTGAAGGCGTAATTTGCTACTTCAGTTTTTGCTCTTCCACCTGTCAATGCACGCAATAGAGTACTTTTACCCGCGTTGGGCATTCCTACTAGCCCTATATCCGCGAGGATTTTTAGCTCCAGTTCCAGTGTAATTCGTTCACCCTCTTGTCCTCTAGAAGCGAATTTGGGTGACCTATTCACCGTCGATATAAAATTTGGATTGCCCAGTCCACCTTGCCCACCGTTCGCTACCAGATAGCCTAACGGTTCCTGTCTCTTCATACCCAGAGAAGCATTGACATCCCTATCCACGACCAATTCTTTGTCCAGGTCCAAATGTATTGGTCTTTTAAGTTCCTTTTTTCGCCTTGCTATCCGGCGCTCTCTCTCCTGCTGGTACAATGCAACTTCCGCTTCTCTAAAAGAGTCTTTCTCGACGTTTGCCTCCTCCATCATTGGGTAATGCAGCCATCGCGCAGTCCGCATCCTCTCTTGGCGGACGTGGGGCTCAAGGCCTTCAAGGGACTCTTCTTCAGCCTCCCATTCATCCTTGGCTCTACGAGGATCGCTACGAGGGAGTTCCCGGACGACAGTACCAAGGGGAACCTGGATGACAAGAGGGGGCGCGGACTTTCCATTTTGCCAAGATCCTCGTCCGTGTCCACCATTTTGGGCGTGCACCCGAGGCGGCACGGATGATAACGTGGTTAAATGGGGCGTGGGCAGCAAATACACGTCTCCGCCTCGCCCTCCATTTCCGCCTGAAGGAGGTCCATTCGGCTTGAATTTCTCACGATGGAACGCGGCGCAACCATTTCCTCCTCGACCTGTGCACTTTAGCTATTTCTGCAAGTGTGCCAATAAATCATCTTACCACCACGGACCGTGACTATGAGGTGATCGAGAAACGTTTGGCCCTGTGAAAATGTTAATATTCCTACACTTTTATTCATCATCGTTATACCCCTTGCTTCCGTTTCCATTCCGTTCTTCTCTTTCGCTTGTAAGCGTCCTCTTCGCAACGTGATATATTCGGAAATCTATTGACAGACGTGAAAGAGAAACATCTGACAGCATGAAGTGGTCTTTGGGCGATCAACATGATTACATCAGCCGGACGTCCTTTCTGCAGAAAGGACGCCCATGGTCTTGCCAGTTCCTCAAGTTACAGGGGAGATGCACACGCGTGTTCTATCCTGTATCGCGTATTTGCGGAGTATCCAGAACGGTTTCTCCGCTTCAACCAAAATGCCGTGGCGCTGTTCTGCCATGTGTACGAAAAAGCTAGCAAAAATAGCTGGCTTGCGCCTCGCGTACATAGCCAGAGCAGGTAAATTATAGTAACATACATAGAAATAGTGCGTTATGTATCACCGCTGCACCGAATGCAGCATTTTCGATTCCATTAGGAAGACGGTTCTCCGGGAACCAAATCCAACTTTAGAACCTATTGTTTCCGGCTGGGAATTTCAGGCGGTTTTCGGGGGCTCAATTATGCCAATACAAGGCGCTGTTGGGCGCTGGAATCCATTGAGCTTCATGGAATGATTATCACTAACAGCCTGGCGTTATGCGTGTGAACCCGTAAGCGTACCACATAACATGGAATGGTACTATGTTACTCCACTGAATGTTTGTATACCTTGAGTCGGGGCGCATGTTATAGTTGCAATGCCATGAACGCACGTCACGCTTATGCCCCTGTCATCGTCTAGTACTTTGACCATCTACAGTATAAGGTTACCGGGACCGCGCACATAGTAGGACGTTTTAAGACTGGCACAGCCAAATGTTCACATCAACTTGCAATCGCAATTTTTTTACTTGACCCTGACCCGAAATGAAAAAATCAATTGAAATCACCGATCGCGGGGTCCTGTGCGGGAGCATTATAAATGAACAGTACATCGGGGTTTCTTCCTGTAGTGCCAGGTGCATCTCAGTGGTTGTAAGTGTGCTTACCTTCTCCGAGACGACACATGATTGACATCCAATAAGACGATAGGGCCGGTCCCCCACCAATATCCACCTCCTTGCAGAATATAGTAAACGCAGAGCCGATTGACTATCATGCGTCCCAGCGTTACCCTTATCACCATCGTATACTTCCTCAATGTTGGCCTACTGGCGCTTGCACTGCCACAGAGGGGTAGTTTTCCATTATCCGACATTGCAGCACGGGACTACGTCGATGTACCGTCAGACATTGATGCTCGAGAGCCAACCAGTGCTTTGGAAAAGCGGTTTGCTGGCTTAATCAAGGGTCT
Organism: Amanita molliuscula; assembly: GCA_023014405.1. Classification (NCBI taxonomy): domain Eukaryota; kingdom Fungi; phylum Basidiomycota; class Agaricomycetes; order Agaricales; family Amanitaceae; genus Amanita; species Amanita molliuscula. The sequence goes on from JAEBUP010000001.1 coordinate 480,031, forward strand.
TTTTAGTCTCGGAAAGGTGCGTTTCTCGTCGAGGTTCCGGATCAAGTGCTGAAGGAGTGCTCGTAGGTCATTAGAAATGCCATCAAAGGAGCAAAGCGGCTCAAACATATCAAGCACATCCAGCATGGCATTCAGAATCATCAACAACAGCAACAGCAACAAAGACCACGGCGAAAGCACCACAGGAGGCGTGGGTTAGATCCTCGAGAGGAGCGAGAGCAACTTCTCCGACTACACAGCCAGGTAGCATTGTGAATGAATATCACTCAACTGATAACTGACGATCATTCTAGATCGTACGTCGCATGGAAATTCAAAAGCGGCAACTCGATTATCAATTGGAGCTCAACACACGTCGTCTTGAGGAGCGTCACATGGATGCAGGTTTTGATGAACTCGATTAGAACGTAATCTCCGTCTGCGTTTAATGAGGTTACCTTACTGCGCTATAAATCTGCTTATGCAAAACAAAATGTGTGATATGAATACAAAATAATGGCTCGATAAAGAACAATGAACCGTCATAATGGCGTCCGCAATGTCATGCTAAGATCATCATACGACGATGTCCCATCCGTACCCGAGTTGCCCACAGCATACGGCTGCATGGCTGGCATTAGCGATCTGGAATTCCCCTCGTCACTGCTTGCCGCCCAGGGCATTGCGAGATTCGTAACAGATGAAGTGCTGTTGCTAGAAATAGCGAAATCTACCAAGGCTTGTATGGCCGATTGGGAATTTGCAACGTAATCGGTCCCTCCGCTCACATCAAGAGCGCTCATCGATGCGGAGTAGGGAAGGTCAGCAATATTCGTCATGCATGAACGTTGGCCTCCGAGATGCCTTTGCAAAGGGGCTCGAGTTTGATAGACCTCGGGAAGTACAAGATGAGTATCACTTCGACTCATTCCTTGAGACATCTGGAGCAGACCCGGACGGTCGTTGTAGCTTGAGGCTCCGCGATATTCTGGTGGTGTACTGGCGTGTGTTTGACCGTCATCGGAAGAATTGAATTGGTCCCAGATAGATTCAGATTGGCTATTGATACCTAAGTTTTGCGACGTGCTATCGATGGAAGGTGGATACTCTTGTTTTATGAAGGTTTGCTGCAATCCGGGATCTCCAGAAGTTGGTACTGAGATCTGTTTTAGCCATTCATCTATCGCGACACGTTGCTCGGAACGCTGTTGGGTGGCCAATGACAATGAAGGACTAAAGTACGAACATTCGAGACAAGTCGTACAGACGTTGGCAGCGCAATTTGCATCTAGATTGGGAATGCTTGTAGATTTGATCGGTTCACAACCGGCACAGTGGCATGACGCTCCGCAGCTGCATGCTGACGTAAGAGAGAAGCCCAGGCGTTCCGCCTGGGAGCCAGAGGTAACCAATTCTAGCATTGGTTGCTCGTATAATCCTTGTAGATACGACATCGATTGGCCCATGTAATGTTTCTCGTGACTCAACGGATGATTATGAGTCTGATCGTGAGCTCGCCCGTAGGGGCTGAACATCACGTTGTCGTGCATGTTTTGACGATTTGAGAAGCTATGAGGCATGCCCGAGGATAGATCGTGTACGGGGCCGACGCTCGGGGGACTGGATCTTGTGGGACGAGGTAAGACTGGGCGAAGCTCCTTAACACGAGCCAAGATATGGGACATGCTAAGTCTTGCTTGAGGCTGCTCATCTACGTCAACCTCTGCACTCTCGCTGGGATAGGCGGCACTGCGGGACGCAGAGCTATACCTAGGTGTCCAGCAAGTGCAAGGAGCACCAGATTTGCATTCACAGCCACATTGTTCCTTGACTGTGGCTAGGTCAGCAACTCTGAAGAGGGCAACAAAAGATACCGCTCAGCGAGAGCTGCATACCGCCATGGCACGAGTCTGATATGGACCCATCCTGAGTAAGTTGCGACGAGATGGCCGCCTCGAGTTCCTGAGGCAGACCATTTGGAAAAGCCGCACAATGAGGGATCTTTGTGCCTAGTGGCTATTGAGCACGTGTCGGGATGAACGAGATGAGCGATACCTTTCTTTCCGTTGGAGGAAGGTTGAGGAAGAGAAGTATCTGGTTTCACTTCACATATACATTTGACGTGTACTTGTTTTGTTTTGCGTAGTTCGCGGCAGTGCTCGCATTGGGTGACTGGCCTGCCCTTCTTTTTGATTTCATAAAGGGGCCTGTCCGTGTGCTTACAGGTTGAAGAGCGATGGCCTTTGATACAAGTTTCGCTGTCAAACAGGTCAGGAAACGATTGGAAGGATCCGGGAGGACGCTGACCAGGCGTATTTCTTGCTGCATATGAGAACCTTGTGCAAGATGAGTGCATATATTGAGGGGCAAGGAGAGGACATACCATGGTGGGGACTGGGGGCACTGCGCGAGGAGACCCCGCCAGCAAAAGGGAGAAAACAATCAGGACAATCGAGATGAGAGATGCAGGCTGTGTTTTATCATGACTGCAAGACGGAGGTCGTTGTTGACCAGAGTTGATAGGGCCGCTTCCTATATGAGGCAGCGCACGGACCACAACCATATATGGCTACAGTATCCGTCTGGCCCGGATCGCTCTGCCAGCCCGGCTCTCGCTTGGTCGTCCCAGAGCTTCGCTTATCCACCATCCTATCTCAACCATCTCCGTCAGGTCCACCGTCCCTCCGCGGTTGCCTGCTACGCGGTACGGCGAGTCCTTGAGCGCATAGAGTACATCCTCAGTGGCCACATTGCCCGTTGCCCCTGGCGAGTACGGACAGCCACCGAGGCCGCCGACGGATGTATCAATGGTACGGACGCCATGTGAGAGTGCTCTGAGCACGTTCGCAACGGCGGTGCCATACGTATCATGGAACTATTCCACATCAGTTTCCAACGAAGCTTCCACTGACATCACTTACGTGCCCCTGGCAGGGATCAGTGTTTGAGCCATACAGAGGACAAAGGAGAGCCGCTTACCGCTAGCAGCTCGACCGGGATGCTTTTCTTGACTTGTTCAATCATTTCGCTTATCTGATCCGGCGTCCCTTGTCCCACCGTATCCCCCAGGCTGATCTGGTAGCATCCCATATCAACCAGCGCCTCGGCTACCTCCCGCACTTTATCCGGGTCTACTCTGCCCGAGTAGGGGCATGCTATCACTACACTCACGTATCCACGCACCCGCAAGCCCCTGTCTACCGCCGCCTGGGCCACTGGCTCAAGCCTCGTAAGCGATTCGTCAATAGTACAGTTTAGGTTAGCACGTGTAAACGCGTCCGTCGCCGCGGTGAAGATGGATACCTCATCTGTCAACGGCGGATGCGATGGATGTTCGTCAAGCAATGCAAACAGGTCGTCCAGGCCCCGCTTGTTGGGGACTAGGACTGGGTAGTGCACGTTGGGACGTCTGTCGATGGCCTTGAGCACTTGAGCTGTTCCAGCCATCTGAAGCATCTGAGTGGATACATACGTACACAGCCGCAGAAACCGACCTGGGGCACCCATTTTGGGCTGACGAAACTGCCAGCCTCGATGTTGATTGCGCCAGCATGCGCGAGGCGGTTGATGAGCTCAACCTTGACGTGTAGGGGTATGGTGCCCTTCTCGTTCTGAAGCCCGTCGCGAGGACCGACCTCGACGAGGTTCACTAGCGCGGGCTGTGTGGCATACGACCTTCTGGATGCAAACCGAGGCAGATGGATCCGGGTGCGCATGAGCGGAGATGGGCTGGGTTCGGCGACCGGACCTGCATCCGGCCAGCATGGCCAGCCTCATCGCCATCCTCGACCTCAAGGGCAAGCCGCTCATCCAGCGCTCGTACCGCGACGACGTCTCCCCATCCTATGTAGAGCGTTTCCTCCCCATCATCCTCGACATCGAGGAGGAAGGCCAGCATGTGACTCCCTGCATCTCAAGCCAGGGCATTAACTACATGCATATCCGTCACTCCAATCTCTATCGTCTGTATTGCCTTCTCTTCCATGTCTTACTTGACCCCTCTTCCCAGTCCTCGCCCTATCTAGACGCAACTCGAATGCCGCAGAAATCATCCTCTTCCTTCATCGCCTCTCCCAGGTCCTTATTGAGTATTTCAAAGAACTCGAAGAGGAGAGCATACGCGACAATTTTGTCATCATCTATGAGCTCATGGACGAGATGATGGATTTCGGCTATCCCCAAACCACCGAAAGCAAGATCCTGCAAGAGTAAGCATTTCCCCTCTTTCATCTCCGGTACCTGTTACCCTTATCAAGGTATATCACCCAAGAATCTCACAAACTCGAGATACAAGCACGGCCACCGCCCGCTGTCACTAATGCAGTCTCGTGGCGGACGGAGGGTATTAGGTACAGGAAAAATGAGGTCTTTTTGGACGTCATTGAGAGCGTCAATATGTTGGTATGTCACGCCGCTGAACGCGATTTTGTTAGCTTACAGCTTAAGGTCAACGCTAACGGAAACGTCGTACGCTCAGAGATTCTCGGTGCAATCAAAATGAAGTGTTATCTATCCGGAATGCCGGAACTACGGTTAGGCCTTAATGACAAGGTTATGTTCGAAAGCACTGGCCGCAGTAAGCATTGACTTGCGATTCTTAAACGCGTGCACATTCGTTCTCTAGCCGCTCGCGGGAAAGCTATTGAAATGGAAGACGTCAAATTCCATCAGTGTGTGCGACTCTCGCGCTTCGAGAATGATAGAACCATCTCCTTCATTCCCCCCGATGGCGAATTTGAGCTTATGTCATATAGACTCTCGACGCCTGTCAAACCTTTGGTATGGGTCGAGGCTGCTGTCGAGAGCCACAAGGGAAGCAGAGTGGAATATATGGTCAAGGTCAAGGCCCAGTTCAAGCGCAGGAGTACAGCAAACAATGTAGAAATTTACGTTCCTGTTCCGGACGATGCTGACAGTCCCAAGTTCCGAGTAGGTGCTCCTGTATCACGCTGTCCTGCTTCTCATTTAAAACGACAGGCTTCTACTGGCAGTGTCCAGTATGCACCTGACAAGTCTGCATTTGTGTGGAAGATCAAACAGCTGGGTGGAAGCCGCGAGTTCTTGATGCGCGCTCATTTTGGCCTCCCTAGCGTCAAAAGCGGTGAGTGGGATAGATCATGCGCATTGTTGGCGTCAGCTAAGAATGTCAAAGAGCAAGATGTTGAAAAGCGTGCTCCTATCACCGTCAAGTTTGAGATACCTTACTTTACGGTCTCGGGAATCCAAGTACGCTACCTGAAAATCGTAGAAAAGAGTGGTTACCAGGCGCTACCATGGGTAAGGTATATTACGCAAAATGGTGATGACTACAGGTATGGCATTACTTTTGCTATAGCTACCGTTGCTCAGCGATTGCCCAGTCTCCGCACGGCTCTGGAGAAAGGCAGTGCACCCATCGTGCCAATGTGATCGTGTTTCGCTATGTAAATGAGGATCAGACCTCGGATATGGGTAGTAATTGTATCATCATAGGTATGTCGTAAAGTCCTGTTGCAACGTTATGGCAACAAAGGTCTGCCCGAATAATTTCGAATTACTACTGCCCTTTGAATTTACTAGGATTCTACCATGTGAAAGTAAAACCGCCGACATCTACACAACCGCGGGTGTTCTTTGATCATCAACTGTCTTCCCCATCTTCCAATGCTGTTCCGTGCTCAGCCAGCCCTCCTGACATCTCCGTGCCTTGCACCCTCGCCAGATTCATCAGGTGGTAAGATATGGAAAGTTGTACCTGGGCAGTGCAATCAATCGTTATCTTTTCTCTCGCTTCTTATTCCGAAACGCTTAATATAATACCCCTGACATTTTCTCACTATCATGAGCAGAATGGTCCTTGGGACATTCAGCCCTGGCGGGTTGCGAGATAAGGATTAGATGATGGTTGCGGCCTAGGCGGCCTCCACTGTATTAGGTCGCGGTGTGACGGGAAGCACTCGTGTCCGACAAACGTCGGTGGATATAGGCATCTGTAGATGACGCCATCGCTATCATTGTGTGCTCAGATTTTTCCGACACGTTCATGCTAGATTAGGCGATAGGTTGCAAGCTTGAGACGTCGACGATGGGGTAAGAATGTCGTTGGGGCAATATATCCATCAACGATGGAGCTCATGCCAGGACTGCGATACAATCTCTGGTTTTGATATCACAATCGGTATTCCAAGGATGGACGTTGTACTTGTGAAGGGGTATCGTCAGGACGCGTGATCCAAGCGGAGTCCTTTCATCTAAATCCACAGACCTAAGATAACGCCTATATTTGGATTGTTGGGTGCTTAATCTGCGCCAGCGCATACCAAAAATTCATGACCATTGACCACGATCAAACATCCAGGGCGTTGATTCAACGTGCAAGACTCTGGATTCTGCAAACTCCGGAAGAAATACAATATTAAATGTAATACATCAAGTCAAGATCATATATTCGAACACAGCAATAGGAATACAGTACCAAGTCAGAATAATGACAGCTGATCGCATTCTAATCACCAAAATCACTTCTGGCTGTACAGAACGACGATCGGCTGTCAGGCCGTTCATAGCTACCGTTACAGTAATCAATCGATTCACCACCAGCAGTTATCTTGTAAACACTGCATGCGAGATCGCTGACCAAGGTTGCCATCGTGGCATGTGGGGAATCAATCTTTGTCTCATTGGACGCAGCTGATTCGTCCGATAAGGTGTACGATAGCGAACCAGCGACCGAGGATAAACCATGCTTCCAAAATGGGTCGTTCTCCGTACTTGTCGTCCGTAGTATTCGCAACTTCTTCCTTCTTAATGACCCTCCCAGAGCCTCCGACGCATTCTGAGCACGGGATGACCCACGATGTGCTTTCCCGGCTATCACGGGCACAGCCGACTCTTCCCGTATGTCTATCAGCGCCACTTTCGAGGCGGGGAAACAGGTCGAGCATGAAGCGTTTGAGGAAAAGTTAGAGGAGTTTGTACCTGGGGAAGATGGAGACGATGTCTCGGACGCCACAGAGGAGGAGTGATCAGGCAGTTGGATGGGAGGTAAGATCGCCTTTGGTTTTGATGCCCTACGGGATGACGTATAGGGTGGATTGGGGGGTTCGGGAGCCACTGGCGATCTGTCCAGGGATAGTCCATGGCTTTGGTAATATCGCGTATATCCCCCTAGTTCCACATGGGGGAATGGTTTCATGAAGTCGCTCCAGCGTCTTAGTTCTGGAGGTTGGCTATGCCGCGCATTTCTTTTCCGAAAGCAACGTTTTAGGCGGTGAACAACCTTCGACAGCATACGGAGGTGATTGATAGGGGGATAAAGGCGGTGTTTGCCAAGGAGGGCCGGAGTTGGGAATGCTGACAGGTATGGTTCCGAATAAATACCTATCTGGTCCACGAAGCTCCACATAGCTTCATACATGTGCACGAGGCATGGGGCGAATCAAATGAAGACGGTGGTACCGCGGGATTCCTAACGTTTAGTTCGTCCTGATCGGTTCTTTTCCTTGACTGTTACTCGGTGGCCTTACGAAGGGATGTCTCGTTCAAGTCGCCCTCGTGGACACGTGGTGACAACTCTAGAGATCTTGGGACGACGAGTTGATAAGGACATATGGAAGACGCTCCATGAAGCTAGACCAAACTTTGAGGGAACCACAAAGCATGTGTGCTTGATGGCTTGATCTTTAGTGACTAGACTTGTCTCCGGTTGGTATTATAAGTTCGGGAGTGTTGGCAATACATTTCTATGCGAAAAAACAAAACACAGTGACTAGACTTCCTTATGTATTTCGACCATTACATAATTATTTCCGTCAGCCTGCACACCCAACGGGGTCAACGCTGAACTAATTGTATATATAATACATCCCTGGACTTGCAAATTACATGAATCAATACAAATAAGAAAGCAATGCGATGAATTCATATGAGGTGAGAATATGCAAGATTCTCTCGCAAGACACCGTCTCGAACTAGAAAATGTAAGTGACGAGGCAGCGACAGTGGACTACAACCTTACCGGTATCCAAGGTTATCGCTGTAGCTTCTGTATCCTATATATTGCATTGTCCCAGATAAGAACATTACAAATATTTATCAACTTACGGTAACAGTTGTCGGATATATGTAATGTGTTCGCGGTTGAGGCGAATGGCGTTTCTGGATATCCTTGAACTTTTCGCGTATATCTAAAAATACCATCAAACCAAAACTCAGGTTATCCATAGCTCTCGCTTAACATTTAACAGCTGATGTCACGTCGTTTGACCGTTCGTCGAAACTTTTCAGATATTTATTTAACCGTATGCCTCGCTTGAGCTTTCGGTGCAGCAAATCGCATTTGTTGAGGAAAAGAATAAGCTGTGATTTGGCCAATAATTTTGAAGAACAAATTGAAGTCCATAGCTCAGTCGAATCTTGCAGCCTGTTTATTCGTGGGTCTTCCGAAAGAGTCTCGTCGAAAACTGACACGGGTGCAACTTGATTCGCAATGAGGTCGGTACCAGTGCTAATTTTTTTTTCAGGTACTTACGAAAAATAATGACGTTCACATTGTCAAAGTAAGGTAACCATGCCGAACGCTACGTTCATTATTAGTAACAGCACTTTCATATATCAATCAACGCGTACTAAAGTTCGACAACCCCCGACGTCATATAATCGCCATTCCCAGGAAGTATCCACTACGAAACGTATATTACATGAATATCACACAGGAAGTAATACCAACTTTGTTCAAATTTCAGGCGATATTCTTGCACACCGACCGTTCGTAGTCTTGCTCGCATGATATCACTATCACTGACAACGTAATCATGATTTGCAATTCGATCCAAGTCGTTTAGGAAGCTGACAGTTGCAACGTCAAGACCGCATGTATTTTGTACCGAAGATACGTACAATCCTGCTGAGTCCGGCAAACGTATTTTCCGCCGCTGAAGAGCTAGGCGAACCGTCTTGTCGTTCCAAAGGCTTTTCATGTCCTCTTTAGACCCGGCGATCGTAGCTGATATTATGTCGTCTTCTGCTGGCAGATTGGCATTTTGTATCTTTTGTGAACCGGGATCCAGTACGTCTTGCCATGACCTGACCGATACTTCAACTACGCGACGCCTAACGCTGGACTCGGAATCAAATGTAGCATCGAACGGCGTGGCTCTCAGTGGTCCACGGATCGGGTGAGCAAAATCTCCAGCTCCAAGTCGCCTCTTCAATTCCACCTCGACACCTCGCAATGGTGTTAGTCGGATCATAAGCCTTTGATGCCAATCACCAAGTCGAACAACATCGTCATTAGCAACGTCATCGATAAGTGGTTCAGCTTCATCGCTTTGAATTTCTTCCGCAAGAGGATCACCGTTTAATTCAGCTTCCAGGACACGATGAATAAGGGATATTGATCGAACGACGTTGAGCTGCACCACCGCGCGCCAACCACACCGTTCTTTTTCCCATTCTTCGGGCGCATAGCGCATACGGAAATCTGCAACACTGAAATTCAGACGCGAATGTCTGCTACCCAGCATGATACCATACTTTTTAGCGTCGTTGATTTACCTTGTTCGCTATGAATAAACCACATAACGAACAGGTACAGAGCAACTCACCACTTTCAGCTTGACCTAAAAGAAGCACTTTGGTAACGTCCTTTTCTTTCTTCAATTGCACACGATCTCTTTTTAACTGTTCATCAATTCTATCACTTGTTCTTTGGGCATCTAGCTCGCGTTTTCGGCGCGCCATCATTTGAGCCTGAGTTTCATCCAAAGGAGGCCGCATCAATTCAACAAATGGGTCCTTTTGACCAGTAGCGTCGCTCATGGTCATAGAATGCGCCCTTTTTCCGAGGGATGAAGATGCGGGGCCAACTGACAGCAGCTGATGAGTTACAACCCATAATTTGAGTCTCTTGCTTACTCAGCATGCTAAAACTCAGGGATTACAAGCTTACGTTCAAGGGGCTTTTGTTTCAGTGATCTACTTCAACAAAATGATGAGTCTTCCAGGTGCGGATGCTTGCGCCGGTTCGGCCATCGGATATTCCCTTCAAATAACGTTAAAGGCTACCCCAAAATGTCGTACATCGTATGCAGAACGCAACAGCTTGGTGCGAACAAAGCGACTACCTCTTATGGAACGAAGTTGACTGGATTTGACGGACCGCGAGAATATAGGAAGGGTATCAGGGTGGCTTCACGGTTACTGTGAGGGACTTGACTTTCCTATAACATACATTAGTTCAATAACGACAAATTGAGCTCTCACGGGTTATAAGCCTTATGAATGCATCTCACGATGTCATGAGGGCTAAAAGACTGCACGAAGTTTTTTTTTTTCAAAGTTTCATGGTTGATGACACAGAAACTGATTTGTCATTTTTTCCTCATGGAAAAATGGCCAGTCACACGGTCCTGAGACCATGTGCTTAGGTCGATGAGAGATGAAACTGGTATCCTTAAGGTATTACGCCTTGGCACATCTTCGATTCTCTCTCTGGTTAAGCTACGTTACACGTCTCTATCAATACCGTACGTGTGCCTCTGCAACTCGACTTCAACTCGTGAAACGATATGGCAATCTACTTACGATTTATTGATTCGACTATCATCTCCGTTATATAGAAAGGTATCGTAAAACAGGGTCCCAACCTGAGCACCAATGATCGGAGCGATGATAGGACACCATAGCCAGTATTGACTATCATAGTCACGTTCATGTAGCAAGTCATTGATGAAAATACTTACTTTCTAAACATATAAACGGCCTTCCCATAACCAACCATAGACGTTAAAAGGCGCGGTCCCAGGTCTCGGGCGGGGTTAAGCGCATAGCCTTAAGGAGTAATATCGATGAAAAGATCGCATGGCCGGACGAATAAAGCAGTCACCTGTCTCCATTCCTAATGAAGCACCAATCCCCAGAATGAGCAGGAAGATGACCAGCGGGAATAATCCGTTAGGCGGCGGGGCGTTATGTTTATCAATAGTCGCCAATACAACTAGCATCATGACAGCTGTGGCCAGGAACTCGGAAAAGAAACAAGATACGGCTGTCATGTAATCGAGCTGAGGATCACTATCAGATTCGTCACCCACTCCATTATCGCAAAACACACCTACCGCATACGTTGAAAAAAGGCCAGCCGTTTTTAACGTCCGCACGCCCGCACCTCCTTCGAAGATATCAATTGCACGGAAATAATTCGCATAAACTAAAGCAGCGCCAACGAGAGCCCCCATCAATTGAGCAAAAATGTAGTCTAAGAAAAAAGATGAGTTATGACAAAACAGTTGAGGAACGACCTACATGGTACTTTTTTCCATGGGAATCCACGCCACACTGCAAAGGCAAGAGTAACCTAAGAAGTGGTGAGTAAGATGTGATCTGCCTAATAACACAAATTTACAGCTGGATTAATATGGCCACCAGAGATACCGACGCTAACCCACACACCGAGTGCTGCACCTATGAAACAATAAATTCATTCCCCAATGCAACACCAGCGGTGAACTGACCAATTGCCCAGCCAAAATTTATTGATAGATAAGTCTAATGCATGAATCGAAAGTTGAATGTAATGACACGTGGCTCGGAAGAACATACACCTTTAGACGAGGAGGCGACGACAGAATTCCCCGAGAGTACCACTTGACAGTCGACGCCATTCCCGAATATAACTAGGATCATCACTCCGAGGAACTCAGCGGCAGCCTCCCTGATAATCTGGCTTCTGGACATGCTTATCATGCATAGGAAGCAAGAGAAACGAGAACATACCGATACCGCCACCACCAGTTGTGCTTTCGGGAGCTGGAGATACTCTCGGTATGTTGGACATCACTTTTGTCTTTCAAGCTGGGAGGCGCCATCGTCGATACTTGTGGACTTTGCATGACGAAGAAAAGTTATCGCCTTGTAAGCCAGCATGATGCGTAATACCCCGGCTGACGCTATGCCGAAAATCGGACATTCCAGCACCATACGTTCGAAATGCTAATCTTAGCGGTAGTCATATGGCATGCCTCGAAAGGCAAGAATAACGCCAAATGAGCCAGGATGTATATGCCGAAGGTGTCGGGTCATTCCAACGCGATTGGGCTGTTCCGTCCGGTGTGAGCATCGCTACTTACGAAGGTAGCGAACTTACATGAGGCCAGAGATGCGAGACTGCCGGATCGAAGTCTAGCAAGACGAGAATATTAATAATATTACCCCGCAAACGGGCCGTGTTTGCCGATTCAAGCGCCGTGACGAAAGGAATGCGTGACACCGGAATTGCCACCCCGAGGTCACCCGGTCATCAACGACTTTCATCATGTCTTCTTCACTGACGCCATGCCGTCGCGCAATTCTCAATCTATACTCTTCCATGTTGCGCACTTCCTATTCATTTAGCTCCTACAACTTCCGCAACTACTTCGTCGCCAAAACTAGAGAAACATTTCGCACCATGCAGGTAACGTTCCGGTAATTCTAATCCGTTTGTAATCACAAACCTTGCCGAGAGACCGAGATTGATCAGGAGAAAGTACGCTCCATGTATGAAGAAGCGAAACAAGAATTGGCTGTGTTGCGCCGGAGCGTTATCGTAAACCAGATGTATGGTGGTTGGCGATTATCCGTTGAAGCACAGCAAGCGGAGCGTGATCCCGATACCGTCAAAGATAGAGGAGACAACTAATCATCCGTTGCTCTCATGGATGGGTTGGTGGATAGCAGGCTATAATACCGACTTTACCCTTGGGGATAATTGAGGGGCACTGTGGGCCGTAGGAACAATGTAAGGCGATACTGTGTCCACTGTTCTAAATGCGATTCCTTCCATGGTTCTCAATTCGATGCGCTTCTTCTGCAGCCTTCAATCGTTCTTCAAACTCTCTCCTTTCCTTTTCGTGCCTTTCATGCCCGCTCTCGATTCTTCCTTCATTTAGCTTGGCTGAGGCAGCTTCACGTTCCCGTCTATTCATCATATATGCACCTCCACACAATGCGAGGATAGTGAATCCCTGGGCGACCACCCGAGCCCGCAACCAATGATTCATCTTCTGCGACTCGCCACGCCTCATTTTCACGGAAGCGACAATGAGGGTTGCAACAGTAGCGGTCGCACCTACATTGATCTTAGCGTAGATTCGCAAAAGAGAGTACACAAACCAAGTGGCACCCAGGGATTTCCTTTGAATTTACGAGTAAGCTTCTCGCCCCATGTTTCCATCTTGTGAAGAACCGGGACGGACTCTCAAAGAGGAGTATTACATAAGCCTATAGTTCAGCACCTCGCGATCGTCCAGGAATATTGGGGCCATTGAACGGGTCATTGCTCTCAGTCTGCATGCTCGTTCTGCCATAGCGGTCACCACCATGGTGTTCGCCTCTGCCGACTGTGAAGCATCTCATTGCGGAATCGACTAAAAATATCCTTCAGAAAAACTTGTCGTGCTCTGGCATGTCTTCTCTGTTATAATCAGCGTGCATTCGCAGACATTCCTCAGCCCTGTCCTTGGTTTCCACTGATATACTAGGGTTGTGTAAAGTCGCCTTATAACCGGCGGCGACACGCATAGGGTCTTTCTCTTGGTCGCGCGACATTGCGAAGGGGATTGGGGAAGCATTGGAGGGAGGCAAGCGACTTTTATATGCGCACGAGAGAGCCACGTCATGGTATAACGATCGATAACGAGTCCCCGTTCCGCTCGGCTTGTTCCTCAGGATGATTAGGATCACCCATCCAATTCGAACCCATATGTGAATCTGGACAGCAAACCACTATGAAATCCTTCGGTCTGTCTCTTTTAGAATAAATCGGACAGTCGAATTATTATGGATTGATGTTTCTGCGTCCAGAGATTCAGAGGAATGTGCAAGCAAGAGGAACAGATCATTTCGCCTACCATCATCGGCGATGCAAGCCGCTGTATGGTCTTAGTCTTTCACACTTAGTGAAGGCGACGCCCAGTACTTGTTGTAAACGTCTATCGGAAATTTAGCATAGCCAGCAGGCTCTGCGGTCTCTAATCGTATGAAGTAACTTTTTCCTTGGCAGCCTAGACAAATTGATGAGTTTCAATTGAACACATAGCAGGTCCTTGGCGTAGCACTTAATGAACTCATGCTGATGCTAATTCGGCCCAAAATCACATCACGCTTTCGACGTACATACAACCTGAAGAAGTACTCGCGTGCCAGCAGAACGGCATATAAGGACGACTCAAAGAGCATCATGCTCTTCCAAGACTTGGCGTGCGTGACGCTTGGCTTCTTCAGATACACCTTTCTCTACAAGACTGTTAGCTTAATGAGTGGGTTGCATTACGGTTACGTACTAGAAAGTGTAGCCTTGTAACCCCCTAACACTCTTGCCTCATGTTTGTCGAGCGGCCGCGTAGGCATCGGTGCAAGGGGCTCAGATGCCTGAAGCTGCTCGGTTTCAAGCTCTCTCGGCTCTGCTGCTGCTTCGTGTGCTTCTTCTCCTTGTCGGTCTAGTAGTACACCATCAGCATGTACAGGTTTGTCACACTCCGAGAAACCATGTACTGGGAATTTGGGCGGATTTACTTGCTGCACTGGTTCGCCTGGCCTTCCTGCCTATGTAGAGGATCAGCATGTTTCACCACCACCGCTCATTCATCGATTCCTACCTGGTCGCCTTCGTCCAGTGCCAACACTACTTTTCGTAGTCTGTCTGGGCTCAATCACTTGCCCCATTTCTCGAAGACGCTCTTCCACATGCGCTTTGGCTTCGGCGGATACTCTGGGGTTATGAATGGAAGCTTTGAGACCCCGAATAACGCGATCCGTACTTTTGGCGCGTTCTGACAGGGTAAGCGCTCACGCATGTCTGTAAATGAATGCTACATACCAGTTCCTGACATGTTTTGGATTAAGGGGGTCATCAATACCGAGGACGGGTATTTGAGTTCCCAGCATGACCTAGATGTCGCTGAGACATAGCTATGTCATACTTGACCAACGACGGGGCTAGATTTAACTGGCGCAAATCCACCGTGGAGCTACTAATCAATAGGCGCAGGAGGACGCCGATGGGTGCAATAGGCTTGACGCGAAATCTTAAGTGCTTTATATTTCCTAGACGTCCCGAAGATAAGTCAGTGAGAAGATGCATGATTCGACACTTTGTACCTCAGGAGCGTCATGTGGTGTCGGTCTCCACTGAGAGGATCAGAATCATGTAAACGCGTTTCCACACTTACATCACGCACAAAACATTATGACGTTCAACATGCGTCATTTCCAATATTTAAACCGCTGGGATGGCGAAGGTTGACGGTATCTACTGCACCACAATGTCAACTGGTGAGCGCTCGACGACTTCATCTAATCTCTCGACTAAGAGTCTGGAGAACAAGTAAAAGATCCGACTCGTGTCGCTGCTGGCTTGAAGGCAGCAGTGCACAATCCACGCGTGTCCGAGGAGGCGAAGGAAAGTGCTACTGAACGCCTCCAACAGATGGGTGCGGAAGAAGAGACTGGTATGCTGTTCGTTGATTACAGTAGACAAATATTCATTGACATGCAAGGCAAGACTAGGCGTGAAACCTCACCTCGTGAGAAGTTCTCCATGATGCAACCATTATAGCTAACCTTGAGGAAGCTCGCCATAAGGAAGCTCGCCATGGTGAAGAGACATTGGAACGCAAGTCAGAGAGCCGAGTAATGGGGGGATATAAAGCGACGCTTAAAAGTAAGTAGCGTTGATAGGAGGCCCTGTTATCGATTATCATTTGTCCAGATCCTCGAGTATCGGAAGAAGCCAAAGAGCACGCAGAAGAAGTGCTTGAGCAGCACCACGTCGCTCATTGATTTGGGTATCCAGACGAAAATATTGCTTGAAACATGTTGGGTGTATGTCTAGCTGTCCGCCTATATAAATCGAATCGTTAATCAATCGATATGGCCGGAGCTAATGCCTGCTTCTTCGTGAGACCCAAAGGTATCTGACTGGCAGTCAAGTGGAGCTAGATGGAACGCCCGCTTGTCAGAAACACATCGTCCCTTTTCTTCGCCAACGTTGCATCATGTCCGAAGCCTCCGACCCAGCGCTGATTGACCATAGGATCCTGATACGACCACCTATGTCAACCAGAAACGATATCATGGTATAGTCATCACAATAAGGATCCCTTCCGTGCTGAGAAATACGAAATATAGGAGAGACGTGCTGTTTTGATGGTGACGGTCATGGAAGAAGCAAGTTGGCTTGCATGTGCACTATCTTTGGCACGCTCCAGAGGCTATGGCGATTTATTGGAATGGATCATATACAAACAGTCAGAAACGGTGCTTCATGCGTTTGTGAGCATCCCGTTGGGTATGCCTGAAGCAAATGCTCTCTTGGTACATTTTTTCATCCATCACGGAGCCAAAATCGCAATATCCATGCCAGGGAAGCCTGCCATCTCCATACATGGTACTGGAGAAACTTCAGTTCAAGCAATTGCCGATATATTCTTCCCCAGCAGGTCGAATCTCTGTCTCAAGCCTAGTTGGGAATTGTCGCTCTCCTTGCCTTACTCTGTTTCCGAAAATATCTCAATCAAACGCGCCCTATTTTCCGATCGTGATGTTCAATCTGCTAGTCAGTACAGATATATGGCAGACATATTTCTGGCCCAACGTTTCCGTGACTGGAGGACTATTAGACTCCGATTTTATGATGACCATGCGACAAACAAAACCATCAAGCACGTACACAGCATTCATGGGAATGATGCCCAGTGCATTCGGGATGTCGAACTAGAGCACCATCGACATCAAACGCAAGACAGATGGGAGTTTTATAAATACCAGTCCGTAGACATCCTTGCGGATTAAACATGAATGGCTGAGGCATCGCAGTCCACAGGTTGTCTCTCTCTTGGGAATCAGGGAGGAGAGGGGTCGTCAAAACGCTGTAGTGTCGTCTGAATACTGTCTTGAAGATGAAGATGATCGCTCGTACAATGACTCTGGCATTGACATTCCAACTTTCAAGATACATGCCGGAGCCGTGCAGGACGCCCCCGGTAGCCGAAATGCCATGCATACGGCATCCGAGCTCGCAGGTCCCGGTCAGCGCTGGTCTGTCGATGAGATGATTACCCTTTCGCTCCTTGAAGCGATGGAGTTGCGAAACAATGCAAACGATGATGCAGGCAGGGTTCGTAATAGATCCAGGAGTACGTCCTTCCGGCGCGCAATTGCCAAGTTCTTCCGGAAATGCATATTGCGGGGCTAGCCTGGCTGCAGTTCGTCTATTTCAGTCACTTGTTTTGGATAGCGGACTTCACAAATTACTCCTCTGTCTATGTCTGGACAAGACTAGGATATTTATGTAAGCCAGAGCGTAGAGAACATGTTGACTCCTGTTTCTGTTGTACGAAATGTATTTGATGTAGTACTGCAAAAGGGCTAGTCGGGAGTTTATATCCTCCTGCTACGAGAATGCTACGTAGGGCACATGCCGCCCTATGGATGTCGTCGTCTACTAACTCGACTCCCGGTCGTTTCAAGCAGCGCATCATTATCCTGGGGTCCGGATGGGGTGGCTATGAAGTCCTACGGGGAATTGACAAAAAGCGCTGGGGTGAGTCTGCGTCCATATAATGATTCTATTCTGCACCGTATCTGTAGATGTCACTATACTATCCCCCACCACATATTTCAATTTCACACCTTTGTTAGCTGGCACTGCGGTTGGTACTCTTGAGTTTCGTTGTGCCGTCGAACCGGTGAGTTAGACAATACGAGGACCCGCTTTTTCGCCCATCCTCGACACAGGTTCGACGGTATACTCCAGAAGTGGTGCGTAGAAAATAAGACAGAGGAACATTGCTGACATCGCACAGACATTCTATCAGGCATGGTGTGATGAAATAGGTACTTTCCATCTTTCGTCAATCACGTAGCCAGCCGTTGATATGAAAAGAAAGATTTTGACAACAAGATACTCAAATGCGTACGTAGACTCGGAACAACGTGCACACATTCGATTTAGTTGAAGCATTGCAGATGCCTGCGACCAGGCCAATTGGATCCCAGACTGCATCTGCCGTGGAGGCCAGAGAAGAAGTGCCACGCATGCTGACACCTTCCGGGTCAGTGCCATTCACTCTGCGTTATGACAAGCTCGTCATTGCGGTTGGTGCATATTCACAAAGCAAGTAATTGTCAATCTCTACTAATTTGTGCTGATTGGTCCATAGCTTTCAATGTGCCCGGCGTCAAGGAACATGCACATTTCTTAAAAGATGTCAGAGACGCGCGAATGATACGCAGTCGAGTGTTGGAGTGTAGGCTCGCTTAATTGTTTCAGGTATATGATCCGACATTTCTCAGGTTTTGAGCAAGCAGCCCAGCCAACCGTATCAGATATCGATCTCAGGAATGTTCTGAATTTCTGCATAGTGGGTGAGTCAAGAGTAGCGAAGTTGTCATCTTCGTTTAGTTGTATTGCAGGTGGAGGGCCCACAGGCGTCGAGTTCGCGGCAGAATTATACGACTTGATTCACACAGACATTCGAGCACACTATCCTAGCTTGGCAAGGCTAGCAAAGATCACCATTTATGATGTCGCGCCCAGTATTCTTGGTTCATTTGACAAGTCATTAGGTGCAGTGAGTTACTAGATAACATTCTCGACCATGACTCTCATGTTCATAAGGTACACGATGAAAAAGTTTTCCCGTGAAGGTATTAACATTTTGACAAGACGTGTCGTCGAGAGAATTGAGTCTGTAAGTAATTTCTGAGGATACGTTCCACCTCCCAAATTTCTCTAGGGACGAATGATTGTGAAAGAAATGGGTAATGGAGCCTCAAATACTCGAGCAATCGAAGGTATATCTACAGACTTCGAGCCCAGCAGTGATTGTAATGTTTTTCAGTACCGTTCGGCTTGCTCGTTTGGTCTACTGGTCTTGCTCCAAACCCATTAATATCTGCCATTACTAACGTTAAAAAAGATGAGACCACCCAGAGGTGATTCTGACGTCTAGTTCATTATGCTTTTTCATCCCATCACAGGAGTATAATCACCACCGAACATTTAAATGTCGTCATGAACGATGGGACGGTAAACCCTGATGTCTGGGCCATTGGGGACGCTTCCAGAATCGAAGGGAACCCGCTACCTGCCACAGCTCAAGGTACGCTAATAGGTTCACAAAGAGATTGTGACTGGGGCCGAATGGTATCACAGTTGCAAACCAAGAGGCAAAATATCTAATCCGAAAATTGAACAAGTTGGCAAAAGATCAGGAAAGTCCAGAACTGTTTTCGTTCAGAAATCAAGGTAGCCTAGCTTACGTCGGAGATTGGTGAGATCTGTGAGGTTCATGACTAATGTTAGACTCAAAAGTTGTAAAGGAAAGCTATATACGATAGACCTGCTCCCGATGGCGCACTGATGTCAAAGGAAGCGGGCCGTGTGGCGTGGCTACTGTGGCGTTCTGCCTATTTTACCAAGACATTAAGCATTAGGAATAAGTGAGTGGATGATATCCATGTGATCCAGAACTTATGTTCGATGATATTAACAGGATCCTAGTACCTCTGTATTGGTGAGTACACCAAAAAATAATGATAAACTGATATTGACGGTTTCTTGAACAGGTTCCTAATTTGTCGGTGCACCCTGTGGTTATTTCAATTCTTCTAACTAACATCTATTCAGGGATTTTTGGGCGGGACCTCACTCGCTTCTAATTCACTTCATCTCATAGTATAAATAAAATAGCATTCCGTTATACGTGTACAAGAGATTTCCAGCAATGCCTGCAGATTGGGCATGATAATTGCATAAAGAAAAGAAGTGGGAACTAATGGTGTGAGTTGTGAACAACTTGAAACGGTGATACCAGAAGAAAAAACTCACTGCCTGTCCCGTATGAGTGTTATAAACCCTGGGACTCTGTAGAAATTCCTGAGTGAGCTGGACCCAAGCCTTGCATACGTTGGCCAGGATATGCCCGAGCTACATCAGGTGCCTTTTGCCCTGTGTTTTCGAGTACTTCTAGTCTATTGATACCTACGCCCATGATATGGCGGAACGATTCTGCTACTGGCGCAGTAATAGTCATCGAGGACGAGTGGCTCCTGTTTGAGACTAGGTTAGGAGGATGTGTCTTGCTGCGGATCCTTGTTTCTCGGCGGGAGAGAGATCTCGTGAAGAAGCCTGATCATCAGAACATTGAATAATGCAACTCAAAGTTCGCGGGCCTTACGCACGCTTTTCAGAAGGCGGGGGAATGTAATTGCTCCGAACTTGGTTTGCAAAGTTGGTGGCTGCATCATCGTAATCAAATAAAAACCCGTATCGGCGTGTCTGCTCTCAACGATAGATAAGCTGGGCTACGCGGAGACAAAGTTCATACCAAGCCGTGTATGACATGGAAAAATGGTTTGTCTACTTGATAATTAAGATTTGTGAAGACTTTCAACAACCAAACAGTCTTCAGCTCTCCAGAGTTTGGGACTAAGAGTCTGAACCAATAGGCGTCATCGGGAGGTGATGTTGGGCTTGTAGCGAATGCTTTGGCACCGGTATTTTTGCCAAATACGAGGATGCCTCTGTAATTTGAATACTCCCAGTGGGGTGGCTGAGGCCCGAGCGGGGCATGATAGTAACGTGCAGATGCAACGGCAAACGTTTCGTAAGAGCCATGCTGGAGGCCGGGAATGACGATCTCCGCAGGCACCATGAGATGACTGAGGAGTGGAGAGGAAAGCAGCCGCAGCATCCGCACAGGAGCCAGCCATCGTGGAGTCCGCGTTGCTTCAGCCTTCAGAGATAGGAGCAAGGCGCCACATCGCGGTCACGTGCCACGCGTTCTTCAAGACCATGTCAAGCACCACCCAAATCCTCTTCAATTCTCCCGCTCTCCATTCACTCAGACGCGACCAGCTCGTAAAGCTATGCAAGATACATTCTATCAAAGCCACAGGCAAGAACGCCGACCTCATAGAAAAGCTTAAGCAACACGCGCTTACCCTCCCTCGCGATTCACCACTAAGTATCGCCGCCAGGAGCGAGAATGCTCCTTTCAACGATGCATCCGAACCAGATGATCAGCGGAAACCCTATGAGCGCACACGGCCCAGCGAGCAATGGGAAGTTGTCATGGATAGTATCGAGGAGATGGAAGAGCCTTCCTCTGCTCAAGGCTCGTTGAATTCTTTAAAAACTGTTGGGAAGGACAAACCTGCGGGAGAATTTGGTACCGGGGGATCCATGTGTAAGCTCTTAATCACCATAGCCCGGAATGGCTTAACCTTGTTTGCAGCTTCGGTTGGTACTTCTCTCAGAGCAGTTTGCTACATCTCTTGGCATAAAACGTGTTGGCGCTTGTGCAAATGCTACATCTTCCAGATCTCTTACCTTGAAATCCAACCTATCAACGAATACGATTAATCCTGAAGTGGAGTCGACGAGAGAACTTGTGCAATCGCCATCCTCGCAACCGGCACCAGCAACTCTCGTATCCAGATCAGATCCAACCACTCTTGCAACACATGATGGCAATTCTGCCCCTGCCACAGATGTCGATATGGAGGCACCCGTTCCCGGCCAAGCCCTCCGTCCTGGGATCCCAGCTCCTCTTAATGCAAGGCTCAGCCTTGGTCTGGGACTTACAGAGCAGCAGACGCCGTCAAAGCGACCACAGCCGACAACAACAATCAGGCTCATTTCTAGTCAGTCTTGTATCAATGCAGTAAAATCGACAAGGCCAACACCTGCCACTCCCCAGCTAATACCTTTCAAGACAAGCTTTGACTTGATTATGACCCCAAGTTTAGCTTCTGGAATCAATTTTGGCTCGCTCAATACTGCAAACGTATATCCAACTCTGTCGTCGGAAGTTGAACAAACTTTGCCCCGTCCTGGAAATCCGGAGACTGGGTGTACAATGGACGGTGTCATTGACTCTGACGGAGATCTCGACATGCCAGGTGCATTTTCGTCTCCGTGTCCCAACGTTTTCAATGATGATCCGGTGTCGCCGTCGTCTGAACTCCCTTGTGGTAATGTCGGGCCCCCTAGCAATGTCCTGATGCCAACACCCGAACCATTTGTATTCGGGTCACCGCTCCCCAGACATCGTGTCTCTGATGCGCAATTTCGAGAAGCAGCCGCAAATGTCCTCGACGAAATGAATAAGCGGTTGCGAGCAGAAGGAGTAAATCCAGTTGATCTAAACGTTATAAAGCGGCTGCATCCTGATGCTAGTGTGGAAAGTTCACAGAGAAAAGAAGATGCCCCTACTTGTGCAACGGGCGGAATCAAGAAATTGTTTGAAAGACGGCACCAAGCAGAATTTAGCAAGATGGAGGGCATTGACGCGCTCGTGAAGAGGAGGGCCATGGCTGGCGCCAAGGCCGATAATCGTGGTCAAGGGAGTGAAGATAAAATCGTGGTCGGCAAAAAGCGCAAATCAAATGTACTCGTTGAAGAGCCCAGAAGGCCACCTGTCCAGATTGCTAGTCGGGTTAGTGGCACTCGTGTTATCAGCAACGGCCGAAGGAGCAAGATGATCCCAGAATCCTTAAATGATGAACTTGTTAATCGGGAGGCTGACGCCGACGAAGAGAGAGGAAAGAAGAGGGCGAAGAGGAGCGTGGGTGGAGCAGACGTGCATGACACCGATCTAGAGGAACAGAAAAAGAAGAATAGAGAACGAGAAGCAGTCCGCAGGAAGTTGGAAGTGAATAAAGCAAAAAGGAGGAGCAGTGCTACTGGAAGTGAGCGCGTCAGTATCGGAAGAGGTAAATGTGTCTTGACTCAGAGTTGCTAAATCTTGACTGACTGCCATGTAGTCCAACAGAAGCAGAAACCATCCCGTTTTGCCTTCTTAGCCCAAGCTAAATCGATAGTCCAAAGTGTATTTGGACGAAATAAACCTGCTACAGTAGGGGCGCCTGTTCCTGTAGTGTCGGCCGCCAGCTCCCGAACGAAGGCAGATAAACCACATGGACGAGAAGAGGTGGCCAAATATCCTTCAAAAGTAACAAGTGCTCAACGGGGAACGAGATCGGTGATTACAAACACCAGCACTGCGACATCACTGGGAAATCGAGCGAGCGTCGAGCGCGAAGATGAACGTCCTATTAACAGCGGGCAGTCACGTTCACCACTCCCGTCTCTTCAGAACTTCACGGGGGGTCGGTCCAAAAAGTCAAGTACATCAGCTTCTATCTCTAAAGACAATTCCGCTCCTCTCTCGAATATAGGCAGCTTGGGATGCAAGACATCATCTTTGGGCGCACGCGGATCGCTGACCAACAGACAGGCTATCGGCAGTTTGGGTACAAAGATATCTGAGAGAGAACCCGTCATGTCTTCATCGCGGCTCCACGCACCGACAGCCAGTTCATTGGCGAAGATAAATAGCCGTACTCCGACGACGACGCTGAGTACGAAGGAATCTTCAAGCAACAACAAGCAGCCAGTCGCAATTTCAACCCTGAACAGAAAGCAAAAGGCACTAACTTCCATAATTAATAACCTTTCACATGATTCAACCGCCACGCCAAAGCCAAAGCCACGTCCAATGGCAGGAAAAATATTTGGGGAATCGCCAAACCCGGGACCCCTCTCGCCAGCAGATTCGGCCACGAGAGAGAACGCTCAGAAGATGTTCACAAAAGCAGCGCAAGTACCAGACGTTCAACCATCATCGCAACATCAACGCAGTCTAAACGGTAGAAAACCGCGGATTTCTCGATCGAAAATAATTTCCCGTCTCGCGTCCCAACGTGCTATCACTTTGAAGAACGATGGAGCGCCTGACGTCAGTGTCCGACGCGCCAGTGGAACTGGCAAACCAATATCGTCCAACGGCAGAACAAGGTCGAGTCTAAGTGTCAGAGCAAATAAACCTATTGGGAAGTCGGGTCACGTCGAACTACGTGTTGGTAGCGGCGGGAGTGGCTTGTTAATGAGTGCGAAGAAGAGGGCAAGACAGAGTGAATATTACGCCCGGCGACAAAGTCGAGCGGAAGCTACGAAGCAAAGGTAGCTGGGGAGCTCGAATGGCAGCGCCCTTGCGGATTGACAA
This sequence comes from Amanita molliuscula, assembly GCA_023014405.1. Classification (NCBI taxonomy): domain Eukaryota; kingdom Fungi; phylum Basidiomycota; class Agaricomycetes; order Agaricales; family Amanitaceae; genus Amanita; species Amanita molliuscula. Next base: position 504,039 of record JAEBUP010000001.1, read on the forward strand.
TTACTTCGTTTTGCTCGTCCCAAAGTCGGCTGTATCACTGTTGTATGATGTAGCACTATTTTGTGTAGACATATCAATTTTGGCATTGAATACGCTTTGGGTCCATCAAGAAGTATGATTCAGAACGAGGGTTTGAGCTTCGCCAAATCGCCACCATCCATAACAAGCTCCGAAATGGCACGAGCGGTTCCCGGTGCGTTGCAAATACCCTATGCACAATCAATCAGGTCTCGCATAGATGCAACCGACTATCATACCCAGCAAGTATGTCCTGTCGCGATGAAGAGACCATTGGCTATTTGTGCCGCTTCGCCGATGATCGGGCCCGGACCCAGGCTCACTATAGGCAAAAAACAGGCCTGTTGTTTCTCGAGTGTGCCTTCCCGCAGCTCAGTAGAGATGCTGGTGACATGTTGGTGAATGCTTTCGCATGCGGACATGTCCACCTGCACGTCGTCAACGCCCATAGGAAGGGGTGAGTCATCGCCAGGTCCGCAAGCGTAAACTTCATTATCTGGACGCGCGTATATCTCTGGGGACGCGGCCGAGGATTTTTTCAATAACATTATCTCGGTGAATAGAACATATGGTGCGATGGAGGCGCCAGCCTTGGGGCGTATGGTTATGCTATGTGCGCGAATAGCATTCAAAGGGATTTCTGTTATGAGACGCGATGACCAAGCTCCGGCAGCGACAATGATGTGCGTAGCGCTGATTCCCTTCATCGATCCAGTCTCCAAGTCCACATATTCGACACCAGTAACGTGTCCGTTCGCTTTGGATATCGATTCCGCTCTCCCCCTAATGAGTGAAACTCCATTAGAGATTGCCATTTCAAGCATACTCGTCGTAAACAGGTAGGGATGAACTTGCGCCGTAGCACCCGCAGGGGCCATGGGAGAATAGCGCTCTGTCAGATCTTCTTCTATCCACAGGAGGTCGTCAGGCAGACCTTTTGCTCTTCTACCCTCGGTGATTTCGCCTGCAGCTCGTCTTCGATCGTCTGGTTCAAGTCCAAGAGTCTTCTCAAGGCTTTCCCCCGTTCCGCTTTGCCCGGTTTCTAGATCTGTGGGAAATGAGGGTCGTCCCCGTCCTTCCCAGTTACCGCAGTTGACATATCTCCATCCCCATCTGTTTGCACCATCGTGCTCTTCTGCGAGCTTGACATGTTCTTTGAAAGACACTTCGACTAGTTCCTTCGGAAACGCCCATTTGGCAACGAGTCCTCCTGCCTTACCTGACGCTCCCTGAGCTGCTCCGTCCACAGAAGCTTCGATCAGGGTGACCTTGACGGATTGAGATGTGTATGAAGGATGGCGGGTAAGGTAGTACGCAGTCGTGCATCCAATGATCCCCCCACCAATAATGACGATTTCTTTTTCATTGCAAGGCATTGTTCAAGAGTGTAACCAACTCGCCATGCACGCGGCGAGGGAGCAGATATGCGGGACAGGATAGCAGAGGCTATGTGGCGGGATTATTGGAAGAGTGTCACAGTAGTATGTTTGTGTCAAATCGCGTCATTGTCGTATTGGTTCGGGAAAAAACATAATAATTGCTATATACATGACAAATTATTAATCATCCAATGGTAGGATATGTCCAATTTTCTTCAGCTCACTCCTAACCCAACGCTTGCGCAGGCTGTCTTGTCGCAATTGAAGATACGTCTCTGCAGATGACTGATCAGCACGAAAAATATCTATCATCGCAATGATATCATCATCATTGTTCAGAAACTCTTCCTTCTGCAACAACTCGATTGCATCTTTTCGAGCGTCAGAGGGGGTATTGGTTAACCTTGCATTAGATACGTGAATTTTATGTTCCATAGCAGTACGAAGTGTTGAATTAAAGAGAGACACTTCGTCTCCCAATCTAACCGGAGCTGCAAGTCCTGATACGCGGGCACGTTTTGAGAACCAGGAAAAGAAGATATCGTCAACGCCGAAAGTGACGGCGATGATAACGGCTTCGTGGAGGAAGATGGATGGTTGTTTATCAAAACCCGTGTAGGCACGGGCGAAGAGGGAGGTGGCTAGGAGGATGTGCGTCATCCACATCCATCCATGATATACAGCAGTTGTTTGACGTACTCCTTCTAAGGAAATTCAAACTTGCGCAAAGTTTGGTATTGTGTTGTTGAACAACGCCTTAGTAACGATCTTGACGTCACAAGATTACGTATACAAAGTATCAGCTCTTGCGTAACAAACGTAGCGCCAACTCTTCTTCCACTTCGACGGACGCAGATTCGTGCGTTTCCTGCTTCAGGACATTGTCAGCACCCGTCTTGCTTCGTTTACGCGGCGGGAGAGTTTCGTGTTCGTCCGAGTGCACAATACCAAAGTCAGGCGAGACATAGCCATTGTCATCTGATCCTGGCTCAAGCACGGCACTAAAATCCTTGACCTTTGTTCCATTAATGAGTCTGTTTGTCTTTGACTGATGAACAAGACACTCACAGCTCGTTGCTTTTCTTTCTCTTTTCGCTTCCGCTTCTTCTCTCGTTTTTTCTCTCGGGCCTCCTGCTTATCAAACACGTCTGATGTCTTCATTTTCTCCCGTTCACCTTCAGCAAATTTTCGCCCTTCTGCTCTGATACTCTCAAGCCCACCTCTACGCTGAATCCATTGTTCCCCATCTTTCACTTCGTACAACTCATGCGCCTGTCCTTCGTCGTCGAACACGAGTTTCTTAGGGAGTCCGCCGGTTAGGATCTTCCGCTTTGCCGTACCCAATTTTCGTTTGCGATTCGACATTTCACCGACAATGTCGGGAATGGTATCATCAAGATCATGATCGGCACGCTTTAGTGTGATGAAATCATCGCCATCATCAGTATTATCGTGTTCGTTTTCAACAAGCTTGTTGTAGTGCAGAGATAGGACGCTCTGGTTCTTGCGATCAAACATGCGATCATATTTCGTCCTAACTGCCTGATTCAACTTAGTGATGAATGATGATCAACAGAATGTTATTATACCTTGGGGCGGGGAACTTCGTTATCTTCGACGTTCTCGCTCTGACTCTCGTTACTCTCATCTGATGAACCCGTGGCTAGATGATCATTTCTGGCAACATCAGATCTTTTCAATGTACTTTGCTTATTTTTCTCCATGAGAAATTTGATTTTGGGAGTTCCAGGCAAGCCTAGGGATTCTGCAAAACGATCCGCTGGCAGCTGATCCAACTTGAATATTGTCTTGTCTCTGCGTCGATATATGGAACGCATATACGAAACAAAGGCCTAAAATCTCATGGTTAGGGGGGAAGTTGTGGACAATACATAGATGTTTACTCGTTGCCCTAGGTATTTGATCTCAGGATCTGAAAAGCAGAGCTTTTGCAATTGGTTTTGGATACTCTGGGTCTTGCTCGCTCGAACTTGGATCTTTTGAACGTTGATGCTTTTACGTTGAAGTGCTAGATTCATACCCTCCTCCTCGCTTGGCAGAAGCACCAGTAAGCCTTTCCCCTTGCTTTCATATCGTGCTGTCCTTCCTACTCTGTGAATATATGTTTCTGCATCTTCTGGCGCATCAAGCTGTACAACCCAATCCACCGAAGGAAAATCTAGTCCGCGAGCCGCAATGTCCGTAGCAAAAAGAACGGCATGCTTCGTTGACGTGAATTTGCTAAACACAGTAAGCCGCGCACTTTGCTTTTGTTTCCCATGTAAGTGTAGAAGTGGAATGCCAGGATGGAGTTTACAGAATGTCTCAAAAATGAATCGGACTTGTTTACAACTGGACAGGAAAACAATGATTTTTGCCTGAAGATGTGTCTTAATGAAACCCCAAAGAGTATCAAGCTTCTTGTCCAGTTCGCAAACAGTATAATGCTGTTCTAGGTTTTCAGGAGTTGCGGAAGACGTTGATCCAGCTTCCTGAATACCAACGGAAACCGGTTCTTTAAGTGAGAGGCGAGCTAAGTCAGCGACTGACTGTGTTTGGGTTGCGGAGAATAAAAGGGTTTGACGAGATTTCGGTAGATGGGAGAGCAGGGCTGACAATGTGCGAGAGAATCCCATGTCAAGGATACGGTCAGCTTCATCGAGTACTGTTTTAGCAATGTCAATAATAACTGCGGGGTTGTGATCAAACAGCTCACCAAGAATTTGCAAATTGTCGATGTCAAAGCCGAAAGTCTGGTCCAAGTGCTGGAGCAGGCGGCCAGGCGAAGCGACCAGGATATTCATCCGAGTTAACCTATCCCTTTCGTCCTTGAGATTCTTTCCCCCAATGACCAAACCAGCCGAGAACGTATGATATCCACCAATAGATCTGAGCACATCAAAAATCTGGACTGCCTGGCCTGTGAGATGAGCCGAAGAAGCGTTGTCGAAGATAATTGAATCACCAGTTCACGGGTAGGTGATATGATCAAGGCACCCAAACCATCCGTTGGTCCCCATTTGCGACGATAGAGGATCTCCAAGACCGGTATCAGGAAAGCGAGTGTTTTACCGCTGCCTGTTTGGGCAGCCCCTAGGACATCCTTCCCTTTCAAGGAGATAGGCAAACTCTTTGCTTGAATATCCGTCATCTCCACAAAGAACGCTTTTTTGAGTCCTACAAGCTGATAAGAGATGCTTCGATGACAGTGCCTACGGGTAATGCACCTTTTTTGGTTTGCTCTGATATTGGGAGGGCAGCAAAGTGTTTGACCCCATTTTGAGCATCCTATGGGTATGGTTGGCAAAGCCGACTCGTCACATAAAGCGCTCACAAAGTTTATGGCATCCTGGTCGAGAGCATTGACTTTCTGACGCTTGAGCTTTGGACGGACGGCTTGCCGATGCTCCATGGAATGTGTCACACACGTGACACTTGGTGACAAGTGACAGCACGCGATTCTTATAACTGGCTCCATCGCCTTGCTGCATGGCAGTTGGCAAACACACGCCTGAACAAGTAGAGAGCATTCAAATGTTCCCCATCTATGGCTCATCTGTCTCAGATAACCCTCTCGTTCCCTCCGGCTCTGGGGGTGCGGCTACAGGTATTAATGAGTTTGCCGGAAGCCCGGATCTTAGTAAAGGTATTTGTGTGCCCTTTCTTCAACACTTCCTTACCTATTGCCAGAGCGACGACGAAGATTGACGACGAAGCTCGGCGCATCATTCTTCCTATTTGGTCTTATCAATAATGGTAAGTCAGTAGCCTATCTCATTTTGCGACCAATTGACTGTTTCCCTTAGTGCTATATGTCATCATTTTGTCGGCGGCTCTCGACCTGGTTCCACCATCTACGCCGAAAGGTATAATCGCCTTCTGTAATATTGCACCCGCCTTCGTCGCAAAGATTGGGTGGCCATATGTCTTGAAAGGTCGTGTACGGTATGCGAAACGACTTATTGGATGCTGTCTACTCAGCGTTTGCGGAATGATTGTACGTCAGCTAGGTTCTATCCATCAGTTCTACGAAACCTATCGCGCAAGACATGTCTCAGGTTGTTGCCCTGTTTGATAGCTTATTTATGAGGCTTCTCGGGATTTCTCTTGCGTCGTTCTCTTCAGGTACTTTCATTCTTTATAGACGATAATCAGCATTTTCACTCGTACTAGGCCTGGGAGAGATGACATTCCTACAGCTATCGACCACTTACTCACCTCCATCGATTGCTGGTCATTCTGTTGGGTACGATTATCTCAGCAAATGTAGGCTGATACTAACTTTTCTTTGTATAAGTTACTTTGCATCAGGAACTGGCGCTGCTGGACTCGTTGGTGCCTTAATGTGGTGGGAGGTCAGAAACTTGGGTGTACAGTTGGGTGTGGGTTTGTCATCGGTACGATTTTCGATAACTGGGGATGCATAATGTTAATGAAAGTGCAGGTATTGCCATTGATAATACCACTAGCCTACTTTTTTCTGCTCCCTCGACCTTCGTCCTTTAATCAAGTAAATTATCCCGACAACACCATGTATCCACCAGAACGGACATCAGCTGTGCCATATGTCCCCATCCCAACATCTGAGAATGACGAGGAACTCACACCACTTTCTAATCCGGAGAAATATGTAGCGCTTTCTGCCAGTGATAAATGGAATTTAGTTAAACCCATGCTATTGAAGTACATGCTACCTCTATGTGAGTTTCGTCATTGTCCCATTCGAACCTGGTTCTGATCGTACTTGTTTAGTCTGTGTATACCTTGTGCGTACCTATGAAATTCATTCCGAACAATGACTCACAGCCTGTACCAGTTTGAGTATACAATTAATCAGGTGAGAGAAATTGCGAGTGATAAAGGGACCACTCACCCCGTTGCTCTAGGGAGTCGCACCGACGCTTCTATATCCCGTGCCTTCGCCAAGAGAATATCCGTTTCTGAGTAAAATCATCCATTCTACGCGCGATTATTATCCACTATGGCAGGTGCGCTTCGAATTACAAATGCTGAATCAAGCTCATTGTATTTGTAGCTTGTTTATCAAGCCACTGTATTCTTATCTAGGTCCTCTATATCCATTGGCATACCACCGTTACCCATCCGCCTACTCTTCTTACCTTATATTGTCCAGGCTGGAATATTGCTGGCTCTGTCATTCGAGTCAGCCATTGGATTCTACGGAAGTGAATCAGAAGGACTGAGCATAGCCACTGTCTTTTCGCTCATCAGCTTAGAAGGGATCTGCGGCGGATTAGCATAGTGAGCAATTTAAATTTGTGTCAATTCCTCTTGATTCATCGCTTGTAGCGTCGACGTTTTCTACCATGTCAATCAAGAGCAAGCAGACCAATTGATCGACGGTCCTGAAAGGGCTAAGCAAGAGAAAGAGTTTAAGATTGGCTCTATTGGATTTGCTGACTCCTTGGGCATTTTGTTCGCATCAGTGGTTGCCGTCCCTACAGAAGTAAACTTGTGCAGAGCACAAGTCAGCAGGGGCAAGATGCTTTGCAAAGGCCTATAGATATATGTTTCCTCGACCATTTTAATACACAGCCGTGTACCCGTATAACTATCTTCTCTTACTTTATGACTAGATAAGCAGTGGCGTACTGGTCCGTAATGTGTCCGAGCTGAGCGAGATCTACGGACCACCTACACAATGCAAGTCATTCGTTCTTCACCCTCTCTTGCTCGTCCTTGGATGTTCCACCCCATCCGAACCAGCTTGTTCGCGTCGCAGGAGTTGGTCTACTATCCTCTTTGGCATCCTGTCCAACGTCGTATCCTTCTATGTCACTGGGCACTTCTATCTCCTCAAATCTGCCTCCAGAAGCGTTTGAATTTCTGCGCTCACGGCGCCGCACATCAGAATCAGAAGATCCCCTCGATAAGGCAAGCGCAGGAGATGCGCCAGGGACAAGAACGGGTTCTGATGTCTGCTGGGATAATGCAGCCAGTTCTTCTTCCAAGCGTTTCCTCCTCTCAAGCAATGTCTGCTGACTCTCCCGACCAACAGACCCCATACGGGTTCCTGGAGGCGTATTAAACCCTGCGCGTTGCTCTGGTCTTGCAGTTGCGGTTGCCTGGCGAAGCAATGCTGCGCCGGAGGCAATAATGCTAGGACCATAAGAAGTCCACAAGGATGACACAAGTTGGGCAGGTCCGGATGCCGGATCGTGCAGCGTTGGTGGAGCACCGGTGTCCATTTCCCTCGAATGACCAAGTCCCCTAGGTTGGCCAGTCACCGATGAGACATAATCCCACAAGGCTCGGAGTCGTGCTTGGACTAAGGCATAAATCCTGACCCGGAGAGAAGCGAGGGTTGCATCTATTTGTGATTCGTGCGATTTGAAGAAGGGAGAGAGATGGTTCACATAGATGTAGGATGAACCACGAGTTTGCGGGAGCGCGAGGTAGAGAAGAAACAACGTCTTCATCGTGTAATAGAACGGTATCCTGACGATCGCATCAGCCTTCAGTCTTGCGCTCGTCTCAGATGGATGGCATACCACGACACGAGCCACTCTGCAAGGTGTTCAATACCAATAGTGCAGCCTAGCACGGACCAATACATCATCCATCTTTCTAGTTCTTCTTCAGAGGCAGGACGTTGGCTGAGTGTCTTGTACGATGCGTAGCCCGGATATATAAATGCACCAACAGAGCTGGAATCATCAGTAAAGCTGAGGGTCAGCTTAGATTTTAGAATACCTAACGAGACGAGAAGTTAAGAAAAAGAGCATTTGCGATGTACGCGTATTTCACCAGCCTACTTCCTCGTGCAGGGTTCACCAAATATGGCAATTGTCACAACTTTCGGCTATTTGAAACAATTGGAAATGCACAACAACGTTCACGATGTCTCCGTAGCTAAGTGGTTATAGCATGCGATTGCAGATCGCGGGGTCGCGTGTTCAAATCACGCCGGGGACTGTTTTTATATGGCCCAAAACAAACAGATGTCCGTTCGTATTATCATTCAACTTGGTGAACTATGGCAAAAGGATCGTCTGGGATTTCATTGCCACGGAGCGCTGTGCAACGACTCCAACACGTGCATGAAGCCCAAAAATCCTGTAACACTCGCTCAACGAGCTCGGCTGCGAACGCCGCAGAATATGTGTTTTATATTCCACGGAGGTCGTTTTCCTCTTTGTTAGCGTCATGTTCAACACATGCCAATTGTTTTCCTGGCGACGATTTGCCTGGATGAAGCAACCCACACTACAAACTTACATATACATACATGGTATAAAGAATACGTGGCTCCACAGCAACAAGTAGTAGGGTCTGCTTCATGGTGTCATGAGACGAGTCTCACGCCAGGTAAGTCAGCTTCAACTAACTTCTTGACCAAATCCCATGCTAATGTGCGAGCCGTATGAACATTCCCCCTCGCAACCGGTTATCCGGGTGATCATTCTTCCGTCGCGCATCCGGCGAGCTTTGCTGCGAAGTAGTCTGATCTACTAGCTGTCAAGTCGAGCAAGGCACACGTGTGAGGTATGTATCTATGAGAACTGATAATTTTACGCATGTTAGCCAATCGGGAAAACGACCGCGCATATGTGCTCCAGCCTAGTTCGTTCCCACTAATACATGGAAAACCGCACATTTACATAAGGCCAACGGATCTTGCATACGACACGTTTCAATTCAAGATCAGAATCGAGTTCGATTCGGTACTCTGAATTCCGAGCTAAATGATATCGTTTGGACAAGTAACCATCTCAGCACCGGACCATATCAGGTGGCTCACTAAGTACCTGCAGGGTAAGCTGTGAAAATGAAGAACGCGCGGCGCGTACATGGAGAAAATCAATTTTAGGTAGGTCCGAACATATCAAATTTCGATCCTCCAACGAATTGTATAACATACAGTAATATGAAGTCCGTGAAAAATAATGAGAATGTTCTGATAACAAGTCGCTACTAAGGCCATACATCCACGATGAAAAAGTCCATCAACGCAGGGATTATACCCCGGGCACAGGTGAGATGAAGTCGTGATAATGTCTATGTTATGAGTCAGAAAAAAATTGTCCTTTACAAATTGTCGCATATGGTGCATTGTATGTGTAATGAGTTTCGTAACAGAACAGCTGAACGGATACAATTAGCTAAAGGATTAGATGATGAGCCGCGTTACTCACGTATCAGAATTAAGGCGGTAAAGAATGCTATCGCCAGTATGTAGACAATGCCATATCTAATCATCTGATGTACCCATGAGCATCATTGCCCAAGACCTAAATGAAATCACTTACAATCCATCGACGCCGCTGCTTTTGTTTCAAAGAATATAGTGGTGCATGAATTTGCTTTGATGGACGAAGCCAGACTAGAAAGGGGCGATTAGGCCATCGTCAAATGGAAGATAACCAACGTACAAAGCATGGTTGCATGGAAGCGATCGAAGTACGGTATCAGAATAGGCGGCGTTAACATGAACAGCAACATGTGCCCAATGAGCAGATCTGAACTCCACAGAGACAGTTCTATAATCTTGACGATGAACTCGCGAGCAGGTTGAGACATCGCATGGACGCCAAGTCCTCGTCCATACCAGCGGCCCGTCCACCACGCCCTGTTAGTCTCATCGTGTTTGAACTCGCGTGAAAGGAAGACTGATATAAGCGTCTTGAAAATAGCACGTTGCACGGCGGTAACTGCAATAAGACCGAGCACGGCATGCGATGCATCCCATTGTTCGAGGAACCACTAAACAGTCCTTGTTATTCGAACACCCAAGGAGTAAGGGATCCCAACGCACCAAGAATTCAAAGAAAGTAACCATTCCAAGTACCGCAAATATATGAGCAATCAATGCCATGGCAGATCCGAACTTCGGGAAAGTGGGATCAAGCATTGGACCCAGGAATAGCGACGTAACGAACAAAGTCAGTAAAACCCCAGCATTCCACACAATTGGACCAAGCGAGATTACGGCAATCCGGATGAGGGGCGCAGGGGCCTGTTTTCCGTCGACGGGGAATGATTTGACGAATAGGTATGCTATCACAAACACAACTGCCATTATGATCGGGAAGATGACTTCGGAGAATATAACCGCCCTCCAGCTGGCGCGTGGTAGATCACCCGAAAGTTTTTCAGATGGATGACCGAGCCTCTTCTTCTTATATCCTGTTATCATTGTACGAGACAAACGGCAGTATCCGATCCACGAATTATTGTGCCACCGCGAATTGCCGCGCGACATCCATCGCAAAAACTCCCTGGTAATAATCGAATGAGAAGTTCATCTAACCATGACAAGAAAGCAAGCATACCGGTAATCAACAATAAAGTCCGAAAAGATGAACTGATGAGGATTGAACAAGAATGGTGCTATGCAGAGCGCAAGAATTGACACCCAGAAGTAGAGCAAGAATGGTGTCCAGATTGTGAGTGTCACATACAGCAACATGAGGAGGGTGCGCATGCCAAGATAGATGCTAGGCCCGGCAAAGCGCGAGAAAAGGATGCTGAATGGAATGCGTGTCGTCGCAAAGCCACGTCCTGTCGCAATGTAGCGGGCACCACCGAATGTTAAATTCGTGAGTATTGAGTGGGTGTAAATCTGCGTCGAGAAGACCTCGAAAATGGGAGAGAGAGAACTAAACTGTTTCGCAAGCCGGAAAATCGCCTTCCATGTGCCACGCTCGACGAGCTCTAATCACGAATGTTTAGACACTGCCGCGTTGACCAAACTTACATACCTTGTAGAAAGAGCGGCAAGAAAGAAATCATGAAGACAAGTAATATACTTATGATTGTGCGCCTAATCCATTGGTAAACGGGAACGAGGTTGTAGCAGCCGGCTTGTGCTCCTCCCGGGATCGAATATTGGCAAATCGACAATTGAGAGGTCATAGTTCCCAGAAAAACCACTGAAACGAGGGTTGTATGATCAATATGCACATATGACAAGAGGACATACTAGTGACGATGAGCACTTGCACAGACAAAATAACCAGCATGTTGTTGATCTGGAATCCAGGATGTCCATAATAAAATGTCAAGAAACGGTCGATTGGAAGCTGCGTCCCAAGATAGTAGTACTCTCGACTCAACATCTGCTCTCCCATTCCTGTTCCAAGCTTCGTCTGGAAATTGAGAATAGTTTGGAATCCAAGATCTCGCCCTTTTCCACACTGATAATATTCAGTATGCTTGATTCGCCCACCTCGACCGAACGCGTTCATCCCAGCGTAGATATCTTCATTGAGATGTAAACCTTTCTGCGCTTTGGAAACACCACCGCGCGTTGTCATATACAACGCATTTAGGAAATCGGGATGACCATAATGAAGTTTCCCTCCAATCCATGCCATTGATCGCGCAGACAGAGTTCCAAAAGTCTGTTCCTTTCCAGCAGCAAGATCACCGAGGATACCAATGTTCTCGGAGAAAATGTATTCACGCGCACCGACTATGGCAACTGGTGACTTCTTGAATTCGTTGCTGCCCCATTGCGCGTATGGATTCTGGCTTGAAACTGTATACTCCTCGAACTCTGCAAGGATATTTCTGATTTTGAGACACTCTTCGAGATAATTATCCTGGTTTGCATCGATGAGTTGCAGATACTCTCCGCGGTAAAAAATGATAGCATGATTCTGGTTATCTGATTTACCATCGCCGAGAATTGGATTACCAGGTAGTTCAATGCGGAATTTAGGACGGCGGCGGCCAGTCTCCGGAATAAATTCACTATGTCCGTCGATCAAAGCCGAGAAGATGCGGGTCTCTCCTCCTTCCTTTCGAGGTGGCTCTTCTTCCAGGTATGCAATCTGCAAGTCGGGATATGCACGAAGCAGGAACTCCGCATTCTCTTGTTCTTCCTTATTGAATTTGGAATACCGTTGCATTGATACGAGAAATTTGAACTTTCGCCGGGCCATTCGCTCGAGTTCTCTCTCCAGCTTGTCGGTATTCCCACCAAAGTGTTGCACAACCTCGGGATTTTCTACCCGGTAGAGTAACTTAATTGCTTTAGAATAATTCATCATTCCGGAAACAGTTCGGTAGAGTGTCTGTGCACGGAGAGAAGCCCAAATGCGGGTGCGAAGTGTGAATTCCGGCGAAGAATTATTAAAGCCAACGAGATTCAAGGGAAGATCACCCCGCTTGTCCTTCTCGTCGCCTGTGTAAGGATTTCCATTAATATTGGACTGCTGGGCTAGAATCTTGGTATCCTTGACAAAATTATTCCACTCGACTGGATGAAGTTGCTTCAGGTATACAAGTAGGGTAACCCTGGTATTCTGATCTTCCTCACGAATGATCTCACGTAATGAAAGTAACGTCTTAATCAATACATCAATTTACATCAACCTCCATGATGAGAAAACCGAACCTTTTCACTATAATGCGGTGTGAGCACTGTAAACGTTGGCATGGCATCGACAGGAAGTGGTTCGGGTATCGACGTGGTCAGGGATTGCGCGAAGAAGGAAATGCGTCTCTCCGCCTCGCTGCCAGGAGGGAAGAATTCACCCTTGAAACCCTTGTCACCTTGAGAAATGAAAAAGGGCGGGGCTCGTAAGCTCCTTCGACCACCATTTCCAGTTTCTACTTGGTGATAAAGTAGCCTTTGTACATGGTCAATGGAAAGAAGGTGCTCTCGGTACATGGAGATGATGATTGCATTCCATATCTGCGAGACAAGGACCTATATAACGATGTTAGCCATCCAGGACGACTTATTGATGGTTCAAACCTTTGGCTTATACTTGATTTCCATGACTTGAGTTGCTAATAGCTTCGCATAGATTCTCTTGGGCAACCGGGTAAAAATGTCCTTCCACGGAGTCCAGATGGAAAGTCCGAGCCAGAACGAGCGACCAATACTGAAGACAGTGTTCCAAATGACAAACCATAGGAAAGTATCCAAGAAAAAAAGGACAAGGTCCATGATGTACATGATGGTTAACGTGAATGCAGCCTGGTTCCTACACAGTACACTGCCAAAAAACCTGTCATTACATGCCTGAATTTTCATGCCGACCATGACTCGGATAGGTTGACTGAACGAGAGTGTGAGGAAAAAGTATGATTCTGTAAATTTGCAACCGAACACCAAAAGCCAAAGAAGTATGGAAGCAAGTCGGCTTTTCTTACCCAGCGAAGGATAACTCGCGGTAAAAGTCTGACTGGCAAGATACTTGCGAGATTTACCCGCCACTCGATCTCCAAACATGCGGCCAGAAGGCATGACAGCAAAGAGTAGGGTAGCAATGGCAGAAATGAAGAATTGGACAATGCCCAAGATGAGCGCCAAAGAACCGCCTGTCCCATTGTGTTCGACAATTGCCACGTAAAAAGTTGGACCGCAAGTCAATACAAGCGTGACTAAAAGGAAGAGAAGCCGCCGAGTGAGATGAGACGTATTGTTCCAAGTAGTAGGGATATAGGAAAATTCGGTGAGAGTGGCGCAAATCATAATCACTGTTGCAACAGCCCCGCCAAGGGCCACGGCGCTCCAAGTCATGGCGGGCGAAGATCTACCATTGATGGCGTAGATCGTTGGGGAATTATAGGCGGTGTAGAAGTAATACATGGCGACGTGTATGACCCAGACGCGGTTAAAATTGACGAGCAAATGTCCAAAAGATCGCTTTTCATAGTAGGTTTTGAAGAACACTTGTTTCCAATCTATACGATCAAATTTCATGAAACGTTGCGCAGGTGGAAGGTCAATAAGTTGAGTCTTGAGACAAATCAGCCCAAAATGTGCATTCTGAAAGACGGTCAGCGTACCTTGTCATTAAGCACTATTCGGGCAATTCCTTCAGGATACCAGAACAACTGGTTGATATCATCGTAACCAATGATAGAATCATGGTCCTTCTCTCTCCTCACAAATTTACCCTCCACTACCTCATAACCTTGATCCCGCATAAATCGGTAGAGTGGGCTGATGACCGAACGCAGATACAGTCCCTCAGGGACGGGTTCGATGCGATTCTGACACTCAGGCGAGCGATAATAATCGTCCGCGCATTTGAATATGAAGCATAAGCACTCCGGAACGAATCGAACTGAAGCTGCTTCACCCCAACACAGAAGATACAGAGCCAACTGTCGGATGCGATCGTACTGGCTCATGCTGAGCATAGCCTGGCGCCATCGCTCCAAAGCAGTGTTAAGAGACTTTTCGTGCTGAGGACGCTTAGCACCACCCCTGATGGACTTGAGACGCCTAATGCCAGGATTCTGAGTTCGACCAATTGCATCGTCGAGGTCCAACTGCGCCGCGAAGTACCACTTCCTGTAGTTGGCGTTATGACCACCGATGTAATCGGCATGTAGCGTGAGGAGGGCCTGATTGGGCAGCATGCGGGACGCTCTGCTATCCAAAAGCTGCATCAGAAAATCAAACTTGATAAATGTGTCAGTAGATCTAACTAATTCCACGCGGCATGACTGACCATATTCCTCATTGAATCGCGCTGAAAACCAAACTTTTGAGTAAGGTCCAGAAATATGTCTTCAATCTCCTCCTTGGACAGCGGGATTTGGCGGTCAACAGTCCAGGCTGAGTATGGCTGTCGCCCACCCGCTGGTCCCCCGTAATCAACAAATGTAGGCGTGGAGGACTCCGAACGACCCATGCGCCCAATTCCGAGAGGAGCCAGAGATTCTGCTGATGGTGCGTAGCGTTGACCATAGACATCACCGTCTGAATCAGTGTCATGAGGAGCTAGGTATGATGAGACAGACTCCTGGAGTGTGAGACAAAAAAATCCAGTAACTCACGGTAAATGTCATAGTTGGCATTTCGTTCATCATAGCCAGCCTCAATTATGTGTGCATTACTGCTGTCAGAAGCATAGGTGTCGCGCCTGCCATGATCAGCGTTGTCGGACTCGGTATCGTAGAAGC
The DNA here is from genome assembly GCA_023014405.1 of Amanita molliuscula. Lineage (NCBI taxonomy): Eukaryota > Fungi > Basidiomycota > Agaricomycetes > Agaricales > Amanitaceae > Amanita > Amanita molliuscula. Next base: position 519,326 of record JAEBUP010000001.1, read on the forward strand.
GACGCTGCTGGGCAGCGTAAGGATCAAGGAGGTGAGCATCCGTAGAGGGCGAGGAGGAGACGTAGCCCTCATGGCTGGGATGCCCAGAGGGGGCAGGCATGGAAACGGGGGAGATGGTGGTTCTGAGGAGAGTACGCAGAGACTGGAGTGGCGGACCAGAATGCGGCGAGACGAACCGACACAACCGCAGACTGGTTTGCCCGCCAAACATGAGCCCGCCAGGTTCGCCGGCACCGCACCAGCTCGCCCGGTTCGTCTGCTGCCGGCTTCCCGCCATGTCAGAGCCAGGTACGCTCGACGCTCCCCAAGCACGGCGCCCCCCCAATCATGCTGCCCAAATGCCTCTTTTTGCTGCAGGCCCTTCCTCTCTGCCACAAGCAGACAACACTTCCTTTATTAACAGACCTATTCACTACGGCTCTGGCCAGTTCTGCAGCAGAATTATTCGCATCGAGCTCCGCGAAGTGCAGAAGGCGAATTTAGGAAGAAAGTAGGTCATCCTGATTTCCTTCTTTCTCCCTACTAACATAAATGATGGCAGATATGCACGAGTAGACCGCCGCCCCCTCGACCCTCCGCCGGTCGTACAAATGCGCGTATACGAAGTGAATATGGGCGCAGAAGGCGAGACTGAATGCGAGGTTCCAGATTATGAGTGCGTCCCTCTCCACGAAGGTCCTAACGTGCGTTTAATCTTGTAAAGCTCGATCGAAGTCCTTGGCTTTGTTTGCACCGTAGATTTGTTTCCCATTTCACGCCTGACGAAAGAACGACGAAGGATAAATCAACCCTACCATTCCCCCACCACTCGTCTAGTACAACCATCTGCCCATCCAGCAGGTGCTATTCCGCCCCCGCAATATATATCCTCCGCAGCCGCTAGGGCGGAGTCGGACACCCTCGTACGTTTGTTTCTCCGCTTGGATCTGGAAGATCCTCACATTATTCATGAGAACCAATAGTCACCTCCCCATGAATCGCCACACGACCATCCACCAGAACAGTCAAGCAATACAGATCCACCAGATGTTATACATCATGTTGACGGTTATCCACTTTTGGAGTGCTCAAAGATGACCTCGGCTCTGGTGGGGGGAACCTTTGTTCAACCAGTCACCCTTGATTATCAGGGTCGAAGATCGCATATGTTCGTTTTTGCGGTTAGTACCACCATTTAAGTGCTACGAGCTAGATGGCAATTCCACAGGATCTCGCTGTTAAAACGGAAGGATATTTCATTCTGCGTTATCGCGTATTCGATATTTTCTCAAAACCCATCGATCACACCGAGCTCGTAATCCAAGCCGAATGTTACGGAGGCATTTTTCGTGTTTATTCTACCAAAGAGTTTCCAGGTCTACCAGCTTCTACGGAATTGACCAAGGTACGCATATCTGTGGCGCCCCTTCCATCCAGTTCGATGACACATCTCTCGCAGCAACTCGCGCGATGGGGTGTCAGGTTAAACATTCGCGAGGTGGAACGCAAGCGCCGAAGAAAAGGTGATTCTCGAAGTCAAAGTCCCATACCCAGCACATCAACCATGATTTTTGGTCCAACTGCTATCGATGAAAGGGGAGTGTGCAATACTACTACTACTCCATCGCCAGCAAGCCGAGAAGTCGATGACACCACTGATGACGATACTAAAGACAATCCCATATCAATTATAGCACGAAAGCGTCTCAAGCCAACACCAATTCACGAGTGTCATGCCTGAATTCTATACCCATGATACCTCTATCACAAGTATGCAATATTCCTAGACATTTTCAGGCATATAAGATTTTTCTTCCACTTGTAATTTAGCATGTAATACGACATTAAAATTAGGAAGTAGCATCAAGTAAACGTTTCTCGGCTTCCGTGAAATTAATCACGTTCCAGATGGCACCAAGATACTGTCATGGGCATAAATTGCGGAACGGCTGGCGTAATTTGTGGACTCACATCAGCCTTGACGTTTTTGTACTGGTAAACAGAAATCATATAAGATATAATGGATTTCGCTGTACTATACCACTTGCCTGAAGGTAGAAAGCCTATGGAGCGAATCATTTCAATACGAAGATGTGTCAACTTGTTACAATGGACTTACATGTTCCCAGATATCCACACCGATAAGCGGAACATGAGCTATGTAATACTGAGCATCACGCATATATTCATAGAACACGCATACATATCAATGGGTCTTGATTGGCAGTCGTGACAATCTCAATTTTTTTGCTACACGGGTTAAAGCCCTTGAAAGCCATTAAAAACCTGTTGATCAAGCATAAGCCAATACATACCAACCAACCCCAGCCACTGCCCTGAATAGCCGCGGTGATAGCGTTGAACTTTGTTTTAAAGCGTTCGACTGAGCCGAAATCACGTTCAATTGCCTGCTTCAATAGACCATCCTCTAATTTGCCGCCTAGCTCAGACTTGGGCGACAAGTTCTTCCAGAAGAGGGAATGATTGATGTGGCCTGCAGAGTTTGGGGATGCCGGAACATAAAAACTTAACGAACTAACCTCCACCGTTGAACTTGAGAGCGGATTGGAGCGCAATTTTTTCTTTGGTGGAGTCAGTCTTAGTATAAGCGTCCTCTGCTGAGTTCAATCCATTAACATAAGCCTGGTGGTGCTTCTGGTGATGGAGCTTCATGATATCTTCCGATATATAGGGTTCCAATGCCTTTGGAGCGAGTCAGATAATGACACGGATATACATGTACGAGTACATTATACGAATACGGCAGATCAGGAAGGGTGTGCAGCCTGGCTGCTGTGTTGGGTGCATGCGCTGCAAAAGCGCGGAAAGCTCCGGGACGGAGAGCAGTGCGTGCGACAGAGAACATGGTGGCGAAAGCCAGTGACGACACAAGTGATACTTATAGCTGTTTGCATGTGTTTCTTCGTGTCGTCCGTCAAAGGATGAATTCACATCAGAGGTGGGTGTGCACCCTCGTGTTTTAGAATGGGACGCTGGACGCAGCATGAAGAGGTTCGTCGCTGGCGTCACTTCTGCTCGTTTTCACAATGCTCACCCACTGCTTAGGACACACACAGACTTCCAGAGGGTTTTGTTCGTGTCGCGTACGACGCTGACACACGCCAGTATACATTCCGCGATACAAGATCCGGCACTCTCTACCGCAGCGCTCCTGGCGAGGCATACGGTAGATTACATCCTGTTTCAGACCATCTCCCCTCTCGTCCCAATGCTTTCGCTCCACAAGGCACGCATGAACTCTTGTTTCTCTCGCTTATATGCTGACTTTCCTCGCAGGACACTCACATTCCCTGTTCCATGACCCAGAATCCATTTACGACGTTTCATGATATACTACCTGCTGATGCCATAGCAACATCCCCCACAAAGACATCCCCAACCTTCCGCTCGCGCTTCCTCACTCCTACACCCACGTACCTGCGTTCCCAGTCAACACGTGTCCCAGCCTCCCAAAATGACAGTAATGCACTTCACTCACGTTCCAGATCAGTTCCCAATGAAAGCATCCGTAGCCGCCATCAGTATAACATGCACGCTCATGGACAAGGCGCTCGATATGACGGTTACCGTCAACCCAACCTTGGTGTCACCTCATCTGCACACCAAACTCCGCCCAACAGGACTACGAGCAAATCTGGCTTTTCCCTTTCGTCTGCGCTGCGGAGCTTGTCACGTTTGACAACCGCTCGCAATCGACAGGCCAATCCCACGCAACATCGTTTGGGTAACAACACAAAAGATCCTTCCAGACGCCTGTAGCCAGACTTAATCTTCTCACTGTAGTTGGTAGTTTGCGCGGGACATTTTATTGGATTGCATAGCCAAGTAGTCAAATTGGGTGATACTATGGTACACTACAAAAGTCATGTTGCACAAAGGTCATTCCCCATTCTAGGCACTTGTGATGGCTGCCCTTGCCAACGCGTGGTGCAAATCGTGCCCCACATCTTGCATGTTGTGATGGTGGGTAACAGCAGCATTCTGACAAAACAAGATATCAATACACAGACCAGGGAAATTATGCAGAAACACACCTCAAAATCCTCCTGGAAAACGATCAAGGCCAATAATATTAAGCTTCAGCTGAAACAGAAGACAAATACAAACTTTTTCAGACTCTTCCTTGTACTTGTTAACATTCTCGCGGAGCCGTACGTGCTCGTTCGGGTGCGCATGATGCGAGTTTGCCAATGCAGCCATTCTGTTCATTGCCTTAATGCTGTTACCCGCTTTCCTCCCTATATGTCATACTAAGGTCAGTGCTCTCGTAGGACAAACGGCTACTGACATAATCTCTTGGCGTTGAACGCCTTCTTGACATGTGGTAACAAGTCGGCGGGTGCTCCCTGAGAATCAGCAACGAAATGCGGCTTCTCATCGGCTAGCCATCGGTGCTCTAAAAGCTGCGCTGCAGCTGGCCGTTTACGAGGGTCGATCGTCAAGCATCCTCCGATAAAATCTTTCGCGGTATCTGATACATTTTCCCAGTATTCCACTGGTTCAAATTTGTAATCGCCAGCTATAATGGCTTCCATTTCGGCCTGCTGGGAATCCCTGTCGAACGGCGTGTACCCTGCAAGAAGGAAATAGGTGATGACCCCCATCGCCCATATATCAACAGGTTTGCTATGTCCCGCTAAAGACATTCTCGGTAATCTGGCTCAAGGCCCTGATAAGAAACATACATTTTTTGAAGATTTCTGGGGCCATATACTATCAGGCAGAGTTAGGACAAGGAGGTACAAGATTGCTTCCACTTACACCAGGCGTCCCGCAAACCTCTGTTAACATTTGAAGCTTTTCTTCTTCCATGACCCTGCTGAGACCAAAATCGGCAATCATGATGTCCGCATCTTCAGCTTGCGTGCGGAAAAGGAGATTTTCAGGTTTTAAATCTAGCGACTTCAAGTGTAAGCCCCATTTAAGTTCTTGAATTTGAGACAGCCGTACCGCGATGGACAATTCCAGCGTCATGGATGTACTTGACGGCTTTGAGAATCGTACGGACAAGACTTGCAGCGTCCCTGTGGATCGATTGAGAAAAAGATGGGCTGGTTCATGGAACCAAGCGTACTCTTCGTAATAATTGCCTTTGGCACAGATCCGATCAAAAAGCTCTCCTCCCGTACAGAGATCAAAGACAAGGTATAGATTGTGCGCGGTCTGCCAATGAGTCAGATGAAAATAACTTTTTCTATCAAAGTACAATACCGACCTCGAAATAGTCATGCAACGTGACGATATTTAGATGACCACTTGATATACGCTTCAATACTGCAATCTCATTTCGCACCTATCAGTAGCCTGAATATCTGTAAGACGCTGGGAAAGAGAAGAGATACCATGTGTTCCCGTCCCTCCATGAGCTTCTTGTTGATGACCTTACATGCATAGTATTTGCCAGTGGTAATGTGAACTGCTTCCTTCACAATGGCATACGTTCCGTTTCCAAGAGTCCTTCCAGTGCGATACTACCGATCAGCGGGGTTCTTAGCCTTCCTGCTGCGGCAATCGGCGGAATGCACACACCTGGCAGGGCACGGTGACTGGCTGAGGCATTCGCGGGGATATGAGACTGAGCTGGGGTTGCGGTCAGAAGGCGGACAAGGCAGCCGCTACACAGCCACATGGACAGGCGCCAGTTGGACGACGAACAGGAACGGTTCTTACTTACAGCCTGCCCAGCCATCGTTGACATGCCCGAATTGCTCCCCCGGTTTCTCTTGGGAAAAGTGGCGGACAGTCGCTCCGAAAGATGATGACTTTGCTGTACTCCCATCAGGAATGGAAATGAGGGTTCGTCTTGGGAACACAACAAGTGCCTCCCCTTTAAATACGAGCGGCGATGGCCACGCGTTGTTAGCGTGCTGTTGCCCCTAAGTGTCGGGCAGAGGCGCTGTTGTCTCGCGGGGCCTGGCAGTTTCCGACACTTTACTTTATTATTTCGATCACTCCATGATAGATGCTGTACACGATGCTGTTGAAATTAATCCTCATGGCTATGTATATTGTCTGACTTGACTGCGCCATATTTCGGGTGATTCCGAACTGTAACTCTGTATTATCTATGTCACTTGGTCGGTCCGGTTGGATGGAGCCGCATTCATTTGCAACCGTAATGAAGTGTTGATTTACAAAAAGACAGGTGAATGGACAAGCAGATTGTTTGACATGGCCAATCCGGTGCCGAAGTTGTCAATAGGGCTGTGAATGTCTTTGTCGTATCGGGGGCGTCGAGGTACCAAGAGTATGTCAATTTGACTCCATCTTGATATTGCATTCAATGTGTTTGTTATCCATATTGTCATAACGGCCCTATCTCGATATTCTTAGTATGGCAGTAAAGAAGCAATAACTACTTGAGGGTAATTGAGGGACGGTGGGCCCTTTATTCAGCTCGCCATAGCGACGTGACGGAGGTGAGTGGTCAAGTCTGTGCCATCGACTACTCAAAACGCAACAGATCGCATGCGCTCCATTCCAATGGACTCACAGTCAGGTCATACTGCTCGTTTGGCCTTAATTTCTGGGGGACAACGAAGCCCCCTCTCCTCAAGTTGCATTGGAAGGAAGCAATCGCCTCCGACCTCTGGATCTGCCCTATTGAGCATGATTTTGTCATAGACGACAACAAGGATAAGCGTCGGGCGGTAGAGGAAGCACACGTCGGTTTGAGAAGCTTCAGCGTCTCTGCGACAAAGTCGTTGCACTCTTGAGTGGCACTGGTGGCAAGATCAAGGCATACGAAGTGATCAATGACTCTATCTGATATTTCGGCACCCAGGTGATCTAACAAGGGTGCCATGCCAAAGGGAAAGAATTCAGGAGGAGGAACTGGGCGAGAAGCTTGTTTGTGATCCAGTCACAGCCAGACTTTGCTGAGCGGATCAAGTTTGCCCTGGGTGTGTTCGCATTCAATTGGATGGCACGTTATGTTCTTTTTTCATTGCGCGGCCCACCGGCCGAGTTCTTCATGATAAATTAGCGTATTGGAAGCGGAAGATCATGTACTACATGCCTGTATTGCAATACAAACCGAACGCGAGGCGTTGGGATTCGCCCATTCACATGCAAACAGTGTCGACGCTTAGTAATCCGGCTAATAATAAACCCATCTCCTCCCGACCCGTCAAAGACATGAACGGTGACCCCGCTATTGTTTTCGATCTGGCACAATGCTCACGATGCTACAGTGTCTATATCACTCAGAAATTTCATGTCACGAGCGTACTCTTCTCGTCTGGCAATGTCTCGCGGCCGGGCCCCGTTGGCGTTGTTCTTCACCACCCGCAGATGGGATGTGCGGTCATCGCGGAGCTTCTTGACATCTGCAGGTCTGTCGTGTAGTTGTCGAGGTGGGAACATTGCTCACCAGTGCTTCACCTCATTTGCTCTGTAACTACTGATGCTGACGTTGCACGCAACCGTTTTCCGAGTAGTTGTCGGACACGGAGGAATACAGCGACCGGAATCAGGGACAGGGTGTGTGCGTCCACCCATCGCCTTCTTTATTTACGAGTTGCTGAAATGTCTTGACCTTTTGTTAGGTTGAAAGTACACTTCAAAGATTCGAAAGGAGCCCATCTTAAAACGGTCGAGGCCAATGAAGGAGATGACATTCTATCAATCGCGCACGAATATGACATTGACTTGGAAGGCAAGCTCTAGATCTGTTCCATGTTCTCCACCGCACTCACTCTCTGACTCAGGCGCATGTGAAGGCTCAGTTGCATGCTCAACATGCCATGTCATTCTTCCACCAGAGTACTATAACCTACTTCCCGAGCCCGAGGATGATGAAAACGATATGTTAGACATGGCATTTGGTTTAACAGACACAAGCCGTCTAGGGTGCCAGGTGAAAATGACGAAGGAAATGGACGGGATGGTGGTCACTCTTCCCGCAGCTACAAGAAATATGTTTGTAGATGGTGAGTAATCTATGCACCGTAGAAGTCAGTTGCTGAACTATCGTTTTCAGGAAAAAAGCCGTCGCACTGACGGTATTCTTGCCTCCCGTTCATACCTATGGTTAATCTAAGTTGTCTAGTGATTTGGTGGTAACCATATAGAGGGATGAACATGCTTTTAGATACATCTGAAGCCGATGGCCTCACGCGACATCATATTGTTCCACAAAATGCTTGTGGAATGTTTCCAGCTTTCCGACGTATTCCTCTACGCCAGGACACAAGCAAGTCAGTCGATAATGCCATTCACCATCTTTCTGCCCGAAACCGCTACCAGGCACGACGCATATTCCCGTCTCGTCCAAAAGCCGTAAAGCGTAAAATGCATCTGGTTGTTTTCCTGCGGCACGGGCTGCTTCTTGGGCTTTCTGGGACAAGGATATTTTGGGAAAGAGGTATAGAGCTCCTGGAGAGTCCACGCAGGACATGCCTGGAAGAGCATTCAATCTTTCGGCCATAACTTTAGTACGTGTACGAAGCGCTTCGTGTATCGCGTCCGTCTCCTTCTTCCACAAGAGATAGCTCTCGTCACCTTCCTTTGGCGGTCGGACCATGGTGTCCACCGCGATCTGACCTGACACGGGCGGGCACAAGCCTACGGATACCATCTTATAAATCGTGGCGAGCACCTCATCACTGATGTTTGTACATTCAAAATAACCTCCACGCCGACCACATTCGCCTGTAACTCCTTTGGAAATGCTGTGGAAAGAGAACAGTGGGATATTGGATTGCAACCGTCGAACAATCTTCTTGAACGACGTGAATGTATGAGTGTCGGGCTTGTGAAGATTGACCTGATAAACTTCATCTGCCAGCAAGACTAGCGAATACTTCTCGCAGATGCGCACTAGAGCCTCTTGTATGGTCTCGTCGAGCAACGCACCCGTAGGGTTGCCTGGATTGATGACCACGAGTGCCTTTGCAACGGTGCCATCACGATGGCCCTTTTCAATTGCTTCCTCCACGGAAGCTACGGATGTCGACCAATCCTCAGACTCGTCCAGATAGTATGGCACCGCGATACCACGATGTTGGGCCAGAGTTGCGGTATAAAGAGGGTATTGGGGTATGGGAATAAGTACTCCGGACGTAGGCGAAGAGATGAGCATGCTAATCAGGAGCGAGACACCGGCGGAGGCACCAGCAGTAAGGAAAATGTGGTTTGGATTGGCAGGGTACCCGTCACGTTCTGAAAATATTTTAATAACAGGTATCAAACATTACTATATCTGTACCACCAACCAGATATGAAATCTACAATGCTTTTGCGGATGAAAGGAATGCCCTGGCTGTGTGAGTACGCGCCTATCGATCCGATTTCGTTCGACAACTCCTTTGGCACGATCCACAACGTCCTTTGGAAAGACGTTCGGAGCAAGCTCAGCTAGAGCAGGATACTCCATAAGCGCTGCAACCTTCGAGATCCAATGGTAAATCGTGCGACAACCGAAAGATGATTGGAATAACCTGTCGAATAAATGTGATGGGAGGCTGGTCCAAACCCGTCTGCTGTGGGTTGCCTATGTTGGAGTTGATGATTCTGTCAAAGGGCAGATTGGCATTGCCTTGCTTGAGCTTCACGCGATAATCCTCTGCTTTGATTGCGAGTTCGCCTCGAACGGCGTACTCAACCTTGAGGACAGCGGGATTGAGGGAGTTGATTGAAAGAGGCCGCATGGATGGCTTGGGGTTAGGGTGGAGGAGAGTGCGTCGGACGGCTGGGCGAAACATCCTTTTTTAAGTTATTCGTTATTCCACCGAAAAAAACGAAAAACGAAAAAAAAAAGAAAAAAACAGCTATTGATCCTGTTGTCCATCGCCCTCCAGACCAAACAATCCAATACGCATCACTTTTTTTCACAATGCCGGCGACTTGCATGTAAGAAATGCCAGATTCGTTCTTCGCCCCAGCGAAATCTCGAAAACGCAAGCGTGCAGACGCAGGTGCATCCAATGGACGTCTACGTGCGAAAACGCGTGTCGCTTCCACTACAAAACAATCAAAAAAAGGCAGGCGGAAGGCGGCAGACGAAGAGTTGTCCGACGAAACCAGCGACGAACGTGGAATTGACGATCTGGATCTGAGGGCGGGTCGCGATGATTTGCCTGCGAGCGGAGAGGAAGACGATAATGAAACACCCGCAGAGAAGCGGTTGCGCCTCGCGAAGCTGTACCTTGAAAGCGTTAAGGATGATCTTGGTGTGTCAACTAGTTTCTCTTCATATACAGCTCTGACTTGTTATTACAGCTGAGGGAGAGTACAACGCAGCCGAAATTGACAAAGAAATAGTCAATGCGAGACTAAAACAAGATGTGTTGGATCACGCTGGCAAGATGCACCTTTTCGTAGCAGATTCTGTAAGTGTGTATTACGGTTAATACGTCCCTGTTTATTATTCCCGCAGTACGATTTTACCGACACGCCTCGATCTACTCTTCGAACGCGTGGTCATCGGCTATCTGTAACTGCTGCCACTGCTTCCGAGTCCTGTCGATATCTTTTTACATCAGGAAAGGAAGGGTCCATCGTGCGCTGGGACCTTCGTACTGGAAAACCATTGAATACATTCTATAAAACCCGGCCTCCCTCACGTGCCGAGAAGGGCAAAGGTAGGGGAGCCGTTTCGGGCGACATCAAAGGGCACACGGACGAACTATTGGCACTTGCTGTTAGCAGTGATGGAAAGTATCTCGTAAGTGCCGGCAAAGATAGACGAATCGGTGTATGGGATGCAGAAAAGGGTGAATGGATACGTGCCTTTTGTGGTCCACTAGGTCACAAGGATACGGTCTCTGTGCGTTGTTTATTATCCCTATTATATTCTGCTCACCTGATATAAGGATGTAATAGGCCTTGACATTCAGGAAGGGCACGCATCAACTCTACTCCGGATCATTTGACCGGACACTCAAGGTATTCGACTTGTCGCCCAATGTCATGGGTTACTGTGGAAACATTGTTCGGACATCAAGATCACGTCATGTCGATAGATGCATTGCGGTCCGAGACCTGTGTGAGCGTCGGCGCGCAAGATAAAACAGCGCGCTACTGGAAAATTGTTGACGAGACGCAGCTCGTATTTCGTGGCGGAGGCCGGAGTCGTATAAGAGAAGTTCTTGATGGTGGATTGCGAACGGATGAAGAAGGTGAGGGCATGGATGACAGGGAAACGATGAACGGTGCTTCGAGGAAAAAATCGGCTCAACAAGACTCGGTAAAATTCGTTGAAGGTAGCCTGGAATGCATAGCGATGATTGACGAGAGCTCGTTCGTAAGCGGCGGTGACAGTGGGTGCGTAATAACACACTCCCCCCAAAGAGGAATGCCAACAGTCCCCTGATACCTGTACAGATCCATCTGCCTATGGACTACCCAAAAAAAAAAGCCCATCTTCACACAACCATTGGCTCATGGCCTGGATGAAGTACGCTCGCCAGCCGTAGGGTTGGTACAAAAACCACGGTGGATAACTGCTTTGGGCTGTCTGCGTTACTCGGATCTTTTCGCTTCAGGTAGGTAGCATTTTTCGTCTGGATGTTATTCGGACATACAGCATATCAGGCTCTTGGGAAGGCTCAATCCGATTATGGAAGATTGAAGCCAAGATGAAATCATTTTCACTGATGGGAACAATACCGGCACCCGGCGTAGTCAACTCGCTTCAGCTGCTAGCTGCACCAAAGGACTTCGCCTCAGCGGTACCGTGGGCATCAGTAAACCAGGCGGATGGCGCCGGGAAGAGCGAAAAGAAAGGTCTAGTGCATACTTTGGTGGTCGCCTGGGATAGGACAGGAGCACCGATTAGGCCGATGGATCAAGGAAGGCAAAGGAATGAATGGGGCCTTAGTCATATTCCTACAGCCTGCTAAACTGGGATAGGCCTTTACCTATCAGTCCGCTCTTCCATCTACCTGTAACCTTGAAAGTTTGAACCCTGAAAATTGAATGTCTTACGGTGTATGTTTATCCCAGCATCGACAGCATTGAAAGCTTAGATGCCCTTTGATAGTACGGAGGCTCGTACGGCGGCCCACCCCCTAATTATTCCTATGGCCAGCCACAAGTCAGCGTTCTGCAATTTCATGTAACTATAGTGATGAATCACTTAAATACAGGGTTATGGCGGCGGCTTCGTTCCAGGCGCTCTTCCTCCACCACCTCGCGGTGCAGATCCACAGTGGGATTCTCTTTTATAGACTCGAGACAATAATGGTCTGATTGTTTACAAGACTATGGGCCTATTTTGTTGCCGTTGACCAGGATCGTTCAGGAGCTATAAGCGTCGCTGAGCTCGGTAAGGGGTCTTCCGTAATGGGTAGAAATATTATTGATCTCCGTTCAGAGCGTGCGCTGATAAACGGCGACTGGACTCGTATGTCGGCAGATTTTGTTTCCAGTTTGGTTTATTTAATCTATCTAGCCTTTGATCTGGACACTGTCAAGCTTATTATGAACATCTTCGTAAGCGCGCACGGACCATCTGTGTATGACGAGCTCATCTCAAATTGGCCTCTAGGATACTGATAGGAGTGGTACTATTGGTTTTAACGAGGTATGATATCATCGTCCTGCGCGTTTTTTTTTGGATGTTGAAATGATGAACCAGTTTGCGGGGCTCTGGAAATACATCAAGGTCGAGGACTGGCTTCTTACACGAATCATTTTTTGAAACTCATGAGGACCCACGCAGGATTGGCAAAGTGTTTTTGCTCACTTTGACCGAGATCGATCCGGCACTATCGATGAACGTGAATTGCGCGACGCTCTCACGCAGTTCGGGTCAGTATCAGACCCAAAGCTCGGGCTGCTTTCTTATCTTCACCCAGTTATAACCTTTCTCCGCCGCTCCTGCAACTGCTGGAAAGGAAATATGGTGAAAATGATATTTTAAAATGAATCGCCGACGACTGATAATGATCCCCGTTTTGGGGCAGATGTTAAAGCAAGTGACGTGAGATCTGGAGGTCGTAAACCCTCGGGTATCAACTTTGACCGTTTCGTACGCGCATGCGTCGTGGTGAAGCAGCTGTCGGAGTCGTTCCGCCGCCTGGACGTAGACAGAGACGGGTGGATTTCAATCAGCTACGATCAGTTTATGCACACTGTCTTAAGCTTGCCTTAGGCTACAACCTGATTAACCGTGATTGATTGGAACGGCGACTTACGTCATTCTAAAGATTGTCTACCTGGCGCACACTCTTCTTTCAAATGTCCTCAGATCATACTGTTGGTCAACCAGCTTCTGTGCCTCTTCCAGCAAAGGGCCATGTATCGCTTGACCAGTCTCGGCCTCCGGTCTGGCCAATTGAGAATGCTCAAAGCGGTGTTGAGACACCTCTCATCTCGAAATGCGCCCAGGCTAGTCGAGCTGATGGAATCTGCTGTAAGGAACTCAAGAACAGCGAGCGCACGCTAGTAGACCCTGAAATCGTTCGCGATGTGTAAGTACTAACATTCTACCTGTTTATGCCGCATTCATCCAAGCCGTTCAGGGTAATTGGATTGTCGGATGGCTTGACCGTTCCTTTCGCGCTTACCGCCGGTCTCTCCTCTTTGGGAGAGTCAAGACTGGTCGTGCTCGGTGGCATAGCTGAACTAATTGCTGGATCCATTTCCATGGGCATTGGGGGGTTCCTGGCATCGCAAGCAGAGCGTGACCACTATCGTTATCTTAAAAAACAAACAGCTCTTCGCGTTGGTCGTAGTTGTGACGGAGAGATGGAAAGAGAGGTTGCCGAGATTTTGGAACCACTCGGAGTGGATGACAAGACGTCCCGCGCAGTAGCGCAAAGCTTGAAAAACGTTGAAATGCACGGCGACTCCGTTGGAAGCGACTACAGCATTTCGAACGATGTCGAAAATGTTGCTCTTAGATGGAGCAATCAAGTTGGCCTCACCGCTTTTCTCTTAAAATTTGGTCATGGACTTGGTAAATCGGCCATTCTTGTTCTGTAAGACATCTTTATCTCATGATTGCTTTTAACAGAGGAAGTCCCAACCCGCAGACTATATGCCTCCGCCTTCACCATTGGGATGGGATATTTGATTGGCGGCCTGATTCCCCTTCTTCCTTACTTCTTCATCCCTCGTGCGCATATCGCCCTCATATATTCATGCATCGTCACTGGCATTGTTTTGCTTGTATTTGGTGCGGTGAAGGCACACGTTACGGGTGCAGGAGCAGGCGCGGGCAGTTATATCTGGGGCGCCATGAGCACGCTAATGGTTGGCGGTCTTGCAGCTGGCGCGGCCTTTGGAATTGTCAAAGCACTTGAAGGGACAGACTAATGCATCATAGACTTTTACCGAATAACGAGTCGATACTATCGACGACACCCGTATTGATATATCAAACGTAATGTATATGTTCCGCATGCATCAGATCAAATGACCCAATTGCCTCCGACGGCCAGCCTGCGTACAACAACTTACATGAATACTACTACTTCATCCCGATCATGAACTGACATCTCAAAATTTTCGGGGTTCCTGCGAGCTTCGACCGAGGATCTGGGCCAAATGAGTTCGAGGTGCTGCATTTCATAAAAAGCATGGCCACTAGGACCATTGTCCCATCTGAACTCCCAAGGAGTATTCTCGCTATGCCTTGGTTCCGAATTTTCCAGGACGGCCCCGAATATGAAATTCGGCGAAAGCGACGCACTTTCGTTCCGCCGAACGTGACCATGAAAGCCGTCTATAACGCAGTTCCTGTCCATCTTTTCGAACGGTCTACTGCAAAAAGTCTTTTCTATGTCGCTAGACACATCGCCATAACATTTGCAATATATTGTTGCGGGTCTAACATAAATACTCTGCCGATCGAAGAATGCATTGTCGCCTCTACTAGGCAAGAGCATCTGTGTTCTAACGTGGTTCCTATATTGGGGATGGCAAGGTATGAGTTTCGCGGGAATATGGGCTCTTGGTACGTATGGTTCAGTAAAGTCAGGAATGTGCATTTCTCATGGTCATGGAGGTCATGAGGCAAGTTCGGCACGTTTGACCTAGGAAGCGCTCGTCTCATAGTAGCCTGGTTGAAGGCGGGGACATGCTGCACTATCTCCCCATCCATTCATTAACACAGTGCTTGGTATGATCCTTGCACTCTTTCGTCCTGACGCCGTACTTCGCATGGCGTGCAACTCACCGCGCTCACCACGTAAGACAACGGCACGTTCCCTTAATATGAAGCCGTGCCGCTGAAATAAAGCTCCAGAAAGCTACGAACAACCTAGAACGGGACGAGACCTATATTCCGCCGACACGAAAAGACCTCAAGCTACCCGATGGACGTATTGCAGTCCGTTTGGATTACGTCGAAGCTCTCGAGGAGACACCAGCATACACGCTATTCAAACTATTTGTCCGGCAGTTTCTGTAAGTCTATCGCTACCACGCATCGTATTTCAACGCATGGCCTTTTTCAAGTGGCTTTCAGCTATATCTTCTGTAAGTGTTCTTTTTGATGCCATAGATCCAAGTCAATTGAATTGAAGGCATGGTCAGTCACAATAGAAAAGGGAATCCCAGATATCCTCGGATGACTAGCGTGAGTTCCTGGCCTACTTTTGAACCCCTGAGCCTCTACTTCCCTTTACTTTCAGCATTACCTTCCTAACTCTAAGTTGTTTAAGCCTAGACAGCGTACGCAGAGACTTAGCTCGTGCTTTTAGAGGCTGATTGACGGGTATAGGTAACTCAATAATCATATCAGACATCGCAATTGGAATTATAATAGCTTTGCTCTGCATCATTGGTCATCGTAAGGGATATGCGTGGCTCTGGAAGCATTATTGGGCTCCGTGGTTTGTAAGTAATCCTTCAATCGATAGAATAAAACTGTACTTACCCTGTTCGCATATCTTTAGTTCGCACATAACTGGTAGATAATCTTCCGTTTGTCATTGCTGACCGAACTGGCGGACACGATAGGATGGTGCTGTTCACATACCTGCAACACAGTGATCCAACAATTCCGTATTATCGCAAGGTAATTCACCCACGACAGCTTATTGTAAAAGAACCCAATTCTATATGGCAGACTCAATGGACCTTTGTGCGCGGCGCTCTTGCAACTGTGGATAGGCCATTGTTTGGCTGGGCCGGGCGCTTCTTCTTGCATAATGTAAGTCAGAGCGCCGTTTATTTCATTTTACAACTAGCCATCGATTCGCCCCAACAGATAAATTCAGATCACCTGGCCCATCATTTTTTCCCCAGGGTGCCATTTTGTAAGCATGACTTTCTCCCGCTCCTAGGTTAATACATCCCCGCAATACAGATAATTTGCCTCAGGTAACAGAAGCAATAAAACCTGTTCTAGGTTACTACTATAACTATGATTCAACCGTAAGGAGATGTCCTAGAAGCGTGGACTAATATTGAACGATTATGCGCAGCCAGCCTTGTATGCATTGTGGCGCTCATTCACCAACTGTGTTTTTGTTGAAGATGAAGGAGATATCGTCTTCTTCTCCAACCGATACGGCGAAGCGCTTATACATTCCGAAACACAGCCCAAATGATATTGTTTTATGATGCTTGAGACCATCTGTAGCATACGCACTCGAGTAAAGTTCAAGAAGTCTGCGCATATCGAATGTGGCATGCGGATTAAGTTTCAATGACGGGTCTGTCGGACATATGCTATCAGATAAACTCAGAAGTTCTACCAGAACGCGAAGCAAGGTGAGGACTTACCGTAGCAACGCCCTCGGCGACGTTTGCACCGCCTAGGCTCGCCTTATACAATCAAGTCTGGGCTCCGCGCCACGTTGGCCTCAACTTTGATTCTTCGCTGGTACAGATTCTCAAATTTCTAGGCAAAACCGCCGAGCATTGGTACCGAGTCCGAGCCCCATTAGCGTTGGCGTTGTCAACGCTCAACGCTCAACGGTTTTATCTCGATCCTGTGCACGTCAATAGCCTTCTCACAATCTGAATACAGACCCTTTTGGGACAGTATCTGATGGGCGAATATTCCAGGGCGATCCGCAGAAAACCCAACAGGTCGTCGTGGATCGCTCAATTCGTCCACGTGGACTTACTCCAGACACCCAATAGAATCTATTCTCATTTATTCCTCCTGCGCAATGCGTTTAGCTGCAAGTACATAGGTAAAGCAACCGAACGATACCACGCTCTTCATTTCCCAATCGCTCATGTCTTCCAGATTTCAAACATCTGTACTTACCACCGAGGTGCAAAGTCTTCCGGCAGGGCTAACTTCAGTTCCGACCACCTCATCAACAGGCTCACAGTGTCGAAAAGCCTGGATCGACCCAGCAGCGCTACCCAATTACGGCGACATCTCCACCATCGGTGGTAACGCTCCTGATTATGTCAAACAGCTGAACAACAATACCTACATGTCCTATGGCGTTGGCGGTGAAGAATGCTTTGGCCACAGAGTTGGCAAAGCCGTGAAATTCGTCAGGATTAACATTGAGAGAAACGATGAAAGGCAAGGTCGACTGTCTGCCACCACTGTTGCGGAAGTGGAAGTCTCCAAACGTACGTGGTTCTGGACCCCCCCCCCCCCCCTTGGTCATGGGGTCACTAATGTAGACTAATGCACTAGATATGCTCAATGGTGCTAGCATGTTGCACGGCGGCTGTCTAGCATATCTCATAGACAAGTACGTATTGGCCATGTTGGAACCCGCAATACCCATGGATCATGACCATCAACAGCTGTTGCAGCACTCCTCTTGTCGTTCTTGGCATTATACATGGCGTCAACGGTGTAGGTGTTACCCAAGCCATGAACGTCCTCTTTCACGCGCCAGCTCCGCTGTGAGGCCGCAGTCATATCACAAATTGCCCCTACTTACTAGCGTTCAAAGTGGAACACGCCTCAAAATCATTAGCACGTCAATAGCCCTTGGTGGACGGGTGATGTCATCACGTTGCGAGGTATGTCCTTTCCGAGTTTTCGAACCTTCCATACTTATGTGACTATGCTAGATCGTGGACAAGGATACCGGCAGAGTCATCGCCTCGGCATTTTTGAATAAAATGCAGCCAACGTCAACCAAGTTGTAATGTGTGAGGTGGACGTCAGGGACTATTGTTGTCGTGAGGGACTGGCCGTGGATAACTGTCAGACCGGACATCGGTCCTAGTCGGTCCTAGTCGGTCCCAGGACCCGGCTGACCCGATATGTACATAGTTTGGAGATGACGACTTGACAAGCTGTGACTACCCGGGGTGCCTCTATTGTCCGATATAGACGCGATGAGTTCCGGCTGCGGGGATGCGCCCATCGTCAGCACACGATTGGCGACAACTTGATGTCCTGATTTATGTAACCTAGGCGTCAGCATTGGTCAAGGAGGAAAAAAAATTGAATTTATTAGTAGCATGTTGATCAACAACCGAGACCAACTTAACATATAAAACAGCTGATATAGTCATTGCAAATCGCCAGATAACCCGGCGAACTAAGCGACCTGGCATCTAGACATATTGGTACAACTTAGCGATATGAGCGGTCATTTCTCGAGCGCTTACAAATTGTCGTCGGAAGCTTGTTAGCGTATTAGCCTCGGTTGTCAAATTCTACCCCGCGGCGCGACACTCCGAGGCAAAATGCAAAGTTCACCTCAACAAGAATGTCAAGGCTTGATAGAAGGCATATTCCGCAATATGTCATGCACAGACACGTTTCACGCAGAGATACCTTGAAATCCAACAATTACAGGGTGTTCAGGGGTATGTACTCTTGTTAAGAAAGGACCCAGAAGGAGCAGCAATGGAACGTAACTGGCGATACCCGTTTGGATATGTGCTTGTCACCGAGCCTTCCAAAGAGGTTGCCAACCTAAGTCAAGTCGCAATAATCTGTTGCAAATTTTTTGCATGGCGGCATCGGCCGCCAAAAAAAATGCATCGCCATCCCTGTTAACGATATAAATGGATGAAATAACGAAATCATGAATAGAGTATTCGAATTGCTCGATTCCTCGCTATGGCATACACTCGTCAACGATAGGAGTCGAGATAGTCGATGTGGTCTTTATCTGAAGCCGCCGAGCAAAGTTCATGTCGCATTCCCATTTACGACATCTTCAGCCACACGTGCAGCCCGTCTCGCCTTTTTGGCTGCGTTGGCGGCTGATTGCTTTTGCTTTTTCGCTTCTGCTCGCGCGGCCTAATTATGCCGTTGAACACAGTAGAGGCGTGTCGGAAGTATAAGGACGCACCTTTTCTTCTTCTTCCTTTTTCTGAGCTTCCTCTTCTAGTCTCTTCCTCTCGGCTTCCTCTTCAGCCTTTGTCTTACGCGGGGTTGATGTACCCGATCCAGTCATAACACGTTTTTTTGCCTCCCGAGCTTCTTTTTCTTGTTGTTTAATGCGCTTAATTCGTGGATCCAATCTGCCGAGTCCGATTAGTTTAAAAGAGCGCAATTTTAATAGAACATACCCAAGCGTCAAATCAACCAAACCGCGAAGCTTTGCAGTATCCTCTTTCTTTCGTCGTGCTCGTTCAGCCTTGTTCTTCTTTTCTGTGTACCGTTTGTCATCACGGCTACAAGGTCTGTTAGTAAAGTGATGATAATGTAATGTCTGCACTTCACAGACCTATCACTCCCTTCGTTAATTTCTTTATCTAGCCACTCGAAGCTTCTCCACGAGTCAAAATTGTACCAAAAGTCGTAGAATGTCTCTACATCTTCTTTTGCCGAATTTGTATCCCCAAGACCGGGAACGGGTTGTATGCGCGAGAAGCGAGAATATAATTCAAAAATTGGCGTAAATGTTTTGTAAAAATTGAGTCCTTTAGCCTGGATCGATTTATATTAATTGATCGATGTACAGAAGATGTCGGATACCAACCTTGAATTCTGATGCCGTGGGTATCTCATCTTCAAGGTCCAGTAAAACTGGATCAACGCTATCGAACTGGCGCCGCTTTTCTGGGTTGGTTAACACTTCATATGCTTTCTGAATACACTTGAAAAATGCATCATCATTTGTATTTTGACGAATTCCGAGATATGAATACGTGTTTTGGGCAACAGTTGATACTTTCTTGTCCGGATGATGCTTTAGAACCTTTTTGCGATCTACGGTCAATGAGACACGGCTAAGGTAGGCTGCACTCAGGGAATTACTGACGAGCAATTTTGATCTGTTCTTGCGTTGCTTCACGCCGAAAATGGGACAATCCAAGAACTGCATAATAATCGTGTTTCTATATCATAGACAATGAGCGGAGAGCAGGCAAGGGATAAGCAAATATGTACCTTCCATTCTTTGGGATCGAGAGAAAGCAATTCGTCTGTCTCAGGTTCGTCACCTACTCCAAGATCATCTTCTCCCGTGGCCGTTTCATTACTGATGGCTAATCGACGTTGTTCTTCCGCCTGAAGCTGATTGTCAAGCGCGTCAAGCGAATAGTTATGATGTAATGAAAGCCGTATGTAATTCAGGTATGCCGAACCCGCTGGTATGAGAGTGCGATGACCGACTGGATGAGGAGCTTTTGCCAATCGGAAAGAGATTAACAATAACTTTGCATTAACGGATAGGTACATACAGGTTAATTTTATGAAGTCGGATGGTTTGGTGTAGGAAGGTGGGGGACAGGGTACAACGACTGAAATGGCTTGAGTAGTCGCCATCGTCGTGCGCGATGGCCGGGTATCACTAAGTTTTTTTTGTCACACTTGTCACGCAAAAAGGTATTGATGTACCATCAATCATTTTTGCCTCATATTATGAAAAATATCCTGCAACTCTCAAAACCTGTATCAGTGGTCCAATCACCGACTGATCTGCAGCATCCAGAAGTCCTTTAACATTATCTGATCCATGTGCTCTGCTAAATTCTGAAAGTTGTTGACCGAGAAATTCTTGAGGATCACGGATGTGCCCGACATAGTCAACTTCCTTCGTTTCCGAGGCAGCGAGGCGGGAATATGCCGTCTGATATCCTGTGATTTGTTCCTCGTAATCGATCTCAGTCAGTCCTGCATACGGGTCATCGGATTCTTTGTCAGGTCGTCCAAAGTACTGAGGTTCTCTGAATAATTTCGCCACCAACGTAAATGTAGCTGGCCTAGACGAGATACCACAGCTGAGTACCAGGAAAGAATGAAGGTACTGTACTGACCAGGATAGAATAGCTGGTTCTTGCACCATAAACTTACTCTGGGTAAGCATCCGTATTGCGCCCACTGCTGCGAGTTTCCTGTCCTTGTGCGGCATCTTCGAAATCTGAGGATTTATGAAATTCGACAGAACTTGTGACCATAATCTGTTGAAACATCAACAATTTGGAAGGTGGCAACTGTATTTCTGCTGACCGAGGCTGTATGTCTTCGATTATTTGAATGATATAGTCGGGTGATAATCCCTCGACATTGACAGCCATGGTGAATAAGACGAATCTAGCAAAGAGGTACACATATGAGTCTGTCTTGCTTGATTGCATCCTAGTTAATAACGTCATGATTATGGCTTTCATGTACTGCGCCAAGTCGCCCCTGACCTCTCGTCAATTGAAGGTATCTGGGTATTGTGAAAACCTCTTACGGCCTAACATATATCGTGACAGCCTGCAATAATTCAAAACCCCATACATCATTCACTTTGCTGGGAATCAGCCGTTGCTGGACAACGGCGAGAACACCGGCTATCTGGCCTGTAGCCATCATTCTAGCGCTATCCTGCACAAGGAATGCTCGCAGAAGTTTGACGAGGCCAGGTATGCTGCCTTTCTGTTGCCAGATGGCAGGTGTCAAAAGGAAAGGCAGTAATGAGGAATACTCGGACGGAAGTTCAGAGGGCTCATGCAACTCAAGCATTTGGGCAAGAATTTGGAAAACATAAGGAACATATTCTGATGTCGTTAAGATATTAATATCGTGCTGGGAACAAACAGCCACTTACGATCAATGTCTTGCTGCAAAATGATGGTAAATGGGACAAACAATGCCTGTTCGAATGCTGTAAGGGCCTTTGGTAAACCGGCGACAACAAATCTGTTACAAAAATCTAGATGTTTACGAACGTAACGGTAGTAATGATGTACGAACCTCATCAGCGCTGAGATGCTTTCAAAAAGATAATGATCAAAATTGGGATTCATTGGGTTTTTCGATATTATGCCCAAGATGCCTATAAGTCGCCCCAGAATATGTTCATACGCAGGAATAAGGGTCTGACGGGCAGTGATAATCACCCGCATTACACCTACAGGCAATCGTCTGAGAGTCCTTTGAGAATAGCAAAGACGTACATTTCATGAAATGGTCATTCTCTGCCATTTTGTCTGGAGAACCTGCTACCTCAATCTTCTTAAGCAGGACATCAACCAATTCAGGAGCACTGTCGTGTACGTCCGCTTGAGAGAAGCTGAAATATGTGATAGAATGTGAGGAAAAGGTGAACGTGAGTGCCAAATCCTTCCTTACAGGAGGGCGTTTCCTTGTCTCATTGAGAGTATTCGATCAATGGTAATAGCAGCATAGGTGCAAATTACATAGTTGTCACACGTGAGATGTTGTGACAAAAGAGGGAGAACGGAAAGGAGTTGAGGTTTGGTTAACTAAATCATTATATATCTTTGTAAATGATGGTCAGGTAACGCAAATCATAGCATACCTGGTTCCTAAAAGTGTACAGAAATCGAATAGCATCAACCTGAAGAATTGGATGTACAGTCCCTAGTGCCGCTTGCAGATCTTGTAATACATGGTCGGAAAAAAATTTGACAACATCAATAAGAGGATTGACTGAGGTCACACCAAGCTATAAAAGCGTCAATATCGCCTGTGGTCTATCCCAACAACTCAACGGACCTTGACAGTAGCACCTCTTGTCGCAACTGCGTTTAAGAGATAGATTGCAGAATCCTTTGCCTTCCAACCCTCGCCATCGAAGCTCTTGTCTTTGTTGTAGATTTGCAATCCTTGGTTTATCCATTCTCCAACAATTTCCGTAGTGTCGGTTTCGTACCCACTGCCAACCAGAGCTTGCAAAACATCCGCCGCCGCCTGCCTGCGCGTCGTTATGTCCGCACCACCAGTTCCTGATCCCGATAATGGAAGAGAAAGATCAAGTCGAATATATTCCAACGGATCGTCCTCGAATAGCTCAAGCTCATGCTCACGGAGGGAGACATTCGGAACAACAACGTGTTGTATCAGAGATGCTATAGTAGGCTTTGACGCGAACAACGCTTTGTGTTGTCCAGAGCGAATAGCTGTCGCTATGAAACGCAAAGCTTGGGAAACAAGCTAATGGCAAATAACGTTAACTGACAGATTTCCCCACCAAGCCCGAATTCTTACAGTATCGTCCGAGGTGTTAGGCAACTTATTCGAGCCCACCAGGGACCAAATCCGCTCTACGAACATCTCTACAGCTTTAGAACCTTGTAATTGATCAGGATACAGCTTCACAAAGAGCTATTTTCAAGTCAATGTGATCGGTGAATAAGAACTACAGCTTCAAATAACCTACTTCTGCTACTTCGAGGATGCATGTTTTGATTTGAGCAGGCAGCGACGGGCCCGTTCCGTCTGCCTAGAGGATAATAAGACACTGTATTTTTCATGAAATGAAGGGAACATCTTACATCGTCTCTAAGTTGGTCCGGCTCCCAAACGAGAAATGCTTGGAACCATCCTGGGGTTGATCCAAAGAACTCGTCATAAGAGTCTTCAATAGCAGGAGGAATGTCTTGACATGTAAAATCATAAAAGATGTCAACCAGCAACACCATATTGCGAGCCAACAATGCATAATTTTCCTTCGGCGACGTCAGGGCTGGATTAGGCGAAGGAACCGTTAATAAAAGTGAAGAGGTTTGTCGAAATAGTTGCAGAAAAGGTGTCATGAATTTTGAGAGTACAAGATTGATTTCCGAATACAACTTGTCAGACCGAACCTGCGATCGCCAGGGCCGAAATATTGAGTGCGCTGTTTGTAATACTCCGAGATTGATTTCATAATTGATTGCAGACAATGATGCCACAAGTTGCTGAAGGTGGTTATGAATAAGATGGTGCAGACGAACTATAGTTGTGGCATACATCTATCAGGTCAGGCCATTTGGCTGGAAAATCAAGCTCGGCAATTAGGGATACCGCCTCTGCAACCTGAACTCGAACAGCGGCATCCGATGGCTTGGACAATGCAAGCATTGCGGGCACCAATTCGCGCCGTAAAGTTGCTTTATCCTGCTCAGCAAGTGGCGGATCCTCCTGAAGCGATCGATGTTGAGTAATAATTTCATTCCATCTGAGTATCGATGTAATTGGAACTCACCTCTTCCCATCGCGACTTTGCTATGTTTTTGAGATAGACGCTGCCAGATAATCTGATGGTTGCCTGCTGTGATGCGTCGAGAACCAGACGGAGAAGGTGCGACAAAAAGCCAGGCTGCGAGCTGAGAGTGTTGAGATTCTGCTCAGCTCTCTTTTGCGTCCTTGGATCAAGCAGAGCGGCCAGAATCGGAGGCAGATCAGCCATGGCTGAAAAGATATTTTGTCTGAGGGCGCGACCGTGACGCGTGCTGTTTATTTGGCTGCATCGAGGTGAGCCAAATATCTAGGTTCTTTCAACCCACAAGAGGATAAGTTGTGATCTACGCAATCGGCATCAATGATGGCGGCAAGCCTGACATTATATAACACAGAGCGGACATAGCAAAATACGACTTTAACAAATAATAAAATATATCAATGGCCGACTTATCCTCGCTATAGCATTGGTGTTGCACGACACTGATAACAGGGCCTTTGATCAGTACGGGCTGCTATCCTTCGCGCTGGTTTAAGCCTGACGAATACAACAAAGTAAACTTGAGTTGTGCTGTCTTCAAATCTCTTATGCGCACCATTGTTTACACTTTGCTGAGCAGTTGGCACAAGGTGTCGCATGTGTTGAGCTGTATCTACAGCGGCTTGAAGAACAATCGACCTTACAAGAAATAATAGTCATGTCTGAGGGCCATGTTAATTGCAAGGTATAGTTACCCGGCAATCTTCTATAGGGGTTTCATGTCCGCAGATGTGTCTGATGCATTTCACCTCGCGATGACACATGCTGCAAGAGTGTGTCCTGAAAAACTCAGCATTCGACACAAGGCAAACCTACAGTCACCTACTAGTATGCTGGTCGCTGGATTCGTCGAGCAACCGACTACCATTGCTTGCTTTTAAAGGACAATTGCATTATGCTCAAGGGCTGCAGATAATGTCCAAGAAAAGCCTAGTCGAATGCCGTGCAAGTTTCATCTAGCACGTTTAGCCTGCTAAGTCGACGCTAGCATCCAATATTAATACGAAAGAGGACCTTTAGTCCACGAGCTAAATTCCTAGGCATCGCCCACCTGATCGCATTAAGCCTTAGCGCCGACGTCGAGAACCATATGTAGTCCAATTTATTTACAGATCCGGTGCAAGGCGCTGAAGGACGCAACATTAGAACCGACGGGTCGTTCTATTCATCTCTCTCTAGTATAGAGCGTGAATAGTGAGCCGAACAAGTGACCGCGACTGGGTGCCCTAATGGAGTTGTACATCATTACATAAATTCACAGATATCCATGAGCGAAAATCATAAGCCTCTATGTTTCAACTCTCGTGCTAAGCGCCAACAAAGAATCCAAGCCACGGTTGCAGCAACGCCACCAAGGCTGACATGAGTTGTTATCATCTTAGTAATATAGTACACAAGGCCACTCACCGAAATACATATACAATAGAATTGGATGCAGGTATATCCACTCCAGCTCTTCCATTACCCTCGCGCCGGTGAAGGTCATCTAAAATTGTTCTATTTGTTGGTGCTCCCACTGCACCACTAACCTCATCCCCAGCGCCGTGATGAGGAGGGAGAACGCTTTTGTTGGGGTCGAAGATGGCAAAAATAACAGCGGAGATGCCAGTGACGAGGAATTGTGGGATGACAACAAAGATGTTGTGGATTCCCTAGTTGCTCAACGTCAGGATCGTCCAATTATTAAGAACAGTGTAACGCACAAGTATTATGCCAGCTTTGGAACTCAACCCTCCGTTTTTTCCGCCCCCGCTTTCAAATTGAATACCATTTTGACTTCCGCCCTCAAGATTGCCGACAGTTTCACCCCGACCTGTGGATGATGTCGAGATACAACGTTCGTGTTCATCCAACTCGTCGTCATTGTCCATGACGGCAGAATTACGTCCAACTTTTGGCAGGAACATTTCGCGTTCGCCATCATCGCTATTTCTTGTTCTAGTATCTGTCAGACTTATAGCCGAAGCAATATCAGCGGATGCGGGTTCCGTCAGAATCGCTTCTCCCAACTAGAAATGGTTTAGATTCTGTTTAGGACGGGATATACCTAACTTACCAAGGAGAAAGGGGCCCATAGAGTGATGGCCCATGAAAAGCCTGCGATTGTGATCAACAATGTCGCTCCAAAAACACTGGAAGTAAAACTATCAAGAGGTATGCTGTCAAGAATTGCATATAAACGCAATCGAGCACTTACAATGTCCCGAACATACATCCAGCCAAAACGATGTGACTCAAGGCCCATAGGCTGCATAGATGGACCTGCAATCCTTGCGGCATTCGGAACGTCATCAATCTCCTGACAAGCGCGTACCAACTTGTTGACCTTCTTTCGAAGTGTGAAAATGTGTCAGGGACATCTGCAGCGATTGGTACCTGGCTCGCGTTTGATCTTCCTATTCCGCCTGGGATGTGTTCGCCGCCAGCCTCGGAGACGAAGTAGGGAAGTACAACGTTACAGAATAGTGATACTAGAGAGGAATAGAACAGCGCTCGAGATCCTAGCCGAGTTGCTTCTGCATTCAACGTGACCATGTCTTGATCAGTCAAAGGTGGGCTGGACGCAGTGAGGACTGTGCGCTTGTAGATATCACCAACATAAATTGTGGTGTAAAAGAGGAATGGAAACCAGGCTATCCAAGAACTGATATAGGATTAAGGGAAGTTGCTTATAGACGAGGTCTGACATACAAGAATTGGATGATAAACTGGTGATTGCGTAAGTTCAGCTAGCATGAGTACTGAAATACTTACAATTCGCTTAATTACAGACGGTAACGACAGAGCAGTACGCCACATGTCCTTCAATTCTTGAGTGAACGTCTTCTTGTACGCTTTAGAATTACCGTCCTTGAGGAGAATACGCTCTTTAACGAGCAAGGCCATAATAGCATGCCCGACAAGAAACAGAAAAGAGACGATGATAGAGAGTACTTCAAGTTCTGATTTGCCAAGGGCAGGCAAGATTGAAGGAAGGTCGATGTTGCCCCTAAGGTTGTTCCTCAGTCATTGTAGAATCAGTCACCTTCTCAACACACACGAAGAATCCGATGACACTTCCAACTCCAATCATACGTGCGGCCCAAGCATTTGCGGTGGGTTGCGCAGCAGGGGGTAATGTGTCGACCAAAAGTGCACGATCAACAGCTTGAACTGTAGGAATACGGATGTTGAGAAGACGGATCATACTCTACCTCAATCAACATACCAGCATTGATAGAAAAGTCTATCAAGTATATGGCAATAACTGCCAGGCATATTGTCAATTTATCATTCTGACCCTATTGTCACATCAAGTTGCTGTTGCTGGGAAGAAAGCTTACAGCATCATTATTCCAACCACTGAATATTGAGGCCACTGGCCCAGTAAAGCCCAAAAGCAACATGGCCCATACGCATATGATTGTTCCAAGTAGCATGTAGGGTCTTCGACGGCCGAAGCGTGAGGTACATTTGTCTGCTAGGGCACCTGCAAAGCAAAAGTGTTGAGTAAAAAGCTAAAACCCTCTGCTGGTGTACTGCACCAATCAGCGGTTGCATAATTAAGCCTGACAGTGGTCCAGCTACGAATACGATAGCCATACTAGACTTGGAAAGACCGAGGGAAAGCAAATAAGGAGACGCTACGCGCGAGAAGTTCGACACTAGCAATTGAAATGCGTGAACCGCGCACCATACGACATCTCAACACTCCAAAAGATCTGCAAGCCAAGAAATCCGACTGTTAGCACTGGTAGGTGCATCCATGTTGGTCCAAGAATTCGCGATGTTCCTCTAAACTTTTGATGACGATTCTCCCCCTCTACAGAGACCGGTGCAAACCCCGTCATGGACCGTCAACTAAGACCGTCGATTGGAGGGGTAGATTAGTGAGCACTTGCGACGTTGGAGTAGTGTGCCAAACCTAACACGTGACGCAGGGGAGATTCAGAATGAATGGGCGCTCAGATGCCTCCTGAGCTGAAATCCCAAGCCCGCTGGATAACACAAGCTCAGGATAAAGTGGAACATAGCCAAGCCTCGGCCTCACGCCTCACGGCTGCATTCCGAGCCACTTCAAAGAGCCAAGTGCTTATATAATACAGTCATTTCGCTTTTAGCCCTCGACGCCGAGAATGGCCCAGGGTGATTGTGCCATAGTAAGGCCTCTCAACACGTCTGCAGAGACTCCAATCCATCCTTTTTTAGCATCATGATTGGTTTAATGCCTTTCTCACCTTTAATCTATGTTGCGGACTGGTAGTCTCCTACGCGCCCCAGGTATTCCCAACTCCCTCACTGGTATTGGATCCCTCAACCGTCACTGTCTTAGCACTACCGAATTATCAGTTCCGGCACATCCTTAGGACTTAGCCCATGGTTTCTGCTTTTAG
Organism: Amanita molliuscula; assembly: GCA_023014405.1. Lineage (NCBI taxonomy): Eukaryota > Fungi > Basidiomycota > Agaricomycetes > Agaricales > Amanitaceae > Amanita > Amanita molliuscula. Next base: position 547,968 of record JAEBUP010000001.1, read on the forward strand.
GGAGCACGTCTGCTGCTGCTGGGTTCCTAAACATGTATGAACTCTATCTCTACTCATTTCCAACTCTGATGAATTATAGGTTGACACTACAGTGGCGCATCGTGGAGTGTTGCCCCACCTTGGTGCGTATGCATTTTCAACCGAACATCCATGTACATATTTCGCACCCCTCAGCCGCTAGGTAGTTGTCTAGTAATGTCGGCTGGCATCATCCAGATTGGATTGCAATGGCTATTATTCACTATCATGTAAGTATGTCTTCTCCCCCCATTTCCTTGTCGTTGAAGCCCATCTCGTCGCAAGTTTGGTCTTGTACATGATATATTATCCGCAAGAACTAAAATACGAAGCATATGATACATCAAACTCTAATCAGAAAGTCCAGAAGAAGCGCGACCACTGGCGGATCTCGATTGTGCTTGCATGGATAGTAGCAGCGCATTTGTACGTCGGATGCTATTTTAGAATTTTCCTCTAATTCGTTCCACAGCGTCATCCTGCTCACAATCACGATCCATCTTTTGGCAACCAATCCGCTATCACCATCCCCAGATGAGCCACTCCCTGGTCGTATATCGTCGTGGGCGACATTCCTCGGAGTATCTTCTGCATTGCTGGCGACAATTCAATACGCACCGCAGCTCAAATACACCTTTGACATTAAACTTGTCGGTGCGCTTAGCATGCCGATGATGTTCATTCAAACACCAGGAGCCATTCTTATGGTCCTTAGCATTGCTCTTAGGTACGGTGACATATATATGATAGAGCAAGTATTCTGATCTTTTCTTCTCGCAGACCGGGAACAAATTGGACAAGTTCAGTTACACATATTGCATTGAACTAGCGACACTAATCGACTGGTTTTATAGGCTGGATCATGTTTGCGGTTTCAGGCATTATGCAAGGTTCTCTTCTAGTGATGTGCCTTACTTGGAAGGTGCGACAGAAACGACTTGGTGTGGACGATTTTGGGCAACGCATTGGAGAGGTGGACAGTGTGGCGGTCGAGACAGCAGCCACCGAGGCCTCGGTCAATGAGGCCACGCCGTTGCTGCGGCCAGACAGTGCATAGAAGTTGTTGATGTATTGCGGACCGAGGTGAAATGAAATGAAATGAGCACGTGCGGAACACGTGCTATTACCTACGCGAACACATGTCCACCTTGAGGCGCGTCGTGTGCCGCAGTACTGAGCCTGTATGAGGCTGCTCGCAGTCCAAGCATTTCCTTATGAAGCTCACGATTTCAACGTTTATCCTGTTTACCTCGTACTTCGTGCTGGCACGCTCTTCGGTAGCGACTACACTTGTTTTGTAAGTGATATTTAACTTCCTCGGATGTTTCTTTGATTCTCGAAGTACCCCCAGCCATGGTTGCATTCCCGTTCATCCCAGTCCTTGTATATGCCCTAATTATTTCGGCATTTTCGTATATATCTGCCCGCATCCTCAAGCATTTCAACTTCAATTCGCATCTTCTCGCTTTTCTTCGGCGCCAGGATCGTTTCACATCTCTCCCGATTACCTGCTCGCATGAACTACTACCAACCTCCACTGCGTCCCCGCTCGCTAGGCCGCCCATTGGCGTATATGCTGACTCCAGCAATGTGACACCCCGCTCCACTAGTCTTGACGCTCTAAGTGCCCTACCACCTCGACTAATTTCGCCAGCTTCCTCGCCACCAGGCCATTCGCAGCCTCACCGCGTCACGAATCCTTCTTATATTTCGTTCTCCATTCTCAAGCCCACTTTATATAGGCACAAGCAGAGGCGTAGTCGTTCTCTTGGCACGCCTACATTTCGTCCTCCGCATTGGTCATCGCACTTTCCTCCTTCACCACCTATGCAACGAGAGGCTATCCGACGCAGAAGTAGTGAAGAAGACATTCCTCTCTCGGTCCTTTCCCGATCAGCTGAATATCTCCCTCATGAACACCGCACGCTCGTACCTTCCCCCATTTTACATGCATCACCTATGCCTACGTCTATGTCCGATTCTGACTTCCATTCTTCTATCTATGGACCACTGATCGATGTCTCTCTTCCTCCTTTGTCGCCCGCCTCGACCTCTTGTCCAGCTGTCCAAAACTCTTCACTAGCTGGTCTGTCTCACTCCGGTTTTGAACTGGCTCCCCACTCTTATCCCGCATCCTCCGACTCGGGCAGTCCATCTTCCGCTCAAAGTGCTGATATTGGCGTGCAGCCCATAGGCGACCTCCATGGTTTTGCCTATGACTGGGGATTTAGCAACGTTAGCAATACAAACTCTGACAAATCTTATTCGAGGGTTGACCTTCACGAACCATCGCCTTTACCGCTCCTGCCAGGTGTCCCAACCGGAGAGCGTGATGTAACCGTGGTCACTGAAAAGCAAAGCAATGAAGACGTGTCTCATGATAGTCGACATACGGAAATAGTTGAGCAAGCTACTTATGACGCGATACAAACGGACTTGACTCCTCTCGTGCGACTGGATGAACCACCCTTAGCTGACAATGTTAGCCAAAGTGTGGAAGCAAGCTCTGGTCTGTTACAGCCAGATCTGAACGTGGATGAAGAGATACTGATTGATAGGCCTACCTCTCCGCCAACTTCGGAACTGCCGATTTCTAGCACACTCGATGAATCGAAAGACGACGAGAATTCGTCAATTCTAGTGGGAGATGACAGAGAGATCCATGGCAATGAGGTGATCATGGAGAGGTTAGATGACGACCTTTGGAACGAGCCGAATGCGTCAGCCTTACTTCCACCGCCCCGCGTCATTGTTCAAGGCATTGACGTTGAAGAGCGACCTTTGATCGCAATTGACAACTCGGAATCCGTCAATGCGAGCGATTCATTGTCAGCCAAAGCGGAGGCCTACCCTTTGCCCATATCGCCTTCTCAGACCCCAACACCCCCTGCATCACCGCCTCTGAACCCCGTATCCGCCTCTAAGCCTCCAACCGGCAGTGGCAAGTCTCAAATTAGAGTGGCCACGATTTTACCAACATCGGAACCTGCGTCTCCCGCGAAGGTCACGGTAGAAATTACAAAGATTGCAGAAGTACCAGAAATTGAATCCAGCCCAGTTTTACAGGAGTTGGGGCAGGAGGGTCCGGAATATGATGACAGCATTGCCGAAGATAAAACCAGTCCAGCGAGGAGCGATATCAACCTGACTTGCAGCCCGAGGAGTGCTTTGCCAGCATGGTCTATCCGTGCAGCGGATGCTCCGCCCTTGGGGCTCGGTACCACACAGGCTGCGTCGGTACAGGACGAGGTGTTGTGGCCGAATTCTAATCCGGGAACCCAGGACGAGGATGTTCAAAAACCCAAGGCGGATGAAATGTCAGAAAATCCAACCGAGAAAAGCACTCGACCGGTTGCTGATGGGCAAGCAGAGTCGGGTACATCTGCGCCGGGAACATTTCTAGAATTAGAATCAAAAGAACCGGACACTCGTTCAAAGACAGGCTGTGAATGAGCCTGCTTCATCCACAACAGTGACAATAGCATCTGGTCTATCTCGTCGTCGGCAGGCCGTGAGAGGATTTCCGATTGACGTCGCGCTGGCGATGCAACTGCGACCAGGGTTGGGCGTCGGCGCAGATCCAGCCTGGATGGTCCGATTCCTGATGGCTGTATTCAGGTTGGTTCGCAATCATGATAGCCGGCAGGGGTGGGGAAGTCGATGCGTACGCTTCATGAGGAAGATTTTCTGAAACACCTTTTATGATGATATTTACGAACCTTTGACAATGAGGACTGATTTATTGCCTTGCTCATGTATGTATCATGGTCAATGTGTACCCTTTGCCATATGCATTCCTTACAATTACGTGTAGTTAATTCTTGGTACATTCCAGTCAAGCCCATGGATGTTCGTATGACCAGGGTCATCATAAAGAATAAATGGATTCCTAGAAGATGGTGGCGTCACTTTCGATCTCGATGGGAGGGCCGCCAGTAGCGGGTCTGCGGATCTTGGCAATTTCTCGACCTCCCTTCCAAGTCGCACCCTCAAGTAATTGCCCCAACGTCAGCTGGGACTCCGTCACGCCAAGTCCCTTGCGGATTGCAACAGCAATACGATCTCTAGAGAGGAATATCGATAACTCTATGCATGCCAAGTTGAAGATGCTACCTACAGGCCAATGACCGTAAGAGCGCGCCATTCAATGATGGCAGGATGCGTCGCGGGAAGGCGAGGAAGACCTGTTGATTCGTTAATTGGCAGTTTGGAACCGGGCTTCAGAACCACGACGCCAAGATCAATCAATAGGCCACCTTGCAGAGTGTCATTCGTGATCATTGCAAAGAAGGGAAGAATGACTACCATTGCGATACTCGGGCAAGCCAGTCAAGCTTTCTTTGCCTTCAATGCGCCAGTGTAGAACTCGCTCAAATACTTCAATCAAGCTGTATGCCAGCCATTGACACAGCTTGTGGAATGGAACCAAACCGTCGCCTTCAGCTTCGCCTGTCATTCAATTATCAAATCTTTTGAAGAATTGATGGATATAACCTTTTTGATCACCCGAGGCCTCTTCCAAGGCAGGACATGGCCACACGTCTCCAAGAGTAACACCCGCAACCTTTGTCTCATATCGCCAAAGGAAGAAAAGTTCGATCAGAGCGTCCCACAAGATATCGAATGGCAAGACGTTAGTTCCATCTTCTGCCTTGTGCAACTTTTGTTCCATGTAATCTGTCTCTGTGAGCACCGAGTCTGCACGTTACTGAAATGCACACCTAACATGTTTCCTGGTCTGCCGGGCGTATTATCGTAAATGTGGTTACTGTACTTGAGGGACTTTGCAAGATTGAACAACATAAGAGTACGGCCAACAAGTCCGACAATCGGGTTGGTCTTGTCGTTGGCTTGCAAACCTTGTTCCACTCTTAAAGGGGAAAGAAGGCACAGTCCCCTCGCTATTCAAGAGGTCTAGCGCTTATTTTCTGTATATGCGACAGACGTACAATCCACTTGATAGGGGTTCTCTTTGTTGGAAGAGAAATAGCCTTCTTTGAACATATGTACGCTGGCTACAGCGATGCCTTCGGATCGAGCGTAGACCTTTCCAGACGAGGGGATCGGTGTATTTCCAAGCAGGTCCAGCGCCTGCATCCATTACTACAGAAACGAAGGTGAGATCAACTATGCGTTTGGCTTTCTCCTTGAAATCTACGTCTTCCCATTCCTGCAAGAGCTGATCGACACGAGGGGTATCGACATCTAGGTGGCGCCAGCGACTATGGGGTTGGATCTAGGGACACATTACAGAAAGAGACCTAGCAGTAATGTAGTACACCGACTTTTGTCAAATCTGTACCGTAATCGCGCTATATCTATTGCATCAAAAAACCTGGCTATCCGATCAAGGGCTGCGGTCGCACCTTGAGAAGGTCAATGCAAAATTTTGCGACATCTGCCTCATTCTCTCCATTGTAGGTGAAATACTGGAGCTTGTTCTGTTCTGCGAGATCGAAGACTTGGGCGCACCGTTCCCTGACGGCGGGCAAAGACTTGAGATAATCAGCGATTGTCATGGCGATAAGGGAAGCGACGCGATCACGTGCGGCGATGGTTGAAAGCGGCGTGTGGCGCGTGTTGAGCATCGTGGACATGCATCCCAACATTCCAAAGACGCCCGCTCGCAACCGCGCCCGCTCAGAGACCAAGACCCCTTTGACGCCCTCTGTTCTCTCAGGCTTGAGCAACCTCTGTCTGGCTTCCTCCACGACCAAACGGCCAGGAGCGCGCATAAAGACGAAATCGATATCAGCTTCTTATGACACCACAAATCCATTCATTGCCCCCCCTTCATTTGCGCTACCCCCGCATCCCTCGTCACCCATAAAACGGACTACATCCAGTGGCATCCCCCTTTCGGAGGCCTTTCAGCGCCAGGCAAACGGGGGCGTCATACGCAAAGGCGGAGTAGAAAGTAGACTTGAGGTCGTCACCCGCGATTATGTCCCACCCCCCAAAGCCGAAATAAAGCGGTCCAAATCTACTCCTGCTGTCGTGCGTCGCTATGGTTCAGCTTAGAACTTGTCTTGACAAATTTACTTTAGAATAGGGTGACCGGAGATAAACGTGATCGGTTCATCACCAACCGCGACCCATCTTCAGCCAATATTGATTTACATTCTGTCGCATCTACACTCGAACATCTTTCAATTCCTCCTTCAACATCTACTTCGTCAACGTCGAACACTGTAAACTATTCCCCGGGTCATACAGCCCGATTGGCTGCTGCCACAGGTGTTCCTATAAACCGCCGAATTCTTGGATACCATGAACAGCCTCCCGTGGCGTCATCCTCGACTGTAACGATGGCTGCAGATATGGCCCTTACGCAACAGCGTGAGTTTGCACGGCCCTTGTACGCGCCTCGTCCCGGGACACTGCCAAATTCCTTGGGCGCTGTGACTTCAAAGGCGCGCAAAATTCCGACGCAGCCTGAGCGAGTGTTGGATGCTCCAGGGCTTGTCGATGACTTCTATCTTAATTTGATATCCTGGTCTGCTCAGAACGCTGTTGCTGTCGCACTCGAAGGTGCCACCTACATCTGGCGTGCAGATACGGGCTCTGTTTCTCAACTCGGCGACGCATCTGCGATGGGAACATTTGTGTCGAGCGTCGACTTTTCCAAAGATGGTCTATTTTTAGCTGTTGGTCTGGACTCGGGCGAGGTCGAGCTGTGGGACGTGGAAGCGGAGCAGAAGTTGCGGACGATGAGTGGCCATCAAGCTCAGGTTGGAACTTTGTCGTGGCATAACCATATTATGTCTAGTGGGTGTGGGGATGGAAGCATTTGGCACCATGACGTCCGCGTGTCAAGACACAAGGTGATGGAGCTTGTTGGGCACACTGGCGGAATCTGTGGATTAAAGTGGCGCTCGGACGGTGAACTGCTGGCCAGTGGAGGAAACGACAACGTGGTCAACATATGGGATGGTCGAGTGGGTGATGTCAATCCTGCCGAAGGAGCAAGAGGAAGTGCCAAGTGGACCAAGCGTAATCACACAGCTGCGGTTAAGGCGTTGGCCTGGTGCCCCTGGCATTCTGCGCTTTTGGCGACAGGTGGGGGGACAAATGATGCTACGATCCATGTTTGGAACAGTACGACTGGCGCGCGACTTCACACAGTTAAGACGCCTGCGCAGATAACGTCGCTCATCTTTGCGCCGCACAAGAAGGAGCTGTTAAGTACACACGGGTATCCGACCAACGCGGTCATGATACACGCGTATCCAAGTATGGACCGGGTGGCAGAGATCCGAGATGCACACGACACGAGGGTGCTATATTCGTGTGTGAGCCCGACAGGAGATGTGGTGTGCACGGGGGCGGGAGATGAGAACCTGAAATTCTGGCGGGTGTGGGACGTAGGGAGCGATGGCGGGGGGAAGAAGCGAAAGGGGGCGGCAGAGTTGGGTGGCGGCGTGCGCAACTCGACCAAAGGTGGCATTCTCAGCATCCGGTAGAGCTAAGTTAGGGTTTAGTTGCCCCCATGTCCTCTCCAGAGCCATCCGTCACTGTCCAGGTTGTCCAGCAGCCTGCTCCCTCTGCTCACATGGCCGTGGACCCAGATGTCCACTTGAATGAGCGCAAGGCCGCCAGACTCAGGGGCGGCTGTATCCCTTGCCCTGTAAGTGCTGTCCTCCGGGTCGAACGACGCTCATGTGCACTAGGACGGTGGATGCTGCTTCATCATACCGATACCGTGCTGCGTCTGAGCAGATAAATGAATGTAGCCTCGGTTGTGCTACTGCACCTTTATTGCTACCGTCGTATTTACCGCAAATATACATCATTTCTATGAAAAAAAGTACTTTTCTCATAGCCTATCTACCGGTCGGCAAGATGTTGAGATATCAGCAGATGGATGGGGGAATAGTGCGCTTGCTGTCGTTCCAGAGCCATCCGTCGTTCGCTGTCCAGCGGCCTGCTCCCTCTGGACCCAGACTGCGTCTGAGCGGATGGATGTAAATGTTATACGCGAGTCTTTATATTGTCTCCTGCCCTGAATGGACAAATTCGCTACTCTCGAGCCCGTCAAACTCTACGGCCCCTCCTCCTCCCGTCAGTCTGAACGTACTTCTCTCATAGGCTGCCTACCCGCAGACTTGCATCTGATTGTTTTGCATCATCTGCCTCTCCCCGACATCCCCGCCTATGCTCGCTGTTCTCGCGCAACCTCCGCGCTCGTTCAGGGTGACAAGGTCTGGGAAGCTCGATGGACTGCTCTCGCTCTGGAGCCGCCACTCCTTGCAGTCCATCTTGGATGATCTCGAGTCAAAACCTCCCGAGCAGGAGCTTCCTACTGACGATGATTTCGGTGACTTTGCGTCAGGCGGTCATCTCAGCGACGTTTCTCCCCCAACTTCCCTTTCCTTCACCTTTCCTCCACTACCATCTGTTGGAACCATCCATAAAACAAAATTCCAACGCGCCCATCAACTGCTTCGCAGGCTACTTCCTGCACTCTCGTCCCCACCTCATCTTGTTCTCTCCACACTATCAAATCTGTTACCGGCACCATGCAAGTCTCTTAGGCAGCAAGCTCGCATTCTTAAGCTCCTGTCGTTCTATTTGGGTCCTCATGTTCAACCTGTCCGGGCTTCCGCTGAACTTCGTTCTGTGTTGAGATCTGCCATGGACAGATTCGACGCCAGTCTCCTCACTGCATTTGACGCAGCCGACGGCAAGGGAGACGAAGATGCCATGCGGGAAGCTGCAGAGAGCAGCTGGGATATTTGGGAGAGCTCTCTCACTCTTGGTGCCCTGCGTACTCCCGGCGCAGTGAGCGACTGGGAGATGGGAAAAGTCTGGGCAGAGAAGAGAGAGATTTTCTATGAGCATGGACGATGGAACAGCATGGATAACTTTACGCGAGTACACATTCACGTCGTCTAGTGATTTCTAGTTTGCTGACTCTCGATCCAGTAAAGACAACGAGCTAGACTTTGGCGCGATGGACGAATTCATGTCTGCCGTGTTGGCATCCATTAGTGAGCATGGATCACGCGCCGTCCGTGTCTTTCCCACTGCGGCTCACGTTATCATATATTTCGCTGAACGTCTTGCAAATGAGGTGGTATGCGTCAAGTATAATTACTCTTTGAACCCTTCCCACTGCATTTTCCACAGGTCGGAGAATACATCACTGCTCTTCTGGCACGCTCTCGTGATCTAGACAACCATATTTTCCTTACTGCTGTTGCTGCATCCTTCCGTGAAGCGTGGCGGATGGTCGATGCTATCATGCAAGCTGCTAGCCAGCGTCCAGACGCAGGAATCAAGCGAACTGCCGCAGAAGATGTCATGTATGCCTTGATAAAATTGTTTTGCATCCCATTAACAAGCTTGGCTTAGTTATCGAACGTTTGAGACCAACATGGACGAATATCTCGATGAAGAGGTGGAGGCCGTCAAAGTATCTCTTGCCAAAATCTGCAGTTCATGGGAACGTCAGGTATATCTATATGTTCATCTGTGTTATTGTTGTTGACATGAACTCGAGTCTGGTGCGAACGACACGTTGCCAGCTCCTCACATGTCGAGTCCGAAACCTACACTCTTTCTTGGTGCATCAAATCCCGCAGCGGTGAAGCGGAACGTGCTCGCGTCCTTTACAGATATTCTCTTATTACCTGTGACAATTGTCCCGCGTACAGTTGGTGTTGTCGGGGGTGCGATATTCAGGAGCACCACTGCAAATAGATACTCATCGAGCTCTGTCCCTGGTGCCGGAATGACAAATTCAACAAACCAGAGCGGGAATGCAACCGTGACAAAGGATACTATAGGTTACTCGGAAAACGAAACTGTGTTTAGCGCCGCTGATTGGGATGATGCTGAACATGACGAAAAAGGTTAGTTTTCTTGGCTGCATGAAACCCAAATTTGCCACAACGGTGTATTATAGAACCGACAGGTGACAAAACGGAGTCCACTGGATTTAACCAACGGACTTCGACAGATATATCTAACCTCGATTTGATGCTTTCACTGGACGTTGCTATCGAATTGATTCAAGCTGACCGTGAAGCGCTAAAGAGGGTTGAAACATTCTCAGGATATCCAGGGCATTATGGCCATCGGGTACGAGATACAATAGAAGAGCTTTTTATCCTCATGTTGCAGGCACTGGGGGACAAACACATTTCTATTGGCTTCGCGAGGTAAGTTGACATGATCGATATATATTGTATTCAGAACGTGAATCATGCAGAGCGGCAGAACGTATGACAGCTTACCAACCAGCAGAGCATGATGAGTCTACGAGCGTTGCGCCATTGCTACAGTTTCTTGAACTCGTGCATGTCGGTGACACCATACAATCAATGGTGCAAGTCTACTTTGACAAGGAACTGGTTCGTTGAATGGTTGATTTTCGTTCGCAGCTGATTGACAGTATTTACAGGCACCGCATATCGACAAGACAGATTTCCTCAATGCGGTGGTCAGAGAGAAAAAGAAATTTGAAAATGCTCTAGATGATGCAGTAGCAGCAGGCCTGAATGCGGGAACAGAACTATTGATGAATCAGGTATGGCCTTTTTGAAGTTCATTCCGGTTAACCGCTACATCCCCTCTGTCGGGCAGGTAGAACACATCATATTGGCGAGAACGAAGCCTCGCGAATATTATCCACCAGAAGATGCACCTTTGGAACTTGGTCCGACAAAGGGATGTATGGAGGCAATTAAATGTTTGGAGATGCACTGTAAATTGCTCAAAGGTAGCACAAGCAGGGAAGTATTGGAAGTGTTCCACCAAGAAGTGGGGCTGCGCCTTATTTCGTACGTGAATCCTTTCATCAAATAAATGCCGACAACGCATTGGACTTGGTTAGCATCCTGCAAAAGCATATAAAGCGCCAAATCATCTCACTCAATGGAGGCTTCCAAGTCATCGCCGATCTGAATACATATTACGCGTTCGTATCGTCACTGAAGGTATGACTGTCGTCGATTCAAACATGTGACGGCTCATGCCTCGGCAGGTACCATCCATCACAGCTGACTTTTCACACCTTAAGATGTTGGGACATGTGTACGTAGTGGAGGATGCAAAGGATCTCGCACAGATAGTGAGAGATGTTCAGCGATACGGCGGGGCTTATAGACCAGAGGTGAGTGACTCGGGGGTGAAGCCATGCTGAGAACTGAGGTATGGCAGGACATATACGAGTTTATCCAACGGCGCTCAGATTGGAAGAAGATAGAGAAGATAGTTGATAAGACAATGTACAACTTGAGCTTCAAAGAGGACTGCGTAGTGTGCTAATAAATACCGTGACGTCACGCGGCACGGCTCTTGGCCAGTACTATCATGCCTCTCTCCAATTTCTCCGTTCGTCTCCAGCATGGCAAGTCCTTCAAGACTTGTTCTTCTGTCGACTGACCTCCCACCAGGCATCAAGGGTGGCTTTGTTCCGCCTACTCCGAACGCCATCCATACGATCGATCTGGATACGAATGATTTCAGCGCATTCTCCACAGAACAGCATCCCATTCTTCGGATAAACTCACATGTTCGTAAGGATGGCACCCCAGACATAGAGAGTGGTCTTCCAAAGACTCTCGCCATCCCCCCTAACTCCGATGACGAATTGGCCATCCAGGAGCTCCAGGCCATTCTCAAAGATCTTCCGGTAGAATTCCCTCCTGGGGCCGAGGATATTTATGGCCTAGACACCAGTATTGCATATGGGAGCGAGAATTTCGAATGGTATAACGGAGGACCTCAGGGCTGCGATTCTGGTCAGAGCACCGTCAGGGCCGGTGACGACCATAAGATTAAGTTTCAGCGTGCCGTTGAAATTGTCAACGGCTTGGTGAACAAGGCAAAGTGAATGGATATGATATCAATTTACTTTGATATGCGTTGGATAAATATGGATTCCTCAGCGATGTAAAGGGAAGATCGATAACTCGGAAACACTTGTAATACAACAGAAACTTATAGTTCTACTTCTCGAACACCGTCCTTATCTACAACCTTGACCTTGTATCGCTCTGGACTGACCACCAGCCTCTTCGAAACTTGATCGATACATCTCTTGAGCGTCGCAAGACCCTCCTCTAGCGATGCTTCGGGATCGTGGTACCTGGGACATGCGATAGCTAAGCATCTTGGTCCGCTGGCAGAATTCAAGTTACCTATCCAATAAACTGAGTGCAAAATAGCTGCCGTATCCATGTGCACCAAAGGGTACCTCGGTCATCGTGCCGAGGTAGTCGACCCAGTATAGATGAGGCGTATGCGTTGTGGTGTCGTAGCCACCGATAAGCAGATTGACGGCATAAGGTTTGCGGGAGCGTAAAGAGTCGGCTAATGACCGTCGAATCCACGATGACGCAGCCGAAGGACTGAGGGGGTACAAGTTGCGTATTTGGTAGAGACGGATATTACGCTCGATATATTCTGCAAACTGAACAGTGTCGCCTTGTGGGTGCCCAAAATCAGATACCACAATGCAATGTTGGAGGAGGGCGACGCACCTGGCTCGCCAGAGTAGGACATGAGGAGATGCGGACTGAGGACCTTTATCTTGTCCTCGTCGTTTTTCATTTTCACAATCGAACGGGCAGGCGATTGTGTCCGCGGAGACGATAACATAACCCTTGCCTGTGAGTGCGAATGAGGTCTCCATGAAGATGACTTGCAGGAGGCGAGTATGACGCGTCGAGCGGACGCGTAGGAATGCGGCAAACGCCGATGCTCGAACCGCCCAAAGAACTCAAGTCCAGGCGACGCTCTGATTACCGCTACTTTCTCCCGTACCGCACCAGATGGTCAGCCCTCTAACAGTTTTTGCTGAATATCAGCTGAGAGCCGTTGCAAGGAGCGACAATGACCAGTATGCCCATATCAACAACTCGGTCTATTACCACCTTTTCGACTCCGTCATCAATACCTATCTAATTGAGCAATGTGGGCTGACCCCGACCAGCTCAGAGCTGATTGGTCTCGTCGTAACCTCTTATTGTAACGTTGGTCGTTGATTTGGCACATGCGCCGTGAATTCTACGCATACACTGTTACTAGTTTTTCAGCCCGTTGTCGTTCCCACAAGTCCTGGACCTCGGACTGCGTGTCAACAAGCTGGGAAGCAGCTCGGTCAGTTATGAGGTGGGGGTGTTCGAGCAGGGCCGGGACGAACCCGCGGCTGTTGGTGGCTATACGCATGTGTTTGTCAACAGCGAAACCCGCAAGAGTGCAGAAATGTCGGACACACTCCGGAGCAGACTCGGGAGGCTGGCGGAGGCGATGGCCAAGTTGTAATTATTCTAGATATCACTTGTGGACGACCCCCTTTTATATAAACAATCCATCAATGCTGAGCCCACGCCTTCTCCATTCTTCTGCTGGCAGGTGAGGACAGGTCATTTGTAACTCTGGATCGTGCCTCTGACGGTGGATAGACCCGATGGATGCAACACCCGCGCCCTTGCCACCCCAGAGACCGGATGCCATGGATGCCATCCCTTCATCCTACGCAACCCATTCTGCTGACGGAGCATTCGTCTCGATCTATTACTGGTTTGCAAAGAAAATTTTCAGAATAAAACGTCCATCTTCGGATGAGGGCGGCATTGGTAAACACAACGACAAGGGGAATGCGTCGACAGCGGACGCCGTGCAGGCATCCGCCGCAGTTGACGTTGAGGCGGTAGATACCACGTCTACGCCCCGGTCCCATGCCAGTGCTGTCTTGAAGCGCGGTTTAGATTATGCAAAGATGGGGGACGTTGGTTCGGGCAGTGCGGATTCGGAACCCTTGGCTGGGCGGGTTGGCAGGGTCAAAGACTTCCTTCATCAGGTAAATGGCCTCCCTTGGGTAGCCACCGACCGAGTGACGGTGGACTACTATCCGGGAAAGTCCAGGAAGCGACCCCAGATCAAACAACGGCCCCTTCAATCTCCTGGGCCACGGCACGTCCGCTCGTGGTACAGCGAGCGAGGCGACATCCTTCCCTTCACATCGCTTCAACATGAGAACAACCAACCGCAGCAGGAACCATTACCATCCTCCACTGCGGGTGACGACGCAGCACGGTCACAGAACGGCGATGTGGGGAGAATCTATCCAACAGGCTATGTTCCTGCCGTTGCGCAGCAGGATGACCACGCGACGTTCGCATAATTCTGTACATGCAAGCAGCCCTACTTATGGAATATTGTCGTATAATTGAAGTACCTTATCAATAGAAGCCCAACGCGTGTTGGAAGTGCAGGCATTCGTGAGTAATGTGTATCACGGGGTGGGAAGGACCAGGGTCGGATTTGGAACTTTCTGATTGGTATAAGTACTGGGCTACCACACTAGTGCTTGATTATCGAAACAATCAGTCCCACTATTCAGACCCATCATGCCCCCCCGCGCTGCTCCTCGTGGAAATCCACCCGCCCCCGGTCAACGGGGTGGTAGAGGTGGTAGAGGTGGTGGTGGTCGCGGTGATGGTGGTGGTGGTCGCGGTGATGGTGGTGGTCGCGGTGGCCGCGGTGATGGGGGCGGCAGAGGAGGCCGTGGCAGGGGCGCACCTCGCGGAGGGGGTGCACCCCAGCCTGGGCCCCAAGCAACTGGTCCAACCGCGGTTGCAATCCCAGGTAAGTTAGTGGGATTTTGGGTATGATCAGTATATGTGTCAATAAATCGTTTCAAAAGACCACATTCAGACCGTTGGTGTAAAGAGGCCCGACTTTGGAAGAGCGGGTAGGCCGATCGGTTTGATCGTTAATGCCTACCAGGTCATGACCAACTCTGAAACGATGATCTACCATTACGACGGTGAGTAGAATCAAATCATTCCCATCCTACAACATTTAATGCTTTCTAGTCGGTATGTACAACGTCTTACGAACGATTGCTTTGATCTTCACTGGTTAACCACTTAGCTATCCAACCGGATACGTTACCATCTAAGTTTAACATGAGACTGATCCAGCATTTGCAACAACTTCACGCGGACATTTTCACACCGCAGGCGGTGTATGATGGAAGGAAGAATATGTTCGCCCCGCGTCAACTGCAACTGGGACCCACTCACTCTCGCGAAGTCTGTTATTCAATCATGTTACCTCGTTCAATATGAATTGTGACCAACAGTTCGATGTGCCATCACCCGACGGCGGAAGAGGCCCACGCCCTCCCAAAGTATTCAAAATTAAGCTGGCGAAAGCCAATCAGATTAACACCGCGTAAGTCCGCCATGCTGTCAAATATTGTTAGTAAAAATTAACATATCAACAGAGTTCTCCAACGGTTTGTAGAACAGCAACAATCCATGGATGAAAATGTTCTGACGGCGATAATGGTACGTTATTGAGTCGAATTCTTGTTTCCGCAATGCTCTCATGCCTAATTATAAGGCGTTCAACGTCGTCATCCGAATGGAACCCAACCAGAAATATCCATTCAACATACGCTCGTTCTTCACTCCGGAAGGTAAAAAACTCGTCGGTGGAGGACTGGAACTGTGGCGTGGCTATTTCCAGTCACTCAGGCCGTCTATGGGCCGATTAATTGTCAATGTCGACGCGTCCACGGGCATGATGTACAGGGCCGGTCCGCTCATTGATCTTTGCCTTGACTTTTTTGGCCAGCGGGGAAATCCTGACCTTCTTTCACCAGCGAAGGGGTTTCCGGATCGTAACAGGCTCAAGTTACAGAAATTTATCAAAAATCTCAAGGTCCAAATCAGGGCAGGCACTGCGGGACCACCGAAGTTTGGGGTTATACGTGGGATAAGCAGAACTGGCGCGGATCAGATCGTCTTCGACAATAACGGAACAAATATGAATGTGGCCCAGTATTTTAGGCAAAAGTTCAATCAGCCACTCCGATTCCCGTCTGTGGTATGCATTGAGGTATATTTCTATGCTTATATTATGATGAAAATATTTGCTCAAGTATTTCAGGTCGGGAGAGGAGCAATGTATCCGCTCGAGGTTTGTATTGTGCCAGATGGCCAGATTGCGCGACGTCAAGTACCTCCAGACGTCACCAGAGAGGTGGTTGCATTCTCCTCCGTGAAGCCCCCTGACCGATTCAGGGATATTGCAAACGGCGTTAGAGTGGGTCAAGCTTCTCTCGAGAATCGGACATGTGCACTAAAATCGGCCATTTCAGCTCCTGGCATATGGCCAGTCTGACTATGTACGACAATTTGGCCTGACGGTCGACACCTCTGGACCAATGGGATTGGATGCGCGCGTACTGGCCGCGCCAAAATTACAGTACGGTCCAGGAAGTAAAGAAAAAAGCATCGTAAGCGGCCATGATTCTAGATGATGATGATGAGAGGTGCTAATGGAATTTAGGTTCCCCGAAATGGATCATGGAATATGTATGTTTTCAAATTTATTTCTCAGCAACGACGATGTGTTTACCCGTTTAAAAGGGCGGATAAGAAGTTCTTCAGGCCTCAGACGATAAAGCAATGGGTTGTAATAATATACGAGACAAAACGAAGATTCGGAGACGACCAAGCCGAAAAGTTGGTAAAAGATTTGATATCTGCTTGCGCTAGCGTTGGTACGTCATCATTCTAATTGCAAAAAGACAATGTCTTACGGGATTGTAGGCATGACTGTCGTCGATAGGAATCCTATCGTCAAGTGGGAGTCAGGACAGGGTGTGATTGGGAACGTACGCACGTTCAATCGTGCGTAACACATGACATTGACACCTTTGTTTAGCAAATCAGGGCCGCGGGAGGTGAATGCGCAAGAGCTAGAGGCGGGCCGCCCAACTTGGTGGTTGTGATTCTGCCAGAAAATGGAGACGATATATATAAAGCTGTCAAGCAGTAGGTGTACTGCCTATCACTCGTTGCCATGTATGCTAATTCATTTGCAGCTTTGGTGATATAACCGTACGTCTTGATTGACTGCTTTTTGACCCACGTTCATAGCCGACTAAAAGATGGGAGTGGCCACCCAATGCCTGAAATCGAGCAAGGTTTTCCGCGCGAACATGCAATACTGGGCAAATGTCCTGCTAAAGTACCAGCTTTTTTTTTTTAGCGTTGTCTGTGTGGTTGACGATGAGTATCTAGAGTGAATGTGAAACTCGGTGGCATCAACCTGATCCCTGATCCGTCATCTGTGTCTGTTTTGACAGACCCGAACATTCCTACTATCGTCATGGGTCAGTGGGGCCTTGAAGTTGGTTGATTTGTTTTGACACCGTCTCTGCTAGGCGCCGATGTGATGCATGCGGCCCCTGGGCTCGAAGGTGTACCGTCCTATGCAGCCCTCGTGGGCAGTGTCGACACAAACATCTCAAAGTATATCGCTGTCACTGAACTTCAGGGCAGCCGTGTTGAGATGATTGAGGAGCTAGAAGGCATGTGCAAGGTACGTGCACCAGCAGTTAAACATTGGCGCAGATTCGATTACGTAGACTGTCCTTCAAAAATATGTGGGATACCGTAAAGAAGTTGAGAAGACGAGTGCACCATTGAAGCGACTGATATTCTACCGAGGTGATCTCTTACCTGACGCCGATGTTTTGTTTTAATCCAACTTGCATGATCCAGATGGTGTCTCAGAAGGCCAGTTCAAGCACGTACTTGATGATGGTTTGGCTATTTATGGATGTTGTATCCTCCAATGCTAATTCATGATATCTTATCTATAGAACTAAAAAAGATCAAAGGTAAATAATTGCCATATTCAATGACTCGACCGCCGAATTGTATCTTTTTAGCGGCATGCGAGTTTTTTGGTCTCCGGCCAAAGATTACATTGATCGTTGTTGGAAAACGACATCATATGAGGCAAGTATCCGACATCATGCACGTCATCTCAAGTGTGCGAATGCCTTTATAGATTTATGCCACGGAACGAGAATGATGCTGACAGATCTTTGAACGCCCCAGCGGGAACTGTCGTTGATCGGGGCCTTGGTCACCCGACGGAGTTTGATTTCTATCTGCAAAGCCACGGAGGTTTGCTGGGAACGAGTCGGTCGTCGCATTATTCTGTGAGTCCTGTTTTTGAACTTTGCAGCACCCCTCCGACTCGCTGTCTGCTGATATAGGTTCTCTATGATGTGAGTGGATCTGCTCTTGTATGTCATTGTTGAAGTGCTCATGATGCGCAGGACAACAAATTCAAGTATGGTGACCATACGCTGATGGTGCTTGCTGGAACTAACTCTGTGCCAGTGCTGATACCCTTCAAGCGCTGTCGTTTGCGCTTTGTCACGTATATGCACGCTCCACGCGTTCCGTGTCGATCCCGGCGCCGGTCTATTGTAAGCAACCGAGTTGTGATTCAAGCACATAAGAAATTAATTGTTGTAAGACGCGGATATCGTCTGTTCTCGGGCGAAATTCCACTACGACCCCGGAACGGACATCTCCTTGTCGGAGACGATGACTACGACCTCAGAAGAGAGTACGGCTGTGGATCGATATAGAACGGGATTCAAGCCCTTGAACATCAATCAGGCCGGGCACATGTACTTTATGGTAAGATTATCGGCACGTATGCCAGGACACGCCAGTTGACAAGACATCTAGTGAAAGCATTCAGTCCGCAGATAAGCCTTTTGGGTTTGCGGCGTCGATCATGACGTGGAGCGAGCTGGAGTATTGTTTGTAAACTATCCATGTAGTAAAATTTTGGTGAATGACATAAACACGAGTTGTTGTCAACAAGTCGCCTGAACAACCATGAAGGTAAGTATGCGGCGGCAGTTGTTGTGTGATCAATATGATACGCCGATTTTGTTAGATAGCGGTTCAAGGATGCTGCCATGGTGATCTCGATGCGATATACGGACATGTTCAAGAATTGGAGTCAAAGAATGGCTACACTGTGGACGTTCTGCTCATCTGTGGTGATTTCCAGGCAGTTCGGAACGAGCAAGATCTGCAATGCATGGCTGTTCCAAACAAGTACAAGGCGATGAAGGATTTTCACAAGTAGATTTACTGAGCCTGATTAGCGGTTTCAACGTTTTTTTTTGACATTGACGGCAGATACTATACGGGACAGCGGGTAGCTCCCGTCTTGACTCTGGTGATAGGCGGCAATCACGAGGCATCGAACCATTTATGGGAACTGTGCGCAGTTGCGACTGAATTCATGCACGATACTAAGCTACCCTTAGATATCATGGAGGGTGGCTTGCACCGAATATATATTACCTTGGGCATGCAGGGTGCGTGCGAGTGAATGGTGTTCGCATTGCTGGCGTGTCGGGTATATTTTCGTCTCACGATTATCGCTTGGGTATGATTTGAATAAATTTCAAAGAATCTAATCAAATGTTACCTAGGATACCACGAAAGACTACCCTATGATCAGAGCACTATGCGGAGTGCATATCATATCCGAGAATTTGTTGTCAGAAAGTTGTCGCTGGTGAGGTATCATGTTTCGTGTGGAGAGATACGTGCTGAGTGTGGAAGCTATCACCGCCTCGGATATTCATGTCACACGATTGGCCGCAATCGATTGAGCACTATGGCGATCTGCAGGCGCTGCTCTGGCACAAGAGGTTCTTGCGCTCGGACATTGAATCCGGGAGGCTTGGATCGCCTCCGCTGATGAGTTTGCTCAAGACACTCAAGCCGGAGTGGTGGTTTGCAGCGCATCTGCACACGTACTACGAGGCGACGGTGGAACACGCGCCACGCAAGGTTCAGAACCCTGACGAGATTGTGATGGACGAGGAGGGGGAGGAGGAGGAGGAGGAGGAGGTAGCGAGTGCAGAAGTGGGATACGCGTCCACGAGATTTGTGGCATTAGACAAGTGTCTGCCTCGGCGGCGGCATCTGACTGTGATAGATATGGAGGAGGGGACGAGCGGGGAGCGTGGGCTGACATGAGGAGATGTGGACTGAAGACCTTTCAAATCTTGTCCTCGTCCAATCGAACGAGCGGCGATTGTGTCCACGGAGACGATAACATAACCTTTGCCTGTGAGTGCGAAGGTCTCCATGAAGATGACTTGCGAGAGGCGAGTATGACGCGTCGAGTGGACACCAAAGAACAACAAAGTTCCGACCAGTTTCAACTGCGCACTCCTTATGTTCGAGTCAACTGCGTGCTTCTTTCTCTTATCTCACACCCAATAAGGTATGACGGTCCGTATTGGACAAAATTAACTGAAGTGGTATGCAAATGAGTTTGCACTCACCTGATGAACCTGGGATGCAGCTGTGATAAACGCGCTGAATTCTACTGAGAACACAGAAGTCTCATGTCGAAACTTCTTGTGACGCTGGTAAGCGCTTATCGAAATTTCTTTGCCTCCTCTGCAGCATATCTGGCAATTGCATATTGGCATGAGAGGCTGCTAGAAATACGGGGATTGCATGAAATTAAGAATGTGCTGCAAAGCTTGCACACACGTTTTAAACTGGCCATGTGCTTTCATGCCGCTCATTTGATCTTCAGCTATGGCCGGCATATAAATCGTCAGTACTACGAGGTGGCCCTCCGCCCCAAGCCCTTGCCCGGCCCGGCAAATAAGAATGCAATAATAGAGAACAATATTGCAGGATCTTAAATTATGCAACTCAATCTCGATTTTCACTGGGCGCGCGACCGCAAAGTGCAGGCATTCATGAGTAATGTGTGGGAAGGACTGGGGTCGGATTTGGAACTTTCTGATTGGTATAAGTACTGGGCTACCACACTAGTGCTTGATTATCGACACAATCAGTCCCACTATTCAGACCCATCATGCCCCCCCGCGCTGCTCCTCGCGGAAATCCACCCGGCCCCGGTCAACGGGGTGGTAGAGGTGGTAGAGGTGGTGGTGGTGGTCGCGGTGATGGTCGTGGTGGTCGCGGTGATGGTCGTGGTGGTCGCGGTGATGGTCGTGGTGGTCGCGGTGATGGTCGTGGTGGTCGCGGTGGCCGCGGTGAAGGGGGCGACAGAGGAGGCCGTGGCAGGGGCGCACCTCGCGGAGGGGGTGTGGGGTGCACCCCAGCCTAGGCCCCAAGTAACTGGTCCAGAAACAACTGGTCCAGAAATAACTGGTCCAGAAGCAACTGGTCCAGAAGCAACTGATCCAACCGCGGTTACAATTCCAGGTAAGTTAGTTGGACTTTGGGTATGATCAGTATATGTGTCAATAAATCGTTTCAAAAGACCACATTCAGACCGTTGGTGTAAAGAGGCCCGACTTTGGAAGAGCGGGTAGGCCGATCAGGTTTGATCGTTAATGCCTACCAGGTCATGACCAACTCTGAAACGATGATCTACCATTACGACGGTGAGTAGAATCAAATCATTCCCATCCTACAACATTTAATGCTTTCTAGTCGGTATGTACAACGTCTTACGAACGATTGCTTTGATCTTCACTGGTTAACCACTTAGCTATCCAACCGGATACGTTACCATCTAAGTTTAACATGAGACTGATCCAGCATTTGCAACAACTTCACGCGGACATTTTCACACCGCAGGCGGTGTATGATGGAAGGAAGAATATGTTCGCCCCGCGTCAACTGCAACTGGGACCCACTCACTCTCGCGAAGTTTGTTATTCGATCATGTTACCTCGTTCAATATGAATTGTGACCAACAGTTCGATGTACCATTACCCGACGGCCTACACCCTCCCAGAGTATTCAAAATCAAGCTGGCGAAAGCCAATCAGATTAACACCGCGTAAGTCCGCCATGCTGTCATATATTGTCAGTAAAAATTAACATATCAATAGAGTTCTCCAACGGTTTGTAGAACAGCAACAATCCATGGATGAAAATGTTCTGACGGCGATAATGGTACGTTATTGAGTCGAATTCTTGTTTCCGCAATGCTATCATAAATTATAAGGTGTTCAACGTCGTCATCCGAATGGAACCTAACCAGAAATATCTATCCAATGGACGCTCGTTCTTCACTCCGGAAGGTAAAAAACTCGTCGGTGGAGGACTGGAACTGTGGCGTGGCTATTTTCAGTCACTCAGGCCGTCTATGGGCCGATTAATTGTCAATGTCGACGTGTCCACGGGCATGATGTACAGGGCCGGTCCGCTCATAGATCTTTGCCTTGACTTTTTTGGCCAGCGGGGAAATCCTGACCTTCTTTCACCAGCGAATGGGTTTCCGGATCGTAACAGGCTCAGGTTACAGAGATTCATCAAAAATCTCAAGGTCCAAATCAGGACAGGCACTGCGGGACCACCGAAGTTTGGGGTTATACGCAGGATAAGCAGAACTGGCGCGGATCAGATCGTCTTCGACAATAACGGAACAAGCATGAATGTGGCCCAGTATTTTACGCAAAGGTTACATCAGCCACTCCGATTCCCGTCTGTGGTATGCATCGAGGTATTTTTCTACGCTTATATTATGACGAAAATATTTGCTCAAGTATTTCAGGTCGGGAGAGGAGTAATGTATCCGCTCGAGGTTTGTATTGTGCCAGAGGGCCAGATTGCGCGACGTCAAGTACCTCCAGACGTCACCAGAGAGGTGGTTGCATTCTCCTCCGTGAAGCCCCCTGACCGATTCAGGGATATTGCAAACGGCGTTAGAGTGGGTCAAGCTTCTCTCGAGAATCGGACATGTCCACTAAACCCGGCCATTTCAGCTCCTGGCATATGGCCAGTCTGACTATGTACGACAATTTGGCCTGACGGTCGACACTTCTGGACCAATGGGATTGGATGCGCGCGTGCTAGTCCCGCCAAAATTACAGTACGGTCCAGGAAGTAAAGAAAAAGCATCGTAAGCGGCCATGATTCTAGATGATGATGATGAGAGGTGCTAATGGAATTTAGGTTCCCCGAAATGGATCATGGAATATGTATGTTTTCAAATTTATTTCTCAGCAACGACGATGTGTTTACCCGTTTAAAAGGGCGGATAAGAAGTTCTTCAGGCCTCAGACGATAAAGCAATGGGTTGTAATAATATACGAGACAAAACGAAGATTCGGAGACGACCAAGCCGAAAAGTTGGTAAAAGATTTGATATCTGCTTGCGCTAGCGTTGGTACGTCATCATTCTAATTGCAAAAAGACAATACCTTACGGGATTGTAGGCATGACTGTCGTCGATAGGAATCCTATCGTCAAGTGGGAGTCAGGACGGGGCGTGATTGGGAACGTACGCACGTTCAATCGTGCGTAACACCTGACATTGACACCTACCTTTGTTTAGCAAATCAGGGCCGCGGGAGGTGAATGCGCAAGAGCTAGAGGCGGGCCGCCCAACTTGGTGGTTGTGATTCTGCCAGAAAATGGAGACGATATATATAAAGCTGTCAAGCAGTAGGTGTACTGCCCTATCACTCGTTGCCATGTATGCTAATTCATTTGCAGCTTTGGTGATATAACCGTACGTCTTGATTGACTGCTTTTGACCCACGTTCATAGCCGACTAAAAGATGGGAGTGGCCACCCAATGCCTGAAATCGAGCAAGGTTTTCCGCGCGAACATGCAATACTGGGCAAATGTCCTGCTAAAGTACCAGCTTCTTTTTAGCGTTGTCTATGTGGTTGACGATGAGTATCTAGAGTGAATGTGAAGCTCGGTGGCATCAACCTGATCCCTGATCCGTCGTCCGTGTCTGTTTTGACAGACCCGAACATTCCTACTATCGTCATGGGTCAGTGGGGCCTTGAAGTTGGTTGATTTGTTTTGACACCAGTCTCTGCTAGGCGCTGATGTGACTGCATGCGGCCCCTGGGCTCGAAGGTGTACCGTCCTATGCAGCCCTCGTGGGCAGTGTCGACACAAACATCTCAAAGTATATCGCTGTCACTGAACTTCAGGGCAGCCGTGTTGAGATGATTGAGGAGCTAGAAGGCATGTGCAAGGTACGTGCACCGCAGTTAAATATTGGCACAGATTCGATTACGTAGACTGTCCTTCACAAATATGTGGGATACCGTAAAGAAGTTGAGAAGACGAGTGCACCATTGAAGCGACTGATATTCTACCGAGGTGATCTCTTACCTGACGCCGATGTTTTGTTTTAATCCAACTTGCATGATTCAGTTGGTGTCTCAGAAGGCAAGTTCAAGCACGTACTTGATGATGGTTTGGCCATTTATGGATGTTGTATCTTCCAATGCTAATTCATGATATCTTATCTATAGAACTAAAAAAGATCAAAGGTAAATAATTGCCATATTCAATGACTCGACCGCCGAATTGTATCTTTTTAGCGGCATGCGAGTCTTTTGGTCTCCGGCCAAAGATTACATTGATCGTTGTTGGAAAACGACATCATATGAGGCAAGTATCCGACATCATGCACGTCATCTCAAGTGTGCGAATGCCTTTATAGATTTATGCCACGGAACGAGAATGATGCTGACAGATCTTTGAACGCCCCAGCGGGAACTGTCGTTGATCGGGGCCTTGGTCACCCGACGGAGTTTGATTTCTATCTGCAAAGCCACGGAGGTTTGCTGGGAACGAGTCGGTCGTCGCATTATTCTGTGAGTCCTGTTTTTGAACTTTGCAGCACCCCTCCGACTCGCTGTCTGCTGATATAGGTTCTCTATGATGTGAGTGGATCTGCTCTTGTATGTCATTGTTGAAGTGCTCATGATGCGCAGGACAACAAATTCGAGTATGGTGACCATACGTTAATGATGCTTGCTGGAACTAACTCTGTGCCAGTGCTGATACCCTTCAAGCGCTGTCGTTTGCGCTTTGTCACGTATATGCACGCTCCACGCGTTCCGTGTCGATCCCGGCGCCGGTCTATTGTAAGCAACCGAGTTGTGTGATTCAAGCACATAAGAAATTAATTGTTGTAAGACGCGGATATCGTCTGTTCTCGGGCGAAATTCCACTACGACCCCGGAACGGACATCTCCTTGTCGGAGACGATGACTACGGCCTCAGAAATGAGTACGGCTGTGGATCGATATAGATCGGGATTCAAGCCCTTGAACATCAATCAGGCCGGGCACATGTACTTTATGGTAAGATTATCGGCACGTATGCCAGGACACGCCAGTTGACAAGACATCTAGTGAAAGCATTCAGTCCGCAGATAAGCCTTTTGGGTTTGCGGCGTCGATCATGACGTGGAGAGCTGGAGTATTGTTTGTAAACTATCCATGTAGTAAAATTTTGGTGAATGACATAAACACGAGTCAACAAGTCGCCTGAACAACCATGAAGGTATGCGGCGGCAATTGTTGTGTGATCAATATGATACGCCGATTTTGTTAGATAGCGGTTCAAGGATGCTGCCATGGTGATCTCGATGCGATATACGGACATGTTCAAGAATTGGAGTCAAAGAATGGCTACACTGTGGACGTTCTGCTCATCTGTGGTGATTTCCAGGCAGTTCGGAACGAGCAAGATCTGCAATGCATGGCTGTTCCAAACAAGTACAAGGCGATGAAGGATTTTCACAAGTAGATTTGCTGAGCCTGATTAGCGGTTTCAACGTTTTTTTTTGACATTGATGGCAGATACTATACGGGAGAGCGGGTAGCTCCCTTCTTGACTCTGGTGATAGGCGGCAATCACGAGGCATCGAACCATTTATGGGAACTGTGCGCAGTTGCGACTGAATTCATGGATGATACTAAGCTACCCTTAGATATCATGGAGGGTGGCTTGCACCGAATATATATTACCTTGGGCATGCAGGGTGCGTGCGAGTGAATGGTGTTCGCATTGCTGGCGTGTCGGGTATATTTTCGTCTCACGATTATCGCTTGGGTATGATTTGAATAAATTTCAAAGAATCTAATCAAATGTTACCTAGGATACCACGAAAGACTACCCTATGATCAGAGCACTATGCGGAGTGCATATCATATCCGAGAATTTGTTATCAGAAAGTTGTCGCTGGTGAGGTATCATGTTTCGTGTGGAGAGATACGTGCTGAGTGTGGAAGCTATCACCGCCTCGGATATTCATGTCACACGATTGGCCGCAATCGATTGAGCACTATGGCGATCTGCAGGCGCTGCTCCGGCACAAGAGGTTCTTGCGCTCGGACATTGAATCCGGGAGGCTTGGATCGCCTCCGCTGATGAGTTTGCTCAAGACACTCAAGCCGGAGTGGTGGTTTGCAGCGCATCTGCACACGTACTACGAGGCGACGGTGGAACACGCGCCACGCAAGGTTCAGAACCCTGACGAAATTGTGATGGACGAGGAGGAGGAGGAGGAGGAGGCAGCAAGTGGGGAAGTGGGACACGCGTCCACGAGATTTGTGGCGTTAGACAAGTGTCTGCCTCGACGGCGGCATCTGACAGTGATGGATGTGGAGGAGGGGACGAGCGGGGAGCGTGGGCTGACGTTTGATGTGGAATGGCTGGGGATCACGAGGGCGATGCAGCCGTGGCTGAGCAGGACGCGGGAGCAGCGGGGATTCCCGGCGGAGGAGGAGGCACGGCGGCTTGTAGGCGAGTCGGTGGCCTGGGTGAGGAGCAGGGTGGGGGAAGGGCAGGCGATTGGCCGGTGGCAGGCGTTCCGGGCGGGCGACAGCGGCGGGCAGACGGCGGCGGTGTGCGGGCTGATGGAGATGGAAAACCGGACCCGAGATAGTGGGCCGATTTGAACTCCGCGGGTACCTGGGTGATCAGGCACCTTATAGCGTCCTCTTCTTTTCAACTCGTCGACCTGCATGGATCGCAAATCGCCCCCTGACCGATCCCCCTCAGATCCAGCCGACATGGCAGCCCTCGTCGCTGCCCCGCCCGCCGGCATTGCAAAGCGCTACCGCCCCACGCCCGCAAAGACCTTCCAGTGCAGGGGCTTTGGTGACTGCCGCATGGTCTTTTCCCGCTCTGAGCATCTTGCCCGCCATATCAGGTACGCCCCCTCCCCGTCTCCGGTGCCTGGCCCTCATTCCCCCGCAGAAAACATACCGGAGAGCGCCCCTTTGGTTGCCACTGCGGCAAGCAGTTTTCCCGTCTCGACAATCTCAGGCAGCATGCCCAGACCGTCCATGCGGACAAGCAGGACCAGAACGAGGCCATGATGCGCCACCTCACCTCCCTTCATGCTTCTATGGCCGCCGCAAACAAGGTAGGCCACCCCCGCGCAACCAGGCGTACCACAAACCCCTCCCCCGTCCATGCCCCCGCGGTCTCCGCTACAAGCTCCGCTGCCCCCCCAATGACCCTCGTCAAGCAGGAGGACTTTGCCATCAAAATCCACCAGCGTCCCGGCACAAGCACCGGGTACGAGGGCGACCACAACGGCTTGCTCTACCATCCCGGCCCGACGTGGCACATCCAACAGGCAGACTTGGACTCTTCCGACCCAAGGTCGGCCAACAACCATTCCTTTCGTCCCCCCGGCCAGTCCTTTCTTGCCCCAAATCAGTCCTTTCTCCCCTTCTCCTCCCCATTCAGCTTCAGTCTCCCCGACCGCCCAGGAACTGGCTCCAGTCGCCCACCCACTGCAGGCAACCTTGCCGACCCGAATTCTCGAACACTCCCGCCCCTCTCTGCAATCGTCTCCGGCTCCCTCTCCCCACCCTCGCAGCAGCAGCCACTCCTCCCCCCCCCATCCGCACAGCTCCAACAACAGTCCTCACAGCACATACTTCCCCTTCCCAACCCATTTGCCCTCAGAAGACCTTACACAGCAACACGCCCAGGCACAGCTCCCGCCTCAGCATCATTCTTCGCATCAAAATCTTCTTTCCTTGGAGGACCTGGATTGGCCCCAGCTCGCGCAGAGCTACACTTATCCCTTGGACGCGGCAGCAGCGGCCTCGGCTCAGAACTGGGATCAACATTCGGTGCCAGTAGCTACGATGCAGAACCAGCATCGCCCATCGCAGGACAGGATTCCCCATTCTTCTTCCAGCCAGCCTCCCTCGTCGACCCACAACACTCAGCAGCCCTCTCCTCCGCTGCATCAAGCACTCTCTCATCTTCCCCATTTAACCCTCGTAAGCGAGCATTCGGAGGACCTGACGGCCCACACGATGATGCCGGTGCATGCGACTACGGATCAGAGTCAAGACCTCAGTCTCGACGACTCTCAGTCTTGGAACTCTGCAATGACGATGGTCGACCAGATACATCATCTGGGTCAGTTTTACTACCATCCGGTATACGAACAAGCACCGCTCCGCGGCCGGACACGTCATCCTCCGCACTCATCTCGTCCGCATCGGCCCTCGCCATTATCGATCCTGTCTCCCCCACCTCAACCAGTGGCGGCGACTCACCACTACTCACAGGAACTACTGCGTCATCAGGAAGCTCAGATGCGCCAAGTGGAGGTGCAGGCAGCGGCTCACATCCAGGTCGAGGTGGAAGCACAAACCAGGAGGAACTCGGACGAAGCCGACTATCTCCACCATCAGCAACATCCGTTCGTTTCGACATACCCATCTCAACGCCCATATTACATCACAGGTCAGGAGCAGGCGGACCAACATCTTTCCCCCGAGCCCCAGCATTTCCCTCAACACCGTCATCATCTCCATCAATTGGATCCAGGTCACCCGATGTCAATGTCAATGTCTCTTCCTCAAACTTCACCGCGCGAAGCTCAATTTCTTCTGCCGCAGACGCAGCGGCAGCATCCTTATCTCGCCGAAACCATGGAGCAGGGGATGGCAAACATGATCAGGTTCGAATCACAGTCTCACCGCACGCCTCCGCTGCTGTTGGAATGAGAGTCTAGGCTGTGTCAAAACGAAAACTGCACACATCCTCTCCACAAAAAAATTAAGAGAGAAAATTTAAAACTCGATCATGGTGGTTTTATCTGTGCACTAAAATATTCCCCCATTATCTTATCGCTTTCTGACTGTATACCAGAAGCTGTTGGCACCCAAATACCTTTCCCAAGTACTAATATATATATATATTCCGTTCTGGACAATCCGCCTCGTTTCAAAACAGTTGGTTTTTTTCTCATTGTCGATAGTGTTCCTTTTGGGTAAAGTTTTCGAACTTTATTTTACTTACCTGCACATGTAATGGTTAATGGTTGCTGTGACACATACCCACAATCCTTTTCCAAATTCAGCAATCATTCATGTGGCCATCAGTATTCAATGGGTTGCGGTTGACATGAGAATTGATTGCTTGTCATCAATCGGAGAGGCTGTTCTTGGATATTAAACAAATTGACAGTGATCCTGATGTCTGCTCATAGTCTATCTGTGCCCTGACAAGCTGTAGTGAGGCACACAGGCCCCAAGAAAGAGGTTAATTATCGCGAGAATATCCAGAACGGCAGATTGTGTCCAGGTTATCAGCTTGCACTCGGACGCTGCACGACAACTCGACTTGAAAATCTAGACGACGTCCATCATCTGTCAGGCCGTAATTCGCGATGTAACTGCCGTATTACTATCTCTTTTGAGGGCAATGACTCCCATGCTCAGCTGAACCTTAAGTTTTCCAATTTGCATTCGGCGTCTACTTCCGGCTTTGACCTGGGTCTAGGGTCGGGTCTCCTTTCCTCCTGCTGTTGAATGCACATGGAGCCTTCCACTGATCTGCGTGCGCATCGGCACGCCTCATGCCGAAAAGCAATAACATCTCGCTCTATTGTTCTTCCGCATAGCATAGCACTGTCTTTGTTGCTCCGTCCCTAGCCGCGAGCCAGCCGCGAGCCGAGCAATAAATTAATGAACAACATATGATACGCTTGGGCCGTGACCGGTGACCCTTGAAGCTTGAATGGAGGTGCAATGCCGCACAAGTCCAGCCCAGTGCCAAATTTGGACACTGCAACTAGGCCGACCGGATCGACACGTTTGCCACGCCAGGCACCCGAGATTATAAGCGCTGCAGCTGTCCAGTGGTCGTATTTCGTGCGCAACCGACATACAAGCTAGCCATCAGTTTAAAGTATGGTTCCAGCGCTCATGTCCGAGCCGATGGAATAAAGTTACGCGTGGGACGGGTACTGTGAAAACAAAATTTCAAACCCGGCAGACCCGGTGCAAATTTTTTTTTAAAAAGAGCTCAAAATCCGAGCGAGCGTTATTGGACCGGAAGATGGGGAGTTTCCAGGTCAACGATATGGATCCGTAATGTCTTATGTCATGCCAAAGGATGCCATACGATGCAGACTTGGCGATGTCGCCGCTCGTGATGATTCCGTCGGGCCATATCGGCTGATGCAAATGTCTTTGGACTTCCTCGGAACGATGCCACATGACCTCTGTAGCTCAATCAATTTAACCCCACATGGTTAGAGCGTCCGCCCAAGTCATGTCATTACATTACAGCAAGTCACTATGTTTTCCGAGGAATCCTTCTCTAGCCCTCTCACCCGCGGAAACACATGAACACGGAGCCTAGAACGATCAACCATCAACATTGCAAAAGGGTCGCAGGTTTATGATGTCACCATCTATTTCACAGATGCCAGGCGGACCTACCAGCAGGGTCCTAAAAGTGACTCGCACTAAATCCCTTGGGCGGCCATTGTTTCCTTTCGCGCTTGTTCTTGGATCAAACTAAAAAAAAAAGGGATCATCTTTAGACAGCATCGGGTTGTCCGACCGTTACTGGACTTGCCAGTTGTCGAGGGAAAACGCTATCGCGCGCGCCATAGCATCCCGGGTGCCCTACCTCATGTCCATATTTCAGGACAATTTACTTTGGTTACTTCACGGTCTTCACATACGGCTATATTCAAAGATTTAAATTTGATGCCCGTGGTGAGACTACGTCTATTCAAATCGGGGAGATAAATAACGCTGACTCGATTGCGATACTCACACGAAGTCAAACACCATATCAACCAGAAATCCAGAGTGTAAGGGAGTTCTGGTCGAAGTGGCTTTTTGGCCAAGGCGCTTCCTGATTTCATGATTTCGTGCCCATATCAAATAAAATTAATCTCTACACGCTTGGAGACGTAGACATTCCCCCCGAAAAGATAGATGCTACACGGAAGACAACACGATAGCAAATCAGAGCAGGTTAATACGAATACAACTAATCATGACATTTGTGATGTTGGAACAGGACTTGTAGGGATGAAGCCAAGAGGCAGTTCATTGCTGGGCAACACAATCAAGCTTTCTGTCGCCATCTGCATATCAGACATTTGTGAGTGACGAGGGGTATAGTTTAAAGTACGGTCGTGGTTCGGAGTGAGCAATCCAGACTCGGCGGGGGTATCCGGCGTTGCATTGCTTGGAGTATTGGACTGCACAAGCCATCAAGTTAAAACGACCAGTCACGAAAATCCAACTTACTGCAGGTACAACGTCGATTCCAATATTGATTTCGCCGTTGTTTTCTCTGACTGGTCGAGGATTAGATGCGTGTTCATTGGTAGTGGGACGACTCTCATTTTCAATCTCATCACGCAAAGGTCGAACATAGATTGCAGGTGAGCTACTCGGGCTAAGCCGCCTTTGAACATATACTGGGTTTGAGAGACTGGACGGCATTCGTGGCGGCGGGCGAGTGCTAGCAGCGCGTTCCTGCTGTAGAGATGGATGATAAATCTCAAATCTGAAGCTGACAGCGGACGTACGTCAAATGCATTTTCGTAACCACCACTACGATGCAAATCAGCGACTGTCGATTGCCACTGAGTGATATCGTCGGGCTGAGAAGAGTGGTTCTGGGGTATATGTGGTGACCTAATAATGTCGTACTGCGAAATATTTGTAGATCTCGATTCACCAGACAATGTCGACACAGTTCTTGCCCAGCTGTAAGGCGTTCTGGCCTGTCCTCTCAATGATTCGTATTCTCGTGTGTCTCTTTTGTGAGAGGACTGGGTGGAGTCAGGCCGGCCAACTCTCGTAAGGCTCGGGCTAAGAGGCCTACTTAACTCGTGTGGCGGGGGAAGAGAAATGACGGAGCCCGCCTCGGCGGTGGGTATATAGCCGTCAGGAGGTATATGATATGTAGGGCGAATTAAGGACGGCGTATCAGGAGAATGGGACGTTGTATGTAGATTGGAAGATCTTGGCTGAGATGATGCCTGTACAGGATACGGTTGCTTTATGGAAGAGGAACTCTGACGTCTAGGAACAGGCGTGCCATTGTTCAAGTCTCGATTAGCAAGTCGTGGATCAACACCTGCATTTTGTGGTCTTCTCTCTCTGCTTTAAATACACATAATGCATTGCCATGATGACAACCCACCGTGGAGTGGCTCCACGCCTTGTTGAGCTCGACGAGACCGATGAGGGCCGGGAAACGGACTGACTGCTTCTGCGACCACTCTCCCGCTCATGAGAGTCAAAGCGACGCGACATCAGTTCTGCCCATGCCAGAATCTTGCCTCTCTCCAAGCCTTCTGTAAAGCCCACTTCGCGCCCTTGATGGAGGGCATCATCTACGGCTATCTTTTCCATTAGCTGCCTCACCCTGGATCTTTCTCTTGCAGCTTGTTCTTCTGCGCGTGCTCTAGCTCTATCTACTCTAGTAACCGTTTCCTGTGCCTTTTCGATCTCTAGCGAGCGGAGTGAGAGACGGAGCAAGATACATGCGTGGCTGAGAACCTTGGTGTGCAAGATCTAGCTGAGCTTTGTACAGACCAAGCTCATTCTGAGCCTTATCAAGCCGGAGCTGGAGCAAGAAGCGCTCGTCTGTGGCAGCACGCAGCTGGGCGGCAAGATGCAGACACTTGCGCTCCGCGGCATCTGCACGGTCAGTCTCCCTGGAAAGCCTTTGGGAGGTGATGGTGAGGAGGAGAGAGGAGGGGGACATGCCGGGCACGTGGCAGGCAGCCAATCACTGGCGGGTTTCCTGATTGGGCAGCTGGGCGTAATTTGCAGAGGACGGTGTTGGCGCCGCACAAAGCGCTCGCAGTCGTGCGTGAGTTCGCGGCCGAAGTCGAGCAGCAGCCGTTGCCAGCGACTGAACGAAAGGTCCGCCCTGACATGCCCTGGCTCGCTTACTAATGCGTGCTATGTTCTTATCTCTAGCTTGGCTCACTTGCCACCTTATCTCGGGCATTTTTGTTCCTGTGTTGCCTCTGTCAAACAGTCCGTTATGTCTCACGGTTCCTACTCGTCCCACTCTACTTCCATGGTGACCGAAGATGAGGAAGATTATGAGGATTACTGCAAAGGCGGTTACCATCCAGTCAAAGTCGGTGATACCTTCTCTGACGGTCGATATGTCGTCGTTCGCAAGCTCGGTTGGGGTCATTTCTCCACTGTTTGGCTTGCCAGGGATCAAAAGTACCGCCTTTGCCTTCTGATCATCCCCATCTAGATCCTGATCATGTCCCCCCTAGGATGAATCGCCATGTTGCTCTCAAAGTAGTCAAATCAGCGCCGCGCTATACTGAGACGGCTCTCGATGAGATTAAGCTTCTCCAGCGCTTGATCACCTCTTCCACTCCTCCCGTTGCTCCATCTCCATCGAACCCCAATCCTCCCCCATCTCCCTCTCACACGCACCCCGGTCGCTCGCACGTCATCTCATTCCTCGACCATTTCCGTCACAAAGGTCCACATGGCACACACGTTTGCATGGTTTTTGAAGTTCTAGGAGAGAATCTCTTGGGCCTCATCAGACGACACCAGAACAAGGGTGTTCCTATGCACCTCGTTAAACAGATAGCGAAGCAGGTCCTTCTTGGCTTGGATTATATGCACAGGTGTTGTGGTGTTATTCATACAGGTCTGTCAGGTTTCTATATTTCCCCTCTTTTTTGGTTGAAAATTGGTTTGGCCGGTTGTCACAGATCTTAAACCAGAGAATGTGTTGATTTGCATTGACGATGTCGAGACCATCATCCAGACCGAATTGGCGGCCTCATCTTCCAATGCCTTAGCTCCTGCAACCAAGCTTGTCGGCGTCCCGCCATCAAAGGGAAGGGGCGGCAACCACACTCCCCGTTCCGAATCAGTATTTATCACTGAATCGCAACCTTTACCATCGCCATCGTCAATGGTTGACAAATTTTACCTGCACATGAGCAAAATAGAAAATTCTGAAACAGGTGCCAATAAACTCAACTCTGTAGCCGATAAAGTTTCAGAGCAGAGCGCCAAAAGAACTCAGTCGACAGATCTTGCGGTGGAAGTAGGCAATGTCTCTTTGGATGCAAGGGCGGGTCCCTCAAATCGGAATACTGGTCCCTCGTTACTTTCTCAGCAGGCGAATGCAGCGGTCACATCGTCGTCGACAAGACCTGTCCCTGTCCCCCAGCCAACTGCTTCGTCAGAGCGAGCCATTGATGCAGGTGGTAATCCTAGTTCCGTCATGTCAGTCGATCTTCAATCTACGACCGGGACCAGCACGTCAAGTGGGATTGACGGTACGGAGAGGATAACTGTTAAAATTGCTGATCTTGGAAATGGTACGGAATTTTCTATAATCACCTCTTTTCATTCCTTCCGTGCGGCAGCAGAACATTCTCAATTGACTTTTTTTTTGCTTCGTTGTCCCTCAGCCACTTGGACTGAGCATCACTTCACTGACGATATCCAGACGCGGCAATATCGGTGTCCGGAAGTAATTCTTGGTGCAAAGTGGGGAGCGAGCGCCGACGTATGGAGTGTGGCTTGTGTGGTTCGTTTTAGCACTCTTGACTGCATAACACCTACTAATTAACATTGGAAGGTGTTTGAGTTGATAACGGGCGGAGACTATCTCTTTGATCCTGCGTCCGGCTCGCGGTATAGCAAGGACGATGATCATATAGCTCAGATTATAGAGTTGATGGGAGAGTTTCCTAAACACATCGCCTTCTCTGGCAAGTATTCGTCAGAATTTTTCAACCGGAAAGGTATTGCCTAATCGTCACTTCTATTTGAATGTTACCTAATCACCGCTGGTAGGCGAGCTTCGACATATCAACAAATTGCGTTTCTGGCCCTTGGATGCTGTTCTTCACGACAAATACCTCTTTCCAAGAGCAGAGGCCGATGGCCTGGCTTCCTTCCTAAATCCTACGCTCAATCTCAGTCCTGATAAACGGGCCAAGGCAGCCGATCTAGTACATCACAATTGGTTAGATGGAATCATTGTACAGGGCGAAGTCGATGTCATTCGGCGAGCCGAGGAGGAAGATGCAGCGAGAAAAGCTGTGGCTGCGTCCTTGTCTGGAGGCGTACGATCCAGCCCCAGCCGGGAACGGAAACGACATTCTAACCTCACCGCGAGCGAATCCGATGCCATGAAACCGGTGGGTGAAGTTGATCCATCGAGCGAAGGTCCAGAGAATGAAGAAACTGGGTCAGCAGCAGCACGTCCTTTACCGCGGCTATCGGCAGCGCCTGCGTCTACAGCCGCTGCCCGAGCATCACATATTACAGCGGCACAAAGGCCGTCTGCTGCCGCAGGCAAGAAACCAATGGGGAGTTAAGTTTAATTAGTAGAGCTTTGTGACTGATTTGTTGCTTGCTTTGACACGTACATACCATCATACCACGATCTTTCCTCGCGGAGAGTGGTGTATTTTTCACAATATATGTTAGACTTTTTTGACGCCAACATTTGCATTACAAACAGCATACAAGTCCGTCACGTATGTTTATGCTGAGGCCTCATCCATTGTCCGGCCACTACCCATGGATTGCTTTGGTACTTTCCCTGACTGGAAAATCTGGGTGTATCGACATCGGCACATCTCACAGCCTGCGGAGGGCAGGCATCGCCTACATAACCCACTGCTTCTTTTCCATTCCTCTTCAGTCCACCTGTCAGTAATGAAGTGGAGATGAGCTGCCAAACACTAACTTTATCATAAGTACACGTATGTATAATCTCCACATTGTCTACCACATCCCTGTATCTGTGCCACAGTAAGCCAATTTTTAAAAAAACT
Source organism: Amanita molliuscula (assembly GCA_023014405.1). NCBI lineage: Eukaryota > Fungi > Basidiomycota > Agaricomycetes > Agaricales > Amanitaceae > Amanita > Amanita molliuscula. Next base: position 583,663 of record JAEBUP010000001.1, read on the forward strand.
GCACTGTCGCCACATACACGCATTGGAAAACTGAATAAACCGAGTTGTAGTTGATAGTAGCGGAGACGATCGCCAATGTCCAGTCATTCTGGATCCACTTCAGGACACGAGTACTCGCATTTAGTCGGTGCAGCGAACAAGACAGGAAGGAGTGTAAGGAATGCGAAAATACTCTGGGCTGGTTTCATGGCACGCACGGGGTGTGGGTACATAAAAATTGACAGCACAGTGGCCTTTAAACGGCTGCCATCAGATTCTGAATGATCCGAATTGTCAAGGAACTTGGCAAGGGCAAACATGTGTTCAAGCCTTGTGAGCCCTGTGGATCAAAGCAGAGTCCGCTGGAAGTCGAGTACTTCGCTTTTCAGTTGCTACAGTGGTCAAGAAGTTGTTTTTAAAATTGTGGAATGCTTGTGAATCCACACGGTTGAAACACCATGGTATGGACAACATGGTAAGGGGTGGGTTGACGTGGCAGCCATGTTCCTCGAGTCATACCAGATGGAGATAGTCAGATTTCGTGACACCATGATGCTGCAAGTCAACGACGTCTATTCCTCTTGCGCGCTACAGGCATGACTTAACATTACTCTATGCTTACAGTCGACATCGCAAGCAACAAACCTGATGGACTACTGGCGAAGGATCTTCGCTATATGCTACCAGCCATCACGTATGCAAACGAGCTATCTGCTTGGTGCCTCAGTCATGACCTCTGGATTGACAGTAGATTTCAACCATTCACAGGCAAGGTTGCGGCCCGCTATAAGAATCTATGTGATAAGCCTTGGACTACTCCCACAACAACCTCGAAACATATTCATCGTAGGACGACGCGCTTTAAACCTCTGTGCAAGATTTTCGTGCTTTTGGTTCGATCCCGAAGGATCTTAAGCCCGGGGCCCACGACAAGGGAAGCACGAGGAAAAGAGACGACTAGTCTCTTCACCATCCCCGGGACGCACCTTATTTATTTGGCGAACGAGGCGGGCGACGGGGGCGACGACAAAGGAACCTAGATGAAACTCTGGAAACGCGGAGACATCAGCCAAGTAACAAGAAAGAAAAGAAAAAGAAATCAAACGAATGACGGCAACGCCATACCTCTCCCCCTCCTCTCCTCCACGACGCCCCAGCCGCCTAATAGACGGTCTGGAGCTTTTCCGCAACGATTCTGGCAGCCTTTCTCATCTCATCCATACCATTTCCAAGAACTACCTTCCTGGACACGTGCCGGACCAACGGTGGACTCGTCAACCTGTTAGGGCGATCAGGTGTGCGGCAAACGTTCCCCATCGAGCTTCTTGTCTGAATCCACGTAGCATATGCTTTTCTCGATTCATCAGGGACATTGTCAACTTTGATCTGGGACCTGAGTGGTGGCAACCCGGCAAGGCGGTCGGGTGTAGGACAAACGATATCCAGCACGCTTCTTGTATTGACCATTTCTGCCTTTTTTGTCTCTTGCCAGACTGGTGGCGGACAGGTCAACCTAGTAGGACGGTCAGGCGTCTGAAAAACGATAACAAACGAATCATCATCATCATCGCAAACCGATATCTTTTTGTTTTTGAACATGTCTTTGGTCGCGTTCCAGACGCGCTTGAGAGCCGCCTCCGTGGATACCTGGAGGCGATTCATTGGTCTTTCAGCAAAGCTTAGCAGGAAAGGATGCGACACTTACCTCACGGTGAGCCACCCTGACACGCCTACGGATAGGCGTTTGGGCTTTGCCCGCCATGGGAATCGTAAGAACCATCAGATCTTCGTCCTCGTCATCCTGTTGGAGCACTGGCGACTGGGCGAATGGCATGTCCTCGGCGAAATGAACACGGGGCGGTTCTACAAAATGATCAGCGGCATGAATGTGGGGGGTGTTGATAAGGATAGAGGTGAGGGGTTGACGACCGGCGTCGGTGTTAAGGGCAGTGAGAGACATGGTAGCGTGCATGGTGTGTAATAGTAAGGAAGGAAGGCTGACGCGCAGTTGGTGTTATATCAGACTGGTTTTCGTTGTCAGCCACAGGTACTGAAAATCCCGATTGGGAGTGCCAGGAAATGTGAATATAGGCGATATCAAGCTCTTTTGGCAGGAACAAGAAAAGGGACTCAGGCATGCCGCACTATCGCAAATCCATCAACGCGTTGGAGTGGCATTCCGGCATCCTTTTGATTCTCCAATAGTGCGCCATAGCTTTTCAAAGGCTGACACATTGATCTTAGATTAGCCTGTCTGTGCAGGCTCGTGACCTGCATCAGGTTACAGCGCGGACAATGGATCAAATGATATGAATGGCTCTGATTTGGAGAGCGTCCTGCTTAGATGATGAGTTTATTGCGAAAGTCCGGCTGTGCGCTCCCGCCCGGCGCCGTCCCGCGTTGGTGGGTGTCGTTGCATTATTACATACAGCAAAGGAGTACTCAATCAGGTATCGGATGCGCCATAAGGTGTCTCATCCATCGTCCTTCCGATACCCATGGAGGGGTTTGGTACTCTTCCTGACCGGAAAATCTAGGTGTATCAACACCGGCACACTTCACAGCCTGCTGAGGGCAGGCGCTGCCCACGTAGGCCATTGCTTCTTCTCCATTGTCCTCCAGTCGACCTGTCAGTAATTTAAAGCAGAGATAAGTTGCCGAAGACCGACTTTATAGTAAGTACACGTGTGGACATTCTCTATGTTGTCTACCACTTTCCTGAATCTGTATACCACGGTGAGAACCATGATAATCAACGGCAGGTGACCACATACACGCATTCGAAAACAGAATAATCCGAGTCATAGCCGATAGCGGCGGAAATGGATGCCAATGCCCACTCATTCTGATCCTTTTCCGGGCACGAATACTGGCATGAAGTCTGTGCAGAGATCAAGACAGTAAAGAGAGCAAGGAATGCGATGATACATTGAGATCGCTTCATGGCATGGGCACTCGTGAACATGGGGAGTGGTCAAGCGTTGATAAAGAGGACCTTAGTTAAAGGGCTACCATCGGGTTTTGATCGGTCCGATAGTTAGGGAATCAAGCATAGCATTCGTTTACGCCTTGTGGCTCTGTGGGATCACATCGCTCCAGTCCAATAAAAGAACGCCGAGGAACGTTTCAGTTGCTAAACTGAAAGAGTGGCTTGGGCGGTATATTGAACAACGCAGTATAAGCAGCGGGGCTCACATGTAACAAGTGGAGCACGAAAAGTAATTATGGTATAAATGAGCCAATAGATATGAAGGAGTGGACTAAGTTCAAAGGAACGCACGAAACGGCAAGAGTACAATTAGGCCTTACATTTGGTATCTCAATTTATTCGTTTGCGACCTTGCGACGGGGTTCTAAGAATAGTGCATGACAGGACGGGATTCTACTCACCCGAAGAACTCGTCTTGGCTCTTCTTCTTCCTCGCTTTCTGCTGCATCATCCTGATGATCGTGCGTATCACTCGATGTTCCGAATGGGTTAGGTAATGGATTAGTCCGTGCAGGCTCTTCGTGTTCATGAGTGGCGTTAGAGAATGTCATTCCTGCACTCTGCAAAGACACATTACGCTGCACGCCAGGTTGCAACGAGGACGGCGGATTAAATGGCTGGAATGAATGGCTCTGGTTTGAAGAATGTCCTTCAGAGCTAACAGCTCCGGGAGACCTGACCCTGCTTATATCACTGTAGTTCGTCTGGTGCGAAGGACCACGGTGGACTCCAGGTGCTCCTGCACCAAGCCCGGCGGCTTCCAGCAAGTCACGTTCTGGCGCATTGGTAGGTACAAAGTCGGGTGGAGGAGAGCGCGAGGTGTTGTACGTGTCGTTGTGCCGGGGTCCAGCAAATGCAGCGTATGGAGCAGCACCGTCCTGCAACCCGGCAGCGAAATCCCTACGGCTTCTTGCACGAGCAACGCCAATTCCCGCAGCACCTGCACCTGCACCATATAGAGCGGGGTCATATACTTCACCAGGACCCATATCGCGCATGCCATACGCTTCGCTCATGGGTGGTTGAGAGTAAGTGCCATGGCTTACATCGGAATATTTTGTCGGATAAGCACCAGCACCACTATAACCTGGCCCATAGTTATCATTTTCGTCGTCGAGGAATGCGGGGGCACGTGCAGCAGCAGCTTCTGCGGCAGCCTCGGCGATCTCGCGGTCAAACTTGGCGGCCTGGCGACGACGCACAAGGTTGGTAATAAGCGCGATCAAGAGCACCAATGCGATCAGACCGACAACAGTAAAAACACCCGCTACTGCACCGGTATTGTGGAAAAATCTACGATCGGTGTAGTCGATTAGGTGACGACAAGAGCATAGTTCTTACCCTCGTGAGGTTGAAGAGACATCGGTAGGACCAACGGCTGAGGAAGTGCTGCCGGAAGTCACCTGGAATAACAGTGGTCATTCTCGATCGCGCAGAAGAGTGTTCCGATATACCTTGGTAGAAGTAAGAGTCACGACCCCTCCACCGGCAGTAGTTGTACGGCTCGACGTTGCTGTTGTCAGAGTTGGAGACGATGTGGTGCTCGATGAAGTTGAGGTTGAGGTTGAGGTTGTCGAGGTGGAGGTGCCAGTGGAGGTGGAGGTGGATATGGAGCTCGAGGTGGTCGAGGATGAGGTTGTAGTGGGCGACGTTGATGTGGTGGAGGTTGTGGAAGTGCTGCTTGTGGACGTCGACGTGGTGGTCGTGGTGGTCGTGGTTGTCGACGAGGAGGAGGGGGGAGGGGGGATGAGGAAGGGCGGGGTGGTGGTTCTGAGCATAATCAAGTAAGCACAGCTAATGGGACGGTTGCGACTAAGCTCACGGAATAGCGCCTGTGGATGGCAGGGCTGGCTGTGCGCATGAGCGAGGACGGGAGCTTTTGGGCGGGCGACTTACGGGCGGCCATCGGTGAAAACGAGGGAAACGCCAACAACGGACATAAAATAGTGCGACTACAAAGTAAGCTACGGCACGTGCCCGTGGGACTCCTTACGTCAGCGCTGTTCCACTTAGCCACGCGCTTGCCGAGCGACGCTCACACTCACCGTATTTCGGTCCGCCGCCGCCCTCCGGCACGGTCCATGTGATGTCTTGCGTCGGTACTTTGACGTCGCACAGCTTGCAGTGGATGCAGTTCTGCTGCCACGTCAGCCCGTCCACCTTCCCATGCCGTACGTACCTGTGAGTTTATCACTAGCGTCTTCCCGTCCCAGCCGTCCTGCTCGGAATTCTCGGTCTCATAACTCCGGGTCAGACGAGCGTGAATCCGCAGTACGGGTACGTCACCTACCTCAACATATTCGTAAACACCTGCAGGACAGGCTTTGCCTAGCAAGCCTCCGTATGTTTCGACGTTCACACGCACATGTTCTTGCCTCGCCGTTCTTTCCTCTTCCACTTGCCGCTGCGCGTCTTTGCTTTCGTCAACCATCTCTGCAACCGCTGATACCCCCGCGCCGACCGCAAGCGGGATATCGCCCTTCCCATCCAATGCTTCGGCATACTTCTTTGTTCTAGCAACTCGCAAATGCACTGGTTGATCTTCGGTATGATTAGTCCCCGTCAGCGTAATGCTCGTCATCAGATCAGTTGACAGCGGCGGCTCAAACGGCGGATATTCAATTGGCCTATGCAATCTTGCAGGCTCGGTATGAGACGCGTCCAACGTTCCTCCGTTCTACTCAATTAGTGTCTTTTCGGTCATAACTAGACCATGACGTACCATGAAAGGTGCATTACCCTCTGGGTGGTGTTTGAATGTCCAAGGGACGCGACCTTTGAGCAGGAGCGAGTCGATCCCAGAATACATAACGCCACCCCACAAGCCAAGGCCAGTGGCGAAGGAGGGTCTCAAATTGCGAACTTCATAGAGTTCCTTCCATACCCAAGAATTTCTCAACGAGGCGTTGTAAGCAGACAGATCCGCCGGCACGTTCTCTTGGTTGTTGATAACAGCGTCATAGGCGGCCTCTGCAGCAAGCATACCACTCTTCATGGCATTGTGAGTGCCTTTTATTTTTGCAATATTGACGAAACCGGCTGCACAACCAATTAGTGCGCCGCCAGGGAAATTAAGTTGTGGTATGGACTGAAGCCCTCCCTCGTTCAAAACTCGTGCACCGTAAGCTAGGCGTTCGGCAGAAGACAACAAATCCCTAAAGTACGGATGATGTTTCATGCGCTGTGTATTTGTAAGCTTGGAAAAATAGCACATGGCTGGCTAGATCTTACTTGTAGTTCTCGATAGGGCGATAGGTACGGATTTTTGTAGTCGAGACCAATAACGAGACCCAAGCTGACGAGACCGCCGTCCATGTGATATACCCAACCCCCACCATAGGTACTCTTGTCAAGAGGCCAACCGATTGTGTGAACAACGTCCCCCGGGTGGTATTTCTCGGGGACAACCCTCCAGACTTCCTTCAGCCCAATAGCATACGTCTGCGGTTGTGCTTCCTTCCTAAGCTTATAGCGAGAAATGGCCATTTTCGAGAGACTTCCATGAGTACCCTCTGCCAGCAATGTGACTTTGGACCGGAACACCATTCCAGGTTCGAAAGAGGATTTCAGCTGGAATTTACGCGTTAAACCCACTTCATTCGTCACGACACCCTGTACACTTCTAGACCTGTTTCCCCATGGATCATACGAATCCTCTTCAGGGCTGTATAGTAACTGTGCGCCTGCGAATCCTGGATATATCTCAACTCCATATTCGCTTTCGGCGATGGAGGCCAGCCAACGTGTAAAGACAGACAGGGAGATAACATAATTTCCTTCGTTCCCCATTTGTGGCGGATGAGGAATCGGCAGTGCATGTTGACCAGTGAGAAAAAGCATACGTGATTTTGTTGCAGGCTGCGTCAAGGGATGGTCAGGGGACGACCGCCAGTGTGGCAAGAGCTCATCGAGAGCTCTTGGCTCTATGACAGCTCCGGACAGGATATGTGAACCTGGTGGCCCCCAATGAGGTTATGCCCCGTAAGGGAAAGACGTGCACTTGCCAATTTCGCCACCTTTTTCGAGTACGACCACTCTGACCTCATTGCCCTTTTCGCGTTCGAGCTGTTTCAAACGAATGGCAGCACTCAGCCCGGCTGGCCCACCGCCAACGATGCAAACATCGACCTCATCCTCAGCTCTCTCGATTGTCTGTGGGCGGTACTTGTCGGCAGAAGAAGAGAGGCATCTGGCTGCGGTCGACCTGAGCCTCAGAGGGAGGACCGCTCTGCAACGTAACATGAGTGCTCTGATCCGATTTCACGTGACTTGTAACTCGTAACGGTCTGCCCGTAAATTACATGCATTCGCGTAACCGAGGCCGTACATGTATATATCAGGAGAACGCAGCAACCAACTTGAAGAACGCCAGGATACATCCCCCAGAGATGATAGGTAGTGTCAAGTTGTCATCTAGGGAACCCACATCTAAGCTTGCCGGTCAATGCCAACTCACGACGATTTGAGAGGAGATACATTACCCAGAGCTTCAGCAACTCCGCTCACTAGTCCTGCAACGATACCGATTGTTCCCAGTCCTATCCAACCCCCTGCAGCGCTCTTGACGCAACCAATCGCAAGACAAGTGAACTGTGAAGACGACCTCACGCCACCTTGCCACGTCCAGGTCATTCCGTCCTGTCTCAGGGGTGCAATCCAGCCCCAAAATCCTATGGCTACACAGGCGCCGGTAATTGATGCGGCGATGAACCCGGCTACAGATTTTCGGGGCGCCAAGGGAAGCCGGATAAAAGGAAGCCGGCGTGGAAGAGGTGGCGTTCGGGGTCCGAACATCCGTCCAAACATCGACGCCGAGGTATCGGCCCATGAAAGTCTGAAATCAAGCATTAGGACTAGTATGCAGACAATATGAGACACGGACATAAGGATGGAAACGGTGGCCACATCGGTGGGATAAAAAGAGAGGACAAAATTGACACCAAGGATGTACCATATCACGCCATTGGATGATTTCTGTGAAATGCGGCATGAAAAGGCGCATACATACGCTCAGGTACAACGATACTCGCCTTTTCGCTTTCTCGCATCAGGAATCCAAGGGCGCGCTCGTAGAGTCGTTCAAATGCGGGATATCTGAGACGTATAATGTCCGCTGGAACGATGATGGCCAATGCGCTCCACAGAATCAAAATTGTGTTTCTAGCATCCCCTCCCGACAAGTAGAGGTATAGTGTGAGGAATCCTAAGCGGGTGGTGGCATTGTGTTGTCAGCGTGGCGTCGGTTAAAGCAGCAGACGAGACACAGACCAATAGATGAATGTAATAGTTTTCGGGGGATCTCCCAATCTATCTTGTGAGCTTTTGGGATTGTGCTTCTAGCTGTACCATCTGGGATGCCAGTTGGAGTTGCAGGAGGAGCAGCGTTCGCGCGACCGTTTACCTGCCGCTGAGACGGTGTATTGGGACGGACGATGCTGTTGTCATTTTGCATCGAAGACTCTGGTTGCTCATCAAAGGCCAGCATTCTGCCCTGGGCATCGACAAAGTCAAAGCGACCGAGACCCTCGAGGCTTCTAATGACGTGCTGAGTGATATTTTTGACGCCCTTTGAGTCGTTTGGAAGGGGAGAGGCTGTAAAAGAGATGATTGGGGAAGGCGAGCGAAGGCGGCGAGCAGGGGGGGGATCACGGGCAGACATGGCGGGGTCGGTGGAGGAGACGAGGATGCACGCGAGTCAGAACAGGCTGTTCATGCCGTCCATTCCCACACTCAAAGAGGCACTGGGGCTGGCCGCCCAGCATCACTGCCCATGACAGCCACCCGCGCTTTCTCGACGACTTGCCTTGTATCCACTCATTACAAGACCCTGGGCCTGACACCGCAGGCAACCAAGGTCCAGATCAAGGTGCGCATATATCCTTGTGCACAGCTCTTCTGACGCAATATATGCAGTCTCATTACTACCAGGTAGCCTTATTGCAGACGTGCATGGGCACTGCTGACTGCGCCCTAGCTGAGCAAGAAATATCATCCGGATGTCTCTTCTGATCCCAGGTCGTGCGAGATTTTCGCCGCGGTTAGTGAAGCATATGCTGTACTAAGCAATGACCGGCAACGGTGTGTCAGCCACGCCGGTAATTTGCAGCCCTACTGATTGATGTAGCCGGGCATATGACCGAACATTGGGGGAGGAATCTGCGCGTGGCGGGAGCGCCTACCAGCCACACGCACCACCAAGCAGGGCTGCACGGGCGACGCATGCGTGGGAGGCGTCGTATCGATGGCGACCGGGGCCGGAGGCACGTGGGAGGGCGACGCATCCGCGATGGCGCGGGAAATTCGGGACGGAGGCAGGGCCGGCGTGGCGGCCACGGCAGACTGAGCGGGGCGAGCGGCGGGCAGAGACAGCGGCGGCGACGGAGGAGCGGCGAGCGTCAGGGACGGTGCGGGCAGTGCAAGTGCTGGGAATGGTGGGAGTGTCGTTTGTGATCTTTGGGATGGCAAGCAATCTGGGCACGTGACGCGGCCTGAAAAATAAATCGGAAAATGCGGATTGACGGCAGCCATGGCTGAGGTGTCTCTGCTCGACTTCCCGACGCCGCCGACGCACATCCCCAACCCTCCGCCCTCCCTGCCCCCCGCCCTGCCCCTCCCGCCCGTCCCCGGTCCCTCCCCCATCTCTGACAACTTCCTCCGCAGGTCCATCGCGTCCTACCGTGACTCCATTGCTGCTGCTCCGCTCTCAGACCTCGAAGACGACCCCGTCCCGCCACGCAAGTCTCACCACTTCAATGAATCCATCTCCGACATCCAGCTGCCCCTCTTGGACCCAGACGTTGAGGACGACACCATCCACAATGCAAACCTCGCCGACCCCATCGACCCCATGACCCTCCACCTGCAGATCCGCGCATCCCGCTCCCGCAGCGAGTCCCACAAGCAGTTTCTTCGCGCCCGCAGTCTTTCCAAGTCCTCCGCACCGCCCCTCCCCCCGCCCCGTGCTCCCAGCCCCGACATTCCCGCCCTTCTCTCAATCACCCCCCGCCCCCGCCGGCATCGGAGCGCTCTCCTCTCCGACGTTTCACATCAAGTCCATCCCCTGCCGCGCCGTGTCAGCGACGGCGACTTTGCCATCGAACGCGCCCACAGGTCAAACAGAACGCGTCCATTCTATCCTGACCATGCCGTCGTCTTCCCTTCTATGCGTCCAAGCGGCACAGAAATAGAGGCAATATTGGAAAGACAAGGTGACGGCGCAGATAGCGATTCCGACTCGAGTATAGATTTGCATACTCCTCTGCCGTAAGTCTTGCTATTCTTGTTTCTGTGTCCCTTGCCAATTCGTGTAGCCGCCTCATGGTCCGCGACGGTCTGCTGTCTCCCCACTCGAAGCTTTTGCCACAGCCTGGGCACCCATTCTCCCCACAAGTCAGAAGCAGCGTTTATAGCATCGTCTCGAGTCAGTTTCTTCTTTGCATCGCGCAATACGCTCCCGCTCACATAGTCCGTCAGCTACGTCGAACATGACCAAGTCCGGCGTCATGAAGGATACACGCGACACTCCAATGCGTCGCCATCGACATCGTGACGGTCGGCTCTTGCGAGGTGGAATAGGCCTGACTACAGGCCTCGGCTGGAGTGACAGGTACTTTATTTCATTTAACTCATGCTCATCCTTTTCTCATGCTTGCATTAGTGAAGACGAAGATGCTCCTTCGCCACTGACGCGTAGACTGTCTTCCCTGAGTCTGTTGCGCCGTTCTTCTGTTTTATCAGTTAGATCAACTCCCGTCTACTCGCTTTCAAGATCACTTAGCGGAAGCAGCGTGATTGAAGAATCAGAGGACGGGGATATTTACGATGGGCCTGTGCGACAGAGGTCAAACACTCTCACCTCAAAGTCAACAAAGTTACCTCATCCGCCGACCTCTTGGCAGAGGCGACCGCACACTAGCTCTCGTCTGAGTTCTGGCAGTTCAAGAGACTCTCTGCAGTTGAGTATCCCCGAACAGCCCGAACACGGCAATCAACGATCAATTAGCGAATATGATAGTGCCAACACACCTTCCTCTGCGTCGAGCTTGAGTATTCCTACTCCAAGCACACCGGCTGATGACTTGCCCACGCGGAGACCAACAAGCACGATGGACAAGGACAAGTCGCTCCCTCCATTACCAACCACCTTTCGCAAACCTTCCTCCAATGTGAGCCTGGATGGTAGCCACTCAGGAACCCGAATACGAACCATTTCTTCCACTTCTTCTGCCCGCTCAATGTCCAATAGCCCACCGACAATCCCTCTTCCTCCAATACCTACCCTGAACAGCTCGACGACCCCCCGACCCTTGAAACTATCCGGGGCTTATCGACGCCAGACTCAGAGTCAGCCACAAACACCGACTTTTCGTGGTGGCGGACTCGATCGGCCCGCAGTACCCGTCCCTGGTGTATCATACTTGAGTACGTCCAACTCCAACCCAGCCCTACCTGTCAGTACGACGTCGCGCACTTTGCCTCGTCCAATATCCCGTTTATCGAGCAAATCTCCAACCACACCGACTTCTTCTGGTGATGCTTTCCCATTACCATGTTCGACCCCGAGGTCGGCGGCCGAGTTGAACAAACCGAAACCGAGGCCACGTATTGGATCAGGGATGGTCTATCGTACGAGCTCGTATGCCAGCATTGATAGTGTTGCAGCAGGGGTGAGTAAACTACGAGCGCCCAAGTCACTGACACTTGCCTCCAACGGGCCCCTGCCTTCTGCACCAAGGTCTGTATCGACGTCATTGCCTATCACACGTCCCGGCGCGTTACGGACGTCAGCCGGTATACCCCGGGCTATCGTTTCATAAACAAAACTATCCGGCGTTTGTTAAACACAATGCTGTACTCTAACGTTCTTTTTTTCTTTTTTTCTTGTACATCGTGCTGTTTCTAGTTTTTTTTCCTATGGATGGATTGGAAGGCGGATATCATTTTCATATGACCCTACAGTAGTATATACCAGACTTTGTCAGACTTATAGCCACACATTTAAATTTACGACGTTGTACACTGTGTCTGTTTCTTGCAACCAAGCTAATATGGGAGATTGAGAAGTTTTCCGTTGTGACAACCGGTGATGTATGGTGCCGATCGGTTGATCAAGACCCCGTCTGCAGCCGAGAAACTCTATTCTTGTCGTTAGCTACGGGTGCTATTCATACCCCATTTGATTGTTCTTATCACTGGTACTCATCGAGCATGCAATGGAAGGTGAACGTTGAACCTTAGTAGCGATACCTGACGCAAACTTGAGGGAAAAGCGCGATTTTGGCCGGCTGCCACTTTCCCTCCTGTGTCCAAGGGAGAGAAAAAAACAACTCCACGGCTTTGCGTAATGTTGCTCCCCCATTGACGTATGTACAAGCAGAGCATGCCGGCAATGCTTTTTGATGCGGGGGCAGTGTTTCACATATACGCACAGCCAACCCGCTTCCAGCAGCAGCCAGGGCCATGGTAAAGGCCGGATCATTTTTACCGATCATTTAGCCTTTTTGTCTCGCGAGCAGCGTTTCCTAAGCGTTTATAAAAGGAAGGACCTTTGGTTTCATACAGTAGAATCTCCAAAGCACCTGTTCCGCCATGTCTAGTGGTATTAACTACGCCAAGGCCCTCGGTTACAATTCGCTGGGAGCGGCCATCGTATTCGCCATCCTCTATACCCCACTGGCCATTTACTACCTTCGGTTTTTGTTCCAACGGTTGGATCGATTCGTCATTGCTCTAGTGCTCTTCTGTTACAGTGAGTATACTCAAACTTGTCGAATAAACAGCTTGATTAAAAATCCTTGATCATACATAGTCCGTGTAACAGCGTTCATTATACGCGCCGTTATTATCGGCAATACGGCTGCTAGTCACAATGAGAGTCTCCTCATTGCAGACCAAGTCCTCCTGAACGTCGGTTACTTTGGCTTACTTCTCGCTGCATATGAGCTCGTATTAGAACGGTAAGTTTGGAATTTTTTGGGTCTTGATACACCGTCCCTGACATTTGCAAAATACTAGCCTTATTTATGTTGAAGAAGGCTACTTTGACAAGACCATCCAGACACCCGAAAATAGCATCTTTAGGATTACTCGCGACCCGCGCGTATTTCACGGCATCCTGACGGCTGCCCTCATCGTCGGTATCGTCGGTGTATCTGATACCTTCAGCAGCAAGCAATCAGATATAAACACGGGGTCTACACTACGCAAAGTCAGCGTGATTATATTCCTAATCATGACGGCGTTGCAAGCGCTTCAGACCCTATACCTTTCCAAACTGGAAATGAGCGGTCAGTTGAAATCCAACATTATCGATTCCCCCGTAGATTGACCAAACGGTGGTACAGACCAAAGCATCAAATTCCCCTCGCACGCACCCTTTGGCGCAAGAAAAGGTGGTTTGATTTTGCTCCTCATCTCCGTCGTGTTACTCGTACGCGAGATTTTCATCACGGCAACATTGAGCAAGACGTCGGTCGAGTTCAACGAGCACTTTTGGTATCCTTTCATTGCTCTTCCGGAACTCGTCGCGGTGGTCCTATACCTGATACCCGGAATCATCCCTCCCAAACCGAGCAACATGCGATGATTGATGTTGATACCATCTTCATGTAACGTGATTGATAACTGTTATGTATTCAGACTCCTGGACTTGGTATTGATGTATCCCATAATAAGTAGTTTCAGGTACAAGTAGTTGTCCTGTTACTTTATGCAGTGCATAGTCAATCCGACATATATAGGTTCGGTTGTGTTTGTAGTTTCGCTACCTTGGGTTTTTCAATGTATATTTCTATTCGGAAAAAAAAAAAGAAAAAAGAAAAGGTACAAGTAGTTTGTTGCTTCGTGATTGTTATAGACACGACTGTCGGCTACGTTAATGGCATGATAAATAATCAAAAGATTCATAGACTCGATTTTCGTCAGGTGACATCTAAGCGAGCTAACATTCAATGCAAATGGCAAATCTGGTTACGGGAGACCAAGAGCTGGTGGCAAGTTTGAGTCGCGATGCTAACTGTCAGCCACAGCTCGTATGGCCACTAGACACCTTTTTTTTTTGACCGTAATATTTGTAACACATAAATACACATCAGACGAGTAGAACTACATTTACTTAGAACCCCGATTAGAGGCCATCCTGTTTTCGAACCCAAATGCCTCACTTAGTGGAAGGTCTACACTATTGCGGCCTACCTTCAACAGGTACCTACCGTTTCCCATTACCCATGCACTGAGACTGCCAATTGTGTCTGGAAATGACATATACACCTGTCCGACTTCAGAGCCCGTAGCACGGCCCGAGTTTGATACAGTGACAAAGACTGTAAGGTCGAAATTGCCATCCGACGGATGCTAGGCTTAGAAAGCTGCAGGCTGTCAAAGGAGAACGTAGTGTAAGGTAAATATCTGCCACGGATCATTTGCTGTATATGGTAATTACCCGAAAGGGGATAATGTTATGCAATGGTGAACATACTATCAGTTTGAAAAGTTTTTGAAAATCTGTATGAGAAGTCAGCCGAATGTCCCTTGATGTCTCCGGAATCGGTCAGAGACCGAGCTGACTATGTGTTACTATGGCAGTCGGCATTGATTCGAGTGAGCATTGTCATATATTGAGAGTCAGGAAAATGAAAGGAATTGAGCAAGCGGATATGGCTTCGGCTCCCCAGAAGCTACCGTGTGTCTTCCAGCTTTAAGGGGCGATTCTCAGATATGTAGTTGAACATGCTGTTGAAACGAGCAACAGCAGCGCAGAGCGAGGCTTAGTAAGCGAGGGGACTTACTGAGTACTGTTTAAAATGCTTAGGAGCTGGGGCTCAACTATGCAATAGAACAGGAGATGTATTTCAGCAGTGCAAAGGGCGCTGCTTATATACAGTTACAGGAATCACATGTAACTACATCTAATATACCTATTTCTAGTAATGCGCATTACACCATACCTGCTGCGCATGGTGTCATATTGCTGCGCATTTTACAGCAATCTGTCAATACTTGATGTGTGAAGCATGTTTCATGCATCGTGTTCTCACATGCTGTCGTTTCATACTGTTCCTGGGATGAAACTCTATAATATCTGTCAAACACTATAAAAGTGTCAACAGTGTACAAATATCAGATTATATTTGTGATTTAGTGAGCATTCATAAATAACAATATAATATATGAAGCTATGAGTTCGATACTCAAAGCTCCAGATCATTATTTATTCAACACTCCCCCATGCTGAGAAATCACTAATCCAATTTCAGATCTTAACTTTGTAAATTTATCAAAAGACAAATTTTTAGTCAAGATATCAGCAAGTTGCTGATTTGTGGGAATATACACAAGTTCCACTTTTCTTTCCTCTATGCATTCTCTAACATAGTGGTAGCGGATATCTATGTGTTTAGATCTATGCTCTTGAGCAGGATTAGAAGCTAAAAAGATTGCTCCTTGATTATCCACTCCTAATTGAATCATTTTTATAGTCTTTCCAATTTCATGGAATAAAGACTCTATCCAGACTATCTGTCTCGATGTATCAGACAGACTCATATATTCTGCTTCTGTCGATGACAGAGCAACTGTCTTTTGTTTCCTTGAAACCCAACTAACTGGTCCTCCAGCTAGTTTTACTATGTATCCAGTGACTGGTCTTCTATTAATCTGGTCACCTGCCCAGTCTGCATCACAATACACAATGAAACCTTCATGGTTCTTTCCATTATACACAATTTTGCCATTAATGTTGGTGGCAACATATTTAATAATGTATAATGCCTTCTGGATATGCTCTTCAGAAGGATTGACCATAAATTGCAACATCATTATTACTGCAAATGCAATATCTGGACGAGTTCCAAGAGTTAAATATAATAATGATCCAATTATGGATTGATAATAGCTTCTTTGCTCAGAAGTTGCTGTTCCTTCATTTGGTTTAGGAACATACCCTGCTGGTAATGGTGTTCTAGCAGGTTTAGCATTTTCTTGACCAAAATGCTTTACAACTTTCTTAGCATAGTCTATTTGATCAATTATAAGTAATTGATTTGGTCTATCTCAAGATATCTTCATCCCTAGATATTCAGAAACTTGTCCTAAGTCTCTACATTCCCATATTTTCATGAACTTGCTCTTTTTATCTAATAAGAGTCTTTTGTCATTTCCCAAAAATAGTATGTCATCAACATATAGTATGACAACTATTATTGATCCTTGTTTGTTAAGGATATAAACTCCTGTATCCGAAAGACATCTTTTGAATCCTAAGGATTTCAAGCTTTTATCAGCTTGTTTATTCCAAGCATATGATGCTTGTTTAAGACCATATAAGGCCTTTTTTAACCTATAGACTTTTCCCTCTTGTCCTTTTGTGACAAAACCTTCTGGCTGTTCCATGTAAATTTCTTCATCAAGATTTCCATATAGGAAAGCTGTTTTAACATCTAGCGCCTCGATTTCCCAATTTTCGAGTGCAGCTGAAGCCAGAAGTAATCTCACTGTTTCAAAACATGCAACAGGAGAAAAGGTGTCATCATAATCTATGCCAGGTATTTGCAAAAATCCTTTAGCAACAAGTCAAGCATGTTTTCAACCATCACTTTTAATATTGTAAACCCATCTACACTTCACAGGTTTATGATCTTTTGGACCATCAACTAACTCCCAAACATCTTGTTCGAATAGAGCTTCAATCTCATCCTCCATAGCTTTAATCCATTCTTGAAAAGCTTTAGGATTAGATTCTTTAATTTTTAACACGTCCCTAAAATGAACAGGGATATCAGATTTAGGTAATACTGCTTTTGAGAGTAGGAAATTAATAAATTTCCTTCCTCCCTCTTTTTGTAATTGATCAAGCAGCATATCTATATCTGAAATTCCTTTATCCTGAATAGTACCAGGATCAGATTCATCCAATATTTTGCTTGAAGTATCTTTTTGACTATCAGAGTCTTCAGACTCATTGAAAGGATTCTTTTCCAGTTGTTTTTCAATTTCAAGAGGAGTTTTCTTTCCATAAATGTTACCCTCTTTATAAACTGGTTTCCTTTCTCTAGTACTTTGGCGAAATGGGAAGGGAATAGGTTCAGGTTGTTTTTGGGATTGTCTTTCTGTAACCTTTTTCTCTTTTCATGTTCTTTTAATGTCTGGTGGTGCATGATGTTGTGTCCCAGGCCGTCTACTGGAATTCTCTTCGGATCTGTTTTCACTTGATCCTTGAACATCAGGTCTGACAGGTAAATCCTGTTCTCCACCATTATTATGAGGCTCTATATCATCATTGTCATGAGATGAATTCTGCTCTTCATCTGGTGTAAGATCATGATTGAATGATGGTTTATATGATTTGGGATCATCGTCGTCACTATCAAGATGATTGTTGTTTTGGGAATCAGAGTCAGATTCATATCCATTTTGATCCCTTTGGTTAATACCTGGTGGACTTTCAAATAGTCTATCTTTATTGTAATTTTCGCTTTTTCGTGGAAATACTGATTCATTAAACAGTGCTTTAACACCAATGAATATAGTGTTGTCTTTCTTCATAAATTTATAAGCTTTGGATCCTATGTCATAACCAATAAAGGTCATTGGTTCAGATCTTGGTGACAGCTTATCTTTACGAATTTCTTTAGGTATGTAAACCCAAGCTAGACAACCAAACACTTTTAGGTAATGAACATCAGGCTTTTCACCTGTCATGTTTTCATAGGGTGTAGACCAATTTGTCCTTCGTAATGGTGTGCAATTGTATACATGAATAGCAGTTTCAAAAGCAAATTCCCACCATGATTTTGGGCAGGAAGATTCTAATCTCATGCTTTTTGCTTTTTCAAGTATAGTATCATTTAATCATTCAGCATGACCATTTTGTTGATGTATGTGAGGTGCACTTTGTTCTCTAAAGATGTCAGGACTGCCCTAGACACAACCTAAACGACTCAAGTGATGACTTGTTAAGTCTGAAGCAATTCTGATTTCTCTGCAGCTATGTCTAGTGACAATAGACTATCTAGAGACTTAAGAGTCTCCTACTGTAAACTACGGCCCTTATATACCGCTCCCCTGGTCTGTGTGCAGGTAGCGCGCAGCTAAAGTCCCTCACTGGGGATCAATGCGCAGCAGCTAACTCTGCGCCCATCTAACCATTCGTGGAGAGTTCCTCCCACACCCAACTCCTGGGTTGTCTGCATGCGGCCTTGCTATTGTTCAAGCTTGTCAGCCGATTCCCATGCACGCTGTACCATTGACTCAGTACTCCTCGGCGTTCCCATGTCGCCCCTCAGGCGCTGTGCCACTCATGATTCCTTTCATGGCGTAGGCCCATCATTGGGCCGCATTCCTGTTGGCACTCGGTCTTACCCATAGCCGATGCTGACCTAACCTCCTTCCTATTAGGGACCGCAGTTCACGTAGGCCATCCTCCTAGAGTCCCATTGCGTAGTCTTGTTCATAGACGTTTGAGCGAAGTAAAATAGATAAAAAGAAATGAAAAATATCCTCCGACTCCTCATGATTGTATCTTCATAAGTGTCATCGATGTCATTACTGTAAAGTTGAAAATGTGAGGTGTGCTCATAACATCACCCCCCCCTCAAGGCCTCGCATCCTGAGAGGCTGACATGGCAGAGTCCACATATCTTGGATCCTCCTTCATTCTAGTGTAAAATGTGGTCAAGCGTGCTTGTTGATCATTGGGCGACAGCCCAGTTTGTTCAGAATCGACGTCCTCGATGTCTTCAATGGTGGTCCTGTAGCTGACCAATTGCTTTTCTTGGCGTTTTTCGCCTTTAATCCTCCTCTGTTGGTCATCTTCCGACTCGCTGCTCTCTTTAGCAGCCGCTACCATCTTCTTTTTTAAGATTTTCTTGGCGAGTACCACCATATCTTTCTCCTGAGCTTTCTTTTCCTCCGCTAGCTCCTCCTGATCCATCTTCTGAGGGAAATTAAGCATGGGTTTTAACTGCCCGCTGTGCTCCAGGTCTCTGGAGAACGTCCCATCGGTGTCGTCTGGCAGCTCCATTATTCCTGCACAATCGCCCTTCCAGTTGCGCCATCTGCGCTCCATATTCTCCAAATACTTTGGTCCAAAACGACCATCTTCCCAACCAAAAAGTTGTTGTCAATCTTTCCAGTGTGTTCCCCTTTTCTGTTTGTGCCTTGGTGCACTAGTGGTTTGTTGGGGTGTTGTTTCGGTGTATTGGATGTACAAGATCCCATCTCGGATGTTTCTAACGAGTTTGGGAGCATCAGGATTTGTTTTATGGAATTTCTTGACTATGGCGGGTGCATTGACGACGTTTTTGACCGGTTCCCAGGTGGCTTCCTCCACCGGATAATTTTTCCATTTTAGGAGGTACTCCAGCCTCGCTCCTCCTCTGCCGCTTACTCAGCTTTCCAGGATTTCTTCAACTTCATATTCTTCTTCCTGTGATTCTTCCACCATTTGCGCATCCTTGCGTGCCACTGCCTTGGCTTGTTGCTTTGGAAATACTGGTTCCTTGTATGGTTTCAATAGGACTTCATTGAAAACGTTATACACTTTCCAGGACGCTGGAACTTTCAATCTATAGGAGGATTCGCCAACTTTGGCGAGTACTTCCAGGGGTCCGACAAACTTTCCATTGAGCTTCTTAGTTGCTTGGATAACTGGTAGATTCTCTGTACTGAGATATACTTTGTTGCCCAGTTTATACTTGATTGCTTGTCGTTGATGAGTGTCATAACGTTCCTTCATTATGTGAGCCGCTTTTTCTAATGCCATTTTTGCCTTGGCGTGAACGTCCTCTAATTCTTTTGCCAATTGTTCGACAGCTACTGCTTTTGGTGCATAAGTAGGATCAAGACCCTTGTTAGGGTGCCATCCGTAATTCATATAAAATGGAGTAAAACCCGTTGCTGAATGGACTCTGTCGTTATGGCAGAACTGTGCTACCGATAACCAATCTGACCAATTATCTTGTTGGTTGTTTACAAAGATTGTTAGGAATTCTTTCAATTCCTGATTGACTCGCTCCATCTGTCCATCTGTCTGCGGGTGGTAGGCTGTGGATCGATTGGCCTTAATTCCCAACATTCCGTATAAGTTGTTTATGAATTTCAAGGCGAATTGAGGTCCTCGATCACTGATTACTTTTCTGGGGAGTCCATGCTCCCTGAAGACATTGTCTCTGAACAGCACTGCTGTTCCTTGAGAGGTGATTTCGGACATTGTCAGTATGAAGTATGTTTTCTTCGTGAATCTGTCAACGATCACCAGAACCATGTTATTTCCCTTAGATTCTGGTAGGGGTCCAACGAGGTCTATTGAAATAATTTCCCAAGGTTCTGAAGGAACCTCATTTGGTCGAAGAGGGGCTGCTTGGGCAGTTCTGTCTGGTTTCGCTTTCTGGCATGTTTCACATCCAGGAATGTAATGTTCGATATCTTTGTGCATGTTGGGCCACCAGAAGTTTCTGGTAAGTGATTCCAGAGTTTTAGCAACTCCTGAATGTCCCCATGAGTGATGTATTGCTATGATATCTTCTCGAAGTGTGGTTACTGCTGGGATGTAGACTCATCCTTGCCATGTTACTAGTCCCTTTTCGAGCTTATATTCCCCACCCGTGATTTCTAGTCCTTTAACTACCTGTGTTTCCCATTGTCGTTGCGGAACCTCTCTTATGTCTTTGACGATAGCATCTATTGCTCGATCATTGTCAAAGACTCTGATGAAAAGATGTTCTTTAAGTAGAATGATGCCTTCATTGTCATCCTCCCCTTTATCGTGTCCCGCTCGTCGGGACAATAGGTCTGCTTTGGTATTTGACTTCCCACTTCGGTGCTTTATTATGAAATTGTAGTCCTGTAGGTCTGTAACCCATCTCGCTTGTCGCCGATTTAGATTTTGTGCTTTTCTGAAATACATTAAGTTCTGATGATCTGTCAGAACTTCGATGGTTTGTTTTGCCCCTTTAAGGTAGTGCGCCCATTCGTAAAAGGCGTGCATTACCGCAAGCATCTCCTTGTCGTATATCTCATAATTTCGCTCAGCATCATTGAGTGATTTTGAAATAAAGGCTACCGGCTTCCATAATCCGTCCTCCCATTGTTGTGATAATATTCCACCGATAGCAAAATCTGAAGCATCCACTTCGACCCGGAATCGTCCTTCCTCGTTTGGGATTCTTAATACTACTTCTTTTGCTATTGTCTCCTTGAGCCTTTCAAAGGCTTCATCCTGTAGCTGTGTCCACCGCCACTCTTCTTTTCCAGTAAGCTGTGTCAACGGCTTTGCCAATTTTGCGAAATCCCACACAAATCTTCTATAAAAGTTGATGAAGCCCAGGAACTGCTGGACTTCTTTTTTGCATTTCGGCTTAGGCCAGTCGGATACCGCTTTAACTTTAGCTGGATCCATTCGAACTGGTGTCTTTTCCAATGATAACTCCTAGGAAGTCAATTTCATTTTTATCAAAGAAACATTTTTCCGGTTTCAAAGATAACTTATGTTGTCCCAGCTTTTCCAGGATGCGGTTTACATGTTTCGTATGTTCTTCCTGATTCCTAGAGAACACCAGGATGTCATCCATGTAAATAACCACCCATCCTTCTGCTATTTCAACTCGGAATATGTCGTTCATCATAGTCTGGAAGGTAGCAGGTGAATTTGTGAGGCCGAAGAACATCACGAGTGGCTCGAACAATCCTTGGTTGGTTCTAAAAGCAGCTTTCCACTTGTCCCCTTCCTTGATGCGTATGTTGTTGTAGCCCCATCGTATATCCATTTTTGAAAACACTTTTGCTTGTGATAGTTGGTCCACCAGCTCTCCTATGAGTGGTAGAGGGTATCGGTTTTTTACCGTCATTTCATTTAACTTCCTGTAATCCTGTACAGGTCTAAGTTTCCTGTCTTTCTTCTTCACAAAGAAGAAGGGCGATGCCATCAGTGATTTGCTGGGTTGGATTCGTCCGGAATCTAGATTTTCCTTCAGAAAGTCATCTAGTTGTTGTTGCTTGTCTCAACTAAGGGGATAGATTTTACAATCCACCAGGGTGGAACCAGGAATCAGTTCAATTGCATGATCCCATCGTCGTCTTGGTGGGAGTTCATCGAAAGTTTCTTTTTCAAACACCTTTCGATGCTTTAGGTAATGACAAGGAACTGCCTCCTCCAATGTTCTTTTCTGTTCCTTCCCTGCTTGTTCTGCAGCTATTTTTGTTGCAGTCGAGGCAAAAGCTCAAACCCATAGTTCGGGTTCTCCGATATGTACGGCTAGTAAATGTTCCCCTTCCTGTAGTTGATAGGACACCTCTATTTCGTCTTCAGGTTCCTGTACTGAAGATGGTTTCCAGCATGTACTGGGGCACTGATTGAACTCCAAGGATTTCTTTTTCCAGTTGATAGTTGGATTGTGATACTCCAACCAGTCATGCCCTAAGAAAAGATCAGTTTTGCTAAGTCTGGCTACTGCACAGTCCATAACCTCCTTGTGAGATCCTATGCATAGTTTAAATTGAACAAAGTATTCAATGCTCCCTGATCCATTGCAGGTTCCATCCGCATTGTATACCGGGATTGGGCGTAACAACTTTTTCTTGTTCATTCGATGTTTTTCTACGAACTCTTCACTTATACATGAAGCGGTACATCCGGAGTCTAGTAGCATGGTAATGTTGGTGGATTGATAGGTGTCCATTGTTGTGAGCAGTTCCTTTTAGGTCCAACTCCTGCTTCCCAATTCCTTGTACCACTTTTTCTCTCAAGTGTACAAGGTTCCATAGGGCGTCAGTTTCTGATAGCGCGTTCAACTGTTGGACCAGTTCTTTGTTTACTTCTTTTATTCGCTTGGGTTCTACCCACTGTCTTAGACATTCGATTGCTGTTTGCTCCAGTTGTTGCCAGATACGTTTCAACACCCAAGGAGCAGTCCATGTCTTTATCCTTTTTTCTGGTTTTATGCTCATTTCCATATTTCGTATATGGTGTACATTCCCACTGCATTCATAAAGTAAATCATGCACGTTTATTGTGGAATCTACAGGTACTAGTACACCATTATTCGAAACTGAACTAGAGGCCAGTGAGACAGAGCGTTTGTCTACTGGCTGTCGCCAAAATCCGAGACCTCCTCGATTTTTGCACATCCTTCCAGGGTCATTTCCCCATTGTCTATCATTCGTACCACCCTTTTCCCTTTGTCTTTGGTTGGTTCCTTCTTCCAACACCTTTCTACTGTGTGACCTTTTCTTCCACAGTTACTACATTCCGGTATAGGTTTCCTTCCTCGCGGTAATGGACATCGTCGGCTATAATGGCCTTCTTTTTCGCAGTTATAACACCATGGTTTGTCTCGTTTCTTATCTATGTCCATGGCGTTTGGGTCTTGACTGCTGGATGCGAAGGGAGCTGGCGCTTTATATTGGTACTGAGGATGAGGGTTGGTACTCGGGGTTTGTTCTCTATATTCTTGCCGATTCTTTGGGAAGCCATATGTCTCGTTGGCTTTTCTATAGGCTCAGGCAAGTGCAGTTACTCGCGTTTGTATTTGAACAAGAGTTGCGTTATCCACAAGCCCCCCATATCATATTAAGTCCCTTCCCAGGGCTGGATTGAGGTTACTTTGGAACTGAGAGATCAGAGCCTGATCATTCCAATCAGTCAACGAGGTAAGGGAGTTGAATTTTATGATGTAGTCCTCAACCATCATCGTTCCTTGTTGCAATTTCAATAGTGCTTCAATTGCTTTCTCCTTCGTTTCTGTTGACATGAAGAAGTCATGCATTTGATTTTTGAAATTGGTCCAGTCTGTCAACAGGAATTGATTGTTCAATGGCCTTCGCACCCATGCTCGATTGTCTTCTGTCGATTCTCCCTCATTTAACTGCTGCCAGTTGAGTTGCAAACTCCAGCCGCTATTTTCTATTTTGTCCTGGTACTCCTGTAGTGCTTCTTGAAGCGCTTTGAGTTTGACGCCACTCCAGTCTGCTGCTCTATCTCCTTTTCCTCCCTTCATTCGGTATAGGCATATGGAAATTCGTCGCTTTGGGTCTACTTCCCTTGCTAGCATGAAATACGTTTCCATTTGTCGCAACCATCCGTCAACCATTTGTGGGTCTCCTTGATAATAATCGGGCATTTCTGCCTTTGTAAGGGGTCCCGGTTCCGGTCGAGAGCTCTGCTGGTATTCGTTTATTATAGCTACAAGAGCTTGTCCAGCGCTGGTGATTGCTTCGCTGCCTATCCTCCTCCTGACGGTGAATCTCATTTTCCCGTGCTGCTACTGCTGCAGCAGGTTGGGTATCTGGGAGAGATTCCAATGTTTCGGAGTCCACCCAGTAGTTCCTCCATCCGAGTATGGCATGGTAGGCTTGAGTGACCATTTCCACCATTAACCTAAATGGTCCTGCTCCGACCTTGTAATGCCCCATGCCTTCTCGATTTAGACATTTGACATGGAACCATCCTCTTATGTTACTGTTATATCTTTTGATATGTAACGTAGTTGGATGGGAGTAGGATTTTTGAATGATGGTAGTAACATTTTCTTCCTGGAGGTTCTTGTCCCAGTTGCAGATTTCTTGCAATTGCGGGTATGCCAGCCACATGAATTCATCCCAGAATTCTTTTTTAATTAATACCAGGTAACAATATCCTGGTATGTCTGGGTTGAAGCCGCTGTTAGCCCAGGACATTTTTGGGTAAGGATAGGGGAGCCAGGATTCTTTGTCAACAACCCTTCTCCATTCATTGATTTGTCGTTTTTTATGGGCGTCATTTGCCCCTTGAGGATATTCTTCTGTTGATAACCAGTCCGCTGTGGTGGGAACTCCGCCATTCCAATGTGCTGCATCCCCTCCAGCGTTGATGACTTTGGCTTTACTTTCTCCTCCAGCTAGTGCTGCCGCTGCGTATGATCACACTGGTTGCACTACTGGCTTCTGTTCGACTACTACTGGGTATGTTCGTCCAGCCGCCTGGTTCACTGCCTCTTGAACAGTCACTGTTGATCGCAAATCAACCCATTTAATAGATGTAGTAGCGAGGGGTCGATTTTTTAATCGACGTTTGGATTTCGATTGTCCCCCAAAGCGTACGGTCCAAGTATAGTGGGAGACTTTATGTAAGTCAACAAGTTCGTCCCACATATATTCGATATCATCCCGTCGGACTGCTGATTCCTCAATAATATGGCATCGTCCAGGTCGGATACTTTCTTGGATTGCAAATATGACTGTTTCATCCCGGAGTTCTGGTTCCCATGACAAGATGTCGTAGAGTGTTGGCCAGGCAGGCCAGTTAAACTTGTCATAGTATTCAGCTTTAAACAGGTACATATAACAGTACCCATTCTGCCTCCATTGACTGGGAGCAATAGGACTTTGCGCTCTTGGACCTGGTAAATGTGCCTTTACGTTGGCATGCCATCCCAGTAATCTAGCCTTGTGGTCATTCCAGCTGTCTTCTCCTATCTCGGATAGAAAACGATCGAGTCCAATTGGGAGTTTTAACAGTGGTTCCATAAGCAGGCATTCTGGTGTGGTAGGGAGGATTCATCCCGGTGGCTTGGTAAGGAGTAAGGGATCATAACGAATCCCTTTGTGACGTTCCTCCTCCTCCTGTTCTCGTTTCCATTTGGCATAATGGGTGACTCGTATGTTGCCATTTATGGTGTGCATCCACGCATTCCAGTCCTCGTGAGACATGGTCATTCCTTCGTGAGCGTATAATTCTTCCACATGATGAACGCATTGAAGTCGTTCAACTGCCACCCTGTATCGCATAATAGCTTTGTCCCCGTTATTGATCAGCATCAACCACTGATTGTATTTTGATGAGACAAGAGCCAGCCAGATCGGGTTGGAAGTGTCACCTTTGTATTGGTCCTCCAATAATTGTATGAGAGTCTGGTACTCTCAGTTCGGCTTTGCGCATGGCACGTTTGGCACGCAGTACTGCTTTAGTAGCTGCGCGTTCCATGAGAAGGGCTTCCCAAGCTTCCTTTTGTTCAAGCTCCTGCTGAGCTTCTCATTCTCTGAGTAATTTTTGCACCTCAGCACATTCCCTTTTCTGCTCATCTTTGCGGTATTGCCAGTACAATCTGACGTGGTTGTCGTATCGGCGTACGATGGTATCACCGATAAAAGTTGGTGTCCTTGTGAGGACGGGTTTGATGGTGTCGGCCCAGTCCACCTCGTAAATCTGTCTGATTTCCGAGAGTGTCGCCTGGGCGTGTGGGAGTATACAGTGACTCACAAAACTGAGTCAATGTTTGGCACATTTTGATTATTTGTATGATATCTTTAAACCTAAAACAAATATAAACAAACTGTTGGTATATGAAAAAGATTATATGACCAGGGCTATGTGACAAACCAGGCATTATGTAATTCTGATCAGAAACCATGCAGATATATACAATTTAAATCAGGAACTCATTGACTCAGTTTTGTGAGGGGGGTATCAGAATATCAGAATCTGATGCTCCACCAATTATATAGCTGGCAACCCTTGATAGATGGTTACTATAGGGATGTTTTCTTTCATGGGAACCCAAATTGAGCTATTTAATCAAGGCTAACATTCTCAGACCTTCACAATTCTCCAATGCATCCCACCTGTTCTGCTCAGAAAGAAAACATCCTCTCTCTGGCCAATAATGGCTATTCCACTTGCAATATTGCCTCCAGGCTCAATATCAACCAATCCTCAGTATCCAGGACACTTAGGAATTTCCATCCTAACCTGCATCACTCCTCTGGGGGTTGTCCTTCCAAGCTCTCATCCACCTCAGAGAGCCATCATCACCCAAATCAGAACTGGCAAGGCATCCAATGCTGTCCAGGCCACAAATTACATCAATATCATCATCCCCAATCCAGTCTCCTCAGAAACAGTCAGAAGGGTCCTCAGGAAAAATTCATTCAAGGCTGTGGTGAAGAAGAAAAAGCCCTTGCTTAGTGCAAGGGCATAGACAAAGGAGGTTGGCCTTTGCTTTGAAGCACAGGGAATGGACTGTGGAGGACTGGAAGAGGGTTATTTGGTCAGATGAGACTAAAATCAACAGCTTGGCATCAGATGGGAGGCAGTGGGTTTGGAAACAGAAGGGGGGAGGAGAGAGGTGCAGGTAACAGTCAAATATGGGGGTGGAAACATCATGGTATGGGGGTGTATGGGGTGGAATGGTGTGGGACATCTTGCAAGGGTTGAGGGAAGGATGAATGCTGACAAGTATGTGACCATTTTGGAGGACCACATGCTACCTAGCCTGGAGGAGAGTGGGATTCCTGAAGAGGAGGTCATCTTTCAGCAAGACAATGACCCCAAGCACACCTCAAAAAAGGCCAAGAAGTGGATGGAAGACAACAATATCACTCTTCTGGACTGGCCTGCACAATTTCCAGATATCAGTCCTATTGAACATCAATGGGTTCACCTCAAGAGGGAGTGTGCCAAGTACCCAACACCACCAAAGGGGGTTTTGGAGATGTGGGAAAGAGTGGCAGAAGTGTGGAATGAAATACAACCTGAAGCATGCCAGAACTTGATTGAAGGCATGCCTAGAAGGCTGGAAGCAGTGATTAAGGCAAAAGGAGGTCATACCAAGCACTAGAATTGTATTCTTGATACCCCCTCACAAAACTGAGTCAATGAGTTCCTGATTTAAATTGAATATATCTCCATGGTTTCCGATCAGAATTACATAATTCTTTGTTTGTCACATAGCCCTGATTATATAATCTTTTTTATACACCAAAAGCTTGTTTATATTTGTTTTAGTTTTAAAGATATCATACAAATAATTAAAATGTGCCAAACATTGACTCAGTTTTGTGAGTCACTGTATATTGGAAGTAGCAGTGCATTTTTTGTGACGAGGGATGGTAGGTTGTTCCTGTAAAATATCTTCAATCAAGTTCAGGCCCTCCACTGACACTTGATCCATTCGTTCGGCAGTCGAAAATCCACACCTGTCGATGATGCCTCTTGGGAAACAAGAGGGTTGTTGTCTGCAGTGTTGTGGGTCCGCAAGCTATTGAAGTGAGAGTGCCTGGCAATTCGCCTCAATGTCCTTGTGCCAAGTTATCAACCCCAATAACAAAGTAGGGGTTGCTTGTACAGAGGGTGTGAGAGGACTTCGGTTCAGCCTTGATACACTACTCAAATCAAATATTTTGGTCGTTCCGTGACTTTTTCCGCAATGCTAGTACACTATGCTTGGGGCGTGTCTGTGGTCTCCTGCCTACGCTCTCCTGACACACTAGTGTTCTCGTCTAGCACTGTTTTGTAGACAGACCCAACGGGTGTATTGAGGACATCTCGTTCGACGCCCATTGACAGTATGTGTGTCGTTGTTGATGTCGCCAATGGTCCCGGGATAATCAGGTTACTACCGTCAAAGAAAAACTAGGCCTCCAATTGTCTGGAGCAACTACGAGTGGCATGCTCGGTGCTTGGACAGTACAGAGGGGTAGAGAAGAAAGTCTCTAGATTATGTCAGGACTGCCCTAGACACAACCTAAACGACTCAAGTGATGACTTGTTAAGTCTGAAGCAATTCTGATTTCTCTGCAGCTATGTCTAGTGACAATAGACTATCTAGAGACTTAAGAGTCTCCTACTGTAAACTACGGCCCTTATATACCACTCCCCTGGTCTGTGCACAGGTAGCGCGCAGCTAAAGTCCCTCACTGGGGATCAATGCACAGCAGCTAACTCTGCGCCCATCTAACCATTCGTGGAGAGTTCCTCCCACACCCAACTCCTGGGTTGTCCGCATGCGGCCTTGCTATTGTTCAGGCTTGTCAGCCGATTCCCATGCACGCCATACTGTTGACTCGGTACTCCTCGGCGTTCCCATGTCACCCCTCAGGCGCTGTGCCGCTCATGATTCCTTTCATGGCATAGGCCCATCATTGGGCCACATTCCTGTCGGCACTTGGTCTTACCCATAGCCAATGCTGACCTAACCTCCTTCCTATTAGGGACCGCAGTTCACGTAGGCCATCCTCCTAGAGTCCCGTTGCATAGTCTTGTTCATAGACATTTGAGCGAAGTAAAATAGATAAAAAGAAATGAAAAATATCCTCCAACTCCTCGTGATCGTATCTTCATAAGTGTCATCAATGTCGTTACTGTAAAGTTGAAAATGTGAGGTGTGCTCATAACAAAAGATTCCTTTTGAAGCAAGAAATTTGCTAAATTCATGCGACTTGAATTCCCCCCCTCGATCTGATCTGAAATGTTTAACTCTACTGCTATATTGATTTTCCATGAGTCCTACATAACTCTTGAAAGCAGTGAATGTTTCTGATTTAGTTTGAAGAAGTGCCATATAAGCATAGGAAGAATGATCATCTAGTATCATAAGACACCATTTCTTTCGATGATAAGATTCCATAGGCAATTCTAGTAAGTCTGCATGAATCAATTCAAGTGGCTTGGAAGCTCGCTTGATTGAGGTAGGAAAAGATTTATTATGCATCTTTCCTTGTGCACATCCAGGACAAATTGTATCTGTTGATGGTATAGATAATTTGTCAAACCCTTTTGTATGATCGAAGACATGTTTTAATACATTTTTAGATGGGTGACCCAATCTTCGATGCCAAGTGTTATAATCCACTATATGAACTGAAGGTTCAGCCATTTTTACACTTGGATGGACTATTTCAGTCAAAATCCAATGAATGGGATCTCCTATATGTCTAGGATATGCCATTATAAATGGTCACCCAGTTTTTAGCAAAAATATAGTACTATACTTGTCCGATTTTTCATGAAAGCCTTGTAGCTTTAGTTGTCCAGATGATATAAGTCTGACACTAGCTGCAGGCATATAGCAAACTTTTTCAAGTTTAATGACATGTTTATGTTTATGCGTGGTTTCTACCTGTAGGAACACAGTTCCTTCTCCAAGTATTGCTACTTGAGATCATTTATCAGCTGTAAATACAGGCTGTGAAACTTTAAAAGGATGATATTCAGAAAAATCTTTGATTTCAGGAGTTATGTGGATCAATGCTCCTGAATCAATCATCCATGGAGTTCCTTTGGACTCAAATTCCTTACATTTGTCACAACCTCACACATTTATCTTACTACTCATTTTTGGAATGGAGGCAACTAAAGTGATATATTGATCGCTATTTAAAGTAGTACAAATACTACTATCTACATTGTTACCTTTGAAATCAAGATGCCTCATAATTGGGCTCGTCTTGATAGTCCTCACTGATTTTTTATCAGAGAAGAACTTTTGAGTAGAAAGATTTACATACTGATATTCCCCATCAGCTGTGTCATAGAAGTCTTCACCTAAGGAGACTGTATCTGATGTATTGTCCATTTCAATGTCAGCCCTTTCATCTAGGACTCTGAAACGGTTTTCTGCAATTGGATCAACCACCATTTGCAATTCTACATTATCTGCAACTGAGTATCCTTGATCCTTCAGTTGCTGTAGATTAGGCGCTAATGGTGCCATTCTTCGAATCAAGGGTAGAGCAGGATCTATCCTGTCTACTAAGTGAGCGAATCTAGGTGTATTCACTTTCCTGGTGTCCCCAACATTATTCTTTTGTTGTTGTTCTAATAAAAAGGCTCTCTTTTTCTTTTTATTATCACGGTTGATCTTGTTCCTTTCTTGATTGGACAAGAACTGGGGTTTGCCAGTATTAGAGGGTCTGGAAGACAGTCCTGGTGTTGTCCATTTCCCTTTATTTTGGTTCGAAGAATATGAATTCTGGTTATTAAAACCAGGTTTGTAATTATTCTGGTTACTAGGACCAGAATTTTGTTGATTCCAATTAGGCCTGTTAGGGCCTTTGGGAAGCTTCACTCGAGCAGTGTGAACAACCCCCCCAGAAGACGTTCTCTGCCTTTGGGATTCTTCCTCTATTTTTGGAAGAATATCAGCAAGTTTCAAATCACTTGCTTTTGTTGTTAATAATACACTAGATGAGACGCTGTCCCATCCATGTGGTAAAGATGCTAACACTACCATTGCTAGCATATTGTCCGGGAATGTAAAGCCATTGACAGAAAGTTGATTAGCTGTTGTCAATAGCTCATTGACTGACTCTGTCAATTTGTTGGTGTTGATTTTCCAATGTATTACTTTTGAAAAGTCAACAAAAATGCCAGCTGCTCCTGGCTTGCCAAACGTTTCCTGCAATGCAATGAAGGTAGAGTTTGACCATGGTTTAATAAGGTGTCTTAAGGACAGTGAGATTTTCATGGTTATTAATCCCAATGCCTTGTCATTGTTGTTGCAGTAGTCATCCCAAGCTTCCTTTTTCTCTTTAATGTGAC
The DNA here is from genome assembly GCA_023014405.1 of Amanita molliuscula. Lineage (NCBI taxonomy): Eukaryota > Fungi > Basidiomycota > Agaricomycetes > Agaricales > Amanitaceae > Amanita > Amanita molliuscula. Next base: position 614,919 of record JAEBUP010000001.1, read on the forward strand.
AAAGCTCAGTTGCAGAGGTGCTATCAGCTGTCTCTGCTGTCTTCTCAGCTTCTGTAAGCTGTGGCTTGATCCTGTTGCCAAGAACATACTGCCAGAGACCTTTATACTGCAGAGCAGCTTTGATAGCTGCTGACCACTCATTCCAATTGTTGCTTCCAGTAAGTGTTGGAATTTTGGATAAGTCATTTTCTCCTCCAATGATTATATTGACACTTGCTGCTCTAGCAAGATTATCGATTTCCATCCAGCCTGTCTGGGCTCTTGGATCGATGACTAGATGACGATGGCAACTAGACTGATCACCATTAATTTTGTGTAAATGGAAGTTGACTCTCTTCCTAATTGACTTTGAATATGAAGCCAATTCTTTGACATCAATGTATTGTGGCCATTGATATTGAGCCAATGCATGGGTTTTTATTGCTGCCAGGTAGCAATAACCAATTTTCGACCATACAGGACTTTCCACAGTATGAACCCAAGGGTGGATAAGTCCATCCCTTCCCTTGAGTTCTACTATAATGAACTCTCCTTGTTCAAGCTCTTCATTCCTTCTAGCTTTAATCAAGGAAGAGTATTCACTATCATTTAAAGAAGGATGTGAATAATCAGAACTGTATATCTCCTCATCAAGTATATATAACTTGTGAGTCTTGGGTGGTTGTTTTGGTCGTTCAGCCAACTCTCTCTTGGCTTTGCGTTCCTTCTGGCGCAATTTTTTAGCTTTCTTTTTAAAGCTTTTCACTCTCTCCTCCTCTTGATTCAAATTTTTAACGGTTTCTTGGATACTTTCTATAAGATCCTCAACCCATTTTTTATCCTCCATTTCCTGGCGGATAGCTTGGTGCATGGTGGAAATTTATTTATTTATTTTAGTGGTTCTGCTTTCCTCTAAAACAGAATCACTGTGATATTTATTGGGCAGTATTTTTACTTTCCCAATTTTCGACCACTCCTTAGTGTGGTCCCAGACTTCACTTCCAGACCTGCTATTTCTCTTTGGAGTGGCTGGTATCTCCACCTGTTCCTGCGTCCAGTCCTCCGCCTTTCCACCAAGGTTGAAGAACCATGTCCTAACTTCTTCAGAAGTTGGCCAATTTAGTTGATTCTTTGGACACAAAGAGAAGGTAGCACCTGCCTTGTTTTTAGCGGACAGGCCCGCTTTTGCCATATCGGCATATGATGCCAATTTTTCTTTTCCATTCCCCTTATCAGCTTTTTGGGCCGATTTTATCTCTCCAGTTGCAATATTAAAAACATTCTTCCCATAATTTGCCTTTTGGAGGCGACCTGCTTGGAATTTTTGAATGTCATCAAAAATTTCGTCCACCAAAGATTCCTCACTGGCTAATTTAGCAGCTTTGTCATCTAATTCTTGACAACGCTTCCAAACAGAGAGTTGCGCATCAGCGATGCGCTTTCTGCGGTTCTCCAAATCTTCCTGGACTTCCTTGTACCAAGGAGACTTTTTGGTGGACGTCCCAATGGGAGCAGTGGGACCCTTGCTGGTGGATTGCAAGGTGTTTATGAAGATGGAGCTGGTGAAACCAGCTTTGGCAACTTTTTGAGAAGAAGAGTCGGATTTGGTACCAGGGGTACCAGCTGTGATATATTTGTTGCTGGAGGATCCAGCAGAGGTAGAGGAAGAAGCGGTGTTGGAGGTGGAAGACATTTGTGTTATAAAAAGGTTTGGTGGGTTTGTTTGAATTGAGTTTGTTCTGTAAAACAGGAGTAAGCAACAGTCTAAAAGACTTTCGTTGCTCAGAACAAAGGTATGGACATCGAGTTTTCGATTTTATTCTCCTGCAATAAATGCCTAAGCATGTGCATAAACATGGTAGTTTGCTTTTTGTCATAATGTGCTTTAATTCATCGCCAGAAGGGGATCCAGCCCTTCAGGAGTGCTTGGGGGCTCCATCAAGTTCCCCACAGCGATAAAAATATCCTCCACTATTTATAGATATAGTAATAAGCTATTATTATGACACTAAGGAGCATCCTAATGTAGATGGGATGCTAATCAGTGCCCATCGCTGGTCTGCGTGTACCAGGGAACAATGTCCCATGCAGCACGACCCTTATACAGAATTATTACTATTTTTAATTGTGGAGAACGATTTTATGCTGACGAAAACGGCCTACATAAGCACTTAATTATTCACGGCCAATAGGGGGGTGCGAAACCTTTCCAGATCTAAGCGATTAAGCCTAGACCCTTTATCTGTCATGGGACAGCCCTAAACCCGAGTGATTTGAATGGTTCACCAGACCAGGTAATTTATTGATTTACCAATCAGGACTACATTTTTTATATTAACCCGGATATTGCAGAACCAGAGACTGGTGAAGTGTGTCACACTAGTGATTGTTGTCACGCCATCCAAGGCGGTCGCTCAAATCCCAAGCATTATAGGCTTGTTAGGATGAGCAAGAAGTATTCCTGTCATACTTCAAGAGATAGCACATTAGCGACATAAATTGGATGTATACTACTCTAATAACAGTACTATGGGCGCATCCATTACTTCCCTTGTTTACCTTTGTTATGACAAAAGGGTGCTGACACATGTAATATGCACAGCACAAGGTTTTCATCTATGCGGGGCCCATAACCTGTTGAAACGAGCAACGGCAGCACAGAGCGAGGCTTAGTAAGCGAGGGGACTTACTGAGTACTGTTTAGAACGCTTAGGAGCTGGGGCTCAACTATGCAATAGAACAGGAGATGTATTTCAGCAGTGCAAAGGGCACTGCTTATATACAGTTACAGGAATCACATGTAACTACATCTAATATACCTATTTCTAGTAATGCGCATTACACCATACCTGCTGCGCATGGTGTCATATTGCTGCGCATTTTACAGCAATCTGTCAATACTTGACATGTGAAGCATGTTTCATGCATCGTGTTCTCACACGCTGTCGTTTCATACTGTTCCTGGGATGAAACTCTATAATATCTGTCAAACACTATAAAAGTGTCAACAGTGTACAAATATCAGATTATATTTGTGATTTAGTGAGCATTCATAAATAACAATATAATATATGAAGCTATGAGTTTGATACTCAAAGCTCCAGATCATTATTTATTCAACACATGCGTCTGAGGTTAATGATTTCACTGCTTTTCATAATGGCATGTCAGTTCAAGCTGTGTAAGGTTAGGGTTTTATGATGCTGCTGAAACCACCTCCGGGATGTAAGACCGGGTGTAAGTTTGTGCAAATTGTCCATCTTGCTGACGCAATGGACGAAGCTATCCATGTTTGACAAGTCTACATTAAGAACAAGCTTGTTCAATTGAGAGAGCATCTTCCTTTCTTTTTCGCATAGTCGATCTAATTACATAGGGCTTGTTGCCTTCCTCAAGGCCAACCCAACTGCCGTGACGTTTGGCAACATCGATCCTTTAGTCCTGCCATCTGTCCCACTTTTGCAGCAGGCTGCGTTCCACCACCTCTTCAATGATTAGGGTACCGTTTCTTTTCTCACTATTCCCTTCTGCTTAAAGGTCCTTGCAGGACCGTATACATGTGGGCTTCATTAGCACCATTGTTCCTTCATGCTCGTAGTTACCTATGTTCATTTACTATACTCAATACAATCACATATCTATGACTGCCAACTAACCCTTGCCTTTACAGTTGATCACTGGCCCCCTCCTTTCTGCCACCCCCGTATCTACCAGCTGGCTCAGATGCTGAAAGCCACTTCGTTTCTGCTTGCCAAGACATCTCTTTCAACACCGGCTTGGCTGAACTTTGGTACGACACACTATACATGGCCCTTCAGGCTGCTTGGTCCTGCTTTGCCATCATCCCTGAACTAGGCAGCAACCCCATGAGGTGGTGGGATGCTGAATGTCAACGTCTCTACTCTATATGGGATGTGGACCCCTCCCTGGAAAACTTGAAGGCTTTTTGCCATGCTTGCTGCTCTGCCAAGCACTCCTTCTTTGACAAACAGATCACAGACCTCTGCGCTAAAGGCAACCCGTGGTCTTGCATTGCGTGGACATGGGATCATGCCCCCCCCAAGTTCCCCTGCATCACTGTTGATGGCGTCCTGGTTTGCACCCTGGATGATCTCTGGCACACAGCACATCACCAGTTCATTGGCCAACAGGCCTGCCGCCTGGTTGATTGGGCTTTCATCAATGCCCTGCCCACCCTGCCTCAATGCGCCTGGGCCCCTTTTTTGTTGCTTGAAGTATGTGATGCCCTCACCCTTACCTCTAATGCATCAGCTCTGGGCCTGGACCATATTTTGTGGGGCATTATCAAGGCCATCATGTTGGCCCCTGCCTTTGTGTCCCAGCTGCTGGACCTCTACAATGCCATCTTCACAGACAGGCATTGGCCATCTCATTTTAAGACATCGGTCATGGTCATTATCCCCAAGGCCAACAGGGATGACTACTCCCACATAAAAAACTACCGCCCCATCATGTTACTCAATTGCTTTGGCAAGCTGTTCACTAAGGTCATTGCAACATGCCTCCAGTTTGATGCCATCTGCCATGACCTCCTCCATCCACTGCAGTTCAGCAGCCTTAAGCAATGTTCCACCACAGATGCTGGGCTGTTCCTCACCAATTGGATCCACCAGGTGTGTGACATGGGTAAGTACACCTCCTGCCTAGCCATCGATATGGCCCAGTATTTCCCATCCATACAAAAGGATGTCCTCATTGTGATGCTCTGCAAACAAGGCTTCCCTGAACTGCTACTCCACTTGCTTCACACGTACTATGACGACCAGCAGATGGCTTTTGTCTGGGTTGCACCTCTTCTGAACAGCTGCCTGCAGGTGATGGTGCCCCACAGGGTGACCCTCCTTTGCCTATCATGGCTAACCTCTATGTTGCCCCCATGCTGTGACACCACTTTGCGTTTACATTGACATCGCCCTTCACTATTCCATCCTATGTGGACAACTCGTGCCTTCTCTGCTCAGACACATCATTTCAATGGAACATCCACACTTTAGAAGATCTTTATGCCACCTTTGCATCCCATATGTTGGCTATTGGTTTGGTACTGGAGCCATCCAAAATGGAACTGATCACTTTCCTCCCATTTAAACACAGGCTTGACATTGCTGCCCTTGTGGCTGAACATTCAGGTGGCACCCGACTTTTGTCCAATCAGTCAACCACTCCTTGGACGGCATCATTCACAACACACCCACTCACCTTTGTCACCTGGATGGCTCAACTACAACCATACAGCCATGCACCGTCTGGTGCTATCTAGGTTTTTTCTTTGATCATTCCCTTTCTTTTGATTCTCATGTTCAACATTACACTAATACTGCTATTTCTTCCACCAGTGCCTTACACATGATTGGCAATGCTGCTTGGGGTCTGCTGGTTACATGCCACCTGCAAATTATCAAGTCCTGCATCTGGCCAATCCTCTCTTACAGCCTCCCACTGTGGTACCATCTTGGTGGCGCTGGCATCCAGGCCAAGGTCCATAAACTTCAACAAGCCCAATGTCATGCCCTGGTCTGGGCCGCAGGCGCCTTCCATACCTCACCCTCTGGTGCCCTCGAATTCCTGCTTGGGATGCCACCAGTGCATATCTACTGTGACTATCTGCTTTGCCACGCTGCTGTCCGCCTGGCCACCATTGCCGAATCACATCCTCTGAAGGTTGTCACCCCCTTCGTCATCTTGCTGGCTCATGCCAGACAGTGCTGATGACAATGACTCATCCCCACACAATCACCATGCAACCCCTTCCCGGTCCTTGCAGGCATAGCCCACACACTTGATGAGCCATTCCAACCCACCAACTCAGAGAATCTGCATGGCATGCACCTCCTGGACATTTTCCCACAATGCATCCTTTTTGCCAACTTCAACCACCCTCCTCATACTTCAAACGATCTTTTCATGGCATGGTTCCACCCTTTTGCCTGCCGTGTGGCTGCCTGGCACAAGTCACCCACCTCCTTATTGCTTGCCTTGGATGGTTCACTCAAGCAGGGCATTGCCATTGTGGGCTTTGTTGGCCCACAGGTTTCTGAAGCATGACATGTTCCTGCTTCCTCCTCCTATGAAGCTGAAACTCAAGCTATCAAAATGGTCACCCAACATCTCCTTGCTTGGGACGTCATGGGCCATGTCATCCTCCTTGTCAATAATGCTGCTGCAGCCAAGGGCATCTTCCTCACTGATGCATGTGATGGACAACACATCGCCATCTGGTTCTCCGCCCACTTATGCTCCTGGCTTGAGGGCCATGACAGCCATTCCCTCACCATCTCATGGTGCCCCAGTCATATGGATATCCCAGAGAATGAGGCCACTGACAACCTTGTCTCTCACTATGACAGTCCCAATGCCCACCCCTTCCTTTCATGCCTTAAAGCTGTGAAAGAATTCAAACACACCGCTACAGCACATTGGCATGTTGCCTGGCTCTCACACAAGTACCATGGCCACAACCTCCTCCCACTCCAGGACTCAAGGCGTGCGGCCAGCCCCTGCCTTGGTGCTGGCCACAAATGATTCATTACGGCCTGTGGTGGAGCGCCAGGCCTCTTCTCGTGATTCTCCCGCATCATCACGGGCCACATGCCCTCCACCGACTTTCGACAACGCTTCTTCCCGGACTTGCCCATGGCATGCCTGCAGTGTACCCACGGCCCTCCCCTGATGCACAACCATATCATGTGTAAGTGCACAAGGTATACTAAATGTTTCCCCTCTTTTTTCTCTTTTTCACATTGTTGATTGAACTACATAGGGCTTGTTGCTTTCTTGAAAGCAAACCCAACTGCAGCCACATTTGGTGACATTGACCCTCCGGTCCCACCACCTGTGTCGTTATTGCAGCAAGCTGTGTTCCACCACCTCTTCGATGACTAGGGTACAGTTTCATATTTTACTTACACTCCCTTCTGCCTTAAGGTTCTCACGGAACCGTATATATGCGGGCTACATAGCTCTGTCGTCTCTTCGCGTCTATTGCTTACTTTCCCAATACAAATTACTATTCAAAAAAAAAAAAAAAATTCACATATCTATGCAAAAAAAAAAAAATATTGAGAGAGTCTTCACGTGCCATCTACAAACAGACGGTCAGTTAAGGCGCTGGCCTTCTCATCTTCATAGCGCTCGTCACCATGTTTTCCCAGCTTGACAAAGTGATGCTTCGCCCTGAGGGTATCACTGTCTGGTGCGGGAGGTACAAAGAGGACGACTGCAACTCGTGCTTCCTTCAATGCGGTGGAACGATGCTCAGCTGACGATAACCTGGATCATGGACTTGTATTACACACCCTTACAGTCTGCTGGCATCCCTTGGTTGAATATCTTGAAGCTGCAAGGACGATTCTTCGACTCTACGAGGCACTTTGCTCTTGAAATAACAGGTTTCCAATTCCCTTACTTCTCGTTACTCCCCATGCAGTAACATAATGTTTGGGTAGTTATTAAGGTGAACTCCCTTCTCGGCCATGATTGTCAATAGTTTAGCCATGGCAGCCCGCTCGTAGACAGCTGCAAAATACATGTCGAGCGTGCTCAAGTTGGTACTGTAAAACGAAGATACATGCTTAGGGATCAGTTCACGGAGAACCCTATTCAAGTCTACATTCTTCATACTATTGGGCTGGCGCTCGTAGACGCGTTCGACTTGTTCAACCTTGACTGGCTCTGGCGTGGGATCGGGGAATGACCCTTTCAAAGATGACGCGATGACGGTATCAGCCACCTTTGTCACCTTTCCTTTGGAAGATGACGTCCCTGGTATCATTAACTTTGGTACCAGAAATTTTCCACCATTACATACTTCACTATTGCAAAAGAAAGTTACGTCCGTTTAATCTTAAACTGGGGTTAGACCAATTTAGAACAAAATCACCTATGAATTCTCTGAAGCTTCGTTCATATTTCCTAAAACTACGAATCATATAGATGATTGAATGTTGAGACAGTTGACAGTCGGTCCCAGCACACGTTCATCGAGTAGCAAATACCATTTCCACCTGATAGTTCGTGTATCATGTACGCGTCTGTGATTCGATTCCGTGTATGATGACGCCTCCCTAGCGGATGAATGAGTGCTAGGCCATTTCGAGTATGCATCAACTTACTCTTCTAGAGAAATTTCCTGTCACCATATTGCAGCCCCACACTTTGATTTCAGTCAATTTTGAGCAACGTCCGTTGGTGGTTCTGTCACTGCCCTCGACAGGGATATTGAAGCCAACCCATCCAGCTAAGATGAAGTCATCTACATTCCTGCACCATCCGACATCCAGTTTTCTCAATTCTCGGGCATATTTGCCCAGTTCCTGTAATGATTCCGCTGTCACATCTTTCCAGCCATTCATCTTTAGTGACTCCAACCGCGATCCGGAGTGTCGCAAGATGCTAATAAGCGAGCGAGCACCAAGTAAGTGGTTCCTGCCTAAATCGATAGCAACTAGAGGTGCGTTATGACACGGTGGAACGTCAGCGTCTTTAAAAGTAGTTCGTGCTGTCCTTCGTCTTCGAACAGTAGACCTGCTCCTTGCCATCCTATTCCAAGACTGTACAGGGCCGACAACATCGTCCGGATTCAACGCAGTTTGCTGGGCATGGAGATCTTCTGCTTCTCCTGCTTCTTCTTCGCCAATCCACGCATTGAACAATCTGCTGACAGCTCTATCCGTAATTTCTGGACAAGCTACAAGTGAAAGCTTCTCCAAAGATCCTGCCCATTTTCCAAGTCCGTCTTCTAAAAAACTGTCTGTTATGGATTCGTGGCTTGATAAGTTGAGAGATCTTAATCTAGGTCCTATTGCGCTAAGTAGCTGAATCAAAGCGACCTCAGAGCACGGCGTAGCCGGAGATGATAAATCAAGCACTTTGAGGGCGTTTGAGGTTCCAATTTCCCGCAACCAATCGTCGCTCAATTTCATTTCCCTCAATGTTAATTCATTTAAACTTGGACACTCTTTAACCAAGTTCTTGACACAGTCAAGGTCGAATCGAGGACATTGAGTTACCAAAAAACCTTCAAGAAGGCGATGTGTATTGAAAAAATTGATCCACGCTTCCGAGCGAACAAGGAATGGCCCGAGGAGTTCGATTTTCTTCAAATGTGGTAGAGATATTGCCATAATGTTAAAGGTCTCGGTATCCAGATGGCCACAGAAATCAAGGCGCAAGGAAACCAAAGCAGGATTCAGCATCGGAAGGGACTGTAAAGCAGGTGCAGTAAGATCTGCGATGAGAGGAAAGATCACAGAAGTAAGCAGAAAAGCATGATGATTATGAAGCGAGACATACTGGTACAATCATAAAGAACAAGAGAAGTATTTTCAACGCTGTAGAATAAGTGGACATTCTCTGATGTTCTGACATTTTGAAAGATCAGCAAATTCCACGCTGAAAAATGAGGCTTCAACATCAACGCACAAACTTCTATTCTTTGCCAGTGCTTTGGCAATTGCCCCCATATTTACAGTACCAATATCGCCCAGCGCCTCGACGTCATCGATATGCTTCGTTATGAGCTAATAAGATCTTATTAGTTTTGTCGTAGAAGCTGTGTGTACCGTAATATAGACCTGAATGCAAAGCGAAACAAGTGTGGGAAATCGCTTTTCCTCGAAGTTCTGTATAGTTCTCCTTTCAGCGGGAGCTTTGCGCTTTCTCGGTGAGACAGTCTTCTTAAACGGGTCTGTGCCTGAAGCTTTTGCGCATGGATGGCACAAGAAACCAGGACCAGGATTAGCAGATACAGTGTACTTCGTCTATATCGCCACAATCAGATCCAAAGCAACGAGGTAAAAGCGATTGTCCATACGACTGTAAACTGTTTCCCACAATTTGCACAGTTTTCGAAGCTGCCTATTGTTGGCCGAGATGAGGAAGATTGTCCGGATCTCAAAACCCGGGACAGCGCTGTATATGTGTCATCGTCCTGGTCATGATCTTCATCGTCCTTCTTTTTCTCTTTTCCTTTCAATTTTGTGCCAGACGCTTTTGCCCGTCGGCGTTTCTTTGGTGGTGCTGAGGATTCTGCACCATCGCCGTCAGAATCATCCATATTATCCGAGGCATATTCAATCTGGCAAGGGCTAAGGTTAGTCCATATCTGAGAAGTCTACAACACTTGCAGCTCGGTTCCTTCGTCTCAATGACATCCTAGAGGTCTCTTCAACAGCTTGCGCATTATCTGACAGGCTTTCATCATTTTGTTCATCAATGTCGCCGGTCAGTTGACTCGGTCCTGCAACTGGGCCCTGATTCTGGGTGCGCCGTCGCGCAATGGTCGTGGGATTAATACCAGCTTCCTGAACGACATTAACGGCATGCCACACCACAAGGGAACGAATGCATACCCTCAGGAACTCTGTAAGAGCTGATGATGGTCCTCGGACGTTGTTGCCTGCTGAACGAGCCATGAGGATGGAGTCAATTTGCGTGGGGATTTGGTCTTGATATCAAATTATAGAGGGTCGATGGCGTAGTTGGTTATCGCATCTGTCTAACACACAGAAGGTCCCCAGTTCGAACCTGGGTCGACTCATTTTTGAGTCACATTGACAAAGATTCTTTCATCTGCGGCGACAAAGGTCACAGTTCGTCGGGTCTTTGTCTCTCCCACTACACGCTGCACGTTAAGTAAGTGCGAGGGCGGTCCTGCCACATGCCACGTCCACGTATATAAAGAGCCTCTGCAGCTCCCCGAGTGTTATCATTCATTCGCACCTACAACGCCTGATAAAACGTAAGTACCAATTCTGTCAGTTGCCAGAAACGTCGGCTACCACGTGTCAAGATCCGCCTCGATGTGTTTTCTCCGTTATAAACACTTTGCCGCATGTGGCCATGAGATATTCCTCGAATTACTTGTCTGCAAGCACCATGATGCAAATTCTCGTACATGCTGCGACCTTAACCGCGGGGACGCGAAATTGACGACAACGGTAAAGAACCCATGTCTTGCATGCATTGAAGCCGGGATGGGGCAGAAGGTCGGCTATATATATTGGTCTCAGGATAAGATCAAGCACATGGGTTACGTATATTGTTGAGTCTCCTTTGTAATAATACCTCAGTCGAAAACAGCATGGTTAGAATGTCAACCAATGTCGAGATGATAGACCAGGGTACGCACTATATGCTTATTCCAATAACAAAGGAACAAAATGACCTTGTGATAAGTCGCTGAGTGACCAGGATTAATAATTACCAATCGAATAAATTGTTCTATGTATACACCAGATATTGATTTCTAACTTTGTATGTTCACGAGATATTACAATAAGCTACCATGGCATCAGGCGCAGCAAGCAGTTGAATGATCTAAGAATACTGTGGGCAATGAGAATACAATATTGTTCGATTAGAAAGTCAATGTCGTTAGGCGTCTGCAGTAATGACGCTCGATAAGCGGCTTTTCACGTATTCGCGCGGTTCACCAGCGAAGTATCGCCTTCGCATTGGTTTTCCAACTGCATGAACACGGTTGAGAAGAATGCCGGCCACAAGCCTGGCCCGTGCCTCCCTATTGCCTGACACATTGGGGGTGACTGCAGTGTTGATGTCACCTCTTGTGCTTGAGCTTGGAGGCCAAGGGTTGTGTGCCGTAGATTGCGGCACAGGCGACGGGGGTGATGGAGAAGGTAAGGAAAGTGGAGGCCTGCTCTGCTGAAACGAGAGACGGAGGGGCTGGGGAGACTGGAGGGGAGTCGGGCGCATCAGTTCGATCGTATTCTCGTCTGCGAATGGATCAAACTTGTTATGGGGGGACTGAAACTGCGTGAAGGGTGGGTGTAGGACCCTTTGAGCATGCGGAGCAGCACGCTTGGGTGATTCGAATGGTGCGCTAGGGGGAAGGCGACGCTTGGTGACAGTGCGATAAGGCACTTCTTGGGGACCATAGCCTAAGCCCGGGGGATATTGATTCATAAGGCCCCCAAGATCGAAGAGGACACCGTGGGATCCCCATGAGGAGGAGGAATGGGCGGCGAAAGAAGAGTGGATGGAGCGAAGGTAGTGAGAGGGAGCAGCCATGGAACGGGAAGCAAGGCAAGTGAGGTGGCTCTTGGGCCTTATAAGGAAGGACGACATCGCTTCGTGTTACGTAAACACACGTGGTGCGGGTTGGAACCGGCGACGGCTGAAGATTAGCGAAATGTCCGCCGCGCTCGCTGTCCAAGACTCGTCCGCAATGACGAACCAGACCCATCCAGACTTTTCCTTCTCCAATTCGTCCTCTTCGTCCCCTTCTCGCGCCATGCGGGCCTCGTTGCGTGGCACAAGTTCGACAAACGCGTCTTCTGCCCCCCTCAGCACTCCATCTCCGTCCCTGAGCGTCCCCGCTTCTTCAGTCAAGAAACGCGGCGAAGAGGGCATTACTCCTCTCAGCTCCAGGCTGAGCAATCTACTGATAGGTGCGCGGGATTGGGACGACGCTGAACAGCCCGAAGAACAGCCCGAAGGCGGAATCGGTGTCTTGGGTACACCTGGCGAGAAAAAGTGGAGAGAGTCCGCCACTGACGTTGCTTCGCGCGGGAAGCGTGGTGCCACTGGACCCGGCATTGGGCTGAAACCGAGTGGAAGTTCTGGAAGTAAAGGCGCCACCCTTACGTTGAGAGACCAAGAAAAGGTTCGCACTGCGCTCATCGCTAGCCTCCTATCATTCTACTGTGGTCTCATGAAGACTTAAAAGCACATTGATAACCTCAAAAAAGAGAATTTCGCGATCAAGCTTCGTGTACATTTTCTCGAAGAAAGACTTGCACAATTAGCTCCAGATCACATAGATGCGGCTCTCAAGCAGAACATTTCTCTCAAAATTGAGGTGCAGCAACGCGGTATGGAAATGAAGAAGCTCAAGAAACTCGTCCTTGACCTAGAACGTGAGCTCGAGCGTCTTCAGCAAGGCGGTGCCTCTTCTAGTGGCCGAGAGCGAGAACTGGAAGAGAAACTGGAAGAGAGGGAGCGCGAGATCCGTGAACTGCGAGAGTCCCTGAGAGAACAAAGAAGGCATGCAGACCGTCACGACGAGGGCTGGCATGGGGAGCTTCTGCGTGAAGCGGAGGTGAGAAACGAGGAGCTTGAAGAGCAATTAGAAAGTGCAAAGGGTTTGTTGCAGGAAAACATGGAAGAAATCGAGAGATTAAAGGATTTGGTTGAAAAGCCACAGACCCCTTCCTCGTTGGACACAGGGCACGAGCGTCTCAAACGTAAAGTTGAAAGCCTGGAAGCCGACAATGACGATCTACGTACACGGTTACAGGAACACGCAGAAATGCTTGCTCAGAAGGAGGAAGAAAAGGATGACATAATCGACGAAAACGATGCACTCAAGTTGGAGATCGAGGAGCTGCATAGAAAGCGCGAGGCTGATTTTGCCGAAAGATCCCAGAGCCGTGCTGCTTTCCTGGAGGAAAGAGAGGAGAGAGAGGCAGTAGAGGATGATTTAAATGCAATGAAAGACAGGCTAGCAGCTGCAATGATTGAACTTCAGCAAAAGGAAGATGAAGTCGACTTAATACACAAAGAAATGGACGAGATGGTAAGGGAACATCAGCGTATCGTCAAAGTGGTTGAAGATGAATGGAGGGGTGAGGTCGAGGAGGCTCGAACACGATTAGAAGAGCTACAGGATGTGAGTATATGTCTGTTTAGTTCGCGTCCTGGTCTAATCATCCCGCCGCAGGTTCTTGCAGAACGCGAATCAGAATGCAGGGAGCTTAGAATGAACATAGCAGAGCTCGAGGCAAACACGAATGAGTTGCACAGTAAATATGAAGCAGCTCTAGCGCAACTCGAAGCCGAAGTTGATCAGAAGGAGGGAGAAGTCGAGTCACTCAACGAAACAATTCAGAAACTTGGTAAACAAATCTATCACCTCGAAGATGAGATCGATCGAGATAAAGAGGAGATGGAGAGAATTCGAAACGACAACTCTGCAGAGCGTCAACATCTTGAGACTCAATGCGCTGTGCTAAAAAACGTGCGTATGTCTGGGTGCACAAAACCGAACCCGCTAACATTTTTTCCGTCATAGAAAAATGTTTCATTAAAATCGCAAGTACAGCAATTGACAGGGGTATATGAATCGACCTCTCAGGTGATTGACGAATATCGCTCCAAGCAGGAAGAATTGGCCCAGCATATTGAAGATCTCGTAAGATCTTTGGACTTGGAGCGAAGTTCACGTGAAAAGATCGAGAGTGACCTAGCTCTGGCGGAACGTGATCATGAGCTCGAAATTCGGCAGGAGCGGCGAGCTGCGGAGGTGAAAGACAACGAGCTTCGAAATGCGCTCGCAGATCTTGAACGAAGCCAGTCGCTTCTCTCTCAGAGAGAGAAGGATCTTGCAGCAGTGCAAGATGCTCTAAGGTCAAAGGAACAAGAGAGCAAATTACTTGGAGAAACACACACAACAGCACGTTTTTCTTTGCAATTGGAGGTTGAAAAAATGACACGTGATCTTGAGCGTGCTCAAGATGACTTGTTACGCGCAAGGAAAGAAGTGGAAGAGAAAGAAAGCAAGGTCAGGGAAAGAGAAGGAATAATTGATGGATTGCATGCTCAAAAACTAGAACTGAAAAGTCAACTGGCGACACAAACACAAGCGAAGTTGAATGTCTCCGAGAAGCTTGATAGCGTTCAGGCAACCTTGAAAGGATTGGAGAACGAACTTAATCATGCCAGAGGGAGGGTCCATGACTTGGAAGGACGACTTGCCAAAGATCAAAGAGAACTACTGGCGTCCGAGAGTCAATACCGCGACCAATTGACAGAGAGAAACACATTGCTTCTTACAATCTATCAGTATATGGATAAGATTCTCGGCGTAGATAAGACTCCCGTGAGTAGTCATCATCTATCCCCCACTGTTTCCCAGATCACTGATTCTGCGTAGAAGAAGGGCGGTCAAGCGGAAACGAAGCCTTTTACAAATTTCAGTGTTTTTCACGATAACCTGATTTCTCGATTGAAGGCATTAAGCCAGATACAGTTGGACTTTGATAAGTGTGTGAAGGAAGCGGAAGCACGATTCACGGAAAGACTTACTGAGATGAGGAAACAATCTGATCAGCGATGGAAGCAGCTTGACAAATTTGAAGCAAGCCTCAAAACTTATGCAGAAACCAAGTCTCAGTGGAGACGGAAATTCAGCACTAAGGAAGGGGAGATCGAAGCGTTAAAGGTACGTGTGGTAGCGGATCTGTTGTGCTACGCTCACTTTTAGTTGCAGACCCTCAACGCTGATTTATCGGCGCAGATAGCGAATGCCAAGCGCCCCATGACGACGGACTCAATGGAATTGAAGTCGTTGTCGGCTCGCGCCGCGAACGCAGAGCGTCGTTTGACCAACGCACAAAATCAACTGCTGGTGTCTGAAGAAAAGATCGCTGTCATGAATCAGCGAAATGCCGCGGCAGATACAAAATGGGAGGTGCGCGTCAAAGAATATGACACACGGTTAAAAGCGGCAGAGGAGAGGGTGAAGATTGAAAGGAATGGAAACAAAGAAAGAATACGCGAGTTGGAGAGGACCATCAGGTGAAATTTATCCCTTCTTACCATGTCGTACGAGCTCACAAACTTTCTCACCAGCCGCCTTCAACGACAACTAGACTTGACGCAAAAACGAAGTCAACAGCTTGGTGACGTGCTAGATAAAGGCTCATCTGGCTCTGCCTCTCCTGCCCGCTAATAACGAACGCTTCCACTATGCCCTGGACACCACATTTGATTCTGTCTTCTTAGTCCATTACTCAATATGCAATGTAACATCTACCCAGCAACTTAGTACCTCGTTATTCTTGCTACGATAAGCTTCGGTTTAATACTCCTAGATTAGGGTTTAATTTTCAAACGTCGAGCGTCTGGATCACAACGATGAATGGCTCCTTGCCGACCATAAGCATAGATCTTGTAAGTGTTCCACTTATATATCAACCGAAAATGTTCACTCGCAAAGACCCTTGACCGTTCGACAACCAAAGATGTATTGAATGGGATATTACATTCTATTCTATTTCACCGATTGTTCGGGACAATAAAGCCTAAGATGTTTGAAGTGCTAGATGTTACTATGGTCCGAACAATGTTTCTTTTCAAGCCATGATTCAAGCTAATGCCTATAGCCTGGTGTTTCTGACCCTGCCATAGAGCAGCTTGTAAATGATAAAGTAGAAGCGTTTTGGAAGGGTATGGAAAGTGGCTTCAACAAACACGGCCAGGTGAGCATCATGGGCATAGATGTCCATCTCCATATATCACTAAATGAGGTACATTAACAGATCAATGTCTTCTTCTCAGAGAAACGACCCAAAAAATCCTGGTTTCAAGTTTACATGGCTGAGGAAGAAGTGCCATGGGAGAAATGGTGAGTGGGCAAATCCAACGTCCTTGCCATTAAGTTCAGACATATGCGGCGTACAGGGTGGTGAACGTGGAACTGACGCAGTCGAAAGATGAAAAAGGTATGTTAATTCACCCACGAACAGCATGAGCCAACCTGAAGACGCCTGCCTCAGAGCGGCAAGCTTTCAATCGGGAACTTGCGGACACGCTAACCAAATCGCTTCAAGTTATGCTGATGCATACCGTGTCGGAGAGAGGAAGGACGGCCGTACCTCTGATCACGGATGCTGGCAGTATTTCGCCATTTCCTATCCGTATGGTAGTGAAGATAGGTGGCATCGAAATTGGTTGAACCACAATGTGTGGTCAACCTAGAGTGCGTTTGCTATATTTGGTGGAATGTTTAATGCTGAAGCGCTGACGGCCAAAAATCGGCGCTTCATCCTAGCAGACTTGATGATATTGTAAGGGTCGTAACACGCCAACTGCCTTTCCAACACAATTCGTCATGCAATACGAGTCGTCCGCGGACGTCCAAGGTTATTGCGTGGAGGTTATTCTAGCGGGCTCTGAAGTTCTAGCCCGATGAAATGCAATTTCGGACTTGGGATCAGCTGTTGAAGCTAAGCGCTCGGCATTACTTAACTTTGTGACATTGGGCTGCATTGAGATTTCACAAACGGCAACGCCTGTCGACCTGTAGATCACTAATGTTCCAATAGAATTTTCTCATCTCATCGCCAAAGAGGCTGTGTTGTCTAGACTAAAGCTAAATGCTGGCAGTGCTGAGCGCTGAGCCAACGAGCAAGTCAGTCCAGCCGGACTGCGTTCCGGCTGGCGATATCCTCGCCTCCGCCTTGCGTTCTACCACGTGTACTCCGCCTTTGATCTGCTTGCTTTTATCATGCTCCGGCCACTTGTCACAAATCCACATAATGACGTGAAGTCATAACTATTTCTAGTTGCCATTTTCAAGTTCATCTTCCATAGCATCAGTGTGAGTATCACGCTTCGGCGCTTGTTAAACCCCATTCTTACTGTCTCTCAGTTCGTCATGACAGACACACTCTTCCAGACTGACTCTGCGAGAAATAGGTCGGACAGAAGTATCTCGAATCAACATAGCCGCCGTGCGAGTCTCAACCAACATAGTCGTCACACAAGTTTAAGTGCTAGCGTTCGTTCATGGTTGTTATCTACACCGAACCCCCCACCGCCTCCGCCAGAGCTTACCATTACCCCATTGAGCGCTTCGCGTCCTCTTCCTAAACATCCATACTCCAATATGGTGCGATCCCAGGGGCCTTTCACCCTTCCGCCTTTGCAAGTGACGAACCCGTCGGAGGATGACTTTGACAATGTTGGTCATGATAGAGTCAGAATGCATGACGGGCTCGTGACCGAGGAAGTACGAAGAGGACAAAGGGATATGATGCAACACCCTGCGCAAACAGCCATTCGGGGCCAACCTCGTAACAGGTCGTTCGGAGGAGAATTTGTTCGTGGACTCAAGACACTTCCTAAAAAGGTATTGCGACGCCGTGGTAGCGCGGAAAAGCGACGGCCTGCGTTAATAGCTGAGGAGGCAGAGTCCACTGAAGCAGTTACGACCTTGCCCAGATATCGATCCAATCCATCCATAGTTGGTCCATCTATGGTGACGTATGTGCAAGCAACAGATATGCCTGTGCCTGAGCTGCACGACAGGCTTCCCGCTGATGCTTTGCGGTCAGTACGTCCTCGACATCCCAGCTATCGTGTCATGCCGCCGTCAGTGCATGGCCTGGCCGAGGAACAGTCTGCTCAAGTGTACAACATGCCTCCAGCGGATCCACCTACATTCCAGGAGTCCACCCCTCCTCCTGAGGCAGATCAAGCAACTACGTTAATCTACGACAACCCTGCTGATGTGACCTCAACAACTAATGGCCAGCCGCAAAGCCAGAGCCTTCGCATATCATATATATCACATCATACCCATGCTCCCACTCTTAATTCGGCGACACCTCAGTACGCCCCTTCGCAAACAGCATCCGATATTCAAGAAAACCCGGTCCCTGTAGTGGCACATCCTCCTTTATCCACAGATTATAGAAAGATGTCTTTGGCCTCCCATGACGCCGCATCGCCCACGACATTAACATCTTCCTCTTCTTTGGAGCCGTCATTCTCCGCAGAGCTTAGTCCCGTCAGAAGATTCCTTCACTTCCTGCATTCCCTTCCATGGGTATCCAATGAACGAATAACGTCCGATTATCATCCGGGTGGTGGCTCTGATCCCAAGAAAAAGCCTTTGGTGTCCTGGTACAGACGTGCTGAAAGCAGCTCTCGTCGGAACAGCGCTGCTCCTGTGGATCTGTTAAGTCCTGGCACTCCCGACTCGCGAGTGGAAAGACGCCTAAGTAATTCGAGCACTGCAGCTTATATTACCTCCCCAAGGTTGGAGACACGCAGGGTCCGGCAATCTCGCTCCCGACTGCAACCGCAGCGACACCAACATAGCCACGGCAGACATCAACGCCACCATCGCCACCATCACCATCGCCATCATCACGAACGTCATAGGCGTCGGCGTAGTTCCCCAGCAGCTGTAGATGATGAGGTTCAGGATGATTATAGGCACACCACAGCACCCCCGCCGGGCTATCCTTCGCCCTTTCAATATCCATATCCATATCCCATACCCCCAGCCGCGTCGCCGCGTGGCCCACGGTCTCATCGTTCGCCAGGATATCCCGGGGGTTATGTGCCGTTTCAGCCTATGCCACCTACGCCACCTGCGCATTCACCGCTTTATGTCTTTGCTACAAATCCACCATCACAGGGAAGCGACTTCGCTGATCCAGGACAGCCTATGTATGTCCTTCCAGGTGGATTTCACCCGAATCATCATGCAATGGCATCTCCATTTGTGTCAGATCAAGCCGCCAATATCTCGCCGGACTCCATTTAACATATATGCTAACCTAGGATGTAATAATTTCATAGTATGTAGGGCACATAGATATATCTATTTTGCAACAAACAAACGATGCATTGGGCACATATTAGCAGCTAGACGATTAGAGTAGGTAGAATTACTGTATGTATGTGTTTGTATGTGGCAACAAATAGTCGGAGGAGGCTTTACGTCACAATTCCAGACGTGCGTCGAAGGTTCGGGGAAGCAGCCTGGTCACATATTTGCGACAATTCTCTGGCAAATGCCAGCACATTAGCCACGCGGCCACGAGAAAATGCAGGCGGAGTCATGCTGTCCTTGCGGCATGTGCTTACATAAGGATGATGGACATGAGGCAAAAAGGCTTTCAGTCGGAACCACCTTTCCTCTCACCCGTCATGTCCCTCAACGTCCTTGGATGAATCTTTAAGGTGCGAGTCTGCTCTTCTTTGTGTTTCAAGCCTAACTTGAAATTGTGTTCAAGCAGACAGATTATACCAATGATTACCTCTCGCACTTCACCCATCTACCCAGACCCACTCCATTGCCGCTGTCAGGAGTTGGCGACTACATCACACGAATATGCGTGCACAACATCTGGAGATTTTTTTCGTCATACTGATCGCAGCGATTTCTTGACAAATTCATCCTTATCCCAGTGGAAACCCCCTTCACCCGCGCTGGCGTCATCGTGTAACATATATCAAGTTGTGGATCCTCATCTGGTAGATCGACCTATCTATCCGTCACCCCCATCCACAAGTTCCCAGCCCGGCCGTACTGTACCACTTCCGCACGACTGTTGTCAAAGGTGTGGTTCTGAACGAACTCCCGAGTACCAGAGTTGCTTGAGTGGAATTCTTGATTCGCCTCCGATGATAGAATACGGATCTCAAAAGTGTCAAGAGCCGCTCTCACCTCCTCCAACACTTCCGACTCAGACCATGTCTTTGCCTACCTCAGGCTGTGATCAGACACATTTTGGAGAGATGAATGCAGAAAATAGCATTAACGGCTCTTTGAGTCATCCCTTCTATCTTGCGGCTGCGAGAGATGGTATCCATCATTATCGCATGCTATCACCGCCACTCTCCCCAGAATTGGCTAGTCTCGATGTGGTGGATATTCCTTATCATACGTTTACACAGAGCAGCTTGTTCTTCCCGCATATTGCGCACTCGCCCTCGTTCTTCATTGAAAACGATTTGCAAATCCCCAATGCCGACAAAGGACAAGTTTTTGCCAACGTCTTTCAGACATATCATACGTCACTCAATTCGCAGAAAGTGATGGAAGACGTACATATTACACCTTTGGACTGTTTATCGATCAATTCTCCACCGAATTCCTCGGCTCCCGTGTGGCAGTTGGCGGACCTAGATGACTTTTCACATACCCTTTTTCCTGCCCCAGGATCACCACTGATATCTTCACCTACATCATCTGATCATGATTACGACGATTATGAAGAAGATTTTATGTCACCTCCCTCTTCTCCATCCTTACGATCGCTTTCTGAATTGCCCCTACTCGAGGACGAGGATGAAAGCGACAACCATCTACGTTTATCAAATTCCTACGAAGACAGGCTGATCGGTGATTCGGTGCCATCAAGCTCACTGAAGGATGTATATGATGCTGAAAGGGTTCCTGCCATTCGGTCTTTTCCAGGTGTCGAAACAGACGAGGATCTGATTCCTGCTGATCTTGCTTCTCGGTCATGGGCGCCTGAAAATTGCATCGTGATCCCTTCTCCATACATCACACCATCAACACTCATTCCCTTCCCCGACTCGATAAACTTGATTGGCTCGCAGCAAAAAGGCGATGCAATGGCGAGAAGCAACAACAGCTTGTTGTTAGTGGACCATCACGGGACAAGTAGTCCGCTTAGCAGCAGCAGCCGCATTGGTGCCGAGTTAGATCAGCTAGATCCTGCTCTTGTGGCCAGCGATGCAGAACTTGGGCGACTTCTTGATCTGCGAAGGCGTGCATTGGCATCAGAGAGACAAGCGAGGATGGTGGAAGCTCAGTACAAGACAATCAAGATGTTTCCCTTGCGAGATGTAGATGGTATCGGCTCTGGCATTGGAATCGACACCAATGATGGCTCAAGCGTCGTGGATGCAGATGGTGGACGTGTTATACAACCATACCTGGAGGAGGCACGCATGCAGGCTCTGCTGGCTATGCAAGCAAAAGCGACGAGAAGGCGGGAGAGGGAGAAAGTCAAAGAAATCAGCGCCTTGGTGAAAATCAATTTGACAAACCGAGGGGTCTCACTCAAGAAAGCCTCGCCTTATTCCTGTGCAACGCAGATAAGAAATGAGGATCTTGATCTGGACGGTATTTATTGCGCAAGTGATGGTTTCCTGCAAGACAGCGAAATAGATCATAGGTGTGGCCATCGTGGGAAATCGAACAAAGGCAATGTTACGACAATGCCACAACTGGTTTCACGAATGATACTGCGACGACGAGAAGCACTGCGTCCGCTGGCGCGACCGCGACTAGGATATATGGGCACGACTCCTCCAGAAGCATCTCGCGACCTAGGATCACGCCGATATACGAGCCAATCATACAGAAAGTCACCTCTTGCACTTGCAGCATCAACGGACCTTGACGAGACAACGATAGTTCATAGCAAGCACCTCGAATCGCAATACTCTCCTTTGCATTGGCACATGGACGTGGATCCATGCCCAGATTCTGCCGTCAGCAGCCTGGACGATCTCGACATTAGTTCAAAATTTGATTTGCTTTCTCTTTCGACGACCTAGCATTTGGATCCGTATCGCTCGAGTTGTTTTCCAATTTTCTCAACTATTACGCATTTTACGCGGTGACATACTGCTTTCGCCGCGGTTCGCTTCAATGTATTTCTACCTTCATGTCGGCGATCATTCACCCATTCTGTGGTACTACGCCTGTCAGCATCTTGGATGTTCAACGTGAAGTGCTGAACCGGCCTGCAAACGACTGTTCTCTTGCATTATGTAACAATATGACATGCCACAGGTTGTTGCATTCGTACTAATTTTCTCATTTCTACATCTTGTGCTTTCATCTACCTCATACTCTACTACTCTAAAATATAACACTTGGATTCATGCATCTAATAGGCAAACCCATCGTGGCAGGGCGTGCGTTAGTGAGCCCATGTACACATCCCAAAGAATGCTACATGAACAGTACAAAGTAACTTGAGGCTGAAAAAAAAATGCAGCCACCGCACAGACCATACAAAAATATGCGCAAACAGACCATTGGCAACTCAGATTGCGGGTGTATTCCCCCATTCAAGCCTTAAAAGCGTGGTGCCCACCTATTTTCTTTCCTCTTTCATCGTGCGGTGCCCCGTAAAGCCAATATTAATCTGTAAAAGATGACTAACGCCAACTCAGGGTTCAAGCGCTCTTGGGATGGATTGGAAAATGAACTGCACAAGCGACCCCGCGGTCGGGAGGAACCCAAGGACTGGAAAGACGTCCATTTGAGACCTTCATCAACTCGGGTTTCTTCAGATCGCCGACATTCTCGCGACTACGGTTCCGATAGAAAAGCGAGTGTCGACCGTCGTCCCGAGAGACGGGATAGAGACTCCGACCACAGAAGGGCAGCGGATTATGGTAGAGTCCGAGAAAGATCTAGGCGACCAGATGACAGGGAAAGGGAGAAGGGAAGAGACAGACATAGAGTTGTGAAGGATGGGAATGCTAATTGGGATGATCCTTCACCGAGGACGAGGAGCATATCTCCCAAGGCTACTAACGGACGAGCACCTCAACCAAGGGACGACTCGGAAAGAGAAGAAGGAGAGTAAGTGTCTAATGTTTGATAGAGAAGTCCTAGCTTAATTGCATCGGCAGAATATCGCCGACAGCTACTCCAGAACCTGTTCAAGAAAAATGCACGGCGGAACATCATGAACAAGTTACCCTACCCGACGAGAAAGCGAAAGATTTGGAATTAGAAATTGCACCTTCTCCAGAAGATTTGTTAGCTGCTCGTAGAGCGCGTCGTCAAGCTATTCTAGCAAAACATGCGAACGCCGACAGTACTGTTAATACATCTGGATTTAGCAGTGCGGTTCAGCCGCCTACAAAATTAACATCGTTTTCTGATCCCTTGTCGCAGAAGCATGTGGTGAACGTTACTGTTCAGCCATTGGATGCAGAACAATCCAGCTGTAATCCACAAGATGAAGAATTGAATGGTCAGTATGGCTTTGTGGATCCGAGATAAAGTCTTAATGTGATGACTTGCAGGAAAGCGGGAGTCCGTATCAGCTTCTCCTAGTCCACGTGATTTCATGCTCGTGGAGGACGGAACTCAAGTCAAATTGCAGGTAGGAAACGAAGGTGGAGAACAGGTTTCGGCTGCGGACTATGACCCCAGCTTAGATCGACGAGAGGATGAGCAAAAACGAATTTGGAATCCAGCTCACGTCCCGGAAACACTAGAGGAGGTTGAGGAAGAAGAGGAAGTTGATGATATGTTTGCTGTTACACCAATAAAAAAAGTGAAAAAAGTGAAAAAGACGATGGTGAGGATTGTAAGTTGGATTCATTGTTAAACAGGCTGAGATATTGAAAGGAAAAGCCAATTGTACCGGCTCTCATAACTACTGCAATGTTAGATTCTGCTGCTGACCCTGAAGGATATTATTCGGTCATCCTGGGCGAACAGCTAGATGGTGGACGTTATCAAGTCTTTTCGTCTCTAGGAAAGGGGATGTTTGCCAATGTTGTTCGTGCTCGTATATTACAAGGTGAAGCAAGTGAGATAGGGAAAGAAGTTGCAATAAAGATTATACGGTGTCAAGAATCCATGTAAGTGTGTAGCTTTTGAGATGGAAGCCGCAACCTAATGTTTTCAGGTACAAAGCAGGCTTGAAAGAGGTGCAGATGTTGACTAAGTTACGGCAAGCAGATCCAGAAGACAAAAAACACGTTGTCAGGCTCGAGAGAACATTCGAACACCGTGGTCACCTTTGTTTAGTATTTGAGTCATTGAGGTGAGGAGTGTTTAGCATTCTGGACCCATTTCCAATGCTATTTCAGCATGAACCTTCGAGATGTAGTAAAGCGATTTGGGAAAGACGTCGGTCTCAATATTCGTGCCGTGCGCGCATATGCTCATCAGCTTTTCCTGGCCTTGAGTCTATTAAAGAAAAATAACATCATGCATGCGGATATCAAGCCTGATAACATACTGGTATGTCATATGTTCGTCTCGGCTTGGAGACTCACCAATATCGGCAGGTAAATGAAGCAAAAACGTTGTTGAAGCTGTGTGATCTAGGATCTGCCTCGGATGCTTCAGAAAATGATATTACGCCTTACCTCGTTAGCAGGTTTTATCGCGCCCCAGAGATCAGTATGTTGGTATCGGTCAACGCTTGTACATTTTCTGACCCTATTGTCCCAGTATTGGGGGTTCCATATGATCCCGCACTAGACGTTTGGTCCGTTGGTTGTACGCTGTACGAATTGTACACCGGGAAAATATTGTTTCCGGGCAGAACCAATAACCAAATGCTGCTCCTGATGATGGAGTTGAAGAGCAGGTTTAATAGCAAGATGATCAAAAGAGCCAAGTTTGGGGATGTCTATTTTGATGAAATGGGCGCATTTGTGAGCGTTGAGAAGGATCGTGTCACAGGTGGGGTAAGTGTTTTTGATTTTACATCGCAACTGGCCTGATCTAATTGCATCAAGGATGTCATTCGAAAGGTCCACATAACTAAACCAACACGTGACCTTCGTGCACGTCTTATGCCTTCCTCGTCCATCAAGTTGAAGGACGACGAGAATAGGTTGATAATCTCTTTCATTGACCTATTGGACAAGTGTCTGGCGCTTGATCCTGCCAGGCGTATTAGTCCGCGGGAGGCATTGGCCCATCCATTCATTCGTGGCTGAGGCCGGCCAAGATACCACAATTTTTTGGGCGCAACTCTGAAGCGCAATACTCGACATAGCATAATATAGATGTATTTCTAGACATCTGCTACCACGTTAATGGTAATATTGCTGCACGTGACCGCGTGATAAAATGTTTATTCAGGGAGCGCAATGTCGAACGGACTTGTATCACTATTCGCTGGGTCGTCCATTCCGCTTGACCTCGTCACCGAGGCATGAGCAGGAGGGAGTCGCGTGCCTCTACTGGCACTAGGCAGAATGACGCACTGTTTGAGTACGAAGCGCGTATGTGCCGCCTTTACTCATTGATCCTTGCCTCGTCTTGTTGAAACTAGGTGGCATCGTTAGTGAAGAAGAAATTTCTCCATGCAAACAAAGCTATAACAAAGTAAGCAGAATATCTTTCTGTACAGTGATCGGATAACTCAATGTAAAGTTGATTTAATAGACTTAATTCGACACTTAGCATCCGCATAGAAGAACTCAACGCAGAATTATCTACCCTCTATGTCGAAAATTTACGGTTAAGAACCTCGGAAATAGCACTTGCTGCCCAACTCAAGCGAGAACGCGAGAGGTCACGAAAGTTGTTGGCCGACACAGAGACAGCTGTAAGTTGATTGAACATGAAAGAGATGATTATCTCGCTCAGTATAAGTCAAGGCCTTGCATTTGACAAAACGTCTTGAATCGCTTCGCCAGTCACATAAGATTGACACTTCTCCGCCTACACCCCCATCCCCTCCATCTCCCAAAGCTCGCCGTCCGACCACCAAGATGGATGTTCAAATCGGTCGCCTCTCCCGCCCACCGAATATACCAGAAATACACGAGGAAGACGAGCCTATTGTGTCTTCGTCCGATTCGGACTCCGGCAAGCTATGTCGCTCCCGATCAACGTCGAAATCACGATCTCCAACTGCACAGATGTCACGTCGGGCACGTCCTTCGCCACCACTACAGATCGATCTTAATATAGCTACGCACCGAAAGAAACCGTCGCGACAAAATGGTCTACTTGAGAATGTAAACAAGGAGTCTCTAATGGTTCCACGACCCTCCAGCCCGGCATTTGGTTCTCCTATACGGAAAGCAGCTGCACTGGCACAAGAGGACGAAGTAGATGAAGATGAAAATGTGGACATTTTGGATGAAGACAAAGAAAGGCGTGGAGTAAGAGTAGATCGTCACCGACGCGAGGCTAAGATAATGGACAAAGAGATTTTGGAGGACGCTCCGGCGATAGTGCGTTCCACTGATGGTCGATCTTCACGGGAGAGGAAACGACCAAGGGTCGAGGATGAACCGAATCAGAGTGAGGCAGAGCCAAAACAGCTGTCACGCTCTGCTTTGCAACCTATTGACAACAGAGGTCAGTGACTAGCATCCACGCCGCAACGACCTCTGATTGCAGACTAGTTCAAGATCAGGGGAATGCAGACAAGAAGGGGACAAAAACAACGTCGATGACATCAACGAGTAATATTAATATTAGTCGCGCACTGATTGTCTCACCCTCCAGCATGTCCGCGAATGTTGAACTTCAAGATGTAGGCTTGACTAGTAGAGAACGACGAGCTCGTAAAAGTGTTAATTATGCTGAGCCAAAGTTGAACACGTACGTCGTCCTTTTCCCTGTCCGAATCCGGCACTTGATGACACTTGTAAATGGAAATAGAAAAATGCGTAAACCTGACCCCTCCCCAAGCAGTGAACCTACATCGCGCAAGAAACGCTCATCCGCCGCTGCCATTATGACGACCACGATATATAAATATCGCGATCCCGACACGAAAGAGATTGACGATGACAAAATCTTGTCGAATCAGCAATTGTCAATTGAATGTAACCCAATCCAAACAGTGACGACGTTAACGACGACCGCTCCAATAGTGAGGAGGAAATCACAGCCAAGGCTACCATTGGACGATGCAGACGATAGTGATGGCGCAGAAGCAGATGAGGAATACATGCCCCCAGGTAGAGTCGACTGGATCAACTTTGAGGGAAGAAAACGAACGAACTCGTCGAGACGCATCACATCAACGATTTTTGGTTCTCCCGCAGACGATACTAGAAGACATAGCATGGCTGTGTGAAGGCTATTTCCATCGTCGTCAAACTCTTCCGTTGTGGGGATTTTATGAAATTTTACGTCACACTGGCGACTGCCAGTCTCTCTGTTACGAAGTCCATATCTTTGTCATAATGACCGACTATGCGGTCTGGATGGGTACATTCAACGTAAATAGTGCTACTTCCGATACATAATGAGCAGAAATACAGGTTTGCACTCGCGATTGCGAACGATATGAAAATAAAAAATGCAGGCGCTGACGGCTTATCTAAATCATCGATATAATCCAACATCCTCCTCCAACAACTTGACAACATCCTCAACTCTTCGATCGACATCGAAGTGGGAGTTGTAATCTGTTCTCGAAGGCGCTGTGCCTTCCGCGCCGACTCCCTTCTGAGTAGACGTGAAGGGAGGATGAAAATCGTCGCCATTGGCATCGAGAAGATTAAAAAGATGAACCTGTGATTTTGGTTTATTCAAGCCTTCGGCTTCCAAGACGCGTTCTCCAGCAAAAGAGCCAAAGACATTATTTTCGACGTTATCCGTGTAAGATTGGGGTGGCACATTGTGCTGAATGATTATTCCTGGCGAGCTAGTCGGCCGTGCGACTGTCGAGGGGAGAAGGCCGTGGCCCGAGAACGAGCGGCGTACACGAGCCTTGGTGGCTGGCGTTCCATCGCGCACTTGAACGTTCCCGGAAAAGATCAGGGGCGAAGAGAATGAAACATGAGGTATGGGAGGTGGCTTGCGACGGCCAGGCTGTGGTGTTGATGCAACTAAATGTGAAGGAAAGGATGGCGGTAGGAATGACTGGAAGCAATAAGAAATCGGATAGGAACTGAGGATTGGTCTGTAGATTGGTCTTGTGACGACTACTTACATTCGTCCGCTTTGCGACTTTGAAATCCAAAGGGGTCTGCCTTGCCTGTGACTTGTGAAAGTTGGATCCTTCGGCGAAACCGTTGGCCATCTCTATCGTCTGCTTCCACGACTCCACTTTTTGTATTAGACAACTCTCATCGAGATATTTGGAATCCACCCGCGTGATGGACTGTCCCCGACCGCCACGACTTTCGACCCGGGTACCCAGCCATCTGTAGCCCCCTCGCGTGGTGGCCAAGCGACATAGATGAACAAGCTGCGTCCACCCACCATCTGCCGGATCCCCGTTGGCGTCAAGAAACGCCGCAATGACTAGCTTCCTGTGAGCTGTGTTCGGCAAATCAAGGGATTGCGGAATTTCTGTTGGTTGCTTGAAGTGCGTCAGGGCATCGCGCTTTTTGGAAAGATAAGCGGCATATTTCTCTGGCGTTCGAGGCATAGCATGACAGGAGCAACTTTTCAACAGTAAACGTTAAACCACGTGGCAGCTACACATTAAATGCTACTCTGCGACCAGCTGACTTGGACCCTCCCCCACTGCCTGAGCCGGCCCTTCTTTCTTGTCTACGCTTTTTCGTCTTTTTCACCTTTTGCGCAGCGAGCTTCGCCATTGTCTCTTTCTTTGCAATCGTTGATGCATCCTGCTGCCTGGTACAAGTATACTCACCAACTTTGCTTGTGACGATTGTCTGGGGGTTGAACGATCGTGTCCCGCTTGCGTTGTCTACCAATAATTATAACTACGACAGAGCAAAATGAGCATCAATCGCGCACTTGAGCATGCCCCTTTTCCAGCTTCTGCTGTAACTTCTGTTCCTGGGCAATAATGATTGAAGCTGCTAACTCTACGGCGCGCTGCAAGTTAGTGCCTGTTGTCAATCAGATTGGCTTTGAGGAATGTCTAACCCACATCTTTCTCGAGAAATTGCTTTCGGGCTCTCATCAACTTCTCGTCACACTCACTTTGCATTGACTAATTTGAGCTTCTTTAGTTGATGCAAAGTCAAATGATGGTCAAAAATATTGTAACGATTTTTCCTATTAGACTACAAATGACTTGGGTTTGACTATCAAATTTTACTGAGCGTCACATGCGTCACACATTGCTATCGATGTCGTCGGAAGCGCCAGCCAATGCAGAGGGATATGGACCTCTGGAAATCTCGAGAACCACGCGCTGCGGAATTTTGGCTGGGTTTTGGCTGGGCACATTTTTGTCCGTATGTGCCACAGGTTATCTCAATATCTGCTACGTACTATGTAGGCGTTAAACTGCATCTTTTCTCGTTTGCGTCATGCACGTCTTATCTTCGGTGTCTTCCCATTTATTGGAGCTACTTTAATTACTGGAATAAGTGAAAGTTCAGGATTCATCCAGTCGTGGCTCAGCATTGTACTTAGTTTTTGGCAACATCTAACTTTGGAATATAGATTCCGCTCGGTTTTGGAAACGCCATTCTGCAAACGATGCTAAGTATGCTATTCAGTGCTGAACAGTTCACAGTTGCACTACTTGCCCATTTGCCAGGTATGACACTTGCTTGCTCTACGTCTCTGTATCGAAAACACACTAGAATATCATATTGCGATGGGAACTGGTTTTGGACAACTCTTTTTAGAGGACTAGATATAATCATCCAGTGTTTATGTTTAGCACAGCTTCTGACTTGACAAGGGCACAGGCGTTGCCGTGGCTTCTGCCCTCTTCCAGCCAGCCCAAGTTAGATGAGGAGCTTCGCGCGCATATCAATGGCCCTGGAGCTGAAGAGGTACGCATCGAGTACTCGAGAGACTCCAAAACATCATGATTAACATCGCTTTGACCTAATTAGTCGTTAACCTGCCTCCACCCCTACAACAAATAGCAAGAGATGCATATGACACAGGCTTGAAACCTGTTTTCACTTTCGCCGCATCATCAACGCTTATGGCTTATCTAGTTCGCATACCCGTAACTTTGCGCCCGATTTGCAATGCTCCAAGCTGACGATACAATCACGTCCCTGGAAAATACCTGGAAAAGCGACAGCCAATAATCTAACAAGGACGAGGCGAGGCTCCAAGTGATTAAACAATCCAATGCCTCTTTAAACTACTGATTAAGAGTGATATTACATCCGACTGTTTGACTTGGAATCTCCAGTCCTCCGTAATTTGAAAGTACGACATTAAATGACCAATGTCTGATGGGTTGTCAGGATTTCTCTCAGAAATGTAGCGGCCTGTTGAAAACGGCGTAAGGACGGCTGTGGTTCTAGTCCCTCCTCTTTCCTCTTCAGAGCATCTGCTATCACTGCATGTGCATCGAACAGCTCGTAAATGTCTTCAGCAATTTGATTATCTGCTTCGGTCTCTTTCTCGGGTCCAAGACTGTGTGAATCAAAAAAATCCTGAGTGTCTTCTGTAATAACATTTTCATCGTTCTTCTCTTCCCGATGTTCCAAAACATATCCAGTAAGTGGTTGCTGACTGTTCTCAAAAATTTCTGTTTCTGCTTCCTCTTCCAAGGGCTCAGGGACAACGTCTTCGTCGTGCCGGATGTCTAACGACAGGGTCTTGTTATCCAGTGCCTTCTCGTTAACATTTTTCGTATCCGGCGTATCAGACGCCAGTTTCACAGGACTGATCGTTCCGCTCGCGCGGCGAGCTTCTCTTGTGTAAGCTTCAGTGTGCCTCCCTTGTTCGACGAGCCTGGTGAACTGACTAGCACGAGTCTTTGGTGGAGGAGAGTAATCTGACACACGCTCCTCGTCGGATAAACTGGATATACGTAGCCGGTGATCTGTACTGGTAGGCTTGGACTTGCGACGCATACGACTGGATGCAGAAGATATCCCTGCTTCATTTAGCATCAATTTTTCAGCCTCCTAATAAACAGAAAATCATTTGTTAAAATGTTGTTTTTTGTAAAATAGTGGTTTAACCTACTTGTTCTGCCTTCACTTTCATCAGCCTCAATATCTCATCTGCTCTAGCTATACTATTGACGGTCTGTAAAATTCTTGATACCACATCTTCCGTAAATCCGTGATTGGTCGACATCATCGTAATTGCTTGTTGGATTCCAAGGGTAGTTACTAGTGACTGGTCTTGCGTTGAGAGTTGCAATGATATAATGGGTGATTGTTGGGAACTGTGCAACATGGAATGGTTCGCTGCAACGCTACCACTGCGAGAGGAAATAGTACTTTGACGTGGGTGCGCCTTTCTCCTTCTCTCCTCGCGAAGGTCAATATGACAATTCTGTTCATCACCTGGATCCATTCTAGCCGTTTTCGGGCTATTTGCAGACCTGTTCCGGCCAGGCTCAGGGTGATGGGGTTGCGCGCTGGATGAATGCACAGGAATTCGCTGTTCATCGTTATGATTTCGTGACTTCACATGACGAGGATAGTTTTGTAAAGCAACCGATTCCGTTGATGTTGTCCCAGCAACCTCACAAGTCTCCACGGGGAATGACTGACGATGTAAGAGACGAGTGGACTGATGCTCCTCTGAAATAATTCGCGCTAGCGAAGATACGGAGCCGCCTTGATCGCTGTGTTTTTGTTTAATTCTTTTGCTATCCACCGTGGGTTGGTCATGCCCCCCGCTATCCTTCCGATGCAAGTTTGCGTTGCTGTATTTCTTCCGCACTTCTGGGTTTCCGTCCATTTCATTCGTCCGCCCCGACCGTTTTTCCCCGTAATCCAGAGCTGTTCTCGATGAGTGGGGAGTACGTAGACCTCTAATGGGAGGCCAAGTAGAAGTATCCGCGCTAGAACTAGGAGACCGTTGTCTGTCATTTACCGGCGTCCTTGGTTCGCTACCATTATGCGGCGTTGCGGCAGGAGGCGGACTGTCTGAACTCTCGGAATCTGTACACGTATTGAACTTCCGTGATGTTGTCGCGAACGTAGTTGAAAACGGTCCCTCGATAAGAACAGGGGGTCGTCGCCTCCTAGACATTTTTATCCTCCTATCGGATGAACCACGCCGATCTCCAGGCGGTATCGCATCAGCCTCTGGCGATGTTCGGAAAAAGTCGTCTTGGTCGCACTGGCAGTATATTTTCCCAGGTTTGTGATTATTATTTCTTGACCCCTTTTCGTCGTCGGATACACGATTAGAATCAAAAAGCGAGTCAAAACTGTTGTCTGAATGTGGCAAAGGTGAATTTATGGCCACTATCTCGGTTTTTATGACAGGGAAAGAAGGTACATTTTCGTCTGCTGGTCGTACTACCTTCCGATTCCTATGTCAAGGTCAAATAAGCGAATCTGTAGATTGAGGCGGTACAGACTCAGATGTGTTTGAACTACCATTTCCCAGTAGTTGAACAACTTCTCGGCGTTCATCCATATCTTCGTCAATATGTTTTTTGGCCGAAGGCGGTCGTTGCCTCGCTGCATTTTGCTCAATCCCGTCATCCTGTACCAGAATCTTCTCTGGTTTCCTATCGTTTTTACCACTCCTGCTCACTCGAGGAGTGTGTTGCTCCGTGTCAACAAGCTTGTCTGTCACCTTCCGGCGCTTGTTGACGTTTCCAGGTGAGCCAGGTGATGCTCTCCCTCTCTTTTTTGAATCTGCTTGCTCTCTACTCGAACCCCCTTCTGAGCCATCCTTCATCTGGATGGCCACCTCTCTCTGATAAGCTTTGATTTTCTTGTCAAAACGCTGGCCATTCCTGACATAGTGGTCGCGCCAGGATTGCCATGTATGTCTCTTGCTCCATGGCCATCGACCGTCCGTCTGTGAATCAACAGATTATGAGTATGTACCAGTGGTGGGGGATGCCGCACACATTGCTCGTCAATTGTATGTAAATGGCGTTCCCCTTGCGCGCCTTTCCGTCTGGGTTGTATGTCGCAAGATACTTGATTAGACGGTTTTCATCGTCTGAAGAATACGGATTGCCATGCATCGCGAACACGGTGGCCAACACGTCGCGTCACAAGCGTGACGTCGTGCCCATTTCGGGCTTCGACAGCGATGTTGTCCGACGCTCTTCCCAATGCACTCCGCCTTCTCCTTTCATCCCTTTTGTACCCCGCATCTGTCTTACAGACACCTCTTCGGTTTCATCTTCGCCATGAACATGCTGTGGCTTCTTCAAACCATACAATATTTGCCGATGTGCCCATGAACATTCAGCAATTGAATCTGTCTCCATTCGCCGTGAATACGAAATCCATTAGAACCTATCGTCCGTCTTCACCCTCAGCCCACTTCGAAGCGAGACATAACTCTCTACGACATTCACAAAGCACTCTTTTAGATTGGTGGGATGAAGACATATTGGGGCCAGACGTCGAAAACAGGGAAACCTTGTTAACGCTTGCGAAGATGACTTACGATGCATACCTGGAACCAAGTGACCAGGAATGGTATGAACCGGATACACAGTGGAATAAGGCTAGCTCTTCCGATACTCGTTCCATGATGTGAAAGCTTACATTGTCAACAGAGCCATCCATTTGGATGGGAACCAGACGCTGACGGAATGCGTGGCCATATATTCGTGTCCACAGATAATTCAACCGTCGTTATATCTATTAAAGGTACCTCCGCGGGATGGATTTTCGGAGGCGGTGGCCCAACAGTGCATAAGGATAAAGTCAATGACAACCTATTGTTTTCCTGTTGTTGTGCCCGCGTAGGACCAACATGGTCAACCGTATGCGACTGCTTCTCCGGTAGCAACCGTTGCGATCAAACTTGTGTCGAGAATGCCTTGATTAAAGAGAGCTTGTTCTACCCCATGGGCACGGTAAATAAAACCATTGTACTTCCAACGTTGACCTGGCTCATATTTATGCCTCAGAATTTATATAATAATGTAAGCTACATGTACCCACACGCGAACATTTGGATTGTTGGGCATTCGCTTGGTGGTGCTCTTGCATCCCTAGTGGGTGTAACGTTCGGCACACCAGTCGTGGCGTTCGAAGCTCCGGGAGAAAAATTAGCTGCCAAGCGGCTGCACTTACCATCACCGGTAAATTACTAACATATAGCCTCGTCATGCTGCTGAGAAATGCTGCAGCCTTCAACCCAACACATAACTCACGTCTATCATACAGCCGACGTAGGTCACCTCTAACTGTTAGGTGGGACGTTGTTTACTGGTCTTCATAGCCAATCGCAATGGGCACGTGTAATGGTATTAGATCGAGTTGTGCATTGGCTGGCTATGCGATGGAGACTCGGTATAACATCCATATCTTTCTGACATGCCAAATAACAATTTTTGTCAGGTGTCATCTTGGCAAATCAATAGTTTTCGACACTATCGGAAAGCTGAAATGGAGTGCAGACGTACGGACCCATACCATTAAAGCGGTAATTGAGCGGCTACTGACCCAGGATTGGGACCCGGATAACAACAGAGCGGTTCCAGTGCCAAAGCCAGAAGACGAATGTCAAGTCAGTGATCCCCGACTACATCATATATTCTGAACTTATTTTTGGTAAACAGGAATGCGATAAATGGAAATTCGGACAATACAAGAATTTTACCCACTGAATTAGAGAATGGAACATTTATAGGTAATAATGAAAATTAACTTTTCTTGCACAAGGCTACAATTGCACAACGATACCTTAACCCTTGGACTAGTCTAGAACGCAATACGTTATAATATCAATACACAATCCAGCATCTTTAAGGCGCAATGCAGGACTGGCATAACCACGCCGTTGAGTGCTCGATTTCATTTTTTCCGAAGATGCGCGGTAGGCGCCAGCTACGAGAGCACTGCCAACCATGACTACTTGAAGAGAGCCAGTGGTGCGGGTCGCATCACGATCTACGTCCCGCACAGCTTGCCAACGACGCCCAGGTTAACACTGAACGCTGGCCACCAGCATGGACATCATAACGAGCTGGTTCCGCGTGTTCTTAGCAGCATCCAGTTCGTTCAGAAAGCCGTACGATATGCGAATGATAGAGATCATTCTCCCGTGCACTGCACTTTGGTTCTGCCCACGTAACCATCTTGTTGGAAGTTGAATTTTGACTGGATGCGACCGGATGATGGGGTCGGAAGAACGTCCACGCCGTCTGAGTCGATGAGATCATCATCGGATGTGTTGTTTGTATATGACAAGTATCTGCACTGGCTTTGTTCATGTTAGCAGCTCCGGAACATCTCCGATTGCGGCGTACTAATCTAAAATGATTCATCTTGCATGGATAGGTGTGGAGCCTAGGAAATAGGTGTGCCAAAAGCTATGCAAGTGGCTCTAGAGTGCTAAAGGGCCAATGGTGTGCACTGCCATCTGTACACCAATGCATGCTTGACGAAAATAAATTGTACAGGTCATCAGTTGCTGTACCAACCTGCTCCATGCATGGCACTTATTTAAACCAGGTCCTTGAGTCCTAGAGCTGCATATTAAACGGATGCACCTCTATCTCAACAAGCGCTCTCACCTAAATAGCTCGTACTATAACGAGGACGACCAGGTATTATACAGGGTCGAAACGCCGAACAGGTTCTTTAACAGAGTTGCGACAATCACAAGTACCCGCGCCGGGCCAGGTTCCAGCGGAACAAACGTAGTCCCCCCACCAGATTATTCTCCTCCTCAATATGAACACATTTGTGACAATGATGTGAAGGAAGACATCGAGTATGTCGAGGTACCCGATGATGTTGATGAAAAAGAACTTGAATCAGAGGCGCCGGACGTGGACGCTTTGCTGCCCGATGGGTCTGCGCACCTGGCCGTTATTCAATTTGTCAACATAGGTTCATCGAAGATAAGATATGGTGGAGAAGAACACGAGACGAGTAAATTGTTGACGAAAAAGGAGTTAAATTGGTTCGGCCGGTGGGTACAATATTTACGATTCTTCAGGCCACAAGTTCACAATGCTCTGCAGGAGTCGCGTATTCACTGGGCCCGACGGATTCGAATACAAATGGACCTTAGGATTCAGTGTACCAGAGGTACGTTGTAGCCAATGCGTTAATGGATTTTTTTCACCAAGGACGTATTATGGGCAGCTGGTTCGCAATGACGCAGCACGGACACCGATTGCGCGTTTCCACCGTCGATGCCCTGGGATTTTTCGAAAGCAGCGACCAGCATCGTTGGAGATCTTCCCGGAAGGAATGCATATGATTGACCTCATCATGGTCACATTTGTTTATGTCCAGAAAATACGTAACGACAACGAAAGAGCGAGCAACCCTAACATGTACTGCTGCCTACTTGTAGTCTACGAGATCCATCTGTTACATTGTCCTATATGATATATACAAGGCATTTAATATTCGGCCAACTGGATCACCTTGCCAATGCCGGAATAGGGCGATTTCTTCCTCCTCCCGAGTAGTTCGACTTCAGTGCTGTCAAAGAAAGAGTATCCCGCTATGGCCATTAGAATGACACAGATAGTGGTGAGAGTATCCCAACTCACGCAATTGCACCTCTTCATCCTCATCAGAGTAACCGTTTATTGGTCTGCCAGTCTTGGAGTCTCTAAGTATCCCATGATGATCCACGAACGGTGCCGGGCGCTCGTTTGCAGATCTATGAAGCTGAATCAAGATACGCTGAATCTCATAAAGGTAGCCTTGCAATGTGTCAAGGAATCGTCTGGTTTGGAGATGCTTCGATGTTCCCACGCTGCCAAGATATGAGGATTGGCGTGCTCAGTCGATACACATCATACGCACAATGATAAACCATTCTCTTTGATGATGTATCCAATTCCGTAGCCATCCGCAGCCACTGGTCCGAAACCGAATAACCGCAAAGCAGGATTGCCACAATTTGACGTAGAGATGATCGAAGTGCAAAGATGGGCCCAACCAGGGTCAGTGAAGATAGCAGGCATCCTGGCATTCTCCGTACGCTTGGTGGGTTCTGATCCCGGGGGACCATCTGCGTGCTGTGAAGACAGGGTCGCAGATGATGTAGAAGCGGGGGACGCTGCATCCTCCGCTATCTCCCGCTGCAAAAGACAGTAAAGCGCATAGAGATGCCTAAGCGTATGCTGTGAGTAGTGTTCATCCAGACGGGTATTCGCCTATACCTATCTTGCCCCAATCCCTGACTACATTCCTTAGTCAGCTTGACATGGTTAGCACATGCCTTCCTCAGTGCTGTGATCTTCTGCTGTGCAGTAGCCTCCGAGTAAAATACCTTGTAAAAAGACGTGAAGCTGTGCGGAACATGATTGAAAGAATAAACATACTTTCGTGAATTCCATGCTGTCCCGCTGAACAGATCTGATCGCTTCTGTACGACCGTGCAGGAATGACTTTGTCATTGCAGGCTCGTACACGCACTCGACCCGTCCTATATCATGCGTTGAGATAGGGTCCGATGGCAAAAAGAGTTCATTATATGTACCATATAGACCAAAATAGGCTGCCTGAAATGCCATTTGCACGAATGCGTCGGGGCTGAGACCATGGCTTGTGATGAAGTTCTTTCCGTATTCTTTGAATTCCAACGATTGGCAATCGTTCTGGCAGATTAGATCACTCAGCCTAGTCTCGGCAAACCGGACGCTGGCCCGTAGTTCAGGGGTCAAATCCCACTCCAGCTTCTTAGGCGTCGTGTCGATTCTTTCAGCAGCCGTAACACTCGCAAAGCTGCCGGCCTGACCTCGCGGAGGCTTGTACGATTTGGCATGAGGTGAGAGAGGCGCGTGGAATAGCGTAGGGGCAGACGGATTTATTGAGTGCGCTAGGAGCATGAGACTCTGTGTGTAGATGTCTGCAGCATACCTCAGGACGGTATGGCCGTCCACTCCTGTATGTTCAAAATTGATTCCCGCAGCTCCGTCCGCGCAAACGATAATTTGAAGCTGGCAAATCCAAAGTCTTTGCACTGTGAGCCACTGAAAAGAAAACGGCACACACCTTGTCGTACCAGCGGTTAGTGCAAGTACCAACTTGTTCTCCATTCTGCAGGTCATATGTGCCACACAGAAAATTGCTACAAAGGTCTGCCAAATTGTCTGGCGCTGCGTCATCTAGGCACACTATAAACAGCGCATTGTCGACTATTTGCAAACACGATGAATCGTTATTGTCCTTCTCAAGTAGTTTGCGCAAGGAGGACCATATTCTACGATTCTCGGTTGAAAGGACACCTATAGCACCTCGCGCAGCTTCATGTTTTTCGATCTGGTCTGCATCTTGAACAATAGCTTGCAGATTCCGTAAAACCTCTCGTTCCGTCAAGAGTGGTCGATTCTCATCATCCAAAACATCGAACCAATCTGCCCTCGGATCTAGGCTTGCAGTAATGGAGCCAAGAGGGACACATACAGAATTGACCTCGTCGTAGCACAACAATATGTCTAGAATTGGGATGGACGTCCATTCTGCAACCCCTCTAGAAGATCGTGAGATCAAAAACGCATTCAGGAACTGGACTGACATCAGTGGGTATTCTGGATGTGCCAAACAGCCTTAAGTATTGTTCCATATCGAGCGGAGTTCCGCGCACGGTATCAGGCTCCAATATACCTGCTCTCAAGTCGTGGACAAAACCTAAGGAGGAGACAATGAGAGTCGCTGCTCGTGGTAGCTGGGCACCGCGATCTGGGTTGGGTTCATTCCTGTTGCACGGGTGCGTTATATGAATGCGAAGCAAAAGGACACATAGACACACTCGAGGACGAAGAAGGGGTTGAGAGCCAAGACGACTGGATCACTGTGGGAGAGGTACGATTCATACCTTTGGACGAGAGGCAAAATCAAGATTTGATCGAAAATACTTGATAAACATATTACCAAAATTCCTCTATGTAGCTTCGAGGCAACGAATCTCAGCGTTGGTAGCCAAAAACCATGGTTCAAAGTATACCTAGCCCTATCTTTTGCGTATTCCTTCAACTTTTCTTGTATGCGAGGACCATCGTTTTGGAGAAAATCCTGGACTGCTGCTTTCGTCATTGCTTGTTCATGTTCATCCTGGAGACATTCGAGAGCCCTAAGATAGCGCCGACAGGTATCCTCCAGAGGAGGAACCGGCAGCTTTGGAAGCATCTGCTGGAGAGCAAAGGTGCGGCCAAGATCACTGGTGGGCGCGGGGGGAAGCAACATGACGGTGCTTCCTATCTTAGCGAGTTCTGGACATGGCGCTCAGCGTTTCACATGGGCGATGAGCATGTCAATGTGTTACGTAATATTTTATGAATGAGATGGGGCAATACACATGTGGCTGGTCATACATATTGAGCAAAGAAGGGTATCAGTGACTGTGCCAGTGTATAGCTGAAAATCAACTTGGGTCCAACCACAAGGATCTGGATGACCAAGCGTGAGTTGTGGAATGAAATTGCCATGGTGGAACTCACCTTTGGCGTAAGACCCTTGAAGAAAGCAGTTGGTCCTTCGTGTTTGATAAGATCCCTGACGACAGTCATGCCAGGTACTTTGTGCTCAAAGTTGGCATTTTGGATACGTGTCTTGACCGTATCAAGCGGGGCAGCGACAGTAATCGATGCAACAGCTCCCGCTATGGAAGCAATAAAATTTTGCGTCCAAGTAGCCTTGGAGTAGTCAGACACGCCAAGGAAATATTCCTTTGTTGCAGCTGACGCGCCAAAGAGCTGAACGGGCACGCAAGTAAGAGGCATATACAAAATAGATCGGGCAGAAGTGCTTACAGCGAAACTGCCAGGGGCATTACGTCCCATGGTCCAACCCCATCCCCGATATAGCGCCGAACCTTCCTCCATGAATATCCGGACGACCCCTCGACCTCGGAATGCATCGGGATTGACTTGGCGCTTAATTTTTAGAACGTCTAGTGGAAGGAGAACCTAATTCGATTGTGGGTCGACATGTTTAAGATGTGGAAAATGAAACCAACGTACAACCTCTCCTATGCCCGTCAAACTGAAAACAAGAGTAAGCACAATATCGCAAGGAAACCAAGAACGAACCTTCCAGCTGTGGCCTGCATCATCAGTTTACCCTTGCGTTCACCGAACAAGTTGGTGAAATTGGTCTTGTAATGTCTGGTGATTATGTCGTTGAACCATGGTTGTCCACCGAACTTGTACACGCGCTGCGAGATTTTGTAACCGGCAGCATAACCAAGACCAGGGAACAAAGACAGTAATTTGCGGCCTAGTGGGGCAGCGGCTGCGTCGCGGAAGACGATGGGTGATAGTGTAGAGAATGAAACCTATTGCTGTTCCATACGACATATGAGTATTGGGAACAGAAGTCGTTGGTACCTTGGCTTTGTTACTCATCAAACGTTTTGCAACTGTGTCCACTGGATGGAAGATGAGGAGTTCGGCTACGCCTGCATATGATGTTCGTTGCAATCAGAGTCGGAAAGAGCGTGGCACGAACCGGAGGCGCCTGAGCCCAGTATCCGAGCCGCGCCAGATTCTTTCCCATTGCCTGAGGATGGTGGGGGAGACATGGTGGTGGATGCCAACTGGCCGCGATGATATTTTTATTTTATTTTTCAAAAAGTCACAAACAACGTCAAATAGCCGATCACTAACATACCCAGCTACATACGAGGGGCTTTAACATTCCCTCTGTATCGCACTTCAGCCCATCGTCAACGGATAGGAAATACAGAACAGACCTGTTGATCATGGCACTTTTGTGTACACGCAGTTTTTCCTCCAGAGCAGCGCTCTGGCCTTTCGACACGGCAATGAGCTCACGTGCCAGCCGTTCCTCCAACGTCCGGCCTGGCTTGCTGTTTGAAGCCTGCAAAATCCACTGCACAGCATATCGCGTACGTTGCTTTTCGCTGAGCGGCAGAGGCGTCGGTATTGTCTTGGCACCCGTTCTGTTATTCACCATGCGCACTGCGGGCGAAGCGAGCTCAATGGCTTTGCGAAGAATGGGCAGCGGTGATTCACGCGTCAGGGTGTGGATGTAGAGAAGTGTTTTGGAGGTGACATGCGACGCCTTCGCCCTCCGTCCGTTCCGCATGATGTTGGATGTGAGATAATGCAGAAGGGGGTCTTCGGCCGGCGGAATCTCGAGTGTAACAGGCTCGGACAGCGAGGGCCGAGTGCAGAGATCTATTCCAAAAGTGCCCATCGCATCGCTTAGGACATGCGTCTTGGGAGGGCGCCTCGCCGTCGACAGCGCTCTGACCGTATTTTGAAGCAAGCATGGACGTGACATTGTCACGGTGTGACCTGGCCAGGGTTTGCCTGAACGATCGCTTCTGAAGCATTAACTTGCTTCAAGCCTCCTCCCTCTCCGACGGCGTCCGCAATGGTATCCTCGCTATCTCAGCAGTACGCATGTCAGTCCTTGCTGGCGCATTCCCTTCCAGCTGCCTTCCTTTTCCCTGCTCTCGTGCTGACTCTTTCGTTTATCTAGTCCGTGCGCAAAAAATCATTGGCCTTGTCGGGGGCACTCCAGACTACGCTCCTCTGCCGACGTTCGTTGTTCCCGACGATCCAGCACGGACATCTATCTACAGCGCCGATGGGCGACTGTACGCTTATGCCTTGCCAACAGTGTGCGTGTCCTGCCTCGTGCTCATGTAACCCTGCACGCTTCTCACATGTCTTCGCTTAATTGATTAAATCTATCGATAATTTGATTGCTCATATCTGATCGCCATAGCGTGCGGATATTCCAGGCGGAGGGTGCTCAGGTTCTACAAGAGCTTTCCGTCCCCAATGTGATAGAATTGCATTTTTCACCCCGCGGCACATACCTGTCTACGTGGGAAAGACCTGGTATAGCGTATTCCAACCCAGCATCGCCATCTGCTGACCTTGAATCTCGGCAGTGAAATCAGAAGACGGTGCACAATACAAGAACCTACGTGTCTTCTCTGTTTCAACAGGCGAAGAGCTCGTTTCTTTTACCCAGAAATCGCAGGAAGGATGGAATCTCCAGTTCACAATATCCGAATCCCATGCCGTCCGACTTGTGGGCCCAGAGATACAGGTGTATCGCCCAGCGGAGTGGTCCAATGGTATCGTCGACAAGCTCAAGATTGAGGGTGCAACAAGCGTTTCCCTTAGCCCGGGGTTGAATCCGTCCGTGGCCATCTTCGTCGCCGAGAGAAAGGCAGGCTCTAAGATATTGAATGCTTTAAATATAGCTTACATTTGTTTAGGGGGCTCCGGCCAGCATCAAGGTGTACGGTCTTCTGACCCTCAATAGCCCACCAACATGTCAAAAAACATTTTTCAAGGCTGATCGATCGCAGATGAAATGGAATACCCTTGGAACACTAGTTTTGCTTCTCACACAGACTGATGTTGACAAGTCCAACAAGAGTTATTATGGCGAAACTGGCTTATACCTGCTAAGCGCTGCCGGCAACTTTGACTGCAGAGTCAATTTGGATAAGGACGGACCTATCCATGACTTTGCATGGAGCCCGAATTCCAAGGAATTTGGCGTTGTCTATGGTTGTAAGTTCTAATCCTTTTATAATATGCTTTGGTTTCACCATATTAATGCAGACATGCCTGCAAAGACAAAGCTATTTGACCATCGTGTGCGGACCCTCCAAGACTTTGGTTCCTCGCCACACAACTTTATTTCCTTTAACCCTCAAGCGCGATTGGTTGCACTTGCTGGATTTGGTAACCTCGCGGGTAAAATCGATCTCTTTGATCGGCGTACCTTGTCCAAAATCTGCAGTATTGATGCACCGAATACATCACATTGCGAGTGGTCACCAGACGGTCGTTTTCTTTTGACAGCTACATTGTCACCACGGCTGCGCGTGGATAACGGCATCAAAATATGGCACTGTGCTGGGCGTTTGATGCATGTGCAAATGGTGGATGAATTGTATCAAGCCTCATGGCGGCCACAACCCATTGACAGCGTCCCGCAGTTTGGACAAGCACTACCTCCCGCTCCTACCCCGAACGAGAGTGTAAGCGTATATGAAGCTTCGACCAAGAAGCCGTCGACGGTAAAACCGACGGGGGCATATCGACCACCTGGGGCACGCGGACTCGCAACACCCTCTATTTACAAGCGTGAAGACGAGGGTGGCGTGTCACATATACCGAAAAACTCTGGTGGCAGCGGCACGACGACTCCGACACGAGGTTACCGGGGTGGGGTGGCACCTGGAGCACCTGGATATGGACAGCCTGCTAATGGCAATGGCACAAATGGAAGGCGACATGTGCCTGGGGCACCGCCTTCCTCTGGTGGTGCCACTTCTGATTCCAACGAGAAGAAGAGTAAAAAGCGGAAAGGCGGCAAGAAGGAGGGGGCCGAAAATGGCGATGCGGGGGAAGCAGGTGCCATTGCAGCAGTGACGACAAACGGCAAGGGAAGTGACAAGGCAGCAGCAGCAGCAGCAGACGGCGATGTGGCAGGTATGATACCAGAGGCGGGCGGTGCAGCGGCCGGGACAGATGGGGGACTGGACGCGACGGCGAAAAAGATCCGCAACCTAAATAAGAAGGTGAGGAGCTGTGAGCATGTGCAAGGATGATACTGAGAAGAGAAACAGCTCAAGGCGATCGAGGAGCTGAAGGAGAAGGCCAAGCGAGGGGAGCGGCTTGAGGCGACGCAGGTGCGGAAGATTGAAGGGGAGGGCGAGATAAGGCGCGAGCTGGAGAGCCTTGGAGTCAGTGAATAGTGGCGCTGAGCCGCGTAGGGTCGCTAGTAAAAGTCGCGCCATGTCCCCTGTTCCCCATGCCTCCAGTTCCCTCCATCTCCCCCGCAACAGGCCGCCCAATCCCTCCCTCCTACATCCACACCGACCATTTCCACTTCATCGACAATGCCGGCCGCACATTGCTCTTGCG
Source organism: Amanita molliuscula (assembly GCA_023014405.1). Taxonomy (NCBI): domain Eukaryota; kingdom Fungi; phylum Basidiomycota; class Agaricomycetes; order Agaricales; family Amanitaceae; genus Amanita; species Amanita molliuscula. The sequence continues at coordinate 658,820 of JAEBUP010000001.1, forward strand.
CGGTGTCAATCTCTCCGGCTCCTCCAAAGCCCCTGTCGACCGTCCATCCCATCTGCATGAAGGCTTCTGGGAATCCGCCCAGAATGGAGGCGAAAGCTTCATAGGTAGACCTCTTAATCTCGATGACGGCTCCGCCGACGTCCATCTCGCTCGTCTCAGTGGTTGGGGCTTCAATTTGTTGCGCTTCCCTGTCGCTTGGGAGGCGCTGGAGCACGAGGGCCCGTGAGCCAACATGTCATCCCTTCCACACACCCGTTGACAGACCCATTCCAGCGGCAAATATGACTACGAGTTCATGCACTATGTCATACGAGTCCTGCATAAATGCAGAGAGTATGGTTTCAGAGTATACATCGACCCTCACCAAGATACAGTACGTCGTATCGCTCGCTCTCCTCATTTCATTGTTCATCCGCCGCCTAGTGGTCCCGTTTCTCGGGAGGCTCAGGTGCCCCGTATTGGACGCTGGCCGCGTGCGGCATCGATTCTCGTAATATTACCACAACTCAGGCAGCCATTTTGCACTGCGAATATCCTCAAACATCTGAGCCGAATCCTGCCAAGCTCCCGGTTATGATATGGTCAACTAACTATGGTCGTCTCCTACCTCAGACCCTGTTCACCCTGTTTTACGCTGGGCGAGACTTTGCGCCTAAATGCATCATCGACGGTCAAAATATACAGGACTACCTTCAATCGCACTATATTGAAGCCATAGGTCGCCTGGCGGACTTGATTCGTGAAACTAGCCCTGACTTGCTGGATGACTGCATCCTTGGTTGGGATACCATGAACGAGCCTTCTGAAGGGCTCGTGGGTTGGGAAGATCTGAACCAGAACCCACAGAAGCAGGGCTCAACGCTCAGGAAAGGCACTTATCCAACTCCTGCACAGAGCTTCCGACTGGGCATGGGCCAAGCTCAGAAAGTTGATAATTTTAAATTTGGTTCCCTGGGTCCTTCTCGAGATGGCAGTGTCATGATTGATCCTAAAGGCCAGACAGTTTGGGGTAAATCGGAGGATGAAACCGCTGATGGCGTCAGTGCCAAGTGGGGATGGCACCGGGATGTGGCAAAATGGCCCCTCGGGACTTGCATCTGGGCTTTACACGGTGTATGGGATATCCAGACTGGTTCCGTCGACAAACCGGATTACTTCCGTTTTCAACCTGGGTCCGGGAACCAAGTGCATTTTATTGCCGACTATTGGCGTCCGCACGCCGTGGCCTATGCGCGTAGGATCAGAAAAGCTCATCCTGACGCGATTCTCTTCATTCAGCCACCCGTCTTTGCACAGCCTCCTAGTGTTACAGAGGAAGTGTTGAAGGGACGATGTGCATACACAGGTCATTACTATGATGGGCTTACGCTCGTGACTTGCCATTGGAGCTGGTTCAATGCCGATGCGTTAGGTCTCTTGAGAGGGAAATACTATTCAACCCTGCAGGCTGTCAAGATTGGCGAGTCAGCAATTCGCAAGTCCCTACAGGAACAACTGGGTGTTCTTAAAGACGATGCAAAAATTCTGGGGTCTTATCCAACTGTCATTGGCGAGATTGGTATACCCTTCGACATGGACGGCAAACGTGCCTACGGCTGGACAGACGGAGGTAAATTCCGAGGAGATTACAGCCGTCAAGAAAGAGCGCTCGACGCGAGTCTTAATGCAGTGTGACGGCGACAATGTACTCAACTGGACCGCGTGGACGTACTGTCCAGATAACAATCATAATTGGGGGAGATGGTTGGAACATGGAAGATTTAAGTTTCTGGAGCCAGTGACGATATGGATGTCAAGCAAACTGTCGAGATGACATTTGGTGGTGAGCACGAACAGAACTTCAACAACGAATCGTGCGAAGATGCCTTGAAACCAACATCTTCTGGTAGTGCCTCATCCCTGGACATTGCCATGTTTTACCCTGCAAACGAGACGATGAATAGCAAACAAAGCCCCAATCCCGCTGGCTGGCACCCCTAATCCATATGTCTTCTTGACTAATGGTGCTCGTGCTGTACGCGCATTCTCTCGTCCGTGGCCGCGTAAAATTGTTGGGCGTCCAAGACATATCGCTTTTGATATAAAGAAGACGCATTTCAAGCTCATTGTGACTGTAAAATCTGAAGACAAGCTGAATCTCGCCGCGACCAACGAAGCAGATTCAGCTACGGAGATATACATTCCTCTGGTGCATTATGCCATGGACAAATGGCTGCCCACTCAGATACGCTCGCGGACAGCGGGTAACCATACCCTTTCCGAATCAGACATCTCTGGCCTCACTTCGGAAACGGCTAGCATTTCAACGTCTTTAAGCGACACTATACCCACGGGCCCCAAAGCAATAGTGGAAAAGGATTTGGTGGACATTGATGTAACCGTCAGCGCAGGTCGTTGGAGCGTAGAAGGCCAAATTTTGAAATGGTGGTATCCTGTACCCCAGGAAGGGGAGGGAAGAGCAAGAACTTTTTATCGAAGTCAAAAGGCGGGGTAGTGTGATTCATGTCAATGAGAATCAGTGGTCTTGGCTCGATGCGCTATGCTCTGATTGCTGTGTCATGTAAGTCTGAGGGACTTTTATTCACTCTATGCTTGTCTAAATAGATGGACAATTATAACGATTATTGCACTAGACCTGAAGTCCAATAAGTTGAGAATTGGCGCTAAATGTGCGGTCAATGTCATGTCTCTGGCAAAGTGTGGGTATCCGTTGCAACTCTGGGTGTATTAGAACCTGAAATAATGGGGGATATCGGTGATAGCCCTAGAGGCAGGCCCTGGAGTCCTCCGGAGCCCGCCTGCAAGCTGATATTAAGGACGCCTTCCAGGATTTTTGCGAGTTCATCTTTCCTTTATCATGACCAAGTCAGATGTTGCCAATGGCTTAAAGCGCACTGCTCACTTCTGCCGTTGATCCTGTAGCTGCGACTCTACCGATGCGGCCAGGTTGTCCACGCGCGTAGATAATTCTACCAGTCTTGTTCCTAGATCATCTATATGATCATTTATGCTTTCCCTACGTTTCGACTCGCTTCGGGATGAGCGCCACGTTTCCCCGATAATCAACGACGCTGCAACGGTGAAAAGAAACCCCTCTGCCAACATATTTGCACCGTTCTCTACGGCGCTGTATACTGTCACGAACGTTGAAAATCACGTAGCACGAATGCACACACCGCACTTCGGACAATGGACGAATATGCTTCGCCGGTTCACCAAGGATATATGTCCGGAGCTGAACTTCCGAGCGATGCATCATCTGGGCAAAATCCACACAGAGGCTCCTGAATGTCTCATGCCTGAAAGAAGACAAACTTGTCCGAGGATGCACGAGGTTGACGCGAATGCGACACCTACTGTGCTGCTTGGTTCTTTATCCGGGTGGCTATAGGTTTTGCGAATGTCTGAATAACATACGTTAGAAGTCGCAGGTGGTTCCCAAGGGAAAGCACGCACTCGAATCACGAGCGTAGCTAGCTTTACTGTAGCCATGCGGTGACGACCTATACGTGCTTCAATGCCGCATAATATTTGTCCTTGTTTTCCAAACACTTCAAGTCTATACAAACACGTCGTATCTTAATTTACAAAATTCATTTATTGTGCCTAATCTCCGCTGCGACCCTCCCTAAACGTTCCGCTCAATGAAACTTGCCGCTGGTACATCACATGAGATGAACCTGCACATGCTAGCCTGACGGGAACATACCTTGTCCAATCGCACCTGGAGATATAATGAATGTTTGTTCTGTCTAGTCTGAACTTGACATACCTTGGCCGCCTCCAGAGTTTTTTCCACCCAGAATTTCGCTCGCCAAGCCTGCAACACCAGAACCACTTTCGGAGTTGTTTCCGCCTAGGACCTTGCTCGCCAATCCCATGATGCTGGATGGATTTTGGTTCCCGCTCCCATAACTATCGGACTGGTTGCTTCCATAGTTGCCGCCTCCGGACTGGTTTCCACCGCCGCTTCCATAGCTGTCATTTCCGGACTGGTTATTTCCCCCGCTACTATAGCTATCATTGTTCCGACCGCCCCCGCCGGAGCTGTTATCATTTCCGCTGCTGCCATACGAATCCTGGTTATTGCGACTGCTGTCGTACGAATCTTGGCGGTTTCCGCTGCTGCCATACGAATCCTTGTTATTTCCACCACTGCCGTACGAATCTTGGCGATTTCCACTGCTGCCATACGAATCGCCGCTGCTGCCATACGAATCGTTGTTATTGCCACCACTGCCGTACGAATCTTGGCGATTTCCACTGCTGCCATACGAATCGCCGCTGCTGCCATACGAATCGTTGTTATTGCCACCACTGCCGTACGAATCTTGGCGATTTCCACTGCTGCCATGCGAATCGTTGTTATTGCCACCACTGCCGTACGAATCTTGGCGATTTCCGCTGCTGCCATACGAATCCTGGTTACTGCCACGGCTACCATAGCTATCGTTGTTGTAGCTGCCGGAGGTGTTGGAACCGTAGTTGTTAGATTTGTCGCTGTAACTCATGGCGATATCTTGTTGAAGATTAGCTGTCACTCGAGTCTATTTATCTAACGATGATTGATGACTTAATCTCATTGGCTTTTATTTGTCCAGGCCCCAATGCTATACTTCAAACGACTAGACCAGAACTGCGGGATTGGAACGTGCGACCCGTCAAGATTGTTTTAGGATGGACCACGCAGCAAACAAATCACGTTTTCCCCTTCAAGGAAACACTATCCTGAACACGCGTCACGCGTCCATTGCGGCGAGTCGCTCAGTCATTTATGGTTATACTTTTCGATGACAGATAGGAACAGTGGTGATGCTGATGACAGACATATTGAATGAGCTCTCATACTAATCTTTTTGCAGTATCTCGGAGAACGTGAGACGCGAAGACGTCAGCATTTCTCATTGTGGATATCGCCGATTATTAACTTTCGGGGGATCGCGCATTTTAGATTGACAGAAGGTGTGGTCTTCTGGCATAGCCAATGTCGCTAGCCCTGTGTAAGCAATGCCCTGCGAATACAATTTTCCGCACGAGAATGCCAGTTGATGTACGAGTGCTATCATGCCCCGGAATGTAGGAGAAGACGATAAAACTCGCGTCGATCGTTCCACTTTCATCATCTCGGCTCGATTATTCCATGGGAAAATCATTCTTATCGCGGGCATATCTCTGATTGGGACTGGTCATGCTGCATCCGCACGCACTTCAAACGGAGTTGGATGTCTGTCATCTACATTACTAGCTGCATGGAGATGAGGCTCGCGCATTCACACCAACCATACTAGTGCTCCTCGCAGATAATGCTGGGCTCAGGGACAGTTAATAACACCATGCTTACTTTCAATCCTTCCCGCTACCGATGTGTCCAAAATGCTGCTGTGCTTTAGTGTCTGGAAAAAAAAAAAGGCGACTGTAATATTCGACGTGCTAATGCTCAATCTGATCATCCTTCGGTATAGAATCTTATATCTGATGAGTGCATTGATGAGTTACAAGCACAGAAATATCCCAACCTATTATAGCTCATCTCCACCTCTTTTCAGTCTAATTCGAGGGCTTTGGATATCCACCCTGCTTACTCCATCCAGGCTTTTCAGGAAATCTACGATGTCCTCGCCCTCACGTTGCCACACAGCCTTTGGCACGCCGTACAATTGAACGTCCGCCAACTGACCAACGTTGCCCACGTGCATAAGAGATGGATGTCCTTCTGCTAGGGTTGCAGGACTATGGTAGTATGACGAATGAGGAGACAAAGTAACGGCGAGATATGTGTTGGTATTGTAGTTCAGGTCTTGCATGATGACCGTCAGGTTACAAAACACAAATAAAGCGTGAGCCAAATGATAATCAATCCATCGACCAAGCGCATGGCTGAGCCGACGGAGGCCGCACCAAAACCGAATCCACTTTCATCGCAGGTCGGCGGCCATAAGGGTGTCCTGACGAGCGACGATGACTTGCTCATTATTAAACCTGCGTTGCCGCTCGAGGTCACATTCTACCAATCGCTCAATTTCGACCCGGCGCTGGCACCACTTAGACCTTTCGTGCCGACTTACATCGGAACACTGAGGTTGGAAGGTGAACTGATCCAGCGCGATGGCAGTATCGAACAAAACAACATACGCAGAGCGAGCGACAGAGCAGATGAGTCTTGGATGATTGGTCTCACAATGTGTCGGGCTTAGCAGTGACCAACACAGTCCATCGTCTTGGAGAATCTGACACACCCATTTTTCAAGCCGAATGTCATAGACATAAAACTTGGTACTGTCTTATACGATGAAGAGGCTGCACCACCCGACAAACGGGAAAGATCGATAGCGACCGCACGAAATACGACATCACTTGAGACCGGAGTCCGTCTCACTGGCTTCCAGGTCAGTGTCCAGTCGCAAAAAAAGGCGTGGCTTTCCTCATGATGAGAAGGTGTACGACACTATCACGGAGCAGCCTATTGTGACGCCCAAGACTTATGGAAGGTCCATAAATAAGTCACAGCTTCCCGAAGGTATAGCTCGATTCTTCCCAGTTGGTTCAAAGGAAGAAGGGAAGTCATCGCTTGGCCTTCCCCTTCCATTACTGTTACCTATTTTGGATGGTATCAAAGAAGATGTTGCGGAGATCCGAGAGGTCATTGCTGCGCTCGAGATGAGGATCGTGGGAGCTAGTCTCCTTATAATCTATGAAGGAGACTGGGCTCGTGCGGACGAGGTATTGAAACAAATCGAGGAGGAAGAAGAAGAGGAAGACGTAGATGACGAGGAAAGTGATGATGAGGAGAAACCAGGACCTCCATATGTTGTGAAGCTGATTGACTTTGCACACACACGCTTCACACCAGGAAGGGGACCTGACAAGGGTGTTCTGACGGGGCTGGACACGGTTCTTGGGTTGCTGGATGGGCGAATGAAAGAAGTAATGTTGTAACGTAAGGGAAAAAGGTTTACGCGGGACTCGAACCGCTGCGCGACTGACGGGCTGTCCTGATCTCCGAAGACTAACTGGGCAGGTCCTGCTGGTTGCGGAATTGCTTCCCTGGCCAGACAAGGACAAATTATTCCAAGTTCGGACCATCCCTTGCGGGGCGGGGAGCTGTGGACACCAAGTTTTCTGGAGGGGACAGCCTTGAACCAGCGCACATGCGGGTTAGCCGATGAGAAGAATCCCACGCATTCCCGAATTGCGGCCACTACAGCCGTTCTGCTATTTGGCAGTTACAGCAAGTGATTCACAAGTCTCCCAAGAGTACCTTGATTTCCGGCGTTTAGAACTTAGGAACAGCGCAGACTGTTGCTCCTGGAAATGGCCTCCACTGCAGACACACTTCTCAGCCTTAGACAGGCTATAAAGAGCAAGAATCCTATTACATATGCCAACAACGGCTCTCCCTGCGACTCTCTGCTAAATGCCACCCATATTGCTTTCGGTCTTGGCCCAGCCTTTCCAAAGTCTGCTTCGACGCGGCTTAGAAAGCCAGGAGTAACAGCAGCTTCGGGTGTACATGATTTCTACAGCTTGGAAGCTGTATATCTTGCATGGCTGCTTCGCGATGCGCCAGGAGCCGAATATATGAAGCAAGCTAGAGAAAATGGCATTGCCGTCGGGTTTGTGAGCGTAACCGAGCGAAAGAATGTTGTGGATTGGCTGGAAGGAAAGCTTACAGAGTATGAACGCATTCTACCCCTTGCTGGTGTGTTTTCAATTCTTTGAGTGTGAGGCGTTGACACGTCTTGCGTGCAGAGGAATCAACAACGCCGCCAGGCTCGCCTCCTCGCAGCAGCCTAGCACTATCGTCTGTGAAAGTGCAACCTTCAACGAGCTCTCCTTCAAAGCGTCGATACGTCGCAGATCATCAAGATGCTGAAGTTGTAAAAAGAATTAGACAAAGTGAAGTGGAGCTCAGAGACCGCAACACTGTCCTACGCGGTATCAAGCCCAATGTAGGTCATTGAACACAACCTATCGTCCTTATTATAACCTTGGATTAGAATTTTTCTGCTGTGCGGACAGCATCTGCAGAAAAGCTCAAGAAACTCAAGGAAGCAAGCAAGGCTGGGAGTGTCTCGACGTCATCCGCTGCCCCTCCAGGCAAGTGGTCATCTTACAGGATCTCATCTTTCCTAATTCTACATCAGACCCGAAGATGCAGCCTCGTAAAGCTCGTAAGGATTGATACTATGGAAATTAAGTCAGCTCTAACACCATCACCAGGACATATCGATCCCATCATCATCATTTCATCATCTCCTACTGCCCTAATTACTATGCATAACGTGAAACGTTTCCTGCAAGAGTCAACGTAAGGTCTTGAGTTCACTCTATATCTTGACGCTGCAACTATCGGACAGGTTTGAGCCAACGCAAGAGGCCAAAGGGAGAGCTGCGCGCGAGGGCAATACACGTCCGGAAGACGTGATACCCCTATACCGCAAGCGCGTTACAATCAACTCGAGCGGGAAGGAAATGGAGAGTCAAGCGCGCTATTTTATCGTTGACAATGTAGAGGCATTAGCGAAGTTCGGTGCCGACGCATGGGAACGCGTTGTCTGTGTCATGACGACCGGTCAGGCATGGCAGTTCAAGCCATACAAGTGGAATGAGCCGACGCAGCTATTTCATCACGGTATGTTATTCATTATACAGCATCTTGTGAGTGGCAACGAAGCGTGACTAGTCAAGGGTATATACGTATGCTGGTCGAACGACCCGCCAAACACGAAAATCAAGGACTGGAATGTGACGGAACTCAAGATAGATCCACATCGTCGACATGTGGATAAGTCGGTCGTCGCGCACTTTTGGAAGACTTTGGATGGATGGATTCTGGCCAACAAGCCGTGGCTCTTGAAGGGCTGAATTGGAGCGGAGACTGAATGGTCAGTGCAGACGTCCTGCGCATGCGCGCTGTTGTTTTCATACAATCATGACGACGTTCGTGTATTCCGTCAACTACTGGAGTGAGTCCCGCACCCGAGTCAAATTGCAGACCATGCTGCATGTAGCTGGTTTGTGCCAAAGTGGTGCGGATAGCGAGCTGGTGGTCGACGCAGTCTTGCGACTCTCGGAGGGAGGCGCAGCGCAGGTCGCCTGGACATTTTGTGTAGCGTAGGGAAGCAAATATATTCGGCGATTCAAATCCTGTTGTCCAACCGACCGCCATGTCCCAGTGGGGCCAGTTCCCCTTTCCCCCCCAGCAGCAGCCGCCCTTCCAGCAACAGCAGCAGTTCCAGAATACCCATATTCAACAGCCGTATCCAGTCGGTCCTGCCCTGCTCAATCACCAGCCCACAGGCTTTGCTCCTCCGCAGCCCCAGGCTTTCCAGCAGCCACAGCATACAGGCTTTCAACCACCCTCGGGTTTTCTCCAGGCCCAGCCAACCGGCTTCGTTGGCGCGTCGTTCCAGTCTCGCCCCGCTCCACCCCCGCCTCCCGTTCCACCGCTCCCAGCCCAATTACAACCTAACCAATCTTTCGGCTTTCTGAATGCTCCCCCGCCCTCGTTCCTTTCTTCGTCCCCGTCGGTCAACACTATCGGTCTTACGCCCCAAGCAACTGGTTTTGTTGCAAGATCTGCGGCTCCGCTAGCGCCTCAAATCACAGGATATGTAGGACAGAAGGTTGCAGTTGATGTCAAACACGTTCATGCCTCTGAACGCTTCTGCTCCCTACTCCGCTGGCGGCGCGCCGTTGCTTGCTCCCCAGCAGCAGAGCCTACAGCAGTCCTTTCAACAATATAACCAGATTCAGCGCGGGACAACAAATCAACAAATGTCCTGGGCATTAAGCAAAGCAGAGAAAAAGAATTACGACCAAATCTTCCGTTCTTGGGATGCCCAGGGCACTGGCTTCATTAGCGGCCAAACAGCGCTTGAAGTCTTTGGGGCCAGTGGCCTTCCGAAAGAAGAGCTGGCTGTAATCTGGTATGTTCACGCTCATTAACCTGGTCAAAGATTTCTCACTACGCTTTGACAGGGGTCTCGCGGACAAAGACAATCGGGGCAGCCTGAATATTTCAGAGTTTCACGTCGCAATGGGTATCATCTATCGAAGTATGATAATCCTAAGATCATAACATTTGCGATGGCTGATTGCAAGTCAGGGCTCAGCGGAATGCCGATCCCAGGTCAGCTCCCGCCAGAACTCATTCCACCCTCGGCGCGCGACCTCGACAGCTCGGTAAACATGGTGAAGGATCTTTTGAAGTACGAGTCTCGTTCTCGTTCGCCGTCGGGATTAGACGCGCCCGTGTCCCGCTTGAAAAATCGCTCCTTCAATAGCACCTCCCCGTCTTTTGAAACCGGAAGGGATGCAACAATTTACAAGCATGACGATTCTGAACTTCCGGGCGGTTTCTATCAGCCGCGGTCCCGTCATATCAATCGCGATGATGTTAGGTCCCGGAACGAACAAGGTATTTCGTCGGACCTGGCCGAAATAAAGAGGAGGGTGGCCAATACAGCTGAAATGCTCGATCGGGCTGCAGAGGCTGAGGCAGCCAGGACAGCCGAAGATGAAGAACTCGAGAAGGAGATGGATGACCTTAAATATCGAGCTGAGCGTCTAAGCGACGATTTGCAGTACTTGTCTCGTGGGCCACGCAGCGTCACGAAAGATGAAGAGAAGCGTCGCTTGGAGCGAGAACTCATGAGTTTGATGCACGAGCGCATACCAGAGCTGGAGCGTCGGATTAAAGCGAGAGATGAACAACGAGAGCGGGACAAGAGGCAATGGACTCGTGATCGCGACAGAGCTAACGAGCGGTTTGGACGATATGATCCCAAGGATGACAGTTACTCGTCCCGCCGACGCGATGGTCCTGACAGGCCATATTCTCGAGGAAGCTATGATAAAGATGACCGAGACGATAAATATGCAGGAGACTATGATAAGCGGGATTACGATCGCACTCCATCCCGTCGGGACACGTCGCATTCCCGTGAGAGAGAGCGCGAACCTCCTCGAACAGCCCGTTCACCGCCCGTTGTGCCCGCATCCTCGTCCCGCGAACCTCCTGCTACTGCACCCCTCAAGCCATCTCCGTCTCCTGCTCCTGCAAAGAATATGACTCCAGAGGAACGGCAAGCCGAAGTGCAGCGTCGAATCAAAGCTCGCATGGCAGCTCTTGGCATAACCTCACAAACGACGACATCTCTTGATACGTCCGTCGAAGAAAGACTTCAGCAAGAAAAGAAGGAAGCGGAAGAAAAGGCACTTGCGGCGGAGAAGCAAACGGAGGAAAGAGAACGCCTGAGGCGGGAGCGTCTAGAGAGCGAGAAAGCTTTGAGGCCCAAAACGCCCACTGTTCCATCCCCCGTTAGTGCGACACCCCTACCTCCCAAAACAACGCCTGCCCCGAAGACCAAGGCACCTGCCCCCCCACCCCCTCGTCGAACTACTGCAGGTAGGTCAGTGCCCCCTGTTCCTCCCCCTGCTCTGCCAATGTCCGAAAATTCTGTCAAGCCGCCCGTTAAACCTCCTGTCGTCGAAAAACCTGCTCCGGTAACACCACAAGTCGACCCCGAGGAAGATGCATTACGGTTACGTGAAGAATCCCTTAGAAAACAGCGCGAAGCAAGAGCAGAACGTCTGCGTCAGTTGGAGAAAGAGGAAGAAGAGGCAGCTAGACGAGAAGAGGAAGAATACCGGGCAAGATTGCAAGCTCTGAAAACCAAGTCAACTGCGCAGACTGCACAGCCGATCCCCGTCTCCGAACCACCTTCTGCCTCAGCTACTCCTCAGGCGGACATTCCGACTTCTGTGCCAGTTACTTCCTTGCAGAGCCCGTTTTCTTCTGCCCCTTCTTCAACACCCAAGTCCACAACGGCTACTATGTCGTCTGAAAAGTCTACAAATCCCTTTTCTCGCTTTATTAACAACAAAGATCCAACTCCGGCTACTCCAGCGACCTCGACCGATGATCCTGGAAATCCGTGGACTCGAGCGATTAATAACCCGATTATTCCCAGTCCCCCTAAAAGTACCTCGCCTCATATCAAACCGAGTTATAATACTGCCCCTACATCTAGCATTGATGATGATTGGGACGAAATTAAAGAAAATGAAAGTGAAGACGACAGCAGTGACGACGAGATAGCCAGGTCCAGGGCAACCAGGGCCAATATCGCTCAACAGTTATTCGGGAGTATGTTACCGAGACCCTCTTCCGGGGCTGCAAGTTCCCCAGTTGTCTCTCCTACTTCACCAGCACCAGGCGCAGCCAGTTCATCGGCACCGGTACCACCGCCTCCCCCGCCGGCACCCTCAGCCCCGCCAGCTCCTTCGTCAACGCCTGCTTCTGGTCCTGGAGATGTGAGTGCTTTGATGCAATCCATTCAGATTGGAACGAGATTGCGACCTACGAAGACCGTTGACAAAAGTGGGCCTCCTGTCTCTGGTCGGGTGCTGGGGGACTCGGCGCCCCAGTCGCATATCAATGCAAATCCCGCGCCTGTGCAGGATTTACCTGAGCCTAGTCCCTTGGGGTCTGAAAGTAGTTCAAATAGGCAATCAGTAGATTGGTTTGCAAATCGGGCAGTTGACGCTGGGTTGTCAAACTCCTGGATAGATGTATTACCTCCTACCACGGAGGAAGAGGAGCACGTGGAAAGATTCACAGTCCCTACCATTCAAATTGAACAACAGAATATTCAGGACGATGCTAAGGACATGCTCTCTGATATTGACAAGTCTACAGGTCACAATTGCTCAGTTCTTTGTTTGTTCCGAGTGCTGACATCTCTGGTAGAATGCCGCGCTCGGACTCTGTATTCTTTTGCAGGTGATGGTCCTGATGAGCTTTGTGAGTAATGAAACCAGCTCCCTAACGGAATTGCTTACAGCGAGGGCAGCATTTGAGGAAAATGTTACGCTTTTGGCAAACCCCTCCAAATCGGGTGGTGACTGGTGGCACGGCAGACTCATTGGCACCGGAAAATCAGGGTTATTCCCCAAAACATTCGTTCAAGTAATTGAACCAGGTGAGCATAGTATGTCACTGATCTATTACAGTTCTGATCAGTCATGCTCTGTAGTCATAGGCAAAGGCCTTATATAATTATTCAAGTGGTAATCCAGATGAATTGCAATTTCTAGAAGACGACACCATATTGATCATAGATAGAAGCGATGAGGCATGGTGGAAGGCAGAACAGGATGGCGTCGTTTACATCGTGCCTGCGACATATGTCGAGGTTGCTGAGGGTTAGTCAATTCTTACGCCATTGAGTCTTTCCGTTTACGTTGTGGTAATGACCCTAGGCTAAAATTGCTTTCCCCCTGCTTTTTTCCCATGTACATTCTCAATATATCTACGCTACAAATGGATTTTCCGATCATGCCTCATTCCTTGCTTGACTCTACCGATCGGAATATCCACAGACAAGAAGTCGCCGGGTGCAAATGCAGGTGGATTTGTCGTCCACCCGATTACGGCGGAGTTCATTGATGCAAGCGACGCGGAGGACGTGGACAACTGTTCCAACGATTCAACCTCAGACTATGTATCTTTCGGGAGTGAAGAAGAAACGGACGACGCTCATGCGGCAATGGAGCGTCAAGCCCGTGAACGCGAACGACAGATGGTACTCGAAGCGGCAGGACTCTTTGTGAACCAAAGTGTAAAGCTACCGCCTGTTGATCCCCAAAGTTCAAAAGAGAAGGCAGCTCCCGCAGTGCCTAGGCGCCGCTCTGTGCGCCGAAGTGATCCATATGGGAAAGACCTCCCACCACTTCCAGACGTAGAGCCCATGGATCATAGTGCGAGATTGGACGATGCGTTTGAACGATTTGAATTATTTAGAAACCAACAATTATCAAATCATCGGCTGTCGATGATTTCTGCGGATTCGGTAAGCTTGTCACCTACGATTTCAAACACAAGTGCTACTACACCGAAATCAACGCGTGACCTGGAAGGTCAATGGAGATATTCCCATTTTCTTCAGTTCTTAGGCGGTCCCAGAGTCCAGGAACAAGAAAAGAAATCAATATCGACACTAAGTATATCAGGGCCTATAAGCGGAATTTCCGTCGATGCATCCTCAGCGAGCCCATTATTTGGTACTGTACGTATTTTATCTTCATAGCTGGTGCCCTAAAGCTCAAAATACTTGGGAACAAGTCTTGGACAAGTCTAGTTGATCCGTCTGCATTGGAAGGAATGCCTACCAATGAACGTAAAAGGCAAGAGGTAGGTATTGGCTGATTCTCGAGGTACTGCAATAAATTGTTTTGCGCCAAGGCAATTTTTGAATTGATAATCACCGAAGCTGCCTACGTCCGAGATTTGCAGCTGATTGTTGAGGTTGGGCTTGTTGTGCTCTTTGTAACTGATTTGAACATAAACTACACAGATATTTTTTGCCTCCATAATGTCAATGTTGTCCAGAAAAGAGATTACTGTCATTTTCGCCAACATTGAAGATATTCTGCTAATCAACACGGTATGCTCAACTAGGATGCCATCATGACCACTATTCATTAGGCCGTCTCAGGCGTTTCTAAGTTCGTTAGAAGAGAGGCAGAAAGATTGCCGGCTTTATATTGACAAGATTGGCGACATTCTGTACAAGCATATACCTAATATGGGGGTATATATGGTAAGAATGCTTCGATTGACCTCAAACATGGGCAATTACCAGAACTAGGAGTATTGCGTTAATCAAGCAACGGCGGCTAACGTGTTGCAGTCGTTAAGAGAAACGAACAGTGAATTAGCCCATCACTTGCAGGCAGGTTCCCTCGTAAGCTGCCCGCTTTCTTAGCTTACTCCACTGCTAGTACTTAAGGGATAATAATCCTGCCGTGCGCAATCTGGATCTATCGAGTTACTTGTTGGCACCAAGTACGTCTTCCTTCCCACCCACATCGAGAACCCAACTTGAAGATCATAGTGCAACGAGTCACCAAATATCCACTATTGATCAAACAAGTCGGAACAAGCCTTCAAATACATGGGGAAAAGCAGAACTAATATTTTACCTAGATCCTACATTATACAGAGGCCAGAGACGAACAGAAGATGGTTAACAAATGTCTTCACAACGCGGAGAAGCTTTTAGACCGCATTAACGACTCCGTGCGAGAACAAGAAGGGCAAGAAAGACTTAAGCTAGTATCTCGGAATCTGTGGATTGGTTCAGGGTGTGTCAAACGGACATTTGGCTCGCTAAATTCGGACTAACGTCATTGAGGCGTCTCGACCTAACGGCACCAACACGGTTCATGGGCCCCCGTCAACTTTTGAAAGAAGGTCTCTTGATAAAAGCCAAAAGCGGGAGGAGGTTACATGGCTTCCTTTGCAGCGATCTCCTAGTATTGACGGATGCGTCAATGAAAACACTATACCGATTAGTTCGTTTCCCCGTAATGTCTTTGGTTTGTTTTTCACGATTCTCCATAGCCTATATCTCTCATCCATTCCCAAGCTTCAGTAGTGTGTACCAACAAAGGTGATCCTGCTATGACATGCATCCATCGCTTTTTAATACGCGTTAGATGAATTAACATTCCAAATCAACCAATCCTATCCCCGTGGTGGGGACAAGATGGTATTGAAGACAAAACCCGTCAAAGAGGGCCAAGGCAAGTCGGACGTTTTGCTTCATACGGGCACAGCAGTTGACGTATAAATAACACTCCAGCATGGGTTGAAGACATAAACAAAGCAAGCCGAAATTGTCACCAAGCAGAAGAACGGGCGTATCAAAGTCGAGGCAATCTTACCTGATATACTGTTGCTACCGAGTTATTGTACAATTCTAATAACAATCTTTGGGTTAGAAACTGTAACCGTGACGCGGTCACACGTGAAATGGAGACACCGTGGTTTCCGAGGGAATGGTCGTCGGTATGACTAAACGGCATCCCCTACTCTTCGCGAGGACCTTTGTTCAAGAGCACCATTAGCTTTGAAATGTCGGTGTCAGGTATGGCGATCTTTGGTGTGTCATGTTAAATTTATATATTACTTTTTCAGACCTGAATGCTTCTGCGCTTTTTGATGTCGCGAACAAGATTGGTGCGGCCTTAATAATTGCAACGAACTGGTTCTTACCTTTTTCTTTTCAGTTCTCGTTACCGGAGGATCTTCTGGCATTGGCAAAATGATTGCAGGCGGCTTTGCGCAGAATGGAGCTAAGGTGTACATTGCTTCACGTAAAGAGAAGCAATTGCAAGAAGTTGGTGATGTTTGCACATTTGGAATGGCAACAATTAAAAAATTAAACAGGCAGTGGCTGAACTAAACCAAAGGGCACGGATTCCGGTTCAATATATCGTTGCTAACGTCGATGTGAGTAGCACTAGTTAGAGTTGGAGGGATAGTCGAACGACCCAAATTTGTACAGTCGAAAGCGGGATGCGATGCCCTCATCGGCGAATTCAAGACGCGAGAGGACAAACTTCATGTCCTCGTCAATAATTCTGGTATTACATGGGGCGGGCCCTTTGAGGATTTCCCGGAAAAAAGAGGGTGGGATAACGTTTTCAACGTCAACGTCAAGAGTATCTTCTACAGTCAGTTTATTCTGATCCCTCACGTCTCATAGTTTAATACCAGTGTACTGTTTCAACAGTGACAGCCGGGTAAAGCAAATTATTATGAATCGCTTCCGGTTTTGCATTCATACTTCTCATAGTCTAACCCCCTTATTGGCGAAAGATTCAACAAACCAAGATCCCGGTCGGGTGATCAACATATCCTCAACCGCATCTGTGGAGCCACAATCTGAAGGTGCTCTCAGCAGCGAAGGAAATGGGACTTGGAGTTGTAAGTTGTACCACTGTAACCATATATCACTATCGCTAAGGCAACCTTTAAAGACCAACCTAGCAAAGCTGCGGGTATGCATTCTTCTCTAGTAGTCCGAAGACTGTCATCAGTGTTTTCTTAGTCAATCATTTAACATCCGCGCTTGCTTTGAAATTGGGTCAGAGGCAAATAACGTGAATTCCTTCTCTCCCTGCGATTACTAATGTCTAATTACCTCCCAGAGTTAATGCCATCCTTCCGGGGTCAGTATTCCCTAAGACAAAATTGAATTAGCTCAAGGTAGTATAGATTATTCCCAAGCAGAATGACAGCTTTCGGCCTCAAGAATGCCGGAGAGGATACGTTCAACTTTTCTCAACCCTCAGGTATGGCAACGAATCCACGTATGACAAGCTTTTAGCATTGGCGTACACATAGGTCGATATGGTCAGCCTTCGGACATATCTGGTTTGGCTCTCTTTCTTGCGTCTCCAGCGTCTTCACATGTCACTGGTGTGCACATCCTACTCGATGGAGGCGCTCGCTTCAAACATGCCGCTGCGGCACCATCAACCAAATTATGATTTATTTCACATTATTTTGCATGACCATACGTATAGTTGAACATTAGTTTTTACTACCAAGGCCCAATTGAGATTGCTGCGAATCTTCAGGTTCGTTTGTCTAGCGAAACACTGCTTATGCCTTCGGTTATTTCTTTATTGCACGAAGAACCCCAATGTGTTCGAGTCGAAGTGTTTTCAATGGGAGTCAAGCTATGTCCATTGAGTGTCTTCAATTTGCCTTGAGCAAAGCGACCAGCGTGCTCCAGGAGTGACTTGTACATAACTTGATTGAAGCCGACACACTGCAGACCTACGCAGGCGACCTTTAACGCACCAGCAGCATATAACTGTCCAGTCTCATATACATTCTGTGGAGAGGTATTCTTGCGCCCAGACAGCGTGTCTTTGATAATGGCTTGAGTTGTCTAATATATTGCTGTGTAAGAACGACGACCTTTCGAGGTGGAACCAACCTCCGGCGGCAAGCTTGCCCATTCCTTTGTAGTCAAGTCATCCATGGCAAAGACCTTGTAGACGCCGGCGTAGTACCAAGTACCATCCTTATTGAAAAAGAATTCTATGTGATTGTCAATATGCAAAAAAATCTAGACATGATCTCCGCACTTCCCTGTCGGCTTAATCATAGAAGAAATAACATCCACTTGGCTCCAACGGTGCGCTGTCGAAACGCGAGGATTGGTGTTGCATTTGAATCTCGGTGCATAGAAGTACCCATGCTCCTCTCGTTCGGGGCACCAGACCGTAGTGATACCGTGAAGAACACGATAATTAGAAAGACTATACACGCATGAGGATGGGGACATGGCGAAGGCATGGCTGCACCTACCAGTTTCGCAGTGGCTGGATTCAGGTAAAGGACTAGCGCTCAAAATCTCTGCAATTTTGCACTTACCCCTGATATGCTGTTTATGAATTCGTTGAAAGTAAAGGGCGTAGGTATAACGATTGGTTTCAGGGTTTCATCCGGGGCATCTGGAGGAAGGGGCATAGCGGCTAGTACAGCATATCTCGCGTGAATCATCTCCGATGGTTCGTCTGAGCCAGGAGTAGAATATATAATCTGCATCTACCGTGTCAATGGTGCGCAAATAATATAAAAGGATGCCTTACTTCAGGTGCGTCACTTGTAGCGTCCGAAGCCGACTTCGGTCTAGCTGTGTTGTCATCGCACAAACAAAATAAGAATATCAAAATAAAACCTCACCACCAGCAGGTGCCACATTCTAGGACATCAGAAAACGTGTGTATGCAATAACCATGGCTTACTTTGTCAGATTCGACTTCATAACAGACCGCAGAATCGGTGTTTGGGACAGAATTAGTATCCTTGTCCTTGAGAGCCTGAGACTCTTCCCGTAGCATTTTGATGGCAGCTCCCATGTAGTTAACGTCACTGTGCTTGAGTGAGGTACTCGCGTTACCATTAGGATGATTTGATTGTGCCTCCAGCTGCTCGGTCTTTTGCCTCAGAAGGGTGTATGCATCAGCGAGACGTTGTACAGCAACGTCGCGGGCTTTGAGTGCCTCGGTTGCGCGCAATTTCTCGGACTGCAGTTCGATTGCCATCTCAACGACGCGGAAGAGATTCTGCACACGTGTTAGCCACGGTCATCGATGACGCGGTTGGTAGACCGACATTGACGTTCAGGAACCGGGGTTCTGCGTCCCCTTCGCGAAGAGTTGCCGTGCGCGTGCCCTCTGCCGTAGAAATGCTGAACATGGCGGCATCGAGCCAAGAGCGCTGATGCGCCGGACGGTTTATATGACGGGACAGCGACGGTGACGTCACAGCCTCACGCGGCCATGACGAGACTGTCCACTTTGGATGTCCCAAAAATCGGCGGCTCCGCAACCGGTGAGTTCCTTTCTTCTCCGCGAGCAGCAATCACCAAACGACGTGCTCAGGATTCATCGTCCTTGTTGTATGCTTGGTCGTTATCATTGTTGCCTCGTCAGTTTGCCATCCTGCACCTGAATAGAGACGAGCACTCCCTCAGATACGAGCAGCCAAGTATGGGTGGTTCTCCGTTTATCTATGATGCATCCTCAGACAGTCGACTATGCTCATGGAGGAGACTTTTCAAGCACTTCCGTTCTCAAAGTGCCGTTGGGCGTGGATGCTATCAAATTAGGTCTGGTGACAGTTGGAACCATACATTTGCACAACCCACGGAAGTCCACAGCCATCCCCATGGAGCATCGCCTGCCAACTCGCCAGCATCTTATGGGAATCGGGCCTTTATGCACAATCGCGATTCGTCTGAGTCTAGTATGAACCTTGTCACCGCAGATCCGCGTAAACCACTGTCGTTGTCGTCTCCAAGCTTGTCATTGGCATCCAACTTGGAAATCCATCGCACTTTATCTCCTTTGCGGCCCAATTCTCCGGCTCCTACGCTCGGGGGCTCCCCATTACCAAGATCAGCATCGCCCATGTCCCGTCAGGCGATTTTACCGTCGCCCGAACCAGCAGTGCCTCCAGGTATCGGTAGAACGTTCGAGGGAGGATCGAGGTTTTTAGAAGCATGTTGATATCTTCTTGTCACGGACTTGCTTGAAGGACTGTTATTGGACTAATGTAATTGATATAGCGGAATTATATGACTACAGCTGGTATCATAATTCAACAGATACAGATATATATGTATAGCATACAACAAATGTCATCGGGATGAAGAAAGGACAGTTTCACAATGTTTGCACAACGATCGACGTGTCATCAAGCCATGCTGTTTCCATGTCCAGAGTGAGAGCCCTTGAGACACTGGTTGTGTCCTCACCCAGTGCATGCCTTAGCAGTCTCAAAGCAAAGTTGTCGCTTGGCCGTTCACGTTCGTTCGACTTCTTGTCCGATATTCTATTCCAGGACAACCACGAGGTCCACCGATTAGGTAAGGATGGCAAATGGCTAACCACGCTCGTTGCCCATCTGTTGATGATTCTGCTTTGTATCTCTTGACTGCCACACAGGTCCGCAAAACCATCCGAGGCAAGAATGAGAAATCGTGGTAGCCCACTATCCGGCGAGTTTGTGCCAAGGCATTCGTCCAAACGCTGGTGAATGACGTCAGGTTCTGCCGTAATGTAAGGCGGCGTCAAGTTGCGAACAAGGAATTCCTCCCAAGGAGAGACATTGTGGAAGCCCGGGAAGAGATTATATAATACACGCCTCGTGAATTCAGGAGGTTGCTTGAATGGCACATCGCCCAGACCTAGATCAACCAAGTGTGCAACAAGATGTGCGCATTAATATACCCATAGGCAAGGCTATATACGTACACCGGAAAGGAGCCAGGGCCCCGAGGACACGTCGTTCGACGACACACTCAGGCTCGTTGGGATGCAGGTGCTGCACTCTTTCAATTTCGGCCTTATTATCTCCGTTGTGGCCGACAGTTAATACCCGTGCATCCCACTCGTCCCCGGTATCATCTTTAGGCGTGACCAGAACTTTGTGACAGACTCAGGTAATAGACAAAGTGAAATATAGTCATGCTTACTTGCTTGACAGTCGCCCAAGTTCGCGACCCACATGTTCCTGTGGTCAGGATCCACGAGCGCAACGAGTGCGGTTGTGCCATACATGCAAAGCCGAGCTTTCTTCCAATTGGCGCCACCTTGGTGCTGGTCGTTGATGATATTCCTTATTTCGGCGTCCGAATAGTCTTCGAGACCTTCCAAACCACCGAACAAGTCCAATACGTCATTTGCAATGGCATTGTCAAAGGCAACGATGGATTTGGAGAACAAATCCGACTACCATTTCTGGGGACAGACTATGCTCCGGGCCACGCTTGTCACAAGTTCCATTGATACCCTCGTTCTCACCTTGCAAGGCCTCCCTCAAAAAGTCGCGCACTATGATTGGGAGATGGTGTGCAACGTGTTCCACAGTAACGTCGCCTAGGTGGCCTGCAATATGTTGAATTAGACATTGAGAAGTGATGCATGACGCAAGCTTTTGGGAGCTGTCGTGACGCGTCAAAGTTGTTGATCGTACCATCAAAAACCCCGGTGAATGTCCACATATGGCCATGGATGTCCAGCTGCGTGACGACGTATCTGTCTTGTGTTTTGCTGTGATGCGAGGGTTGAAAGTTCACGGCGTCCACTCGCCAGTAGGGATGCTGGGGATCGAACGTGTACGAGTGGGGTTTGGCTAGCCTAGCAAATTCGCGCCAGAGTTGGTCGTCCTGTAGGACCTTGTATGGCCTCGGCCAGGGACCGTCGTCTGGGCTGCAGCGCGAACCTGGTATATCGCCCGGGTAAGCGTAGGCATACGAGGGCGCGTGGCTGAGCATGGACCAGAAGATCCGCAAGGAGCGGGAAAAGCGAGCAAGCTTGAAGGAAAGAATGATGACGACTGGGGAACAGCATGTTGAATATGCGATGCGTTATAAAGCAGATGCGCGTCAGTCCGTGTGCACGTGACCTGCAGCGGATTACGTGATGACAATTCTCGTACAGCAAGGTGGGCACCGGTTCCGCGCAATGACATCAACAGCATTATAATTAAACACATAATTTCTACAGTCCATACACAGGATCCTCAAGTAATTGCTACAGGACTGTGTGAGTCATGTCAGCATTTCTGGAATGACAGTAACATTAGGCAATATATGGCACTCCTCAACGACGAATCATTCAGAACAGGTCTGAATTAAGCTTCATCTCGCAAGTAGCATGTTGGACAGAGTGTTGACTTACAATTAATGAGATGAATAGCAATGAGAAAAGAGCTGTAAAGGCAATCAATTAGTGGCGTTCACATAACCGCTGGGAGATAATAATGATATCAGATAAGAAAAGGCAATATTGGTTTTCCGCAATGTCCCAAGAAGACGTCGGAACAGGTCTGAAATGTTATCATCCGACCAGGTGGTCGCAAAGTGACACAAAGACCGGGAGAGTACTTACAGAATTTAGACAAAGATGGCATAACTGGCAGATGGCGGCATTGCGGTTGGTGCAAAATTCCAGCGACTCCTCGCAGGAGCCGTTTCACCATATATCCAGCTTTCTTCGTCCAATTCTTTACCGCTACAGTTGGCATCGCAATCCTCGACGTATACGCCGACCCCAGATTCTTCAGGATGCAATAGAACCTCCAGTGCTGAGTTCTCTTCCATTCTTTTTTCCTGCAGCTCTAGTTTTTTCAAGGCTGTCATCAAGTCCTCGGCAAGGGCAGTTTGGTTTGGAGGATCTTCCTTGACTTGCTCCCAACCTACAGGAGGCGAGCCAGGGGGTGAAATCAAGAAATTTTTTTCGACGGGTGGGGGCTGTAGATAATTTTCTCGCGGTATGGTTGGCTGCTCAGTATTCCATGGTTCCACAGTTCTCAACGGGTTTGGGTCGGCGCGATACACTCTCAGCACCATCTCAGGACTGCAATTTGTCAGCAAGGCCTCTACGACACGTGAAGCACGACTGACCCGTCTTCTCCTTCATCTCCTTGTAAAACGATCGGATCGCATGCCCTCTTTGCATTCTCTGCGTCGTCTTCATTTGTATACACGATGATAATTCTTCCAAAACCTGGCAGTGGCACCCACTGATTAATTTCACCGAAGGAGCCAAAATGGGATTGAATGATATTCAGAATCTCCGGCATGAAGAATGACCGGGGGAGAGACGCGACGGCCAGAGTATTCGTTCTTTGGGCTCGGTGGATGGAAGGCGAGCGAGCGTGTGCCGATGGCGATCTTTGTGCAGGAGAAGAGGACAGAGGGGAGGACGGGAGGGAAATGACGAGACCAGGCATTTTCTGCGCTGGACCCTCCCGTGCCACTTTTAAAAAAACGATCTGCTTATGTCATCCGTACTGCGTGCTGTGCACAAGCCGTTTCTACAGCATGCAATGTACAGTGTATCATACGTATAGCCACTCGCTCACTTGTCCCGCAAACGTTCTTCGATTTCTACACGCTTGAGCTTCAGTGCCTGGAGCTTCTCCTCTTTCGTTGCATCATAAGCAACTGTCGTTTGGTTGAAGCTATCACAAACATGTCAGCTGAAACAATAACTGTGTGATAGATAACCCACGGATTATCGGGGGCCTTCTGGAATTGCTTATACAACATGTCCTGAATGTCAAGCAATGTAAATCATTGAATGATACGGGAATCCAAAGAGCCGACCTTGTATTGCTGTAACCGGAGTCCAGGGTGCTAAGAAGAAGCGATGAATCAGGATCCCCTGCAGCATGCGATGCATTACGACACGCACATCCTGCTTAATGATCGGCATTTCCCGTTCTTGGTATGCCTCGAACGCAGCCTTGTGCACAGAATTGTCAATTGTGCGTGCAGGCAGAGCAGTACAACATTTATACCTTGAAACGCCTCTGCGAGAATTGAAGAAATCGAGTCAATACGATTCCAGGTCAAGCTGCGGATTGATAGTACCTCTGGATGCCTCTCTATACCCGCCGCCTGTTGGCCTACACTGGCCTTGTCTGTCTTGGCATTGACCACGTCCAAGAGGTCCAAGGCATTATCGATTCCCGTAGCTGTGTAGCTCTCTATTTCTGCTGATGGGATAGCCTTATCTTCCGCAGAGCCTAGGTCCACACCAGCTGCGATGGCACCTGGGCCAGCAGACTTGGGTGTAGGCTTCTTGGCCCCAGCCTTGGGCGCAGACTTGACCTTTGCGGGGATGTTGGTCTCTTCTTCGGCCAAAAGCCTGGCGTTCTCAGCCTTCCGAGCAAGATCTGCCTTGCGTTTCTCTTCTTTCGCAAGTTTGGCAGCCTTTCCGCCCTTGGCATCTTGATCCGCCCAAGATTCTGCATCCTTGCGCTCCTGCGAGCAATGGTGGGTAGATAAGCGAAATGGGAGCATGCATACCTTCTCCGCTGCTACTGCTGCCTGTTTCTTTGCTTCATTATCTGCCTTCTTTGCCCTTCCAGCCTCTTTCTTGGTGTTGACACCCTTCGGAGCCATGATAGCAGCAAGAACAAATATAGTAATCGGGTGTCGGAACTGCCTCGGACCGTGCGTGCGGTGCACGAGGCGTAGCTACAATTATGATGACTCTTCCGTCCTTCTCGCCACCATGATAGATTCACCCGGAAACAAGTGGTCACCAGGTTCTTCTTGTGCGTCTCTCTGATTCTGCAGCTAGTTCGAGTGGGCGATAGCTCGTCTATAGACGGCCCTGTCCTCTCGCAGACGGATCTTTACTTGCTCAAGCCTGACCTTGAAATTCATCCCATCCTCGCAAATCAACACAATTTCCATCTGTCCTTCAATCTCGTAACTGGTAATAGGAGTTGTTTTTTGCCATCCCCTTCTGGTCACCTGCGATTTTCAGGGCAGACTGGAGGCGACCAACCAAACGTGCCCTTTGAGAAGAAAGAGGAACCTGCTACGATTCCGCGTGTAGGCCAGATATACAGTCATCACCAAGTTCAGTCCATGGTGTACCACCGTCACCAACGAACGGGGTGTCACCATGGCAGATGTCTGCACGACGGTATGGAAGGAGTGAGTGTTGATTCGTCTTGTGGAAGAGTAAATTAAACAGACGTGCTTCAGCTATACGGACCATCATGTCACAGATACCGAGCAAGGTGCCCTCCCGCAACGTGTTCAGGAACAAATGAAACGTGCTGCAATGAATAATCTAGCAAGTAGCCAGCCCAACCAGCCGGGCGGGTGGTATCATCAACCAGCTCTTCCTTCGCGACTTAGGCGCGTCGGTGTGTCTTTTTGGCCATCTGTCTTCTTCCCCCCCTTTCTACATGTTTTTTTCCAAGATTGGTTGAGAGAACGAGTCTATTTCGAAGGGTTGCGGAAAGACGATGACTACGTGCAATCACGCCTCGGCTTCAAGGCACCCAACATTTTTGTAATGGATCTGGTGCAATAGATTCTGTCTTTATTCACTATTCAATTAGAGCACAAGTTACAATGGAGAACAAAGGCATATTATTCTACAGGCCGAAAACATCCATCTCGCTTGAAAATGTCAGCGGGGAGAATACAACTCGACGTTCTCATTCACCTTTAATGGAAGCCACATTTGGATGAATCGACCTGTTTTGCGGTGACATTGATTCTTCCCAATTGCACCGCCTGGCCATTTGTTAAAGCATCCATTGCTTTAATCCCCGTGACCAGATCACGGCTGTTGTCAATACCAAGCAAATGGATGCTCGTTTGATTGGTTCCACTGGGGGCGTAGGTCAGCTGCCAGCAAGAGCCGCAGCGTGACGGATTCAAGGGGATACCACCAATGTAAGGAAAGTTGGGGAGAGAGCCCAAAGTTGTATACCCGCGCGCCTGCAGTTGAACTGAGCAAGCGACAGCGGTAACTGGGGTGTCTGCTTGGTCATAGGCAGCGTCATAGGAGAGCGACACGCCAGCCACTTGACTACCGGTGTAGGTCAAAGCGAGAGGGAAGAGGATGGCGAATGAGTTGAAATGCCATTGGGCTGCTGAAAGCGCCACTCATGCAAGCCTTTTTAACGGCCTCGGCGCAGCCAGTTCCACGAGTATAGAAGGCATGTATACGTACTCACAGGGGCGAGACCCAGTCAAGAGTCAGTTAAGAAGGCGGCCTCGTTGCCGCATTTCTACATTGATGACTATAGAATTTGTCACGAGCCACGGCGTGGGTCGGTCATTGTTGTTGTATGGTACAGGTGATTGGCAGCTGGAACCAGCGTACTCTAATATCCGAGTGCAAAATCCATCGATAGGTGAGGCGTATTAGCTTAGTGTTCTTGGCCGACTGCATCAGTCGTGGATTTGGGGTTGCTGGCGGCAGACAGGCGGCTAACACTCCTTGGTCGTTCTCGGTGCTGGCGTGCTTCCGACTCTGTCGGGATGGGTCGCTTCAAACATTTGAGGACAAAGACGCATGGCAAGGCGGCACCCAATATTTTTTTGATGAGCTGATCGCCCTGACTGGATGCCGCCATACAGGGAGTGTTTGCAGAGGAAATCTAGTCTCATAATACCGTTCTTCAACCTGCCGCCAGGTACGTCGGCAGCGACGGATCTGTTATAGTGGTATGATTCCGAAACGGCGCGCTTGCGCGCGTCCTGGAGAGAATTAAAGTCTACGCCGGATGCCATGCGATACAAGCAGTCTGAGATGGTGTCTATTACTTCGCCGCAAGTGACGCCGATTGCGGGGTCCTGCGCGATGATATTGATAGTCCAGGGCAAATGATCGGACATGACACGCATGGATGTAATGCGGGGGAAGGTAGCAGGAGCATCTCTACCCTTTGACCAGGAGACGTGAGGCTTATCGTCAGAGCGCTGGCAGTAATTGGACGTGTAGAGCATATTCCATTTCAAATGCGGCTTGTCGTCGCCGTCATCGGG
The DNA here is from genome assembly GCA_023014405.1 of Amanita molliuscula. NCBI lineage: Eukaryota > Fungi > Basidiomycota > Agaricomycetes > Agaricales > Amanitaceae > Amanita > Amanita molliuscula. The sequence continues at coordinate 685,498 of JAEBUP010000001.1, forward strand.
CAATGGGGAGAGAAGGGGATTGAGCTTAACCTCTGCCTTGACGATGCCGACGAGAAATGGAGTAAGCACGGGGCCGTCTACGATAAGATCAAGGATAGCTGGCGAGGGAAAGCAAGATACGTACAGCTACTGCCGGGGAGGAAGGGATCGAGTCTATCCGCGGAATAGCCTGCAGATCTGCTAGGGGCCCGATGGTGGAGAGGCGGAGGCGGAGGCGGAGGCTGAGGTTGGGGTTGGAGGGGGTAAGGATGACGGGAATGTGCTGTATGAGCAGCGATGCCCCAAGGATCTGGAGAAAAGGGAGAGTATGGCATGGCGGGAGTCACGTGCGGATGGAAGAATGGCTGGTGGTGGGGAACGGGCGGGTAGTGAGGCAGCTGAGCAGCAAGCTGCCATGGGGTGGTGTGGGGCGGAGACCAAGGCGAGGCATGGGGCGGCGGGAGATGTGTGGGAACAGCGAGGGGCGTGGGGTTGAGGAACTGCGGATAACCAGCATAGTCTGCGGAGAGGCCCTGGGGCGGAACTGCGGGGGAGACAAAGGGTGGGTAGGGATAAGCGGGATAAGCGGGATGTGCGGGTTGAGGGGGCGGCCCGGGTGCAGCGAAGGCAGTGTGTGGGGCGGAGTAGGGCGTCGATGGGGCGGACACAGGCGGCTGGTACGGCGATGGATTCGGGCTGGAGAGCGGGGGGATGAACGGCGTAACGTTGGGCGACGGACGAGACGACATGGCGCAGGCAGTCACGTGCCATTCTGCTTCACCCATCACGTGCCATGCCTCTCCACGTCGCGCTCATCCACCCTGACCTCGGCATCGGTGCGTCTGTTCCTCTCCTCCCGATCCTGCTCACCTTCATTCTCCCAGGTGGCGCAGAACGTCTCGTCGTAGACGCGGCACTCGGCCTCCAGAACAGAGGTCACTCCGTCCACATATACACTTCCCATCACAACCCTGCCCGCGCCTTTGAGGAAACGACAGACGGCCGTCTCCGCGTCCTCCACTTCGCCCCGCCCTTCCCGCGCTCACTCGCTGGTTTGTTCCACATTCTCTTTGCCCACGCGCGTCAGCTGCATCTCGTCGCACGTCTGCTTACTCCATGGGCTCCCGTCTACCACGTCTTCTTCGTCGACCAGCTCTCCACATGCGTCCCTCTCCTCCGTCTCTTTGCCCGCACACGGGTCGTCTTCTACTGTCACTTTCCAGACAAACTGCTTGCCAGCGCATCATTCGTCGATGGTAAGCCAAATCGTCCCTCCGGCTTCTTCAAGCACCTCTACAGATACCCCATGGACTGGCTCGAGGAAACGACGACGCGACAGGCCGATGTCATCCTTGTCAACTCGAAATTCACCGGCCGAGTCTTCAAATCCTACTTCAAATCCATCAAACGTACTCCTAGGGTCGTTTATCCTGGTATCAATACATCTGCATACCAAGCAGACTTTGATCCTTCGCACCCAGACATCGTTGCTGTCCTGTCGTACGTGCATATTGCTCACCACTAGCCCCGCCTCATGTCGCCAGACAACGGCCAACACTTGTGTCACTCAACCGCTTCGAGAAGAAAAAAAATGCCGCGCTTGCCATACGCGCATTTGTGCTCCTGCTCCCCAAGCTCGCTGCTCGGTCTGGATATAAAAATGTGCGCCTCGTCCTGGCTGGTATGTTGCCCCATCATCATATTCAACTATTCTGTCCTCACTTACATCTAGGAGGATATGATCCACGTCTAGTCGACAATGTTTCGACCCTCCAATCTCTTATTGACCTCGCAAATAATTATTCACTCACTTATGCTGTCACATCTCCCAATTCGACAGACCCGCCGCAGGGAAATGCGACAGCGGATAATGCTCACATTATCTTTCTTATCAACTTTACTACATCCCAGCGCTCCGCTTTGCTTTCTAATCCATCCACTCTCGTTCTGTTGTACACCCCTGCAAACGAACATTTTGGCATCGGGCCGGTAGAAGCCATGTGCTGCGGAGTTCCCGTGCTGGCATGTGACAGCGGCGGGCCAACAGAGAGCATTCTCGTGCATCCTCCTAGCGAGAGGACAGGATGGCTGCGTAAGCCAGATCCCGAGGTCTGGGCGCACGCTTTGGTGGAAATAATGGGACTCAGTGCGGAACAGCGGGAGGCGCTGGCAAAGAGAGCAAAGGAGAGAGCGCATGCGCTGTTTGGGATGGAGGCAATGGCAGAGGGGCATTGAAGCAGCGCTCCAGGAGGCGGCGGAAATGGGCGAGGTAGACTCGTGGGTCAGCATCTGGTTGACGATGGCGGTGGGATTCGTTATCGCTTATGTGGTGGCGCGCTCGTATTCGTAACTCATGTTGCCGTTCCTGCCTGAAATATGCCTGACCATCTTTGAATTGGCGACTCGCGTCCCGGATGTCCTCAATCCCGAATGAATTTTCAGCTTTTCAAACGACTGCTAGCGCACTCTCAGACGATCTTTGGTACTTTTTGTCACGCTCGGCATCTGCACGCTCGCTCATCACCCGCTAGCGGGCAAAACTCGCCCTCGAAAACATCGTCATTGGACGAGGCAAGTATCTGCCATCCATATGCAGCGTGCTCGAGGCATCGCGCCGCGACAGTTGCCCTCTGGGCCATTGGACCACTGTCCGTCATGAACCATAGCATAAAAGCGCTCATCTGGAGTCATGCGTCACGCTGTTTTGCAAGCGCACATTTTCCTACGCCGGGGTACAACACTTGAATTCAGCACGCTTCATCACTAGAATTGCCATCGCAGAAAACAACTAGCCAATGATTGTTGAATAAAACCACTACTGTGGGAGTTCAGGAACCTGGTCACACCAGGATCTCGAGTTTTGTTAAAGTTATTGCCCACGCCTCACCTTTTTTACTTTGCACATTCTACATTGGCATCAATGCCCTTCAATCCATTTGGTTTCTCCTTCAAGATAGCTTCTTTCAGCAACCCAATGGTCTCGGAACTTTGAATGGTAACAGGGAATGAAGAGGAGCCTAGTCCAAGCACGTAACGAAAAGTTCGAGCTTTGCAGGCATAGTGGCAGCTGAGGTGTCCATAGACATGGAGGAGTTGAATGATTGCCCGGAGGCTGTGTTCTGATTTGACTTTCTTTTTTGTCCGAGTCCTTAGGCCGGGCTAGGAACCAGGATCAGACCGGTCTGACCCGTCACCAGTAGGGTTTCGCTGCAGCCGCGCTGGCTCGGTTCCTCCACCACTAACAGGCTCAGAACAAACTAATCTAACTGGCAAGCGTCTAGACATCACGTTACATCCGGCCGACGAGGAACTGGCACTTGTCGCCTATATCGTCCGATACCTCTCCAATCTCGAGATTGTGACGCAATATGTTCAAAATATTCACCTCGCGTGATCCTGGCTGCTCTGGTATCAACTTGTCCCCATTCATCCACTGGCTTCGTGAAACTTTAGTACCTGATGCGCAGGACTTGGCTGCTCTCCTCAGAAGGGCTCCAAACCTCCGCTCTTTCCGCACACCGCTTGTCCACGTCATAGGACATCGAGCAGGTCCAACGACGAGTTTATACATACATACATCGTGGCAATCCACGCTGAACGCAGACTCGCAGACCTGGACTGCCCCATACCCCCCCCCAGTTCATGAACTTCCCCTCCCTCCGCCAACTCTCTTTTTCTCTTCCTCTTTTTGCCGTAGATACTCGTTGGACAAAACGCATGGCAGTCAGTCTTCAGCACATACAGGATTTATGCGGCAAGCAGCCAGTTACAACCAGACTTGACATGTATCGCAGCATCGTATCCCAACCTGATCAAGCTTGACTTTGTTTTCTCATATTGGTGCATTTCCAGTCACATTACCACCAACAGTACAACACCTCGGCATTTGTTGCGCCCAGGGACAGGTTTCAAGCTACCAACTTTTTTTCTCCCGTTTAGACAAGGTCAAGCATGGAGTCGACTTCGAGTATATACAGTTTTCGGGTAAACGGAATGTTGTAGACATTTTCAAGAAGCATAAGCAACAATTCATCACAGGAACGACACGACTTAGGACTAATGGGATTAGATTTCTAGATCACAAAGGTGTTACCCTTGGTGTAACAGGGGGTCTACCGAAGCCACCGAAAAAAACTGACTCTACTTAAGTAACTCGAATTATGATCCCTTGATTTATTAACGGCCGCACTTACGATGCTGCTCGGCATGACGGGGGTTGACCGAGGCCACCGAAATACGCAACCGACCGGCAGTATCATCCCTGAAATTCTACTACTTAAACGCTACGGTTTGGTGGAGCAAGCCAACAGTGTACTTGTCCACTTACCATGTCCAAGCCTCAGACTGATATTCGCGATGTCCTCGATACCGAGGTCAAGTTAGTCGTCCCTTCTTGCAACGTCTTGCAACTGTTTCTCCCTCATTAACTGATCGCTGCACAGGGAATGGCACTTCCGTAAGTCGCGCCCACGAGGGTGGTTTACCTTTTGAGGCTGAGATGATGAATAAGATATCTACTTCCACCAACACAACCCTCAAGCGCATCAAGCCGCAGTTACATTGCGTGATGCTGTCCTGCAGCTCAGGCGCGATGGTGCGTTTGTCGCGGTTCCCTATTTCCGCGTCAACACCAAACCTTTCGGTCCCCACCCCGTCGGTAAGCGCTGAAAGCTGGTCTTTTGAGACTCGATACAATTCATATCCAGGCTCCTACGAAATATGGGCCCCCGCTGAATCGTTTTCTTCCGTGTTTTCCTACTTGTGCCAGAACAGAGGAGATTTGAGGTGAGACCATTTCGACCTGCGGGACTATGAGGTCGACTAAGTATATTCATGAAGCATCCTTGTTCACCCCGTAACCCCCGAAATAGTAAGCATCATTACTGACTTTTGCGGACTAATCTGATATCCCGAATCTTTAGCTTGAGTACGTAATCTCTGACAGGATCCATCATATCTGACACATTAACAGAGACCATTCAAATCGTCATGCGTGGATAGGACCTCCCTACCCACTGCATATGTCCGTGTTCCCCGTACGAGTCGATAGCATTCCTCTGCAATATCCAAGCCTCAGTATGTTTTAATTTCGCCGTCTAGTACTTGACCTGATAGCGTGGATTAAAGAACTTGGATATTCATCGGCAGCGCCAAAGATGTCGTTGGAGGAAAGGTTGAAATCGGGTGACAACGTCGAAGAATTGCTCAAAGGCGAGAAAGAGGCGGCGGATGCTCCGCCCAGAACGGCGTGATTTGTTCTATTAATTCTTTTGATACAGAGTTTTTACACAAGCGTAACATTGGAGTTCTCTGCCCATTCTCCAAAGAGAAGACTGATGCTTTCCCCATTATGAGTTCTTCGGATGCTTTCGGCAATGGTGGGACTGATATCTATGACCATGAGTTTTGAACATTCATCTTGATGCTTCCGCTGCGGGACTGTATTCGTAACCTGTCGAGTGATAAGAATATACCTCGCAGCATGTGAATCTAATCCTTCAATGACGTACCACGATCTGCTTGATGGGCAGTTCTTCTATAGAACTCATGGGGGCTTCAGAAAATAGACCTTGTCACTGTTGCAGGGCCCCATCACGAGCTCAAAAGTAAATCTCACCATGGCTAATCAAGGCGTAAACTGTCGCTGCGCCCTTGTCGTACAGCGTCCGCGCGGCTAGTATCAGTGTCTTGCCGGTGTCAATCATGTCGTCCACGAGAATAGCAACCTGTAAAGTTCCAGTAATGGCATAGGCGTCATAGACGCAACTTACCTTGTCTTTCACATCTCCGACCAAAATCTCCATCCTTTCGGGTGCCGTTTCCGACTTTCCATCTCGCTTACGATGTATCAGAGCAAAATCAAGCCCGAGTTTATCGGCCATTGCTGTGACTCTGTAGCGTGTCCACTTGAGTTCTTGTCTTTTTAAGAAAGACAGGTGAAAACTGACCGCTTGGCACCTCCTGCATCAGGACTCACGATGATACCTTCTCTCCAGCCTGAAACGTGCTGCTTGATAAAGGATATCATGAGTGGTTCGGACCATAGGTTGTCGACGGGAATGTCAAAAAAGCCTTGTATCTGACTTGCGTGCAAGTCCATGGTAATGACATGATCACAGCCAGCGACTGTAAGCATGTTTGCGACAAGTTTTGCAGTAATGGGTGCCCGGGATTTGTCTTTCTTGTCCATACGGGCGTAAGGGAAGCAAGGAATGACAGCTGTGATTCTCCGTGCTGATGCAGTCTTGCAAGCCGAAATGAGAATAAGAAGTTCCATAAGACTATCATTAGCGTCGTTGCAGCCGGATTGAATGATAAACACGTCCTCTTCTCGGATGGACTCGGAGATGGACACGTTGGTCTCGCCGTTGGAGAATTTTTTTATGGTGCAAGGGACAAGAGGTACGCCAAGCCTGGATAGTTCACGAGTTCATGGACCCAACCAGACCCAGAACTCGAGAGGTGGCTCACCGCTCGGCCACGGCTAGGGCGAGCTCGGGATGACTGTTTCCTACAAATGGGCCGTCGGCAAGCGCACGCATGGACAAATGTGATAACCCACCCGTCAGCAAACGTATTGAGTTATTGTGGTACATGGCAGATAAATATCCAATAGCATGAAGGGATACGAGAGGAGAAGGGGGAAAAAGCTCTCCTCAGAATTCTGAATTATAGAAAATCCATCAGCGCTTGTTATCTTTGTTTGGCTCATGCAAATAATCAACACTGCCACAACTCTAAGGGCGCACACGAATCGTGATGTTTTCAACCACATATTCCGAGTCTGCATATCCCAGTTGCCGAAACAAATCAGCACTTCGTACACCTCAGTTGTTAGATGAATATAGATTCCATTGGTCTCACCTGTTGAGGCCTCTGACCGTCATTATCTGAGCCGAGTTGTAGTTCGCTAGTCCCCGACCAACCTCAACCACGTCCGCTTCTGTGATTTCTTCTTTTCCTTTCTCCAGCACTGGAATATCGCCCTCGAATGCAGTATCTCTCTTTGAAGGTTCTCCCAAGTCAGAAAGCGACACCGCCGACTCGGAACGCGACGGAGGCTCCACTTGAGTTGGCGTACTCGGTCGTGTCTCCAGCGCTTTTGCATATTTGGCAGCCGCTTCAGCCGCTTCGAATGAGGTAGCTTCTACTTGTCTCTTAACAACTATGCGAACGGCCTGCCCAGACGCAAATGCCCCGATAACGCCCAATACACCGGCCGCTAGCAGACGCCCGCCTGACTCGCGGCGAGACAGAACATGGTGTGCCCCTGCGTCAATGACGACGCTACCCGACGGGTATAGTGTGTGGCTTGTCCATGTCTTCAGATCGCGCATTGGCGTCGAAGAAGCAATGAAGGTAGTGTGTGGTGGTCGCTTGGAGCGTTGCGGCTCAACGGCGCTATTGATGCCAGGGACAAAGTCTAACTGCTGTTCCCTTGGGCTTGTCTGCCCAGGACGATCCTTGTGGACGGCCTGATTGTGGTACTCAATGATACAGGATATGTTCTCCGGGCGTTTACTAGACGTGATTATGGTCGTCACACCAGCTGCGGTGGCAATTTCGGCGGCGATCAGCTTTGTTTCCATTCCTCCTGTCCCAAGGCTAGATCCCAGTGTCGTGGTACTTACTAATCCTAACATTCAGTCCCTCACCACTTGCATATTGTTCTCAAACATACCTTGCGCACGGATGGTAGATATGGAATCCACTGTTTCAATCTGTTTCGCATTGAGATCCTTGCGAGGATTAGCTGTGTATAAGCCATCGACATCAGTCAGCAGGAATAGGTAATCTGCATGAATCATTGACGCTGTAATTGCAGACAATGTATCGTTATCGCCGAATTTAATTTCCTGGTTCTCGAGTGAACAAATCTCTCTGATGCCTTTCCAAACGAACTCACGCTGACGGACACGGTATCATTTTCATTCACAATGGGAACGACACCCATCGAAAGAAGCTCTTTGAATGTGTTTACTGCATTGAGATATCGCGTGCGCTGCAAAAAGGTATATCAACGAAATTCGTGACGAGGCGTGTACAGTGGCATACATCTGATATGTCACCACGCGTCAAGAGGATCTGAGCGATAGGTTGCTCTAACTGACTGAAAAGGTTGTCCCATAGAGCAATAAGCCGACCTTGCCCGATCGCGGCCAATGCCTAGTCATGGACACAAATAAATACGGGAAATGGGGACTAAGTGGACGGCATGCCTGTTTCCCGGAAAGGCTTTTTGGTCTACTGGCTATGTCCATTCGCTTTAGGCCAACGCCAATAGCCCCAGAGCTCACAAGAACAATTTTGTGTCCTTGGTTTCTTAATTTGACTACCGTTTCGACGACGGAGGAGAGTATGGATAGCAGGGGTTTGTGGGTATCTTCATGTACGATAGACGATGTCCCTGCTCACACGGCCTGAGGTGTGCACTTTGCATGGGGATAATCCTCCTCACCGACCTAACTTGATCACGATTGTGCTTGGACGGCCGTGGTGAGACCGAGCCATTCTGGCTTAAGTGCACTGTATCTCTTTGTGAAGGTTGATAAGAGAAACGAGTTTCATAACGGAAATAGTGAGCCTTGCGTTTATTTGTGTTATCATCGATTGCCGTGCTAACAATTGGGTGCATTTCACATATGTAATACCTATATACGTCTGTCACTGTACTTATAGCTTGTAATCCCTCCAGCTTGAATCTAACGCATCGTCCAAGAGGAATCTATACCAGTAAACCGTAATGGGTGCTGTAGCTAAATGCCATAAGGCATGCGCATCTATAATCCGCAGCCAGGGGGGGAAATCAAATAACTCGAGACTGGTAGCGAGCATAGTAAGCGCAATGCAGTACGCTGGTTTGATGACGAATCTTGGTCTATATGAACGTGGCCGAGATGGGAACCTGTGCAGTATGGACGTCGAGGGAAGCGTGTACGGCAGCCATAGCACGTTATGTAGAAGACCGATGGTTATGTTGAATGCCATGTTGTAAGTGTAATCAAAACGTGGAAGTAGCGATAGATATAAAACGTGTGCGAGATACAGTGAGATGCAAAAGATTGACAGTGCCAGCCTGACACGGCTTTTCGAGTTATCCATATGGTTCTGAGGGAAAGCATAGAAGTGAAATAGACGTATGACGGCGTAGTATAGCGCATAGATAATCGTCAATGCAGCCGAGAAGTAGTCAAGCTTTTCTGTCAAGGGAGTGTCTGTAAAATAAGTGAGAAATAAGTTTCAAATCGCATAATAAACGGACCTCTGGTGTGGAAAACGGATGACCAAATCCATGCGTTCATACTCGCGAATGCCCACATTACGTAGTAATGCTTCATAGGGTGGGAGTTCGGTAGAGTTCTCTGTATTTGACGTGCGCCATTGGCATGTGCCCAGAGGTTAAGTAGGGAAAACGCTACAGAAGCGGGCTCTTGCATGCCTGCAAACCTCCAGAAAGGCCATTTTCCGAAAAACTGTTGTACCGGGGAGCCATCCTGAAGGTCCATGTCCGTGATTTGGTGAGTGCAGCCATATCTGCAGTCATCAAGACATGTCCAGCGCGTCAGTCGGAGAGGGATGGAAAATGGGGTAGGACAGCCCGAGTCTGTGCATAACGAGACACAACGCACGAAGCCAGGGGAGCGGTCGCCCGACGACGCGAAGGCAGTGTGAAAACCTGTAAATACCAGCGCAAGTCGTGTCCAGTGCATTCAAGGGTTCGGCGTGCTTAGTCAGCATGAACTTCAAGGTCTGATGACATAAGCTAGCCACTCATGGTTCGCTCTTCCCAGGCGACCACATTCTCCTGTTCGCCCTACTTCTTCGACCGTGGCCAGCATGGAGCTGCTCAGCCCATCACAGAAAGAATTAATGTGATTTATAACTTGAAAAACCGTTCTGGTTGGACTCATAATTTGTAGCCACATTCCAGACCGATCGTGTCTTATTATTATCCCAAGGACGTCGGTGCTCATCACTATGGCGTATGTTTCTGTGGAAATTTTACGTCGTAGCATTTATTCCTCACAGGAACGTCACCCTATGAAACCCCACCGTCTGACATTAACAAATGCCTTGGTCATGGGTTATGGACTAGACAAACAGATACACCATATCTATGATCCTCGTCCAGCAACACAGGCTGAACTAGAAATGTATCACGACCACGATTACATAGACTTTTTGCAACGGTATGCTTTGTACACGTTCTTCCTGTGCCAACAGCGTCTGAGATGATTAGCGTGACACCTCAGAACCAAAATGAGATGAAGCAAATGATCGATATCTTCAATTGTGTCGAGGACTGTCCTATTTTTTCTGAAATGTACGATTTCTGCCGTTTATATGCGGGTGCTTCTTTAGCTGGTGCGAGAAAGCTGTGCGCGGGGACAACTGATATAGCCATTAATTGGTCTGGTGGTTTGCACCATGCAAAGCGAGGCGAAGCAAGTGGATTCTGCTATGTAAATGACATTGTATTGGCTATTTTGGAGCTGTTACGGTGCGTCCTACTGTGCATAAAGCTTCATTGGGTTGAGCCTTATCAGATATCATCCCCGAGTGCTGTATATCGACATCGATATTCATCACGGAGACGGTGTCGAATTTGCCTTTTACCACTCTAACAGGGTTATGACTGTCTCATTCCACAAGTACACTGGCGAATTCTTTCCTGGTACTGGCAAACTGGAGGATAACGGCGCAGGAGAGGGCAAACATTTTTGCTTAAATGTGCCTCTGCAAGATGGCATTGACGATGAGATGTATCTGACCACTTTCAAGTCTGTTATCGACGACACAGTGACCGCTTTTCGGCCGACGTCTATCGTCCTGCAATGTGGTGCAGACTCCCTCGGTTGTGATCGTTTGGGGGCTTTCAATCTTTCGATAGCTGCTCACGGAGAATGTGTCAATTTTGTTCGAAAGTACAACGTCCCGCTTCTCATTGTTGGAGGGGGCGGTTATACCATCAAGAATGTCAGTCGATGTTGGACATATGAAACGTCTGTCCTTGTTGGTGCATCTGTGCCAGACGAGCTTCCCGTAACGGTATATGACTCATTTTTCGAGGATTCGCACTGGAAGCTACATCCGCCCTTGACCGGTAAAGTTGATAATCAGAACTCTGCCGCTTCTTTACAACGCATAACGATGAGCATTCGCAATAAACTTCGGTATTTACAAGGCGCGCCTAGCGTGGCACTGCAAGAAATCCCGCCTGACATACAAGGCTTACTTGCCGAAGAGGAACGAACTGCAGAAGAAAAGGACGAAGAACAAAGCACTGCCTTGATGGGGGAGCAAAGGTGTGACAGGTCAATGAACAGAAACGAGTACTACGATGGCGAAGACGATATCGACATGGAAGATGGAGTAACACCATCAGTACGGGGAAGAGCTGCTCGCAAGCAAAGAGCTTCACGACGATCACGAGGTCGCGGTAAGGGGCGCACAAATGGGGGGACAGCGGGACGTGATGATGGAGAGGAAGACATCAATGAGGAAGCATCGTCGAGTACCAGGCGTGGAAAGTCTCGGGCCAAGCCCAAGGCTCGGACAAGAGGGAAGACTGCGGGGGATAAAGACAAGGATTCAGCAACTGTTACGTCGAATGTTGAACTCTCCGCGACCCTGGAATTGGATGTCTAAACGTTTTATCGCTTCGACGTGACGAAAGCGGAAATTCTTCCACTCTTGGTTGTCATCACAGCAGTTTGGGATTTCCGCTGAGGATGTACCTCGATCAAGTGAATAAATGGAAGTATCAGAGGATGTAAGTAACCCGTCTCTGTGATAGGTGAAATTTAACACACTGCATTTATTCCAATTAGTGTGTCCTGTTAATGAGAATCGGATTCTTCTTTTCAGCCCCCGGTTTCTGCAATATCGAAATTGTAATCCGAGAACACCCGTATTTCTCTCCCATGCGTGCGTGGCTGCTCTCTTTTATCAGATTCGAACGGTGCTCAAATGAAGTTTGAACACATCAACAGCCCTACCACTACTTTAGAAAGCCTGAGGTAGCTTATGAACCGCAAGAGCTCTGTCCTTTTTTGATTTACAACTCCGACGTATTCTGGAATTCGTCCAAATCTTTGCTATCATGATCGCCATACCTCTTACTCGTGGCGAATAACTTAGCCTCAATGCTGCGGATAGTGTGTCTCCCCCGTTCCAACAATCCCGATATAGAACCACAAAGTGCGGCCGAATTGTAGTCACATTTTTTTTGCCAAGCTCGGAATGTCATGAAGTTACAGCGTATTCTTCCCTGCCGATTTTTAGTTGGCTGGGAAACTTCTCGTGTTCTATGATGGTGATGGATTGTTTCAGTATCCGATCGATGTGGCTAACGGGAGCATCCGGAGTGCCATATCTTGTGAGTTACCAAAAGATCTACAAAATTAACATCAATAGCACCGCTTAGTATGCTCTCAGACCCAGATCCGTTTGCGGTACCGAATATGGGATTTCTGCCAGTCAAGAGCGGGGCGGCTCGATTAATGTCAGTCAAAGTGTGCAACTCAAGACTGCTTCGTGACAGGATCTTCGCCTTGGAGTTTGGTGTCATTGATCGTCTTGCTATCTTCTGCCGTGACCTTGTGCTGTGTCCCGACTCCGAGCATGATACTTTCCCGCCGATTTCGCGCATGTACATGCAGGGCAAGAGTTTCATTGATGGGACACTTTATCAAGATTTTGGCGTGTATGCGCTGGTACAATCGCAATCAGAATGTCTTCGATGTTGTAAATACATCGCCAGTGGTTGTGCTTTTAGCTGATGAAACATCAAGATGGATTGCATCGACTACGCCCGTTCCCATGTATGCCTCGTCGAGCAGTTATTGTATCTTCTCTCATGCATCCCCGTCCACCAGTTTGTAAGTCAAAGACTTCCGGATTATATATCACCTTTGAGTTATTAAATACGGATGAAGTTACAATATGGTGGATATGTACATGATTACTGTCTTCATGAACTAGTGGATGTTTTCAGTGGGGTTGCTTTGCCAACAACTTCAAAACAAAGAATAAGTAGAGCTTGTCCCACAAGATCCATCAGGGCTGAGTGGATTGGGAGAGCATACATATCGGGATCTAAACCGCGACTCCAAAGGAAGCTGGTGAGTAGGTGTCCAATAAGGAGTGACGCAAAAACCTAAGTCAACAGTCAGCAATGCAATTGAAGGCAGTTAACATATAATGCACGTACAGCACAACAAAAGAAGAAGACAGAGAAAGCGGCAAAGATGAAGGAAGCATGTAGCCAACCCAATGCCCGGAGGATCGAGAGGAAGATTATCTCGACAGGTAAAGTAACAAGTAATAATGTAATGATGGCTAGACGAGGAGAAAATTGCAGAGCTTTAGAAGGGGTTGTATTGTGCTCATTGAGCGTCAGATCGTTGAAAGACGGCGGGTGCTTCCAAGCAACAGCGTGCAGCGACGTAGATAGGCGGGATATGTAGACGGAGCCCACAGCACCAGGAAGACCTGAAATGATGTGAGCTCCGAGGTTGAGCACATCCATTGACAATAATATTACCACTTATTACGACAGAAAGGAGTGCGAAGTCTTCATATTTTCTGACGAACAAATCGAGGACTATGCCAGTACCGCAGCTGATGATCATGGCACCGAAAAGTGGAGTCCAGCCTTGGAGTAATAGATCACGAACATGCAAATTCCGACGCGTGATGTACAAGGAAGTAACGGCGGAAGTCGTGACGAGGAGGAAGACCACAAATGGCATGGGTGTCCCTAGAAATGGAATAAGAATGTTAGAGACAAAACCGAGAAGAGAAAGGGTGACAAGGTCGCCCAAGCACGATGCGATAGGTGGGGCGATATTATCTTTTGTACCATATTAGGGGTATGACGCGGTCTGAGATACTTTCCTCACCGGGGTCCAGGCCAAGAGCGCGACATAGAACAGTGAGAGTGCACATGAAGGAGCCAAGTACAAGGCCGGATAACGACGCAGCTGACATTGCTGACCCTGCGACCATGACGAAACTGTTGAACTCTGTGAGGATACCAAAGTCTGGAATCAAGGAAGAACAAACACGTGAAGATCTACTCTATGTTTGCTGTCTGCGCTTGGATGTGGTATTGGTCTACGTGGGTGGAGCGAGTGCAATGACGTTCGCTGTTCGTGGTGGGCTGGCTTCGTCGTCGTAGTGTGTCGAGGCAACATCATACCAAGTAGAAGGGATATACAAGCGGCTATGAAAGAGACTCCGATGGTCTGCACCTGAAGAAGAGCCATGTTCCCTGCAATCATGGAGCGCCGAACAGTCGGGTTGTCGAGTTCACCGACATTGGCAGCAGTGCCGAGCCGGGCAGAGAGATTCATCTCAATATTGCCGTTGAGGTTGAGGATGACGGGAATAATTAGTATCAGCTGGTCAAGTTCCCTCATAGCCCGCCATCGCTACACGCTTTAGTTAATACGCCAGACCAAGGAAAAAAATGTCGCAACTCACGGAAACATGATTCATTAATTCTCCCGTGGACGCCAAACTAAAGGTAGTGAGCAACAAAGTGGGGGCAGCCTATGAACCTGCTCAGTATTGCCTGAATAACACTGAATCAATTCTCTACTTCTGTGACCAGGCCTTTCACCTGAATCCATGTACTTCGCGACGACGGCCGCTCGGAGCCCCGTGTGCGCGAGTGGGAGCCGAGTAGGGCGGCGCTGTCCATGCCATTTTCATCTCCTGAGTCGTGTAAGTCGTTTCGAGTGTCGCCGAGGTGGTGCAGAGCGATATCGTCTCTCATCGTCGGTGGCAGTAGAGGGCGTGGGAAATCCAACGTTAACAGCTTGTTCCCGACTTCATATCAGAGCCGCCGCCGTCTCGCACGACGCCGACCTCTTCCTTCATCAGCCCCGAACGGCCCCCCATCACTCCCATCAACACTCCAGAACTGTGCTCTGTCCATGTCCACGAAGCTTTCGCCTTTTACTCCACCTCCGCCATTACGTTCCGCTCTCATCAAGAACGTCACTGATGCGATTCCTCCAATAGACGAGCTTGAACAAATACAGTCGGAACTGAAGCTTATCAAGCAGAGAACGCTTGAGAGAGTAAAAAAAGCAGGAGAAGACTTGAAAACTATCGAAGAGTCGATGCGTCGTATGAAAGAGAAAGAGAAGGGTAAGGCCAGAGCAATTGACAAAGTCAAGCGGGAGCGCGACTGTAAGTATTCGTGTTCCTCTCGCGACGCGTGCTGACTATTTTTTTCGTCGCGTCTGTCTTATGCCGACCCCAACCCCTCATTCTGGTCGATCCGGAAAATCAATGATTGACCGCCACCGCTCCTTGTTGTCCATGTCCAGGCACGCCAATGCCAGGCTCAGATGAATCGCGGTCGACGAGTGCACCGTATAGTGTGTCATCCAAACTTCGCGCAACGCCTCACCCAGCAGTTCCACTTGCTTCCTCATCGTCGCGATCATCGATTGACCCCCGCAGATTGTACGGCGCATTACACCCAGCCTCTTAAGTTGTCTAATATGCAACAGGACTGTCGAAGACATCAAGAAGAAGAAGAAGAAACGGAGACGAGAGGACGAAGAAAGTGATGCTGAATCTGGTGAAGCTCATCTTAGCCTGTGCTTTAAGTTGTTAACGTATAGTTTACAGAGTTTGCACGGCCTAGGAAGGCGACACCTCCCATACTTTCTCTTCCTCCGACGCAGAAAGCAAGCAAATCGACGCCCCTCTCCTCGCAACCCTCCAAGGTATTCTTGTTGACCTCACAGTACACATGATTATAACATGTTCATGCCTTCAGCCAACAGCAGGACCCGACTTTACTGTCCCACATATGTCTTCCTACCAATCTCTATGCGTTACTCGACCTCCAATATCGGCGCCACCCATACCCGGTCCCAGCAGGCCAACTGACGTGACGGACGACTTCAGCAAACTAAAAATACCTCCGCAAATTCAAGTAAATTCATTTTACGCCTCCGTCGAGTCTTGGCTTCGGCCAATTCGCGAAGAAGATATCGGATTTCTAGAATTTACGGGTGATGAGGTCGAGCCATTCATTATGCCAAAACTCGGTAGACATTATCAGGAGGTTTGGGAAGCAGAGGACTCGGGGCTCGTACCGCCACTCATGGGACTTTCACAAGATGCACCCACAGATCACTTTGCTGCGCCTACTCCCAAGTGGGATCCATCCACACTGATGGAACCAGATTTACTCGTGGAGGAGAAAGGTCATGGGCCATTGACAGAACGTGTTATAAGTGCTCTGCTATCAGTGCCAGATATCGCCATTTGGAAGGGTGTCAAAGCAGCAGAAGATGCGATGGAAGGGAGGCCTGGAGGAAGCGGTGCAGCGGCAGCTCGGAAGGAGAGGCTGAATGTCAGCGAGTTGGAGAAAAGGATCAAAGACACGATGAGGTATCATGGTTTATTGGATGGCTTGGTAGGTTATCCGCCAGGATATGCGCAAATGCAACTGAAATTACTATGCAAGCCTGATTTCACAGAAAAAGTGGATGATCCTATAGCTACTGCCCTTCGCAATGCGCAGCGCGAACTGAGAAGCGTATTGGCAACGAACAAAGCGCGAAGAGCGCGGCTGACTGCGATTGCTAGGGACCGTTTGGCTTATCAAGAGTACCTGGAACTCAGAGATTCTGTTGATAAGAATATCTCGACTGTCTTCGGAAAGTTGCAGAAGAAAGATGGTCCCAAGCTTGGGAGGAAGAAGAAGAAAATTGTGGGTGCAGCAGCAGCAGCACAGGCAGCCCATGCGGCAGCAGTTGCAGCGAAAGCGCAATCTTCTGCAGGGAATGCAGAGACCTCTGGATCTGGTAACGCAACTGGAACAGCAAATACTGGTAGTACGGGTGGGGAAGTACATCTTCCTCTGCCAGCGGCACTGGGCTTAGGCCCTGATGATGAGAATCGACTGGTGGTGAACGAACAGCTGAGTCATCTGGTCGAAACACGCAGACAGTGGGTCTATACAGTTGGGAAGTTGTTTGAGGAAAAGCAGCGTGCTAATCCGGGACGGATCTGGGATGTACCAACAGAAAGTGCTTTTAAGGACATACAAGATGATGTGCGACAGAACCTAGAGGGAATAGATAAGGGAGTTGCGGAAGAAGACGAAAGACGACGACGGGCCAAGGCCGAAGCAGGTGCCATGTTTGCTGTTACCATGGAAGGGGAGTTAATCAATAAAGAAAAGGACCGTGACGACGAGATGGATGTTGGCTAGCCAATTATATTTTATTTCATTCGTCGCGACTTCTCATTTGGACCGAGGTCTGATGCTGAGCCTCTCAAAGCATTGGGAATCCGGCGCTGGTCGCCTACTATGTACCTTTCACCTTGGGCTTTTTAACTTTTTTCCTCTCGGCTTCCGTTCCCTCATTCATCTCTTCAACTTTCCGCTTCTTGGCCATTTTAGTCGACCCGGCCGTCGGAAGGCTCGATACAACTTTTTCCGTGTGCTCCGTGTCGATGATGCCTCTCTTGCCCTTCTTCTCTTTTTTGTCCTTATTTTTTCCCTCAGGGCTTTCAGTTGCATCAATGTCCATACCAGCAATGAGACTCGAGGCACCGTCAACTTTGTTCTTTGAATGAATTTTGGATTCATGTTTGTCTGTCTGACATTCCTCCTGGGACGAGTTTGCGTTTGCTAGAGAGCCGTAAGGCATGAATCGATGCTTCAACAATTCGGGGGGATAGGACTGCCTAGGAGGATTCTGTAAAATTGTGGTGCCGCCTTCCGCTGCAGGCTGCGACTCCGCTGGCTGTGCCGTGATAACAACATGGCGTGATATAGGTTTGGATGCTGGAGATATCTGCATAAGAGGTATGGCAACTAGTTCAATGGTCTCACCTGCGTACAATGCCTTCTTCGATTTTCGGGGGAGAAGACAAGTTATAGAGTTCATTTCCTCCCCGTATGGCATGCCTCCGTCTACCCTGTCCGAATGAGAAACGTCGCATGACCAGATATCGTAGGCTGTTTGTTTACGAGTGAGCTGTCCGACCTTCTCAGGTCGGTGGGAGGACGACAGCGATAATGAAACAGAATCAAGATGTTTCATGGACAACTGAATTCACCCAATCCCTATCAGTGTAAGTTTACATGTCGCCGCACATCTGTTTGGAAAACCCTGCGCACGTTATTAGGTACCCGTATGAGCCAAAGTTCGAGATTTGAATTTTTTCTTATCACATCCCAGTCGAAGTTGTCCTCGACTGCACTGTCTGAGGTTGCTTCTAAAAGTGTGTAACCCGCGGGGATTGAAAATGGCCAGCTTGGATTTATGTCCTTGTTTATGTGCGCATCTGGAGATGAATGCACAGGGTCTGACATGGACGACTGCGAGGAAGACATGTGCTTGAGTGTGACAGACGTGACACTGCGATGAATTACCCGACCAAAGCATCTGGGGCTTCGTGGCTCGGAAGATGTGGTTGACCGCATAGAACTTTTCTGATACTGATTCCATGATTTGGTTGCACGCGTCAGGTCTCGTACAGCACTCGCAAACAGCCGTGTTCCGAGTCGACGACAGTGGGTAGAGGAAGTTCCTGGCCATGCATGGAACGATGGCGAAGTCTCATGCAGTGTCGCACAACTTATTGATTGAACGGTAAGGAAAACAGAGATGCGATTGCGAATCATAAAATTCCAGAGAGACGAGAGCCAGAAGTCACTGCCGTGCGCCCGTGGCGTCCAATCATCTACCCAAGGCCGTAAGCTCACACCAAGGAATATATGTCCAACGAAAATCCACATTCAGTTCGGAAGCAATTTCTTTTCAGGTAACGGTGAGATCATCGCCTTACTAAGTTATAGATTAATTTGAGCCTTCAGCCATGGCCTCGAGACAGCTTATTATTGTGTGAGTGCTATCGATGAAATGAAATGATTGTTTTAACCATTCCCGCAGTTTACTGTTGTTCGGCATATTCATCAATGTTCTGCTCTATGCTCTTGAACTCACACTACTATACACTTATTTGCGCGACGCAGGAGATGCGAAGAACACCAAGATTATCCTCATAATCAACTATTTAAGCGACTCAATCTGCTCGTGTGCTGCTATGTATTTGGTCAGTCCAAGTTACGAGTCGTTTCAGAGCACTAAATTCGAGATCAAGTATATTGTAACTGTCTGGGGTACATTCTGTGCAATTCTCCAGTGTTTCTTACCCATACTTGCTTCAGGCGACGTCCTCGTGCGCAAGGAACGTTGGTTTGTAATCGTTATTCTAGTCACCGCGGCTATATCAGTACACGTGATGCAATTACTCTCATTGCACCGTTTTTTGTCGGTGTCTGAAAGGCTGGAAGTCCTGCAACAATCTCATTCGCTCTGGTCAACCATCATTCGCCGCGGCACAAAGACCCTGGTCACAATTGGAGCTGCACTAAGCATTTTGGTTGCGGTGGGCATCAATATAGGACTAGTATATCCTCAGCTGAGCGTTATGACAGGTAGTTAGTCTCAGTTACAGCATGATCAAACTGGTCGGCAAGCAGGGACCTGGTGGCCACAGCATCGAAGGTGACTCCCTGATGTGAGCAGGACGCCTGCTACCTCGAATTTCCACGACTCACATCATTCCCAAGTTTTTGGCTTTCCAGCACAACAATAACGTATATTGTCCTCGCAACATGTCTCGCTATGGCAATTATACAGGATCGAGGCTTTTGGCGATCATGGACGTCGGTCAGTTATCCTCGTCCTAATTCATGATAATGCATAACACAAGTACAGACCGTTTTTTGTGATGACGGCAGCAATTGAAGCAAACGTTCCAGCGGTCACCGTGGCGATAATTACCACCATAGTTAGTGCAGTTCATATCGAAAGCCGCAGTAAGATGCCAAATGAAACCTAGTATTGAAAGGCTTATTTCATTTTCTAGTACCACTAGCGCTCACCTCCATTCTCGGGAGAATTAGCACCTGTACGACCCTGCTTGCGTTCATTCTTCGTAGAAACTTCAACGATCAAGAGCATCGCACGGAGCCCGAGACATCTGCCGGAACGGATGACCAAGCCGGTGAGTTGTGATTATTATCAAAGCACACGAAACTAGATTTCCAGCCTAGCGAACAACTCTGTGAACATACCGGACGCTCTAAGGGCTGTAGGACTGACAAACCATGTGAGTTATATGGCTTGAGAGATTTAATACCAGGCGCTGAGCATAGTGTCAGGATGTCAACCACGATATTGAGCTAGGATCGTTTTCTGAAATATCGGATGGACTCGATAGCGTCTTTTCGCATGCAACTTCACTGTCCGAAATGGAGATTGACAGACGAATGCAAGAAGTAGCGGCGCGAGAAATTGTAGCTATGACGTAAGCTGTAGGCAGCGATTGTGCATGAGACCATATTCTGTATTTACCATCGCAGGCTCAGACTCGAGCGGCGGTGCAGGGATCCAGGTGTGTCGGTTTTACTTCAAAGTACAGATATACCTATCCCTTACCAGGCTGACCTCAAAACCATCGCTGCCTTCGGCTGCTATGGAGCGAGCGCCATCACTGCACTCACTGCACAAAATACCACCGGCGTTCAAGACGTCCACCCATGTCCCCCTGCCTTTGTAGAGCGGCAGGTCGGTATCTTTTCAATACTCAGATTACTTATTCCAAAAAGTTTTAGATAGCTTCTGTCCTCCAAGATATTCATATCGATGCCTTTAAAACGGGCATGTTATATGATGGAGAAACAATCAAAGCCGTCGTAAGGGCTTTAAAGGCACAGTACAAAAGCGATATCCCGCCTGTTGTTTGCGATCCTGTCTGCGTATCCACGTCCGGACATACTCTTTTGCTTCCTCAGGCCATTGGCGTCATGATACAAGAGTTATTCCCTCTGACGACGGTGGTGACACCCAATAAATTAGAGGCAGAGACATTGCTATCGTATGGCGGTTCAGCAACCAAGATAACCAGCGTTGAAGACATGATTTATGCCTCGAAGAAACTTCTAGAATATGGTTGCCGCGCCGTGCTTCTCAAAGGTGGTCATGTTACCGCAACTCTATCCGACATCAACAGTGTTACTTCCCGCTTCCCTGAGATTACCATCGAGCGTCATGGATTGCCTCTGGAGAACACAGAAATTCTGCATTTTCACGGATCAATGCCTCTTCCTAACAGGTTGGTAGTTGATGTCTTGAGCCAAGATAATGGAGAAACAGCATTATTCGCCCGCCCTCAGATAGAGTCGAAGAATACCCATGGTACAGGCTGCACGCTCAGTTCGGCTTTGGCATGCGAACTTGCACGTGGTGTTCGCCGTAAGTGCACAAAGTTATGTCAAGTTGACGACTGATGGCCGTAGTCGTCGAGGCTACAAAAAATGCAACTACATATGTGTACCTTGGTATAAGGACGGCTCCAGATATGGGAAGAGGGTATGGGCCACTGAATCACCTGCACTCCATCCAGAGAACCAGCCTTTCCAAGTGAGCATTTAGCTCTAATTTTTGATTTTCAGTGACCTAGTGCATCAGACCGACCCAGATGAATCCATTTCCACTAACAAGCTACTTGATCGAGAAAACCGCTGTCCCTTGGAAAGCCTATGTACAGCACGACTTTGTCCGCCTTCTAGGAAAAGGATCCCTGGATCAGAGGTCATTTGTTCACTTTATAAAGTACGCTGTATATAAGCCATAGGCGAGCTAGCCTGACCTAACTCTGGACTGATTAGACAGGATTATCACTATCTGAAATACTACTCAAGGGCGTACGGGTATGTATCGGTTTAGTAAATATTTCGAGTATTGAGCCTGAGACAGTCTCCTTGCCGCTAAATATACCGATTTTTCATCCATATCGGACTCGGCGACAGTGGTCCTCAGTATAATCGACGAAATCGGAAATCATAAGAAACTTTGTCAGCAGTTTGGAGTGACGATAGAAGAACTAGAAAATACCCCAGAGTCGACAGCTACAACAGCTTACGGTGCTTACATACTTGACATGGGCCTTCAAGGTCAGATGGATTGGATTGTGATCGTATTGCCTGTGTCTGAACAGTCATAGGGGATACTATGAAATTATTCATGGCAGTCGTTGCATGCCTACTGGGGTACGGAGAGGTTGGTTTGTGGTTGAAAAGCGAATCTCTTCGAGAAGAAAGTTGGGTTGTCCTTCATGGCAACCCGTACAAGGCATGGATCGATATCTACTCTGGCACGAGTTATCAAAACGCAGTTAAGAAAGGCTTAGGTGAGTCCCATGGTATGTCTAAAGATGACCATTGACGGGGTGACGTCAGATCTTATGGAAGCGCGTGCTGCCACTGATCCACCATCAGAGGCGAGACTGCAGGATTGGTTGACGGTCTGGAGGCACTGTACTAATTTGGAAAGGGGATTTTGGGACATGGCTATGAATTTGTCATGACAGAACTGAAAGTATGTAACTATCATCTCCGAAAAAATTTCTAGTCTCTTGTGTCCAAAGTATCTGTTAAAGTGATCTCGATCTTAGAGACCTTACTTTTCTTCGATGGGGAATAAGCGGTCTTCTTTGCGCTCGGACACAAATTGTTCTCGCTTAGCAGACACGAATCGCACCGAGGCCCGGTAGGGAGGCAGATTGTCTGGATCAAGATTTAGTTACGGACGCTTCGGTAATAGTATATTCCGCAATACCTGACCAAAACCAACGAGCAGGTGATTGATCTCTGGATGAAGTTCTGTTGGCAACCATGATTGTAGATTCAAGCTTTGTTTGTTCTTAGATTATCGTAAAAGGACGGATGGAATATGTATACCGAGTTTCCTCAGGAGTCTTCGTAGGAGGTTTGTGCCAACCAAGCCGATTGGTGATACGATGGACATGCACATCCACTCCAATACCAACGTTCCTGCGTGAGCATAAGCCATACTTTTGTGAAATAGGCGTGATGATCTTACAGATTCCACGCTATTTGTAGAGCCAGAAAGGCCATCTTAGGACCCACACCCGACAAAGAGCATAATTCATCCACTGTCTTTGGTACATCGGAGTCAAAATCATCTCGTAGACGTAGTGCGGTTTTCTTCAGATACCTGAAAATGCCATTTATTCATTGGAAAGGATAGGTATAAGCCCGCGATAAAAACCCAGTTTTCCGACGCCAAAAGCCCACTTTGCCAATTGCTGACGATATCGCTGTTTCGTCTGCTTTAATCATAGCAGCCACAGACAGGCTGCCTCCCAACGTTTCCCGGAGCTGTGCAACTGCCGCGTCTGTGACTTCATCTTTAGTTTGCGAAGATAGCATTAGCGAGACGAGTGTTGCAAACCGACGGTTCTGAGTTCCACTGAGCAGAAAGCGCGTATCAATGCATGTGGTTCCTACCTTTGGGTCCGTTTCTTTGAGTTGAGCTTGGTCACAGCCCATCGTGTCTACTGGGGCCACAATACGGGATCGCATATCCTTAATGGTGTCATAAACCATTCTCCAATTTTCGGGAGTAGGGTGAGGTTTGTCTAATGCTTTCTTGATGGATTTTTGTTTGGGCATGGCCGTCCTTTTCTTGCGCGTGGCGCTCGGGCTGGACACAGCATCTTCGAGGTCCGGAATCTCTGTGGTTACCACTGTCTTGCGGGAACGCGTGGAAGGTCTTCGGATGCTCGAAGTGCCAGGAATGTCAGATTCAAGCAGAGTTACTGCTTTATGATAAGGACTGGGCCTGGAGGTGAGGCGCGTTCTGACTGATTTGGACATGGTCAAATACTTAGTTCATCCATGTAAATGACGTAAATACGCCTTCCTCCGCCTCTCTGCGCTCTCGCTAATCAATGAAGGAAACCACGGATGCACCTTCGGGTCCCACTTTAGCAATCCGATATCAAACATTTCCATCTCGTCCGATGATGCTGGCGTTGCAGCTAGTCCATCGCACGCAACAAGTGTTTGTCGTACAAACTGAGACGCAATATTGAATGGCAACTCAGAGTTCATAGAAATATACCAACCTGAATGCGGTCTTTCGTCCAAGATCCAGCCCAACCTCTAAGTGATCCAGCTTGAAGCATTTGGTTGAAAATTACTTTTGCGAGCTTTATCATATCTGCTGGATATATTTCTAGCGTCTGTCTGGGACATTGACTCTGTCGTTCCACAACGAAGAAGATGCGCACCTCATCATGTGCTATATCCTCACATACATGTATGAATCTGAGAAAATTAGGTGACACGACCGGAAATGCCTTAATTCCGTCATACTCGGGTTTGTACGCCCATTTATATCGTCTATAATGATTGGGGCGCATGACGTCCCAATTGCAGGACATCATAGATGCCGACGCCTTGTGTCATGTTAAGTCTTTGTGAGAGATGATCGATGATGGCGTACAATAAACGTGCTCATCGTAATGAGCTGCAGAGCCGTGAGAAATTGTCGTTGGAATTCGTGTTCCTGGTATGTGAGACTGGCTGGACCTCGGTTCAGAGAGGCGTAGGTAGAAAAGAAAATAGGCCTACATTTTGGGATAGCTGGTATTAGATGGTCCAAACACTCCAGCCGTACTTCTATCACCTGCGCCGCATACCAGTAAGCAAAGGGTATCTCCTCTGGTGAATAAAGCTCCAGCTGGAATCCGGAAAATATAACTTCCTGAATAACCGAAAGTCTCCAGAGAAGAGCTGTCGTTGGCAGGAATCGCATGATATCGTCCTTTGGCTCATCCTAACAAATCTTCAGTAAGGCTTGATGTTGAGGGTGTGCAAAGCTCACTACAGGTTTCAAGCCGCTCACGATATCCAGGACTAAGTCATAGAACCTATGCCAAGTCACAAGTGACTTCATCAAATAGCGGCGCCTTCTGGGGCCATTGGCCCAATGATTTCTGATATGCGGACTCAGTAGCTACGAGGAATGATTGAAGGCTATCTATGCAAGGTTTAGAACCTGTCGGACTTACCATGAAGAGGATACGTTCCATATTCTGGATTGGCGGAGACGTAGGTTCGATCCAACGGTCTTTGATACCTTTCACAATATACTCGTAAGAGACATAAAGTGACTCGAAGAAGAAGCGGTCCATGAGCCATTTGAAAGGGAAATGGTGCAAAACCAGTACGCCATTATAAAACGTTTTCTGGCGTAAAAATATGTTATGAGTGTTTGCACATTGAAATGACTTGTTGACTGACTTGCGCCAGTGAACGAGAGTAAGGCGTTTGGCATCGAGGACGAGATGACCAAACACGGAGACTTCCTGCTATCTGTTGTCCGCCGAGTAAGAAGATCTCGTTTACATTGTCAATCACTGTACCTCCCAAGACGTAAAACTCAATGTTTTTGTCAGATTGCCCAAATCATGGAGGTCATCGAGCAATACGACCAGGACATCCCAGGCTTGTTCAAGAGATAGTTCAGCGACGCGACTGGCGGGGACCGCAGTACTCAGTCGGCGGATAATCATCGGATCGAATGCACGATGAGCAGGAGAGCTTTGCTTGGGCTCCGGCGCGGGACGTGATCGAACGAAAGCCAAGCATTCCCGGGCATCGTCGATAAACTTTGCAAAACGTGCGGGATCTGTACAACCTCGGGATTCCATAAGTTGCAGGAGAGCCTCAAAATAATGGTTACTACTCAAAGACAGTTAAGAATTGCAAGCCACGTCAAACCTTGCGCAATAGAATTCTCGCTCTCAAAGGGTGTCTCCATCCCTCTGGTACTTGAATCCCATGCGTCAGTAAGGTCCAGGTATTGATAAAATGTTGTCAGACTTTTGTTGGACCGCAGGATCCAAGATGCGGCCTCATCAAGTCTCGAGATGATCGTAGTGGTCGGTATGCCTTCTAATAATGATACTTCGCACTTGTCACCTTGCCAATCTTCTCCCTGGAATTTATTGAGTCTCCCGGAGCACGCCGCAGTATAGTGGAAGACGGACGTCAAGCATGCCCCCTGTAGATAATTCCCTCCAGCCTAAATCACAACATTTCAAAAGACCTTGAACCGCAGGTCTGAGGACCGCGGTAATCAACTCCATGGGGCGCAACGGATCGAATGGTGAAAAAGAGCTTGAACTTAGATCTACCTCCATGTTCGGAAGTTCATGAATATATGTCAGAGTAAAAACTGTGTGCGACAAAAGCCTGCCGGTGTGCCAGCCTATCTTGGATCAGTTGAGTTGTTCCTCCTGGAGACAATCAATGGTAATGGCTTGCTCACTTCGCACGCAAATGCTCGGTCTAATATCCAGCATATCTCTTCGGGAAGCATTGGAGTCAATGGGTCGAAGGCGGAAAGATTTTCTCCATCACCAACGAATCCCGTGTCCAAGCGAGGTTCTCCAATCTAACCGACAATGTGAGTGAAGACCGCATAGATAACAGTGTTGCGGACCTCAATTGCGCTCATTGCTTCAAGAAGCCCAAATCCTTCCATGAAATACATATCCGCGGGTTCCATTTCTGATGACACCCGGTGATGACCTGTACCCTAGCGTTATAGGGAGATATTACCTGCGGCAGCCTGCCTGAAGACATCTGTGACATCAACGAATTCATAGTCTGACGCAGGAAGGACACCAGCAGAAAAATGGTCGGTCATTGTAGCGTTTGGCCTGTGAGTGGCTGTGCAGACGGATGTCGTGCCTCCGAACATCCGCCTCCCGCGTCATATTCTCTGGTATACAGCCGACAGGCATCCCTCATGTCAGCTTCCCGCCTAACCATTTCGATGAGACTCTAATTTCACCCAAACAGCTCGGAAACTACCTTGGTGCCTTGACAAACTGGGTCAAGTTACAGAATAATGCAAATGCCGGAGACGAGCTCATCTTTTCTGTCGTTGGCTGGCACGCTTTGACGCTGCCGCAGAACCCAAAGGTCCTCTCTGCAAGTAGAAGAGATGCGCTGGCGATTCTACTTGCCATTGGAATTGACCCCGACCGCTGCATTTTATTTCACCAGGATCAAGTAGGTTGTACTGACCGACATACGTACCGCTTTTATCGTGGTAAAAGGTGCACACGCATATGGAACTGGCATGGATTTTTAGCTGCATAACGCCGGTAGGAAAACTACGACGTATGACTACATGGAAAGTTGGTAAGCTTACAGTAGCTTTGCGTCCTTTCTAACGCATTCTGCCTCAAGTCCCGGCTAGCAACTGCACGGAATGCAAATAGTGAATCAGAAGTCGATGACACGCTCCTCAATGCTGGGCTTTTAACCTATCCTGTTCTGCAAGCAGCCGACATATTAGTTTACAGGTGATGGCAGGAATTCTTGCCCAACTCATTTTTACAAATCGATGTTCAATACACAGGGCTACTCATGTGCCCGTTGGCGAGGACCAGACACAACATCTGGAACTCTGTCGTGATATAGCGGACAATTTCAACCGGAATTGCAAGTCCAGCAGCCCTATGTTCCCTATACCCCAGCAAATTGATAGTATGTCCTTCTCTATTTTGGGAATGAAAAGAATGCTCAGTGCTGCCATAGCGCCGTTCCGAAAGATCCTTTCGTTAAAAGATCCATCGTCCAAAATGTCTAAATCATCCCCTGATGTTCAGTCGAGAATACTTTTGAACGATGATGCATCCACAATTAAAGCAAAGATTCGGGGCGCTGTCACGGATTCCATTCATGGCATTACGTACGATCCCGAGCACCGCTCAGGAACATCGAACCTGCTGACCATACTTGCTGCTTGTACTGGCGAGGAACCCGAAACTGTTGCAAAACAGTACGAGTCAAAAGGGCATGGTCAGCTCAAGGCTGACGTATGGGAGGCCGTGGAAGAGATGCTCAGAGGTCCTAGGATGGCATTTGAGAAGATTAGATGTGATGTTCAATATCTTGAGCAGGTTGCTCGTAAAGGTGCTGAGAAGGCGAGGGAAAAATCAGAGCTCACGATGACGGGGGTGAGGGCTAGATTAGGTCTTGTGTAATGAGATGTGACGAATAGAGGTAGAGATCGCCCGTATGGAATGAGGCATGTGCATGGAAAGGGAGCCGTCCGCACGGCGCCATCTGTCTCATCGCCTTTTACCCGTTCTTCTGCTCTCGCCTTGATAATCATTAGCTATGAAGGATTGCTGCAAAGACCCCCTTACTTTTAGTTTTGGCTTTCTTGGGTGCAGCCCTTTCCTCTCTTTTTCCTGTCCTCTACATCCTGGAGTCTCTGCTCCTCCATTTCGTTAACAATCTCCAGCTCAGGATGCTGTCTGGCGATTTTGCTTAGATTGATCTCCTGGGGATAATAGCGGAGCATGGAGGGACCCTTGAGGCGTTTCCGGAGGTATTTTGCGCCTGTACGGATGCTTGTGGGGTTGTAGGAGGTCTGGAAAACGGTGCACCGCAGCTGAGCCAGCGCAGCGAGGCGGGAGGGCAGAAGGCTTCTGCTCATGAGGGCGCCAAACACCGCCAAACACTATTTTCGTGTTTTGCCTTTTTGGGTCGCCCGCCCTTGCATGTTCGTCGCGCGATGCCGCCTGTCCCTCGAGCCGCCCGCCTTCCTGCTTCAGAAAAGATTTCGCCACGTCGAAAGTGCACGCGTATTTCCCAGGAAACGCCGCCAGGTAGATCACTTGCCACCGAAGAGACCCCTTGTCATACCCGACTTGCCACATAACTGCGGTCCTTCTTCCCTCGACAAGATACCCACCTTTTTTATGAAGAATGTCCGGGCTTGGTCAACTCACCCACGTGTGCGGTCCCGTCTACGTGACTTCGGCATTCCCATCTTGCATGTTCGCCCCCTGTTGTCCTCATTCGCTGCAGCTGTCAAGCGCGGTGAGCTGCACGGAACCGACGAACATTGGGAAAAGTATGGCTTGGCCAGGTTTGCTCAGGGCCTTCGAGAGTTGATGGTGGAACAAGCCGAGAACGAGGTGGATATAATTTATTCTACCATCTTTTTCACTTGGGCGAGTGAACGCAATCAGCAAGAACACCTTGCCAAAACACTCCCCGAATTGAATCCTAGTGATTCATCATCCGTGAATCCGCCGGTTTCGCCCTCTGATACATTATCGCTTATACAACGCCTGTCGCATGTCGCGTCACGAAAGTATCCAGCTGAGGAGTTTCCGGCCGCACGGCGAATGCAACGGCGAATCATCATGCATGTGGGGCCTACTAATAGTGGGAAAACCCATCATGCTCTGCGGGCCCTTGCGGCAGCTCCTACTGGCGTCTATGCAGGTCCCCTACGTCTTCTTGCTCATGAAATCTGGGAGCGTTTGAACCTCGGGGAAATAACTCCTCTAGGAGTTAGCGATATGCCTTCTAAAACCAACGTTAGCAAAACACCAGACAAGTTCCCAGACCACTTCCACATGTACCCAGCTTTAATCCGGACCTTCAATGAGACGAAACGGGGCAATCTTGCATATTCCCGTATATGTAACATGATCACTGGTGAGGAGCAGAAAGTTATTTGTGATTCTGCCCCATTGCTTTCGTGTACCGTTGAAATGCTGTCCACGAGAAGACATTATGACGTGGCCATCGTAGATGAGATTCAAATGATTGGAGATAAAGAACGGGGCGCAGGATGGACATCTGCAGTCCTCGGTCTTTGTGCACGTGAAATCCACTTGTGCGGAGAAGAGTCAGCCGTGCCTATAGTGCAAGCACTGCTTCGCGAAACTGGGGACGGCATCGAAGTCAGAAGGTATGAACGCTTGACTCCCCTAGAAGTTGAGGAGCAGAGTCTGGAGGGCAACTATGGAAATGTCAGGAAAGGCGATTGCGTCATTGCTTTCAGCCGACATGGTATCTTTAGTATCAAAAGCCAAATTGAGGAGAAGACAGGCATGAAATGTGCCGTGGTGTACGGCAAATTGCCTCCGGAGGTTAGAAGTGAGCAAGCACGTCTGTTCAATAACTCCGACAGTGGATACGACGTAATGATTGGTAGTGATGCCATTGGGATGGGCTTGAATCTGTTCGTCCCCCGCTGTTCCACCGTATTGCTCATTTATCTGGCATTAGGAAGATTGGTAGAATCATTTTCGACGCCGTTGCCAAATGGACTAACGGTAGGGCAAGACATCTTTCTACCTCGCAAGTCAAGCAAATCGCTGGCCGTGCAGGACGATACGGGCTACATTTACCATCATCCAAGCATGCTACAACCACTAAGTATTCGCCTGGAGGTTACGTCACCACGTTGTACCAAACCGACCTCCCTTTCCTCAAACATGCTCTTGCTGCGCCGATGCAACCTCTCCTTTACGCACGACTAGGAGTTCGCAAAGACACTTTTGCTGCTCTTGCCCATATCTTACCGCGAGGTGCACCAACGTTTACGATATATGAAGCGCACATTTATGCTGGTCGCCTGAGAGATGGCTACCGTTATGCCATGCCAGACCCAGTCGCGTTGAAAGGCATCTGTGAACTTTTGGATGAGGAAGGTGGAAAAGTGGTACCCAAAGGGCAGAATCAAGCAATATCGGAGATACTTGGTCATCTGGGCGTGACGAAGACCACCTTTGAAAAAAGCCTGACAATTGAGGACCGCATAACATTCTGCCTTGCACCCGTCTCTTGGCATGACCCTCGATATGGATTGGTGATGGAGAGATTAATTAAGATGTACCAAGCGACGCTGCGAATCGACCTAGGTGCTGCAATCAGGGGAATGGGATTCATGGAGGCACTTGAAGGTATAGAGACTGGCAAAGTTTCATCAGACAAAGTACGCAGGGTCGTTGCAAGGAAGAGTCCCAAGTGGCACCGCCGGGGTGACAATGAATCTGAAGAAATAGGCAAATTCAACCAGACAACCCTTGGCTTGTTGGAAATGTTCCATAAAATTCTCGCTCTGTATCTCTGGATGAGCTACCGGAATCCAGCTTCATGGGGTGACCGCGATGAAGTCAGCGAATTGAAAACAAGAGTAGAACATGCACTAGAACAGTGCCTCGAAGGGCTGTCGGGGAAGGTGACCAGAAATGGAGTACGAGATGAATCGCGAAGTTGGCAAAGAGAAGGAACGCTGAACAGGCCGGGGCTCAAACTTGCATCTTGTTAATGATCAATAGATCAATACACGCTGGATTTCCAGCATCGGTAATTTGCCTACCACACAAAACCTCCTTAGCTCGCTGGTACTCGGTCCTTCACGCCTTTTCTACCTATCCCCTCTTAGGATCACCTTTGCACGCGGTAATTACACCAATCCGACCCGAATTGGTCATTGACGTCGACGTCCATATTCCTGCCTAATAAACGTCATAGCATAATTATACTTTTGAATACGTCCCTCGACTACTGCAAAAGGCAGGAGGAATGCAGAGAATCCATTTAGACCGAGTCAGCAGGGAAGTGAGTAAACGTTTGAACTCTGCGAACAAGTGGCCTGGCTCTCAACCCAGACCCGAGGCTATCACCGTCATTCCTCGACACCTTTTGAGGCTGGTATGTGTGACATCTACTGACACCTTCCGACACCGCACGGGGAAATGTCTGCCATAATGGCTTTTCTTGCAAATGCGTCGACCCCAGGTACACTTCACATATATAGCTCATGCACAATTTTAGTACAAGGTGGCACATGGTCAATTACATCAGGAAGCCTATTTTACGCTAATGCATTGTCGACACGCCCAAGTAGTCGAATGCCTCTGCTCATTCCTGATCAACTTTACAAAGCAAACTTTTGCCTTCTTATGACAAATTCAAACCCTCGGTATCGTCATTATCCGCAATAGTATGAGACCCTATGATCAGCAAGGATGGTCAGCGATGATGTATCGAATACGGACGTTCTGGTATTAAAGAAGCCCAAGATCCTCGACTCTCCATATCCCAGCAAATCACATTTCATATCCCAACACAACATGCACCCTATGGATCAATTGTCAATGAATGACATGTCTAATGATATGGAGAAAGCGACAATTGTCGTCGATCCTCGTGAATCGTCGCCCAAACGTCCATCACTCGCAAACCCCACTACTTTGTGAGTAAATCATCATTCCCGAGCACCCGAAATGTGAGCCATTTTGCAGAGGTCTTTTCTCCTTCGCGTCGTCGACGTTCATACTTGCACTATACAACCTGGGGACAAGAGGAATTATGCAGCCCAACGTCATCGTAGGCAATGCGGCTGCGTGTGGTGGTCTCGGTCAGATCCTTGCTGGAATGTGGGAGTTCCCTCGAGGAAACACATTCGGCGCAACAAGTGAGTCATTATGGCCTAGATCCGAGCAATCACTGACTACAGACAGCGTTCACCTCCTATGGTGCATTCTGGATTGCATATGCCATCATTCTCATCCCGGGAAGCGGAGCACGGAATGCCTACCCAAACGTCTACGAATACAATAATGCCATAGGTGTCTTCTTGGTGACGTGGTCTTTCGTAACGTTCTTCTTCTGGTGAGTATTGCATTCCTATAAGGCTCGCCATTAACTGAGCAACACACAGCTTCGCTGCGATGCGTCAAAATGTTGCATCTGTATCATTACTTGCATTGCTTTCGACCACGCTTGCGATCAATGCCGCCAGTGCCTTCACTAGTAGCGCAACGTACGTTTCTTAATCTGGGCACGGACCAGGCTAACAGGAAGCAGTGTCTCGAAGTTCGGCGGCGGCTTTGGTATTGTCACTGCCATGTGCGCATACTACATAGGGCTCAGCGAGCTGATTGCCTCGGAAAGGTGGATATGGCGGATGCCACTTGGTGAGCTTCCAAAGGGCATGTACTGAACAAGTATCGGATCAT
The DNA here is from genome assembly GCA_023014405.1 of Amanita molliuscula. Lineage (NCBI taxonomy): Eukaryota > Fungi > Basidiomycota > Agaricomycetes > Agaricales > Amanitaceae > Amanita > Amanita molliuscula. The sequence goes on from JAEBUP010000001.1 coordinate 718,186, forward strand.
ACAAATTTATTCTTGTGCACTATTAGTATAGCATTATTAGTTGTCAGCTTCGGTCATAGTCAGCATAGTTGTAACATTATAGTAGATACCTATCAATGCAAAGGGCGGAGTAACTGCCCGAAATGTCACACTGGGCTCGATGTTGTCCCAACATTATTCCTTTTACCTGACACAGGTTGCACATGGTTGCACTCCATTCATCACCGCTTTCCTGGTCGTGCATCTTGCATCGCCGGCGGTCGCCAGCCTTGGCGGGTCGACTTACTCCTCGGGAATGATGGTATGACCCAACCGCTTCTTCAAATGGTTATTCAGACTCCTTCAAGTTACTCGGCCGTGAATACTATCAGACTACGTTGGGTGAACCCTTGCTTGTAATAGCGCCCATTGTTCTTCACGTAGGTGCAGGAGCAGTAAAGAGACTGCTCTTGGCATCGGCAGGGAAACAGCCTCGTCCAAGTATCCTCACGTACACTGGCTACGCACTGGGCTTTCTACTGCTACCGGTTCATTACATGACACACCGTATCCATCCAACTGCCACGGATCATCCTATCGATGCAATTGGACCTGCAGAGCTTGATTACGAATTCGTCAAGTATGGTTTGCAACGCTGGCCGGTGCGCAGTTGGGTTTTGTATGCCGGTCTTATTGGCTGCATAGCACTGCACGGAGCAGCGGGCATGAAGGTACTATGGAAGACATGGTTCGGGAATGCCGCAATTAAGAGCCAGAGGCGCGGAAAGGTGAAGCAAATGGCTGCTGCTTCGGGCATAGTGACTCCTGTGCTGGTTGGGATCTTTGCACTCTCCCGGGAACCGCTTATGACGTTTTCGTCAACGACTGTGAGGTTTGACGCTGTCTTCCAAAGGTCATGGATATATCGCATTTGACACTACAGTTGACTGGGAATAAATTAATCAATGACACTTTCAATCTTTGCCAATTCATGGAGCCGAGGTCGGTATCACGCTTTGCATACTTCTGGAATGTCACTGTTATCATACTGCGTCCTTTCTTATCCCACTGCAGTCATTTTCCTCTTTCCCACGCAGTTTCAAATAGACTTGGTTGTACACAAAACGGCATCATTCTGATGATCAGGATGTATTAGACCCTATGACTGTTGGAAACGACGAATCGCCCGACGGAGTGCGTAGCGGTACGGGAAGGAAGGAGACGAGATGTGATGGGAGTTGAGGACGTGACGTCGCTCTATTCTCAACACGCATATGGAAATGAATAGGAATTTGCCTGATGGCCATTCATGAGATGACCAGCGCTCAGCGCCGTTTTGATCGGGTTCTGCTCAACAGACATCCCTTGGAGTTAGACTTCCAGAATGAAGCGTTGTTTAATGAACATTTCAACAAGCGACAATATGAAATTACGAAGCCCCTGCTGGGAGAACGTATATCCTGACGAAATTCCTGATGCATAGTCTACCGCACTGTCTATATCTTGAAGCCCAACTCCCTCATACATGCTATGTGATTCTGCACAAGTTCCTTACACCTTTCGTCTGCTTCTGGTCTGTCGTACTTCATAAAGCAGTCGTCACGTGCGGCTTTACTTTGTAGGCAGGCGCAACAACTGTTGGGAAAAGTGAGCGGGGTCATAGACGCGTCAGGCGGACGTACGGCTTGAGGCCTTGGGGATTGAGGGGATTCTGGGAGGGATCAGTGGGATCGTAAGTCTTTGGTGGGGACCACCAGGATGTCAACTACAGAGAGTCAGGGCCAGGACTAGCAACGAGGAGCGCTGACCTTTCCGAACATGGCAGCTGCCAACGGATGGGTGTGATCACGTGGCAATAGACTTGTGAATTAAAACATGACGGTCGGCCCCTTCCAGCATCTTACCCATGCCTCTCCTCGTGGCGGCACCCTCCTGTGAGAACTATGGATTTCAGAACGGTTCTACTTGCGCATGTCCTGTTGGATTTGGTGGCTCCGCCTGTTCTCAACCAGCTTGTGGCGGAACCATTTTCCAAGGTCTACAACGCCCACTAGCATCTGCAACCACAGGACCATACGCAAATCTTACCGCAAGTAAATGTTCATGTCAGACTGGCTGGACAGGCATTGGCTGCAATGTTTGTGAAACATCAAACGCCTGCCAATCTGGTTATTCGACTGCCCTTGGCTCGACGTCGTCTCATGTTACTGGCTCACTCCCTACTGATAATGGCCAGAACAATACTCTGGTCTGCAGCGCATCATCCCGCGTTTATGGTGTCGGGCAAATGAGCTGCAAAGTAGTGGTACGTAATATCCCTTCTTCTTTTCAGCCTATCGGTTGATCTTTATGCAGAATCCTACTTTGCAAGCCATCTACCCCCTTGATTCAACGTTGAATATAGTTCGTACTCTCCAGCCACAGCTGACCCCCTTGCCCAATGTAACGGGTTTCGGAGGAGCGGGAACGATACATTCCCAGCTGTTCTATGGCGGTGTCGAACAGTTTTATTGTCAAGGAGATAGCTGTACACAACAATCTAACAACGGAAGCACAGGCTGGAGCTGCCAGAATCTGCACTGCACGTGTCGACCAGGATCATCTTTTTGCGGTGCTGTTCCTGCTACCAATTTGACGGGAACTATCAATAGCCTAGATGGCATCATAAACATCGATTGTCAGGCAGTCGATAACTCAACAAACACTGCGACTTGTAATTTCAAGCAAACTGTGCTCAATAGTCTATTCGGTTCGTCGGGTCTTGTGCTCCAAGGTTGCACATTTGGAGAATGTGTTAAACAAAGCGTGATTGATAACACCACATTTTCCCAAGACTCTGCCAACAGTGGTGGTACATCCTTGAGTGGAGGCGTCATTGCAGGCTTGGCGGTCGTCGGAGGTCTCTTGGTTTTATCTCTCCTCTTCCTGTTTTTGGGCCTATACAAGCAACGGATGGCTCGTAAAGCCGGTTATGTCCGTGAGAAAGGGAAACAACCAATGATAGAATGGATAGATGTATCCTACACCGTGCGGAAAGCGACGGGCATCAGTACGCGGTTCAGTGATTGGATTGGGCATCAGAGAGGCCCCCCCAAGTCGGTCAACGAAGACAAGACTATTTTGGATTCCGTCAGCGGTAAGGTCCAAGCGGGTCAGATAATGGCTATCCTCGGTCCTAGTGGTTAGTAGCCTTTTCTTGCATTTGGTTAACAGTGTAATAAAACTCGTCTTAAGGCGCTGGGAAGACAACTCTTGTCGAAATTTTGGCGAAGAAGAGCAAATCTGCTGTGATCACGGGCACAGTAAAGATGACTTCCAGCAACGGATCTGCGCCATTGCGAATTGGTTTTGTCCCCCAACAGGACATCCTACCTCCAACCTTGACGGTTTATGAGGCTCTACTATTCGCATCACGCCTACGATTATCGGAGGGAATACCTGACGCGCAAAAAAAGGAGCGTGTCGATGAAATTATGGGAAAGCTCGGCATCTCGCACCTGCGAAACGTGAGAATCGGCTACAGTGGCCATATTGGTGGGACACGCGCCAGGGGAATCAGTGGTGGTGAAATGCGCAGAGTTTCCATTGGGCTGGAATTGATCGCTGATCCGGATATCCTGATTTTAGACGAACCAACATCAGGCAAGTTCAATCAAATTATCGTCTTACTCGTTCCTGATCGCAGCGTTTAGGGTTGGACTCGGTTTCTGCAGCGAGGGTTGCAAGCGTGCTTCACAGTATCGCTCATGATCCTGTGAATCCCATACCAGTCATAACGTCCATCCATCAACCAAGGCACGTCAAGTAGTCCATCATTCTTATCAATAACATTGATTTGTTGTTCAGTTCTCAATTATACCAAAAGTTTGATACGATATTGCTTCTGTCCCATGGACGCATACTTTATAATGGACAGGGGTCTCTTGCACCGGCGGAATATTTCTCATCCCTTGCGACACAAAAGAATATTCCCGTTCCCCCATGCCCGCCAGGTTACAATGTCGCTGATTACCTTCTCGAACTCGCGAGTGATCCGCCAGTTGGTCTGTTCGAGTTGTGTTCTCGATACGAGGTACCACGTCGCGACATTGATTCTGAAAAGGATGAGATACCTGTGGCATCGATTGATGCGAATAGTGGAATGTTCTTTTCGGGAGAAAACGCGGAAGCAGTGCCGGGCAGATTTAGTCGCCTTCGGGGATCGGGCTGCGCAACTACATTCTTGACACAGCTCCAAGTCATTTCTGGAAGGGAATGGAAAATTTTGCAAAGGTAACAGTCCATTGGATAAATAGAAAGAAGTGAAGTGCTAAAAATGTTGTAGGGATAAAACGCTCTTTTTGACCCATGTTGTCGTTGCCTCATTGCTAGGGGTGATCTGCGGTAAGAATAGATTTACTCACCTTGGCTTTTCTTGATTTTCGTGTTCCAGGTGGTCTGTATTATCATACGGGCATCACTATCGCTGGTTTCCAGTCCCGGATAGGATGCCTATTCTTCCTGGTGAGATTCGCTTACTCTGGTACCTCGTCTTTTTAACTTATTTGCAGGGTGCTCTTATTGCGTTTTCCTCTCTTAGCGCTTTATACAACATCGTAGAAATAAGACCGCTCTTTGTTCGCGAACGATCTAGCTCTTACTATAGGTGAATATTCGAGATCTGCGGCAAGTAAGATGCTAACTGGTGGATCAGCCCTACTGCATGGCTCTTATCACGTTTCCTGTTCGACGTGATCCCGCTGCGCATCATCCCCGCGATTATTGTTTCAACAATGTATGTGAGGAGTTTGATGCATCCGGTCAACTTATCTAGTTTTATGCAGCACGTATTGGATGGCTGGTCTGGCACCGCATGCAGCGAATTTCTTCAAATTCCTTCTCATTCTCGTTTTATACACGTTGACTATGACACTGTTTGTGAGTTCCCCTTGCCATCGCTTAGAAGTCTCTACTAACGAATAGTAGAATTTCCTGCTAGGAACGTTTTTCTTTAATGGCGGGATTGCTATCTTGCTATCCGCGCTATCAGCGTTATACCAAATGACCTTTGCCGGCTTCTTCGTTCACTTGGACAATATACCTCCGGTTCTACGCTGGTTAGAGTGGCTTTGCCCACTAAAGTTTACCCTTGAAGCCCTATCTGTGAATGAAGTCGGATCGGGACTGATGATCGAAGATACTCTACAAGGCGTTCCTATCAGTATTTCTGCGAGCCTTATCATGCAAACTGTGAATCTTATATTGTGATGATACGCGAGCGAGGAACTGATGTTTCACCAGCTCTTCGGATTCGGTCTGCAAAACTATTATCGCGACGTCCTGGTGTTGGTCGGTTTTATTGCAGGATTTGGCGTGGGTGTCATTGCTATAGTTTGGTGGAAGGTTAGGGAAAAACGATGAAATCAAAGTATACGAGGTACGAGGTAGAGATTTCCCCTTGTACGTAACAATTTAGCTGTCCGACATTTGTGTGTTCATACAATGTCCAATGATGTAGAGGCAAATACCCAATGTCTCTGTAACGTCCCATGATCGTAGCCCGAGATAAGATGCATGAAAATCGTCGCAAAACCCGTCTGCTCCGGAACTATGACTATTGCGCTATTTAAGAAGATAATGATACTCACCTCACAAGCCACAGTAGGATGCAGCGATCTGCTCCGCTTTTACAGTGACACGGCCTAGTGCCTCGGCTCGATTATTTGTTAGCTTATTCATGGCGGAGAACGCGATGTTGAATGAATCAGCGCCTGCATGATCAATGGCCGTCACATTGATACTGGTGCTGACACCTCTGTTGGTGTACGTCAGAACCCAGCAGCTGCCACAGGCAGACGAGTTCCAACCCCCGACTGCATAAGCGGCACCAATGTAGGGGAATTTGGGAAGAGATCCAAATGTGGAGTAGCCGCGTGTTACCAGGCCGTTTGCACCGTCCGAGCACGCCACGTCGTTGAGAGAAGCTGCACCTTCATCATATTTCTTGTCGTAGGCAACGGTGATGACGGCAGGGGTGGCGAGGGCAGGAGCAGCGAGGACGAGAAGAGAAGAGAGGATGACTGCAAGCTTCATTGCGACGTGGGGCGGAAGACATGGCGAACTGACGGCCTTTTTGTAGGCGGACGAGAGGCGGTGCCATGCTGGAACGCGGCCTCGTCAGTCCGGGTTGCACAGCCACATAGATGTTGCCTTACCTCATTTGCGCCCTTCTGCCGTCGCCTGTCGCTGCAATATGGCCTTTTCCCCCAAAGAGGTTCACGAAGAATGCCCTTATCGATGCTGGCTCCATGGGCCTCGACGGTAATGCAAGGGTCGTTGCGTTCGGCGACTTCAACGGAGACCAGTTGTGCGTCCGACAACCAGCCGCCCCTCACAGCACTTTCTGACACGTCATGCATAGCTTAGACGTCGTATCGCTAAGCGATGACCATAGGACCTTGGCTCTGTATCATTGGAACCACGGTGAGCTCCGGCCATCGGCGCTTAGACTTGGATGTATATTTGGACAGCGGATTTTTCTTTCCAACAGTCGGCGTTTCTTCGCCATCCGAACGAAATTGTTAACGTTGTACCGGGGGATTTCCGGCACATCGGGAAGCTTGACATACTTGTCATGAGTCACAGTTCAGGTTCACTCGATACAGACTTGACTCTCTATCGCGCCTCTTCGAATGGCACGTTTGGTATGTATGCACCGCGGCGCTTTGACTATATGTCGTTATGTTTTCGTCAGATGCATCGGATTATATAACAATTCCATCCTCCACTCAGTCGCAGCCAATTGTCATTGACGTCGATGGTGACTTGAAGATTGACCTGCTTGGCGAGAGTTCATCCAGAGGTCGCGGTTCCTATCAATTGTGGCAAAATGTCTGGAATGCCTCCGATCCCCATTCGCCATTATTCAAAATGTGCGCAATATTGGTCGCGTTTGAAGGATGTGATGCTTATATTGGCCAGGATGGACCCCAAGTTCCATGGGTCACAATGCACTCTCGCAAGTCCACATAGCAATGCGGTTGTTGATTTGGACGGTGATTGCCTTGCAGGTGAAACATAATTTTTGTGAGAAGAGCCTGTTGCTGATTGGCGTCCAAGACGTATTCCTCGTCTGTGACGGTGGCCAAGGACGTCGCTCGTATCAGATTTGGGTTAATAAGAAACAGGACGGATTTACCCTATCTCAACAGGGTTCTTTACCATCGGGCGCACAATCAATATCATTTGCTGACATAGGCATGTTTTATCTCTGGCACGCACTATTCAGCTGATCCTCGACAGACCGCGGTGGCACCATTGATATGATCTTTCCAACATGTTCTTATGTTTCGGCCGATGGCGTCGGGGAAGACTGTTACATTAATATCGCTTTCAACCAGCAACTGAGTCTTTGCACCTCAACGACCGAATCAGGCTTAAAGCAAGGTGTTCGGACGTGCCGATCACCGCAAGACCTTTGCATAGCTGATCCAAATTTCAGGTTTGACTTCAGCGAGGGTGCTAAAGAAGGCGTATGTACTTTTTCTCACGAGCTGTTGTTTGAATTCGATGTGAATGTAACGAATTTTCAGGCATTCGTACGCTTCCCACTCAAACTATTGTTCCCGGAATCAAAGTCCCTATTGGTTTACGATACCTCTTTCCAGCCACCTGTACCCCTTCCGCTGAAATTAGGCGATGTGAATCTTGATGGCTTTCCCGACATCATGTTGATAACAGCGAGTGGGAAAGAGCGTATTCCCGCCTTACTATTCTCTGTGCCGTGTTCAACCGGTGTAGTAGGATGCCGGTCAGATGGCTCAGGCAGGCGCGGATGGACTGTCGCGACCAAGAATGTTCAGGCCTTGTCAGATATCAAAGATGCAAGATCTGTTTCCTTCCTCGACATAAATGAAGACGTAAGGAACCAATTTTCAAGCTGTAACTGTCCTAACCTACATGTTAGGGATCACTTGATATTCTGGTTCAAAGGTCGGGCGACACAGGCCAAGGGAAAATCTCATTCATTCAAAACAACATATATTACGACGCATTTTTCCTGAAAGCAATAGGTCTGCTTACAGGCCTCTTCAACACAACTCATTGCTGATAGTTCTTTCTTAGTTTTGAATGGCGCTTGCGATAGTGGGTGGTGTGACGGGGACAATGACACCAAGCCTTATCAAGTAGGTGGTTGACTATATTGCCAACCTGCCGCTCAGCAACATTTTCCAGCCTTTCGGCGTCAGTTACTCTGGTGCTTCGTACAAATACACTGTATTGGACACATCAGGACATAGATCCGCTGCTCAGGGTGCGTGAGTATATCAACCAATTTACCATATATTTACATCTTCCCCTAGTTGGCCAACTGCCTCAAACATCATATCAGGCACTCCAAACACCATACTCCTTCTTCGGCCTAGGTCGCACCAATAATTATATTGAGAACTTGTTTGTTGGAACCACTGTGCACTCCAAACAGCACTATATCAATATGGAGGGTGTTGTGCCCAACTCTCGGGTCGTCATTCTCCCATCCCTGAATGAGGGTGAAGCATGGAGACGCGAGCTATTCTTGAGACCAGGCGAATGGATACCATGGGTGACAATAACTGTCCTTATTGGCATGTTATTGTTGGCTATCATCGTGTTCATTCTCCATATGAATGAGAAGGTTCGGTGTTCCTCATCCATTCCAACGTAAGGTGTTTATGAGCGCTTCATAGAGAGAGGATGAAATGGAACGGAAGAGGGCATCCCATCATATCAATTTTGACGCCCTGTAATCATGAGCAGCCATCACAATCGCGGCTCCATGATATATGTGATTAAATCCATATAATTCTTAACAGGACGGGCGGAATCTCCGATGATATTATGCGCTTATTGGTCATTTTTGTCAGCCTCGCATCACATCACCTAATGTGCGAAAATTCCAATTCCTTCGATTGAAAGTATGCTCTTTGTCGGCACCGTTTCCTGTGAAAAAAAAAAAAAAATCCAGATCGGCTTCTACTGCCGGTGGTTTTTAATATTAATTACCCTCCCAATGCACGCGATATAGCTAAGCACATAAGCTCCCGAGTCGGAATTAAATCAATGAGTAAGTAATGATGCTCTCAGCACAGGGAAAAACGACCCATTATCCTCCATAGTGTTCTTTCGTTCATGACTTCAAAAAGCAGCAACACCAACAGTGGAAACAACTCCACATCTTATTATTCTTCATCGCGGTCAACAGATTTTAGAAGCCTTCGCCGCTGCTTGGAGTGGAGATATAATATCGAATCCGTTGCTCCAGACACGAATCGAGAAACCTTGTCGACGCATACATTACAGACGAATGCCACAGCATCCACTCCAACGATGGTAGGCATCAAAGTGTTTACTTGTATCCAAGAAGGTTAACATTAATTTTTCTTCTATTGCGCCCGTCGTGTTGCCGTCCGTGCACCTTTCCGTTTTGTGGCCGAATAGCTCCGTGTCAGTTCCAAGGTATCCCGCGCGATCGAAGATATGAAAACATCTGCGGAGGCGCAAAACCTTCTCGATGTGGCAAATAACATCCGAGCAGAGAGAGCAGCAGAGTTGGCGGTACTAGAGCAGCTGCTGGAGCAGTGCAAGGAGGAAATTCAGATGTTAGAGAGTAAGGCCGTCACCGCACGAGGACGTGTAGCCGACACAGACAGAGGCATTGCAGCCATGCGCAAGCTTATGCTAGAAAGGGGCTTCTTATTGGTGAGTCAGGGACGTAATGGATATGGACCGGGCGTTGAATGAGCATCAGGACAAGGACGCGGCGCTTCCCGACTTATGTAGTTAATAGACTCGTTAGACCCCCTTCACTACCATGAGAGTTGTCGTCAACACATATCAGTACATTCTGCAGCCAATCTCCCTACTGTCTTCATTTTCCAGCATTCCAGTAACCACCCTCGATGTTCTCGCCGCTTTCCGTTTGTGCCTCGGAATGAGGCAGTTGCGAGAGGAACAATACCGTCAACACCTTGCCAGGCCAGGCTCAACTCCCAAGTCCTTCGAGGACTCGTCCTTTGTTAGGAGTCTGATGGCGACTCTATTGGTCGTGTATGGTGGAGAGGCCATAACAGGTTCGTACAGTACGTCAAGAAACTCATCGCGCATTGAACGTGTCATCAACAGCACCATTCCTCGGATACCCACCGTCTTTCATGGTTTCCGCAACGTTTCCCATCCTCTATACCATCATGCAAGCGATAGTGGATTTTTTGCCAGTTGCCCCGATACCCTCCGCAACCAACGAACTCCCACTTGCCCTTCTGGATGGCATCAGCCGTGCTTATCTCCTCTGTAATCTGATCCCTCCCCCAGTTACCAATAACTCGTCTGAACTGCTGGCTCAGTCACCATGGACACTACTACTCACGTCATTGGTGAGATCGCAACTGTCGACCTATAAATCACTCTAGACGATCCACAGATTACTGCGAATGGCGGCTTTTTCTTGACGAATCTCTTTTCATTCTCAGAACCAACGCCTTTAAGAGCACAAACACCACCAGAGATACGACCCTATGGATGGACGACAACAGATCTCTGGTGCGCACCGGTGATCACAGGATTCTATGCACTCCTTACGCATGCACAACCTGTCTGGGCTGACATTCACAATGTGCTGTACGAACTCTTTGGCTTGCGAATCGACGGAAAGCGGGCATTACCACTTGATCCCGAAGTGGCAAGAGCGAATTGCGCCGTGATTCTTGCTCTTCTCTTTACTGGGCGTGCTATCAAGAAATTTGGTGTTCTGAACTCCAGATCAACATCTAGTGAGTCTGAATCCCATTTTGTCCTGAACAACCACAAATGGCGCGTTTTCACAGATGCGAAGGTCAAGATGCAGTAGACATCTATATATTCCGTGCCAGTTGGTTATACGTATATCCCAGATTAGAGCGACGGAAATTCTGTATGTGTGATATAGATGAATGCGAATGCGCATAACCCGATTGTGAACGTCGTGTCGCACAAGGAACAAAACTTTATCTACGCTTAGTACAGTAAAATTTCCGGGACCTGATTTGGAGTTTTTACAATGCCCCCAGCTGCAACGGGCCGTGGTACTCACCTCGCCTCTTGTCTCGAAGGCCAGCCAATCGCCAGTTCCAGTCGGTAGCAACCCCATTGACCTGCATTTCCAAAGCCCAACGCCGACAGTCAAGATATTACACGCAACATAGACAAGTTTTTGTAACAAAAGCGTCGAAAATGCCGTCGGGTCCGACCTGGAAGGCGCAAATTGTCCAAAAGCTAACAATCTTCAGTCTAGCATGACGGAATAGCCTTTTGAGACGAGCCTCACCGGAATTTATGCCAGCTAGGTTTTTGAACGGCGAGAAAAGGAGCATAAAGACGATGCTGATGCTGAAGATCTGTACACCACCACCAGACATGTACAACATGAATGCCTGCATCGGCAACGCTTTTGCCGGGGAGAGTGCGAAATCCCATGCCTTCCTCTCTTTAATCTTGTCATACGAGTCTGGGCGCACGCTCCTGGAAGGGCCTCTAACCTGATAGGATTTGAGTACTTGGGACTGACGTAGCAAATGATGCGAAGCGTACGGTGGCCGGAGCGCTAGCAAAGCCCGGAGGTGGGTTGATATGTCTCCATCTGTCGTGACAGCGATGAGCACGTATCGTCGAGAGTGAAGAGAGGGTCAACAGACTCTGAGGAGCGTTCCAACGTTGAATAATCCACCTGCATAAGTGTGCAGTGTTCACACGCTCAGATAGCCATTCATTATTGCAAGAGTTATACAGTTGAGCCCAGGTAAACTCTACGTATTATCTAGAAACCAGGCGGTGGAAAAGATCCGCCGAAGCCGGGAGGTGGAGGCGGGAAACCTCCATAAACGGGCACACCAGGCGGAGGAGGCATAAGACCTCCCATTTGTGCTGGCATTGCTGGTACCACTGTTTGTTGTGGTGTAAACCCCGGAGGTGGTGGTGGTTGTGCCAGTGCACCCGCAAATTGTCCTTGGTATGGGCCTTGAAAGCCAGGTGCAGATGGACGTGCACCAAATGCCAGCGGCGCAGGTGGAGGCCGAGCAGCGACGGGCAATGCATTATTCTTTCTGGCCTGAGCAGCAAGGAGGCGTTCCGCAGATGTGCCATGTCGTTCGCCCTTGCCTTCTTTTTTAAACGCATACTGAACGGTGATAGCCTTGTTCATGAGGAATTGCCCATTCATAGCCTCAATGGCGGCGTCAGATGACTCGAAGTCAGTGTACGAGACGAAACCATAACCTTTTGATTTTCCCGAGCTTGGATCACGGGCGATCTGGTGCAGCAGTCGTCAATGTCGCGCCTTCTCGACCCCCGAATCAGGCGCTACACTCACCTTGGCTGTGGTAGCCATCATGCCAAATGCGCTGAATGTGTCGTACAGGAGACGCTCGTCCACATTTTCGTCAAGATTACCCACGAACAGGTTAGCTCCAACATCGAGTTGCTTCTTATCGGAAGAGGCCTACGCTTATGTGAAGCAATGAACCCTGTAGCACAAGAAAGGATGCAAACCTTATTAACACGAATTGGTTTTCCGAATAGCTTGATCTGATTCATGATCTTACACGCATACTCGGCATCCTCTTCCGTCAAAAACTCACAAAAACCGTAACCTTGATGCGCCATCGATACACGGTCTTTCGGTAAGTGTACATTCACTATTGGCGTTTCTTCGTGAGTTATTGTGACTAGCAGGTGCTGCACCTACCCACAGGTCCGGCTTGCAGCATAAGCTCCCAAACAAGTGCATCAGTGCAGCGTTCATCTAAATTTCCCTACAGAGCCAAAAGCTAAGCCAACGGGCCAGTCCCGGTGGGTTGCATCTTACAAGATACACCGTGGCTTCTTGGTTTCTATCTTCTTGTGCGCGGGACATGGTGGTGCAGTATTTGTTGGCGGCTATTGATGCAAGTTGTCGTGGGCAAACAATTAATTGGAAAAAAGAGAAAGTAAGTGATGAATTAATTACAAGGTGGTCGCACATTGAAGGATATATATAACCAGATCGCAGGCGTTAAGACAATCGTAACAAGTGTGACACAAAGTATATGAAATCGTGAGAAAAGTAGCGATATGTATGACATCAGAGAATAATGCATTTGTTTTTCGGCTTCTTCACGACAGGAGGCTCAAGTGCTGCCACGATGGCCTGGTGCAAAGTGTCAATTTACCATGAATTACACTAACAATAGCACAAACCTCATCAAATACGTTTTTCAAACCCCTCTGCGTTAGCGCCGAGCATTCTACGAATTTGACAGCTCCAAGTTCTCGAGCAAGCCTCTCGCCCTGTTCTCCCGTGACGGGTCTCTGTTTCTGCCTTGCAAGCTTCTCATTCACCTGCGAATCTTCCCGCAAATCAATTTGTGTCCCGACAATCAGGCATGGAACACCAGGACAATGGTGTCGGACTTCTGGGAACCATTTCTCCTTGACGTTCTCAAATGACGCTGGCGATGTAACGCTAAAACAAACTAGGAACACGTCCGTTTGTGGATACGACAGTGGACGAAGTCGATCGTAATCCTCCTGTCCTAAGATTTTAGTCAACAAACATTAGACCCGAGTATTTGACTCCGTCAACAAAGAATGACCCACCGGCTGTGTCAAAGAGTCCCAGCGTATACGGATCTTCCCCAATCATGACAGTGACAGCATAGTTGTCAAACACCTGGGTATGAAGGTTACATCTCACTTTCACACGCGATTTGAATGCATACCGTTGGAACGTATTCACTCGGAAACTTGTTTGTGGTGTAAGAAATCAACAAACATGTCTATAGGGCAACAATTAGCGCTCGCAGTCCTACCTGACGGTGCCAAGCAACGCACCTTTCCAACAGCACCATCACCAACAACCACACATTTGATAGTTTGCATGTTGTCACAAAAATTTTATACGCGGATTGGCCAATTGAGGACTGGGTTCAATTTACATGTCAGCCGCAAAAAAAACAACTTGGAGTGTCAAAAAAAAAGGTAAAGAAGGTATCAAGTACAGTAGTCACCAAGGCAGGTGCCGGGCTCATCTTGGAGGCAGACGATCAAAGTTATGTAAATCGACTTACAAATAACAGAATGCAAAGCAGAGATGAGGGACTAAATATCACAGGGAGAACTTAGACCCTGCGATCTGACGGCAAGTGGAGATGGCTGTGAGGCGTTGTTCGCCTCGGTCGACGACACGAAAGGAGTTGAGTGCGAAGAAGGAAGATGCTGCGGATGAGACCTGGAACGAGAGGTCAGCAAAGACATTGCAAGGCGACCAAGGGACATACGGACAGAGGGAGACGAGGAGGGGTTCTAACAGACGGTTGGTTGCAACGACTGATGGAAGTAAACTGAGCACGGCCCTTGTATTGGGCGGCAAACAACAACAAGCACACCACAACAATCTATTGTCTCCGGCACAGCTCAGCCCATCTTGATTCGCTTGGCGCTCTCCAGCGTCTGCGTCCACCACAACAGCTGTCCCTTCTGTGTCCCCGTAAGGATCTGTCCGTCTATGCACTATTTATCTTTCGTTAGCTTTGTCTCTTGCCCCGCAATCACACTTACCGACACAGCCTGAATTATATCTTCTGAATTCATCGTCAATTCTCTTGCTTATCATCCATAATAATACTCACTCTTGTCATGCTCCAACCCGTAGGATATCGTCGCCCTGTTCCTATCCCACACGAGCACACACCCATCCACTGTCCCAAATAGTACCGCTTGTCCTGCCGAAGCAAATCTTGCACCAGGATACCCTGACTCGTCGTCTTCCGGCCGCTGTCCCTGTTCTCTTAGCGAGTACAACACCTCTACAGATTCCCTATTGCCGGATTGCCGCGTGCTCACTAACCGCGCCCGTCCTCCTGTTTGCCCGACGAGCACGTGCGAGCCGGTCGGGCTAATGTCAAGCGATGTACTGTGTGTATAGCGTTAGGGCATACTTCCACAACTTCAGCTTTGCTCACATCGTTTTTTGCAAAAATGAATATGCTCGCAGGGTGCCATTTGGTATTTCACAATACCACCTGCAAGATGAATCTCGGCCGTGTGACAAGAAGTAACATCGTAGAACTTACAATACACCGTCGTGCGTGCCACCTAGCAATGCAGCGCCGTCATCAACAAACTTTATTGCAGTTACATTTGCGCGAACAATTGATCTCTGCGCTTGCCATGTGCCTATACAACTATTTATTAGACCATAAGATTCGCATGTGTTTCCTTGTCACCTTTCAACCATATCCACATCTTCACGCCTGTCTTGGGAAACGACACAGCGATTCTGTCCCGATAGTAGGCCAGGCAAGTTTTATTTTCCATCCCTTTCTCACAGGCTGCGTCAACGATTTTTGCCCATTGCCAGAAATTTCCTCCCTGCAGATTTTAAGCATGAAAGATGCCGGCAAGTCGGCTTCACTCACAACCCGCGTCCACTTGCCAACGATACCGTCCTCTCCCAAAGTCACAACACCGATGTCGCCTTCCAACCAAGTCACATCCACTATAGGTGAATTGTGTGATAATCTGGCTATTTCTGCTCTTTTAATATTATTCCATATGCGTAACGTCCTGTCGGCACCTGCGAAATATTTCGAGGCTTATCTTTGTAAGAAGGTAAAATATCGCTCACAGCTTAATGCGAAATGAGATCCATCTGAGCAGAAAGAAATGGCCTGCACTGCCAAATTGCCTTCGCCGTTGAGGTGGGCAGAATAATCATTTTTACACACTGGCCAATTGTATCGTCGCGTTCCTTGCCGTAGATGTGCATCGACTTTGGGCGCCATCTCTACGAGAGGAAGAGCCACTTTCGGCGTCGAAGACCTATCGCGCTTCACACCTCGAGGTCCAGACGAGGCTGTGACTTCTGCGGGGCATGACCGACAGTCCGCTGTTGAATACGGCTAAAAGTTGGTGACTTGAAATTATATTGCACAGTACGACTTACTGGTTCCAAGCGCCAACGACTTAAATTGCTCCTTTGATGACGTAGATGTCATTGCACGAGTTTGACCTGGTACATCCACTCGTCCATCTGTGGCGCAGCTTGATGAGTCACTCCATGGCACTTGAACCGAGCCATCTGATGGGTCTTGTGAAGTGCTCAGATCTGAGCTTGTCTGCTCGTTGAATTGCGGCAATGATACTTGGCTATGCACAGCATCGACCACATTCAAAGTTAAAAGTGCTTGCTCGTCGTTTGTTGGCAATGGTATGTCACCAATATCCTCAACCTTCGTATGAGCCTTCCGGCTATGACTTGCAGTTAAACCAGGAACGGCATCCGCATCCCAACAATGGTCGTCAAACGGCGATAACCAAGAAGTCACTGTGCTATCAGTTGCGACTGGTGCTGTCATAAAATATGCATAGGGCGCGTGAGACAATTGGCACTGGAGAATGAAAATTTTTAAAGGCATACCAGGGCTTTTAACTGGCATTGATGACTCTTTTTGCCCAGCAGCTGCACTGGGATCAGGCTGGGACAACCCTTGAACAGTGGGATGCAACAATTCTTTGGGTATTCGATACGACGACACATCAGAGTAAGAACGCATACCCGTGTATTGGTTTGTCGCTGAGACTTTCGATTTGGACTGCACGCGATGCAATTTTCCGTTCACCACATCGAAGGACATTGCAGGCGACTTTTCCAGTGCACGGCCCGAGAGCGTCAGCCCAGAATTCATTGAATTGGACATAACATGTAAATTATCAACGCGTTCCAAAGTTACCTTGCTGCTCGATGCAATTGCATTTAAAGACAAGGGGCTGGAGACAGTGGACGGTAACAACGTTGATGACGGCTTGAAAATCGGGTCTCGTGGGGAGTATTCTAGACACTGGTCACTTGGTTGTGAGGCAGACATGATACTTTTGGCAGTGGAAAAAACATTTGTCGAAGCCGACGACACAGGCGTAACAGGCGACTAAGAGAAAACGCACGCACATTCAATCACAAGTCAACGGGATGTGCGACGCCTTACATGCACAGGTACATCACGTAAATTTGAACTCACAGATGTTAATGCAGCATGTTGTTTCTGTCGGTTTTTTTGAGACGATTCCGGACTGCATATGGTGTCCACCTGTTCCGGTGTTCCATTCGCCCATGGATAGTAAGAGTGTGACTGAGGCGTAGTGCAACCATGGGTGCGATTATTTGGTCGCGGAGTAATGAAACGAGCAGTTTCGTAGTCATTTTCCTGATCTCCAACTGCGGCAACAGAAGGCGAAATATATTCTGTCATTTTGGCGATTGTGGTAGATGATCTAGAATCAACCGGGGAAATTTGCATATCCTGAGCTCCAGAGCTCGACGCAATAGACGATGAAGGTGATGGGGGAGGCAAAGGGTAATTTTCGTGCGGTGTGCCACCAGGTAAAACAATCTCCATTTCTTTGGGATGTGCAGTGGGCGAGGAGGTTGGAAGACGAGAACTGGGTGCAGAGTCGAGTTCCATTGGAGACAGACTGCGGCCAACTTTGGAAATCTGATTAATGGCGCTTAATTCGTCAGTCGCAGGCGCACAGAAAGGATGAACTGCAGGACTAGCCGCCTCTTTCAGCCACATATCCGAATCCGTTTGTACTGTTAAGCTAATGTATCTACGAGGATTGGGATTGTGGACTGCAGCTGAAGCGCCGGGGGATAGGACGTTTGTCTGTGCGAAAATACCTGAACCACACGTAGAATCTGTTTCAGTGACCGCAGAATCGCTGGGATCTTGTGTTTGAACAGAGGAATGTGCATAAAAAGGCTTTGCTTGGACTCCGATCGAAGTACGCGCCGTCGGAGACAATTCTTCTGCAGCACAATTAGACTAATGCGACACGCCTTCAAAATGGCAGTATACGTGTCTCTACTCACCAATGCTAGTGCTCACCTCTAACTTCTTTGTCCAAGCTCTCCTCATTTTCGGCGGCATGGTCTGACTTACGCGTGAGTTGATGGGACTCTGCGTCTCCTCGTCTGCAATTTGCGTGCAGCTATCCTCCTCGAAAATTTGAGGCGCGTTCCGATCACCCTCAAGGACTACAGGCAAGTCGCTGAACTTGCCATCCTCAGAAGCCACAGTAAGAAGTATCTCCTTCCCTGGTTTTACTTCTATACGCTTCTGCGCGAACAGGCTGAAACGGATGACAGTAGGTAAATCACAGTTGTCGCCAGAGTCGTCTGATAAGGTAACACGCCGCAGAATAACATGGGCCTTTTGATTTGATCCATGGGGCCGGAAACGAAGGCCTTTGACGCCGAGGACGGAAGATACAGAGGAACCAAAGAAAGGCGCATCATTATCTGGAGAACTCGTCTCATCCATTGCAGCTCGCAATTGCGTGGAGGACTTGGTGCAACTAGGCGGGATGGTTAGACAGTCTAAGTAGCCAAATGTACAGAAAGATCACGTGAAGCCAATACATGAGTATCACGTGTTTTCCCACACTATTCGTGGACTTCCGGTACGCCATTCCTCCACTCAATTCCGGCTTCTCTCCCAACCTCCATTGCAATCTCTCTAACGGCTCGAATCTCCGCCACAGTTGCGCCAGCTCGCCGTGCATTCGCCAGATGCCAAATGATCTGCTGTGCCGTGTCCATTGAAATGAGAGACGCCACTAGTGTATACGATGTTTCCACGTTTGACAGTATATCCGTGAACCCGTACATCAACCCATATCCAATGGTCTTAGAGAACCATCCTGTCAAGCATTACTTCCTGTGAATTGTTTATTTAAGTTCAGCACACACCCATGTCGGGATAGACGGCGTCTAGCATTGCCTGAACCCCTTGTGCCGTTTCGCCGTATAGCTTTGCGAATGTGTCTCTGCCAAGTTTTTCGTATTCCTGAAGGGGCAAGTTCACGTTCCTTTGATAATTGATGATATTCTGTGTTAATCTTAAACCAATTGACGATCACACCTTAACACCGTCATATCTGTCGGCCGTAGTTCTGGCGCTGTGTCATACAACACTTTCAAACTATTAATTGACTCGTAGAGAATGTTAGAAGCACGCGTAAAATCTGCTCTTTGAAACATACTCTAGAATATCCGCTGGTTAATCCCGCCTTGATCAAGCCTTCCCGAACTTTCTTTGCCATCATAGTCTTTTCTTGCTCGGTTCGGGCATCCTTAACGGCGTATTTGAGCACTCGAGGGACCTCCTCTGGACGATTGCTCGCGCTGAATGCGACTGCCGCCACCAAGAACCATGGATTTGACGAAGCACCTGCAGGAAATATCGACTTGAGGTGAGCCAGAAATCTGTCGGTAGCAAGGATAGCCATAAAAGCGAACTAAGTACAAACAGAGTCACACTTAGAACAGGCGCCATAGATTATGGATCATGGATCATCTACCAACATTTCGACTACTGCCTGTTCCTCCGCCAGTTCTTCACTTATTCCATTGTCATTTCTTGTCTTTTCCCTTTTGCAAGTGCACAATTTTCCCAACGACCTTTCACCTGTTTCATTCTTCAGGCTCTCAATAGCTATATTGGAAGCTTCGAATCGTGCAACACGACGGCTGGATGCAAAAATGGGGCCAGCCACCACTATATCGTGTACCGTAACTGTCGTCCCCTTGACCTTTTGTTTGCCTTGCATTTGTAACACTTTCCTACATGAAACTTAGATCATGGCCTATTTCCACGACGGAGATAGTACTACGCACCCGAATGCAATTTTCCGGCACCCTTTGCCTGCGGTCCATGTAAGGAGTCTCGAGACTGGGTCTTCGCCAACATTGAGATTCAATATACCTAAGAGGTCCTCCATTATTAGCAGTATCACGGTCGCCGTTTTCTCGTAGTTATATAGAGAGTCCACAAATATTGCACCAATCAAGCTTTCGAACACGTCACTCAATGCCTTGGGCGGATCATAGCGCCAGCCCGTCTCGACTATGTCTCCCGCTGAGGCTGCCTCCAGGACCGGAACATACTGATCTATGGTAATGTTCAGATCAATGTTGTTAGCCAATAAAAGTTTATGTAATTCTAGTCTTTTCACGGCCACCCAGGCAAGGGCTGTATTGCATACTAGCTTGGCCCGAAGTAACGACAGTTGATAAGACGTCGCTTCCACAAATCTTGCATACAAATACTCCATGACAACCAACGAGAGAACGGCTGGAAGATTGCGTTTTTCAGACTTTATCTCGCGGGTTCTAGCGCTTTCTTACCATCACCCAAGAATTCTAAGCGTTGATAGGACTTTCCACCTGAATCTATTGAGAAAGACGGATGTGTAACAGCCTCGAGGAGCACCTGACTGTCGAAGAACTTGTAACCCAAGCTAGTCTCTAATTTGACAAAATAAGGCGAAGTGGACGACGTTCCAGATTGCGACTTTCGTAGCATATAACAAGTTTCTGCTCCCCAGAAAGAAAGGCCCAATGCTTTTCCGGTTCTGAGAGCAGTAGAGATACCTCCGGTCAAAAAGCTTGCACCAAGGATCGCCTCCATGCATTCCTGTAGACTTCTCCTGGGAATCTTTCTCCTAACATACCGCACTGGAGCAGAGATACACCCGTCACTATTTTCCGGCAAAGTATGTCTCCATCGACCAATCGTAAATGTCTCGTTCGTCAGAAACATTTCCAGTCTAAATGATAGGGCGCGCGCGGATAAAAAACGGTTGCATACCACGGTGCGTCGCATACTCGTTAATTGACCTTCGTGCCGACGAGGGTAAGAGTTGAACAAATGCACGGTCGTGCAAAGTTGTAAGACAGCATCACCAAGAGTTTCCAACCGCTGATTGTTGTAGCCCGCATGAGCACTTGGTAAAGTAAGTGCCTCTACGAGAAGATTTCTGTCAATTGGTGGAAGACCTATCTCGGAACGTAGACAGGTGCTCCTGTATATGTCGGTTAACCGGTGGCATATGGCAGGGAGTAGTTCAAATGCTTGACAAATACTGGAGCTGAGGTCAAGCCAGCGACAGCATCGTACAGGGAATAAGCCACCGTCACAAACAGTGGACGTGATGGCATGATCATTCTTGAGATCATATATTCCACTAATTGTGCGAGGAAGGAACACCAACTCGGCCATTGGGCCATCGGTGGGAATTACGGGCATCTTGCGTGCCCGCCTGCATCGTTGCTCAAAGTAATCTCTGTAACTCGGGAAGCTAGCTTCCCGAGAACCAGACATAGGAGGTGACATGGGCGAAAGATCGCGTCTCAGGCGTCGCAACCTATATGTACGACCCGTAAAGATGCTAACAGTTACCAAAAGCCGATCGTAATCGTCTTCGCCGACAGAACTCCAATCAGACGATCCTCGGGGATTGATCAACAACCGGTCGATTGCTTCGAAGTCGGGTTGGCCCTCGTTAGTGATTGGGACCAAGAACACGCTGAGTCCATTCCGAATTGGAGACCCGGTTAAGCGATAATAAATACCTAATTTCGTATATTCTTCCATCTCTCGTCTCTGGTGTGATTCGTCTTCATCAGAAAACCTGACAAGATAACTAGCCCCTATTTCGACAGACATAGATAGGCATCGCATGTTGTCCGGTGAGAATCGTGTGCCTGCCACCAGGCCAGCGACTCGACAGCCATTTACGGCAACTTCGTGGATCCATAGACGACATCCCATAATCCATGGATCTCGCACCATGGTATTCATAGTCACTGGTACTTTGACTTCAGAAATCAACATATTGTCCTCAGTATCCTCGTTGTTTTGTTCGTCTGATTCTATGGAGGGCACCGGAAGTAAGTATTCATCAAAAACGTCCAATTCGTGCAATCGGCGCGCAGCTAGAAATGCAACGGCACGCTTCGCCTCTTTCTTGGTCCTCCGGCTAGGACCATGGTATATAAGGTGATCTGGGGATAAAGGGAGGTTGGATGGTAATCGTAACGTCGCTGCAAAGTCGCCGCTATATATGGGTTTGTGCGCTGGCGTGTAGGCATCTGTTGGAATCAACGCACAAAGACGATTCAACAACCCTATGGCATTGTCGTAGTTCAAAAATGCACCCGTCTTCGGAACTACATAGCGTTCCCTTCCAGCGAGGTCGTTGGGTGTGAGTTCATCATCACTTTCATCTTCGAGATCCACTTCTTCTGCACGGGAAAGATAAACTTGAGCAACTTGTGGTTCTCCGTCTTTCAGAGCTTTGTACCGGGCCAGCTGTGCAACGTCATTTTCTTGAACCATTATTATAAAAGTTGACGTCCTATTCCTTGCACGGCCTCTCGATTGGATATATCCGACCATATGCTGAAGAGAATCAAAGCGAACTACTAGATCACAAGCCTGAGCACGTCGAGTCAGCACGACATCACGCTCAAGAACCCGATTTTCGTACAGGAAAATCTAAGCCTTCTTCGGCGACGGCTGTCGTAACTACTTTTGAGTTACGTCAGGATTTCCAAACAGGCTGTTGTGAAATCTGAACGTACGGGTATTAATTTCACCGTCACGAAAAGCATTAAGACTATCGGAAATGTTAGCACCCATACTTGATGATAGTCCCTCGCTATTGACTCCTTCACCAACAAAGTGTCCTGAACGGATTTTCCCACTCAGTTCGGGTATTGCAGGTAAAACTCTCGCCAAGCACACGGCTACTTGGCGCTGTTCTACGAATATGATGGACTGGAAAGAAACGGAGTAGCGCGAGAGCAAGATTCCGACCAGAGCTTTAACTTTCGGAGTACACCAAGATAAGGGAACTGATAAAGATATGGCTCTCCTGTGGGCCTTTTGGAAAGAAATCCGAGAAACCTTCAAGAATATCCTGGATTATAGTTACACTTGAGGTATACCTGGATTCCCTTCCACTTCGAAGATGGCGCTTCTTCAAGTCACCTTGCTCAAAGCGCATCATGCACTGAAGTAATTCTGTGTAAAGGAATAAGGAGGCACAATACGGCCCCAAATTATGCAATGTTACATGATATCGTCCTTCAGTATTGCTCCAAGATAAATCAGAAACGTTCCGGAGATCATCTTCACACACTTTGATGCATGTGTGAATGTATGGAAGTGGAAAATCAAAACTGCTTGGCGGGGGTTCATATGTCGCAACAATCTATCACAACGTTTAGATGGGACTGTATGAATGAGTTTGCCAGTACAGACCTCTATAGGCCTGGGTGAATGGTCTTGCAGTTCGCCGTAGTTTTCAATAACGCCGACAACTTTCGCGCCCATGTTCGCTTCCAACAATTCCAGTGACTTGACGGGGTTCTTTGGATCCCATATTGGCGACGCAGTCATTCCAAAAATCTTGGGCCTTCTCGAGACAGGCTGTATTTGAGAGCATTCGCGCAGGATACCGTTGTAGGGATGGTTCTTTCGTGCGTGATGGCATTCATCAAATACCATAAGGCTAACTTTGTCTATGCTCCACAGAGAATGGGTAAGGATATTGAGGAAAATCTGCGCTGGGAAACCAACGGGAGATTACTGGACATCAATCGTGGGACGACTTGTTCACCTGTCATCACAAAAACATCGTGACTTCCGAACCGTCGTCGCCACGCTTCCCTTTCCGATAGATCGAGGTCGAGCATACCAGATAGTTTGATGACGCGGAGTGATGTATGCTTAGCGATGTAATCCCCTTGTTGCTGTACCAGGGCGACCCTAGGCACAAGAAAAATGATAACTTTATCTTTGCACGTCTCCTGAGCAGGCTATCCATTTGATGAGAAGGAGGCTGATGAATGTTTTACCAGAGCCAGTGTCCAATGCTGCGATAATGTTGTCTGACGAGCATGTAAACTCACAGTCATATGCATTGAAATGATATTTTACCCTGGCGAGCACGCCTGAAGACTTCTTCCTGGTAGCGTCTAGGAACCAGCGTGCCAATATGCTGTGAGTTCATCTCACTAGTTTTTGGTTCCTGATCTCTCGATGACATCAACATTATTACATAACAAATCTAATACATCTAAAATCTAAGTAGTAATTTTACGCCTCTATCTATTAGTACGTGAATTGGAACACACATTGCTTACGGGAAAAGGGGTACGACAAACACCTGCTGTACATGAAGGAAGATACATAGAACATAAAATTTTGGGAACTTAAATACGCGAGAGCAGGGAGAAAGCAAGGACATTTCATTATTATCGCGTGCGGTGCAGTCAGCGCTGCCCAGAGCATAGCACTCGAAAAGGTTTTGGTCAAGCCAGCTCTTGGCGGGTGACGCTGTGGATTCTATGTTCGTCCACGAGCCACGCCCCGTCTTGCACCTCTTCTTTTTCTAATTTCTCTATTTCTTCATCTTCCAACCAGCATTTTTCTTCGTCCAGGTTCTCCACATGACTGCTGCTTACAGTGTTTTGCTGGAGTTCCAAACTTCCGAGCTCATCGACGAAATCATGCACAGTATTGGCAGATGTCGTGACGCGTGCCAAATCCTTGTCGACGCCTGTGCCATTCATCCAGGGATCGTTCCAAAGATCTGCTATACGAGCGCGTTTCCCTGGGTCGCGCACCAACAACTTTCCTACGACCCTCCTGGCACCGCGACTGAAGACCAACCTAGGACCAGTCAAGTTTTCCTGGTTGGCGGATGATTCTTCGTTCTCTACATCAGGCCAGCTGTACTCTCCCTTTGCAATTCGCATCAACCATTGTCGTCTCCTGGTCTTGTCATAGTTCTTGCGTCCACAACCTGCCTCCCCAGTAACATTGCCACCAGCCATGGCTACCACGTCATCATTGGCAACGCCCTCGCCAAAAGGTAATCTTCGGGCAACAAGGGCATAGAGTACGACGCCGCATGCCCAAGCGTCCGTCTCTCGTGCATCATAAACGCCATGGCTCTTCGACTTGTCTGCAACGCTGGCACTTGTATGTGACTTGCCTCCGCCCGTGACCAACTCAGGTGCAGCATACGCTTCACTGCCGCATCTGGTCATGAGTAGTTCTGCTTCGCCATTGGAGTACAGATCCACGAAACGGGACAAACCAAAATCGCTCAACCTGATAATTGGTGTGGGAGGAGCTGGCAGGGCATCTAGCGTTGGTCGTGAGGATCCCGGGCCAAGAGAAGAGAAGGCAGAAGTCGTAAGAACAATATCTGAAGCGATATAATGATTCAAAACAACGGCAAAATTCTGCAGCAACATTATAACTTACTCTCTAATTTGATATCGCGATGGACAAGACCAACACCATGCATCCACCCGACCGCCTTACACAGTTCAGACCATATTCTTCTCAAGACGTCTTCACCTATACATGGTATAAGAAATAGCATGGAAATGCAGATAAAATCTCACCAAGCAAATTCCACATAGCGTCAGAATTGACAAGACCCAAAAGATCACCACCTGGCAAGTAAGGAAAGACCAAGACATAGTGTGTTGGTGTGGACAGGTGCGAAAGTAGGGGTGTAATGTTGGGATGTGAAATATGCTGATCATTTGTCGACCAAGCCGAAGCAAGATCCACGAGTAAAGTGATAGAAGATCAGTACACATCGAAAGATGAACAATCAAAGGAACACAAAGATAAGCAATGGCGCGGGCTTTGCCATCTAGAAGCCCATATGCTCAGGGCGACCCTCTAACACAACACGCGTTGGAGCATTTTTTAAAGCCGTGCTCGCGTGGGGTGATCATAGAAAGTTCAAAGAATAATAGACTCACTCGGAGTACCTCTACCTCCCGTACAAACGCCACTCGCTCTTTGTCAGCTTCCCTTTGACTGCCAGCGCCTCGTGGTGTCAATTTGACTGCTACAAGTCTTCCACTTCTTGTCCTCGTGGAATTCTGCCTATACAGGCCTTTCTCGTTCGGTGACACATTAGTTATCTTGCCCGAAAGAGACCCAACGCGGGCAAGATTGGTGCGTAATCCATGATCGTTGACATCATTATCTTCGGCATCCGTTGAATCACAAAGCTCGATGCGAACAACGCCCATCTCTCCATCCCTCTCATCTACAAGATAGGAGCCATCCATCAATCTGATGTTACCTCGAGATGGTTTCGTCCCGCGAACTCTTGCCCTCAGTCTCTTCAGACTTGCGTTCCTGGATACATCTACCAGTGTCTTATAAGTGTACTCCGAATTTCCCATATTCCACTTGTCCTCGTCTGACGGAAGCGAGGGATTTCGCCCCTGACTGGAACGCATCCTTAATTCACGCAGACCGCGCTTTGCTTTAAGCGACAGAGGCAATGGCGAAAGGTCCTCTGCAAGCCAAACTGACGAGAATGAACCTTGGCCAAGGGCTTGCAAGAGCTTCAAAGTTGTGTCTGTGTTTTGGCCTGTTATAAATGTCTGTGAGGACGAATCCGGCGTCGTCGACGCCAAGCCGGATGGAGACAGTGGAGTATTGTGCAAGAGTATGTCGACACTGCCTTGCTCCTTGGCCGACGCGGGGGATGTTCTGCGAGAAGCAGAGGGATACAGAGGGATATTTTCAACTACAGCATTGGCGAAAAATGAAACCGGAGTA
Source organism: Amanita molliuscula (assembly GCA_023014405.1). Taxonomy (NCBI): domain Eukaryota; kingdom Fungi; phylum Basidiomycota; class Agaricomycetes; order Agaricales; family Amanitaceae; genus Amanita; species Amanita molliuscula. The sequence continues at coordinate 744,618 of JAEBUP010000001.1, forward strand.
GCGTTGGTTGGTCGAGGAGTGGGCTCATCGCTGGGTGACGAGAAGAAGGTTTGCTTCGATTGGTCCAAGTTGCGGCGGTATATAGATCCGTTGTCTAGATCAGGGCGCAGACTACTGGGACCAGATGATTGGCTTTTCAAAATGCTGAGAGGGGTTGGAGTTGCAGGTAGATCTGTACTTGGGGTTCTTTTCTGCCTCAGAATGGGTTCGGGGGAGTGCGAACGAAAGGCAAAGAAAGCATGGGTCTTGGAGGCGGTGGTCGAGGGAGGAGAGGGGATGGAGGAGGAGGACGAAAAGGAGATGTCAGAAAACGTCGATGAAAGCGAGGACGACGAGGTGCTCAGCGACGGAATGCGCGAGCTCGCTGTCCGCGACGACAGCGAAGGAGCCGCCTGCATCGGCGCGAACGACGGCGGCGGGCGCCGCTGTGGCCACAGCTACATATCTTCTCCAGTCACGTGTATCTAGCCAATCGGATGCGCTACCCTACTCCATCTTTCCCTTCTTATCAAGTCGCACGCCCCTGGCCAGCCACAATGCCGAAAATATAACAAATCCGATGCTAGTACTCACGGCACCTATATAGTACGGCCATGCTGCACTTAAGAATCGTGGGTATTCGTCGTGACGGGGCGGAACAACAGCCACTGTCGTCGAACTCTGCAAATACGTCATCCTCATGCGTTTTTAGTTCCTCGTCAAATGAATTAGTATGTGTTATTACTTACCCTTTCCTACGGTGGTTAATGATAAATTTGAATACACCATGGCGATCTGGTGCACGGAATGTAACCGAATATGTCCCAGCTATCCCAGTCGACGGAAGAGCCATACGTATATGAGGATCAAGCATTGTGAATTCCAGTTGAAGGTCGTGCAGGCCCGAATACGGCGCCCACGTTGATGTTTGTGCATTATACTTTGAAATGTACGCCGTGAATTCCTACTGTATGCATTAGACAAATCAAGATAAAACAGCCAACTCTTACAATGTGGTCGTTTACAGTATACTTGTCCCTTGACACTGTCGTATTTAATCGGTGATGTTCAATCTTGTCGATGCGGAATACGTTTGACTCCTTGAATGTCCATGCAGTGATATCATCTGCGAATTGGGTGTTTCCCGATTTGATCCCTCTACAATGATGAAAGTCAGCCTTTTCCCGTCGTGGTTTCCAGGCTAACATACGGGTGAACGTCCTTGCGAGCAAATCCGTCGCTGAATAACTCCGCGCCTCCAACGAACGTCACGCGGACGTTGTTCAGCGCCTGGAATCCTGTAACGACGCCAAGTTGACTGCCAGCCCAGAGACCTTCACCTCCCCTCTCTGCCGCTTCAACCAACGCCTCGGCGGGGCTTTCAAGCTCCCCGGAGAAACTCTGCGGAGGTGCGCGCAAAATGGGGACCAAAAACGGATTATTGCCTAATGCATGCGGAACACCAGTAAACCAAACGGGATTGAGGTCACTTGTCAAAATGGGGTGCTCTTTAGGCGGAGGCACAGGTATAATATTAGGGGTATCTTCGCGTTCAGGGAAGTAAGAGATAAGTGAAGTACTTGGGGGCGGAAGAATGAGAGAAAATTCAGCTGCAAACGTCGAAAGCGGTGTTTGCTTTTGAGGTAAGGCAACGAGAATATTGACGTCGCGCGAAACAGCATCTACAAGAGCCTGCGGGCCGAGGTCTTTGGCCAGGTCTACTATCCTTGGTTAAGTGCCACGAATGTTTGAAAATAAGTCACATACGTTTTGGTTCTGCGGCAAGGATAATGACATGGGAGAAAGATGGAGTGTCGAATTCCATTAAAGGCGGCGCCGCAGACTTTGGTGCACGAAAAGTCAAGTCATAGCCTCTGCCTACAGTATTCAGCCAATCTGGTAACACAAGCCAGGGTTAGACACACCTTTTAAATTCTGAAAGAAGACGGAATATTTTTGCTGCTGCTCTGGTTCCACCACAACTAATATGCCATCTCCAGTACTTGACCTTGCTTCTGCACCAGAAAGCAGTACGGCTGCAAGACAAAGAAGCCGTTTGAAAAGCAACATCGGCGTGTAAGAGCCTTGGCAAGCAACTCCACGTCAGACGCTAAAATTAGAACAATGTTTGGCTTTGCTTGCCCACTTTCAAAGCGATCAAGAGTAGCCAACAAATCCTCCAGTGCAACGGGAAGAGCTTGAAAGAATAAACAGAAACCCAAGAAATAGAATTCACGGTGAAAACAGAGGTGCTAGTATTTTTGTGTTGGAACTTTTAATTCCCGTGATCGGCGACACGTCCACTTCTGGTCATATAAACTCCGACCAAGTCCGTGCCGGTAACCTCAGCTTCCCTCTATCGTTCAAGTGCGTTAACAGACCATGGGAACCGCAGAAGAACTTGAATATCTCAAGTCCCTCGTTGCCCAGCTAAACGAAAAGATACATGCATTGGAGGCAAAGGTTAAAAAAGCATCGACCCCGAACACGCCCGCCCAACAACTTCGAACCATACTTGTTGGACCCCCTGGCGCCGGTATGTGTCCATGTTCAATAATTCTCATGGTTTAAGCCGTTAATGGTGCCTACTGTTATTGTAGGAAAGGGAACGCAAGCACCTAGAATTAGCAAGGAGTTCTGTGTTTGTCATCTAGCGACTGGGGATATGTTACGTGAGCAAGTTCAAAAGAAGACGGCGTTGGGAGTAGAAGCCAAAAAGATCATGGATAGTGGAGGATTGGTGTCGGACGATATAATGGTCGGCATGATAAAGGACCAACTAGAGAACAACAAGGCCTGCAAGAGCGGGTTTGTTCTGGACGGGTTTCCCCGGACTGTGATGCAAGCGCAGAAACTAGATGAAATGTTAGAAAAGCGCAAGGAGAAACTTGACTCCGTCGTCCAATTGCAGATTGGTGATCAGCTGCTTATATCCCGGATTACTGGACGGCTGATCCATCCCGGAAGTGGGCGCACGTACCACAAAGTGTTCAGGTAAGCACGTGATTAGAGGGCAGAACGGGTATACTCAAGGGAGAACAGTCCGCCGAAAAAGCCGATGACAGATGATGTGACCGGCGAGCCACTTATCCAACGATCAGATGACAACGTGGAGACGCTTCGCAAGAGGCTGAATACGTTCCACCAGCAGACAGGCCCTGTAGTGGACTACTACCGGAAGAGGGGATTGTGGCACGGGATTGACGCAGCACAATCGCCGGGGGTGGTCTGGGACTCGCTGCGCAAGGTGTTTGTAGATAGAGTGGGCTGACGGACCGGCGGCCGTAGACAGGCGTGTAGTTGGCAGCCAAAAGCAGCCGCGATGGTAATCTCTCTATCCCCGCGGACACACGCTGTGCCGAGGGGACGCCTTGATGCTATGTTAACGTATCACACGCACCACGAAGGTCCGTAATGTCAGTAAGGCTTAATCGCAGGTCGGCAAATGTCCTCCAGCGAGGCGCTGCCTGCCTGGCTTGCAGGTGCGTCGCCATCGTCCGCTCTGCTCTCCGCTGATTGCCTGCTCTAGGAAGCGCAAACTCGTACGTTCTTCCTTTTCTTCTCCTGCAGCTCCACATGTCTGCTGCAGAAATGCGATAGCACAAAGCCCGTCTGCCAACCATGCAGCAGAATGAACAGGACTGTAGAATGTATCTACGATGAGAAGCCTAAGAGCAGAAATCAGTTGCTAAGGGAGAGGCTTTCGGTCCTAGAAGAACACGTGCGGATGCTCGAGTCCTACGAGGCTACGCATTCGCCAGATTTGGCGCCCTCCTCACCCACCTGGCGCAATGTCACCCTGCATTCTCCTACTAGTCCCACGCCAGACGATTATGCCCCTGACATTTCCTGTATTTTCCCAAGTAAAGTGCGATGGCTGCGCCGCACGCCGCAAGCAACAGATCATATCGATTCTATCAGACTTTCCAAGTCGCCCCCAAATTCACCAGAAATGTCCTATACGTGGCATTCATCAGAGGACTCCATTGATTACATACAAGATTTGCCATCTTATCCATTGGACCCCTCGCCCTTTTCAGTCTGGCACATTCTACACGATCTGCCAGAATCTGTATTACAGGAGACAAGTAGCGTCCTGTCAGTTCGGAGCTCTTTGACTAATCTGTTCGCTGAAGAATGCATGCAGGCTTGAACGATTTGTTGAATACCGTGAACATTGTTGGTTTTATTCTGATGTGCAAAGGCTCCAAAAGTCATTGCAATCACATGGTGCCACGGACGATTGTCCTCACCCTGCACTCCTCAATGCCGTTCTCCTTCTGGCTTGTCACTTTGATCGTTCTTCTTTTTTCTCCAAGCTAGAGCCTCTGTTCCTTGCGCGAACGTTGCATCAAGTTGCTATCGCACTTGATCGCACAGATCGCCTAGTGGACATCGTACAGGCTTCTTGTCTGCTTGCTATTTACTTTTATCTTAACTGCCAGATATCAGACGGATATCGTCAAGCATTTTCCGCAGTCAGACTGGCTACAGCTCTAGGCCTGCATCAGATTGATATCACAAGAGTTGGCATACCGTCCCATCTATGGGGAGATCCAAAGGAAGAACAGCAGCAGGGACAGAAAATTTATGCTTTCTGGCAGACATATATGGTTGATCGTTATTGGTCAACTGTGTATAACCTTCAAACTGCATTACCGGAGTTCTGCGGTATTTGTGAGCGAATCACAACACCACTGCCTGAAACAGCTGAAACGCTGGATTCTGTGAGTAAAGGTATCCTCTCCTCACTTATCTCTGATCTCCCCATTTCCTTTCTCCCAGATCCTATCCCTGAAGGATCGTCCCTCACGTGTACCAATTCGGCAACTATCCAATTTCTCACAATCGCCTCTATCTACCTCCACCCTCAAGATTCTGGCCGCCGGTTTGTATGAGAAAACTCACCGGCTATGCAACGTCGGTAAGTCTGCATAGTGCGCTTGCATGCTCTTCCCCACCAGCTCATGAATCAATCGTCATTCGCGGCAATGTATTAACTCTTGGCAGTACCCGAAGAGAAAAATGGCGCTTACTGGGCAGAATGTCAGACCGCGGAATTCGATGTTCAGCGGTTTTTCACGGTCCTTCCCAAATATTCACGACATGAGATGTGGGCAGCATCATCTTCAATATATGGTGTCGACTTGTTCACGTTGTGGACGCTTGTATATGTGTCAAATATGCATTTGCAGCAAGCCTTGAAACTGGACGGGGAAATGCTACGATCAGCCTTCAACGTTCTTGCCATGCTAAGGCAACTCGAACAAGATGATTATCAGCTGCTCGATCCAATTATCTGCGTGAGTACGGAATTGTGCAAGTCGTTTATTTGTGCAACTAAAACTCGGCGCGTAGGCTTGTTGGTATCATGTGATCAAAGTCTTGGCCATCATGTTGGCCGATGCTAGGATGAGCTCCGGAATAGCATCAGACATGGAAAGGTCTATACATGACGTAGAAAAAGGCATGCTCTTCATCAACTCGGCTTTGCACCAATTCGCGAAATACTGTCCACTGTCTGGTAATGTGCTTATTCGATAAGGTATGGTTCGGTACTAATGACGATCAAATAGGATGTCTTGCCGCAAAATGCGATGTGATTATGAATATGGGGGAAATGTAAGAACAGATGTATACGTATTTGCATGCACTTATGGGATCGGATGAAATCCATGTCGTTGCGTCATGATGCATGATGTCTCTGCTCAGCTGTTAAAATCATCGACAATTGCGGCACCAGTTAAGACCCCGAGTTACCAGCAGAACCTGGGTCCGAGCCCGTCCTTGCTTGAATTCCTATTTTTAGCACGGTGTAATCCACGTGTCGGTTGTGGCTACTGTTGTGGCGTCGGTTTCACTGCCGGAGAGGCCCTCTGGTCTCGTCTCGCTTAAAACTGGCAACATCTATACTGGTTCTTTTACCTTCTTCCTTTCCTTGTTCAGCAGATTTTACCCCGCATTATTTCTAAAAGGCGAGCGTACGCGCATCCAGTATACATAAACTCCTCTCCATTTCTCGACGGTGCCATTTTACCGGTCCTAGGTTGCTCTATTCATCAAGTGTCCCTCTCAAGCGTAGCCTGCCGCTTATACTTTCGGCTTTATATTTTATTCAGCGCGTTATACAAGCACTCCTCTCTGGCTAATCTGTGCCCGCCCGCCCTTACTCGTTCTCATCGAGATATACCGCCATTAGCAATTTTCACTGGTATGTCTTTCGACGGGTCATGACATAGACGCCTGACTGGTGTTTATCGCAGCCCACGTACCTTCGATGATCGCAACGATTCTAACCCAGTCGCATGCCATGCCCCAGTCAAAGGACCCTAGTAGATCTCGTAATTCGAATGCGGCGGGTGCTCCTCTGCCTCTCATACCACGCAGAGTCCACTCCACTGCGCATGTTAGCAACGTCAACTACAATAATGTGACAATCTCCCGCTCGAGCGACTCTTTAAATCTCATCTCGCCAAGAGGAATTAACGCAGACGCCGGCCCGACTGAAGCTAGAAGGGGCGATAGAGCCGAGAATTTAGTTAACGTCAGTTGGCGGGGCGCTGGACGTAACCCTACGGCGACAGCTCTGGAACAGACGAGGCAGTTCGTAGACATTGGCTCCAAGGTCAATTGCTATCCCCCTGTGCAGGTTCGTGTCACCCCTCCGCAGCATGGCACAGACAACGCTTCAATCATACGTCATATTCCCGATCTTTCCAAGCTGGATAGCCGATCATCTCTGCCTGGGCGTAGTCTTCCCGTACAACGACTCGTCCGCAAAAAGTCTGGCCAGCTGGTCAAGTCTTCTCTCAAGTCATCAACGTCCTGCTCGAAAGGCGGCCTCTCTATCGTGACGATCGGAAATTCTAGTAAAAGCGAACCTACAACACCTACGCTAACCAAGGCGGTACATTTCGATCCGCACTTGGAGCATGTGAAACTCTTCTTGGCAGAGCAAAAACCTCTTGCAGTCTCTCGCGACGGCAGCCCGACGGACGATACAAGTGGTACAGATAGTGACTTCCCGTCCTTCATATTTGGAGGCGAAAAGAAGACATTTTCTCTAAAGATTAATAACATGCCACCGTTATCTGACATGTCTGCGGACGTCGCGCTAGAAGATTTGTCTCTTGTATCAGAAGGAACTTCTATAATTGGCCGGGTTCGTCTTCGCAATATTGCATATACCAAGTGTTTAGCAACTAGATTCACCTTCGATGGCTGGTTGACGATAAGTGAGGTCACAGGGAAATATCTTGAAACCATTGATGCAGCTTTCGATCGCTTTACATTCATGATTAGACTCCACGATCTCTCGCCAAGGATTGAAGACAAAACGCTCATTTTTGCTCTGCGGTACGCAGTCGCTGGAAGAGAGATTTGGGATAACAATAAGGGTCGAAACTATATTGTGACATTTCCCCAGCAGGCCATCTATCGATCTGAAGCTAGCTCCAGCGGTGACATTTCTCACTTGAGGAGCAAACTGGAGAAGGTGGTCCAGAGTAGAGATGAATCATTTTGTCAGCATAGTACGAAGACGCTGAGAGCGGGCGCATCCCTGACATCACGACATGACTTCGAGAACTCCCTGAAAAGACCATGGACATATTTGAATAACCTACCAAGGTGCATTGATAAACTACATCTTGATGATACTACTAGGCCACAGCCGGACAAAGACATCGCATTGGGTATGCCCATACCTTCTCTTGGCTCGCCAAGGGATCTCGACGCCGACACATTTTGCACAGCTGCCCGTGTTACGTCTGGCGTTGATCAAATTCTTTTCTCCCCTTCGAATCGTCCGCATAGAAATCATCAGCGAAGCTATTTCGATGCCGATCGTGGGTGCCTTGGAGTCAAGCGAACTCCTCTAGGGACGCCACTGCAGAATAATTCGATTTCTCCGCAGGGAAGCATGTCCCATTCGACAGAAAGTCATCGCAGCAGCTCTACACGTGGCGTCGTCATAGTTGGCGACCATTCTGCATCTTTGCAGCCAGAGATCCAAGGATCTGGAAGTGATGATTCCACTCCTCTGGTTGTCACACCTTCCACCTCAAGATCAACGTCACCTAGCCCAATAGCAATTCAGGCGGCGGATGCCATTGCCGATTCTGAATCGAATCAAAGCCCCACCATGGAATATAGACAGTTTCTTAGCAGGTAAGTCGATCATCCGAGTCAGAAGGCTATGCTGGTGTTAAATTCTACTGGGCCGTAAAGATTTTGTTTTTTCACTGGGCTGGACAATGTCGCGGGCCACGCAGTTGTTCCTGGAACACCATCTTCTGGCCATGTTTCAGTTGGAACCTCTCCGCGACTGCGGTGAACATTCAATGTCGTCGTTACAGCTAGGCTCCGAGCACTTATCCGGTTACATATCTCGACATTTCGGCTATCTGACCGCTGTTGCACACTGCACAGCGGCCGTCGCTCTTTCTTTTCATTTAATTTAATAACCTTGGATGTCTAGTCTTGTCATACCATATAGGTTTGGAAGATATGAATATCACGCATTGTGAACAGCCTAACACCTTATATCACGCATTACATGGGTTCCCAACATATCATATGATATTTCGGTTTACTATCTCCCTTAATTATGTACATGTACTGGATACCTGAATATATTTACGACATTGCCATTAAAATCGACTCCCTGCGCCTTTCCGAGGTGCTCCCCATCGACTTTGTCGGGTGCCCGTCCAATCAACCCCTGGCTGACTCCAATCGTCCGACGCCGAGTGTGTATCTGACTGTTGGGGAGGAGCATAGGGATTTTGATGAGATGTAAGAGTAGAGGATGAAAAACCAGGGATGAAGTCGTCGGCGCCATGAAGGTCAAACCCTCGGCCGTACGTAGTATCAGAGGCCATGGGGGAAGCAGCAATACTATCACCATCTCTGCTCCACCAACTCTCTCCGTTGCCCTGGCCTCCAGCGGGAGCGATACCATTTCCACCATATCCGATGCCAAATCCAGGTACCATGACATCATCCTCTTCGTCTTGACCACTCGTATCAGTGACTTCTGGCGGTTTTTCTCCACCACCGGAGAAAACGGATGATGCGTCACCAGGTCGCTCATCGAGACCAAAATCGAGTCGTGTGGTCGTTCGATGCGGAAACAAGAAGGTGACCAAGGGGGTGAAAGGTCAATGACCAAACGTTGGAATCGTGTGCTTGCGAAAGCGTGGCGCGGGGAGGGGTGGAAGGAGAGACAAAAACTGGTTCAGGTGTCGATAGATCCCAATGCAAAATAGATCCTTCTGAACCGCCAGATACGAGGATAGGATGGAATGGATGCCACGTAACGGCTGATTAACGTTAGAAGGTTATCGAAATAGAATTGAAAGGACATACAACAGACTTCTTTCTTGTGACCCTTGAGTACGCGGAACTCCTTCATTGCGCGGATGTCGAAAACTCGAACGGTTTGATCTCTTGAAGCACTGGCGACGAGATTGCCGTTCGGAGACCAAGAAAGTGCCTGTACCGTGTTTTTGTGAGAATGACTACAGCAAAAATGTTAGTAGACAAGGCAAGGAGGTAAAAACATACAGCGTGGAAAGAACAGTCCCAGTTCGAGGATCCCAAAACTTGATGAGATTGTCTTTGCTTCCTGACACTAAAAGACCCTTGGTTGGGTGCCATTGTACGCATTTCACGTCCCACCCGTGACCTAAGGTGCCAGCTTCAGAGGGAATGAGTGCATGCGCAATAATATACCAACCTGTCAGTACGCTTTCAACACGACTTTCTTGAAATGACCAGATTCTAACACTGGAGTCATCGCTTGCGGTTGCAAATCTACGGTCGTCTGGGCCGAAACTGAGCCCTCGAATAGCTTCTCGTGAGCTGGAGCCTTGCCACGCAGTCAAGTTATTCATGTTTGGTTCAAAGTACTTGATGACACCGCTCTTATCAGCAGACGCAAGGTAAGCCCCAGAATGAGTAAATGCGAAGGTGCAAATCGCAGTATCATGAGCTTGCAAAATTGTTTCGAAATTGAAAGTTAATCCGTTCCACAGTGTAAATTCACCACTTGTGGAGCCCGTGAGGACACGGCGGCCTTCCGGAGTCCACTGTCTGGACGTCAGCTCACATTAAACATTAAGATGATCCTTACGGACCGTCACCACATTAACCGGGCAACGAATTTTGTTTGTAGAGGTATGTACAAATTTCGTGCATAAGGAAGTTGAGCAATTATCAGGATATGCTTTTGGTGGGAACAGCTATGCGAGTCGTGGTCAAACTCAATATGCGCTGTGGAATATAAGATCGTACATCTATGATGGAGGGGGGACTTGGTCGCAAGTGCGGCGCGTACATTGGGTTTGGGCGAAGTTTTCTCATCTGCAACTATGATACACGCGTACAGCAATATCAGTCTATGCTTACCAGCATCCATCTACCCATGCCACCATTGTAATCGACGGTCCGGCGTGGCCTGGTTTTCTTAATCAATTTACCGTCTAGTGCCTGACGCGCATTGGCTAGTTCTTGCTCCTGCAACTTGGCATCGTCCTGAGGAGGAGGCTGAGGTGGCGAGGTGTAGCGCTTCGGAGTCCATGATCGATTGGACAGGGTTTGCGGCAACGCCGTCTGGGGAAGCAGGACAGGCAGTGGCGAAGTCATTCCACGCCCATATTTGCATCTGTTTGTTTCCACTGCTAGAATCGCCTGTGCAACTGCACGACGCTTGCGACGGCAATGTCTGACGAATACCCCAGTCTGTTCCGTATGTCGATTGCCCACATGCAGTACAACAACTGACATCATCTATTAGGCTCGGAGCAGATGAGTTTAGTACAGCTCTTTGTGCCAACCGAAGTTGCACATGACACCGTTGCGGAACTCGGAGAGCTCGGAAATGTTCAGTTCAAAGACGTTCGTTAGACCGTCATTTCTTTCACGCGCTTGCTCATCGAGTGTAGTTGAATCCAAATGTCAACCCTTTTCAGCGCTCCTTTGTAGGAGAGATTCGTCGCATCGATGAGATGGCCCGACGTGTTCGCTTCTTCTTGAATCAGATTGAAAAGGAAAAAGACGTTGTCCCCGTGCGGCCACTGCATGATTCGGCTCCTCTCATCACCGTTGGTCCCCGCGCTGCCCGGACTATGGATCAGTTGGAGGTAACACTTACAGAGCACGAGTCAAGACTGATCAAGATGAATGAAAGTTATCAAACTTTGAGCGAGAGGATGAAGGAACTTGTGGAAGCTAGACATGTTCTAATGGAAACTGCTGTTTTCTTTGACAAGGTATAGCACCAGATTTACTACACTTCTCCTAACTGACTCTATATAGGCCCAGGCGCAGCGGGGGGATATACGTTCTTCATTTGATGACAGCTCAACGCCGTTACTTCATGACGACAGAGAAAATCAGTTGTCGACAGTTAGTTTGGTGGTTGATCTGGAGTAGGTGTTTGTGTTGGCCTCTAGAACTTCCAGTAATGAAGTTACAGATTTATTGCCGGTACCATTGAACGTTCTCGAATACCCATTTTTGAACGGGTTCTGTGGCGTGTTCTACGTGGTAACCTGTACATGAATTATACGGATATACCCAATCCTATCACCGACCCCACCACCGGCGCCGAGCTATACAAAAATGTATTCATCATTTTTGCCCACGGTGATGCTGTTCTTGCCAAGATTCGCAAGGTGGCAGAGTCCATGGGAGCTACACTCTACCCTATAGATGTCAATACTGATAAACGATCTATTGCACTTCGTGAAGTTTCTAATCGCTTGGAGGATCTGGAGGCCATACTTTATCAAACACGTCTGAACAGGCGAAGCGAGCTTGTTACTGTTGGCGAACATCTGAGAAGCTGGCAGGTCGTCGTTAGAAGGGAGAAGATGGTTTACGAGACCCTTAACTTATTCAACTATGACGTTCGACGGAAGACGTTGATCGCAGAGGGCTGGGTACCTACCCGTGATATTACCAGGATACAACTGGCCTTAAAAGACGCGACAGTTTGTCCTGATTCGTGGTATTTTACGGCCCTGGCTGATCTCGTTGTAGGAGCAATCGGGAACCAGCATACCTCCGATATTACATGAATTACGCACGCACAAGACGCCACCGACTTACCATAGGACAAATAAATTCACGGAAGGATTTCAAGCGATTTTGGACAATTACGGTGTAGCTGCTTATCAGGAAGTTAATCCAGGCCTGTTTGCAGTTGTCACTTTCCCATTCTTGTTTGCTGTCATGTTCGGCGATATCGGTCACGGATTTATCATTTTCAGTGCTGCACTTTATATGATTCTCGCCGAGAAAAGGCTTCAGAAACAGGATATGGACGAGGTCAGCGTTCATGATAAGCCATCCTGCCTTCCCGCTAACTGAATTTTTGGCATAGATATCGGCTCAATTCTTCTTGTCAGTGTTCAAATACATACTCTGTGCAGTTTTTGAAAAAATTTCACAGCGGCCGCTACATCATCCTTTTGATGGGCGCCTTTTCTATGTATACCGGGCTCATGTATAACGACATTTTCTCCAAATCTTTGCACATATGGCATTCAGGCTGGACTTTTCACCAAGGAAACTCGACGACCATGACAGGGGTGCCGAATGGTCATATTTACCCATTCGGCATCGATCCTGGCTGGCATGGAGCAGATAACGCACTTGTTTTCACCAATTCTTACAAGATGAAGATGTCCGTGATACTTGGTGTCATTCATGTTAGTCAAATCAAAGCACGCCTGTGTTGCCTTAGCATCTTATATCTGCTTCCCCAGATGACATTCGCCTTGTGTTTGCAAGTGCCTAATCATCTCAAGTTTAAGCGACGTGTCGATATATACGCTAACTTTGTACCTCAAATGATCTTCTTGCAGTCCATTTTTGGTTATCTTGTGGTTTGCATCCTATACAAGTGGAGCATTGATTGGTCAAAGGCCAAGACCCAACCACCTTCTCTTCTCAATATGCTTATCGCAATGTTCTTGCAACCAGGAACTGTGGACTCTGCAACTCAGTTATACCCTGGACAGGGATTTGTACAGGCTGTTTTGCTGTTGATGGCCGGCGTGTGTGTGCCGTGGATGCTCGTAACAAAGCCATATATCATTTGGAAAGAAACGAAGAATATTCAACGTCAGGGTTACATAGGACTTCAAGGAGACGAAGCACCACGAGATAGCTCCGAAGAGGTATTAGAAGGAGAAGAGGAAGGGAATGGAAGGGTTATTGTGGAATCATTAGAGGCAGATCACGTACGTATACTCAAGTCTACCTATTCAAAAGGTGGTAAAATTCGACGCGTCTCAGGAACAACATAGCATCAGCGAGGTCGTGATCCACCAGATCATACATACAATTGAATTCTGTCTTGGTGGTATATCACATACCGCCTCGTATCTTCGGTTGTGGGCTCTCTCATTAGCACATGCGCAATTATCTGAAGTGCTCTGGTCCATGACGATCAAGGATCATCTCCATCCCACGTCTGTGGCGGGTTTCGTTGGACTTGCCATCATGGGATTTCTCTGGCTTAACCTGACTATCGGAGGCTTATGCCTAATGGAGGTCAGTATACCCACCCTTGTACCAGAGTAGCCGCGATAATGGAAATTTTAGGGTCTTTCGGCATTTTTGCATGCCGTGCGTCTACATTGGGTAGAAGCGAACAGCAAGCATTTTGAGGGTGGAGGCCATGTGTGTGCTTTGTCGCAGTCTTATTGGATGATTGCTTATCAGAGTTTCAGGCATTTACTCCTCTCAGCTTTGCCGACCCAGATGGGAAAGAGTAAAATGTAGGGCAGTGTTAGCTATCGTATTATGTACGTACTAGTGCGCGCACTTAGTCGTGCCCACCGTTTGCAAATTTTTTTTCCACAATTCGAACTCCGATTGGACGAAAGAGATAAAGGGACTTGATGCTTTAAGCGGTAATCATTAAAACGTCTTTCCAACCCCCACTCAGTTTTCTCTAGAGGCAAGTTCTGTCCTTACCGTTCCGTTGACATGCACTTAGATTTTGCACCAGGCGATTCGCCACTCTTAGAATTTATAGAGTTTACCTTTAGACTTCTGTATAGTGCATTTAGTTGTCAGTCATTTTTCTTCCAACACTCCAATATGCCCATCATCTTCATAGATAAAAACGCTAGAGAAAAATGCCTGCTGTAACTGCTGCCGCTGCTATCCCTGCTCCAGTCAACCTCAAAACGAATGTCACTCCTATCCTGGACCAATTCGACGTATCTGGTCTCTTCTTGGCTGACAAGTCTGCGCGCAATGCCGCTGCCAACAATCTAGCCTCCCTCGCGTCAAAAGAGGGGCCAACTTTTCTCGACTCCACCGGCTTCGCGGAGGCTGTTCTCAAAGCGCTTGCTGACAAAAAATCGCCTGCTACTCGTGAAGGCGCAGCTGATGCTATCCATTCCCTCGTTAAGGGTGGTGCTGTCAAAGCACTCGAACCTATATTTGTATCCTCCGGCATCTTTTCCGCTCTCCTTGACTCGTATGCGGACAAAATACCAGCCGTAAGGACCAGTGCAGTAGAAGCAGTCCGTGAGTATGTCTCCGCCATGAATCCTTGGGGTGCTGCATCAGTTCTGCCACCCTTGCTTCATCAAATCAAGACGGCGGGAAAGTGGCAAGTCAAAATCGGTGCATTGGTTGCTCTTGATCAACTTGTCTCGAGCGCTCCCGTTCAAACCGCAAAGGTGATGCCAGATATTGTCCCTGTCCTTGCAGAAGCCATCTGGGATACGAAGGCAGATGTGAAGAAGGCAGCGCGTCATTCGCTTACAAAGGCCACCGCACTCGTGTCCAACAAGGATATTGAGCGCTTTATACCAGCTCTAATTAAAGCTTTGATTAATCCCGTCGAGGAGGTCCCCAATACCATTGCACTTCTCTCAGCTACGACATTCGTTTCTGAAGTTGACTCTCCAACTCTTTCTCTCATGGTTCCGTTACTATCTCGTGGCTTATCTGAGAAATTGACGGCGACAAAGCGAAAAGTTGCGGTGTATGTTTCATTGTTCCTTCGTTGTTTCTATCATTCACCATATTTATTAGCATCATTGATAACATGTCAAAATTGGTTGATTCCCATATCACCGTCCGACCTTTCATTCCAAAACTTTTACCTGGCCTCATCAAAGCCGAGTCTACCATTGGTGATCCCGAAGCTCGTAGTGTGGTTGCAAGGGCCATTGCTACTCTCCGCCAGGTTGGCCAAGTACCTGCTGATAGCGATGGCTCGAGTTTGGCACCTCTAAAAGTCGCCGAAACCGCCGAAGTGGTCAATACTCTCGCTGGGTTGTACAAAAAAATGGGTGGAGAAATTTCATCGAGTAATGTTTCGGCTATATATGCTGGTACACTTGCGGCCAATCTCATCAACGCTAAAATCTTTGACGTTCCCGAATGGGAAGTCTTGACACCTTATCTCGCATATATCAGTGCGGGCCCCTGACCCACTTGCGGTTACCCGAGAGTGGGTTGTTCGCTCCGCTAATGAAGGAGTGTCTGAAAGTGAGGACCTTGAGGATGAAGAAGGGGAAGATTTGTGCAATTGCCAATTTTCTCTTGCTTATGGTGCGAAAATTCTGCTGAACACTGCCGCTCTTCGCCTTAAGCGCGGGCATCGTTATGGCCTTTGTGGCAAAAATGGCACAGGGAAGTCTACTCTCATGCGGGCCATTAACAATGGGTAAGTGTCTGCATATAGATATTGAGGTTTCATTTCACTTAGCATACCCAAGCCAAGTAGAAGGTTTTCCTTCGCCCGATGAGGTTCGCACCTTCTACGTTGAGCACGACATAGACGGAAGTGAAGAAGATACTTCTGTCCTGCAATTTATCATTAATGATAAACGTGTTGAAGCTTTAGAAGCGGAAATTAAAGAAACACTGTCTTCCGTTGGCTTCAATGATGAAGGCCAGAAACATGCGATTGGTAGCTTATCAGGTGGTTGGAAGATGAAGTTGGCGCTTGCTCGTGCCATGTTGTTCAAAGCAGACATTTTACTTCTCGACGAGCCCACTAACCACCTTGACGTGATCAATATCGCTTGGTTGGAAAGCTACTTGACCAGTCTCAAGACTTGTACTTCGAGTGAGTAGTTTTCAATTATATGATCAAAAAATGCTAATAGTGGTTTTAGTCATAGTGTCGCACGATTCTGGCTTCTTGAATAACACTATCACTGATGTACTTCATCTCAATCGCTTCAAGCTACGTAGATATCGCGGAAACCTTGAGAAATTCGTTCAACAAGTCCCCGAAGCCAAGTCGTATTACACTCTGGAGGCACAGGAAGACTACAAGTTCCGTCTTCCCGAGCCACCACTTCTTGAAGGTGTAAAGACCAAGGAAAAGAGTTTGCTCAAGATGTTAGTTGTTCTTTTCGTGACTATAAGCATAATTACTGATCGCATAACAGGCGCAAAGTTGGCTTTCAGTACCCCACTCAGCCTGTACAGCAGCTCTATGATATCACGTTGCAAATTTCGCTCTCATCCCGTGTTGCCGTCCTTGGTCCCAACGGATCTGGGAAATCGACTCTTGTTAAATTGTTGATTGGTGACATGGAACCAAACAAAGGTGGCGAAATTTGGAAACATCCCAACCTCGTTATTGGCTATGTCGCTCAGCATGCATTCCATCATATTGACAATCACCTCGACAAGACCCCTCTGGAGTATATGTTATGGCGTTACCAAACTGGTGAGGACTTGGAGGACATGGGCAAAGCTTCTCGGCAAATCACTGCAGAAGAAGCTCAGAAGATGAAGGACGGTTCACTCATTGTCGTCGACGGACAAAAAAGAACAATTGATGAAATTGTCACCAGAAAGAAACTCAAACAATCATACGAGTACGAGGTGTCGTTCAAGGGACTTAGCTCCTCGGAAAATATTTGGTTACCGCGCGATGAGCTTGTTAAGCGTGGATTTGAAAAGGCATGTTATTGTTTATCATATGTGAGGATGGCATTCATGTTTACTGTTCTGAGTAGAAAGTCCTTGAAGTTGATACTCGGGAAGCCCAACGACTTGGCCTCTTACGCCCTCTGGTTCGCCGTGAGATTGAAAAGCATTTCGCTGATTTCGGTCTTGAACCTGAGTTTGTTTCTCATAATACGATGAGGGGTCTTTCCGGTGGTCAAAAAGTCAAAATTGTTCTTGGAGCAGCTACATGGCGTCGCCCTCACATAATCTGCTTGGATGAGCCTACCAGTTCGTGTCCTGTGTTTTTTCATCGTGAATGTTGTTAAATACTTCATGTTCAGACTACCTTGATCGAGAATCTCTGGCTGCTTTGATCGAGGCGCTAAAGAAATTTGAAGGTGGTGTACTTGTCATCACCCACAACCGTGACTTCTCCGAATCCCTATGTACTGAGTAAGCTCCTCACTAATACTTGGCACCCAATCAATTGTTAATCGACGGCATAGGGTTTGGGCAATGCAAAACGGCCACCTCGAACCATCTGGCCATAACTGGGTTGAAGGCCAGGGTAGTGGACCACGCATCGATAAGAAAGATGGTGGAGATGAGGATCAGTACGATGCGATGGGTAACAAGATTGACACGAAGAAGAACAAGAAGATAACCTCAAATGAGGCTAGGAAGGTCAGTCCCATGTAGCATCTCGCATTTACGAAGTTGTTCATTGTATCATAGCTGAAAAAGGACCGCCTGGCTCGCAAAAAGAAGGGTGAAGATGTTGCAGAGGATGAGCTCTAAACGATTTGTCACTCCTTTTTACCTTATTTTTCCGTCCATGTGTTCGATCGTCCATTGCTTTCGAACATATTAACTGTTGTAGTTCATTCTATCGTAATCCTCGCTATAATATTCAGCGAAATTTGTGAGGAATACATGAATGTAACGTGATTAGGTTAATATAGTCACTGCGAATGCTATACTCATGGTAAGCCAACATGAGCTGCTCAATCGTACACCATTCGATGCAGACCCTGGGACTGGTAAGAAATGCGCCGAATCTGCTTTTTGCTGCTGCGCTGATTCCTATCAAATCAATGCGATGCTTTCAGCATACCACTTGCAACATGGGAAGGACAGCAACAAACCTTGAATGCCGCTAATCCGACCAGAATGCCGAGGGCGAAAAAAATGATAGCCACGATAAGCCAAATGAAGCCCCACACTATTTTGATCGTTATTAATGTCAAGACTGGAGTAAAGAAGTACCTTGAGGAGGGAAACATCCACAAATTTTCGCAAACTGTGAAGCATCCGACGTATTCACCTTTCGCGCGATGGTATCGTCTTCATGGAAGACATATTACAAGACATAACCATCAAGGATTGAACACACTCACCTACTACGTCCCAGAGAGCATACATGCACGACATCACACCGATGAACAGAACCTTGCTTGGGATATAATCGAGCTCGAGACATTAAAAAATGACGCACGAAATATCGAAGAGCGATACCCCCAGCAATAAACCAGAAGAAGACAATCAAACCGGACATGCCAAGAATAAGAGCCCAAGACCTATCATGATTTGTGAACTTGGGACGCGATTAGAAGCAGAAAACATTTTGACTTACAGAAGGTTTCTTCGAGCCCACCATAAAGTGAACAAAAAGAATGCAGCGAGGATCAGTGTGGCTACTTTGCTGGCATTCGTGTCGAATCCACATGCAATCAGGCAAGCGCCGATGAAGCACGACCCAAGATAGCCAGCAGGAAGCGTTAACCACGGGATTCCACCAGCCATTCGTGTAGCACCGCCTTCGTCCGCTACAAATCAATGGTTAGAAGATGGGTTATTTCATACTGGTGGCGCAGAACTCACGGTCAAGCTCTATGGATTCAATTCTAGCACAAGTAAGCAAGCCCATGAAGGCATGGCTCATCTGGTTAGCAATCAGTTGCTTTATAATTTGACTGACAATGGTTCCACATACCTCATGAAATCCAACGGTAAGAAGTCTTTTCGGGGAGCATTCAGCACAGCAAGGAATGATCTTTGTAGGAGCCCACCAACTTGAAGGGGTAAACTAGGGAAAAATCAACTCCCGATTCAACGCGAACGAAGTCACTTCTTCAATAGCACTCACTTATTAGATTGAGATACGGTACGTGCCTTAGATGCCATGCATTCAGTTCAAATCAACCTGCATAAGATCAATAAATACCAAAGGATGGCAATGATGACAATGTAGCATGCAGCAACAATTAGGGTTGTTCGTTGCGTTGCATTTGGTGTAAGGATGGTTTGGACGTTGCGAGGAAGAAGTTCAGAGACGTGAAGGACCTCAAGATATTCACCAGTTACTGGCATAGTTGGTGGTTAGAGGAAAGCCCAAGGCCGAGCAAACCGCAGCTAACATGCTCGTGCTGTGGAGCTCTACTTACACCTGTTTGGCAATTTGCGCCACTGGCGTAGTGATGGACCCTAGTCTGGGGTTACTGCCACTCACAGACCAAGAAAGCTCGGAAAGTCAGGTTACTGCTTGGGAGGCAGCTAGATGGTTCTTTGCACCGGGTAGCAGGTGATACTGTGACAGGTACTATGCCGACTATGGACCTTTGGCAAGCATCGGCCTCTAGTTCCACAGTGATCCAAGGTGGATCACATATTCTTGCTGCCCTGGATTGTCAAGAAGAGGAAGAAACATCAGCTGATAGCGTGGATGAGTCCAACACCGGCATATGCAGTTCATCTGTAGCATGTAGTATAAGGTAGTCCAGCCTCGAATTCCGAATGTATGCTGCACCACATCACCGGTGTGCTGCCAGAGCCTCATAGTTCGCCGAAATGTTTGTTTTGGGATTCCCAGGCAGTCAAGTATAAGCTGTAGAGGTAGTAAGTGACGCTGATAGAGCCGAGCTTCACATCAGAGCTAACCCTATGCTAGGTCTACAACACTATCTATGTCGGCCAAACAATGCAAAAGTGCCAACAATTATGCAAACCGTTGTAAAACAGGCATCCTCATCTCCGATGATCTCTGTTTCTGTCCCTCCCGCTCACTTCCTGGGATTTAGTATACTCTTTATATCGTCTGTAGGGAGACCTGGAAATAGATCTATCCCTGGCATGGACTTGTCGAGGAGGTGAGCCCTTTCTTTCCCTTGTACTATGCCTGTCCCGGTCATCGTGTCTTCTGCGCCGCGCTGGTGAGAGGGATTTTTGCCTCCGAGTTGGGGTCTTGGAACGTGATAGTGGACGACCGTAAGACTCCTCCTTTCTGCTGCCTCGCCTGTATGTGGGGCTCCTTGATCTCGAGCGCGATATGCTCTGTCGTGAACGGCGCACTGGGGGTGCTGGTGCAGAACCAGATCTAGCGCGGCCACGACGCACACCACGATCATGCAAGGGTGAGATTGATGGTGTTCTACGATGTCCACTATCGCTCCGACTCCGCCGTCGCTGTCGATGTCCGCGTGAGTAAGAATCTGGTGTACTGTCATTACTAGAGCTACTGAGGCTCTTGCTATCATCCGAGTCTGAATCAGAGGTATCCGTATCGGAATCTGAAGAGTCCGATGATGATGATTCAGCTTCAAGCATCGCGCGTCCGCTGCTCCATAATAAGTCGGGGTGCATTCTAGAAGCACTTTGTGAGTAGACAAAGTAAGGTTGGACCAAAAAAATTAACCTTGAGGTATTCGCGCATTTCTTCAGTAACGATGCCAAGACCAATGCTTGTGAAGTAGTTGATGGAGAATCGTGTATTTTTGGGAACGTCCGTCGGGAACATACCCTCACAGGCTTTCTTGATCTCAGGGTCCTTGAAGCGTTCAGAGAGTTGTTTTAAACCCATGCTTTCCATAACTTCACTAAGCATTATTTTGACGAATATTCGACTGCTGGCTGTAGTGTCATCCTCCGTTACCTTGACGAATTCAAGGACCGTCCAGGTGATCGAATCCGAGGAAAGCAAATGCCCAAAAAACCTGGCAATGTTTCGAAGTCGATTCGTCTCGTAACGATGAATCGTTTCGTAGTAATTTCTGAAGGCCTGTTCAAAGCAATCTGTCCAGATGCGATTGAGTTTGCTGAATCGCTCCCCGACAAGTCCATAAAAGGTGGAGTATGATCGCTCTTGGGAGCAACACTCGATGATCATGTTAACGAGTTCAATCTATATGGTGAGTTACTGAAGTCCACCTTCTATTTAACGTGCATCTCGTACCTCTTGGCCCTCGTCGAGCTGTATCTTGAGTAATTTGTGAACTGCCTCTTCGTAATTTAGAGCGTTCATGATTGTCAGATAGATAACGCGGCGCAGGTTCACAAGGTTCGTCTCTGTCCGATCCTCAATAGCTTGGATGGCCGTCTCGGCTGTACCAGAGTCAGAAGTATTGACACGAGACATAAGGAATAATGTACCATCTTCGTCATTCTCTTCATCACTCGTCTCTTCTTCAGATCCAGACTCCCCTTCAGAATCTTCCCCAAGAATTTCGGCTTTGATTGCACCGTATTTTTCTTCATTTTCCAGGAAATGAGGATCATATTTGAATATGTCTCGAGCCCGTTGAGCTACTGACAAAAGCGACAGAAAAAAGGCTCACTTAATCCGTCTTGAACTTGCAGTTCCTCTTCTAGTTGGATTCGATGTGTGAATTGATCCTCCTCCTCTACCAAGTCAAGGCCTTCCGGAATAATTGGATTGTCTTTGTATTTGTCTTTCCGCACTTGCATTAAAACTTCAATCATGTACTGCACACGATGACTGATGTTTCCTTCATTAAGAACAGCTCGAAAGCGTTCAAAAACTATTGCATTGGCCTTTGGAGAATTTTCAGCAAGAAAAGCACCGACTTCACGCATGAAGCCAACAGCGATTTCGATTGAGTCATCCGTTGGTCGCTCCAACAACAGAAATAAGATTTGTAAAGCTATAAGCTCATCCGCAACAACCTGATTCACAAGGTGTGCGATAAATGTCGTAGTTGAGTGGCAAACGATCTTGAAACCAGGTGAATGCGAAAACCAAAACTGAATGCAGCAGCCATACCTTGTCGTTTCTTTTGAAAGCACGCCGAAACTGGCTAATAAGACGCGTCAACACAAGCTCACCCATTTGGGGTAGCTTCGTGTTGATGATAGCGACGAGTGTCGCAAAAACAGGAGTGAAAGGCAGACTCGCAGACTGAGCCTTCATGATGCTCCGTGCAAAGAGACCACGTCCGCGAATCAAATTCTCGGAAAACAATTCTGGCACGACCTGCTTGATGTTGGCTATGTTGACTCGATTGACAATACCAGTAATCGACTTCCGTAAGGCGTCCCACGACAGGCGTTGGTATTCAGTGCTGTTTTTGTCCGCAGCTGCGGCATCCCTCATTGCACGGAGGCGTGCTGGAGGTACGTATACGCCGCCTGAGCGCGTGTTCACTAGCTTTGCAAACTCGGCACGGGCATCGAAAGACTTGTCTTTTTCTGCATTTTTTGTCCTGTCATTCTTATCCGACTCAGCAGGAAGGTCAACCGGTGAGTGAGAGCGTCTGCGAGTTGATGGCGGCGCATCGTTCGAAAGCGATGGAGACCTACAGAGTTGAAATTCAGAAGCAAGTTCTGTCAGCGGTACTCGGCGCACCTTTTGCGTTTGTGCTGGGGGCCATCAGCAGACATGATTTGGAGGTTCGGAGGCGAAAGGCAGTTGGTGACTCGGTCACGTCACGACGTTCTCCGTCAGCACAGCTCATGTCCAGCACCATCATGGACCTGCCCGCCATCGCCCGCCTCAGCACGAACATTATCAGAATCTTGGGGCAGGTAGTTCCGTCTTCCACTGATCTTCCTTCTTGTTAGATTCTTGTTCAGAATCCAGGGAAATTCACTTTGCAAGGAACTAATACCTACCTTGTCGGGCGCGAGAACCCGTACATCCTGATCGATGCTGGCGAAGGTCGAGATGAATACATTCCTTTACTAGAATCTGTCCTTCGTGATTTGGCCAAACCCACGGACCCAACACGGCCCGATGTCTCCGATGTTATCATATCGCATTGGCATCACGACCACATAGGTGGCCTGCCGGGTGTTCTTTCGTCGTTGCGCAAGCGATGGGATGATCGCAATACAGGGCTCCCATACAGACCACCGCGGTTGCACAAGTTCCCTCTTTCAGCCGCCGAGGTTCCCACTTCTCGGGACACTTTATACACTCTTCCCTCAATTGCTGCTTCGCTACCACGCGACCTCTTCACCCCGGCGTCAGATGGTTCTGTTTTTAACGATCTGCGAGACGGCCAACGCCTTTCTGTGCCATTTATGCCTCCCCTCCATGTCCTGCACACGCCAGGACATACCATAGATTCCTTATCTATCTATTTCCCCTCAGACAGAGCTCTCTACACAGCTGATAGTGTGTTGGGCCAAGGCACTGCCGTTTTTGAGGACTTGAATGCCTATTTATCGAGTCTGAAAAAGGTGCTTGATTATGTCAAGGCTCAGTCTGATTCGCCGACACAACTATATCCCGGGCATGGACCGGTGATTACGAACGGTGCAGAGACACTAAATACATATATTCAACACCGCCTGGAAAGAGAGTCGCAAGTTCTTGATGTCCTGAAGAGTACCCTTCACGATGGCGACTCTACTTCGGCGGAATGGACAACGTGGATGATAGTGCAACGTATTTATGCTGCTTATCCTGAAGCTCTATGGCTTGCAGCAGCAAAGAGCATTGACTTGCATCTAAGGAAATTAGAAAAGGATGGTCGCGTGACGAAGTCAAGCGGCGAGGGCAGAGAGACTCAATGGAGGCTCAAGGACATTTACAACGTATTATAACGCTAAAACTCTGCCACAGCAGTGCACCATGTCTTTGATAGTTCTACAACCGATTATTGCTCCTCCTCGCCAGACACACCAGGCTCCTCGGCACCTTTACCACTTTTGCTTCCGATGACAGTGGCATTGACTCTATTAAACGGCAATATGAGAACTAACTATTGTTCCAATGGTTCACGTACGTCAGGAGAACTTGTACACCAGTCTTCTCTTCTTGGTCCGTGCCTGGAGATTCAATAGTCACTCGCTTACTACCCTTCCATCCATAGCTTCCAGTGCTGAACGAAGTCGGTACAAGATCGAATTCCCAAACAGCACCACTGTCAGGCTGCGTCACCGCCACTTGCAGCGGCTTTACTCTCTTCTTAAAGCTTGACGCAGTCATGTCCGGCTGCTGTGCTATTAGAATGTAGGTGATGCTCTGGATATGGCATGGCTGACTTTCACTTTCAACTCCGCGTTTTTCGATGCATTGGTCACCCTGGCTACTTTGGGAGGGCGCGAGCGTGATCCAGGACCTGCTGCTTTTCGTTTAGAAGCTGTTCGGTGTCAGCAAGGAGGGCAAGCAGAGAACATAATCTTGCCTGGCATGAAGAAAGAAAGCAAATGTGCAAACTGACATCACGCGGATAACACGTTGACCTATCGTGTTGATACTATTACAAGTCAAACTCAAATTCTGAATCCGAGTCGTCCTTGCGTCGGACGTTCTTCCGGCTTGTTGACGTCCCTGCAGATTTCACTGGATCATCTTCGTCATCTCGTGTCCTTTCATGCGGACTGAGATCGACTTTCCACTTCTACTGCGCCAGCCATGATCAATCTGGTCTCAAGTTCTGATGATATCCGTCGGAACAGCTGCGGTTATGCAACAGACTCGACTCACCCTCGATGCGGCGTTCCCGATCCGCACCCCATGCAATTATTTGGTCGCGAATCTCACCCTTCTTGTATATAATGAGCATGGGTATCCTCGAATCTGGAAGGTTCGGTATACACTTATCCCCGACAATAGAAACGAATTTTGTTCGCGGATATTGCTCCGCTAGGATCCTCACATGCTGCATTGCACGATCACTTCTAGGGATCCTGATAGCACATTTACATCAGACTCCCATTACCCCACTTCTATAGTCACTTACCCATCTTTGTAAAGGAAACAGATGACGCCCGTTCCTTTCTCTTCCTCAGATATTTCGCTCGCATTCGTCACTTCCCTTTTATAATCATCGCGCCCTATCGGATAGACCCGACCAAAACGAGCCTTCTTCAGCCTTTTTCGTTCCTCAATCACCCGCTGTCGCATGTGGTGCTCAATAACACGCTGCGTGATTTCATCATCCAGACCTTCGTCCAGCTCGTTCAATTCGGATATTGTAAGACTATCGAGCTGTTCGTCTATGGTAGGTGGTGGCGGTGGCGACGGAGTGCGTGGCGGCAGCTCACGTGGAGGCAATATGCCGTGCTTCCTAAGAGCATCATTGCTTGAAGGAATCAGCGACGAGTCCTCGGAGGAACCCACAGGCCAAAACTCACAATTCAGTATCTTCATTCGCCATTGGAAGTATCCTCGCTGAATGCTGCTGTTTATGTATCACGACACTGCCAAATAGGACGTGCTGCGCACCAGCTGCGTCCGCAGTTTCACTCGTTATTATCAAAAGTCAGAATGTTCATAATTGACGTACAATACGAAAAGTATAATACCTAACACATGCACAAAGTGGAATAAATTCACCAACATCGTCATGGTATTAACAGCATTTGTCATCCTTACTAGCCTTTGAATCCACGCTCGGATCGACGTTGATGCTATTCTTCGGCGGCTCGAAATTGTTAGATGACGATTCCAACGATTTACTTGATACAATGTGGAAGATATCTTCATATTTTCCCCATTAAATGCGGTCCTTGAAACGTGGACTCTCATACCTGTTAGGATGTTTAAAAATGCACTTTCGACATTAGAGGCGTCCAGCGCCGAGGTCTCAATGAATGACAAGCCGTTTTCAGCTAAAGGGGTGCCATTAACGTTCCTGAAAATACACATGCAATTGACCCACTTGCAAACGCCTTGGCTTCGTCTGTGGGCACCGCACGCAAGTGCTTCAAATCACTCTTGTTTCCGACAAGCATTATAACGATGTTCGAATCGGCGTGGTCACGAAGTTCCTTCAACCACCGTGTTACATTAACATACGTTGCATGTTTGGCGATGTCGTAGACGAGCAACGCCCCAACTGCTCCTCGATAATAGCTATGCAGTCATGGTAAGTGACGATATGCCATGAACTATTCAAGCACTAACGCCGAAGTGATAGCACGATAACGCTCTTGACCAGCTATAATACAATTGAAGGTAAATGCGACTTAAAAGACAAGGCAACCCACCGGTGTCCCATATCTGGGCTTTGACGACCTTGCCATCGACGTTAGTGGACCTTGTAGCGAATTCGACACCGATCGTTGACTTTGACTCTAGATTGAATTCATTGCGTGTGAAACGAGAAAGCACTGAGACATTAACATTGGCGGAGCAATAAGGAAGCGTCACGGCATGCACGCACAGTTCCTAGAGTTTTGCACAAGTTTTTGGTTGTGGTTTACACGACAGTTAGCACAGTGCAATGCTCTTCGTCAAGTAACGCACGATTTGCCAACACCCGAATCGCCAATGAGTACTACCTGAAAGGAGATAATATACACGCGAACATGTGCGGAGAACAGTAAGACATGCCTTGAAGAGATAATCGTAATGACCGCCTTCAGCCATGATATTCAGTATTCAAGAGGTGGCGGAGGACAAACTTGCTGTGGGCGGAGTTTCAAACCCTGCCTGCTTCATTGCTCTCCTCTCAATATCAATCACAATTTGATGGCTCTGGCGATGACAACCGTTACTAATTGCTCTCGTTGCTGGTCGTCGTGTCGTTTCTGACCATGCTCGCTTTCCGCCTCTTGTTTCTGTCTTTACTGTCGTCTGGCTCGGCGCTCTCCATCCATGCTCGACTTGACTCTTTCGCGCCACGTCCGTAAGATCTCCATGCATAGACATCGATCGTGTTGTCCCCAAGGTGCCAGGATGGCCAGCTCGTCAGCACCAGCGGTTCCATCGTCGACCGCTGGTACGTGCCCGAGGTCTAGAGCTATATCTCAGCTGACTTCTTTCAGCACCCGTTTCCTCGTCAACCACATCGTCATCTGGTGCCGTGGACCTTCTTTCTGCCTTGTTTCCGATTTGCGACAGGAACGGCTTTTGGCCGACGTCATCCTCCTCTGATTCCGCTCTTCCTTTGTCGGATAGCACGCTCCGCCCCACGGATATGATATCGGCCATTGCTCCCCAATACGTTGTTGGTCCTGATGATAAGATGTCGATAAAAGTCCATTTCCCTCAGGGATCCTGGGCATACAAAGGTCCTCTGGGCGGCTTGTCCTTCTACACCCCTGGACCTGCATCTGTAGACTTGACAGGCGCTAAGGAAGCAACGTTTGGTTACTCGGTGTACTTTGCAAGTGATTTTGCCTTCAACAAAAGGAGGAAAACTTCCGGGATTGTGTACGCTACCTGATACCCCTGATCTTGGCTGTCTTCGTTGGTTTCTTATTTATCATAGATGGCGGAAATAGTGACACTGAAGCGATTGGCCGCTCTGGGGGACGACGCTCCTCGGCCTGCTTTTCGGCGCGATTGATGTGGCGAACCGCTGGCGCAGGAGAGCTCTATACATATTTGCCGCCTTTTACTGAGCAGCAGTTCTCCGCGAACAAAAAGCAATGCAGTGTCCCTCCACTGTCTGATTGCAATCCCGTCTATGGTGCGTCAGTTGGCCGGGGATCTTTCCGCTTCATACCAGGCCAGTCGATGACGGTCTCCCAACGGGTCAGACTCAATGACGCTGGTGTTACTAATGGTGAACTTGAACTGTTCGCGAATGGGCAGAGCGTCGTCAATGTCGACGGGCTTGTGTTGAGGGATAGCGCTTTAGGAAGAATAAGAGGGATACAGATGCAATCGTTCTTTGGGGGCAAGTCGTATTTTATTGCTGTACGTAGCCTTCCTTATGGTTTGCTTAGGTTCCACGGATGATTGGGCATCACCAAAGGACCAGGATACTTATTTTTCCGATTTTTCAGTTGCTATCACACAAACGTTGTGAATTCCATTACCATTGACGAGGGAGCTTATGTATTTAATTTTATTAAGATCTTTATTTTTATCTGACTCGTATTAACGATTCAACGACCTCTTTATTTTCTTGCGTAGCGCTGGTAGCAACTTGATTAGTTCAGTAATAAATCACTGGGGATTAACTACCATGAATGATCAACATTCCAAACAAAACGCTGATGAAAATCCTGAACATGTGTTCCTCCAGGCCAACAAACGACATTTTGACTATATCGCTTGTCGCTACGATCAAAATGTCAATGCCTTAACACTAGCACGAAAGTAAGGCAAGTCTTTGACAACAAGTATTGTCCCCGCACCGATAACGTGCAGGAGCGCGCGTGCCATACGAAATGCTTACCCTTTCAAAGAGGACGAAACAACAGTCATGGATTACGCCTGCGGAACGGGTTAGCACAACGGATCTGACAGTCTCCCAATCTTGCAGCTACTTTTAACAGGACTTATATCGAGGGAGCTGGCTCCTTACACTAAAAGGATTTTGGGCGTGGATATCAGCCAGGGGATGGTGGATGAATACAATCGCCGGGTACACAACCAAGGCATCTCGCCAGAAGAAATGTGTGCGGTTTGCACAGTGTTGGAAGGCAATGCAAGAGAACTCGAGGGAATGAAATTTGACCTCATCGTCGTCAGTTCATTTGCTACCCAGAATGATTACCCTGTTTTTCATTCCTTGCTCGTCAGTGCGCCTCTGCCTATCACCATATACAGTCTATTGAACGAGTCACCGAAGTACTTGCATATTTTTTGAAGCCGGGCGGAAACCTGGTGGTGATTGATCTCGAGAAAACGGACATCGATGTCCATCAGTCTGTTACTCACGTAGTCCCTCATCCAGGAGGAATAAGCAAGGCTGACATTCAACAAGCGTTCCAATGCGCTGGACTAATTTCATTTACTTACGAACCAGTATTCAATGCGAGGATGAAAGGGAATTTGGTGACATTATTCATTGCCAAAGGTGTTAAACGTTAAACAAACCATATAGTGCTAAGGCTACAGCTAGTACTAGGCTACAGTAGCGTACTTTACAGTACCAGATAGCGCACATGTCCTACTTCAGCGATATCGACCCTCCAAACTTTCTCCGTACCTCTAGATCGAGTTGCTCTTTGACTCCTTTAAATGCTCGCCACCATGCTTCCCCCACCAAGTCGACTTGTAGTCCACCCGTGGCACCGGTTTCCACAATCTCATACTCACCCCAATTTCTTCTCAGTAGAACCATCCACCATTTCATCACGGCGGTCGCTTTTTCGACACCATCGTCGCCCGCCCCAATGTTGTTAACACATTGAACTAGATATTTCGCAAAAAATTTCACATCCTTTTCATTTGGCGCCCAACGACGATGTCGTTCGACCCAGTCGCCTATTGCCGTCTGCACCTCAGATGTTTCTGTCAGATGATGTCCTTCCACCTTGTGTCGAATGTTGACGAAGGTACAGTGGCTGCCTAAACTTCGCCCGTGGCGGCGATAAATGCCTTCGTTGTTCAGCTGGCAGGCTTGGAGGTTTGCGCGGTTTCAAAACTTTCTTTTGCGTCTGTTCATCAAGACCATCTACACCTTCTTTAAGTAGTCTGGCTCGTACAAGCTGTTCTCGCTGAATGTCTTCGGGTAAAAAATAGAATACATCTGGCTGCAAACCGAGAGCTTGTATCTCTGGTTCAGTTACATGTACTGTAGAAGCCTTTGATTTTGTCGACTGGTAATCACTTTTCCTCGGAGAGAGGTTGGAACGAACTGCTTTTGGAGAGAGTTGTTGTGTTATACGTTTCGGTGTCTGATAGCAATCTTTTCTTGGCGAATCCGAAATAGATGTTAGCTTAGAAGGACCCGCCACTGGAAGAGTGTTCAGAGCGGCGCCTAAATTCTGGGCTCAATTCATCTTTAATGTCATCAGGCAATGGATCATAGACGCTTTGATCGACTTGGGAAAAGGACGGTGGTTCCGAGCGGCGTTTTACTACATCCTTTGCTTCGTCTAGTAGAAATTTCTTAGCAGATGCTTCCACCGGAAATATACATTCCTCTTCCTGCTTGTCATCAGGAGGATCTGTCATCATTGCGCTTATCCGTGACCGGCTGGGGGAGCCTTTGATTTTGAGAAATGGAAGTACTGTCTGACCGCAGGCTGGAGATTCTGTTCTTCTTACATTCGGCTCAAGTCGTTGGATTTGTATACCTATGCCCCTCAGCTCCTGGGGGTCAAATCGAAATGATCTGAACAGGCGCAAAGAATGTTGAGCGATGAGATGATCATCGTTCGTTGCTCGACCCCCAGGGCCAATCAACTGCGTTTGCTTTGTGAAAGAGTCACACTTGCCACATCCCAAGAACTGTCAAACGAAGAGCATGAGAATCAACAAAAATGAAAATAGTCAAACACACTTTCGGAGGTTCGATTGGTGCTGAGGGACTCCGCCTCAGCACTTTCAGTGTGATTAGACGTCCGAGCATTCCAACCTCGTCCAATCTTTTCTTCACTTCCTTGGCAACCTGATAAATGAATCTTTCTGCTTCGTCATTGTCCATAAATCGAATACCATACTATGGAAGTTTGTGAATCATATGCGACTAGAAGAGATTATACCCACGTTGATTTCGCAGCTAACAGATCTTCGTCCGCCGTCCCGTTCTAGCTGCCGGTCATCAGTCCCACGCACAAATCCCCACAGCGTCTCGCCATTTGTTCGTCCGAACACTTCACATAATCGATCTTTGCTAAATTCTCTTAATTTCGCCACATTGCTACTCCCAAGTCTTCCTACTGCTTTGTCCTTTGCAGCATGACCAAATCCAGGGAGATCTGTGATGTCGAGAGTAGAAAGGTATTCAATAACATCATTCGACATTGAAGAGATATGAAACGATCCCGCTGGTTTAGCACGTCGTGTTGCAAGCCGTGCGAGGAGGATATTGTATGAAATGCCAATACTGACTTCCAATGGCGTAAGTAGAATGACATCTGAAATTATTTGCCTACCTTCACAACTTGTAGCATCACGGATCTGAGCTCTTATGTTCTCGGCCAATTCCTTTGCCATATCACGATCCGATAATTCGGAGACGGATGAACTGTGCTTGTGACTGAGGTCCCTCATAGCTATAGTCACATCAATAAGTGCCTCGTCCACTGAAACAGCTTGCACGTCGTCTGCATACTGGAGGAGGATACTGTAAAACTGCAGGGACGTTTGTCGATATCTAGGAAATGTCGATGTCCGTTCCAATTGCGGCACATAGACTCACCGTTCAAATTCGTAAGGCATCGTCATTACATTAGGACACAATTTTCTCGCTTGTTGTAGACTAGTTCGTAGAAAGATACGTACAATCAGACTAGGTCATAATCTTGTGATAGTAACTGCGCACCTCATCCCATTTCGGATACCATGCTTCCTGGCCTCGTAACTGGAACTAGCCACCTCGCTTGTGCTCGATACACCGCCTTGTGTTCCTTGTGAATGACAAACAACAACAGGTTTACCTCGCAGATGCGGACGACTGGTAAGGCCGACGGAGACGAAAAAACTGTCAAAATCGCAATGCATAATTATGCGTTGCACGTGCTCATCCGCTCGTTCTCGCGTAGATTTGAAAATCTCGGGAATCCTATTTTTTGTCTGATCTTCAAGTGCTGTTGGTTCTGCCATTGCCAATGGACCCCTTTTCTTCGATGGAGAGCGCAGTGTGCCTATGTTGACATTGCGCATACTGAGGTTGGAGGTGCGTGATGTGGCATTAAGCGTCTCGGGCTCTTTCGTAACAGTTTCGTTCGTCTCTACCGTGACGACTTGATCAGCGCATTCTGCGCGCTCTTGAGCTTCGGCGATGAGGGAGCGCAATTCCGCTTTCCAGGTCGATAAGTAGTGCAGACGCGAATTCCGATAATATCCCTCGATGAAATCTGGACCTGCAGATGTATGTGCACGCCGCCAATCTGGATTTGCCAATGCTTTCTGTGCAACAAGATTACTGGAATCCACTGCATAAGGAATGCGATCCGTGATTCCGCCTCTTTCATTCTGTACATGGACGAGTGATGCTTGCGTAGCAGTTGTAGAGGTAGTTTGGAGAGCTTCCGCCATTTTCACTTTTGAGGAACCTTCGGCACAGAACGATTCGAGTGTTCTTTGTTCAACTCGACTTCCATGAGCGTTCACAATCTGGCTTTGCTGAGAGTATTTGTAATTCTGCCAAGGCAATAGTTTCCTCTGGTTCACGCTATCTACAATCCACTGGGGAAGTACGAGCTTCATGTTTTTGAACTCTCGTAATTTCGCGGGGGTTAGCGAGCAGGTGATGACATGTGTGCTGGAGTGAGTGAGAAGGAAGAATCGGCACACTGCACAGTTCCACGCACACCAAAGATTTTTTATCCAGATAGGGCTGATAAACGCCTCCATTCCGAAGAATCATTTCTCGTAGGTCTTGCACAGAAGGATCCGTCCAGCCATTGATCTGAAAGCTGTATGGGCAAAAAGCTCGTGGTACAGCTAGTCACTCAACGTAGATGGACAAGCCATGGAATATGTGGCTGTCATGCGCTATGGCTGTATTTTGAATTTGAAGCTTTGCGCGCTTGCGCCGCATATACTGATCGAAACGACCAAAATGGGACGCGCCATAAATTTCCTCGTCTTCTGCTTCGTCACCGCCGAGAGGTAGCAGCGATGGCTGCGCAATAACGTCCTCCTCGGCGCGGCGTTTGCGAAAGCACGTCTGTTCAGGTTCGATGACCATTCAACGTAAGTATTACATAATAGTCGTTATAAGAACGTCCAAGGCGCTGTCAACCTGACCAACATGGACCCGAAGCAGGGGCGCGACGTGGAGGCAGTGGACAGCGATGAGCAAGACGCTCTCCTGCCTTCGCCTGGTCCCTCTATCAGAAATACCCAATTCAAGACACTGCATCTCACCGCTGCTTTCTTTGCTGGGATTTTGACTTGCTTCGTTGCTCAGTATTCTCTCTGTGGTCTTCGCTGTTTTAACTCAACCACCGTAGAAAGCTCAGCTTCTATTAAAGCCCATATTTTGGCACCGCCATACGTTGGATCCAGCGAAATTCATGCTTACCCTCCACCGTCGCCGACGAACGCGTATCCTTCTTTATTCCCAACTAACGTAGGTTACGCCGGTGCGACACCAACCGGTGGGGAACCAGCTATAATAGCGACGGCCCCACACTACCCAACGCATACCGGTGCCGCACAACTTGTGATTCCGGAAAGCCTTGGACGAAACAAGCATGACAAACATTCTGATTTTGATCTGTTAAAACATTGGGGGAATTTAAGCCCATGGTTTAGCGTGGGGAGGGGCGCCTTTGGCCTGAATTCGGGACCGGACACGCCGAAGGGGTGCAGTATCACCGGTTTACATTTTCTGCATCGTCATGGGGCAAGATATCCTACATCTTGGTGTATGTTCTCCTCCCCTTTTTTCTCGCTTTATTAAGTATATCGTCATCAAGCTGCCTTTGGTAGTCCAGCTACCCTCGCTGCGCGCCTCCACGCAACTGCGAGCAAATGGAATGCGGCTGGGCCACTTAGTTTTCTGAACAAGTGGTAGGTTCGTCATCTGGCATTTGCCCCGTCTATTAATGCCACAAAATTAGGACGTATAAACTGGGAGAAGAAGGTCAGAAGCAGGTCATTGTCCCTTAAGCTATTTAACCTTTATCAAAACAGTCCTCACACCTTTTGGGAGACAACAACTCTGTGAGTCCATTTGCTGCTCTGAATCCGGAAAATTGGTTTCTGAACTGCTCTAGTTGATCTTGGAGTATCACTACGACTCAAATATGGTTTCTTACTCAAGGTCTGCACACTCAGTGTCCGTTATATCCGTATATTCAGTACCAAATAGAATTTCACGGAAACGAACACAATACCAGTCTTTCGTACTGAGTCGCAGTAAGTTGAGGCGGCACGTGGCTGCAAGCTCAGGATTCATGCCAAGATGTTTAGGGATAGAATGCTTGCATCGGCTATGAACTTTGCCATCGGTTTCTTTGGTTACCCATTCAAAGGCCAATACCAAGAAAGCATCACAATAGAATCGAAGGGAGTAAGTACCTTGTTTGACGTTGTTCTCCTTGCGCTGCTAACTTATCATAAAACAAGTTCAATAATACCTTATCACCATACATGACGTAAGTTTCTACATGGCGTTCACCTCCACCTACAATTCTCATCTGAAACTATAGCTGTCCTAATGCCAATGACTTCAAGAAGGCCATGCGGGGAGTTTGGTATGTGCGAAGATGGGCCGATATACCTCAAATCAGCTCGAGAGCGTCTTCAGAGTGAACTGAGAGGGTTCGAACTTACCATCGAAGATGTTTATACAATGCAATTGATGTGTGCCTATGAGGTATCCAGATGCTGACCATCCCGCGATTATTTTCTTAACGATATATATAGACCGTGGCGATTGGATATTCCAAGTTTTGCGAACTATTCACCGTGGAAGAGTGGGAAGGTTTTGATTACTCGTAAGCAGTCCCCATTCTTCGGTTATCTTTGGCTTAAATTCAGATAAAATCAGGATGGACCTTTCTTTTTGGTACGCTCTTGCGAGGTGCACGACGTCATGATTAACATGTATCAGGTACAATTCGGCATTTGGTTCACCCGTTGCGCGTGTCCAAGGAATAGGTTATGTCCAAGAACTAATTGCACGTCTCACACATACACCCATTTCCGTGCACAATACGTCTACCAACTCCACATTGGACGATAACCCAATCACATTCCCTTTAAATCATAGTTTATATGTCGACGCGACGCATGAAGTAGTCGTCCTGAACAGTGTGTCGTTTTTTAAATGGTTTAGAAGCACATTTCATTGACTCTATCCAAAGTCATTACAGCTCTCAATCTCACTGTCTTTGCTGCTGGGGGTCCACTCCCCGAAACGCATATTCCACGCCATCGATCGTTCAGAGTATCGCAGTTAGCACCATTTGCGACCAACGTTCAGTTCCAAAGTAAAATTCCACCCGTCCACTAACGTTCCGTAGATACTGACAGACTCCTCAGCCCTCGAATGTGCAGCTTTCCCTGACCCTCAGATCCGAATCATCATTAATGATGGTGTTGTTCCACTCACGGGCGTTGGAAATTGTCCCAAGCAGCGCGACGGAATGTGCCCGGTAGACCTATTTGTGGCTGCACAGAAGCAAATAATTGCGCAGACAGACTGGAGACACGACTGCCATGGCAATTGGATTGTGCCTGAAGGACGGGATTGGCAGACAGTGACGGGAGACGCCCCGCGCTGAATATTCCTCTTATATGAATTAATTCATCATCTGCCGAGCAAAGTGCCTTATATTAAATGGTTATTCGACATCAAATCATATAAGTATTAAGAAAACAATGTGTCTACGGCTGGTACGCTTTAATCAACAACGGCATTTGATTCTTAGCCTCGGGGTCTGAAGCAAGAACTGGTCGTTGCACGACAGCCGTCTTCTTCTTAATTTCGGCCGGGGGAACTGCCAGTTGAAATTCGAATGCTCGAACTAACGTAAACAAGAGTGCTTTCATTCTGTGATAAAGTTGAAATGTAGTAATTTTGGCCACTGGAAGGGACATACTCTATGATCGAGAACCTATACCCAATGCAGGCGTGAGGACCACCTAAAAACGTGAGCAGGTTTCCCCATACGCCCGGGATGCTGGTGGCTGCCTTTGGAATGGATTTCCAGCGTTCTGGCCTTGTATATGTATCAGTAACGCCTAGTGAAATCAGGAATCTTTGCCTACTTGAATTCTCCCGCATCTTCGCCCCATATACTCACTGCACGATTGATGACCAATATGGGGATGAAAATAGCTTGACCCTTCTTCACTCTTTTCAAAATATTAGTAAGACAGTACTGATACTGCAGAATCAAACGGACCTAATGTGATCAAGGACGTTCCCATCTTTATCCTTAATAGGGGTCTCCAGAGGGAGTATATCGTCCTGCATTGCAGCTCGAAACGTCGAAGGGACTGGGGGATGGATGCGCATGGTTTCGCGTACAACTGCGTCAAGGTAAGGCAGCGCATTTAGCTCATCCATCGTAGGATTATCGGAAGAAAAGCTGATGAGCTCCTCTCGTAATTTTTCTTGGACGTCCGGGTGCTGTGTCAGTGCGTATAGAGCCCACGTTGTGCCAACGCTAGAGCAACTATTAGTTACCCTTTGCAAGATACTGCAGCCTGAGCTCACCTTGTTGTCTCATGGCCAGCCACCAAAAACGTGGGTACTTCTAGAGCGAGAATCAGCTCAGCCTCCTTTAGATGCGAGAATAGAATGCATATTTACGAGCCACTACATCGTCATCACTCATTCGGTGATCGTCAGGTAAGTCTGTCTCGATGTTTGCCCTAACAAGCAACGATAATAAATCTCGTCTCCGAGAATCTTTTGCCCCTGATGCGTCCTTCTCGGCCATAGCTGCAGCTTTACTGTGCTTCAAAAGGTCATGTCCAATGCGGCTCATGGTACGCCTTGCTGCGTTATTTGCTGCATCGCGTTGGGCTGGCTGGTTGATAACTCGACGTATATCCAACAGCATAAAATTCGAAGTACACACCAAGAAACGAAGGGCTGGAAACGCTGCTCGGACCAAAGGAATGAAAGGCAGTCGACCATCCGCCTTGAAGAGCATTGAAAATGCGTCTTGAAGCTCATTCTCCGCATCGCTGGAAAGCGAGTTAAAATGGTAATTGAATCCTTGGAAATTATCAGAGCAATGAAAAGTAATGCTGTATCCATGTTACCGGCTAAACCAATGACATCAAGTGTCGTTCTGCTCAACCAAGGAAGAACATCCACGCGAGCAACTCCCTCTTGTTTGGTGACTTCACCTTGTAAAGCATTCCTTAGCTACTTATACGTAAGCATATGTTATGCCCCTATGAGTCAGTTATACCTCGATGGCCTTGTCGACGAAAATTTCCGTTAGTTCACGAATCTGATATGGCCCAAACGCAGGATTCTATT
The DNA here is from genome assembly GCA_023014405.1 of Amanita molliuscula. NCBI lineage: Eukaryota > Fungi > Basidiomycota > Agaricomycetes > Agaricales > Amanitaceae > Amanita > Amanita molliuscula. Next base: position 781,580 of record JAEBUP010000001.1, read on the forward strand.
GACGATTAAAATTGGACAATCGTAGAGACGAAGCGACTTGCCATGATTCTTCGCTTGAAACGGCCAGTATTCAATGAATTGATCACAATTATCATTCAACAGATTCAGTACCTGTTGCCTATGCTTGTCGCCTTCAGTAAATAAGAGACCTGAAAATGGTCAAATAGTCTGTCAAGTCGTATTTAGAATGCCCACCTTCGCCAAGCAACTGGCTTAAATTGTAGCGGGACGATTCCGACCTCTGATAGTTAGCATTCAACAGAACATGTGTCAAAGCTTTAAGGTCCGTCGTGAATAGACGAGTCGCCTGCACCTCGTTCAAGTCACCAGTAATACAAAAGGGAATCATTACTCACGCCGAATAAACCTTTATATTTTAACGTAGGCCCATAAGAAGCTATCCATCGCTCGTGAACCACTGAATTATCCTGAAGGCCGCGGCCGCGTGTCAGAGCAGGATGAGTGACGGTGATTGTGAACATACACTCTCCCATATTTCTTTGAAATTCCCGTATATCCAACTCGGACTTTCCGGGCCAGGCAAACGTCGCAAGGGTGAGTTATATTCTTGGTAGATAAATTCTGCTAGCTTGAATAGAGGATATGCCGCCAATGAGAGAAAAATAGGCACAAGGGTATGCATGGTGACTGGTCGGAGGAACACGCTGCGGTTACAAGTCTATATATGCTATGATGTCGTTCGGCCGCAGTCATACGCTGACAATCGGCATCGGCATATCACTTGAAACCCAGGTAAGCCTTCCATATGGGGTTTTCACAGTGCCCTCCCGGCTTGTGGTAGCAATTCCGATCTCGTAAATGGCACCCGCGCCCACTTCCTCCACGAAAAGTGTTTCATCGTCATCAGAAGGGGTAGTAAGGATCAATCTAGTCACCCGAGAATTGGGGCTTTGTAAATCCCAGGTAAATCTTGTCTCTGACAGTTGCTTAGAAATACTGCCGATGACCGCCGTCAGCCGTTTAGCGGACGCTTGCAGCAAGGACACGTCAGCTAAGATTTTGACATATGCGATGCCCACTGCTCCCGAAGCGTGCTTGGCATGGTCTGTTGGGACCTGATGGCGATGTGTTTAGCCAGTTCAATTCCCAGGATAATACAAGCCAACATACCCTTAGGCCTCGAGGAGTGATGTCTCCGCAAAAGAATGGCAGGATGCCCCATTCCTGGTCCTGCGGTGCACTTATCAACCATGCCAAGTGCACGCCATCCTGGCGTGTTCTACCTCCTTTCACTTCCGCCAAGTATTTGACAGTGCTTCCTTCTTTCTCTGCACGGTGATTGATAACAGTAGAGATTTGTTTCTCTGGCACTAGCGATCCGTTACCAAGGAAAGCATATGCTATCCAGCCCGGGGCTCTCTTGGCCCATGGGTGTTTTTCCGGCGGGTGGGTTGAGTGAGTGAAGGATATAATCTCGAGATATATCGCATCTGCCAGAATCTGAGAATTGCGCGTCATCTCCTACTCACATCGCTACCTGAGTCAATCGCAAAAACATACCACGAGTGCGTTTGTAGAGAGACCGCTTGAATGTGCACCACCAGGGAGGACACTACTCAGACAAGTATCAATACCCAACCATCGATATTAAGATGCACACTCAACGTGAATCCTAACGCACGGAACTCTTCTGATGCCTGATTCAAAGATCCAGTAGGAACCAGGTGTACAATATGATCCAGTATATTTGTGGGGATTTCTGGCATCGGGAACAGGACGAACTAATTAACGTGGAAGTACAAAAGAACAGCTCATTTAAGTCAAGTAGATATCAACTATCAAGGTCTCCCTCTGACCATGGATCCGAATCCATGAATGAAAGTTGACTGTATGAAGAGTCCAACGATGGGTCGTGGGCCGACGCGACATCGAAACTAGAGGAAAGACTGAGAACAGGAAGTACCAGGGATTGCGCCGGGTCTGTGGATGTAGCCTTCTCATCCGGCTCCGAAGAGAAGTTGGAATCCATATCTGCAAGCTCATCTTCATGTTCTTCATACAATATGCACCATCCTGTTCCGCATTCTCCGATCACGCTTTTCACCTCTGCCTTGCTCCAGCCAACAAACTCTAGCTTCAGGATGGTGCACGAGCCTTCATCCTCCCATATATGCGCACTGCCATGAGCAAATGCTGAACAATGCACGCCTTTGCTCCATACATCTCCGTGATCAAGACGAGAGAACAAGGAAGATACGCGGAGAGCGTGCAACTCGTGTGATAGATGCAGGGAGCTTAACTCTGCTATGGGGTAAAGCAGAGTTGGATTGTCTGCATAAGCTGTGGTTGGTGGTGACGATGCAAGAGGCATACGAGACGATGGTGTTGGAGCCAATGGAACAAGGAGATAGGTAGTCACCGTTGATTCTGGAGTTGCGAAATAGAGATCTAATTCATCCGACGGTGTTGTCGGGTCCGTAGTGGCTTCGCTTGAGGTAGTCAGATGCCATCTTTCGTCTTTTCGTGCCTGGATTCGCAGAATGCACTTTAGGATGTGACATCGCCTGCTGTTCGGGGCTTCTGAGCAGTGGCTTCCGGTTGACGTTGGCCTTGTACAATGCACGTACCGCGACTGGTACATTTTCTACCAAGTTCTGAAAAAGGGGCTGCCCGGAAGTGAATGTACGGACGGACCCGAGGCCCAAGTTGGTCGCTACCCGTGCTGTGGGGATTGGGGCACGAGGAATGAACGATCCGAACCCAAGGGGCCGCGAAACTGCAACACGTGTGGGGAACGAGAGACCTTGTTTAATCGCAGCTCGACCCGGGTAAGCACGCAAAACACTGGTATGTAAGGCGCGGCCTGAAAGAGAAGGAGCAAGCGGAATGCGAAGATTAGGTGCAAGAATGCGAGCGAAAAGACGAGAGAGGAAAGTGTGTGAGTGCGTAAAGAGGCGGCCGGCTTTGGATACGGCAGCATAGTTGGTGTGTACGCCAAGGACAGCGGAGAGCGGCGGCGGCTGACGAAGCGACCTGGATATGCCTGCACTGGTGTGCGAGGCAGCCTTGCGGGCGAAGACGCGCACCGCGCAAGGCAGAAACGGCATGGTGGTCGATGGCCGAGGCGTGACAATCAAGCCGAGCTTACAGGTCAGTGTCTGGCAGATGCTGCTCTGGCTCTTCCACAACGCGCCCTTCCAGCTTCTTGCCTTCTCCCAGCCCCTTTCCAACCGTCAATGTCACCCTCAGCGTCGATTTGCATCGCGTGTTGTACTCCACATCTTTGTCTAGGATCATCAGGAACAATTTCGTCCTGGACTTCCACCGTTCCCGTCTCCACTTCCATGTGGATCTCGTTGCGCGGATGTGGGAGAATGTCCGGCAGGCTGCATACAAGCTGCATAAGCAGTGGAATTGCTGCACCCATAGCCGAAAGGTGTATTGAAGTGTAGCTGGGGCACATGTAGTAGATGGAAAAATCAGCCAGCATGTCGTACATACCCATCGTCCAGAATAAGTCGCTTACAACGGCGCATATAAGCGCCCAGCGCCGTCTTCCTGGTCAGGCTGATGTAGTTCTTGTTTTCCTTTCCTGAACGTGGCTCTGGCCACGGAAGTGGCGGAACGAGCTTCCTGATTTTCTGCTTTGCGGGCTTGCTGGTGGCTCGCGCATCGCCTGCTGGAGAGATCCTTTGCTTTTTAGTGGTATCGCCCTCCCCATCGTCCTCGTCCTCGCCTCGCCGACTCCTTTGCGCTTCCTCATGTTGATGTCCTAAAATAGAACGAGTTGACTCAGCACGCAATGAAACGACAAACAAGGACAAATACCAGCAGACAAAATCGCACACGCTGTGCTTTTCTTCGTTTCAATCTGAGACGCGCTTCTTCTTGTCATTGTGTCGCTCCAGGCTTTCCAGTCGTGTGCCATGAGTCAAGATATAGCAGAGCAGAACATCCAGATGTGGAAGGTCAAGAAGCTCATCAAGAGCCTTGACTCGGCCAGAGGGTCCGTCTTTTATCTTGACTATCGATCTTGTTCATGTTCTTCTCTTCATTGTCAGAGCTGGAACATCCATGATCAGTCTCATCATTCCACCCAAGGTACTTTCATTTTCTGCAAATTTCGTTTGACTCTGATCGATTATCTAGGATCAAATCTCCCGTGCATCCGCGATGTTGACGCAGGAATATGGTACCGCTTCCAACATCAAGTCCCGCGTCAATCGTCTCTCCGTCTTGGCGGCTATCACAAGCACTCAGCAGAGGCTCAAGTTATACAATCGTGTGCCGCCAAACGGCCTCGTACTTTTTGTTGGCACTATCCTAACAGACGAAGGGAAGGAAAAGAAAGTTTCCTTTGACTTTGAACCACACAAGCCAATTAATACGTAAGTCAGCACCAGGTCGGGCACAATGCGACTCGTGTATTTATTTCAACGTTAGATCGCTCTATCTATGTGACAACAAATTCCATACCGAAGCGCTTTCCGAGCTTCTTGAATCTGATCAGAAATTCGGCTTCATTGTCATGGATGGTAACGGTACCCTGTTCGGCACTCTCGCCGGCAACACTCGAGAGGTCGTGCACAAGTTCACTGTCGACCTTCCAAAGAAACATGGTCGTGGTGGTCAATCTGCTCTTCGGTTCTCCCGGCTTCGCGATGAAAAGCGTCACAACTACGTTCGCAAAGTTGCTGAGCTTGCCGTGCAGCATTTTATCACAAGTGACAAAGTTAACGTAGCTGGTTTGGTGCTCGCTGGAAGTGCCGATTTCAAAACAGAATTGAGTCAAAGTGATATGTTTGACCAAAGGCTGTCCGCTAAAGTCATCAAGGTCGTTGACGTCAGCTACGGAGGAGAGAATGGGTTCAATCAGGTTACTTACCTCCTTATGATTGATCGCGTCAGTTCTCAATAGTAGCAGGCTATTGAATTAGCCGCGGAGTCACTCTCAAATGTGAAATTTGTCCAGGAAAAGAAGCTCATTCAGAAATACTTTGACGAAATCAGCCAAGATACCGGCAAATACTGCTTCGGTATCGATGACACTTTGAAGGCTCTGGAGCTTGGAGCCGTGGAGACGCTGATTGTATGGGAAAATTTGGACATCACTCGTTATGTTCTTCGCAATGCAGCAGCAGGTATGCTTTGCCTGTCGCGCGGGGAGGCAGGTCTCTAACGACAAGTAACAGAGGAAATTCTTGTTCATGTTGACAAAGAATTAGAGAAGGATCGTTCAAAATTCATTGACAAGTCAACTGGTCTGGAGATGGAACAGGTTATCGAGCCGCAGTCGCTGTTGGAGTGGTTTGCCGAAAAATACAAGGAGTTCGGTGCAAACCTCGAGTTTGTTACAAATCGCTCTCAGGAAGGTGCCCAATTCGTCAAGGGCTTTGGCGGCATCGGAGGTCTACTGAGGTATAAGGTGGACTTTACAAACCTTGCGTCGGTGGACGACGACGACGAAGACGAGTTCTACTCTGATGACGAAGACATCTGACGGTTCTGCCGGCTCTTCGGAGCCCCGTCCTATCACAGCGCGCCGGGCCGGGCGGAGGGCGGGGAGTTGACGGTGCTTGAGGGTCTGAGTGAGAGAAGGTCTGGAGAGGAGCGGCCTGGCCTGGAGAGGATGCTGAGTGCTGGCGCGGATGATTGCGCGGCATTCGTCCACCCAGGATATGAAAGGCAAGTACAATTCTCGTTCTTCTCTATGTGCGTCACATTTACTGGTGCTCCAGTCATTGCGTACTTAGTTCGTGTGCGTAAGCAATGGTAATACAAGTTTCATTCTCTACACGCGTCAATGCTATCATTTCCAATTGTGAAGGAAAAATGTAGAGCTTCGGTACCCGATGTTTTCAAGGCCAGGGTCATAGAAGATGATATAACCACGATCATCGGGAAGACCCAATTTTTCCCCGATAAAAGTAGATAACTTGCGAGCGTACTGATCATTTGCCTCGGCATTGATGTTTTTCAGACTAGTCTATGTCGGGTGAGACAAGGTCTAATGGCTGAGTCGTATGCATACGAACAATGTGCAGTTGGAATGCTGGATCGAACGTCCCAGCAAAAGTTAGCGTCTCATTATACGTGTAGCTGACGGAAATGTATTCCTCCGGCTTCTCCAGGATTTCGGCGCTAACCTGCTCGTGTGAAACAACGGGCTATACGACCCTGACACAGGCATCACCTTGGAGAACTCCTGAGCAAATTCCTTGGCATCAGAAGCAGAAATCTGAGGCGATCGGTCAGAGTTGCCTTGAGGGATGGCCAGACCTACCTTGACGTTGGTGATGAGGTTGAGATAAGGCATGATCGCATTTCATTGACGGCATCGATTTTATGTAAATACCTGTTCCCAGCATCCTAAAAAGGCCTATGATTATCAACCAGCACGTTACTGTAGCCAACCTGACCCAGGATATTCTCGTATGTTGTCCGCAATACCGGGGATGTCACCAAACATCAACGGGAGAAGCGACTTCCAAGTTGGCTATTGCTCCGTTTGTTTCAAGGACAATATCGGCGCCCTGGGCGAGCAGTGCGCGTTTTGAACTCTTCTTGAGCAAGAAGGATGAGTATCAAGTCCACCTTAGCCTGGTATTGCGCCCCAGGACGTGGCAGCTGGTTCGTACTGCTTACAACGCCCCATGGAGAATATACGTGGCTAGGGTAGGTGAGTTTATATTCCTCCATCACTGACACCAAGGCACTCGTTCCCGGTCCAGACATCTTCAGAAAACCTCCAACTTTCAATTATACCCAAGCGAGACACATCCTCGTTCCTATCTGCGATCCCCGACGATGTACCGTTGTCATCGGTGATATTGCCAGGGACGCACGACAGGTTCGCTGGCGGCTGTATTTGTCGTGCCAACTATACTCATGAGCATTGTATTAGTATGGCATTTTATGGCTGGCCAATATCTCAGTGCCAGTCACTCTCCACGCCGCTGTTGCAACAGCTATGTTCTGGCATTCGGTTTCTTGATATACGACTTTCGGCTATCAAAGGCCGTCTTATCTCATATCATGGTATTTATCCTCAGCGCACAGCGTTCCAAGCCATCCTTTCAGCCATGTTTGCGTTCCTTTCTGCGCCCTCGACTTCGCGTGAGACGATAGTCGTTTCCATCAAGCAGGAAGATTTCCATATCACACCAGGATACGAGTTTTCTCTCTTGGTACGGGACGAGATAATTCAAAGCCCTGGCGGGATTGATCTGTGGTTCTTGGAAAACAGGATCCCAAGTCTCGGCGAGGCAAGGGGCAAAGCTGTCATGTTCAGTCGCTTTGGTGGGGATGGACGTGGATGGGAAGGAGGACTCGAGGGCCTTGGAATCCATCCGCATAGATGGCCCGATAGCGCAAAGGAAGGCTTTTCTTGGCCATGCAAAGAAACACATGTCAGAACACATGACTGGTATGTGCTGGTCCATATCCCGAGCTGAGTCAAACGGGCGGATATAGGTACAATATATCATCATTTTTATCAATCCCGGAGAAGGCTACGCTTGCGATTGAAAACCTTATTCTGCAAAGGCAACCGCCAAGCCCACTCTTCCCCATTCTGCCGATAACATATTTCTCGGCAGCTTCATTTCCGCTCGCTGTTCCCACTGTCATAGCCCGAGGGTTTGGTTGGCCAGAATGGGGTTTGGGCATCGAAGGGGTGAACAGCCGTCTGGGCAGGTGGCTGTTGGGGCAACTCGGGAGCAGAGCGGCGCCAGCTGACGATAAGCAACGGGGTGCGGACTATGTGATCCGAGGCTGGACGCTTCTAGATTTCTACGCTGAGCCAGAAGGCAGCGCAGTGGTTCCACTTTTGATAGAGTGCAACTTTGTAGATACGCACGTTGTTTAATTACAGCACGCGAGCACGAGCACGCGAGAAAGGGTCCGCTTCCTAACGTGGCATACGCGTGATAAGGTCATCCCGAGGCAGCAGCGATGTGTGGGACAACTCGAGTGCGTCGCCGCTGGAGGTTGCGTCAGTGCGCCGGCACGGTGGACGCGGCAAGAGCCGGTGACACGGTGGACGCGGCAATAGCCGGTGGCGGTGGCGGACCCCGAGGGCAGCCTTATATGAATCCGCCACTGGCATCTCCTCCCTCAAATGTCCACCAGCGTCCTGCCGCCTCCCGTTCGCAGCATCCGCTTTGCCCCCCTTCCAGACCCAAGGCGCTCGCCTTCTCTTCCAGGTTCTCCCCTCGCCGACGACGCGTCCTCCACCAGCTCTTCCTCCAGTTCAACCTCCCCTCACAGACGTGTTTCGTATCCAGTGGAATCCTATCCATCCCCAATCCTGACTTCCCCACTCCAAGCCGCGCCGGACGAATACGGCCATGCTCCAAAGCCCAAAAGAAGGTTTCTCCTCCCCCTTCTCAGAAAATCAACCAGCTCTGGCTCAACATCCCCGTCCTCCTCCCTTTCTCTGACCCCTACACCTTCCATCGATAATTCGCATACCAGGCAGAGTAGCCGTCGGCTTCGTATCTCCGTGGAAGACATTCTTACCCTTGGCACCACAAAACTTTTCCGTTCGGTCTATCGCAATAATCGCTACTTCATTGATAATGGCACTCCCAGCGAATGGGAACTTAGTCGGTGGGCGAGTGTCAACAGCGCCCAAAGTGCACCCGCGACAGCCTTAAATAATACATCCTTCCTCGGACCCTCTCTTGCGCGTTCTCAGAGTCTCTCATCCAAGGGAAACGATAACGGCAAGCGGAATTCTTCATCAGCACGTCCCGCGACCAGCGGAGGGAAGCCATCAGCATCGTACATCAAGCAGCCTTCACGCAAGGGTATGAGGATGTTGAATGGACGGGTATATGGAGCACCGAAACGGGCAAAGGACCCCTTTGCCAATGTACGTGACGAGGCAGACCCGGAATTCGTCGAGTGGGGATATGGTGGGATGGGAAGCGTCAGTGGGCGTCATGCTGCGGGAATGGGTGGAACAAGGTGGGAAAGGCTGCACAGTGGGCAAAGCTCAGTCGATCCTCTTGTGGATGAGGGCAGTGGGATGGGATGGGTGAAAAAGCGCCGAGAAGCGAAAGAAAGAGAGAAAAAGGTCAAGGAACAGGAGAAAGAGGTATTCGACGATTCGACGACAAATGGGAATACGGATGCTACGAATATCGAGTCCATGTCAAGTGCCACCGAGGCCGTTGACTTGAAACCTTCTATCAGTGATTCGCCAAATACCCGGTCACCTTCTTCCGCTTCAAGCGTGATACCCTCGGAGGAAGAACATGTTTTACATGCCGTTACCATTCCTGCCAATTTCCAGCGACATCACAACCACCACCAAATGGAAAATAAGAGCGAGAGTGCCGAAGAATCGGAATCGGAAGAGACTGAAGAGGATAGTGATGCCGGCGCATTGGGACAGTCTAGACGGAAAACAGCACTTGGAGCAGGGGTTGAAAAATACACGAGACGTGAACTGACATTGATACCAGGGGTTGCTGGATGAACATTGAACGCACATGCTTTGCATCTTTCATTCTTGCATTAATCTATCCTTGTCGTACTTGTATTATATGTTAATGTGGGCTGCAAAAGGCTGAGCAAGCGAGAACGGCCGCGGACACCAAGGCTCGTCTCATGTTCGTCCGTCCGTTAATAAGCCACCGCTTGTCATTCCTATCCTCTGTCCCTTCTCGTCGCCTTTCGCATGTCCGTCTCCTGCTCACATGATCATTTCTTGACATGTTGATGTTGCTTTAGATTGCAGGATTTTTCGCCATGCCCCCAATATACGATAAACCTACTACAGACAGGTACGACTACGTCCTCCTCGGTGGCGGAAGCGGCGGTTCCGCGTCATCAGTGTGTCCATTCTTTCTACCGTGCGCATACCCGTCATCAACGTATCCCTAGCGTCGTGCAGCTCTCTACGGCAAAAAAGTTGCCGTCGTTGAAAAGGATCCCTACTTGGGCGGCACATGCGTCAACGTCGGTGCGTTTTGCGTTGCCTCAGTCACACCTTTTACCCCATGTTCCTTACCGGTTCCTTTGTAGGCTGCGTTCCAAAGAAGGTGGCAAAAAAAAAAACCGCACGCAAAAGTCAGTAGTATTGATTCGCTATCTGTAGATCATGTGGCACGCGGCCGACTTGAATGACAAGCTCAAGCACCATATCCCTGGATACCGTTTCATAGGTGGTGGTGACGGTGATTTTGATTGGGCATCGTTCAAGACCCAACGTGACGCCTACATCAAGAAACTCAACGACATCTATGCTAGTAACTTTGAAAAGGAAGGTGTAGAATACCATCACGGCTTTGGCCGCCTCAAATCCCCCAATGTCGTACAAGTCACTCTGCCAGACGGCAAAGGCACGTACGATCTTCATGCTGATCACATCTGCATCGCGGTCGGTGGCCATCCCGTCATTCCTTCGGACGACGAAATCCCAGGCGCTTCTCTTGGTATAGACTCTGATGGATTCTTCGAGCTCACCGAACAGCCTCGCCGCGTTGCTGTAGTCGGAGCAGGCTATATTGGTGTTGAGTTGGCTGGCATTTTCAACGCCCTGGGCACTGAGACGCACCTCATTATCCGTGGGGAAACTGTCCTTAGAACGTTCGACCCGACATTGCAAGAAACGTTGACGCCATGGATGGAGAAGACGGGGCTCAGAATTCACAAACAGAGCAAAGTCGTCAAAGTGGAAGGCCAAAAAGGGCAGGCACTGACTGTTATCACGAATAAAGGGGAAAAGATCGAAGTGGATGTACTCTTGTGGGCTATCGGACGGAGATCCAACACGGAAGGCATGGGTTTCGAAGACGTTGGCGTTAAACTGAACGAGAAGGGAGATATCATCGTCGACGAGTATCAAAATACTACTGTCAAGGGCATTTACTCTATCGGTGACGTCCAGGGCAAGGCCCCATTGACTCCCGTGGCGATTGCTGCAGGTCGTCGCTTATCCAACAGGCTGTTTGGCCCAGAGCGTTTTCATAACGACAAACTCGATTATGAAAATATCTGCACGGTTGTTTTCTCGTGCGTGCGTCAGCCCCCGCGTATCGCTATTTACTGAGGTATAACGTAGACATCCTCCCATCGGCACCGTGGGTTTGACAGAACCCGCGGCTCGTGCCAAGTATGGAGACTCTATCAAGATCTGTAAGTCTCCTTACTACGGTTCATCTCAAGCTCATCTATTTATGGCGTTTCAGACAAGTCGTCTTTCCGAGCTCTGTACTTCTCCATGGTCTCCGAGGAACATAGAGAACCAACCGTATACAAGCTCATCTGCGCTGGACCAGATGAACGCGTAGTTGGCGTGCACTTGATTGGAATGGGAAGCGACGAAGCGTTGCAAGGCTTTGGTGTTGCTGTTAAGATGGGAGGTGCGCAGGAGCCCAACCGATAATTACGCTTTCTAATTGTCCAACTTTAGCTCGAAAGCATGACTTGGACGACACAGTAGCAATCCATCCCACGTCGGCGGAAGGTGACATTTTTCTGTGATGTTGCTCTCGGGTATTACTGACGTGTATCGACAGAACTTGTTACGCTCCGCTAGTTCTAGTTCAAAGACTTTGTATTATAGATGGAAGATTATACATAGTTCAAACAGTCGGAATTTTTGAATGATAATAAATCTGAACCGTGAAAACATTGTTATGTCTCGATTCCGTTACAAATACAACCTTTGCAACCAAGCCCTTCAATTGCGTCATGATTCGCCCTCGAACCTGGACAGGAAATCCGCGCTATAAGCACCACTCCATAAGAAACCACGGCTTTATCATCCTTTTCTTCTATTTCCACATCTGGGATAAGAGCACACTTTACACATGGGCACCGGTACGTGGGCAAACTCAATCACTGTCTCCGAAACGTGCGAAACACGAACCTTCACTAATGGCCCCAATAATCTGACAATGTCCGAATGCCTCGCGGATCCAGTGGACCACGCGACCGTTTTTGACTAAGTTGTCCGTGTGCTTTTCCAGACGGGATGAAGATGACGTCAAAACATGGTAGAGCGCTGCTCTTTAAAATGATACTCCGCAACCAGAATCGACGATTTCACCAGCAGCAGACCTTGCTTCTGCGGGGCCCAATTAAATAAGTAGATGCATGCTCCGCCTCGAGTCCGGTCCTGATTTCTTCAATCTCGGTGATGACGATCCGGCGGGTGTCTATTGATTTTGCCGGATATTTTCCCTGGGATAAGCTCGGCAAGCATTTACCATCGATCAGGGTCCCTTGGGGTCACGCCATTGACCTGGCAAGCAAATCCGACCAATTTGATCTGTACGTCTTGTAAACGTGCTCATCGTCATAATGACTAAACTCAAAGGCGAGAACTGATTTCCAGGGCTTCGGTGAGAGAATATCCTGACCACGGAGGCGTTGCCTCATTCCACGAAATGCGTTATTCACAACCAATACAAACTTACTCAAGGTATGCGCCTTCGCTCACAGATCCAGAGCGACCAATGTTAAAGTGAATACACGAAGGTCCCGCACAGTTTCCTACCATATGCATTAGTTTATCAAATGTATACATCACATGCTTACCGACAGCGCTGCCACGAGCGGCTTGTACTGTACTAAAGCAGACAAACACTGGCGTCTTCCGATTTGCATCACATAAGACAGGAGCAACTGTGTATTTAGACGCTCCATTGTTTCCAAAGGCACGGAAGCGGCCATGGGCACCGGAATTCGTTCATGATCGAAACGTTGCATTTTTCACGAGCGATTTGGTCTTCAAGCAGAGAAGGCCCAGAATACTTTCCGTCCGACGCTTTCAACCTTGTCGTACCTTAACCAAACAGATGGAAGATACGTATGCGGCTGCACCAGTTGTCCGTGGAGTCTCTGATTTTAACACCGTTGTTAAAATCGAGATCTGTCAAGTCCACCGTGCCACACTTGATAGGAAACGGATGCCGCAAACTGATAATCGCGCTTTCTAATCGTCGGACTCTAATGCATGACCTAGATGACTCCCCACGATCTATTTAGCATCTCCCCAGAGAGCCTCGAGGAACTACCTATCTCGTCTGCGCAGGCACCACGTTCCGTACACGACCCAAAATCGATAAATTTGGGTCGTCTCAAGGGTCGCCGTTTGAATAGAGATGAGAGGTGCGCACGATAATCGCGCTTTCCAATCGTCGAATTCTAGCTCGAAGGCGAGACCTAGACAAGACAGTAGCAACGTCTGTGAAAGCAATCCTCTATGATGTTGCTCTGGGCTGACGTGTACTGGCAGAGCTTGTTATGCTCTGCTAGCTCCATGACATTGTATTTGGAAATCGGACAGTGGGCAGTGGATGGGGAGATACTATGTTAAGCACCATAGGCCTCTGAGTGCAACTCCGCGCTCGCTGCTCCAAGACTCATTGACATCAATCAAATATGATCTTACTACCAACTGAGACAACTAAGGTTTTGACGAACTATACTATCAGGTCCTAATAGGCCATTTGCGCAACCAAACCGTCCAGTTCGCGATCATAGCATCTGTGCTTGCTAATTTCATATGCGAAGTTGGACACAAAACCTGTTGGCCCTGGTGCGATCTGAAGGCCATCCGTTATAGCGGAAGCTACGTTATAAACGCCTGTCGTCACCACTCCATAAGAAGTGATGACATCGCTTGTTTTCGATTCTTGTAATTTCACAGCTGGCATCTGGAGAGCAAACTTTACAACACGGACACCTATATGTACAAAGGTCAATTGCGGCTCCGAACTGTGCCTAACGCGAACCTTCGGCAATAGCCCCGATAATTTTGCAATGTCCGAATGCTTCGCGAATCCAGTGAATCACACGACCTGTCTCAAGTAAATTTTTCGCATGCTCTTGCCCAGACGGGATGAAAAAGGCGTCAAACATTGTGGAACGCTGCCCTTCAAAGTGATGGTCTGCAACAAGACCTGTACCAGAACCGACGATTTCACCAGCAGCATAGACCATGTTTCTGTGGGGTCCAATCAGATAAGAGACCGCCTTTGCACTGGCAAGCATGGCGCGAACTGCCAGAACCTCGGCCATATTGAATCCATCTTCTATCAGGATGGCGATTCGACGGGTGGCAATTGTTGGAGTTTTGGGGGCATAGTATACCTGGGACAAAGTCGGCGTGCTTTTGCCATGACGCTCGCGATCAGCAATGCCTGGGATCACGCCGTTGACCTTGCAAGCAACATATTTGGCCAACTCCGGATTGATCTCGTTCAGAAGCTTGGTGTATGTCTTGTAAACCTGCTCATCATCGCAATGGCTGAGCTCAAAAGCAAGAGCTGATTTCAAGTGCTCCTTTTCGTATCGAGAAAGAGAATTGTAAAACAATTCAGCTTGACTAAAATGTTCCAGGAACTTGGCACCTCGGATGCGTTGCTTCATTCCCATCACTTTTTGTTGAAATCTACAAATATGTTAAGATATGCGTTATTCATGACCAATGCAACTTCACTCGAAGTATGCGCCTTCGCTGGCAGATCCCGGGCGACCGACGTTAAAGCGGTTCGGCCAATAGTTGACAGAACCTGGTACTATACGGTGTTGCATTGCTCCATCCCGGTGATGGTTGATGACAGGACAGGTCGGACGATTGATGGGAATCTAACATGCGTAATTCAGCGTATGTGCAATGGATCAGCGAGTCATTTCACCTGTTCCCAATTTACCCCCAGTCGGCTTATCTGGGTGTCAAGGTAGGAAAAGTTTCGGCCTTGCAGAAGAGGATCATCGCTAAAACCAATACCAGGAATGACATGGCTAGTACAAAAAGCCACCTGTTCAACTTCGGGAAAGAATTCATCGACTGTACGGTCAAGCACTAGTTCACCAATGGATTGCAGAGGGACTAATTCTTCGGGCCATACTTTAGTTGCGTCAAGAATATCAAAGTCGAAGTCATGTTCGTGAGATTCTTCAAGTACTTGAATCGCAAACGTCCATTTGGGATGATAATCCGTCAGAATTGCTTCGTTCAAATCTTTCCTGTGGAAATCTGTACTATATTGAGCACGATGCTTCATTTGACTCGTTCTTCACAGACAGACCTGGATCTTGTCCTGATAATTTCAGAGCCTCGTCCCAAACTAGACTGTGAACCCCCAACTCCGGAATCAAGTGAAATTTTACGAAGTGCCGTTCCCCCTTATTATTGAGCAAGGTGTAGGTGTTCACGCCAAAGCCTTGCATCATACGGAGGGACCGTGGAATCGCTATGATTCACATTATTCTGATATCCCAATGACGTCGCGCAAGTTACCTCGATCAGACATCACCCACATCACCATATGGGCAGCTGATGGAAACGGTAGGTGTTGATGCAGGCATCATAAATGCACGTACTCTCAGTCTGAAGGCCCGCAAAGTCCCAGAAATTATTGTGAGCGCTCTGACCTTGCGGTACGTCGTTATGAGGCTCGGGTTTGACTGCATGAATTACATCGGGGAACTTGATAGCGTCTTGAATGAAGAAAACGGGGATATTATTGCCGACGAGGTCCCAGACACCCTCTTCAGTGTAAAACTTGATGGCGAAGCCACGAACATCGCGTACAGTATCCTACGACATACATGAAATCGTTGGATGCAGGTGTAATATGATACTAACGGCGCTGCCACGAGAGCCTTGGACCGTACTAAAGCGGACAAAAACTGGAGTCATCCTTGATGGATCAGATAAGACAGCAGCAACTGTATACTTCGACGCTCGATCGTCAAAGACTTTGAAGTGACCGTGAGCACCTGTTCCTCGGGCATGGACGACACGCTCAGGGATTCGTTCGTGATCAAATCGGTGGATTTTTTCACGAGCGATTTGGTCCTCAAGCAGAGACGGCCCACCACTCTGTCCATCCGATACTTTCAACCTTGTTGTACCTTAGTCAAACAGACGGCATATGTACAACTATAACACACCAGTTGTCCGTGTCTCTGACTTTAACGCCGTGGTCCGTTGATAAAATCGAGTCAGGCTTAATGTCGACAGTATCTCGTTTCAGATCTTTTATTTTGTCCGAAGTGGTGATATCGCTCAGTATACCCTTGACTGCGGCTCCAACACTTGACAAAGTCGACTGCATGTTGAGCGAAGCTTCTTGAATCCACAGCATGCATCTTGTATTTATATTCAAGAGTCGACGTCATATCAATGCCAGTGCGTCAACAATGACGCAAAGAACTCCAATTCACGTGACAAATGAATCTACAGTCAAGCATCATCCAAAGCCAGGCACTGCAGTCATGTGTAAACACCATCCTTGTACAGCAACCGTTTACTCACCCTGTACTCAATAAATGCGGGGGATTCTTCATGTCCCAGCCTGATTTTGGGCGATGGCATCAAAAATTGAAGACTCAGCAGCCCTTCATCGTCTATACGCAGCGACGTCTTTGTGGAACTTTGCAGTGTTCGCAGTGTCCGATTGATATGAGCAAAGCGATAACTGTCGAGCAGAAATTAGTTTTCAACTATGACGTAATCGGGCTAGCACACCTAAACTCCAACGGTTTTACGCATTCAAAAGTTTCCAGAACATCTTTATCATTTGGATAATCCATCTGATTCTTGTATTGAGGAAATGGCAACGCATTTAAACTGCATTACCTGAGTGCTGCCGAAAGAACCCTCAGCCTGTATGCGTAAGATGGGCTTCTCCAACGACTTGCGTCTCCCGATACCGGCAGATGATTCTGTAGGTGGATTACTTATGAAAGTGATCTTCTCGCAGGATGGATCGAGCTCCATTAAAGCATCGCGAAGCCATGAGGACTAGGATGCATCAGAAAGGTCAATATTACAAAACAAGTATTGTACCTTGAGAATAATTTTAAGTAACCTTCCATGAATTAGAGATGTACAAGCGTTGAAGGAATGAACGTACAATCTAGAGTTGTCAAACTCGAGATCTAGCATAGGCTCAGGTTCAAAAGTTGTGATTTCACACGTCGTCGTTGGCCCCGATGCATCTTCCGCACTAAGTAGATGTTATTTCAGATGCACGACAGTTGCAAAAGATCACGCTCACAGGATAAGCGTCAGCGGATGGCCAGGTCCGGCATATGAAAGCCTCATGCTCGTTCGCTTTTCCGAACCGCCCCCAAAGTAAGATTCAATGCCTCGTCCGGGACGCACACGATTTCTTCGCCCTCTGTCTCTGTCATTATCGTTCTCAGCTTCTTCGTCGTTCTCCGATTGCACATCTGTCGTTTTCCATGCTTTGTAAGAGCCTCCTGCGGATGACGACATCCCAGCAGAACCAAAGATGTTGAGACATTCGATGACAGTGTTTAATGGAATTTCGAACGCCGTATTGTCAACCTCTGTCGCTTGTGAGCTATCCATCGCTTCTCCGCATCTCGCATGCAAAAATGCATATTCGTCAAATAATGTCGCAAAGATAAACGCAGTTCCTATTACGGGGTTATGGCATCATGAAAAGGATGAATGATCACAACGTACCAAGTAATGTCCGAGCTTCTTCGACTGTGATAGTGATACCAGTTCCCGTCACAGTGACTGTCGCCCGCTACTGATGGCATGTGCGAAGGTTTGGCACGGTGGGTGTTTGCGACTTACGTTTGAAAAGTTCACTCCTCGCAAAAGGGCGGTTAGGTACCTGACGTCATGCACCGAGGCTTTAAGGACCTATTGATATTAGGACCAGACCAGGTCGATTATGGACATCGCACATACTGGCCTTGAATCGTCGAGCATAAGTAAATCGGCCGTTATGTAAGTTATCAAGTTTGCAGCCCGTGAAGCGCGCGAAGCATCACTGACAAGAAACTACGTCACAACTCTACTAAATTATGCATTAATCAATAGGTGTCATAGCAAGCCTTGGAAATAGTCCTTGCTTGTTTTCGAGACGGTAGGAGGCTTTATCGTATCAGTAGAGAGGTAATCTTGGATAACGGAATCGAAGTTGACTACGCCCGGCGTTACTGTTCCTCATTCAAGTCAGAGATCGCGAGGGTGAAATTATTCCTCACCTGACGCAGTCCTGGATTTCAATGATAACTGAAGCATATTGGACACAATAAGCCTGCGCAGCGAGGGACCGTCCAAAGGCTAGCTGTAGGTGTTAACAGCGTTTCCGCTAGAGTAATCCATTCCCACCTTTGATTCTTCTTTCGCCGTTTGTTGAGGAGCGTCGCGTTGAATAGAAATTGACGGCTTAAATGTGCCGGTTGGGCCAGACACCTTTCCTAAATATGCAAGGACATCGCCTTTAGTGAGCATGCCGCGGACACCAGTTCCTTTTATCGCGTCTGGCTTGTGAACATTGTGCTGGACGAGTAATCTATGGACGGAAGGAAAGAAAGTACGCGAATGTGTAGGCTGCACATGGGACACAGGCTCGCGTGGCGAAGTCGGCTGCTCAGTTGCCGCTGGAGGGGTGGAAACCTGTGGTACAGGTGTCGTGTCTTCGGGTGCCTCTAAGTTTGCAATATCATCACCCTCCTCGACCAGCAAAGCAATCGCCTTGCCAACAGGGATGTTCTTACTGCCCGCAGATATCTGCAAGGGATGACACGATTGACAGCTATATGAGAATCGAGCTCACCAGAATCTTGCCCAAGATACCATCATCTTGGGCTTCTACGTCTATTGTTGCTTTGTCTGTTTCCTAATTAGAGATGAGAAGAGCATGGTTGGGGTTACGAGGGCCCATACAATTTCGAGCAAGACGTCACCGGCTGCGAAGGCATCACCCTCCTTCATCTTCCAAGCGGCGATCGAGCCTTCGGACATGGTGGGGGACATGGCAGGCATGCGGAAGGGGGAGACGGCATGCCTCGGAGCAGATGAATGCAGTCCTGGGAGGATGCTTCGTAAGATTGTGCAGACGGGGAGGGGGCACGTTACTTCTGGAGGCAGACGCGGAGGCGTGCAGCAGCCTTGAGAGCATTTGAGCACGTGACGCGAGCGGGGAGGAGGAGGGGACCTATTTATTCGAGCAGGCGAGCCCGGCCTGGCTATGCTTCGCCTGCTGCATCTCCTGCGTGCTCTCGGCCACAGGTCCTTTCGTCGCTTCGGCTACCACTGCGCGACACACCAGATTCGCGTCATCCTCATTTCCTGTGTCGTCATAACCTCGCTTTTCTATCCCGCCCTTGCCATCTACTCTTCCTCCCAGCCACTCTCGCTCTCGCTCTTCGACGCCTTTGCCGCAAGAATTCCTGCTTCCGACGCGAATACTTACAGCGACCTCGCCCATCTGTGGTCGGGCCATGACCACCTCAAGTTGCATCAAGACGCCATGTCCAGAGTCAAATGTGGCGCTGCTCGCGCGCTCCGCGTAGAGCAGCTCTTTATCCAGAATCCTGTCATGGGTGATGCAGGCGCTGTCAATCACCGTCTTCTGCGGTTTGCGCTCTCTCTAGAGGCGCGCTTGGACGGTGCCTTGTCTGCCGGAGACCATCCTTGCTTGAAACGCGCTGACGGTCGGTGCTTCGTCCTTTCCCCATCCCTGTTTTGGAACCGCGACGAAGACACTCTTCTCGCGGATAACAATGTCCTTGACACGCTCAACAGCTCCAAAAACGTTACGGTGGATGGCATCACAATAACGCCTCAAATGGTTCTGGCTGGGCGGATATCTCGGGAACACCGCGTCGCAATGTCTACATTTGACTTTGCTGCATTCCTGGTTCTGACGTATTTCTTTCCCGAATCAGATTGTCTGAGCACATCCGAACATGCATCTTGGAAACAGTCTATATCTAGCGTGGTCTCGCGTGACGCCGACACAGTATTCCAGTCCCAGGGTCCAACCTTGATTGCCCTCGAGGTGTGTACCCTGCACACATCCGCTGTTCAATTCTCATCAAGGAACAGTTCGATCCTGGTCGTTCTCGTGGCAAGAACAGCTCCGGTCTAACTGCCTTTGTCAATTTGGCTTATCTTTGCTTCTCTGTCTATGTTGTATGGTCGGTCCGCCGAATGGACGCCGTTCACTCCCGTCTGGGTGTCACATTTACAGCTCTTGTTGAAATAGCTGTCAGCACAATTACCAGCTTGAGTGTCTGTGCTCTTGTCGGCTTCAAAATAAAAATGGTTCCTTGGTACTTTTTCATTATTTAAATCGAACTGTTGTTGAAAGGCTTGAGATAGGGAACTATTGCCTATTGTCATTGTCTTTGTCGGCGCTGAAAATATGTTCAACTTGGTACGTAGTGCCATCAAAGATACAAGGTTAAATCTCAATTGCCGTGACAGGTTGATGCTGTAGGTAAAACATCGGTAACCCTTCCCGTGAAGCAACGTATCGCCGAAGGCTTGAGCCGCGCAGGAACATCAAACACGCTAAAAGTGCTCTCATATATTTCTATGCTTGGTCTTATGGGTTCCTTTTCTCTTGGTGCTGTCCGCGAATTTTGCATGTTTGCCATCGTGGTGCTCATTGCCCACTGGTTCCTCGCGCATACATTCTTTATGGCTGTGCTATCCATAGATCTTCAACGATTGGAGGTAAGTTTGATCAAGTTCAAATATTTTCGGAGGTCCGATCTTGCTTCTAGCTAGAAGAACTTCTTCGACACGATCCAACCGTAGTGTCCAATGCCTCTCAAAAGGCTGGCAGCCTAGAACATTTACCTACATCGCGGTGGCGTCGACTAGTTCAATCATTTCAAGCTTTGTTGAAAGGCCGTGCAGCTACCAATATCAGTTTGCTCATGGTGGGTTGGTTCAATTCTGCGTTATATTTTCTGTTTTCCGATGTTCTCACAGCTTTTAGCCATTACTGCTGCGCTTTACTATATGACCTATTTCTCGTCTTTGGCGGCGTATGACCCAAGACTACGTGCCGCGGCGATTGCTGTTCCTCAAGAGAAGACCTCGATGTCTGTAGAATCTATGCGTTACTCCACTGCTGGATACATCTGGAGGAAAATGAATCCAAATCAACACCCCCTGCTGCATCTTCGAATTGAAATGCCGACTGTGGTCACCCCCTTGCCCGCCTCCGATCATGCACAACAAATGAAAAGCCACAAAACTCTGTATCTGCATAATCACATATGCACTTTCTTATGGCTACATAAGATCATGATTCTGCCCATTGCAGGCACCACTAGTATGCTGTATTTCTTGCTTCTCTATTTGCTCAAGGATGCCGAACTTCTTGAGGCACAACGGAACCGCGAGGGTCCAGAAAGTCTCGATGCAGATGCAGGAACAAACGCTCTCCAAGACCAAATGTCATTTTTGACACTTCCACGAGCTTTTACTAGTGATGTTGAGCTCATTGCACCAAGTAAGGATGGACAGATTATCGCTTCCGTTGGCCTCGGCGATGAGCTGATGATTTGGCGCGCGAATCAAGCTTCATTCATTCCAGTGGTAGCTGAGGAAGCTTTACTTAAATCACCTTCTGCCCGAAGTTCTATCTCGTCCATTGCCATTGAGGAGAACGGTGAACTTTTCGCCGCAGGGACGAAGGCCGGAGCCATCTTTGTATGGAGCGTCGAGAAACAAGCCGCACGATTCCTTCATACGCTGCGTTCGGACCAGGGACTGGCAGGGGTTGCTGATCTACGATTTTTGCGACCTTCACCGATAAACCGGGAGAAACCGTGCACAGACTTGATTGCCATCGTAGCCGTACTCGAAAACGGTGTTGTCGTCAAGTGGATCTTGGATGAGAAGCCTCGCCTAACCTACCTCAAACCCAATCATCAAGCACCTCTATCACGGGCAGTAATTTCCACTGTGATACCGGACGAAGACCTCCTTGTGGCTTTTGTTTTCGACGATGGTTATATAGAACTGACGGAAGTGCAGAGAAACGAAGCGCTTGTTGGATCCGAGTGTCTTTTGCAAGTTGGCGGCGCGAGCGATACGATTACCGAAGTTCATGTTTGTCGCCTAAAGCTAAAAGGGAATACAAAGACTATGATGGCCGTGACAACCGAATCCAGGAAAGTCTTGTTGTGGGACCTGAATTCAAAGGAGCAAATATGCGATATAGAATGTAGCGAAAATCCTCGGCGACCAAGGGTTATGCAGGGTTGCCGTGACGTTTGCCGTACTTGTGGCCAGCTTCCTTTAGAGAACCTATTCCTTGCGTTTGCAGTCGAGCAGTCCGTCAGATTCTATCAATTGGTGTTACAAGACCAGGTCAGGCATTGTTCGTGTACGACCAGCCTTCGCCAGCTTTCTTCATCGTATAACGAGACAGCAGCGTTGAAAGCCCAGTCATTGCGAACGCGATTATCTCCTGCAAGTGAGGCCATCTCGTTCCCTGTTTCAGGACATGGGATATACCCTCGTCGATCCGAAGGCACTCGCCGGTCCTCGGAGATATTCATGGTGCGCTTCCCAAGTGAAGATTACGAATCGATTCACATACTGGGGGCGAATGTGCTGAAGCCACATAACCAACATGGCTCCAACTCGCACTGGCGCAATCATTCAGTGACGCATCTATTTGATATTTCATGTGAGAAGGGGAACTGGGACATGGCTTGTCGGAGAGCGGTTGGGTTACGTCGAAAAGAGCGGACGAGGGAGAAGAGCAAGGTTGGAGATGGGTCCTCGTGTGGTTTGCCACTTTCCACGCTGGATCGATGGGAGATGTGGATGTTTGAACCTGCGACTCTGCGGTTGCAAACGTCTGCGTTGTCAGCCATTTCATCAAAAGACCACGTTGATGGTCAGCCACCGTCCGTTCCTCGAATGCCTTTTACGCGCGTTTCGTCACTTTTTGTTGCATCGACATATGCTCTAGCTGGCTTTGGAAATACCATTGGATTGTTTACGTTTTGCAGCGCTTGATGTATCTCACTGTATATTGTATTGAATTATATCCATGATGGTTTATATATCTACGTATTCATATAATATAGATTGTATTATAGTGGCAGTTCACCGACGCCTAATTTTGATGCAATCCGTTGGCTGACCTGGTAAATCTGTGCTTTCGCTCGACTACATGGATCTGTATCTTGTCCCAGACAATCCTGAACATACTATTCTCGTATCATGCAATGGGGTCGCTCATTACAAGATTCGAACGGTTGGTCGACCCAAAGTCTCAATACTTCAGCGGCCGGCGGATTGCGAAGAGGAGAGCATCGTGGCCGAGATAGAATGGCGACACTGGGATTCTCCATCCAAGATCAAAAGTCTGTTGTTTGGAATGCCTGTCGCAGAGGTCCTCCTCGACAGCTTTCTGTTCAGGAAAAGACGGTTTGGGCAGTACGTCAGCCTCTGCTTAAAAAGCTTAAAGCGTTGAAAGTGAAAAAAATGATGATCGAGCAGCTCTCGATACTTTGTCGGCAACGACGGGTTGGAGTACAAGTGGAAATTGGAGAAAGGTATAGGGCTTGTGGTACGTGTGGAGACTTATCGGATTATTTTGGCTGTCGGGTTGAGCTGTCAACAGCTTACTCAGGTTGACACGCTCAAAGAGATTGCGCACTACTCGAGGGGATCCGTTGAAGAAGGTATTTTCGCCCATGAGAAAAGGGCCATGCTTCGAATCCAGCCCAGTTCTCTGGACATTGACCTCATCATATTGTCGTTTTTGATATTCGCTAAAAAGCGGCGGGATCGTGGAGGCGATGGAACCAAATTGACAACACACGATGAGGATCCTCAGGGAGATGGAGGTTTTTCTGGGGCTGAAGCGGGCGATGCATGATCAGCGATTGAAATACTGGCGCGGAAATTAGATACAAAGTGCCATCTTTAATATTCGTTGGTAATCATCCTTGACACTTTGAAAAGTTTCCTCGAGTTTGTCGAGTCTTTCTTGCTTATCCATCTGGGCAAGAACCTCCTAGACAAGGTGTTAAACATAGAGACCGAGGACAAGATATAAAAGCCTCACATAGTTGAACCGATACAGGCGCTCCTTGACTTGCAGACGGTAAGCTTTGGCGGTTTGGATGTCGAGCGAGTCGAGACGAGATAGTATGAGCATCTCAATGAGTCGCTGGAATTGTCTCTGAAGAAGGGTTAGTGGCGCGTTGACAAGCGGAGGGCAACACAAACCCCGGCGATCTTGAGTTCTCGCCTCCACTTTTCGGCCCAGGCCTTATCTGTGGGCGGGGCCAACTTTCCGAACATTTCCCATTTCTTTCCCTTTCCCTTTCCTTTCCCTATCCCACCCACACGTCCACCACCATAAGAAAGAGCGTGGTGGCCAAAGCCTTGTTGTATAAACTGCTGGTTGGACAACAACATTTGGAGATCATTCTTGTCTCTCAGGTCTTCAAAGGCTTCGGCGGGATCCTCTACGGTCAATTCAGCAATATGAGGCTGAGAAGAGACATATTGGTAGATAGCCTTGTAGAGTTCGGCTGGTAAAGTTAGCGCGGGCGCGTAAAGACGACGCAAGGATGTTTGGACGTACATCCATGGCCATGACGCTGGTATTGAGGCAGAATGATAAACTGACTGGCTTTGGATAAAGGACGTGCTGGGTAGGAGGTTGTCGCAGGACGTACCTCAGGCGCATGCGAACCTTTTCGGGAAAGTGGTAAAAGTTGTATAGAGACGAGTATCCGACTAGACAATAGGCGGAGTCTCGCTTTTCGTAGCTGGGAATCGCCTAAGGATTCATTGTGGATTGAAAGAAGAGCACTGACAGCACCATGAATTCCCA
Organism: Amanita molliuscula; assembly: GCA_023014405.1. Taxonomy (NCBI): domain Eukaryota; kingdom Fungi; phylum Basidiomycota; class Agaricomycetes; order Agaricales; family Amanitaceae; genus Amanita; species Amanita molliuscula. Next base: position 806,158 of record JAEBUP010000001.1, read on the forward strand.
AGCGTCCTCATCCTCGTTGATATATGAGCCACCCTCGATGTACAGCAGCACAAAGAACTGAAGGCGCCTGTGGTATTCTCTGAAGCCTGGAGTGTCCCACGTCGACTGGGACGGTCAGGGATGTGGCACAGGGGAGGTGGAGACGGACGTACATGGTAGACCTCAAAGGAGACTTGTGAACGGGTGTAGGAGTACACCAGGTCTCCGTGTGGACGGAAAGAGCGGGCATCGAGCTCGGCCTGGCGAAGGAAGGCGGCCTCGTCTGTGAGGCAGTCGGGGGGTATGAACTTTGCGAGGGAAGCCTCTACGTCATCGACGGTTGGAGCGGCAAGTTTGGCGGCGTAAGTGATGGAGAGACAATGGAGTAGGGAGCCTGCGGCAAAGGAGAGCTTGGGGGGATGAGGGGAGCGGAGGGGGGAGCGGAGAAGCGGAGGACATACGCGGATTTGGATGTCGCGATAGCCGTAGATTTTTTCGTCGTCTCCGAAGACTGGATAAGTGAAGGCGGGGCGGGCGATGCGCGGGGCCAGCGGGGGAGCGGCTGTGCAGAGTCAGCGGATGCGGGACAGGCGAGGGCGGACAGACCGAAGGAAAGGCGCAGGGCGTCGTTGGCGTCCGTCGTCCAGTCGGCCATGCGGGTTGGCGCGGACAAACAACGCGTGGCCTGGCATGTTCCTCCGGCCGCTCGCCCGCCGCTACTCCCGCAATGCCACAATATCCAAGCTCCGGCCCTCGGCCGACGACGCAATCCGCGACGTCAAGTCGGGCCACGTCCTGCTGTGCGGAGGTCTGTGTCTTCACCCTGCCGGATCTTCCGCACATCGCTCACCACCCTCTCAGGCTTCGGCTTGGCTGGCGTCCCAAATACCCTGCTGCAGGCCATTGCAAGGCGCAAGGACATCGTCAACCTCACTGCCGTCTCCAACAACGCAGGCACGGTCGATTCCGGCCTCGGACTGCTCTTGAGCAGCGAACAGGTCAGCAAGATTATTGCGTCATACCCAGGTGGAAACAAGAAATTCGAGGCTTTGTACCTCGACGGCCGCATATCCCTCGAGCTCGTTCCCCAGGGCACTCTGGCAGAACGCATCCGCGCACATGCTGCCGGCATCCCCGCCTTTTTCACCCCCACCGGCGCAAACACCGCAGTCGAGACGGGCATGATACCACTGCGCTACCAGGACGGCGGCCATTCGGCCGGCGTCGCCATACCAGGGATAAAAAAGGAAAGTCGCGAATTTAACGGCAAACGATATGTGCTTGAGCCGGCTATACCCGGAGATTTCGCCCTCGTCAGGGCATGGAAAGTCGACGAGGCTGGAAACTGTGTTTTCAGGTACGCTGTGGTCACATCCTGACTTGGTGCATCCTGACGTTGGTAGATATGCGTCGCAAAACTTTAGCACCGTGATGGCGAAGAATGCCAAGGTCACCATTGTCGAGGTCAGCATGTCTGACTTGCCGTCCTCTTCTCCCACCCCTCATCCCACCCCCTCCTAGGCCGAAAACATAGTCCCACTCGGTTCGATATCTCCAAACGCCATACACGTCCCTGGCATTTATGTCGATCGGATCGTTCCTGCTACCACCGAGAAAAAGATTGAGTTTGTCACTCTCGCTTCGTCAGACGATTCATCCACCTCAGGGGAGGCCAATGCGGTGCGCCATCGCATTGCCCGAAGAGCCGCAAAGGAACTCCGGGATGGCTACTATGTTAATTTGGGTATCGGCATGCCGACACTGGTTCCAGAGCATCTGGAACCAGGCGTGCGCGTTTGGCTGCAGAGCGAAAATGGCGTACTTGGGATGGGTCCATACCCAACAAAGGAACAGTTGGACGCGTGAGTCTTGCTGTTCTCCCCGCCTGGATTATGCATCCAATCAACCCTAGTGACTTGATCAACGCCGGCAAAGAGACAATAACCCTCGTTCCCGGTGCATCCGTCTTTGGTGAGTCTGCTGGATAGTTTCTGGTTGAGTAGCTCATGGTATGGACAGACTCGAGTGAATCATTTGGCATGATTCGCGGTGGCCATATCGACGTTGCGATCCTGGGGGTAGGTTATCCAAGTTTACACCGTGTTTCCTCTCATCACACTTATCAAAGGCGATGGAAGTCTCCAAAGCAGGAGACATTGCCAATTTTATGATTCCAGGCAAGATGCTCAAAGGTGAGTCTGGGTGCTCGTACGTGACCATGGCTCAATCCCGTCAGGCGTGGGCGGGGCAATGGATCTTGTTTCCAACCCAGACAAGACCAAGGTCATTGTGACGATGGAGCACTGTTCAAAGAATGGGAAACCAAAGATTCTTGAACAGTGTTCACTTCCTCTAACGGGTGCTCGTGCCGTCAGCACGATCGTGACCGAACTGGCGGTATTCGACGTCGATCGGGCAGCAGGTGGACTGGAGCTGACTGGGCTTGCGAGAGAGGCGACCGTGGATGAGGTCAAGGCAAAGACGGGATGTGAATTCAAGATCAGGGAGCATCTGGATATATTCTAGTAGGATGGAATTTGATGGCCGGGTGCGATTAAGTAAGCAACAGCATGGGTTGGCTGTCGTCCTTGTTCACGACAAACCGCCAGCGCCGCCATGCGCTCTCGGCCACACACGACGCCTTTGAGCTCCCCACCACTTCGCCTGCCACAACCTCCTACACATACCCACCGACCGCCCTTCTTCCCCTCCACTCGCCCGCCTTCCCTTCTCTTCACTCCACCTGGCACAGATTGCGCGTTTGGCTCGACCGCGAGTATCCAGAGCTCGGCGACACCCTCAACTATGGCATTCTCCCAGAAGACCTCGCCAACATAGAGATGCAGCTGGGCTTTGCGCTCCCATCCGTTGTTCGCGAGTCCTATCTCTGCGTCGATGGCCAAGAGGCCGAGTCTGCCGCTGGCTGCCCAGAGGGGCTCTTTTTTGGCCTCACCCTTTTGCCGCTCGAGGACGTTCTGGAGGAGTGGCGCTTCTGGCGCGGAGTTGACGACGATCCTCATACTGGTGCGAATGTCGGGCTCAGGGACCGCATGGAATCCATTCCGCCAGGCTGGGTCCGCCGCGAGTACTCGCACCGCGGGTGGATCCCTCTCATCGCAGACAGAGCTGGTAACTATGTCGGCGTGGATCTCAACCCTGACCAGTCGGGCGCCGTCGGCCAAGTGATTGTGTTTGGCCGGGATTTCGATACCAAAGTCGTTCTACACCCCGGAGATGGGCCGGCCGGCTGGGCCAAGTGGCTTGCTAGCTTTGTAGAGGACCTCGAGAGCGGCGAGGGCTATGAGCTGGGCCGCGGCGAGAGCAGCGACGGCAGCGAGGACGACGTGGGCTACGAAGGCTATTTTCACGATGGCAATGGCCGGGGCCAGGGCGACGGAGGTGGGGACAATGGCGCAGGCGGCGGTCTGCGGCTGGCGGGAGAGCACAAGGGATGGAATGTGATGGAAGCGTGGGCTGACAAGAGCATACGGAAATGGCACGAGGCCGGGGTGATCGAGAGTCCAAGGGGCAAGGAGAGGAACAGGTCTGGCGTGGTAGCGGTGGAGCCTGAGCCACCACAGCCGCGCGAGAAGAGAAAAACGATGGGTGTGCTGCCTGCACCAGTGCCTGTGGGTGTGCCGACAGCGGGGGAGATTGCGGTGGGCGACACAGGGAGCGACGAGGGGTCGGGCGAGTTGGCAGTGTAGGTGGGCGTGTATATACCAGCAGTCACGTGACACGCGAGTGGGGTTGGCGTCGAGCTGCCGCGTTTGGAGTTGCCGCCATGCCGTCTCTTGTGCGTTTCCTCCTCGCGCCGCTCATTCGTCACTCCGTTGCAGACGCGCCCACAGACGGCCCGCTCGATGCCGCGCTGCTCATCTCTCTCTTCTCCTTCGCCGGCTTCTGGCTCGTCTATCAGCGCTACCACCGCCTGCACAACTCTCCCGTCCCCTTTGAACATCGCCCGCCCGCCGTGCGCCCCCTCCTTCATGCTTCCGCTCCGCTCTCTCTCTCACCGCTCTTTAGGCTGCAGAACCAGACTACCAGGCCGTTCCTATCGTCAATGCCCACCTCGAATCCCACCTCGAAAACGAAGACATAATCGTTCCCCACAACATCCCTGGCAGGCGCTACATCACCAGTTTTGATCCCGCCACGTCGTTGCACATCGGCACCTTTCTTGCAGAGGACGAAAGGGAAATTCAACGCAAAATACGCAGAGCCGCTGACGCTCAAAAGACCTGGACGCAGACTTCCTTTACACAGCGCAGGCGCGTCGTCAGGAGTTTACTCAAATGGCTGGTCGACAACCAAGAGGTGTGCGCGCGCGTTGCCTGCAGAGATACAGGAAAAACACGTGCGTTCGCCAAATCGACCCCCCCCGCCCTCTGACTGACCGTCCAACAGTGATTGACGCCTCTCTGGGCGAAATTCTTACCACTTGCTCAAAAATGGAGTGGTTGATCAATCATGGAGAATCAGTATTGAGACCAGAGACAAGATCCAACCCACTGATACTCTCGTACAAAACGTCCCAAATCTACTACGAACCTCTCGGCGTCGTGGCCGCAATCGTCTCTTGGAACTATCGTACGTGCCTTTTGCACTATCCCCGCATATATCTGACGTCGTTCTCTCCCAGCCTTGCATAATGCCTGGTCACCCATTCTCGCCGCCATCTTCGCCGGAAACGGCATTGTTCTCAAATGCTCAGAACACGTTATTTGGTCTACCGTTTGGTTTGTGGACGCGATCAAGGCCTGCCTCACAGCCTGCCATCATGATCCGGAATTGGTTCAGGTTATCTGCTGCTACCCCGAGCAAGCCCATGCTCTCACCACCTCTCCCACAATCAAGCACATCACATTCATTGGGTCCGAAACCGTTGGTCGAATCGTGCGTATCAAGTGTGTCCCAGTCGCGTTCTTGGACTTTGACTCTTGTCACAGATTGCACAACAGGCATTGGAGAATTTGACACCAGTAACGCTCGAACTCGGTGGCAAGGACCCCGCAATCATTCTTCCTGGCACCGACCTCAACAGATGGATCGGCGTCTGGACGCGTGGTGTCTTGTAAGTGGCTGCCTTGGGTGCCGTACAGCGTTAACCACCTTGCGTCCAGCCAAAATATGGGTCAGAATTGCATTGGCATCGAACGTCTGATAGTGCACACGGACCTTTACGACGACCTTCGCAGTTTGCTCGAGGAACGCGTCAGGAAAATGCGTCCAGGCTCTGTCATTGCCCAGTCTCCAGAAGGTTATGTCGCCACCGTCGAATGTGGTTCCATGATTTCTGGTGATAGGTTTAATGCTCTTCAAAGGCTTGTCAACGACGCGGCAGAGGATGGTGCCGACATCATAGGTGGAGGAGCATACAAGCACCATTATTTCGAGAACGGCCACTATTTTACACCGACCATCGTCGGCCCTGTGGATCCTAGTAGGGAGATAGCACAGCAGGAAGGTATGTACCCTGCCAATTTCATTTTGTACTTGGCTAACATCAGTTTAGTATTTGCCCCCATCGCCGTGCTGATAACGTACGAAACTATTGAAGAGGCCATCGAACTGGCCAACGGCACGAAATATGGACTTGGAGCCAGCGTGTTTGGCCCAGATCAGGACAAATGTCTCCAAGTCGCCAAACAGTTGAAATGTGGAATGGTTTCCGTGAATGACTTTGGCGTTTTCTATGTAAGACCACAGTTGACGTTTGTATTCGGTCGCTGACGAACGATTGTAGCTCAAGTAGGTTACCCACTCACCGCGGTTTGCCTTGTTTAACTACCCCTTTTTTTTTTCAGCCAAGATTTACCTTTTGGCGGCACTAAAATGAGTGGCTATGGCCGGTTTGGTGGACCCGAGGGTCTGCGTTCTCTGACGAATCCGAAAGCTATCGTCACTGACCGTTTCCCAACCTTGATTCAAACAACGATACCCAAGGTTCTAGACTATCCTCTTGGTTCTCTATCTCACAGCTGGTACGAGCTTTTTTGCGATGGTTAATGCACCTGTCAACTCTTTTCAGGAACTTCTTGAGCAGCCTTATTCGTTTCTTGTATGCCGATGGTTGGCGCCCTCGTATTCGGAATCTTATGGTCCTTTTGCGAACAGCGAACAAGTAACTATCGCTCTCGACGATGTTTGCGTTTATGGTTCTGGGATGTACGGGTATATAAACCCAGTTGCGAATATTATGACAATTTAATGACTCGAATACAAAAAACACATGCATGATGAATAACAGCGATGAATACTATAGCTAGGTCGTGGTAGTGCCTTTCTTCCATGCAACAAAATCGTCGAGCAGTGTAGGCCATGCCTAGATAACTGGTCAGTTGGGTCCATTCATCTTAATCAAGTACTGACAGCATCCGGATCGTAACTCTCTAGGTCTGTACTGACGGTCCGACAAAACTCGAGCATCTTGAACGATTGAGCGTCAAGAAATGATTATTCATAATAGAATGAACATACCATTGTCCAAAGGTCCTTATTCGCAGCCTTGTATGTACCCTTGTCCTGGATGATAAAACGTCAGCATTGGAATCCAATCACAAAGCAGGGTTCTGACCGTGATGAACGCTAAAACCTCACTCATCAGAGGGAAGCGAGGGACCAACAGGACAGACCATAACGCAGTGGCTGTCTATAACGAGAAACTTGATTATCGCTTGGATCAACGTTGTTCGACTCACCTCAATGTCAATGTTCCGCGATGGCCTAACGTTTTACTGAGATTTAAGCTTTGTTAAAAAAAACATGACCCTTACGGTGGTTTCGCCAAGGAAAAGGTGTACATGTAAAAATCCCGAAAGGCCGAGTCTGGATTCTCAGCGTATTCCCAGTACTTGGTTCTGTCGTACGGCACTTTTGATTCCTTGTTGCTCTTGCTTTCTGGCCGTGTCAGCGGTGGACGGCCGAGAATGAGTAGGTCGTTGAGATCTCGAACAGCGTTGTTCAATTGCAATAGCGAGGAAACCCTGTGCAAATATCGAGTGGTGAACAGAGGAATTTGTTTGAACGGATGATACAACGTACTTGAGAGTGTCCATCCCCATCGTCCACGCTTCGACAGTCAGCTTCGCCATTTCCTCCGCACCGGCTTGCCAAGACAAAATAAGAGGCATGGCTGCGTCCATCGGTATTTGTGCATCCTCGCACAGTTTCTCAAAGCCTTCGGCACCCACTAATCCTGGATCATCGGTCGTGGCGTATGCGGTGAAGAGCTCGAGGGAACGTTTCGGATCGTACTTGGTAACTGAATTGTTACGTGATTTCAGCACAGGTTTCTCCTTCAGCTTGAGAGCCAAGTCAGACAGGGTCGCAAAAAAAAAACAACGATATCTCACTTTTTCAACTTCTTTCTTACCTCTATCCGTATTGGCGTCGCTGTGCAGGTGCTGTATGTGAGAAGAGAAGCAAAGAAAAGATAGACAATGCATGCGTGCTCAAGACAGCACACAGAATGAGAGCTTGACGTCCAACGCCAAGCAATTTGCCCAAGGTACTTGCGTTGTGTCAATCAAGTACACTCACTTGTTGAACGCTCGCGGCTGTAGACTGCCAGTTTCTGCCGTCTGAACACATGGGAATTAGGCACGTGCGCTCAGGCTTATGTCATCAGCAACTGATCCGCTAATTAGCATGGCGGAATCGTCGAGTGGCGAAAGACAGCGCATACCCAACCTTGGACATCTCATCCTGGCCTGACTGTTGCTTCTTTCCTCTGCCTTTTGCACTGGAAATTTCCGTACTTGCCCTCTTGGACTTCTTGGAGATACGCTCGTTCTGTACAGCCTTGATTTAGGCCGGTGCTCCTAGTTGGACACCATAAGAACCGTCCTCACCTCTGGAGCTCTGAGAACAATGTATCAGACCTTCGATGGCTGCCATCAAGTGGGGCCGATCCACTCACACGTTCGAATCACCAATCGCTGCGCGTGCGGAAGTGGCTGTTGTAGTGGACGGTGTCGATGTTTCAGCAGCCTTTTCGGCGCGCTTCCGCTGTGGAGAGCGTCAGGCTTATGCGGCAGCAAACGAAAGTCGAGGCATACTTTCGGTGGCATCAGGGCACTTTTTCAAACTAAGTAAAACCCAAAAATCATGGACGCAGCCCGCGTGACGTGACCACGATAATTTGGATTCCGCCATGCCTGGCGAGATATACAATCCCAATCCTACCGTCTTCTCTCCTGCAAAACAACAGGGTCGGAAGTCAGACATCCCCTCGCAATCACTCTGGTTCAATGTGCCACCCCAGAGTGCCGATGATCCAGAAGATGTCGAGCCCATCGACCAGGACGAGATCTTTGGTACATCTCTCCTTGATCGTATAGTGACCATACTTATGCTTCTTCGTCAGACTTGATCCGCTCAATTTACGATCCAGAACATCCGAATACGCTGGAAGAGCTTCGGGTAGTATCTGCGCCACAGATTACTATCAAGCAGGACCACATTCAAGTCGAGTTTACGCCGACCGTACCTCATTGTGGCATGTCCACATTGATCGGTAATTCATGTCAACGCCACCATTCTTGCACGACTGACACTATTCCGAGGTCTTACCATTCGAGTGCGATTGCTGCGAAGCCTTCCTAGCCGTTTCAAGGTCGATATCTGCCTGAAGCCTGGGTCACACCAGAGCGAGCATGCTGGTCAGTGCACGTGTTCTTACGTCTCTGTCAAACTCAAGTTTCCTGCCTTGTTTAGTCAATAAGCAACTGAATGACAAGGAAAGAGTTGCTGCTGCCCTCGAAAATCCAGCCCTCGTTGAAACCGTGGAACAATGTTTGACGTCCCATTAACTATTAGGGTAAATAAAAGTCATGATAGGTACCATGTACCAACGGCTGATAATACAGTCATCTAACGCTACAGTGTTTTTAATAAAAAGATGCGGCTTGTCATAGCGACCAAGAATTGATGAATATGCCCAAAAGTCCAAAAAAAGAAAAAAAAAAAAGCAAGAAACCCGAATGCAGGCTAATCTTCTAGCAGAAAGTCCCAGTTTATGGGGGTTTCTGGTACTTTACGGACACATCCGAACATTCTCCTCATGGCTTCTTTATGAGGAATTTCGGGCGAACACGTCCGGACATCCCACATCCGGAAAGTGACATGGCCTGTGGTGCACACGACAACGAGATCTTCCATAGGCTCGCCATAGAAAAAGTCATCATTAAAGCGGACGTTGCGCATGATCCTATTCGTAAAACCGGCAGAAAAGGTTGCCTTTCCGGTATGGTTTATCTGTCCCTTGAAGTCTGACGGTAACCAAATAGTAACGTCAGATGACAAGGCCTGCAGCTCAAGGTAAAATCTCGAGCTAGCAACAGAGCGGCACTACCAAACATCAGGTCGGGAACGCGTGGTCAGTGTCTACAAGACGTACGATTTTTAGTCTTATGGGGTTAGTTTCTGATGAGACGAACATGCTCATACGATGATCGACCGGTTGGTGGCGCGCGCGATAATGTGGTAGTATTAGCGACATATCCACGGGCTTTGGTCTTTGTGGCAGGTCGAGGACAAAGTCCCAGTTGTGCTGGCCGCGATACTTGACTTTGTAGGTCCCTTTGCAAGCGACTGGCTCAAGCTGGACCGGCGTTAAAAAAAGTGGAGCAGGCATGAGCGCCAAAAAAAAACATACCAGAGACTGCTCTTTCTCATTGTAGTCGGACCAGAGCAGAGAATGATCAGACGACATTGGGTGAAGTGGGACGAGGACGGGCGATTAACCATTGCACGATCCACGTATTAATATACGCAGGCACGGAATGGGGGACGGTAAACACGTGTGCAAAAACAAGGATTTCCTTTCCTGATGTCCGGTCATTGTTCTCTACCAGGTTACACATCCTTATATTACTGCCTCCATTTCCTCATCGTTGTCATCCTCCTCGGTCGCTGAAGCCGCCATTGACACCGAAGCGTCAGCTCCGGCGGGCAACCTTTCAGTAACACCTTGCTCTAATTGTTCATCTCTTGCAATCTCCCCCAGTTGTGCGGCTAATAACACAAGCCGCGCTTGTAATTCGGCTCGGGAAGCCGTCAGGTCCCCTTCACATGACGTTGTGCCTTTGTCAGATTGAATTTTCGGAGATGTATTCGACGTCTCGATGTTTGAGCCCGCTACGCCCTCCGGTGTTGTCGAATCAGTCACATTTGTATTTGCTTCATCGTTCTCGTTAGACAACCGCAACAGATCGCCAAAGTTAATGGCTTTCAGGATATTCTGGGCTGTCTCGTAAGCATCCTTGTCGGAAGAACCATGTATTGATCCTGCCGAAGGTGGCTGTGCTGAAGCTTGTAGTGGTTGAGAATAAGATGTTAAGGAGATGGGAGGCCGCAGCCCTGGTTGATGTGAGTGGTGATGTACCAGAGGCGTCTGCGTAAAAGGTGAAGTAAGGGTTGAATTAGTCGGCGTAGTCGATTGTATCTGCGTTTGCGGTCGCCGAGTAGTTCGCCGAGAGGTCTGGTGATCATAAGTCCCATTTCATAATCACGCAAAAATTTGCAGCATACATTACCACCTTCCCAAGTGACATTCAGCTTGTACTTCCCGCCGCTTGTCTTCTCAAATCTACCACGCTTGTAGGCTTTTTGAAGTGCTTGGCTAGCAGAAGGACGGAAATTCGACTGCAGCGGATAACGCGAAGCCATCCATGTAAATAGTTCTTTTGGTGCACAACCCTCTGGATCGTTCGATTCCGCGAGAGCTTCAACAATCATTTCTTCATAACTGGGAAGGTCGTCCGATTGGGTAGCGTAAGGATCGTGTGACTGCGGGGTAGAACCACTGGCAAGTGGTGGATGAGGAGGATATCCGGGGGGAGGGGGAGGGTATCCAGAATACAGATGGGGATAAGGAGGGTAACCAGCGGGCGGCGCATAATATGGAGCATGTGGGTAAGCAGCTTGAGAAGGATAAGCATACAAGTTATGCACTGGTGATGATGTGCTGGAGGATGGCGCTCCAGCCAAATCACTCGAGCCCGGTTGGGCTGGGGCTGGTGTCTCCTGTGGATCCCTGAGCGAGTCCATGACGGGAACATTATTTGTGTTAGCGGTCGAGGACGTGGAGTCAGATGGGCGGTGAGTCTTGTTCAGGGCAGCAATGGCGGCATTGATGTCCAGCGGCCAGACGGTACTCTTGATGTAATGAGGAACATGAACGTCGAAAGCAAGGCAGATGTCGATGATTTGCTGTGGTGGAAGCAGGGCTAGGTAACGCCGCTTGAGCTCGTAGTCTTGCGGACCTGATGTGGATAAGGAACAGAAGCGGGATATGTAAGGGGACGTACCTTGTTGGTATGGGCTGTGGTAAGCAGAAGAATGGAGCCTGGTCGCTGACTGCATCGACTGCACAGTTTTCGCAACAAGGTTCACTCAGCGCCATATTTATTAGATGGGTATTATTACACAAGACAAACGACAAATGTACAGAAAATGCTATCCAACGTATTAAACTCCCGCGACAATCCTAGCAATCAAAGTGTCAGCCAAGGTCATGTCAGAACATCTGGGCACTTACTCTTCGGCCTTGTTCAAGGCCTGTAGCATGCCAATCACTTCCTTCCTACGGCTCACCACATACTCGCTCTCTTTGAGCAGCTCGTCTAGCACATCTGACTTGTACAACTCTTGAAGCAGCTCATTGCTGTAGTGTTTCTTTCGAATGTACCACGAGATTCAGCATGATAGCTTTCGGTACCACGTCAATCATCTCTCGTTTCACAATGTTGAAATACGAGTGGATGAGTAATTCTACCCTCGCAGTTAACACACATTTGCAGCAAAACGGACAATACGCACTGATGACCTCAGTCTCCATCGTCTCTCTTTCATTCAACGCACTCTGCGGCCGAATAATCTGCGGCGGTGCCTCCATTACACCTCCTTTCTTCTTTACCGTGCCTTTTGATGAGAAAAATGAGCCGAAGAAGCTAGGTTCCTCTTTTTTGTCTACATCCAAATCCTTGTTGTTGTTAACCTGAGCCCGAGCATTTTTTGGGTCATTGGCAGGCGGCTGGGGTTTGTTCGCGTTCAGCCGTTCATTCACAATCCCGGTAGCCTGCCCGAAATAGTAAACCCCCACGGCCGACATGCAGGCGAGGACATGTCATACCTTGTGGCCAGCTGATAAAGTCAGGGTGGGTAGTATTGACATAGCAGGCTTGCATTCTATCATATTCTTTAATCAGAGAGAGGCGACACCATCCAGGACAAACGCACGCTACAAGATCTTCAACGAGTTTGAGAGTCGGCGTCATCGATTTCTTAAAAAAGTTGACGACCACATGATTAAATCTCTCTCGTAAAGCTGGGTATCGCCTGAAGGTTTGCTGCATGTACAAGCATCAGTAAGACGAGTTAATCGGATAGAGATACGAACAATCTTTCCCAGTAGCTGGCCTAGGATACGTATTAGTTCGTCGTACACTAACTGGCAGCACTTTAAGCTGGGTTCCTCTAATCGCTTGATTTGCTGTTTTACGATTACTTCGAAAGCTGCGGTACCAACGAAGAGAGCTGGAGTTGAACCCTAGATACGTGGTGACTACGTGTCGAATCCAATTCGAAGGGCCAAATCTTACCGAAGAATTGTACAAAATCGTGCGGATATCACCATCCTTCACCTGGTCAAATGGATCGATGCTTCTAATGCCGTTGTTGAATAGTTCGTGGAAAACAAAACTTATCCGAGCACCTCCAGAAAGCTCGTTGAGATTCAGATCATTCGCATTTCCGTCGATCGTTGTCCGGAATTCTGACGTGAATTCTGTAATAACGGAAAGGACAACGTTGGCAGAGTTTCCGTCAGCCATTGGTCCTCCAAGGGATTGTAGTTCTGCATTAAACTTTTGCTGCTGTTGCGCAATGCGAGCTTTTATATCAGGTATGGTTGCTCGGATGTGATGCATGAGGATCATGTTGAGTTTCCGTGCGAGGAAAGGAGTACCACAAAACTGGGCTTTGCCTTTGTAGGAAGGATGATTCTCAAAGAAGTTCCTTTCATTGTCAAGCGCCTGACTGATAGGTTTGTGTATTTCAATGTCGCGCTGACCACGATTGACGACGGGTACATAGCCCAAACGTAAGGGGATAATACGCCCTGCGAGAATGTCGACCACGTCCGTTCCAACATCCCTACCATCGTTGAGTACAACACATGAAGTGATGGGATAACATAGTTGACTCACATAAGATCAACTTTGGTGAGAACACCGATGGTTCGTGTGCCTTCTGGATCGACCTCTCGGGCCATTTTCAATCCATCAGAATTGGCCAGGTCAGTATTAGCAGCGGTGACAGCCAGGATGATGCATGCTGGTTTGGAAATGTACTTCATCAGCATATCTCTTATTTGCTTCTCGATGTCGCGAGGCTGATCTCCTACTGGTACTTTTGTGAGGCCAGGAAGGTCAACAAGGGTAAGAGTGAGGACATTGGGGGAGAATATTCGAAGATTGATGGGCTGGGGAGAGATACCAGCGTTCTTGCCTGTTTTTGCTTCGGTGTCTCTAATAATCTCATCTCTGATTTTATTAAAGTCATAAAATTTCTCTCCAGGCAAATGCAGAAATTCGCCCCATTCATTTGGGTTGGCAGCTTTGTCTGAAGATTTATCGGTGCCATTCATCTGAGCTGTGAAAGGGGGTCAAGGCAGAGAGAAGAATGTGCAACGAGACATACAGCCGGTGCTTGAGCCAGCTAGTCTGTGGATGAGTTGGAGGACCTGGAAATGCAGTCTAGCATGGGCGCTGGGTACTAAGAGAAGGACAAACCAGGGGCCGCCTAGTGACGATGCCTGTGCCACGAGGCAGAAAGTCGCGACCGACGATGTTCTGGAGGAAAAGCTTGAGCCAGGGAAGAGGAAAGAAGGGAGAGGAAGCGTACCTCCAAGACACTGCTCTTTCCGCTGCTCTGACTGCCCAGAACGCAGATCTGGGGCAAGTCAATCTGCGAGGCGGAAGAACCGACTGTCGCGAAGACATCCTGCAGTCTGTTGATGACAGAGACGATTTCTGTGCCTAAGCCAGGTTGGACCAGTAGCCATGGTGTGTTGGAGGGTGTCGAGCTGCGGTATGCGGTATGTGGTGTGGCTGGCCAAACTCGACCAAAGCATATACACAGCTTCGGCGCGTATAGACTTTTTTTTTTTTTTTTTTCGCATAGAAAGGTATTGTTATTGAGAAACTACCAAAAGTACATATACAACTGGAGACATGTAGGTATAAGTTTCCTGAACTTCCTATCGCATCGTATCAACGCGAAAAACTGAAGGTTGGGAATCATAACGCAACTACCTTCAGCACATATAAACTTGGTGCGCATATACTTGGCATGGCGCATATACCTGGCGTGGCGCATATACCTGGCTTCTCCTCTGTCTGGCAGCCCGCCCCTCAGATATTCTCTCCCCTCATTCCCCACAAGGTTGCCGCCACTTTTGCTGCGTTACCCCATCCTGCTCTCTATCCCCAGTACACCGACTCTTCCGTAGGCAAATGGCTTTACTTTTCTCCAAACACCTGGACTTCCGGTTTCTTTCCTGCAATTGGCTATGCCCTCAATACACGCCAGCTCCAATGTCCCTATATGGACGACTCTCATCTCGATTGGCTGTCTCTCAGCCGCGCAGCGTCCACCGCTCTGCTCCCTCTCGAAGCGAACAACACCGTCGGCCACGATGTTGGCTTCATAAGCTTCCCCTTTGTGGATGAACTTGCCGTGTCCGTTCTCTTTCTATGCGACCACCAATCCCTGATCTATCCGCGCTCAGGAATCCACACAATGAAACAGCTCGCCACGCAGTCAATGCCTTTGCTCGCGACCTCGCAGCACGCTTCAATCCCATAGTGGGATGTACTCGCAGCTGGGATTCCCCAAATCCGGTCTTCGAGGTCCGCCGACTCTGTCCGCTCTATGTCAGTGCTCAACATCGCAGGTTATCATCGATAACATGATGAACTTGGAAGTTCTTTTTCAGTCTGCCGCTCTGACCAGAAACGACACGCTCAGATATATAGCCAAAAGGCACGCGGACACGACCATGGTCAATCACTTTCGCCCCGACGGTGGGTAGCTCTTTTCATAGCTTGCTGTATGCTCAGTTTGACTCAGGGTCCACCTGGCATGTCGTTGAATACAATGTTTACACGGGTGCTGTCATAAGGAAAAGGACTGCACAAGGTTACTCTGACAATAGCACTTGGTCGCGCGGTCAGGCTTGGGCTATATATGGGTTTGCAAATAGTCTGTCTGTTTCTGGTCCAACTTTCCGTGCTTAACGGCGCATTCGCAGTATACCGCAACACCAAGGATCCAAGATACCTGGAAACAGCTCAGAAAGCAGCACACTATTTCCTTTCTAATATTCCGGAGGACGGCATTGTTCCTTGGTGATTACTAGCCCAGCGTTGTGGTTTTCAATGCGCTCAACTAACGACCTGCAGGGATTTTAGTGCTCCTGTTCCACGGCCCGCAGATTCCTCTGCTGCCACCATCGCGGCAAATGGCTTCTTGATGTTGGCTCGGCTTGAAACGAATGCATCCAAATTCTGGATCAATGCTGCCATGCATGTAAGTAGTTTGGTCGTTATATTTACTTCAATTTGGTTTGACTTTGCCGAGGTTCTTAATCGCATGGTTTCAATGGCATGGCACTCGTCCTGGCAAAGTTTGTTGGCGAACGGAACCGTTAACAAACCAGAAAACAACTATATGACAGGGACGATTTATGGCGGGTACTCTTTCCTTATCTATTCCGGTTTGGCTTGACAGACGCACAGGTGATTACTACTTCATCCGGGCTGGCAACGAAATGTTGTCAATGAAGCTGGTAGGATGCTAACTGCGCCGCTAGTCGTCAATGTTGTTCTACCACTTTATTTAGGTACTATCGATGTGTGACAAAAATGTGAAGCGTCTCGATGCGCCTAAGAACCGTAATTAAGGCGGAAAATATCATTGAACCTTTGAGTAGAAGTCGGATCAGTTGCCTTTCTTGGCTGCCGTGTGAAATAACTGACACATAGTAGCTGTCTCCTTCAGGTATTAGTTGGAAGACTTGACTGAATTGGAGTGGATTGTCTCCGTCGTCGACCTGTAGACGGACAGCCATAAATCATGCCGCTAGAGGAAAGACATTGCACCTGCCTTCAAGAGACCAGTAACGTTGACTATGAGACTTGCGACGGTTGGAGATGACGGCTGTGCATCGAGAGTGGTTATTTTGTGCACCACTTTTTGAAACGGCAAAGTCTTGGATAACCGTTCAGCAAAGCGTATCACCCGTGATCACAAACGCTTACAGAGAGTTTCGCTATAATGCTAGCAGTGCCCTGGAATGGTGCGCCTTCAAAGGTCAGCATTGAGGAGTCGCGCTAGATAACAATTAATGAAATCGCGTGCAATCAAGCAAAGATAACCCACGTATAGAGAGGCGAGGTTAGTGCGATTCGTGTCAAAAGTAGAGTAATAAAAATCAACGAATTGTTTAGCAATTGAGTTGATGTCCGCCATGGTGAAGGACGAGAGAGGCTGAGAGTGTTAAGTGATAATCTGTATCAATTACGTGATTTCAATTATTTAACCCACCATTATGTCCCAGACCCCCACAGAGCAGACGCGTCCGCCCATGAGGCGGAAGTCCTCTGCCCAGAACCTTCTTTCATCCTTTAAATCCGGAAGCCCTTCCCTGCCAGCTGCAGTCGGTTCCGGAAGCCTTTCGTCAACGACCGGTTTCGCTGTGGCCGCTGCCGTTGTTCAGCAATCCGCACCGCCAGTATCAACGCCTCTTCCTAGGGATTGGGACGCCCAATCATTGCACTCGGATGGAGTGTCCAACTCTCTGGCTGGTGCAGGTAGTCCTGCCCTCGCACAGGGGACTTCTATAGATATTCTGAGAGACTTGGTTCATAAACGCATCATCACTTTGACATACATCAGAAGCGTGCATGAAGGGTATTTCTCCGTTTGCATCCCCTCGAGGAAGTACTTATGCTGTTGCAGACGCAGTCATTGGTTTCACACAATTATGGTTACACGCGCAGACTTGGACAAAGCTTTTAACAATCACGACATGAAGAAAAGGTTGCGGCCAGATCAAATGACTACTTTCACGCTGTTCATCTTGCCGTTAGGTCCCTACGCTATGCTATACTCGGCATGTCATTGTCAAACTTGTTGGACATGAACTCTCCTCAAGATCTCTTACGCGGTCTTACGAATATAATGAATGAGTTTGATCAATCAAAAGAAGATAATGACAAGTCAAAAATGGTGTGTAATACTAACATAATGTGGGAGTCAGGTAATCGAGCAAAGGTCAGCGCTCGACTAAGCGCTTTATTTGGAAAAATGCGAGGCATTCTGAGGGAGGCTCAGACGGAACATATCTAATGTCAACTCATATAGTATGGGGTTTGATTGACGACGTCTGTGCATGGTCTAATTTTCTTCCAAGCCCTTTCCGCTGGATTACCACGAAACGCTTTTTTCTCTTCTCGATGTCATCTCCGAGGTGTACAACAAGATTTCCAAATTGCTCGGTCCTTCGCCGTTTCCCCAATCACAGCATTACATGGGACCATTAGGCCCTCTGTCACCACATCCTGGAGTATCATATCTATTCTCAGAAAGCTCAAACGTCCAGAATCAAAGTGCCAACGTTAATCAAGGGGAGTCCGACGCCTGTGGCAGTCTGTGGGGAATAGCAAATTCGTCGAATATCGGTGCCGGTCCAACTGGCATTGCCCTGTCCAGTTACAATTTAAGCAACTGGTCTGGCACTTGGGGTGACATTTTTATCAAGGCTGACAACAAAATTAAAGTATGTAATTATTATCTCATCAATGTCGTTCTCTAAAGAAAGCGTGCGGCAGAAAATAACAACGAGTTTATTAAAAGAGCTGGATCAGCTAGCAAGAAACGGCATTAAGGACGAACTATCTTCTTTGGACCCATTGTTACGCAATCTGACTTCCTTCGACGACGGTCCTGCAATAGCGAACGAATAAATTTGGTCTCAATTTAGAGGCTGTTTAAAGATCCGAATATGCGGGCAGTGTGAAGCCCTATCCTGCCTCATCACCTTATTGGCTTCCGCAAAAAGTCCTTGCGGTGCATATTCACTACCGGCTCATATGGGTTGAAGCATTGGCATCTTGACATCTTGGGTCTTATGTAGTTATGAATGCATTCACGATATTAACGTCGTGTCTAATACTTATGCCTAACGCACAGTATGGTACTAAACCAAATACTAAAAGCGGATGTATTACATAATTAAATGAGTCATGATTGTGTCGGAGTTTGAAAGCTGAATATATATAAGGCCATCTAGCTGTGTCGTTGCCCCCCCCACCTCTTCGCCAACTTATTTTCCCACGCTTAGTTAATTTTCTACCACCATGTCCTTCGCCCTTCCCGCTCGTCAAGTTACCTTTGGCCGATCAAACGCTCAACAAACCCAACCGTACCAGCCACCACAGGCGCAGGTTGCTCAGCATGGTCTTGCATTACCCAGCAGTAATCCTTACTTGTCCCAGCCATCGAATTCCGGCCTTGCACTCCCTGGGCCATCGCCTATATCCCAGCCACATTCACAAAGTCAGCCACAGTCCCAACCTCCATCCCAACAACCCTTATCCCAACAACCCTTGCCAAAGGCGTCTCCTACCCCGGCCAATGGCACTGCAGCTGCTGGACCCTCTAATTCGAATTCTGCTACCGCACCTGTTCCGTCAACGCCGGTTCCACTTACTTTGGAACAACAGCATATCACCGCTGTCGAGGGCATTGTACCTACGCTTCAAAATATCGTCGCGACCGTGAACCTTGATTGCAGACTTGATTTGAAGACGATTGCTTTGCATGCGCGCAATGCTGAATATAACCCAAAGGTCTGTATGGGGTTGTTCAGATGATGTCAGGCTTTCGAACTGCTGGTTTCGCGTCCCTGCAGCGTTTCGCAGCCGTTATCATGAGAATACGTGATCCGAAAACGACAGCTCTGATTTTCGCATCGGGCAAGATGGTTGTCACGGGTGCCAAATCTGAAGATGATTCACGGCTTGCTTCACGGAAGTACGCTAGGATAGTACAAAAGCTGGGATTCGATGCAAAATTTTCCGAATTTAAGATTCAAAACATAGTGGGAAGTTGTGATGTGAAATTCCCCATACGATTGGAAGGCCTTGCGTACAGCCATGGTCAATTCAGTAGCTACGAGCCAGAGGTGAGCGACTCTTTCTAGCAGTTATCGAAGTTTGATGCTTATTTCTGTAGCTATTCCCTGGCTTGATATATCGCATGATTAAACCCAAAGTAGTCCTGCTGATTTTCGTATCGGGGAAGATAGTCTTAACGGGCGCGAAGGTAATACACTTTTCTGATAATTTTGTCCCCGCTGTGCATCCTTTGTTGGTCGATGGATTTTGTTTTCGGTTTCCTTCATAATGCTGACATTCTTCTCCTTTGACCATAGGTCAGAGAGGAGATTTACACGGCATTTAACACAATTTATACTGTCTTGTGCGAGTTCCGCAAACCGTAATGGGTTGTATTGAATTGCTCGCCTGGATGAAACCTTGCCGCTCGTCGGTTCTGGTATCAAAAGGAACTTGTTGAGAAGAAGAGGTGACAATGTAGAGACCAGTCTTCTATCTCACAGCGTACGATTCCCGTTTCATTTCTTTGAGATAACCATAACATTATTAGAATCATGTATCAATTACATTCATCCAGTACAAATACATTCATTTTTAGTTGGTAGGCTAACCAGAGAAACGTGAGATGATCCATTTCTCAGCGTGTGCGGTAAGGTTGCCTCACGTCCACGTCATGCATACCATCGAGAAACTTTTCGGGCGCGCATGCCGGTTGTTAACAGACCCAAAGCTGTTTTGGACTCTCGCCTTCCTGGTCATTTTCGCGGACGCCGTCTTGACGAAACTAATTATCGATTTTATCCCTTGTCAGTCTGGTGACAATCTTCATGGCAGTTCGTACTGACACCATTCCCAGATACAGAGATAGATTGGGACACATATATGGTGCAGGTAGAATTATACATCAAGGGAGAAAGAGACTATTCAAAGTTAACGGGACCAACAGGACCACTGGTGTGAGTTAATATCAGTTACGAAAGCTAGCATTATCGACCGCGAGTGTTTTTGCAGTTACCCCGCTGGACATGTTCGCATTCATGAATTGTTATACAAGATCACCGACTCTGGTCGCAACATGAAAGTCGCGCAAAACATATATGGACTGCTTTACATCGTGTCTCTGCTTTTGTCTTGCGCCATTTACCGCAGTGCCGGTCTCCCGAATTGGATTGTTCTTCTCCTACCGCTAAGCAAACGATTGCATTCTATATTTGTATTGAGGCTATTCAACGATTGCTGGGCTGTCGTCCTTGGTCAGGTGGCAATTCTGATGTTTCAAGCTGGTCTTGATGATACGGGCGTCTTGCTCTATAGGTATGTAAGCCAATGCGCTCCGTGCCTGACATTCTTAGAAACTTGTAGTGCAGCACTTTCTGTGAAGATGTCAATCCTTCTCTATCTCCCTGGGTTGCTCGTCATTCTATTCAAGCGTAGAGGGCTTGGTTCAACACTCCGCTATATTTTAACCATTGTTGCGGTTCAGGTATCGTTGGCTTCGAGTTTCTTGCAACATGATGCTTGGGCGTATCTACGATCAGCATTCGATTTTGGACGAGTGTTTCTGTATAAGTGGACGGTAAATTGGAGGTTTCTTGATGAAGATGTATTTCTCAGTCGTCAATGGGCCATGAGTCTTCTAATCGGTCATGCATCTACGTTGATCCTGTTTGGACTTTTCAAGTGGTGTAATGCAGACGGCGGCGTGTTTCAAGTCCTAAACCGTGGTCTCCGTCGACCATTATCACCAGCTGGTTTGACACCGTTAACAAAAGACGGTATGTTTATTTTCTCATGCAGACAAGGTATCGGCTTAAGAGAACTAGACGTCGCGACGATACTCTTCACTTCAAACTTAGTTGGTATACTGTTCGCGCGTTCTTTGCATTACCAGTTCTATTCTTGGTATGCTCACCAGATACCCTACTTGGCGTGGAAGACAAATTTTCCTCTGTTATTCAGGTAACCCTAAAAATTATCGTGACCGGACCCAACATATAGTGTTGACCTAGATTGGCTCTATTGGTCGCTCTCGAATATGTATGGAACAGGTACCCGTCCACTCCGACATCGTCTAGTCTGCTTTTACTGGCAAATGCGTCAATGGTGGCTGGTTTGTACTTTGGGTGAAGATGCATGTATGATGTAGTAGGCTGTCGATATCAGTATGTCAGCGAGTAATTGACAAAAAATCGTCTATTGTGAATTTAGAGACCCGACTATTTTCCCCAGCGATGGATGGGTGTGCCCATACGACCGACTGTCTTCTGAGCACGAGGGTTCAGTACATTCACGATCCAGTTTTCGGAAGGGGATAGATATACTGCATCAGTGACATAAATCTTATGTTCACAGTTTTCACACGGTCTATGGCATCTGCAAATGCAAAACAGCAAGTACTTGTAACCTACTCGGCACCTCCAGCCTTTTTGGCTTCAGGAAGCTGGAAGCAAATACAGGCATCACTTCAAGCTCAGCTTCCTCTGCGAAACATCCATTGGAGAAGTAGCAGCTATTCAGTTTTAAGGACGATACAAGAGTTAGAATTCACGCTGGTTCCGCTCAATGCTGCACGAGACGAGTTTACTTCTCAAATACCTGTCACGATACTGGAAAAGCCATTGCTAAATATATACATTATTACTTGTGAAGTAAGTGATAAGAGCCTTGTTTGCTTTGTCTCACTGGTCTTTTTGAAGGACACAGATGTGGATGCTTACCGACTTGTCCACAAGAAACAAGTTAAAGATTGGCTTAACTCTGTTATACCAAGAAAAAACCAAGAGTGGTTGTTACTCCATCTCGTGAAGCACGACGCTCGGGCGCCCGGTGGAAAACTATTTCAGCTGAAAGGTTCCGTGCTAGAGAGAATGAGAGCTGATTTCAACACCGATAGGCGAGATCGGTTAGTACTATAACGTTGTCTAACCTCTGTTACTCACATACGATCTGAGTAGTTGTGTTCAGATAATCTGGGCGCCGGGAAGTGAGGGCAATGCGGCAATATGGGCCGAATTCTTGAACAAAATTAAGGAGGGCTTAGTGTATGCTTTTGACTCTGCTATTTCTCAGAGAGAAGAAGAGGTCAAACGTTCGGAAAGTCAACGCCAAATGCCTGGATGGAATTTTTGTACATTCTTCATCCTCAAAGTAACATTCATGCCAAATCCCTATCCACTAAAATAATTCAAGTATAGGAAAGTTTATCGAACTCTTTCGAAGGAATGAATCTATTCGAAGAGGCGTTGTTGCATTATGACGAATTGGAAGAAACATTTACGCATGTCTTGAAGGAGAAAAATCTTTCATGGTTCGGAAGTTTGATCGCACCTCATCAAACGGATGATACTTCCCCATTGCTATCAAACACTAAGAAACCTTATCGCGACCTGATACTAGCGAACAACATATCTGTGTTCGATCTACGTATTTATCTCTTGGCACGCCGCTGTGAGCTTCTAGCCATGTTAGGGAGAGTGACGGAAGCTGCTTGGAAGGCCAAATCATTTTTAGTTAGCTTTGCAAGGCAATTGCGCAGAATAGAGGTGAGAGCCGTTTGTCCATACTATATACACTTATGACCTTCGACTGATTATAGACAGAATACGTTGCCAAATTTCTTCATAGAGTCATGGTTATACAATTCTGCTCTGAGCATCGTTGATCAATGCGACGAGTGGATACTTGCAAGTGAGACTGATGAATCCCAGCTATCAGGTTACTATGCTGTTAAGGGTGAATTATTGGAGCTTGCGCAAATACAGGTATCTTATTTGATGAGGATTCATGAATTACTGGAGCCTAATTAACAAACTTATTAGCTCAATTTAATCGGTACCAGCGTGAACCATCTGCCTTCACGCTTGCCGTTTCTTATAGGACTCCGAGGCAGTTTCATCGATTCTACTCAGTCTATCAATAATTCGGACATCCTTCAATGTATCAATGATCAAGAGTTCTTCTATGATTTGTATACTGGAATCACAAACCGCGCTATTGAAATGTACGCTCGGTCAAAGCGGCGGAAGTTCGCATTAAAGCTTCACGAGAGTTTGGCGGCGTTGGACGTGTAAGTTCGATCTTGTATGGAATAAGATCGATTCAATGCTTTAATGTAGACATCGCAGACGTCTTGCAACGGCTCTTGCTACGTATTCTTCTCTTCCAGCACACTACGCTCCGCACATGTGGTTGTCCTTGGAATCATTCACGTTATTGCAAGCACTCCTTATCCATGCAGACTTGCAGAAGACGAAGGATGCAGAATGGATTCACATTCTCCTCGATTTTTTGAAGACCACGGTTGAATGCTCAGAAATTGATTCATTAATCAGCGAAACCAACAGGATTGAACACATCTCTTCCCTACTCCAATCCCTCAGAACTATTTCATCTACATTAGAAACAGGTAAGTTCGTACCCTCCATTAAGCATTCGCTCATCTGGCTCTACAAGACTTGCCACATCCAGGCCACCCCGCTCTCGCCATCACAATCAAGGACAACGTCATTCTGGCTGGCTCGTCAGATGGCAGTCTTCTCGATATTGTTGTTCATAATCGTCTTCCTTGTGTATGGTCTAGCCAATGCTGTTGCGTTATCCATGATTCTGACATGAAATGGCTCAGGGTGTACCAGCTGATGAAGTGTCAGTTTATGCGTCTGGAAGAGACGGTGAAAGCTTGTTATTCTCTGCCGAAGTCAACGAACTGGCTACCGGTAAAGCGATGATAACCCTATTCTGTCCCGTAAGTAGTTTAATGAGGCCTAGAGTCTATCTAAGGTTCGTGATAATCAGGTTTCATGCGCGGGGACATATGTGCTTGACTTGTGTCAAGTAAGGATTGGACGCTTGTCGTTCCAGTGGTCGTATAGGAGACAGGGCCACGGGTCTGCATGCTTCACAGATGCCTGTTCTAATCCATGTGCCCTCGGACCCTCTTGCTCTTGATATTCAAATCCGCCAACCTTCACACAGTAAGATGAATAACAGGGTTACCTTACGTTGGGATTAACGAATTTGGATCACCAGTCAAACTTGATCACCCTCCATCATTGCTGGCCATCATTTCAACAGGCCGAAACAACATGTCACACATCGTATTAAAGCTAGCGGCGGCGGGGCTAAGCTTTCAATGGCAAAATACAACCATCTTGGAAGGTTTTTCGTCATATATTATTCCGTGATTGCCTTAACTAACGAATATGCATATAGGACAAGCTACATCCGCGTTCAGTAGAGAACGGTGTCGCATACACAGGTGTAGCAGCTGATAGTACTCTCGTGCTTCATGTGCCATATATTGGGAACTCACTTTCCCATGTCCTGGTTGGTTCCTGAACATATATCAAATCTCTACCTAAATTATGTACAGAAAATCGCTGTCGATTTGAGTTACGTCACAACATCTGAACCCAACGTAGCCAGGGAGTTGCATACGACACGCATGCTGACGACTGCGTTACCGTTCTCGGTGAACGTGGAAGATTTTTTCCGTGGCAAAAGGTGGATATGTCTCAATGCCAGATTTACCGCCCGCTGATTGTAGCTTACAGCCTCAGTCAGCAAATTCACAATTTCTGCTGCAACTCATCAACATGTCCGGATAGCCTCAATAAGTCTAGAAGTACCCCCGAACCTTCCCAAGCTCAGAGTCACTTCTTGCCCGATAGATCAGAGTGTCATGGCATGTGGAAACTTTGGGACGTGCACAGGTTCTAATATAGGTCATGTTAGACTGTCAGACCAACGGAGCCAATCCATTCGTTATTTCGTTTGGACTGCGAGGAGGGCCCAGGTTCGTATTGCACAGGTTTTTGCTCGGTGTGGCTGATGCAAGACATGCAGTTCGCGAACCATTAAATCTTGTGGTGCAGTATCGTATGTTGCGCGAAGGTAACCTTTGCATATAGGGGTGGAACTTACAGACTGAAATTGACCAGAGGTTGAAGAGTTGGTTCAACGTTCAGTACAGGAGTCCTTTGAGACCGCGTCAACTGCCTCGTTCCCCGGCGATTGCGTAACATTAGCGAAGCAACTGATTGAAATTCTAGAGGACGATGCTAGCTGGGTAGAGCTATATGAATTAACGGGGGAACTCGTCGTCCCGAACTTTAACGATGAATGCAATAATCCTTTGCTTGAATTGGTAAAGAAGGTACACACATCCGCCTGGACGCTAACCCAGGGCTCATAAACCTGTAGAGTTTGCAAGAACACCAGCATCCTCTCAAGCCACATGGCGCTTGGAGAACAATGAAGATTCCTGTTGACATACCACGGATGCATGTAAGATTCATTTTCTTGTGAGCATAATGACGATGACGGTTTCTGAGGTTGTTGCTGCTGTTTCTATGAAAGTAAAATACGACTCGGCAACGGGATACGCTGGTCAGCGGACTCTGTATGCTGGACAGCCTATTGCTGCGAGCCTCTCCATCCATACGTCATTCCATTGGGGTATTGAAAAACGCCAGGAGTATGCAATGCGATTTGATATTGAAGAGCTCGTCAAAGATTGGCTCATAAGCGGCCACAAACGAGGTGATTTTATTGCTAAGGTACGTACAGAGTTGCTGCTACAGACAGCGTTTTATAGTGACTATAGGATGGGAAGACGTTTAATATACCGCTAACGCTGATAGCTTTGCATCACGGTGAACTCCTGTTACCCAGGATCACCGTGAGTGCGCTCCCAGTCTCTTCTGGTATCCCAAACGTCGATACATATCAGGATCACAGTGCAGAGAAAGTACTTGTGCTACCACGTGGAGGGAAAAACACTTTCGTCGTCGGGATGGGAACGAGTCGCGTTAGTTGACCTCGCGTAGGATAGGCGTAGTCGGCAATCCGGCCCATGAGAAAAGTACCTTGCTTACATCATTTGGACAAGATTAAGATATGATTTGATCGAACTTACGACCATGCCAAGTGCTCGAGTCATCAACTTTGGTGCTGGACCATCGAGTCTCCCGGAACAAATTTTAGAGCGGACGACGAAGGCATTATTCAACTTCAATGACACAGGGATTGGAATAGCAGAAATTTCGCATAGGTCAAAAGAATTTGGTGCCTATCTCGCCCATTGCGAGGACTTGATACGGGAACAGTTAGATGTGCCTCTCACTCATAAAATACTCTTTACCCAGGGTGGGGGCTGTGGTCAATTCTCCGCCGTCGTACTCAATATGCTCGCACGACATCGATTGCTATTCCCTAACCTGGAGGACGAGCAGAGGATGATGGACTATGTTATCACCGGATCCTGGAGTAATTCTGCGGTGGAAGAAGCGAAAAGGCTGGGAGGTGGTAAAATCCACGTCGCAGTGGATGCTCGTGCCTATTCCAAGGATGGAAGATTCGATAATATCCCTCCTCACGAAGTATACAGCTTCTCTAGAGATCCGGCACTGATTCATTACTGCGAGAATGAAACTGTGAACGGCGTCCAATTCGCAAAGGGCGAAAATTCTCCTACGTCATTTCCATTCCATCTTTTACCGAAGGACAAGTTACTTCCCTTGGTTGGCGACTACTCCTCCTCCTTCATGTCACGTCGCATTCCCCGTCTAGCAGACCATGCTATCATTTTTGCTGGCGCCCAAAAAAATATTGGACCCGCAGGATTAACTATCCTCATCGTGCGGCAAGATTGCATTGTCGACGTCGATGCCGCCTGCGGCATTTGGCGCAACACCGGTTCCGGTGACTATGTCTTACAAGGCTCTTGCAGACAAGAAAAGCCTGTATAACACGCCACCAGTATTGTCCATATACATGTCAGGGTTAGTCCTCGAACGCAGTAAGGAGTTGGGTGGCATAGACTACTACGAAGCCGTCAATCAAAGAAAGGCGAATAAAGTATATGATGCTCTTGGAGAGGGGGAGAAGAGGGGGCGTTTTTAGGACTCTGGTAAACGTGGGTTCTGGTAGCTTGATGAACATCGTCTTTGAAATCCTCGGAGAGGGTGCCGAGGCGAGATTTTTAGAAAAAGCAGAAGTGCTTGGCATGAAGGGACTAAAAGGCCACAGGTAGTCGTAATCTGCATTTTTTCTTATTGTATACTGATCCCTCTATAGGTCTGTCGGAGGTATGCATCAAGCAACTAATGGTAAATTTACCTAATCCTTTTCCAGGTATACGTGTATCGCTATACAATGCTGTGACAGAAGAACAAACGGACAAGCTTGTCTCTTACATGAGAGAGTTTGTCGCACAAGAGAACAGGATGTCATAGTAATTAGATTGGTAGAGAAAGTTTTCATAGTTTCACTATGAATGAATAAACGAAGGGACCGAAATATTCTTGCAGGAGAGCATTAATACAGAAAGATAATGAATCTGGTAGACAAGCTCGTCTATGCACAACATTAATAATGTGATGTCGTACTAGTTAGCGATGTCAAATGTTATGTTGGATCCCAAAGTTCAACGTTCGGATCTATCGAAACGTACGTGACGCGTGACATAGCCAGTCGAACCCCGATTGCAGCAATAAAATACAACTTCGCTTGAATAGATATATCAAAGGTAACTTTTTGTATTAATGCTATGCTACAGCATTCCTAGTCAATCTCCTCCATAGCGGAAGTCGACGCTGCCTCTGTGGCGACTGGCTCCTCAGTGGGCGGTGCTGGCGCAGCCTCTTCTTCATCTACGTCAAGACCCAAAGCGATCATACGGTAGATTCGTTTAGCAAAAGAGGACGGCTCCTCCAATGCGAAGCCTGACGTGAGGAGGGCTGTTTCGTAAAGCAGGTAAGTAAGATCGCGAACTGATTTGTCAGCCTTGTCTTCTGCGACCTTCTTCTTGAGCTCCTTCACAATAGCGTTTTGAGGATTGAGCTCGAGTGTCTTTTTCGATGCCATATACGACTGACATCGAAGTGTCGCGAAGAGCTTGCGCTTTCATAATCCGTTCCTGCATTACATTTAAGTGAATCAGTTATGCAAATCCTGATGTAGCACATACCATGTTTGAGGACCATCCGAATTGCCCAGTGACCAATACGCACGGTGAATCAGATATGCGATTCGAAACAACAACTTTCTCAACCTTGTCTCCAAGGGAGTCCTTGACCACACTGCACAGATCGTTATAAGCGGCAGCTTCCGCTTCGCGGTCTTTTTTCTCTTCCTCAGTTTCCTCTAATTCTAGACCCTCCTTGGACACGCAAACAAGTTTCTTGCCCTCGAATTCCTTCAACTGACTGATGGCGTATTCGTCGATCGGATCCACAAGCAGAAGAACTTCGAAACCTTTCTTCTTAAGGACCTCAAGGAACGGCGAATCGCGCACAGCCGCGAGAGACTCTCCAGTCAAATAGTAGATCGATTTCTGTACCTCCGGCATACGGGTAATGTAATCTATGATGATCGTTGTTGCTCGCGTACTGAATTATGACGGTTGACTGACCTTTCAGTGAAGTTTGGTCATCAACTGATTTGGTCGAGTAGAACCGTAAATATTCCGCCAATTTACTACGATTCTGCGAGTCTTCATGGATACCCAGCTTGATGTTCTTTCCGAAAGCCTCGTAGAATTTATTGAAGTTATCTTTGTCCTCTGCAATTTCGCTGAATAAATCTAGACATTTTCTGACGACGTTTTTGCGAATAACTTTAAGAATCTTATTTTGTTGAAGCGTTTCACGTGAGATGTTGAGTGGTAGGTCTTCAGAATCGACGATACCCTTGATGAAATTAAGGTATTCGGGAATAATGTCCTCGCAGTCGTCCATAATGAAGACTCGGCGGACGTAGAGTTTAATGTTGTTGCGCTTCTTCTTGGACTCGAAAAGATCAAACGGCGCGCTGATCAAGCGATGAGGAGCATATTCATGAATTATTTCATTACACACCGTCTGGGAACGAAGAGAATGGCCTTAAATTCAAGCTGGCCCTCCACAGAGAAGTGTTTCACTGCGAGATGGTCTTCCCAATCGTTTGTCAAACTCTTGTAGAATGAGGCATACTCCTCAGTCGCGATGTCGCTGGGGTTGCGAGTCCAGATAGGCTTCGTCTTGTTAAGTTCTTCATTAACGACCTCCTTCTCCTTTATTTTCTTGGTCTTTTTCTCCTTGGTCTTATCCTCTTCATCCTCGACCTCTTCAATCTTCGGCTTGTCTTCTTCGGTGACTTCTTCCTCATCTTCAACTTCCTGCGGCATAATCAGAAACAGTTACGAACCGGGCACGCATTAACCAACCTTTTCAACTTCTTTCGTCACAGCTAATTGAATGGGATAAGAGATGAATTCGGAATGCTTCTTGACAGTTTCTTTAATCCTCTTCTCTTCGAGATATTCTAGCTGGTCTTCCTTTAAGAAAAGGCGGATCTCCGTGCCACGACCAAGGGGAGGGTTGACTTGGTCAAGGGTGATCGTAAATGTACCACCAGCGGCCGACTCCCAAATATACTGTTCGTCATCGTTATGCTTTGTAATGACCTGAACCCGTTCGGCGACGAGATAAGCAGAGTAGAAACCGACACCGAATTGGCCGATCATGGAGATATCTGCGCCAGAATTAAGAGCCTCCATGAAACCCTAAATCACGGTACGTGAGTGACGCATAAAATAGATTACTCGTACGATACCCACCTTTGTACCAGATTTTGCAATGGTACCGAGGTTGTTGACAAGATCAGATTTAGTCATACCAATGCCCGTATCGCGGATCGTAAGAACTTTGTTTTCCTTGTCAGGAGTGATGCGAATATTCAATTCCTTCTCAGTTTCAAGAACCGAAGGATTGGTGAGGGAAGCGTAGCGAATTTTGTCCAGAGCATCGGAGCAGTTGGAGATGAGTTCACGCAGAAAAATCTCCTTGTTCGAGTAAAACGTGTCTGTGCGCACGCATTGACTAGCATAACTCGTAGGCGCACAGAAACTTACTGATAATGAGGTCGAGCAGCTGGCTGATTTCAGCCTGGAATCCGAAGCTCTCAGATTGGGCCATCGTACGGCGAGGCTAACACTGGGTTAGATAGCGGTACAATGACGACCAGGCAACCTCACATATGACAGCAGGTGTAGGTATGGGAAGAAGGGAAATGGGACTGAAGAAAACGTATACAGTGTTGTCCTTTTGTACTGGCATAATTTCGTTCTCGAAAAATCTGAAACTTACCACTTAAGGAAGAACGTCGCGAACTTTCTCGAACGACAACCCTAACTTCGCAGTGGATTGGCTAAGTACGTATTCTAGCTACCCTCCAGATGTACCTCAACCACTGCTCTCAACTCCTCATTGTCATTTCGGAGCCCATGGTTTTCGTCTCGCAATTTTTGATTCGCCTTTGTCAGCGTTGCTCTTTCGGTCGCAATAGATGCGATTTCTTGCTCGAGTGGATGCCGAAGGGAATCTGTCTTGCGCCGCATCTGCGATAAGCGTGCTTCCAACGTCTGTATTTGTCGTCGATACGCGCTTTGCCTTGCGTCAATATAAATGTAATACATTTGCCATTAGCATACCGAATTTGTGCGTCCATTTCAACCTGTGTTTTTTCATAACTTTCCAGACGCAACTCCATCACCTTAAAGTGGCTTTGCATAATAGTCATTTGTTCTCCGCGCTCGTTGAATCGTGCAAAGTCCTCGTCCCTGCAGTAACAACATTAGAGAAAAATTCCTCCGATCCTCATGAAACAACCATAATCGTTGCATTTGCATATGCTGGTCAAGCTGTCGTTCATAATCATGTAGTCGATCTATTTTGTGCTGGTTTTCTTTCCTCCACGTTTCCAACTCAAATACGTTTTTATTGGCTTCTTCCAATAATTTCTCCTGAGCTTCTAGGAGTGACTAGAAACTTATCAACCATGTGACACAGAGCAGAGATGAGGTACATACTCTATTGTCTTTCTGAGCACGACGAAGCGAAGCTGCCTCGGTCATCCAAGACTTCTTCTCCTCGCGTAGCTCTTTCAACTTCTTCTGCAATTCAGTGTTCCAGTCGGCATACTTGTTCTTAGTAGAAGATGCTTGAACTTTATGTTCTCGAAGTTCACTTTCCAACCGTACAACCTGTGCGCGGTATTTTCGTAGTTTATTGTACTGATAGATGGATTGTATTCACGTGTTCCTAGTGAGAAAAAGCAAACTTACCAATCCTTGCCTTTCTGCTTCGGCAGATTTGACAAGAGAACGGTCTTGATAAAGACGGCCAATATGACTGATATTCTCTCTTGAAAGCCACAGTTCGAAGCTAAGTTCGTTACGCAACAGCAGTACCTCTCGCTGCAGCCTTGTCACTTCCTGTTGTACATGAGTTGGCACGTTTTGATCTTTTGATTCCATTGGAGAAGCAGATCGAATCGAATCCCTCGATTGCGGCATCGACACCAGGGGGTGCAGGGATTGAGACCGCTGAGGAATAAATTTCTGGAATCCCAAGTTAGGATTCCATTTCGATGCAACTGAAGCGTTAACCATCTCCTGCAACGAGACAGAGGCTTTGCCAGATGACACATCAGGAGGGACAACTTTCGTCGTAGGTTCACCAGTGACACTGTCGCTATCAGGGAGACGCTGTGACTTTGCTTCCGCAAGTTCTGCCTGAGGCTCATTCGCGCCTAAGGCATGGTTGCGCACGTCTAACATGACAGCTTCAGTGACGATCCGAGCAACAGAAAATTGAGACCAGAACTCTAATCCTTCCGATTCCGAGGTTGCGTTTTGCCAAATCAACGCAGGATGGCAAATGTGCTCACGCAATAAATGCTATACCTGAACAATGAGCTGTAAACATCTTCAAAACTTTCTAATTCTTACCTCACTGCGGGAACGTATTTCCACATGATCTAATGCTTGTTCCCAACTTTCCACCCAAGGGCTGCGCATACCACTATCTTGAAGATATTTGACCGGACTATTGAGGAACCTCAGCATGTTTGCCGGATATAGATAGTACAGTATGGTAAAATACGATCGCGGCGATGGCGGTATGGGTGACATCACATTGAATTCCAGGCGTTCCCAATTCCACTTTGGGTCCGGCCGAAGAACGGGATTCATTTCATTTTCCAATTCACGTTCAAGGTCCACATCTGGAGCTTCATCGGCAGGGACTTCAACATTTGTTGGATGCCGTTCTTTCCAACACATTAATCTTGCTAATATAGCCATTAACATTGGAAGGAATACTCTTAACTCGGCGCGGGCATTGACAACGAGCACGGGCAGCATCTTCACTACGACGGTCAATGCTGCAAAGCAAACCGTCGGGGAATTGTCCAACAATAAGGAAATCAGTAGACGCTCCATTAGCGGGTGCTTGACCATTATGGGTGCTGAAGTCGCAAAAGATGACGACGATGAAGAAATGTTTAAGAGCATGAACAATTGCAGACGCGATGACGGGTCAAAGAAGAGATCGTGCACTTCTGTCAAGAATTCCTAAATGGAATTCAAAGTTTGCCTTTGCAAAGATCCAAGTTGACACACCTGAGGAGTCTCATTTCCAAATTGTACTAGAATTTCTTCCAAATTCATTTGCCAATGGGTTCGCCGATCCCTTTGATCGAGATCTTGCCCAACGTGCCCCAGCACATTATCTCCCAGTTCGTTGTTTGCATCGAGTAGATAAAGCTTAAAGAGCCGGCGTCGAAAATCACGTATCTGCTGAACGAAGTTCTCCTCCGTTATCTTCAGAGTAGTTATTACAAGCTCCTTCGCATAATTGACTGCTGTTGTCCCGAGCTTTGGTTCCCGAAGAGCTGGCCGAAGAACGAGTTCCCACCAATAAGTTACAGAAGTTGGGGCCAGGAATGGTTGGATATGGAACAATACGACGAGAAATACTTCTAACTGGAAAACAGACGAAGAATCAACGATTTCCCCATAAACGACTTGCAATTGTTCCTCCAAACTCGATATCAAATTGTGGGAATCTGGTGAGGATGAACATTCAGCGACATAATTTTCCGTCGCGCTCTCGATGTCCTGTAATGTTGGTGCCTCAGGAGCATTCTCTGAGGCCAAACGCAAGGCACGAATCAGATCAAGCATGGGAGGACAATGGCCAATGATTTGGTCCGAAGGTCGATGCCAAGCAACCATCACTAAGGCCAAACTCAGAACCTTGCTCGCCATCGCTGTCGACGTTGAGCTTGAAGTCTAGCAGTTGATACAGCGTACAAAGTAAGTCTGTTCAATCCTTTTCTTGTCCATGTCTCTGTGATATGTGGGCCTGCCACGTTGTTTCATGGAGACGATGGATTGCAAGCGTTGGAACAGGATGTAGTCTGATGCATTATCCACAGATGTCTGCACACATCGAAGAAGTGCATTCTGATCATTCCGAACACGAACACGAACACGAACATGACGAACACAATCACGAACACGAGGAAGATCCAACATCAACTTCAGCTCTTGAAAAAATTCAATCGCGTGCCGAACGAAAGGCTAGAAAAGCTTTACTTGCTCTAGGCTTGAAGAAGGTTCCTGGGATTACTCGTGTCACTCTACGAAGACCGAAAAACGTACGTTGAAAAGTTGACATCCTGATCTTGTCTTAGGTGTT
This sequence comes from Amanita molliuscula, assembly GCA_023014405.1. Lineage (NCBI taxonomy): Eukaryota > Fungi > Basidiomycota > Agaricomycetes > Agaricales > Amanitaceae > Amanita > Amanita molliuscula. Next base: position 839,843 of record JAEBUP010000001.1, read on the forward strand.
TTTAGATACTATTTGTTCTGGCTTCGCCTGATGTGTACAAGTCATCAAATAGCGATTGTTACATCGTTTTTGGAGAGGCAAAGGTGGTTATGTGCGCCTTGAAAATGATTTCATGTTAACATTATTCGATCAAGATTGAAGACATGAATTCTCAAGCGCAGTTGTCTGCTGCTCAACAGCTTGCAACAAGCGGCGGTACTGGTATTGCAAACCTCGGAGACACAGGAACGGGACGTACGGGCGATGAGGATAAAACACCAGAGCTGGAGACCCCCGAAGATGATGGTCCGATCGACGAGACAGGAGTTGATCCCAAAGATATTGAACTCGTGATGGCACAAGTGAATTGCTCAAGAGCGAAAGCTGTGCGCGTACTTAAAGAGAGTGGAGGGGACCTCATCAACGCTAGTACGTGTCCAGCAGTCTGTTCTCTTCATCAATCTCAACGTCTCGCAGTCATGGCAGCAAGCGAGTAATATTTCTTTGTGCATAGTCAATCGATTTTACGAGATAAAGATATGTTTTGCACCGCTCCTTCGGTTGATCTAGGGAATATGCCAACGCCTGAGCTCTATGTAATAATTTGATCTTTCCCAACCCTCTTGTACAATGTCTATTCCTTGTCGTCCTGATCCTTGCGCTGGCCTTGGATTTATTTCAAGTCTCAACCTCTGAGCTGCATTTCTCACAAGTTCTAAAAGCTCTCCCTTGGCGAACATATGATAGTAACGATTATAAATTCGTTGCAGACGCCTCCGATCATCGTCAACGTATTCGGAATGAACCCACGGAACCAGGACGTCTTGCCCAGACGATGGATCTCCATTGATTGGGACTTTCCGTTTTGATAGGTCATCTTGTTCTATAGCCCATACGTATATGAGCAATCTGCCGTGGTGCGATGACACTGCTTCGAGCAGGCGCTGGTGACAATTAAGGCCAGATAATTTTCTTATAGAAGAACGCTACCTGTACGGCTGTGATTCGGCGCTCTATGGTAGCAAGATGATGAATTGTTGCTATTGAAATGGCATAATCCTGTATGCATGTCAGCCATCTGGCATGGAGCAATATGGATAGGCCCTGGTCGACGTACGAAACATCCGATCCTCCAGCAATTCTGAAGAACGTTACCGCACACCACTTCTCGCGGCATGCCAGTTCCATCGGGATTTCTGGCGAGTTTTAGCAAGTTGTAACTTCTGTCCAAACCGATCGTCCAGATCTCTCCAGGTCGATGAACTGGAAGAGGTAGGTATTTGCCATTGCCAGTGCCAGCATCTAAACCCGCCCATCCCGTCGGCATGTCGGATAAGAATTTAGTTATAATAGGCCAAGGCTGATAAATATTGAACTTGCTGCAAAACGACGATAGGACACGTCGTTCTTACCTTGTATCGAGTTGACGAAAAATGACTCGCTATTTCATCGTAGACTGCGTGGACATTAATGCCTTCATAGGTCTCTGGGTCACCATGTACGATGGTGGATGTAACATCCTTCGACATCTATGTGCAAAACGAGAAGGTTTATGTAATTATCACGTCATATAAAATCGTATGTTGGAATCGAGAGGATGGCTACATCGAGACGGATGGCGAATTCGAGATTATGAAGCTGGATGAAAGTGAAACGCTGGTCGCGAGCGTATCAAAACGTACAATGGATTCTACCGTTTGGAAAGACTGTCCCTGACAGTGCAAACGCGTAATCACGCCTGCACGTGACTGACGCTTTAGGAGCTCCGCCCTCTGCCCAAGTTCGAAAGTCGGTTTTCTAGTTGAGACCCTGGGTGTGTTGTCCAAACCCTCGTTACATTATCGATAGGCGTGTCATCATCCGATTTGACGCCATCATGGAGGTTCGTCCTTTACTGATTTTTTGGCTCCTTGTTCATAATTTCATCTTGACCTTCAGGGACTGCTCGATTTTTCGCGCGAGTTTGACGTCGGTCTTATGGATAAGGTTGTCATGGCACTTTACACTGGTGCTGAGCCAGAGGTGTGTGTTTTATTTACATAGGAGCCATTAAGCTTCAAGATCTCAACCACCTTTTCATGTCACAGCGACAAATGGCGCAACAGGCATTGACCCAATTCCAAGAACATCCGGACGCGTGGACGCGAGTACCTGATATATTAGAACGCTCTTCGTATCCTCAATCTAAGGTAATATCAATGATGACACTGCTAATCTTATGTCTGACTAATGGAACTTTCCACAGTATATTGGCCTCCAGATCCTCGAGAAATTAATCGTAACGCGTTGGAAGACTCTTCCAAATGGACAGAGACAAGGTAGTACCAAGCATTTGGTTATACGAATCATGGATTCATTTGCTGTTTGAAGGTATCCGAAACTTCGTCGTGGGCGTGACCGTGAAAGTGGCATCGGACGAGGTTGCTATGCGCAAGGAGAGGACATACCTGAATAAGTTGAATCTTGCACTAATACAGGTATTGTTCAAAACCGTGGCTTATGCAGAATGGCTGATACAGTGATCGAAGATCTTGAAGCAAGAATGGCCACACAACTGGCCAACATTTATTTCCGAGCTTGTTGAGTCGTCGAAGACAAATCTTTCACTCTGCGAAAACAACATGGTCATCTTGAAACTCCTTTCCGAAGAAATTTTTGATTTCTCGGCAGGAGCAGATGACGCAAAACAGGACAAAGAGCCTGAAGAACCAAATGTGTGGCGAGTTTTCGGAGATATTTAAACTTTGCCTAGAAGTCCTTGAAGAGGCACAGAAAACATCGCTAATCAAGGCAACATTGGAAACCCTTCTTCGATTCTTGAATTGGATACCTCTGGGTTACATATTCGAGACGACTATCATTGATCTTCTTCTCACACGGGTGAGTAATAATGCTTGTGTGCCGGATCGCAGGAACATGACGAACTAGCTCAGTTCCTGGAAGCTCCCGAGTTCCGCAACGTTACCTTAAAATGTGTGGCTGAAATTGCAGCATTGAATGTCGGACCAGAATATGATCCGAAATTCGTGATCTTATTTGCTATGGTAATGACAGCAGTGAACCGCATGATACCTCCCAGTACGAATATCGCTCAAGCATACGCGAACGCAGGCGATTCAGGTCAAGAGCTGGTTTTGAACCTGGCTCTCTTCCTTGCAAACTTTCTTTCAAACCATCTACGAGCTGTTGAAAATGAGCAGAATCGTGATGTTCTCTTGAATGCCCATCTCTATATGGTCAAAATATCTCAAGTCGATGAGCGCGAGATCTTTAAAATTTGTTTGGAGTATTGGTTGAAACTCGTCGCTGAACTTTATGATGAGATTCAGAACCTACCCATAGGAGAGTCCGGCTTATTGATGGGCCTGAGTTTGGGGCCTAATGGTGCTCAAAGCGTTTTGGGTGGGATGTCACTTCGCAAGAACATTTACAGCGACGTGCTGTCTAACTTAAGGTTGGTCGTGATTGAAAGGATGGTCAAGCCAGAGGAGGCGAGTACGAATGCGCAACTTGTCGTTAAAAGCCACTCATCTCTGAAAAGGTCCTCATCGTGGAGAACGATGAAGGCGAAATAGTCAGGGAATTTATGAAGGAAAACGATACAATTGTCTTGTACAAATCTATGCGGCAGCTGCTTGTTTACCTGACTCATCTGGATGTCCAAGATACCGAGAACATTCTAACTGAGAAGTTGACGAAACAAGTGGACGGGTCCGAATGGTCTTGGAACAATCTCAACACCCTTTGTTGGGCTATTGGCTCGATTTCGGGAGCAATGAGTAAGTCGGTCGCTTTTATTCTGCCGATGTATTTTGTTAACTTGAATAAGACGAGGAAACGGAGAAGCGCTTCCTCGTCACTGTGATTAAGGATCTTTTAGGGCTCTGTGAGATCAAGCGTGGCAAAGACAATAAAGCTGTTGTTGCTTCTGATATAATGTATATTGTTGGGCAATATCCACGCTTCCTCAAAGCCCATTGGAAATTCCTTAAGACTGTGGTAAACAAATTATTCGAATTTATGCATGAAACGCATGAAGGTCAGTGCGATATTACCTTAAAAAAACTATCCTACTAAGGGTATCTATGCAGGTGTTCAGGACATGGCATGTGATACGTTTATAAAGATCGCCCAGAAATGTCGTCGGCATTTTGTCATGCAACAGTCCGGCGAACAGGAACCTTTCATAGATGAGATCCTTCGCAATCTTCATAGGATCACAGTCGACTTGTCTCCACAGCAAGTGAGTGATGCTAACTGCCCGTGTCGATGTGCAAATTGATGCATGTTGTCCAGGTTCATACTTTTTATGAAGCTGTTGGTTACATGATATCGGCACAACCGAATAAGCCACAGCAAGAAAAGTTGATTGCCAAGCTGATGGAACTTCCTAATAATGCCGTACGTCATTTGAAAAATTTTGATAGTCTGCATTCACAACATGACTGCAAGTGGGACTCTCTAATGGCGCAAGCCGCTCAAAATATGGACGTTCTGTCGAGCACCGATAACATAAAAATATTGTCCAATGTTCTGAAGACTAATGTTTCCGCCTGCACATCCATCGGCAGTTTTTATCTACCACAGATTGGCCGTATTTTCCTTGATATGCTGGGGCTTTACAAGGCTGTCAGCGGAATTATTAGCGAAACCGTGGCCAAAGAAGGTATGATTTTGTGAGGTTGATTATTTGATCGTAAATGCAACATTTGCTAGGTCTAATTGCGACCAAAACGCCAAAAATAAGACAGCTACGGATAGTGAAGAAAGAGATCTTAAAATTGATGGAGACGTACATCAAAAAGGCTGAAGACCTTGAAGCTGTCAACGCTAACTTTATGCCCCCCTTACTTGATGCTATATTAGGCGATTACAATCGCAATGTCCCTTCCGCTAGAGATGCTGAAGTGCTCAATGTAATGGCCACCATAATTAGCCGACTGGGGGTAGGAGTTACCTTGACCTTTCCCAAGTGGAACTCATGTATCGTTCAGCCCCTATTGACCCCTCAAGTCCCGGCTATTTTGGATGCTATCTTCGAACCAACTTTGAATATGATAAATCAAGATTTTGCAGAGTACCCGGAACATCGCGTCGGATTCTTCAAGCTACTGCGTGCCATCAACTTGAATTGCTTCCCTGGTGAGCAAACTCACACCTTTTGCTGTATTCTCTACATGTTTGTCACTATTAGCGCTTCTTGGAATCCCTCCCAATCAGTTCCAGCTCTTCATGGACAGCATTATATGGGCCATTAAGCACACCATGCGAGATATTGCCGAGACAGGTCTAAACCGTATGTAGTCTGCATTCTTAGTTATTCATAACTGCTAATGCCGCCCTGCAGTATGTCTAGAAGTGATCAACAACTTTGCTAGCGCAGCAGATATAGCTGTTAGCAACGCGTTCTTCCAGCAATATTTCCTTAGCATCGTGCAAGACATATTCTTTGTTCTTACAGATGCAGATCATAAGAGTGGCTTTAAGCTACAGAGCGCCTTGCTTGCTCGAATGTTTCAACTTGTTGAAACGAATCATATTCAAGCCCCCTTGTTCGATCCCAGCCAAGCCCCTGATTCGAATATTAGTAACGCCGTATTTTTGCGAGAGTTCTGCGCCAATTTGCTCAAGACCGCTTTCCCCCATGTCCAGCCGTACGTGTTTACTGCAGATGATAAAACAGATTTGGTTATGCCCCGACAGTTCCCAAGTCATAGCATTTGTCGCTGCGCTGGGAGAATATCACAATGATATCAACCGCTTCAAATTGGCTTTGCGTGATTTCTTGATCCAGTTGAAAGAGTTCTCGAGTTCTGATAATGCAGAGCTATTCCTTGAAGAGAAAGAAGCTGAGAATCAAAGGAAAGCAGAGGAAGAGAGGCAGGCTGCTATGCGTATTCCTGGCATGCTGAAGCCAGACCAAATCGAGGATAAGGACGACGAAATTCTGATCTAATGAAGGCGAGAAATTAGGATATTCATACCATCGACCCATTTCTGATTCTGTAAATTAGGTGCATGCGAACTGACAGGCTTCTTCGCAATCTTCGAACATTTCCACTTGGTAATCGGTCTACGATGCATGACCCTCATGTACTTTGTTGAATGACTTGCTATCACCAATCTTTTTTGCTCTCAAGGTCTCAAACCTAATGTACCAATAGCACCTAAGATAATGTAGAAGAAAGAGTATAGTTGCGTCGTCTGAAGGGTATATTTGTTTTGGTATCGGATAAGTCAATGATATTGTAACATTACCAGTTCAGCATCCGCCATCATGTTCAAAAAGCGCGTACTTCAGATACTCGTCCAAGAGACGACATTCTTACATGATTGGCCAGATTCTCATCGACTGATAATGTATCTGGACAAACAATAGTGAAGAGCTCAGCGCAGAGGTCTATCCGAGCAGCGATCTTATCTCAATGGAAGATAGAACCCGAGACGTTGGAAGTCCTCTGGCCGAAGAAAGAGACGTTGACGCACGTCAAGTGGTTTGTCCTGTCCTGGACAGTCAGATATGAAACTGAATCTGCTTGTGCAGCCGGGATCATCTATCGATCTACACAGTTCACGGCGAACCAATTTTCTTCCAGCAATCAGATGGACCCGTTTATCCCACTCTTCGCGTTCTGCATAAATGTACGTCCATGCATCTTAACATTCCATCACTAAAGTTTCTAGATCCGTATATATTGCCCCCAGTGAAGGTTGATCGTGGTGCCATTCGTTTCCTCCTTGCAGGGGCGAATATGATGTGCCCTGGTTTGACTTCGCCAGGCGGATACTTGCCGCCCGATGATGCTCCTCTAGAAGCTGGAGTACCGGTCGCAGTTTTCGCTGAAGGCAAGGAATATGCTGCTGGTATTGGGATTACGAAATTATCAACGGTTGAGATGAGAAAGATTAACAAGGGAATAGCGGTGGAAACAGTCACGTATTTAGGAGATGACTTGTGGGCAATTCAGAACATATAATGGTGTAGGCGTTGCCCTGGCTCTTGTTTACTATTGCTTGATTTACGTCCCAATAGAGTGTTTGGAGCTCATGACAGAAGCCATTGCGGAATTCGTCCCAGCCAGGCCAAAGAGGAGAAGGGACAAGAAGACTTTGAAAAGGATCCCGCCAGTTGCGCTATTAGGAGACTTAAGAAATGAACTCAAAGCCGATGAATGGTTTGCGCAGTGTAAACGTCCGTGGCTCGAATTTTCGTACGTTTCCCCGTGTTCATGAGGGATACATCGAACGCAGATATCGTCGACGAATCGCTCAAAGAGCTTGAGGTGTCTATGACCGGCGTCGTGTGCCTAGGTCTTGGAAGCCCCTCTTCGTCTCGGAATGCTCGTGTGCAACTCGCTTTCCTGCTTGAAATATGTGATTATCTGCTGATTGTACGTCCACACCTCAAAGGGCAGTAAATTGACTTGAGATAAGTTTATCAGGAGAGGCATAGAATATCCATCTACGACCCCATTTTCTCGCCAGACGACCTATCGTTATTGCGAGAATTAATTTGACCGTGTTGTCCGATAATGAGGCATGTTATCTCTGGAATATCTCACATGTTATATTCACGTTTTCGCAGAATGGCTTCCATTCTATCCATAGCCCCACAATTATTTATATGCCACATTGTGACATGGGGTTGTATGAGAACGTGCTGAAGGCGAATTGGGAATCGCTTTTAGATGGAACGAAATTATTATTCATAGCCAATCAATTATCGGATTACTTAGTAAAGTGAGTATTGCCTATCATTCTTCTATTTTCTACACAAACTTGGCTATGATAGTAATCCATTGCACATGATGAAAGCCAAGGCCCCTCACCTGGTAGAAGTTGGTGAGAAATCTGTAATATTTTGTCCATATTTCATGTTAATTCGGTAGTGCCGCTGTTGCAACGACGCGCTCTACCTGCGTCCAAAACATGGCCAACTGCGTTCAACAACATCGCAGTGCAGTTTATACCCACACAGTATTCCCCTGCTAGACGTTGAATAAAATGCTTAAATGAGATGATTGCATTAGCATAGACATAACAACACTACATACAAGAGCCCCAATATCGACGACAGAAGAGAGATCAAGAAATGGGCCAAACAAGAGGTAGAATTCTACTGACAAAGGAAAGAGTAAATAACGGTTAATACTGTCGATAAGTATTATACGAAGCGCGATAACTATCTGAGAATGGAAGAGGGTCGGTTTGAAAAGGAAGAAGGAGAGCATCCTTATGAGAATAGAGATGGTTCTTCGATTGATGTAGAGGGCTATGCGAAGAGATGGGCGAGTCGGTTAAGCTCAAGGATGTACTCGACCTTCCAAGAGACGGTGTAGAAGGGGCATCAGATTCATCATCTGAAGTATCCTCTAACGTTGTATCCAGATAGGGTAGGGGGTCGTCATAAGGTGCTGGAAGGGCTGAAATGGAAGAGGGCACATCCTGATAAGAACGAAGCAGAGATGGCTGACACCGTGGATAAGAAATGTGGTAGGGTACAACAGCAAGATCTGGCGTATAATAAGTGGCTTGATTATTCAGGTCATCTGACGATGCCATAGGGGAACTGAGTGGGCTAAATGGCGAATCATCTTCGTCTTCTTCTTCAACAGGCATTACAGGCGCAATAGCGTCAGGCTTCTGCTAGGTCGTCCTCATCTTCGTCATCCGCAAGTGCTTTGAGCAAAGTATCAAGCCACTGCGCCTCGGAACCACCTGACTGCGAAGTAGAAACTAATTGGCCTGCATCGGGAAACAAGAAAGAATCGCCATCCTCTGCACCCGCTTCAACTTGATCATCGCTATGGTCATGGCTGTCGACCAAGTTAACATCATTGTATTGATTCGGTGCAGTATTTGCTGAAAGTGAGGAATAGATGGAGAGGGAGTTTTTGAGAAGCACCCAACGGTGCAAGCTGCACGTATCCTTGCTACCGCTGGAAGAATGCATTTTGTTACGCGCCATAATAGTCAGGGAGTCAGACGACATAGGAGCTAAATGGAGTGTATGCTGAGAGAGAGAGCAGGAGTATTACGAAAAGTCTAGGATATGCTCAGAAAGGGTCCAAAAGACAGAAAGACAACATACGAACAATCTGAGTGATTAGCTTATTCAGTAAGGATGTATGCGGTAGACAATTTCGGGTTCAAAGAGGAGAGAGCCGTTCTTAGAGGTACGGACGAGTTTATTAACCATTCTTGACTGGGAATAGGCCGCTAAGAGAGGCTTAACGGGAAGGAAGGCAACTAGACGGTCATTGTCGAAGAGGCACAAGATAGGGAGCGGGGAGAGAGACAGCGGAAACGATGTTTATATAAGTGCCATGTGTGCCGTTGAGTCAACAACAAACAAACCAGTTCATTGGCTCATCCCGCGATTCGCGTTTGCACGCCATTCAAGGTCAGTCCTTCTACATAATAATGCAATCCACCCTGTGCCTCACCCCTCCTCCATCTTCTCATCCATCCCTTCTCTCACAGTCGCTAGCAGCTTCTTAATCTTATTCAGACTCTTCGGCGAGATATCGCGTGCCACAGCAAGCATTTGTGCCGATTTCACCTCGTCGCCTAGTTGCCGATATACCTTAGCCAACTGGAATATTACATTTGATTCCTCAGGCGATGTGCTTCTTAGATATTCCAAGTCCTTGATCGCCGGCTAAATCATTATCCGGTATTAGCACATTAAGACATCACTCATGACACCACAAATTCACCTCAAATTGCTTCATTGACACCAGAATTTTGGCTCTTCGATAACGAACCAGTGCATTCTCCGGAGATAACCGGACCGCTTTGTTAAAAAGTTTCAGGGCATCTGTCTTATCCCCGCGACGTTCAACAGCCTGGATTGATTCACGATCGGATCCGTGCATAACCCCGTTTGACCATACACTCACCATACCCACGCATCCCCAAAGAACGGCATTGTTTGGGTGGATCTCTGCCGCCTTGCGGTAATGATATTCCGCTAGGCGTATCTTGCTCATCCTTAGATAGCATGTTCCCAACCCGTACCTGTATATGAAGGGTCAGATGCTAACCCATTCGGATCTAAGACATTGGCATACCACGCATTATAATGCCTGGGATCAACACGTAACGCAGATTGGAAAAAGGTAACTGCTTTATCGAGATCTTCGTCTATTGACTCGTGTCCGCTTAAAGTGTAAGCGTATGCACACGACCGGTCGAGTTGTGCCGCACGATGGAAACATGCCAACGCCTGTGCCCGCTCCTTCTGGAGAGAGAACAGGTTGCCGACTGCAATCCAAGCTTGAGGAGATTTAGGATCGATGTTCATCAATTCTTGAGCTAGAAATGACAGTTCCACGTTCTGCTGAAGGTGCCATAGCAGCGTAGAATATATTTCCATGTCCCAAAGCCGATAAGGTTCAAACTTGCGAACAGCTTTAAATGCTCGCTCAGCCTGGGATGAAATATGAGTATTAAATATAACAGAGAAGCAGAAAACGAAGAGAAAACGTACAGCTATATAATCTAACTTTTCATAATGTGCCCTACCCACCATTGCCAGTACCCATGGCGACTTCTGATGAACATGAGGCAATTGCTCAAGCTCTGATAAGCATTTTTGACAATCATACATCGCCAACGCTTTTGTAGCACTCGCAAATCTTCGCATGAGATTATAGATGTAGTGATCTGCTAACTCGGCACCATATTCCTGTTGCGCCTCATGTTCTTGTGCAGTTGTCCAAGCACTTGTGTTTGGGTACTGTTGGTTCTCAGATGCTGGAAGCTGCACTGCAGACGGCGAAGAAGTTGAATAAGCGGTGTCACCCGGTACTTCTTCTTCAGCCTCCGAGTCCGCGGCACGGCTCCGTAGTGGCTGCGTGGCTAACCGACGCCGCTCTCGCGCAATGGTAGGATGCTTCAATCCACATGACATCAGCTAATTTTTCGCAGACTCAAACACGACCATCTACCTTTGATATATGAGAGGGCTTTGTCGTGGCACCTCCCAGGAGCCGTGTACTACGCCGTGTTGCTAAATTAATTGCTGAAGTTGGCGCATTGCTCTTACCGACACCAACAGCTAATCTAGCTGTCGTCACGGGCTGAGAACGACGACCAGATGAGAAAATATTAGCAAAAATTAGGGCCGGGCGTGCGCGTGCCTTTTTTGAAGGGTCGTCCTCGGGCACTTTCGTGCTCTTTGATTTGACTGCTTCTGCGTGTCTTGTCGTTGATCGTAGCCTCTTGGGAAGTGGGCCGGTTTCGTCAGCCGATGATAACGGACGGGACGAATGCATTTGGGATATTATGGAACTAGCTTGTTTCTGCCGAGGTCGATGAAAGCTCTCGAGGGAGGTAATACCATCGCTTGTCCTGATAATGTGTAATAAGACATGCGCTTAGGACAGAAATGAGTAAGACGTACAAAGGTTCACGGGCTGCTGCAAGGGCTGCCGCGCGATGAACCTGAGGAGCACTTGGATTGCGGTTGACAGAAGATCCGTTGTCTGGAGCGCAAACTGCTCCAGAGGAATCTACTGATGATTTGGTATGAGGGTTGTCCATAGGCCCTCTCTTCATGGGTGGAGAACGTGGAGGAAACATTTCATCGATGTCGACCACAGAACCTAGAGCACTGTCAGAGACGATAAGGGAATACTCAACCCGAATATACCAGCAGCACACAGGCCTTCAAACGCTTCCCACAAGTATGGATTGAGAGCTAACGCCTGACGGAAATCAAGTGTTGCTTGGCCAGGAATATTGCCCTTAAGTGCCATAGCGCCGGAGCGACATCGTAAAGCTGCTTCGTCGGGAAAAGGATTCGAACTTCGTTGGCTCAGGGAGCCTGTATTGACATTAGCCGAGGGTAACAGGCAACGCGAGGAACGTACCGGACGGTATATAATCTCTCCTCTTCACAACTTCTTCAAGCGCTTCACGCGCTTGTCGGTGGCGACCTAGAACAGAGCAACATTTTGCTTTTATCTCGAGACAGCCGACACATTGGACGTCAGGTGCAACATTTACTAGGCAGAGTGCAGAATATGTTTGGCCTTCACGGAAAAGCGCCGTTGCATACAAGTGGCGCGCGTCATGGTTACGTTGATCCATGGCGAAATATCTTTCAGCATGGAAAACCGCCGTCTTTGTCAAATCCGAGTCCAGACAGGCCCAAACGAGATGCTGGAAGCGCTGGCAAAGATGCGGAAAGAATGAGGGATTTGCTTCTGGCTGCATCGCTGCAACCAGTTTATGACGAGTTGTGGCCGATGTCACTGGAGCAGCGGCTCACAGAAGTTTCTTTGTCACGTGACCACATTTGACAATATTCGCTACAGTACTCTACTTTTAGTGTCCATGAGCATCTCCTTCACTCCTTTGTTCTGTGGGGGTGATCAGTTATTTTTCTGAAGCTACATTGGCTTGTCTCACCCGGAACGCATTGAATTGCATCGTCAATCCTCAATAAGGCAACAGCTGCCTCGTATGCGGACTTCAAGCTTTTCACCTTACCCATTGTGGGTTCCAGTACCCCAGCATGGACGTTGTCGCGGACATGTCCACTCAAAAGATCTAGCCCATAGCGCATAAAGGCCTTTTTGTTGTCTCCCGGTGGTGCGTTTTGTGCGGCCGTGTGATAAGCACGCAGTTTTGCCACCAGCTCGGTTGAGTCCTTAGCCGCGTTAATTGCGAGTGTTTTGGGGATGGATAGCAAAGCATTCGCGAATTCAGCGACAGCCAATTGTTCTCTTGAACCCTGTGTATTCATCAGCAGTGTGACCAAGAGGTAAAACACAAGATACCAAGGTAGTTGCAAAATTCTCAAGATAGATGCTCAATGCAGCCTCCACTGCACCACCCCCAGGAACTACTGCACCACTTTCCAGCGTCCGTTTAATCACGCTCAATGTGTCATGCAGCGCCCTCTCCATCTCATCCAACATGTAATCATTCGCCCCCCGTAGAATAATAGATGCTGAGCTGACTACTTTGGTGCCTTTAATCAGAATCAGTTCGTCGTCTGCAATTCTTTCTTGTACAACTTCATCGGCATTGCCCAGATAATTTGGTTCAAATGTTTCTTCACCTTCAAGATTTGCAAGACTCGAAACGAGCTGACCACCAGTTGCTTTGGCAATGCGCCTTAGATCCTCCTTTTTGCAACGGCGCACAGCCATTGCGCCGGCCTCGACAAACTCTTTCAGACATAAGTCGTCGATACCTTTTGTAGTCAAGACTACGTTAGCACCCGCAGCCAAAATCTTGCGGATGCGTTCCAACGTAATTTCAGCTTCCCTGTTTATCCGAAGATCAGGATATTATAGAATGCAAGGCCTGAGCGGATTCGAACCGTTTTCGGATATTTTCTAGCTGATCAGGGTCATCAACGAGGACTTGAATGCCAAGTTGCATCCGAGTTTTCTGCAGATTAATATCCAGGCAAGCTATTTTAGCGTTGACAATGCGGCTTTTCATTGCTGCACCCGCTGTAAGCATAGGTTCTGGACCCATTCAGCCACGAATCACCTTGACTCGCGACCGTACAGTTCAAGGCGTATCCCTGCACAAAGAGCGATTCACGTGCACTCCTACCATGTGCCTTTAACACGTTGACTGCTTTGACAGGATACTTGATGTCGCCTCTCATATTGATCGTCTTAACTGCCAGCATAGCATCGACGGCCATGGGCGCGAATAAGTCGTCATCGCTAGAGCATTTTGAGTCAAAGAATTAGTAGAAGGATTACAACAGACTCACTTTCCAATGATTTTACTTGCCATCGTCGTCTTGGCCACATTAACCAATGCATTTCTTCCGAGAGTATCCACTTTGATGCTTAGCTGATCCTGCAAAAACTTGACCGCTTCTTTGCACGCTAATCTATAGCCTGTAATAATTGTCGTAGGATGGATCTTTGCCTTAACAAGTTCATTGGCACGACGTAGCAGCTCTGCACCTATGATGACGACGGACGTGGTGCCATCTCCCACTTCCTTGTCTTGTTTTTGCGCAAGGTCAACGAAAATTTTGCCTGCGGGATGCTCCACCGACAGAAGAGACAAAATTGTGGCGCCGTCATTAGATATCGTAACTTCCTAATACCCCGTTGATCGAATAAGATAAGTCAGATAAAATACAGGTCGAGCTCACGCCTATATTATCGACAAGCATCTTATCCAGTCCCATCGGACCTAATGAACTTTTGACAATGTTTGCGATTGCCTGAGCAGCGATAACTAGCGTGGGTTAAGTAGGTGATAACGCGCGCCACATTACGCACCATTCTGATCTCTTATGTCTTGACCAGAGACGCGATCACCACCCAAAAAGGCTCCAGCTCGAGGGTCACGTTGAAACATGTAGAACGCGAGATGAAAGTTAACGGTATTACTAGCCAAGAACCCAAATAGAGCCAAATTACAGGTCAACCCACCACCGACTTTTACTCGACGTCAAATCTCCAACTTCCCTGCTAACATTAGAGTTACTTGGCTTAGTACCTTTCTGTCTCCCCCGAGGCCCCTTCATATATTCGTAACTCCGTCCCCCTCCATCTTTGTTTCCCTTCGACGCTCTCACGAGGCCCTTCTCCCAGTCATTGCGGTGAAGACGATAGATTGCCATTGCCTGCTCGAGCGTCTGTCACCTGCGTGGTCGCAAATGTGTCGAGTAACCCTTGCGCAACGGTAATGACACCTACACTTGAATGTTCACCACTTTGTATTGTGAGGCCTAACTCTTGCTTGACTAGGTTCCTCAATGCAACGTATTTGCTTCTGACAACTTTAAACTTTCCTGCAAGCACCTGCGTGTCGCGAATATGAGTGCGCGAGTGAGACAAAAGGAGTGCCTGAATGGATGATTTCTTCAACACTTCAGTTGACTGTCAACACGACGGTGTATCAACCTTCAAATCATTGCGAATAGCATGCCCGACTATCGTCCTGTCTTTAAGCAGCTCTGCCACTCTTTTTTGTACCTCATCGAAAGGTTTAGCTAAACGTTCTCAGTGCAAATACGCGGCTTAAGGATATTGAGCAGACCTTTAATCATGTCAACATCGCGGATGCCGCTATATCGTGTCCTATAGTCCACTACCTTCTCGAGTTGTGTTACGTATTCATCTAATTGAATAACACCATGATAATTGACGAGAGTCACTCGAGCAAGGGACGATTCAGACCCGCCGAGACCAATACCGACCATTTCACAATCTATAGCAAGA
The DNA here is from genome assembly GCA_023014405.1 of Amanita molliuscula. Classification (NCBI taxonomy): domain Eukaryota; kingdom Fungi; phylum Basidiomycota; class Agaricomycetes; order Agaricales; family Amanitaceae; genus Amanita; species Amanita molliuscula. The sequence goes on from JAEBUP010000001.1 coordinate 855,034, forward strand.
TATTTACCAGGCCTTCAAGTAATTTTCTTTTCATTCTATAGTCATGATCTCGACTCACTGTCGTTGGTCAAATGTAAATTGCGATTGTCCCAGCACCATTCTGCGGAGGACATCAAGTGAGTCCTCCTCGTGGGACGTCTGCACGACTGCGTCGACGTTGTTTTCGGAGGACTTGTGTGATGCAGCATCGTCGCTGACAATTTCCTGGGATAATTTCGACGCAGCATGTGAAGTTCTTCGACGCTTGCGTGGAGAACTTGAGTGCACGGCGGAACGTGATCCGCAAACGGACTACACAAGTTAGAAAAGGCGGGAAAGAACCATTTCAATATTCCAAACCGATTTTTGCATCGCAAGCCAATTTGATGAAGCAAAGAGTCGAGACTGCATCGTCTTCGAAGATGGACGAGTAACCGAGAGCCAAATATTGATCTGTAGTACGTGACATGACATATGATGGGCCGCAATCGGGTGAGTTCATCCGCTGGTTCACTGACATTTCTGATGATTCTTTTGCCTCAAGACATACGACGAACATCTTGTAGTCGTGGTGAACCCATGGCCACCTTCCGGCCCAAAGCACAGACAGTTTATTAACAACGTCTCAAGTTGGTTCGAGATAATGCTAAGGACAGACAATCCCCGTGCTTCTCTGAAGGTAGAAACAATCTATCAACAGAAAACAGTGTGTAAAATTCAATCTATGTCAATTGCGAGGCGTTGGTTCACGATATAAGCATCTGAACATAATTGTCGAACTTCCCGCAGGAAAGTAGGATTCAAAGTCTTTTGGGTGCTCACCAATGGGACACATTCCTGCGGGAGCCATACAAGTCCCAAAACAAAGGGAGAGTATCATGCATATATGAATATAATTATGACACGTTCCACCATCCATCCCGAATCAGTGAGTCGTTGTAGGGTATGTATATATCGACGGGCCGATTGATCAATGAATGTAGACTGGTTCGCTAGGACACCAAGCTACACGGCTATAGACCCTGCATTTCCTATCCTATCTCCCTACCCTTTGCCAGGACCTGGTCCTGCGCCTCGTTTGCCTTATGCAGCTAGTCTCCCCAAACACCTCAGAATAGCCCATATCCCCGATCCATGGTGATTTAACCAAGCGAAGTGACAAAACAAAGGCAAGACATTGTATGATAGCAAGCATGGTGCTGAAAGACACATGACAGAATGATATGGCTGCGAATGCGTCATCGCATAGCCTTGAAGGGATGAAAATAGACCCGTATGCCGAAGGTAGGCTGCTTATCCTTCAGAATGGCTACCTAACCCATTATTCGCTTTGACCAGAGAAAGAATCTACCAGGTTGCTGCAATCGCATGATCTTGACGAATTGAAATCCGAATCCAATGATGCTGCTACGAGGAGCTCTGAGTTCGTCGCCCATGTCAAGGTGGAATCGATGGACGACAATCACAATTCATCGCTATCAAATACCGTTAGAAAGCGTCAGCAACTCGAATGCGATACCGTAGCTTCTATAAAGCACGATGGTAAGCGCTTGAGCTTGTCATTTGTCAGATGTCCTCGTGAAACTATTATACTTGGAAGAGGATTATCAGCCATCAGAGGAACTGCGTGCTACTGTCTCCAAATTCCAAGTCTCGCAGAACCGAAGTCAAAAAGTTGAAGGTGTGGCTTCTGGAATGTATATATGACTGAATTGACTCGATTCTGTAGTTAAACGAGAAGAACAAAAGAACGGTCGTCTCTTATGGGGAGTTAGTGATGGTTAGTGTTTTGATTCGTGTTTGCCATGGATGAGTGAATCCTTGGCGAAAACAGATGAACCTGCAGCGAAGAGACTGAAGAGGGAGAATTCTTGAAGTGGTATGCCCATGTGCTCATTTTTCTCTTTGTTGCGAAGCGAAATGGTTTTCAACACATTTTACGCTTATTTCTCGCCGTCCCTCCTAGTTCTGTAGCGCCAGGCATCAGATTTGACCACCATCTTGTCCTGTATCAGGTTTTCATATCGGACTCGGACAATTCCCCAAGTGTGTCAGATTTTCTTGTTTTAAGAAGATGCTTCATGTTTTTTTTCTTCGTGCCGTACGTCGGGCGGAAGCGGCATCTGTGGCAACGTCCTACCCGTACAGTATCTACAACACGGACTCGTTTAACGCAGTTCCTATACAAGTTTTGAGTAAAAGGATTTTCCACACAAATCACAATTTCAATATTTACAGTCATTTGTTTTCCAAATCTATAAAAGCCAGCTTGAGGGCGATACCCACCTCGCATCAACCTGTCACTCGATAATTATGCGCGCCTATTACTTTGACAATATACCCGGCGACCAGCGTCTTGCACATGACTACGTCCCATCGCGACCTGTTTCTCTTGCTGTGCTGAAGGCGCTCGGCGTCAAGTATTGGTCAATCCCTGTGGAAGGACATGAGAAGGCAATCGACGACATCGCCCGTGAAAGGGGATACAAAAATCGAGACATAATGAACTGTTCAAAGGAAGGGTTAGGAGACGTATGATATTGACTGTTTAATGATTCCAGAATTAGCTAATTGGGCTATCTTAGGTTTATGAAGAGAAGATTGCCACCTTCTTTAAAGAGTGAGAGTTAATTACTGGTTCAAACATATCATCTGATGCCTTCAGGCATCTCCATGAAGATGAGGAGATACGATACATTCTGTCTGGCAGTGGCTTTTTCGATATTCGTGGTATGTTGCATTTATCCTTCGGATCTCACACACTGATCAAATTGACTTATTAACAGAAGCGTCTAGTGATAACTGGATCCGAATCGGAGTAGAACCCGGAGACCTTCTCGTAATTCCGGCTGGTATATATCACCGTTTCACCCTAGACGAGTTGGATAACATCAAGGCATTGCGTCTTTTCGCAGTGAGTCTAGAATTCTTTACAATTGCAACCAATCTGACACCATCAGAATGAACCAAAGTGGATCCCTTGGAATCGGAGTGGAGACACAGACGGGAACCCTTACAGAATTGAGTATTTACAGAGCATAGGAATCCAGGGCATGAAAACTAAACATGGCTATCATGTGTCCATCGATTCAATATCACCTGAAGGCTGTTCATTACTTACGTCACTCTGTACATGCAAACAACATTCTATACAAGTAGATCGGAACGTCCTGTAAATGTGTACTTGTTATGGAAGAAGTGAGATAGTCCTGATTGCGTGCTCGTGAAACAGTTTTAAAACATCAGATGGTGAAATGTATACAACTGCGCAACACTTAATTAACGTGAGTTCCGGATGACTTTTGAAACAGGTAACCATAACAAATGGGGCTTGGATTGGCGAAAGTTGGCCTAGATGACGGTCATCAAGATCGTCAAGGATGGAACTAAGGCCTATAATGGCATTCCGGCAGGATGCGTTTCTGCTCTAGTAAGTGGCGCACGTCCGATTTTCTTCGCTTTGTACGTGGCAGTTCTTGTAGGTGGAGGGCATGGACTATCACCGATATCTGTGTCCGTGTCATCAGTATCGTATGCAATATTGGTGTCTTCGGCGAGAGGCAATAGTGTTGCCCCCACCATTGCCACCCCGGCGGCTTCTAGCTGCATTAGCGGCAGCAAACAGGCTGTTCGGAGCACCCATCGGAGCGGTATTCCTTTTAGATGGCTGTGACTTGCTTCCGTGGTCACCAAAGGCATACGATTTGTGCCGACTAAACTTGACTTTTCGGAATTGGTCCAGGTCTTCTCGTCTCGACGCAAGATGTTTTGGGTCATCCATTCTCACGTAAGCCGGAGGCTCACAGCGGTAAGGCGAAGTTCTGAAATATTGACAGTAACCTCCCTCTAGTATGTAGACCTCAGGATAGTATATCTTCGGGTAAAATTGGTTGTTCATTGCTCGGTCTTTAGCACGTAGGTGTTTAGCACTGCCACGCGTCAAAAAGATCAGCTAAAAGGTACGGATAGTGGACCAGATTAAACGCACAAGGTCGGAGCACGTTTGGCACTGAATTCGCAATGAAAAACCAGTACCGTCTTTCCCAAAGGGTCACCGCTGACCGACGGCTTAGGCTTTTGGACAGTCGGACCAAGTAAAAGCTCCTCTACGGCTGTCGTCGTATTGATGTTGATTGCACCTGGGACGTGACCGCCATTGTACTCATAATCAAACCGACAGTCGACCACTAAAAACTTAGTAATTCTTGATTTATACTTGCCATCCAATAGATTGTCCAACTATCATGACACTAGTCAGGTGAAAGAGAACGGGACCGGATTAGTTTACCGTTTTGCAGTTGATTCTCATTAGTCCATCCTCAGAAACTTTGTGACATGGCAGGACTTTTCCATGGGCCTCGTTATCTCCAAAACCAGGCAGCCCAGGAGCGAGGAATTTAGCGGATGGCGATTCTTTGTTGAACGATGGACTTGTCCCAGTGAGAGGCTTGAAATCCTCTGTCCCATCGCGCCTTCTCAACGTCCGAACTTGCTGACGCTTGGTATAGGCTTGAGCAGGCGAGGACATGTCTGGCCCATCAATTGAAGATTCGTCAGAATACGCTTCAGAGCACATTGAAGACGGAATCAAAGCAGAGAAAGGCACGGCGGACAGGTGGAGAAGGAGCGACTAAACTCGATTTCTCCTCAGGATCATCTTCCATCGATGGATACGCGGACTGAGCTGATTCCATTCCCGACAAGGGGAGAATTGTTGCTGAAAGCACAGGTTTTCTAGTGCGTTTATGTTGACCGGATGGTGGATTTCCCAAGCCGTCGAGCTTCGGTTTGTCCTTGAAACGGGCAAAGAGGTTTGTACCAGACATACGATCTACTTTGTTCTGGGACGGAGAGGAAATCAAGGATGGAGAGGATGAGTTGTCATGGGTTGTAAGTCTCACATATTCAGGAGAAAGCGAACGACGTTTCTTTGATTGTGGCCCGGATGGGGAATCAAGCGATCGACGAGGGGACATGTTGTCGAAGAAAAGGTTGTTGAATGCAGTCGCTGTGGGAGCGGCGGAATGAACTACAGGAGAAGAGGACAAGTATGAATCGTTCGTCTCAATAAACGAAGTATCCACGTCCATATCATCATCAGCGAGAGTGGCTGGCATATCCGTTGGCTGACAAGACCAAGCGTCAGCCACAATACATGGTTCTATCCACCATCAACATACCTGAGAACCGGCCGAAACTGGTTGTTGCTGAATCCATTCAAGTGGCAATCCCGACCGATGTGTGCGTTTTCCATTCAAATGAATTGAAGGAACCTTGGGTGGCTTTGACGAGACGTGAGGGCTAGGGTCTAATGTATTGCCGATGTTGTTGCCAAATAGTCGAGCTCCGCTTGTATATGCACGAGGACGCATCGGGGCGGGAGAGATATCCATAGACTCAACGAAACTTGGTTTCTCTTGAGGCAGGGGGGTATTGCGGCGCGGAGGAGAGTGAAGTGATACGTTTGAGGCAAATGAAACTTCGAGATCCGAGGACAGGAAGTCGTCCACATCCTCGCGAGGTGGCCTCGAGAATCGTTGACTACGCTTTCGCGAAGGAGCAGATGGAGGGACAAGGTTGGTCGAAGATGGATTGAAAAATGACATCTCTTGCTCAAGGTCGATGTCAATGAATGAAAGATTTTTGTAAGAATTCTTCGCAGACTCTACCAGACGGTCTAAGAACAACATCGAGCCGACAACCGATATGCGTTAGTAGAAGGCGGGAGAGGGTAAGATGAAGGAAGGGATCAAACACGAACCCAATCAGGGTGGCTCAAAGTTGTGGTTGGTTCAAATATTTTGAGGACGTCTGCAAAATAAACATCGTTAGAAGGTTCGATCGATTGATGAAATCAGTGGGGCAATGTTTGAAATGAGGAGCGTGTCATGGCCATTGTTCACCAAACTTGGAGATATATAGCCACAATAAACAGCCGACAGATCACTACCTAGGGAGAGGCATTGAAGCAAAGACAAAGTAAAGCCGAACCTTGTACGTTTCAAGCACGGGTCACGGTCGTCGGCCACACCTGGCAGAAAGAGAAGCAACGGGTTAAGCGCACCCCGTGTGATTGGGCAAGAACAAGGACGGGTTCTCACGAGTAATACAACAGGATACGCTTGCCCTTGCATAATATTAATACTGATCAGCCACTCGCTGCGATCCCAGTAAAGATAAACCGACCACGTGAGAGAGAGAGGAAAGGTGTCGCTCGAGACGTGCGGGAAGTGGAGAGGCTATCTTGAATCCTCAGCGCAGCGCTACTGACGCCAGGACACGTTCGAAACTTCAAGCTGCAAGGGATCTTGTGTTGGCATCAGCCATGTTCAACTTGTCACGTGACCGCGTATCACAACTTCACAACTATCTAGATCTATTCTGAGTTGCTCCTACGTAGCAGGCTCTCCTCGGGCGATTTCCAATTAATCTCCGCCCATCTATAAATTTATTAGCATTTTTCTACCGTGTCTAGTACATGACTTACGGTGGGAATGTAAACGGAATACTTTCGTAATGAGCGTCAGGATAGCGATTAAAGATGGTATTAATCAGTTGTTCATATACCAGCTAGACGAATATCAGCATAACGGAAGAAGGGGGAAAAACCCATACTTGGTATCCAGCCTCGTTCGGATGCAGTCCGTCGACCAGAAACTTGCTGAGTTTTTGTTCGTCTTCCTCGGCAGCCTTATACATGGCAGACCAGACATCAACTACAGCTACGTCTTCCGCCGCTGCGACGGCTAATACTGCCTCTGCATATTGCTTTGTAGTCAAAAATTCTCGGTCACATGCCAGGGGGGGGTCGCGGGCTGCCAGAGCTGCAGCGCGCTGGTGCGTATTTACAGGCGGTGGCGTCAGCAATACAATACGGGTCTGATTGTGCGAGAGTTCGGCGGCGCGGACGATGGATATCATCTCGTGGAGGTTGGCCACAAACTTGTCCAACGGCACATGTTGCGCTGAAGGTAGTATGCAGGAATCGTTCGCTCCGAACCAGATAGTTATAATCTTGATCTTAGGAATCTGTTTATCTGATGTTCTGACTATACACTGAAATTTTTAAGGAATGACCTCGATTACTGGACGGTTTAGAATGAACATACTTGTTTTAACACCGGCAAGCCCCAATCCGTGTTGTAACCCGATAGTCCTCTATTCAGGACGTCCAGTCTTCGAGCATACACATCTGTCCTCACATATCCTTATCTGACATGGCAGCAGTTTGCGGACTCATGTACTTACGTGCAAGCCTCTGCCCGAAACCCCTGTGCTCAGGTTCGAATGAACCCTGCGTGATGGAGTCACCAAAGATCACGAATGCCTCTTGAATGTTCGCCACACGAGCCATATCGCGTTGATAACAAAGCAAGTCACGGTAGCGGATTTTTGCGCCGCGTCATGGACCATCGTATCAATGGACGAATCCCCTTGATCGTAGTACGACAAACAGCATACGTCTGGGACGTGGATGGTACGTACCAAACAATTTATTGCAACGGGAACCAACACATTCTAGACATAGCAACCTTGCGTTCCGAGCATCGCATTTGCGGCATATTGACAGGCACTCTTCCTCATCTCTCTCAACAAAATGTCTTCCTTGGAATCCCATTAATTCTTATGCCTGAAGAGGTCGTTCATCTTGTAAAGAAAGGTATGCACTAGCGTGTTGGCTCTCTAATATTCATAACTGTCATAGGCGTCGCCTTCCTTGTCAATGATCTTGCCGCATACTCAATTCCTGCGCTCGGCGGTTTACAGCACTGGATCTCACAACAGGAAGCATTGAGCAATCAATATCTGTTATCTCAGTCAAAAGGGAGCGGGGCTTCAGGGCGCGCTTTGTCAGAGGAAGCGCAGAAGAAACGACAAGAACGTGAACAACGTCGAGCAAAAGCGTAACACAAACACCAGCCCTGCAAGCCTTGTTATGAGCGAGGCCTCTTCAATATCTATGTCTCAGCAAAGCGCAAACCGCTCGGCAAATAATGTCATCATTCCTGGCTCTTCCACGAGTTTAGGCTGGTATCAGCAAACGAATGAAGATTACCTTCACACTTCAGTTGAATCTGCCATGGCGGCAGGTATATGGAAATTCCCCTCCGATTCCCTTGATCGCGCTCGTTGTGCTGTTTTCAGTGATCTGTATGAGAAAGGTTATTTCATTGGAGGTGGTATCAAATTCGGTGGCCAATATCTGGTCTATCCAGGTTGGTTTGTTCACATGACACAAGCTCCGCTAACCGCGTCGGTTCCGACAGGCGATCCCCTGCGATATCATTCGCATTTCGTTGCGACTGTGCACGAAACATCTTTGTCGATGCTTCGTCCAATGGAGATCGTGGCTCATGGTAGGCTCGGGACAGGGACAAAGAAAACACATCTACTATGTGGATGGGATGACGAGAAGAGAGAGATATCATATCTGTCGATCGAATGGGCTGGCTTCGGTTAAAGACTGCCTCCTGCCTAGCTATCTATTCTAATTTTCTCCGGATCGCAACTCGCTGTCCCGTCTGCCTGCGCCTGTCAATGAAAGCCAACGGGTCATCCAATTGGTGACCTTTAGTGTGGATTTTTTGGCCCTCCTCGATGTACTCTGTGTCGTCAGGTAGATCTCGAGTCCAGCCAGATTTATCCAAGGCCGAGTGTCCTCCGTTGAATTGATGTCCCGCAGAACTTCGGCTGACGCTGAGAATGTTCATTATCTTGTCATTGACCCATAGAACAACGGTGAATATAGGTAGCCTTGTAGGGATTAATGTTGAACACTTCGATTCCTGACCATATCCATTGACAGTCTCGGGTCTCCGCGGGTCGAGAGGAACCGGGCGTGCGTACATTGCTAATATTATATACTAAGCCACCCTTGGCGTGTTATTTATTGCCATCGTACCGTCGACGCGAACTTACCGCAGGGAATATAAGTGCAAAACATGCAGCATTTGCCAAGCCAGTGCCCCACGAACACAATGCAGTTACAGGAAATCCTATCATCAGTATTAATCCGTGGGCTGGGAAAGGAAGGGAATGGCAAACCAAAAGCGAAATAGTAGGCCCATCTTTCTTCTATATGTCCGACTCTTTTCGCGAGAGACATCCCCTTTGCGATCAGGATGAACCTGATACAATATCATGTAAATAATTGGGCTCTGTACCGAGACGACTTACTCGAAACAATAATAGCTGTAAATTTTTGAGAAACGATCTGGAACGATAGAATAGACTACTCACGCGTCAACCCAACATAAGAATACAAAACTGACGAAAGGACCAAAATACGGAATCGACCCGAGGATGAAGGAGGAACCTAGACAAATGACAATCATCACTATGCGATAGGTTGACCCGGCAAGGGCATTTAATAGTCCTAAATAGTTTGCGGTGGATACTCGCGTATGTAATGATGCACTGTGGCCATGCTTGAGCAGGTAAGTTCGTCGTGCGATGGCCGTGCACCAAAATGTCTGGATAAAATGTCTGATGCGATGTCAAAAGATGAACGAAAATCTCACGTTGAAGTAGAGCGACACGGATATGACTGGGAGCAACCATAGGACTTGATAAAACCATCCTATATTTCGGTGGAACCAATTTGGTCGGTGGCGCACAAGAGGCGAAAGAAATAAGTCGAACGTATAGATGAACGTCAAGGATAGTAGATTGACTACGAAAGACTTGATAACATTGCCTCGTAATTCTGCGTCTCTGTCAATAATCAGACTCGATGGTACGGGTTATTCATAGCACTTCGACCTACTCTACGACCGTTGAGACCACGGAGTTCCATTTAAATGCATCAAATAATCCGTACCATGCATACTTTATCTGCAAAGACAACAGATTGAGGTGCGCAGAGTGCGAAAACGACATTCACTGAGGCGCTGTACAACAACACGCAAGTTTGAATATCCTTAGAAGAGTACGTCAAACAACTGCTGTGTAGCGGAGTTTGAACCACATCATGGTGATTCCAATACTATCTTCAGCCTCGGAATTGACGATGAGTTCCTCTTCACCATTGTCATTTCCAATGTCGTCACTGCTGCTGCTCAATTCTACGCAGATACATATATCAGGCCAAACACTTCTGAGGGTGCTGAAGTCTCACGTTCACACTGGACCGACAAGGACTGCTGCGCAACTTACTTGATTTCCTCTTGGAGCACAAGGCAGAGTCAGGCGATGGTGGCAATTTCAAGAAGTCTACATGGCAGGCCTGCCGCAGTGGCCTTGGCAAAGTATCCTCCTGAAAAAGGTGGACCGAAAACTGCAGCTGCTTGCCAGTCAAAATGGGCGAAGGTGAGTTTGAGATGACGACGATGTTTTGGCTGGAATGACTCGTTGTCAGCTTCGGGAGATTTACCATGATGTAGATCCCCTTACCAAGCAATCTGGGCTGCGATGGGACCATTCAAGAGGTCTGAATATTGACGAGCACACTCAACTGGCCTGGGATGACTATATAAAGGTATCTTGCTATCTTATGTCAATAAACGGCATATTGTTGATAAGGGCCTTCAGAAACATCCTAAAGCACGCCCATTCCGCAACAATGGCTGGAATTTATACGATATGCAGCAGTTAATGCCTTCCCGTGCAAAGGGCGAAAATGTGTTTCGCCCTTCTATGGCTGTCGACTTGGGTCACAGGGAGTCATCCCTTGGCAATCCATCCTCATCGGGGACAACCACTGAGTTCCTTGGAACGCATTTGCAGGTGGAACCTCCCATTGATCCTACCCTTATTTGACGCATCACTCGGAACGTACATGCAGGCACAGTTTTCCATCAATTTAGATCCCACATTTCCTCCTCCTACATCGCCACCTCCCTCTTCAACCATGCCTATACGGGTTTTGATAAACGACAAGAAACGAAAAGCTCATCCATCTTCCTCCATGAAGCTGTTATCATCGCCGTCGCTTTCGGCGTTGACGATATCTTCTTTTCCTGGTTCTGAAACGAGTTCATCAAAACGTGCTCGCGTATCAGGCAGGACCTGCAGCTCTGGTTAGATTGGGAGATGAAGTGTCTCTCTCTAATTCAACACTTCGTACTGCTATGGAACATAAAATTCACGTATCCAATGCAAGGTTAACCAATATCCCCTCTGACACTCGAAAAGATGCAATCGAGTTGTTGCAGAAGGAAGAGTTTCTGAACAATGATGATATCATTGCGATGATAGATATTTTTCGTACTGATCAGTCATCTGCAAAGACATATCTTCAATTGCGACGAGACAAGCGTTGGGTTAGGAGTAAGCTGAAGAAAATTGGACATATCCTACCATTGGATGATTAAATTTTTGTCATGTATATAGCAATTATTATGCTTTTTCCCGAACCAATACGACAATGACGCCATTCGATTTGACACAAGTAAAAGTACTGTGCCAAGATAAGACCTAACCCTAATAGTCGGACTATTTGTTTTACACATCATATTGCAGAACTAGTATCATATTGTACATGCTCTCGCAGCCATAAGTTACGGGTTAAGAATCAATCCGACCTAAGGCGATAGCCAGATAGTAAACAATAGCCGATACGAAATAGGCCTGAGGATACAAAGAAGATGGAAGTAGTTCAATATCGGCTGACCCTTTTCGCAGGCTGGAACTGCATTAGCGACGAGAATCAGTGCAAAAAAGAATGTACCTTCTTGCGAGACGTCGCTTTCACGCCCATTGCCTTTGCTGCAGTCTTGGAAGCAGAAGCCTTGGCCGGTGTTCTCTTGCCCGCCGCCTTTGCCTTTGCAGCAGCTGTTTCTCCTGTCACCGACTGACAAAAACTACTTAAATGCCATACAGTTGGAGAAAGTTTGACGCACTCGTTTCGCAGCTCCACGCTGAGTTGAAGACTTCCGAACAATCGTAGATGACTTGGTTTTAGCTGCTTGTGTTTTCTTCGTTGTTGCCGTAACCTTCTTGACGCCTGTGGTAGACTTGGGTCTCCCTACCGCGGCCTTCTTTCCGGTGGCTGTCGTAGTGGGTTTAGCAGTCGAAGATTTGCTGGTTTGTTTCCTCAGTGCCACCTTGGTTGACTTCGGCACCATCTTTCCTGTTCTCGCGGTTGGCTTAACGGAAGGCTTCGTGGGGGCAGCTTTAGTGACTACAGCTTTCGGCTTGGTAGGCTTAGTTCTGAATATCCGGAGTCAGCCTATGATTGCTGCTGAAGGGAACACCAATACCTCTTTAGCTGAAGTGTCGGTTTTCGTCTTCGGCGCAAGCTTAACGCGGCCAGAAGGACCTAAGCGGTATCTCAATCGCGATAAAGAAAGAACAAGGAACCTTACCTTTAGGAAGGACGAATACCCCACGGTCGCTACCTGACCCGAGTGCCTTGGAGAGCATGCTATTCTGTTGCGTTGTCATCTCTAATTTGTAGGTCTGTGCGACAAACCTAGCAAATTACTGATCAAGTCACATTATTTGCCTATTGAAGGTATTTACGTACTTCTTAATCTGTGGCCGAGAAACGCCCTGTCTAGCATGATCTGGGTTGGCGGTTATGCAAGCCTATGGTAAAGCAAGAGATAATATTAGTCCTGTGCGAACCACTTGGAGAGTTTGGGGAGAGGCGGTGAATGATGAGCGATGTGTCACTGTGTTTCACCCTAAACCCTGCTGCAGCCGCTTTCGATGGAGGGGAGATACCAAGAGGTATATTATATTCGCTCGGGGAGAGTAGCGGACCGCCACGAAAACAGGAGCAGGGAAAAACTTGGCGCACCTTAATCATTTCAATCCATGATGGATGGGTGGCCTGGGGTCTTGCCTGCTTCGGAGCTACAGCAGCTGCTTTCGAGCGGCTCATAATTAGAAATTGATGTAGATTGTGAAGTAAGAGTGGCGCTGGGGACAAGAGAGCGGAGAGAGGCTCGTTTATGTGGAGGGAAAGACCTATTGGAAAGGGGTGCAATCGCATACCACCCGCGCTATTTATATGAACACGATCGCGTCTGGTCACGTGCCACGTCGCGTCTGGATCAACAAAGTGCGAGACATCGCCTGGTCACCGCCCCGCCGCCCCGATTTTGGCCCGGTGTGATCGCGAGCTTCAGGGCCATGCAAATTGCTCCCTGAAATCGCTGGCTGGACCAATCTACGACCCCGTCAATACTGGAGCATCCAGCTCCTCCACGCGTCAACAGCTGTCAATAATCCACTCTGGTCACATGAGTTACGTGTGACCATCCATGTCCGTTTCCCCGTCACTGAGAGCGTCGGCTCGCTCGGCCTATAGAAGCTTGTGTCGAGCGGCATCCTCGACGTTCAAAGGTAACTCAATCTCCTTAAGATACCCGCTGTTAACATTTTTCCAGGGGACGGTATTGTTCTCAAAGGTACTACCTGCTGCCGCGTCATCTGCAATGTTGACAACTCGAGAAGCTTTTCGACAGAAAATGCGACAAGACGCCTTACTTGCCAGTTCTATAACGGACTCGAAGCTATATCAAGAACAGGAACAGTTGGCTCGTGATATTGCCGATGTCCTGCGAAAGAACATCGTGCAAGGGATCAAGGTTGCAGAAGACCCGCATTCTGGACTGGACACATGGAGTATGTGTTGAGTTGCATCTAGGTTTTCCTCCGGTCACGCTTTCAATCTTTAAGGATTGCATATCCGACCTGACACAGAGTTGGGTTCAAATGACACCATTAAACCCGTAGAAGATACGGCATCTAGCCGGAGCATAAGGAAAAGAGTTGTTACGTGAGCAACAGTCATTTGACCTCAGTCTTTCACATAGTCATAGAAGTTCCTTAGCCAGTAACCCTGATACAGTCAAACCCTCACATATTCCAATACATTATTCTGCTCTGAAAAAGGCGCACAAGGCACGAATAATGCCTGTGTTGCATGAAGAAGATTTAGAAGAATCATTTGTGCGTGGTGAGTTGTGACAATTAGATCATTTCTAACTGATCAAGACACTGATGTCAGGAAGTGGACCGGTGCGCTGCGTCATTTTTGCTTTTGAACCCAGTAGTAATATCCATTTAGGGTGGACAATCGATTAACAAAACGGAGAACAATGTTCAGCTCCTGCATAGACCCACTGGGATTCGAGTGTCTTGCCAAGAGACACGATCATTGAGCACAAATCGTAAACTAGCACGCAAATTATTGCTAGAGAAGGCATGTCCTTCAGTGCGTTATTCGGCATTAATAAGCTCTCAAATACAGCTCGATCAGCATCAAAATCCTGGTTTATCGAAGAGCGATTTACAAAGGGCCCAGCAGAGAGAAAGAGAGCGACGGCGAAGAAGGAAAGCGAAAAAAAGAGCGGCGGCATCGGCTAGTGGTTAATTACATAACGTGATGGATACTAGCTTAGCCGGCTTAATTTCAGTAGTTATACAACTTAACTTGTCATGTCGGGGTTGCATTCCATCGCAACGATTATCAAACGGTTTGCTGGTGGCTTGTCCAGCAATGCATGTTGCTCATCGTGAAGTTTAGGCTAGAAGCAACAACTGCACGCTTAGAGGATATCGCCGAAACCATCGACAAAGGTCAAGGAAAGAGAGCACGAACAGATTCTCAAACTCTTGCGGCCCCTTCGTCATCGCCGACACCACCCGCGCAGCCGCGTGCTCCACCTCCTCCGCCTGCGCGGCCGCCGATCCCTGCTTCTGTGCAGGCATATGACAATGAAGTTCTCCACGCGTGCGTGACACCTTTTACAGTACTCACAAAGTCTTTCGCAAGCGATGGTGTTGTATCGATTGTACGCCCATCCTCTCGAGGGTTCGCATTAGCTCATCGACTCTTCTTCATTTTGTAGGTTAACCTCTTTGAGTCGCAAATGCGAGGCCTGCGCGATTTATTGTTATTGAGCGCCAATTGTCGGATCCCATCGCAGGAGGAATTATTGACTTTGACTGAGCCGTTGAATCGAGGCGTCGAAGCCATAGTGAATGCAAAGACCGGAAAAAAGGCGGAGCGTGACTGGTCCTTACATCTCTCCTTGATTGCTGAAGCGGGCCCTGTGGTTGGATGGGTACTCATTGTAAGTTTCTACTATTACAGTCTTTAAGCCCACCTCATAATACTATAATACTCACTTTCTTCCGCAGCCGGAGCCTGTGTCATATGTCAGCGATGTCAAGGAGGCAGCCGACTACTATGGGAATAAGATAATTAAAGAGTGGAAAGAGAAGTGAGCTCTATGTCATCCCTCAGTTGAAGCTCATCTGTTAATACTTTTCAGAGATACCAAGCATGTAGATTGGGTCAGATCCTTCGCCAAAGTCCTTGATGCGACAAAACAGTACGTGCAGGAACACCACAGTACTGCTTTGGCTTGGAATCCCAAGGTTCATTTTCCTCGTTACTTGGCGACTTGTCATTGACGGATGAGCAGGGCACTAGCATTCAGGAATACAACAGAAATAAACAAGAGTCTTCAGTACCCATACCTCCGCCCGCACCTCCCGCACCTCCTCCACCCGCACCGCTCGCGCCAGCTGCTTCATCAACTGCAGCTAATGTCGCTGCCGTGTTTGCCGACTTAAACCGGGGTGAAGAGGTCACAAAGGGATTGCGCAAAGTAGACAGGAGTGAAATGGCATATAAGGACCCCTCACTGCGTGCAGGTGGCACAGTACCTGCTTCTCCGCCTCCAGCACGTGAGGATTCGAAAACTCCTACATCGTCATTGATTGCAACATTCTACAGCTGGCAGGAAGCCGACCAAGCCCTCGAAACCTCAGTCTTTGGCTGGCAAGAAACCTTCCAAGTTCGCATTGGAAGGCAGCAAATGGCTCATCGTGAGTTTAAGACATTGATAGGTTGCCGCCCTCTGCTAAGATGTGTTGAGGAATACTATGAGAACGCCGACCCATTAACTGTCGATAACGTTGAAATCAGCCACGTTGTGAATATTTACTCTTGCAAGAACATGATTGTGATGATCAAGGGTAAGGTGAATGCGGTCACACTTGGTGCGTAATTTCTTAGCTATGGATGCCGTTCACCAACAGTGGTCTAGTCAATTGCACGAAGACATCAGTCTTGGTTGACTCGGTAGTCTCCTCCATCTCCGTCACTCGTTCACCATCATTCCAGCTGCAAGTCAAAGGAACGGCGCCGATGATCCAGATCGACTCCACTGATTCTGGACAAATCTATCTATCACCGCAAAGCCTGGCGACCGAGATCACGACTGCGAAGTGCAGTGCGATCAATGTCAATTTGCCCGTGGATGGAGAAGAAGAAGGAGTGTTTGCGGAACAGGCGCTCCCAGAAATGTTAAAGACCGTGGTTGAGAATGGGAAGCTGGTAACGAGCATCGTGGAACATGTTGGATGAATCTACATTAATGGTGGTCGATGACCGGTCGTATGTTATACGCATGTTAGACACTATCATGCCGCCTTCCCTGCGCCCCATGGTTATGTTTCCCGATAATCCCACCCAACAAACGCTTAAAGAGTGGTTCTCTTTTACCGGGATTTGTGGCAGAGTCATGCGCTGCCGACTATATGCTCCATTAGTCGCCCTGCCACTGTTCAGAATGCCAATAAGCACTCACATTGCGACCATGCCTCCCCGCTTCTGGTTTAGCGCTAGCGTACGACACTAGCGGATTCGAGTAGGTAGGGTATGAATATCTATCTGCTACAGGGTATACATATACTGGTGCTGTATTCGCCCGGATAGGTCGAGGGGGGACAGAATAATATTGCGCATAGATGGCCCCAGCGTTAGACGGTGGCATCCTTCCATCGGTGCGATGGTCAACGGTGGTGTGCCACTTGGTGGGAGGCGCCGCTGGAGGAGCCGCCGGGTGCGAAACAGTTCGGTGCCTCGATAGGGGAGGCGGAGGAGGATCACTGCTCGGATGTCTGCGACTCGGGTGCTTGGATGAATGAGATCTGTGGTGTCTGTGGGAATCGGGCCTGTCGTGTCGGCTGTCCCGCAGCGCAGCGTATCGAGCAGCAGGGGTGGTAGGGACAAAGGGATCCGATGGCACATGGCGGCGAGTTTTGTCTACCCATTGGGCGATGCGATACTGAGTCTCGAGGTACTTCTCGTATGCTTCGGGCGAGAAATCGTACTCGGTCATCGCAGACAAGCACTCCCATTTGGCGCTTGTCACATGATCACTTTGGCAATGTGCTGCATCGCCATCCGCGCGGACAAGACATTTGTCTCTCGTCGTTCTACACACCATGGATAGCGCGGGCTGGCACGCTCAGTCCCGCGCACGCAAGGTCCCCGCTCTCCGCCTCTCTGATTCCGCCTGCTCATTCTCATTAGGAGCAAGAGACCTCTCATTACCTCCATCGCTCAGAAGATGGACAGTATTACCCTGTCCAGCATGCCGCGCCTATGCCCGAGTCTTCCATTGGGGGCGCTTACCGGCAGCCACAGTTACCTCCTCGTCCGCCGCAGGGCCGACCACAGGTTACGCCAGAGCAGCTCATTAATATGTCTCCTGTAGAGAGATCTCGTCATCTTCAGATCCGACGCATGGAACCACCTCTTCAGGTACGACTAGCCACAGCTCAGTTTCATCCTCCTCACTCTGGTGCAGTTCATGTGTGGACCTCTTTTGAAGTACTTTAGGATGCTAAATTTAGATGACGGAGTACCTAATTTATCTTCTGCAGGTATGACACCGTAGTTAACAACGTCTGGTATGGCGCTGCTCTCATCGTTAGTCAGTACCATGTTTATATATGCAAGTTCAACTCACCCATTACCTGACAACTTTTTACAGCCTCTGATTCCGGTTCCACATACTACCCGGCTCCTTTTCTTACATATGAATGGGATCCGGACAGACCTGCGAACGGTCGCATCATACAAACAGAGAGGACGGCTTCTGGGTCTTCCTTTGAACTTGGTCCACATCCTGCCGACCCACACGGCCCTGCAAGGGTCATGGTTATCGATGATCATCGCGTCGGGGCAAATGCTTGCAGAAAGCAAGTAGAAGGTCAAGAAATATATGTATTTGTGGAGACTGACGCGTTTGTGCACCTCTCCCTCCATATGTTTGTTGATCGACTAGAATTTCAGGTCTTTTACGTTTTGGCGATTCTACTTGGAGATTCCACTCAGTGATAACGAGGTGGAAGTCACGTATTACATCAACCAAGGGCAAAGAATGCGTTTCTATGTACCTGGCAGGTATCAGAATATGCGCTGGGCTGCACATTCGGTTTGTCCCCTGTTTCTGTCTGCTGCTCGGCTAACTCCCATGTCAGTGTAATGGATTTTCTGCGGGCGTTAATCCAGATGATTTCCGAGGACCTGGGTTTCAATCAGGGTACGACCCTCTGTGGGCCGACCTGTTGTCTAAACATTACCAGAGGCCATTTCATGTCATGGTCGGTGGTGGAGACCAGTTGTATTGTGACAGGTTTGGAAACTGAAACAACTTTTATTCATACGCCTCATCATTCACGGCAGCTTGATGAGAGAGCCAGAAATGCAAGATTGGCTCGGGCTTAAGCCAGAGGAAAAGAAGGCTTATCCACTGACGGAATCAATCACGAATGCGATCAATAGATTTCTGTTTTATCACTATTGCCAACACTTTAGGCGCGGTGCATTTGCCAGAGCCAATAGCTCAATGTATGTTGTCACGATAAGCTCATCTTCAATCATTTAACTTCCTTCTAAAGCCCAATGCTTAACATGTGTGGTATGCCATCCAATTTCGTTTGAGAGCGCTCAACGGTTTATTTCGTTCGCTAGATGACCACGGTACGTAGGTACAGTTAGAAAACCCACTAACCAATGCTAATTTGTGGTTTTTAGATCTCGTACGTTATCCATCACATTCTAAATAATTTAAAATGACGCGCAATATGTCAAGATTGATGGTTTTGGTAGCTGTAAGTCAGTTACAGGGCAACCAGACGTTAGCTTTATTTTCTCTGAATAGACCCGGATGACTTGCAGCGGGCGCCCGTCTTCCAACAGTAATGATATGTGATCTAGTTTATTTTCTCTGAGTAACCTTTTATCAACAGGATTGGGTCCAGGGGGTTCTTCTATTACCTTCTTTTCCAATGTTTCATAAATGGTATGTTGCAACACAAGCTTCAGCGTTGTCTTCTCAACTCCATCTCTAGTGCACATTGATGGAGTAAATGACCGACCTGGTCAACACATCTACAAGTCACTCATTATCGGGGAAAGGGGTCCATATATGCGACTGCATTCCCATTCATTTTTGTCATATCTTGGGCCGCAATGTAGCATCCTCTTACTCGATTGTCGGTACGCAACTTGAGCATGCTTGTCTGCTGTTGACCAACGATTATTTTAGCGCGGAAAGGACATTAGAACGAGTTTGCAGCACAGTGGAATATGAAAATGTCTTTTCCAGATTACGTCAATTGCCAGCAAACGTGGAGCATCTAATAGTGCAGTTAGGTTTGTCAATCTGCCAAATCTCCAAGGGATCTGTTGTTTACTTCATTTAGGTATACCGATCGCGTACCCCCGAATGGTATTTCTTGAAACTGCGCTGGGCTCGAAATTCAACCCCCTCGTTGCGCTGGGGAAATCGGGGCAACTGGGAACGATTGGCCTGTCTGGTTTTGCAAACAAGTTCAACGCAGATGCAGAACTTTTAGATGATCTGGTAAATCATCTTTTTTACCACATCAGGAACTTGCTCATTTATGCAAGAATGATCACTGGACCGCGCGACATCATAAAGTATGTAGCCAACTTATCTACCTTCATCACTCCTAATTTCGATCCTAGCGAGAGCGTAATTGGTTGGTTGAGCAACTGCAATACGTTGCCCGGGTGCAACGTTTGCGCGTTACATTTGTATCAGGAGATGTGCATTGCGCGGCGGTTGGAATTTTCAAGACACTGAAGCCCAAGAATGGGTCAGATATCCCCCCCGCTAACGATTACCGGTATATGGCGAATATTGTGACCAGTTAGTCATCTGCTTCATCACCTTTGCTTGATTCTTAATCTTCGCTAAAAGGCGCCATTGTAAACACGCCTCCGTATGTTTTTGTGATATTACTGGAGATGTCCTAATTATGGTCTAGGCCTGCCGCTGTCCTTGCGATGGTTTCGTCGCGTGCGACCAAAGTCCACAAAGCCTTGCACTATAACAACACAGACGAGTCAATGGTAATTAACGTTCACTTTGCAAGCAATTGACTGATCACTTGAGAGAAGCTTCCACTTTTCGTTGAGGATACGGACGGCACTCCAAGAGTTCAGAAACATATTATGGGCAGGCGCAACTGGTGCCAGGTTAATTGGAATCCAGACAACGGCGAGTTGGTCTTTGATCTACGCATAGAAAGGCAGAAAGGTGTAGGCACCACCGTCGGCTATGCCACCCGAGTCCCTGCGCCCAACTGGCCTCGAAGCTGATTTGTACTCTACGTCATTTATGTTCATTGTATAATCGTTATTCAACGCTGTATTTTATTGCCGTGATTACTGCACATATGCTAATCGTCCGGCGTCGTGCCGCTCAAAGAGCATGATATTGAACATCGTTTTGATCCGAGGGTTGGCCACCAGGTGTATAGAGGTTCTTAACCTCCTCCACGACATTGCGAGCTAAAGGCTCTTGCGGTACCAAAAGAGTCTCTTGATAAGCAGTGGAACACCTCAATGGACTTGGGCTAGGCACCGCGAAAATGCCATTATTGAGATTTCCTATGATTGAACCGGATGGGTTTACAGTTTCATCATTTCCAGCTGCTTGTTCAGACGCAATGGCCATCTTTGCCCGTTTGCGTTCCTCTGCTTGCTGGCGCTTCTTGGCACGTTGAAGCTGTTTCTCAGCCTCAGCTTTTTCAATTAAAGCCATTCGTGAAGCCTCTATGCGGGCCTCCTCCTCTTCAAGGTCATCAAGCGCCCATTGCTCCTGCATGTATTCCGAGTAACGTTCACAAGCAGGGCGCCAGGTGCGTTCCGTACTAACTATATCCGAGCCATCGAGCAGCGCATCAATGTCCGGAGGAGGAGGAAAATCAAAATCCGGACCAGGATTCAAACGTACGCGGGCCTCGTTGAAGAGCGATATGAAAGGATAATAACCGAGAGAGCCATCATCAAATGGGTTTTCCCTGTGTTCTTTGACGCCCTCCCGTGTTCGCTTCTTCTCTTTACCCCTTCTGATGTCCGTTTGGCGTAACGGAATATACTCATATAACCCCTCAAAAGCTATACCTTGCGATTCGCCGTTGACGAAAAACGCTATGCGTGAGTCGTGAAGGATTGGCAGAGGGCGTAAAATAGGTTGATCTGGCTTGTCGTCACCGACAGAACTGCTCCTATCCGGCAACTTTCCAGATGCCGTCTTCTTGGACGATGGTACAGAAGCACAGCTTGCGGATTTACTAGAGTAGTCCATAAGCGATATCATTTCCTTTGATTGTGGGTATTCGAGCATTTCGAAGGTTTCTTGACCTTTGAGATCGATGGCTATGCGCTCCCTTTTAAGATGGGCCGGATCGTGAGGGTCCTTCGGCTCAGCCTTCCGACGAGGAGGAAGTCTGATATACATGCCAATTACGTCGCCAGAACCAAAGGGACGTCCATAAGGGCGGGGCCGGGATAGAGTGACTGTCTCGCCAGACTTATCTCGAAATCCATAGCTGTAGCCATCAAGACCGACTGGGCCATTGAGAGGTGCCTCCCTCCTTCCCCATCCAAGTCTGACGTGACTTCCTTCGCGTCTACTCTCCTCGCCGATGTGCTCCCCTCCACCGTGGATAATTTTGACCTCCAAGTACCACCGACCCTCCCGCATAGGTGCATTGCAACGTGCACTTCGAAATCCTGTCGTACCGGCGAGGCCTAGACCATCTTTGGTGACCTTGATAGATGGACTTCTATCTTCCCAACAGACCCTGTACGCCGCAGGGTTGCTCTCTATGGTGCGGCATGGTTGAACATACCCGGCTGGATTGATACCGGCTGGAATATACCTAAAACCCATTCGATTAACCCCTACGAGATCGCTCTTGTAGTATTCTGAGCCATCTGCGGTTGGGATGAAAGTAGGGCCACGCGAAATTGAAAGACGCGGTCGAGAAAAGAGGTCTGCGCGCGAGGTGATGAGTCTAGGAAATGGATAAGAGGTGTGTGGATGTCTAGAGATTGGTACGCACTCTGTTGGATCTGGAGCGCTGCCAGGATCAGAGGGGGCAGGCGAGGACGCAATCGCTGGTTGGGTGCGTCTTTTTTTGCGGGCGGGAAGCTGGGGCTGTCTTGAAAGCAATACAGGAGCGACGTAAGGTATCGCGGATGGCTGGGGGGGCCGATGCGCCAAAGAATCGGGGGGAGGTGCGCCTGGCTGCATGGCCACAGAGAACAGCTGGTCACAGTGTCATCACTGTCTCTCATCATGACTGCCCTACGGTACGTCCATTTCTCCTTTCCTACTTTTAAACTACACATATCCCGCAGGCGTATTCAGAAGGTATCGATAATCCTACCGGATGAGATGCCCGTCTGTTGATCATTTTCAAGGAACTCGCAGATATCAAGAACAATCCAATCGATGTAAGCCATCTCCCTATTCACTGATCTGATATCCTCTATGTTGATAGGGTATTGTGGCAGAGCCTCACGAAGACAATTTGTTTTCCTGGAAGTGCACAATCAAGGCGGCAGTACTTATTGCTAACTTGAAGCTTGGACGTCATTGATCAAAGGCTGCAGTCAGATTCACCTTACAAGAATGGCACATTCCATTTCAACCTATCGCTACCACAGAACTACCCTTTCAAGCCACCGACGGTGCACGAGTCCTGCGATGCTTGCTGCTGCTGACTGACATGTTGTGATCCAAAGGTCAACTTTACAACAAAGATTTACCATCCTGGAATAAACGAAGAGGGTGCTATTTGTGTTCCCGTTTTGCGAGACGAGGTGCGCTGGTTTGTTTCCTAGACTACGAGGCCGACTGATTTGAGTTCGTTTGTCGGTAGTGGAAGCCTACAGTCACCTTGTCTACAGGTCTGTGAACGTGTTTGAAACGAGGTTCATTTGCCGACGCGCGTTGTCGACTAGTGCTAGCGATCATTCAAGAGAAAGTCAACAACCCTAGTCCTGATGACCCGTTCGAACCAGATGCCGCGGCGGTATGTACAGTATATTTTGCATCTGTTGTCTGAACGCAGTGTGCGTTGCAGCTGATGCAGAACGACAAAGCAAAGTTTCTCGCCATGGCCAAAGAATATACAAAGAAGTAAGTTAAGCAACCACCTAGATATGGCTCGCAAGCGAATTACGCATGGCAGGTATGCGATGCAGTGAGAAAATGTAGCTACAAATGGGATTAGCAGCTGTACATTATCTTTTTGTTTTCGAGTATTCCGCTCTGCCATCGTCCTCTGCGTCGTCGCGGGTGACAGCGGTTAACACGTACCCAGCGCAAGCAGCGTTCGCCCTCTGTCGTCGCGCCCTAGCGCAACTCGTGCCGGCCACGTTTCTTATCCCAATCCCCTCCAACGTGGAGAAAACGAGGATTGCCCGATGAATCGCTTTCGGCAAGTACCTCATTGCATCTGCCCTGAGAAGACAGCTGAGCCATCCTTGCCCTCCTGCGTCTTTCCCTCGCCCTTTCTTCGTCAGCAGTAAGAGGTCCGACGCGCAGCGGAATCGAATACCGGCCTCAATCCAACCCGACGCTCTTCCCGAGATTTCTCAAGCCAGTGATTTCCGCACCTCTCTCATTCTTAGAGAGTCAGTTTATTTTATTCCGCAGCCGTTCCTATTATAATCACATTCCCTTTCCTTAGTCTCTCAAAGCAATTCTCCGTCTTGCGTTCACCGGCAGGTGACCCCGTAACCGTTCAAGATCTAAAATCCAAGTTCGCACAACAGCGAGCGCGTGGTGCACAGAATCGGATCACAGAAGAGGAAGAAATCATGTTGTTGGAAACATTGGGCCGCATGCGATCCAGAACAAGCGCGCCGTCAGTCAAGTCGCAAGATGGCGTTACTGACCCGGCTGAGCAACACTCTGTCATGTCAATGTCTACAGTGAATTCAGTCATCCAAACGTCAGTAACTTCGTCTCCAAGCGGAAAGTCGTCAAAGAGATACAGCAATAATCTATTTGGCTCGGGTAGATTGCGTGACTATGCGTATTTCAGGAACGCAGGGGTTGGGAGATCAGGTAGCATTCGAGCACCGTCCATAACCCCCACAGAAACCTCTATTAGCATTCAAGAACTTGCTTCTCTTCCTGACAGTCTTCAGCCCATGGCGTCCGACATTTCGTCGATTCAATCCAGCATTGACAAGGTCGCGAGTACGACTTCCTTGACTGTATATGAGGAACATGCCCAGCCTTCGTCTGCAACGGATGCATCGTTGCTAAAACGAGCATCGATGGCCTTCGCCGATGCAATCAAAGAGCTGGAAGAAACTGAAGACGAGGTTGTCATGCCGCGATTACCTCGTCCTAGTCCTGACTCGAGTTCTCGAAATGCGGAGGTAATTCAAGTCGTAAGAGTGAAATTGAGATGCTCACATTTTTTAGAGTGTAATTGATTTGGCCAAATCCTCGCAGTCCTCCTTGAATCAGCCGACTGTCATCGAGGCTGGTACAGCTATCTCATCTGATAAACAGGTTGTCACTTCCTATCAGGAACACCGTGCCTCTCCCGCGTATTCGCGTACCTTGCCAGGTTATGTTCCTGGCATGCCTAGACCAATGACTCCTCGTGACATTGAATTGGATGAACAGCGGTCACACTCCGCCACTCCCCGCGCTATGTCACCTTTGTCTTCCGACGTGGCAGAAAATACATCAAATACATCAACGGATGGATCCGAGTCGACCTCTGCCTTGCGTCAATCTTCACGACCCACATCTCCCACTGGCACTGTTCCACGTCCATCTACCCCTTCACGGTCCACGCCACTCTTTCTTCAAAGATCACCTTCCGGCAGACGTACCCCCGACAATGGTCTAGTGGTTGGAGACGCTATCAACTTTGACAGTCCACTCAATTCCTCTGTCATGTCAAAACGCCGTCCTTCGATAGGACAAGCTTCGACAACGACTTCTCGTCCTGGCACTCCATCAAACATTATATGGAATGTTAACTCGATCGATATAAACCATAAGCTGCATGGCCATGATAGAAATGGTAGTTGGATAAGTGATACGAGTGATGGACAGAGTCCCAGCATTTACAATGTCAAGTCTAAGCAGACAATATCAAGTTCAATACCCGAATCTCTGCCGCTTGATCTAGGCAAGTGTTTATTCAGCTTGTACTTGAGACTTGTAATTTACTCGTCAATCTATCAGATAATGGTTCAATTACCGCAAGCTCCAATCGCATACCTCGTTCACCAACACCAACACATGGTTCACCACGATCCCCTGCATTTGCCAACATAGATATATCACCTCGTAACGGGAGTAAACGATCATCGAGGCAGAATACATCTTCGCCTTTTCAGTTCGACCATTTTACACCCCTTGTCTTATTGCCTGTTGTTAATTCCTCCCGATCCTCATTAGAATCAGCCGGTTCTAGTTATCATTCATGGGATGCCGAGAAGGATCAAGCTTTGAGTATCTTCTTCGATACTGATACCCAACAACCAGCTTGGCATGACTTGTCTCCGGATCGAATAAACTCGTTTGTTTCTAGCGGATCTGCGGATGAAGATGAATGGGATCCAGAAGAGATTATTGGTCGTTATACAGGATTAAAGAAGTCTGATTTTAGAGCTATGCAAGAAAAGTTGGTCTGTCTTTCTATAGCGAGAGAAGATGCACGGGAACGTGCTCCGTCGATTAGGAGACGTCGACCATCAACTTCGCAGTCAAACTACTCCAACAATGGTCGTGATAGGGTATGTAGATTTATCCCCCCAAGTATCTAGCTAATCAACAGTAGGTTGCGAGTCCTCCACCGGCTTCGCCAACTGCTACAAATCTGGAGCAGCAGGTCAAGGCAACGGCTGTCCTGAATGCTATGGCCGATAGCATACAATCCAAGCAATTAGAGGCGATAAACACAGCTGTCCAGCGCGTTCCGGATACTGAACCGTCACCTAACACGCGGAGACACCGTGACCTGGCCCAAGCATTGTTTGGTGACGATATTGAGAAGGAGCGTGAAAAGACACCGAAACCGGCACCACAGCAGCCTGTTGAAAGCCCAGCTACAGGATACGTGAAACCACTCTCGTCAAGCGACTTGCAGGGAGGTAACGAGCAAAAATTACCCGTTTCATCGACTTCCTCATCTCAATCTGGACCGAAACCCGCGGAAACTCTTGAGGATGCCAACCTCGTCAAAGAGGTCCAGCAAAAAGCTGATGCTGCCATGCTTGCGTTGCGGAAGACGCCGACAAATTCTGAGCAAACCCTCGAACGCTCTGCCCAAGGCTCTATATCACGAAGACGAGTTGATCCCAGTCAAATTTCAGAGCCTCGATTAGTGTCTGCTTCAACAAGCATAGACTCTGTTCCAGTTCGTCCGCCTCCGCAAAGCAATCCCGGAACATCCAAGATCGGCTCTCGGTTTAGAAAATTACGTGGAACTCTAAGAGCTAAGAACACGCCATCTATTGATGAGTCCCATCCATGGGCTGAAGCTAACTCGCCCCGACCCAGTCAAGATATGAGCTATGATAGTTCTCATCTAAAGGCGGCTTCTAGTTCTGTGAATGCAGTGGGAAACGGTGGGATTCAACTACCAGTTGCCAGCCCACCATCGGCTGGACCGGGGCTGAGAGGATTTATGTCTCGCTTTCGTATCAAGAAAGGAGTCGATAACGTAACATTAGAACGACGAGGCATTCCTCAAGTTTCTCGCTCAGTTGTCTCGCTAGCAGCATCACAGGTGGAACGTATGCACCTTATCGCGGATGGCGGCACTGTTCCCTCATCGGCCTCATCTCTCCAGCGAATATCGGATCACAGTCATCCAATGCCATCTCACCAGACAACAGCTGCAGGGGACCCTAATCAGATCGCACTTAGGCAGCTATTTGATGCTGCATCCAACCTTGGCTTAGATCAGAATGCTTTGAATGCCCTCCTTGCTCGTACTCCGTCATTGTCGAGGCATATGGAACGTTCAACACAAGATAAGGTTGTGCGTAATCCGACGACCAAGATATTGGAGAGTGCAGACGAAAACGCTTTGCGAGATGAACCTCTAATTTCTGGAGCTGCGAGAAATGAGTTGGTTCCCTCACAGTCCTCTTTGAATTCGGAATTTGCTCCGTCCTACCCCGAGAGGAGTGATTCTGCCGAAATTTCGGTTCGAAAATCGGAGGATCATCGACAATCGCAGGATGGCCTCGTTAACAACACAGCAAATGTTGTCGTTCGAAGGACCATAATATACCCTTCAGATTCCAGAGGCTCTCCTTCGCCCGTCGACGTTACTTCGCTTCTGAGAAAGAACTCACGACGCCGGAGAGGAAGTATAGCATCTGGATCAAGTAGATCGATCCAAGATCGCGTACCTACACCACCGCCTCCGAAATCCCCTACTTCTAAATCATTTTCGAACAGCTCGTCGCCTCCAGTTCCCCAAATACCCCGTTCCCTGCTGCCAAATACTGAATCACCGAAAGCACCCCATTCTCCCACCAGCCATTCCTTTGAAAAGGCGAACTCTGCATATGACTCGTTGTGAGCTACCTGGTGTGATCACATTTCCCGAATATTTTAGTTACAATTTCCAGGTATGAAATGTATTCAGAAGACAATCAGATAACGATCACTGAATCATTAAATCCTGTGGCCAAAGGGCAATCTAATGTGAATCCCGATGCACACGCTATCGAACTTGTCGAGCTAGCAAACGGCGAGACTATATGGTTAGACATATCGTCCCGCGCTTACTATTATCTCATGGCGAGTACAGGTCGATCGTCAATGGACTCCGAGATGAAGACGACGAATCTCTATACCCCACTCGGACCAGCTTTACGTCAGAATTATCAGCACGAGACGGTAACTCCGATGGTGTGTCGGTGTATGTTAAGGAACATCAAAGAACTGGATCAAAGGGTAGTGGGACATCTTTCACTTCTCGCCGGCGGCTTTTGCATGGGAAGGCACGACCGGAAACAAAGGTACGCGTGTAATCAATAATGTATCTCCGAGGTCACCATGGGGCTTTGAAATAGGTCTATTACAGTTCCTCAGCTCATATTGGCCGTTTGATTGAAAACCTCTCGCAAGGAATGGATGCAGGCTCTTTCAATTTTTCTGCTAATGTACGTAGGGCCGGACACTCAGCTTCATCCTCTGTGTCATCACCACCTTCAACTAATGATGCTCACTGGAAAGTTGAAGAACGTCTAGACCATAAGTTGACTTCGCTTAATCGTTGATGTTCTACCTAAAGGATTCGGCTTGTTTTTTTTATGATATATTTCGCGTTGATACTTACTTACATGATCTTTGTTGTAATATTGGGTAGTTTGGAACATGATAACGAGTACAAGTCAACAGATTCGGACAAGATGGAATGTAGGCAAGAATTACCGCTCAAAAATACTTGTTCAAAAATTGTGTTTACTGAGTGCGACAGATACCCGTTGTAATGCAAGGCAAGGGATACACAAGCCTATGAATTTACTTTCCACAGCGGACGCTTGCGAAGTTTTCTGGTAATATGTACTGCACTTCCACCGAAATGACCCCCTCCAAAGGCAAGCACAACAGTTTCTTCTGCTCCCGCACCACGTGCAATACCTTGTTTCCTCAATTCTATAGCGTCTTTTGCGAACTTGAATCGAGCCTGATCGGACCCTGGTCAACCACGTTGAGTGTGAAAAGGGAAGGCAACGGTTATCAAAGACTTACCAATCTGGAATGTAGGCGATTCCACAGCGGTCTTAAACATCTCAAAAGGTGCTCTGGCGTATATTTGCAGTAAAAGGTCACGACCTGTTGGGCCCGTTTGCTCCTGGGGAGGTTTTTGTATCTCCAGAAATTCAGGTAACTCGACAACCAGGAAGTGAAACACGTCGTCCCGCAGTCTTAAAGCATACTGTCCGAATATTGACAATGATGCAAGATCTGGGGTCGACACTCCATCTGCAGCTTGTGGAATGCTTTCTACGAAAGTTAGCCACTCGCCAATACTATCAATAGTTATTGAGCGCCTGCAAGTTTCGTGTGCGAATTGGCAGAGGTCGTTCATTCCGCCCAGCAGGCAACCGGCGGCAAGTACTGCTCTCGCATTTTCTGGCCTTATTAGGTTCAGCGAGACAGCCGAGTATAGGTACCCTAATGCTATAACGAGATTCATGAACAAAATGTCAACTCGATCAAACATGAGGTATACCGATGGCAAAGCCCTGAAAGGTTATCAGGCGACCCCGACTCACTTTAGAAAAGGATTATCCTTACCTCCTGTGTAACTTCAGGTTCATCATCCAGGCGTACTTGTATAACGCGCTGACCGCTTGTTTGAGGAGATGTGGACATTAGATGGGCAAGATATGGAGAGCGAGATAGAATTATAGCGTGGAGCCTATAGACATTTTGATGTACATGCTATCATCAAAATCAGGACGGAAAACAGCATTAACGAATTTCACCAGCTTACGAGCACAGTGTCTGCGTAATTCTAAACTGAACTAAAAATTGCCGAGTTCTGACGAAGATGTCACTTACACCCGTTTGAAAGCCGGAGTGATATAAATGATTGACTATTTCCTCATTGTGATGGTTCGGATACGGAATGCTGTGGAGAATCAAATTTTTTTGGTCGCAGCGAAGCCACGTAACCTCAGCCAAGCACAACCCAGGATTGACTACAACTCACTGCGAATAGCCGTTGAAGGGAAATCCAGATGATGAACCCGAGGCACTGGCATCATACGAATCGGAGTGACCAGGATCTGAAGGAGAAACGCCGTTTGCGAGCTTGGAATGGCCGTTAGGAGCAAGAGACGTGGAGGGATGGGAACTCATGAGGGCAACCAGGAATATGGAGACTCGACTGGCAATGTCACGTTTGTCACGATGTCACAGCCACATCTCTATCTCTCTGACGTCCAACACCTCCCCAAATGTCTCCCCGCTGTTCTCCATACACACAAAACTACTCATTAAATTCATTTTAACACCCTTATCTGCTGCAAGCGCCCCAGTTATCAGCGGATATTTAGGTGGAGAAGAAATGTAGTTATCAGCTCCCTCCCGTATCTAGGCAATGGTCAACATCTTTTAAGTTCTGCCTGTGCACCATGCACGTCGCACCATGTGGGATCGGTTGGATGCAAAGTTTCCAACAAATACATCTCCTGGAATTTTTCTGAAGAGACTGGTTTTATCAGCGAAGGAGATTCCATCCCGATAAATCCTCGGGCCAACCTGCGATATTCTTCGCTGATTTCCTTCACAAAAACCTGTTTCACATAATCTATGACAAAGTTAGTTTCAAATGTCCTTCACTAGGAGGAGGGTAACCTTGGGCTAAGCAAGGAATTGACAGTACTGTGTCGAAGTCATATATCCAACTTTGGCCTTTTTCTTCCGTGACGCAAGGTGTGAGGAGCAATACTACATGGTAATCCCACACTACGGGTGAAGATGGCATGTGTGCAGCTTTTTGCTTCCACAAGGCGACCTTCATCTTGTTCCTAGCTTGACTTTGATTCAATCTAGTAAATACTAACCGTTCTGTGGTGATTTGAGATGAAAATGACATAGATGTTCCCAAAATGCGTTATATCGTCATTTTTTAAGGAAATGCAAACATAAAAGATATATGTTTTCTTCACACCAACAGCTGGTATACGTGGCATGGGGTGGCAAGGGTGGAGGGGACATGACAAGTCTTACAACATCCAGAAGAACGTCACAATGTTTGTCACAGCAACGCGTTTAAAGAGCTGAAATAAGGCATGCTACACTCCCCAGTTGCCTTCTAACATCATGATAATCAACGTCATGGGCTAAACATGCGTCAGATGCAGTAAAAAGACATATTTATTGACACACTGTCTTCCACCTCACCCCAGCGCTCTATCTGACTGTTAACTTCAACATACGCTGCCGAGGATGCCTCTTCAGGACCGATATATCTCTTCACCAAAGCCAGCGCAATGATGAATGATTTAGTTGTCATCGTTGCGCGTTCCATTGCTTGGGAGTCTCAGTTTCATGTTCATCGAGCAACTGTAGGAACCGACCTGCTAGTTCCCATTGATCAAGACCTTCGAGGACCTTTTTCAGCTTTTGTTTCGTCTCATCGGGCTGGGAGTTGAAGATGATGGAATCGGTCTTCTGTATCTCTATACCATATGTTTTCTGCATCCACTCGTGTAAAGGGTCCCAATGCTTTAATTGAAGATCAACGAGGTGTGAAGGGTGGTCCTGATAGAAACTGAACGGACGTAAGATTCATTGAGGTGCAAGAATTTTTTTCATACCATATTGTATCCGTATCCAAGTATCTGAGCAATGAAGTATGGATTTCGGTACGCGTTTCCTTTTCCTTAAACGCGTCAATAGCTCGCGCAGCCAATGACGTCTAATACATGTGTCAATTGCAAATGGTTCTGTTGGCTCAGGGTTCATACTAGAGGCAAGGCATGTGGTCTTATCATTTTCTCTTGGTTATCCCACTCCGTGGCGATCAGCGAGGCTACAAGAGTCTTGTTGCAAGGCAATAACAGCACACTGCCTGAGGGTGTTTTTAAAGGACGCTTGTCCAGCATAACCGTGAACGATTCTCCACGTTTTTCGATGCCAACTTCTCTCCAAAACCGCTTCAACGTGGTCTCGGGGCCTGGGTCAGTCGTCAGCATTTGAAAACGCCGCTGCCATTGTTATTACGATTAGTTTCTGCATCTTTTATTGCAGTTGTCAGACGCCTGAATGCTCCTGTGGATCGTAAGAGGCTTGTTATGCTCGTCGCAGGTGAGCGAGACGACATACAACGTCGGAGCATTTACAATCGTCGCGTGACGCGTGACGCGCAATATTGTGGCGCACCTGCTCTAAGATGCAGCCGACAATATCTTCTTTCTTCAGAGATACTCATTCAAAGAACAAGAAGAGAGCCATTTCTCCAATAGATCTCACAGGTGATTCTTCTCAGCATATCTCCAAGAAATCCAAACATGAAGCGTCCCGCCAACGCCTCTTCGAACACCGGTCGTTCGGCATGGAAATTCAAGAACACAAGAGAACGAGACATGAATTATTTAAGAGCAAACTGCTTCAGGCAAATATTTCGTCGTCGCGCAAAG
The DNA here is from genome assembly GCA_023014405.1 of Amanita molliuscula. NCBI lineage: Eukaryota > Fungi > Basidiomycota > Agaricomycetes > Agaricales > Amanitaceae > Amanita > Amanita molliuscula. Next base: position 887,234 of record JAEBUP010000001.1, read on the forward strand.
GCTCGTCGCAGGACGATACGCTCTCGACAGTAGACGATGAAGAGTTGGAAGAAACTCAAGAGCCGGGTACCCTTTTTGGTGGAGGACGAGCTTCAAGAAACAAGACACAAGAGATTGGACCCAGTGGCAAACCATACACCCCTTTAGAGTTACAGGTAAGCTTGAAATTGTCGTGCAACGCCTTTCCTCAGAGGAAGGCAGGTGCTGGAACTCAAGAAGAAGTATCCGGGAACCGTTCTTATGGTTGAAGTGGGGTACAGATACAGATTCTTCGGTGACGATGCCAAGGTTATCCCTATTTGGCCATTATGGTCAACAATCTAATCTCCAATGTAAGGTGGCTAGTAAAGAGCTTGGAATTGTCGTTTTCCCTGACCGCAATTTCCATGTTGCATCTATTCCAACTCATAGACGCGATGTGCACCTGAAGAAGTACGAAATGCAATCTGCTTACTCTCAACCCTTCTTAAGACTTTTCTTTCAAGGTTGTTGTCGCAGGGGTATAGGGTCGGTATAGCTGGACAAGTAGAAACCGCCGCCCTCAAGAAAGCAGGTGATAACAGGAATACGCCTTTCAGGAGAGAGCTCTTGCACTTGTATACCACTGCAACGTAAGTTGACCTGCGTAAAGGCCAAATCTGAGAATTAATTAACAGTGCAACAGTTATGTTGATGCACTGGGGTCTTTGGATGATACCGAACGCTTTATGCCACCTCTTCTGTTGTGTTTGATCGAGGAGCGAAATCAAAAAGGAAAGAATGATGTCCAGATTGGAATCATTACCGTTTGCCCGAGCACAGGCGATGTTGTCTGGGATGATTTTGAGGGTGAAGAATGGATATTTCCATCGTGTTAATCGCTAATCTTACCACACTCCAGATACCCCAATGCGTATTGAGCTCGAGGTAACGTTATTTTATCTCAATAGAGAAAAGTCGCTTATTAAGTCAAATAGACGCGATTGGCGCACACTAGGCCTGCAGAGCTTCTCCTACCTCCGGAAGGTCTCACTGACTCGACAAAGAAACTACTTTCCCACTTCACAACAAAGTATGGTTTATCGTTTTCAATGTCATTATCCCCTCTGACAGACGATTACACTAGCGCCTCTACAACTGGGAGTAGCATTCGCGTCGAAACATCCAATAAAATGATGTCTTATGACGAGGCCTTCGATTTCGTATCCAATTTTTATATCAGCAAACAGTCTGCGAGTGAATCGACAGGTTTAGTATATACCTTTACGATATGTCTCAATGTCTAACCATTGCACATGCAGCAAAACTACTCGCAGCAGCCGTCGACTTTCCGAAACGAGTTGTGATTGCTCTAGCGCATGTGATTGAGCACTTCGATGCCTTTGACATTGCGGATGTATTACTCGAAGCGAAATTCTTCGATAAATTCTCATCAAGAGTTCATATGGTATTGGGTGCAAATACCTTGGCCAACCTAGAATTATATCGGAATGAAACAGACTGTACCGTTAAAGGCTCCCTGCTGTGGCTCTTGGATCATACGAAGACAAAATTTGGGGCTCGCATGTTGAAGCAATGGATTGGAAGACCGCTTGTTGACAAACGGTAAGTACGACAGTTGATTCACATCTCTTCATGTTAGTTGAACAATACTTCGAGAGTTTTGCAAGAGAGAGTTGAAGCTGTCGAAGAAATTCTTAACAGTTCATCAGAGCACTTGCATGTACTTCGTAGCATCCTCAAAGAACTTCCGGACCTTGCCAAGGGGTTGTGCAGAATTCAATACGGGCAAGTTAGTTGATTTGACCGCTTAGTGATTGGGTGAAAGCTAAAGCTTCTGGTTAGTGCACTCCACAAGAACTTGCAATTCTTTTGCCTGCTTTTCGGAGGGTAGCGGACGCCTTCAGTCCAGTTTCACACCCATCGAATGTTGGTCTCAAGTCTAAGATTCTGAATGACATTGTCTTCGTATTGCCCAAAATTAAGGTTCCTGTAAGGGATATATTAAGCGCCTTTTCCCTCGAGAACGCTTCCCAAGGCCAGAAGGAAAAATTATGGACAGATCCAAAACGGTATCCCGCTCTTGCTGACTTGGAATTAGTGAGTTTTTTTAACGTTGACTAACGTTGAATCACTCTGGTTCAGGCCATTCAACACGTTGAAACTGAACTAGCCGACGAACTTGCCAAAGGTATGATAAATTTCGTTTATTGCCGTCGAGGCTGATTCGACAATCATAAAGTAAGGAAATTATTGCGTCTGCCCTCTCTTCAGTGGACCACCGTTGCAGGTGACGAAGTAAGTTTTGTCTGTTGTATTCTGTTCCGTTACTTTATGTCATCAGTATTTGATAGAAGTGAATCGCAAAAACCCAGTTCCTGATACATGGGTGTGCCATTCCAAGTAAGTGTGTGTTTTACTCAATAGGCCGACAGTTGTAATATTATTCTATCAGGACAAAATATCGAGCACGATATCGCTCTCCTGGAATAATCAAACAATTAGACGAACGCGCGCAGTATAAAGAAAAGCTGCAGGTAATATTCCTAGTTCCGTTGCGGGTGTGTGAGTTGATTCTGGGAAAAGGTGGAATCAAATAAAGCCTATCAGTCATTTCTGCAAGAAATATCTTGCAAGCACTATGCTTCGTTAAGAGATGTTGTCACACAACTTGCGGTTGCGGATTGCATCACAAGTTTTGCCCATGTTGCACTCCGTAACAACTTTGTCCGCCCCCAGTTCACGGACACTGACATGCTAGAAATCGTGGACGGACGGCACCCCTATGATAGAAGAACTAAGATCTGACCCTTTTGTGCCCAATTCAATCAAGATGGGGGATGATTCACCGCGGAGCAAGATCATTACGGGTCCCAATATGGGAGGGTGCGTATAAAATTATGACCCCATCCTACTCTCATGCCATCTTACACAGAAAGAGTTCTGCCGTCAGAATGGTCGCGTTAATTGCCATCATGGCGCAGGTGGGAAGCTACGTACCTGCTACTTCTGTTAGAATGAGTTTGGTGGATTCAATCCTGACCAGAATGGGAGGTGTGTAACTCAATATGATCTACATGTCTATTCTTTCCAACTGCTTGCAGCCTCCGATGATTTGGCCAAAGGCCGCTCAACCTTCATGGTAGAAATGTCGGAAACAAGAGAAATCTTATGCACGGCGACCAACAAAAGTCTGGTCATTCTCGACGAATTAGGCCGGGGAACTTCTACCTTCGATGGGGTAGGTTCAATAGTTCGTTGAGATATTTTATATTTATCTTTCTGCAGATGGCCATTGCAGACGCAGTTCTACAGCAGCTTGTGGAGTCCACAAAGTGTAAGACTCTATTCATAACACATTATCCTTTAGTCGCCGCAAGCTTGGTGAATCGGTTTCCGTACGATGTGGAAAATCTGCATATGGAGTTTGAATCACGTTCTCGGATTGATGGCACACGCGAAGTCACATTTCTTTATCGACTAGTGACAGGATTGGTCTCAGGTGATTCAATCTGGTTTTTTTTTTTTCTGAATGAAAATGAACGTTTTGTAGAATCATTTGGCATAGAGTGCGCGCGGACTCGCTGGCCTTCCTGAATCACTATTGAGCGTGGCGACCAATCGCGCAACTACCATGAAGAATGAAGTAGAGCAAAGAATAAAGCAGAACAGGTGAGCGTTTCCTATTCTCCTTATATCAACATTTGATTTTTCGGCAACCTCAGAATGCGAAAGTTGGCCCGGCTCTTGAAACAGTGCCTATCCAACGATTCTCCGAGTCGTGCTAATGCATTGTTGAAGGAACTGAAGCAAAATCTAGACTTACAACATACATTCGGAAACAGCGATGTCAGCTATTAGCTACTCGCGTCCGTCCGTTTCCTTTTCTTTCGGCTCGACTCCGAGGATGCATGCTCTGTGTCTACGTCATCTGCCTTTCTTTTTGATTCATTTTCTTCTGCATCACATGGCTTTGAATTTAATGCACGAGTTATTTGATCGCCCATTCTAAGCAAAGCTGGAGATGATTTATATCTTGTTGACGTCTGCAATTTGGTGCGCAAAGTAACCCAAGGTGATACTTTCCAGACGGTAGTTGTCATCATGTCACGCCGATTAATTTGGCGTATGGCAGACAATGCAAGTTTAAATAACTGTTTCACTTGGGCTGCCGATAACGATAGCTTTTCATCACAAGCCCTTTCAATGACGGTCGTAAGCGATTCGTTGAGTTTCGGCATGAATTCAGCGATATCGAACTGTGCATTCTCCTATATCATATTAGGCGACGTCGCAAATATGCAAGCAGAAAATGTGAAATGCGTACAGTTGATAGGGATGAGAGTAGAATTTCAATGAGATGAAAGGCCTGGCATTGTCGATATACATTTACAGCTCCCGGGGACAAATTAAGCAGATCGTCGCGTAGAGACCATCCTAAGGCAGGGAACCGTCGCATAAAGTCTTGGAAAAAGACCGTGTTTAAGGCCGAGTTCTTCCGCTTGAGGAAGTCAACTAATGATTGCCGATAAATCGCGAGAAGAGCATCTTTTGCATCGTGGTGCAGCATTATTCGTGAAAGATATATACTACATTGACTGAGTGATGGCAGCAATTCTGCCGAATGGCTTTTGCGCGCCCGCGCATGAATGGTGTCCAGGACAGATTTTAAGGTATCCAGATCTACTTGCAGAGGTATTTCCTTTGATTTACCCAGTCGTATTCGTATAATCCCTCGTGTTTTATCCGCTAGCTGCCGCTCATCAGGTACCGGCGCTAGCAATAATTTCAATAAGAGGATTGATCAAACGGAGATTAAGGGCGCTGCTAGGCTGTCTTTTGATGAATGTATCAACTAGGTCCAGCACAGCGATTCTTGAAGTGCGTCGCCTCTCTCTGTGCACCAGCATCTGCAGTGGACATTAGGTTTTCGGAGATTCTTGTTTGATTAAAGATATCATACCTTTTCTCTTGCCATCAATACGGGTTTTGAAAATGTCAGCAAGCTGTCCATCTATTGCCATCATTTGTTCATCGTCCAATAGATCTTCGCATTCAGAAGCATCCTCTGCGGGTCGCATTCCACCGGTGCAAAATACCTCTTCAATCTTGTTCCGAAATTCTGGGTCGACGTCCTCGGCATCACTCTCTGAGTTGGATATGCTACCTTCACTTTCATCATCCGACTCGGCACTGCTCTCGTCATCATCCATTTCGACGTCATTCTCGTCAATTACTGTATCATTCAGCAATTCTGACGGATCGCGTCTTTCCAGTTGCTAGGAGGGTAAACTACGTTGGAATATAAGACGCCATAAGTTGAACATACGTACAGTCAAAATGAAGATCTATTGTGGATTCTTTCGCAGCATCCGAAAGTAAAGCAAACGCTTGGTTTCCGATCATCCGCAAGTAAGCTGTCGATTTCTCCATAAATCCAATGATTAGATCCACAAGTAAATCAATTGGTTCAGGAATCGGCTCCTCCACGTCATTAGCTCGGGACTTTTTGGCTTTCTTCCTATCCAGGGAAAAGCGGACAACACCATCGATACAAGCCTAAGTTTGTGAGTGAACATGAAATATAAGGCGAAGGACAATCTCGTACTTCAAGCTCTTCTATACCTTCGTTCAAGTCAGTCTCACAATAGCTTTGAAGCAAGGCCGCTGACAGAAGCAACTCGGCTCCCTGGGCGCTCTCGCGTAACTTGACCTGTGTAATACTGAATATACTGATGCACAGCGGAGATCTCTATACAGACCTCCTTAAGACGAGACAACGTATCGTGAGCCTTTGCGTGCAGATCTCTGGCTTTCGACGATGGCGTTGTGCGCAATGCGATGTGCTTCGTATCCGCTTGCAATTGATCAATTGTCTTGAGAGCTTTGTACGTCCAAAACTCGCCGTCGGTGGCGACACCTGCGGCTCTCGCGGACTTGTCATCTGTAAAGTCTGAGCTCCTGTAGAATTGAAGCTTGTGTACTTACCCTTCTTGACCACGACAGTTTGTGAACCAAGATCGCCGAGGCTAGTCAGTAGGCGGCTACGGCACGTTCGACTGAGCTCCTCCGATACGGCAGGTTGAGGTAAGGAATGTAGCTGCAGGAAACGGTCTGCATCGACCAAACAGCGGTGGAGTCAAAATACATACAGCATCGACCGTGCTTTTGCTTGATTTCTTTTTCACCACGAAATATCCATGTACAATCAGCCAGTTCAAGATTGAAAGTATCCATTCGTCAAATTTTGGCACTGAAGGGTTGTGAATGAGTGCTGTAAGCTGCTCTACAATCCATGCTCTTTTCGACTGTAGGGCGGAGATCTCGGAACTACGCCTTTCAGTCCATGTCCTGGATGATAAAAACGATTACCTTACGCTTTGGTGCTGTCCGACTCGTTGAATTGTGAGTATAGATACTTGATGTAATCTTTAATGCCCGATCCATCCATGGCCGTAAGTATCGATTCCACTGTTTTTGTCTTTGTGAGTCTATCGAATTGCTGGTGTCCATGTGTGCCTGTGAGTTGAAGTATTACGGGGAAACCCAATTGCGGATTATTTTGAACAAATGTCTGGACATCTGCGGCCTGCCGATTTTGAACTCACGAAACCTTTATGGCAGCAAAAGGGATACATACAACTTGCCTTGCAATCTTATGCAAATATCGGTCGTGGTTGGACAAGTGATTAATCCAGCATCGCATGAAATTTTTCGTGAAAAGCATTGGTACAATTGCCTCGGTGACTCGTGGCAGAGCCATTTTAAACACCTTAAATCCCCAGTATTTCCGCTCGGGAGATGAAGTGGAGGCAAACAACGACCCTGCACAATCGTTTGTGATATGATCTTACATGGCTGACTGGGACGTACCATCAACTACAACCCGATAAAATTCTTGAAAATTGCTTTCCGATTTGGAATGCGTCAAACAATGATCCAAGATAATATTCCAGGCATAGTGTAGTTCAGGTTTCCATATACTAGTGCCAGCTTTGAAGGCATCCTTGTCATCCTCTTCGTAAGTGCCAGATTCCTATATTACTTGTAGGACATTGATAGCATCACATATGCAGGGTAACAAACCTTTAGAATCATCGCTAACGACTGCAGGTTACTAGGATGCAAAAGCAACGAATTTTTAAACGGAGGAGACAGATATCGATTCCAGTCACGCGATGGGAATTTCTCCTGCAGTTTCAAAGTCAAAGCCACTTTCTCAGAAGACCAGGTCTTGTCGTGGACAAACAAGTGCTGCAGGAGGAAATCAACGGCTTCCGTCTTCCACGCCACTTCCGAGTCGTGGATCGCATCCAGGGCGAGAGCAATTGCCCACCATGAACTTTCCCTCAACCACGACTTCTTTTGGCCCAGTGCAAAAAATTCTTTGACCATCTGTTCAAAGCTGGACAGGCTAGAAAAATGGGGAGCTGTTGAGAGAGATGTAGGAAGAGCTCCTGTCCGAACAAGTAAGCCGGACTGAATAATGGAAGTGAAGCCGAAAAGTCTGGCGAAAAGCATGTCGCGCTCCTCTTGGCCGGTCATGGAGTTTTGAATTTTTGTCCCATCGAGTATCAGATTGACAATTTGTGTACATGTGACCGTGTTGATCCGGGAGAGTAGCTGAACGATGCATGAATATGATATGATTTTTCGGAACGCAGGACGTACCTCGGTGAGTGCAACTGCGAAACCCAGACGACTGCTTTCTCTTGAGCTACCTAACCCACGCACTAGTCTTCTTATTGAGTATGACACGTCCTGAGCGTTTAAAGTATCGAGCAAGTCAAATTTTTGGGCCGGAGCATCGTCGTCTTGCTCCGCGTCAGAATCGGAGGTGCTTAGCGGCTCCTTGACAACAAACTTTGCCTGAAATTGCTCCAATGCACCTACAAGCTTGACTGACGCATCTATGCGCTCCTTTTTAGAGACGGAAGACAGATGCCAGAAGAGAGGCAAGGTCGTCATATCTCGTCACTGTTTTTTCGAGAATTTAGAATTTTATTTATCGTGATTTATTATCTAAAGCTGCGGACTCTAAAAATAACCTGTAAATAATCATTAATTCCAGTGAGCCGAGTGTCCTTTGACGCCTCGTCTACATAGGTCACAATCTGCACGAGGACCCATGGCAAAGCGAGATTTTCGTGAGAGTCGAGGTTCCATCGATATGGATGTCTGGTTACCGCCTTCTATAGCTGCCGAGGATACACTTGCGACAACGCCAGTGTCATCAGATGAGTAGCATTCTGTGAATCGACTATCTGATAGAGGCGTCTGCCACTTGCTCGAACAGTACTTGTTGATCTTGCACTGTCCTTGGCTTTCCGACCCTAGAATGGGTAATTGAGAAAGCTCCCTAGTATTTATAGAAGACACATGTAACGGGTTCAGGTTGGATTGCATAACCTGGCTATCATCCATAGGCTAAACAGGGTAAGGACGATGCGGGAAAAACAATTGTAGGCACTGACCGCGTCTTGCTCCGAGTCTGATCTTGTTTCAATGACGATAGGGCTATCTATCGAGAGGTAGCCCGCTTGCGAAACCCAATCATCCGACGAGCACGCCTTTCCTACACCGAAACACTCCGTGCTTGAAGGACGGCTGAGGACTATGACAGGACGTTTCTGCCTTTGATGTTACTGAAGCGCTAGGGAAACGGATGGAGGTGGCATACCAACGGTCGATCCAGTGGTCCTGGGTCGGGAGAACGAGCTCTTTTCATTGAGCTCGGCGTTGTAGAGCGATATGGATACGAATGAAAATCGATTTCCATGTCAACCATAGTTCACTATTCATGGAGAGGAGGTAGGAGGACGTAACATGAAATTCGGACACAACACACGTACACATCTAATTTACATCTCGTACGTAATTCACTTTAGCTGAACCCCTTCACGCGGCAGCCTTGGCTCTCCCGCAGCATAGAGTTCATTGGTTTCTTGACGAACGAGATCGTTCAGCCAAGCGCCGTTGGGTTTTATTTTGATGCCGCGGCTGTACATGACGGCAAGGTATAGCCATGCCGCGGCGTTACCGACGGTGCCAACCTCGTCGGACACATGTGTCTTGGCATATTCGCTCATCTTTCGGTACATGCCTTCATCAGTGTAGAGGTCGTACAAATGTTGGGCTACGGCGTCGTTTTCTCCTGGTTTAACAAGGAAGCCCGATTTTCCGTGCTCGATTTGGAGGGGAATACCACCTGTCTGGGATGCAACAACGGGTTTTCCGGCATGTAATGCCTCGGATACTTTGACTTCAAAGCCCTCCCGAGTCGAAAGTTGGAGTACAATCCTTGCATTCGCCAATAACGCATTCAAAACTGCAATCAGTATCAACATAGACAATAGCAATCAAGATAAAAGGGCACGAACGTTGGTCACTAGGAGGTATCCTCATGACGACAATATCTTGAGCATATTTGTTGTACGGCTCTCGAGCGATGAGCTGCATGGTCTCGTCATAGATGATGCTGGCATCTGGATCATCGACCGCTCCGTGTCCGCAGATCAGTAATTGAGGGTGATCATCTGCCTCAAGCTCTGGAGATTGGTTCGAAAGCAACTCTCGTAGCTTGTAATAAGAATCTATGACGTTAGGAATACCTATGATGCGCGTTAGCCTATATGTATTTGGCCTCTTCCGGCTTGCTTACCCTTTGCAGGATCGAACCGAGCAACCTGTACAATGTAATCACGTAGCGGCCACTTAAGTTCGTACATCTTCTCCCGCACACACAAGCTTCTAAAGACTCCCATATAATATTGGGTATCCCTAGAGTCAAGATCAGTGAGAATCACCATTTCTTGTCGACGAATTGCATTACCAGTGATAAAGATCCTTGTTCAACCCGTCCAGCCTGACATCAATGTGAGGATAAAATGAAGACGAAAAACAAGCAACACACCAATCAGTCGAGGCACCTAGTAGGGTGACTCTCTCGACCGGAACGTCTTTTGGAACGAATTTGCTGACAGGGTGACCTTGAAAGGATTGGTGACCAGAAACGGGAGCAAAGGCAAGGCATACTGATAAAGAGATCGGCCAATTGGATATTGTTCCACAGGTATTTCCACACTTCCTCCTGAGGCGATCCGGGAACCTGCACGAGGTCACTGCGTATTTCAATGTGGGACCGATAAACAATGGGTAACTCTGGCCGAATTTTACGAATGAGGGGAATCAGACCGGGCATTTGCGGGTCGTCTGAATGAAAGTCAGCAATAAAGCCAGTTGGAGGGAGACGAGATGGCATGCCTATGAAAGCAACGTCGACACCGCCTGGAGCCAGCGGGCCACCCTCTGCGGTCCAGCGCAGACCGTTTTTGAGGATCCAGGAATCAAAGTTCTCCTTTGCCTCGTTCGTGAGGCGCAGGTCAGGCGGAGCGACACCTTGAAGAATGTTGTGGTTGTTCTTGGTTGTCCTAAAGACGCTTGGGGACGGATTTGGAACGTACCTGAAACGCAATTAGCGCAGGTTCGGGGGTGACGACATGGATCGCCTACCACGCAGCGTCAACGTCCAATAAGGCCAAGAACCGCATTAGGGCATGCCGCATCTGGAAAAAGTATTTTTGGCTTATGTGATCGGCATGTTAAAATTAACTGACCAGAGCGACGCCGCCTGCAGAGCAACGGATGAGTGGCTGGTCGACGCACAAGCAAAATACTTGCCTCCCTGCGGAGTGGATGAAAAGAAGCCAATCTTGACTTTCTTCTCTCGCAACTCATCCGCCAGCTTGTTTACGGCACTCCATGTCCTGCCATTGCCCCTTTAGCAAAGAGAATCATAAATTCATACGACAAACCTCGGTCCAACGCTTCTTTGGAACTCGGAAAGGTCGTCGATGAGATGGATCTTGCCGCCGGCATCTACCATGACTTGGTTGCGGGGGCCGATGCTAAGGCGGGGATTGTTGTTGGGACCGAAATACATCAGACACTTGCGTGCCGCAGAGTCTGACTGTTCGTCGAGAGTGCGGGGTATGGGGAGACGGCCGGCAACACCGGGCTGGATGCCCGACATGGCGTGGATATGTGTCGCTTCGACGTACATTGTCGGCGTCTCAGCGCCAGAGGGGACATAAGATCCCGTTGTAGAGGAGATGCGATGTTTGACGTTGGGACGCGTGAGCGAATCTGTTTGGAAAGGCTTGATGTGAAAGACGATGGGGACGATGTCCATTTCGAACCAGAGACGCGTGCACAGATTGGGTGCCTGCCAAACGGCGTGAGGGCTGGCACGGATGCACGGGGGGAGAACAAACCTCTTTCAGGAGGGAAAGAGTAATGCCGGCACCGACGAACTTGCAGAGATGCTCTTCGCCGAATTGACGAAGGGCACCGAGAACAAGCTTCTCGATCTCTGCACCGTTGAATTCTGGCTTGCCGGGAGAGTAGGGAATGGTGAGGGAGGAGAAATCGGTGGTGTAGACGGAATCATTGACGGAGATGGCGAGCTCGAATTTGGAGTTGTTGTCGACGGGGCTGCCAGCGATGCCCGCCCACATGGGGGTCAGGCTTGCAAAAGTCGAGGTGACATTTGGACGCTGCTTTGTGGATACGATGGAGGAGAGTCTGCGGCGGACCGCGGCGGAGGAGAGAGACTGGAAGTTCTGGGGAGGATGAGAGGCCATGGCGCTGCCCGATTGCGCAGTGATAATCTTATACCGGCCGCCCGGGACGCCGGCCCGATGTCCTGCTCCCATTCCCCCGCCCTCCGCGACGACTCGCCCGTCTGTCCCCGCTGCGCCTCCCTCATCGACCCTGCGCACGTTGTCCTTGTCGACCAGCACACGCCCCCCGCCCGCGCCTCATGGCCCGCCCGCCCCGCCTGGTCCCTTGCAGGCCACGAAAAGCAGGCCAGGAACCGAAAAAAACGAGGTATCTCGCTCCCAAACTTTATCGCGCGGCTCATCTGTCTTCTCAGTATGTCATCGCGCAGATGATAAAATCAATCGCGGCTTCTCTCACTCTTCCGGGCCTGGCTCCCCGTGCCATCCACATCTTCAATCAGGCCCTCTCTGCCGGCCTTCGCTGGGGGCGTCAGGCGAAACGGGCCGCTGGCGCCAGCGTCGCCCTAGCCCTGCGCGAACACAACCGTCCGCATCATCTCCACGATATCGCCACCCTGCTTGGCGAGCCGTTCGCCGCGCTCTCTCGCGCCTTTCTCCATATTGCCTCCCTCCTGGGATTGGTGTTCAAGTCATCTGATCCTTCCATATATATCAGTAGTCTGCAATCTCATCTAGATACATTACTACAAGACGCCGCTCGCAATACCGTCTTACCCGCCCCCTTGCAAGAGCAGCTCCGCCACCTTGATTTTCGTTCGGTTGTTAGCACCGCTTATCCATTATGTGACGCCTTGGCACGTACTCTGGGAGACGCATCCCTGACAGCGCCACCGACAGCCTGTGCCATATTTCTCTTAGCTATGGAGTCGGAGGCGCGTTGTTCACTTCACAACGTCGGGGATCTCGCACTCTATCTTGGTGCAAAGTACCATATAGCCAAAGGCACCGTCATGGCGCGCTACAAGCTCATCCAGGACCAAGTCGCGTCGTGGATCGAACAGGTCCCCTGGCTCGACAAGTATACAACTAAGGGTGGGCGAGCCAAGGTATCTAGACGCACTATTGTTGCTCGTGGCCTAAATGATGCACTCGCATATCGGCAAAACCAATCCATGGATAACAATATCGACGCAGGCACTGATGTCCCACAGGCCCGTAAAAAGCGGAAGCTTGATTATGAACGTCAGTCAGTCTCCGCTTTTTTGCTTGACCCACAGGGTATTCCGAATACAGAGGTACCGTTTGCGGCCGTTCAGGCAACTGCGCCAGACATACTGTCTTTACCCGACTTTACTGGAGCGGAGTCACTGACGCGTCTTCAACAACTTGCTCTAGAACGCGGTGGATCCGACGAAGTTTGCATTCCAGATGATGAATTGTTCGAAGAAAGTGAATTAGAAGGCCTGCTCAGGACAGACGACGAAAGGGAGGCTCTCGGACCCATATTCAACTATGAAGCTGAAGGCACGGCCGAACGGGATCAGCCTCGCAGCAAGAGACCTCACAGCCATGGGAAAAACAAACGCAAGGCTAAGCAGAGTGCCAGTCGCATTAATATAAGCGCCTTTGAGCAATTCATGAGTTCTAGTATGGAACAAGTAATAACGGACGATGACCATCCATTTTTGGGCGTTCAGCTTTTGGAGGCAGAGCTTGAAAGCAACTGTCTCTCCGATCTATTGGATGATCGGGAGTTTGATATGGATACCGTCCAGAGCACCACAAGTTCCCAAACACAGTCTGAAATAATTGTCGAACAATGGAAGCCACTTTCTCCCTTTTGGCAGAGCTGACGCTTACGATCAATATGATGATTATTACGAGGATTGACTCCCACGTCGGTTGTATACGGAGTCCCGGTTGCGCCGATAACTCAAAGTACCGTACCACCATCATTCATCTCCATTCAATATATATATATACCTAACAGGACATCATTGATCGTCAGGATATGATCCACAGGGGATTCAAGAACCATCTTGTTGGGCATATCGGTATGATGATCTAGTGTTGACAGCTTGCGGGTGGAAAGTAATCAATGACCTGGATTGTGGTGGGAGTGCTCAGGCACGGCAGGCTTTCCACTCCCGTCGGACTTCCACATTTCCTCCATCGGTCCTAGATCTGGTCGTGGAACCGTTGCAGGGAGCTCATAACTATGTCTGGCAAATTCCGCTCCACCATCATTGTCGCCATAGGAAAGAGCATGGTGTTCTGCATGGGTTGGAAGAATTTCCTCTCCCTCTTTCTTGATCCGAGGACCATATGGGCAATGGCTGAACTCCGACGCCAGACTAGGATAATACTGACGATAGCAAAAGTAAGCCAAAGCAGTTCCGACGATAGCACCCACGCCAACATCTTGCCAGTGATCTGCGTCTAATCTCAGACGACAACAAGGACAGGTAGAATTGATGCTTACGGCGAGAATCCATTGTACGTGAGATAGCGACCAAGGCAGCCGCCGAGAAAGGGAACAGTGCTAACCATGTTTTCCCCTGAGTGATAAATTTGGCTTAGGCCTCGCGGGACGTACACGAAACAACTTACAGTGTGTCCTCTCTTGTCAAACAGGTGTACCTTCCCTGCCAGATAGAAGGATAGGAATCCGAGTCCCGCAAAAGACACTGCAAAAAGGTGGATAGCTGAAGGATTGTCTCGATGTATCAGACGTACTGCTAGAATGGCCGGAGAAGAAGCTTCGAAAACCATCTTTCATTAGGTATTGGTCTGTTTGAGTGCATATGGTCCATGTCGATAAACCGAAGGTTGGATCGGTCGCATTGGCCGGGGGTTGACAACGAGAAATGAAGTCTACCAGCGACGTCTGGTCCAGTGATGCAGCGTAATAACGATTCAAACTCACCTGGACGAGGACGGCCGACTGTAAGTTTTACAAATTGAGTTATAGAGCCTGTGGTAGATAGGCTGAGAACGACTGGTGGGAATCAGTACGTGATAAAGTAATCTGAACGGTCGTACGTACGTCCCAGTGTAGCTGTGCGATTGGTCATTTGGTAGCTCCGGGCAACGTGAAAGATAGGCGTACCGTTATGAATATCCCACCAGGAATTGATTGTCAAGAAGCTAACGAGAATCTGGAGTGCAAAAGGCGCTACGAAGCATATTGCATATAAGGCGGCATTCTATATCTGGTGAGGCGTGAACGACACGGCTAACGGCTGACGTACTGGTACACGTTCGTGAACTGCGTATCTAACGTTCTAGTTAGTTCTCGCTCGATATAGATTCGAAAAAAGGACCAACGGGTGTTGCAAACTGTGGCAGTGAGTCCTGTTAAGATTGCCATTTGGGATTTAAAAAATAAGCGTACGATGTGTCCTGTAGCGAGAAATCTCGTCTGAAGCCGTTCACCGTGTCCAACGAAAAGAAGACAGCTCTGAAAGAAGCCTGGGTATGAGAACATGCTGCAGCGAGAGACGGAGTCCTAGACGCACGACAGAACAAGGGTAAGTATCCTATCTGGGTATGAGTATGGACGGTTTGACAGATCAAATACCACGCACCAGTCGGGAGCATGCGAAAAGAGCAGCTTTTTCTGTTGTTTTCTGGACATGGGCCACCTGAAGTGGTTGAGCTGGGGTCTGGGAGGGAACATGGAGCGGAGGGGGTAGAATGGACGCCTGGGATAGTCCTTAAACCTCAGCCCCAGGTGCCCAGGGCTTGGCATGGCTACTCAGCTACCTGCCGACTTCGAATGGCGAAAAGGTCGTTTCATGTCTTGGCTTCCATCACGCACTCACAGCATCTCACAGAATACCAGTCCATTTTGGAGCGCACTGCATCCGACGACAGCCTCGAGTTCGTCCCTGCCAGGCTGTGTCTGCTGCGGATGATGATCTCACTGACCTAGCTCTGAGGAACTGGACTGGAACACACTCCGCAATGTCGTCAAATATCAGATCGAAAAGGTGCTGTTCGTTCCCCTTGGTCGTGATGCATGTCTGACTGCTCGTCCAGAATATTTCCTCGTATCTGCTCGAAACAAAGCCACCAGAGTATCCTCATCGATCCGAGCCTGTCCAGCTACCGGGGGGAGGCCTCAAATTGCCACCCTTCCCTCCACGCAGGTCATCTGTGATGTACTTGAACGAGACCCCGGTCAGTTATATGAACGAACAGCAAGCGAAGGATTTCAAAGAACGCATATTTGACCAGCTGCATGAATTCGAGTCGGTGCCCTGGTTTTTACTGTCCGTGCCAGGCCTAACGTTGTGCCAGAAAGCCACCTTTCACGATCCAACGTCTATGCGAACTTTGTCTCTATCCAAGGAATCAATACAAATCCATTGGAAAGTATCTGCGTGCAGTCGAAAAATCTATCCTCGTAACCTCTACATGGGACGGCTTCCCGGTGCTGGCAGACAAGGAACCAAAGCCGTCAGCTCCCATCGGTCTGACGCTGAGCGCAGGTCGCAATTCGACTCCTGCAACTCCCCTCTTCTCGCCTATCCCTTTCCTTCACGAAGATGCACGGCGTTCTAAATCTCGCAGTCCTCCCCCATCACCTCTCGCACTGAACGCCACCAGGTCTACGAACGAAGAACGCGCGCAGATGACAGAGACGAAAGCGCTAGGTCTTGTGGATGAGTTGGACGATCCGAGTCCCGGTCATCTCAGCGACCAACCCAAGGCATTGAGTTCCGTAACGACGGTATCCGAACATGGCGCTCGGCCGCTTGTGGGAAGTTTGGAAGATAGATTTGTCAAGTCAAATGAACGGCACGAGGAACCGGAAAAAATGAAACTTGATGAGAATGAACATGGTAGTACGAGTACATGAATTCAAGCGTAGTTGTGTTTGATTTTGGCCAACACGGCATTCATACGTAGCTTCATATCCGGCTGTCCCCGGGTATGAAGGGACAGGGGCGAATATGCGAGGCTTGCGAGCTCGCGTACGGACTGGTCGCCCGTATTACGGCCGATATCTTTTTCTCGCATTGGAGGCAGGGCCTGGGTTTGATCTTGCTTCTCTCGGCGAGATGGCGGCACCGCAGAGACGACCTGTGCTGAACTTTCTTCCGGCTCCCTGAGCTCTTCTTGCTCCGCCTGAGTAGGCTGTGCTGACGGAAGCGGACCGGCTTTTCGCTTTTCGGCCCTCCATTTACTTTTCATCTTTGTTGACTCAACCCAGGTCTTCTTGAGCTTTTTCGCTGGAGAACAATGGTGACCAGGCGCAGCTCAACTCGGCCTGGTAACGTACCTCTGCTGGGCGGATAGTGCTGGAATTTGGGCGGACGCTTGGAAGAGCGAGTCATGGAGCAGTGCTTACGTGAGCAGCTTGATAAACGGGAGCTCCAAGCTGAGCGCCTTCCCATTCACCACCACTCACTTCCTCCTTGTGTCCGGTTTACACATCGCATGAGCGTCCAGAATCTCAACAAGAACGGTCCGTGTTCTGTTTTCCATCCCCCCTCTCTCCCCCTTTTTTTTATTTTTACTGACATGCTGTCTCATAGATCCCTTTGCTGACGACCATCTCGCGGAGGAAGCAGATGTCGGTTCCCAAGCTGCCTATATTCATATCCGTATCCAGCAGCGTAATGGCCGCAAAACCCTCACCACACTCCAGGGTCTGCCCAAGAGTACGTTTTTGTTTTTCCTATTCGTCCTACCCACAGCCCTCTCACGTGCACCTCCAGTGTATGACCACAAGAAGATTTTGAAAGCCTTCAAGAAGGTGTGCCGCATATTTGGATAGGCTGATGGTCTTTGCTGATGCTTATCTGCCATTAGGAATTTGCGTGCAATGGCACCGTCGTAGATGACGCCGAAGCGGGCCAGGTCATCCAGTTGCAAGGAGACCAGCGAGCGAACATCTCAAACTTCCTCATAGAGAACGGCATTCCGAAAGCCTCGGTTAAAGTACATGGTTTCTAACCATCATCAGCCGTATCGGGACAGTTTGCAATTTGCTGTCGGTCCATCTTTTTTGCAGTTTGTATATTCCGCCATCAGTCTTCAGTTCTGTACAACTTAGTGTTTTGAATACATGTTCCGTGTGGATATGTCAACTGCACGATACTCTGTTGTGAAACGGCATGCGCGCAGGTCCCTGGTAGACGCTACTTGATCTTGTCCAGTGGTCTAAGGGGAAAGATAATATGTAAGTACACAGTATCCGTTGCACCTATCTCGGTAGACATACCTGTTGAAACCTCCACGTCTGCCATTGGTGTGAGTATTATGGGCGGACATACTATAGAAAAGTCGTACCGATTCATATACTGTCTCCAGGTTCTCATCTTCTTGATGTTCACGGCGCCGTCTTGATTACCTGTGACATGTTTTCCCTAATGGTCCACAGTTATCAGTCAAGGATACTCAAGACGATACGAAGAAAAAAGCAGTGACCTTTGTCGTGCCAAATCCCTGAAGTCCCATGGCAGTCATCATGGCAGCCTCACCATCATCGACAACATCCATCTCTTCGCCCTCTTCTGCAACTACGTTTTTGACCTTGACATCAACTCTGGCTTCACTGTCATTCGGATCGGACGTCTTAATAATGCCTTTCCAAACCATCAAGTTACATAAATATTGCCAGAGTGCAATGCTCACCCTGTTGAGCTTGAGTTGAGTTCGTAGAATCACGGGCGACTGTCTCTTGAGCATCTTGTCGTGATCCAGCCTTGTCATCGTCTCTTCGTGTAGCCGTCTTTCGCTCGTCGCGGTCACGTTTATACTCACGTTCGCGGTCCCGACCGTCTTCTTTTCTTCGACGGTCTTTCTCTCGTCGGTCTTCATCTCTTTCTCGTTTATGGTCTCGCCTGTCTGTTGGGGTACATAAATTCAATAAAATATAGCACTGACTTGGACGACGTGCCATGATCTCGTCTTCGAGGACTACGCGAGCGACTTGACCGTCGTCGTCCGTCACCGCGGTCTCGTCCGCTCCGGTGATGCCTGTCTCTGTCCCGCTCTCTATCCCTGTCTCTGTCTCTTTCCCTGTCCCTGTCTTCTCTTTCCCAACTTCTATCACGTCTGCGGTGATCTGAGCGAGAGGCCATGCGTGACTGTGACAAATTGTAACTTTTCATGAGCGGACACGCAGTCAAGGCCGCACGTCAAGCAGCCCAAGAGGCAATGACCATCGGAAATACTAAGAGAGAAGGTGCGAGTGCAAAAGTTGCGTAGATTTCGAGTTCGTTGACGCGAGGAGCTCTCAAATACGGCAAGCACATTGAGCTCAGTAATATCCCGCTGACGGCGACAGCTGGCGACGTTCGTCGAGCTATCGACCGAACAAGGTTGCTGGGAGTACGAGATGGTGATGTCGTGGACATAATCATTGGTCGATTCTGACTCACCGGATCGCACAGTCGCCCTCGTATACAAGCATTTTAGACCGACGGGAACAGCCTTGGTGTCCTTGACACGCTCCGACCATCTTAAGAAGAATCTACAAATGCTGGAGAGCATATCCATAAGTGGAGTCCCTCTGAAATCTAAGCCAAGATTATTGGATGATTCGTACATGACGCCCCCCAGAGCAAGAGGTGTAAGGGGACGTGAGGAGGCGGACAGACGGGGTGCATTGAGAGGAGACGGACCGCGTGCGGGGATCCGAGATGACGGGAGGACGGTCACTGTCTGGGGGTACCCAGGGAAAACTGAAAGTACCGCGGTCGAGCTCCTGGTCAGGGACTACGACGTGGCCCAGAAGGCGACTGGCCAGGCGAACATCCGTAAAGTCCCAGCGTACGTAGCGAGCACACTCCCCAACGTCCACACCAACTCACTCCAACTTGTAGCCCAGAAGGGAGGTTCACAATGTGTTCTCGCTTTCTTGTAGAGCTGGCCAATGTTTCGGAAGCCCACCGGCTTGTTCGCGAAATGAACATGACTTACTACGACCCAGAAACTTTGGGCAAGCAATTCATGTTGCGTGCGCGCATCATCCACTAATACAACTTGTGCACGAATGATTAGCTACATTCGTTCTGCATCCAAGTCATCGTCCAGCCGTGTCCGATGTCCCGCCTGCAAGACATTTGAGTTTGAGAAAAAAATGAGGTCAAACGGCAGCGCGTACCATTCTGGCACTGTCGCCTTCGTCTGTTGGCGACCTCGCGCGTTTAAGTTTGCCATCCGTCGTTCCCGTGTCTGTCTCTTTCCAGTCTCCACCCCCAGTGGCAACTGCACCTGGACCTTCCTGAGCATCCGCATAGCGTTCCTCCACCTCTCGTCTCCTATCAATCTCCGATTTCTGTGCCTGCGCACCCCATCCTCCGCGACCGGGGTCATAGTCCTGTCGGTGTTCGTCTCTTACCTGGCCGCCGCTTTTTCCCCTTCCGAACTGACGTCCTTCCTTGTAGCCCAGGTCGAGATCGCAGCGAATAATGCGTTCGTCGAGTTTGGTGCCACTAACATAGCGCATACATGCCAGTGCCTCAGCGTGCGTGTAGTACTCGACAAAGCAGAACCCACATGGGGTCCTGACATCCAGTCAGCTGCAAAATCGTGCGCACTGTCGTAGCACGTGCCTCGTATTGCGGTCGAGACCCATGATTATGCGCTTTATACCGCCTCCGTCCTCTGGACTAGCGCATTTTGTGAACAATTCGTAAATCTGTTCCTCGGTGGTGTAGAAGCTCAAGTTACCGATCTGGAATAGAATAAGCGGCAAAAATCCGGGCTGAGCTGTGAAACGCACATAGAGAGTAGACGACTTGGAGAGCAGCTCTACCTGCTTCTGTCTGTCCACGCGAGACTGAGAGTCCTTGTAATTTGAGGGCTGGTCGAGTACCTGGATGACGTGCGCCATGGCCAGAGTGTCCGTATGCGGTTTCCCACGCCCCTGCAAAGCTACGCGTCACGCCGCGTCAGCTACTCAACACCATGGAGGAAATTGGCATCAGGGTGCTCTCCAGCCTCATCTTCAGCTTGAGCTAGCTGTCTAATCCATTATAGGTGCAGGATCACATATTCGACCCCGTAGTGAGCGAAAAAACCGCTCTCTTTCAGGAGCTGCAGGAGGAGGATTTCTACCTCAAGTACAAGAAGCTTGCGCGTCATCTCGAGATGCTCGAAATCCAAGAGGGCTACATCAAGGACTGAGCAAGCAAATCTAAAACGAGAGCTGATTCGTGCCCAAGAGGAAGTCAAACGAATCAAATCCGTGCCTCTTGTCATTGGCCAGTTCTTGGAGCCAATTGACCAGAGTACAGGTATCGTCGGTTCCACGACGGGTTCGAATTACGTGGTTAGAATTCTGTCCACCCTGGATCGTGAACTATTGAAGCCATCATCATCTGTGGCACTTCATCGGCATTCTAATGCTCTTGTGGATATCCTGCCACCAGAGGCAGACTCCTCTATATCTATGCTGACAAAGGAAGAAAAGCCAGATGTTTCATACCAGGACGTGGGCGGAATGGACTCACAGAAACAGGAAATTCGGGAGGCCGTTGAACTGCCGTTGACCCATTTTGACCTGTATAAAAAGATTGGTATCGATCCCCCTCGTGGTGTACTATTATATGGGCCTCCTGGTAAGATGCTTGTTCCTCTGAACATCATAGCATCCAACATTGGTGTACGCAGGCACGGGAAAGACAATGTTGGTCAAAGCAGTCGCACACCACACGACGGCTTCCTTTATTCGTGTAGTGGGCAGTGAATTTGTGCAAAAATACTTGGGAGAAGGACCTCGTATGGTTCGCGACGTCTTCCGTCTGGCACGAGAGAATGCGCCAGCGATCATTTTCATAGACGAAATCGATGCTATTGCAACGAAGCGGTTCGATGCGCAGACGGGTGCAGATCGTGAAGTACAGCGGATCTTGTTAGAGCTGCTCAACCAGATGGATGGTTTCGATCAAAGCAGTAACGTCAAGGTTAAATGTCATCCTTAATTAATCCATTTCAGCACCTATTCATGTCACATAGGTCATTATGGCGACCAACCGTGCCGATACTCTGGATCCTGCTCTGTTACGTCCGGGACGGCTAGACAGAAAAATCGAATTCCCACTACCATCACGCCGTGAGAGACGGTTAATATTCCAAACAGTGACAAGCAAGATGAACCTTGGGCCTGATGTCGACCTAGAAGATTGTTTGTGAATTCCGCGTCACGGCTTGGACTAGTCCTGACAAGTTTCTAGACGTTTCCCGGCCAGACCGTCTTTCTTCAGCAGATATAGCATCAATTGGGCAAGCCGCAGGTCTGCAAGGTAAAATCAAGGATCTTGCTTTTTGTACGTGTCTCATTGCTGGTAGCCGTACGAAAGAACCGTTATGTTATACTACCCCTCGACTTTGAAGAGGCGTGGAAAGTAAGCCGTTTATCGATGTTTGCCATGCCTTCTGATCAAACTTAAAAAACTCACAGCAAACTGTGAAGAGGTCTGACGAGACGCACGAGTTTTGTGAGTGAATGTGTGGCCTACGCATAAAAAATTTTAATGGCGTGGTTTCGCAGATCGATGATGATGTTTTATTGCATTATTCGAGGTACGGCTCTGGTCAGATTCACTTTTTGCTAAACTGACATAATGCAAGGACCTTACTCATTTTCAATTTCGAATAAATACTTGTGCTAGAACGCTCTATTCACTTTGGCGTCGCTTCATGATACCAACGGGGCGGCGCTCATTCAAAGGAGCAATATTAACTTTAAATCAAAGCCCTGCTGACCATTCTGCTCAATCCTTCAGGATGGAAACGATGCAGGTTGCTTTTGGTACAGAAAATGCTTGCAGAGTATTGTGGTGACATTCGTGCTTTTACACAGCATAATATATCCGAGTGTGCAACTGACTGAAATAAAGTTGAAGAAGTTGATGCTCCTCAACACTCTGGACGGCGTTCTTAGCCTTACACGCACGTTCTCATTTTACAGGAGCAAAAGTGAATGATTGTTCTCGTATACCGTGATCTCCAGCTCACAGTTTTTTAATCCTTTCTTGATACAACTGAAGGGGGTAGAAATTGGATCTGGAACATACATACAATTTTCATTGATATAATCATCTACATCAGATAATACATTTATTTGCGTTGTAATAGATGAACTGTGCGAGGTGCATCATTTTGTAATGGGTTGACCCAATTCACTTGCTCTTTCTGTAGCAATTTGGATACCACGAGCAATGGTAGATCTGACACGTCCGTCTTCCAGGGCCAGCAAACCAGCAATTGTACAACCTCCGGGGGCTGACATACTGGTCAGGTCAAAGAACATGATGTCATATATTCACGCACTCGTTACCGCATCTTTGAGTTGCGCAGGATGCGTGCCACCCTGCAAGACCATTCGTGCTGCACCTTGCAGAGCTGTCGCACAGTCAGTATGCAGCTGAGCACTTGGAAACATGAATTTTACTTTGTGAAGCTAGTTCGAGGGCTTCGGCCCTAGGTAAGCCCATCATGACACCGCCATCTGCCATGGCTTCGAGGAATATGCATGCAAACGCAGGTCCAGAGCCGGACAATGCAGTACAAGCATCAAAATGCTTTTCGTCGAGGAGACGGCAACGTCCTATCGACGAAAATATTTTCAGGATAATAGTACGGTCTCTTTCGGCATGTACAGAAGGCGGAAGGGCTGAAACGACTGTCATGCCTTCACGGATCTGGGCGAAATTGTACTGAAAAGAAATGACGGTGATTGCTATCTGACGTACTTTGCATGGTGTATTTGGCATGGCGCGGACCACCCTTGTTGACGGCGGAACCATCTCGGAAAGTTGGCGGAATCGTGGCACCGGCAAGGATACTGATCAGAAGTTTACCCTCTATGGCATCCCGTATTCCAGATTCGCTGAGAATCATGTGTGCAAGTTGTGGTTTACAACTTGTATAAATCAGCCTCTTCCTATCGCTCTGTGGCGTAATATTTCTTACCAGAGTAGGATAACATCGGCCTGGCGGACAGCTTCAACGTTTTGTGAAACAAGAACATCGATATTTTCTCCTAGGCTACCGAGAGTCCCAAAAATGGCACGCAACTTATTAGCCGACTCCTCCCTACTCACGCAGGCGAGAAATCGGGATGGGATTGTCGTATCTGGTGGACCGACGGGTGTGACGGTACCAGGCGTATGCGACTCCCATTTGGGAAAGCCGTTTGAGATTTTGGTCGCTGCAGCAGACTTTTGACTTTCGATAACGCCCGACAGGATGGCGATGCCCATCGTTCCGCATCCTCAGTAATCGCGTCAATGCCAAATGTCGGACAGAGATCAAAGGATCATACCTAAGACGCAAAGAGTGTAACCCATCTGCCTAAAGTATGGCGTTGGAGACGAAGGGGATTGAGTTGGGCGGCTCCATAGTGAAGCGTTGACTGATACTCGCTGCCGAGTCGCGATCCGTCCCACGCGCTCAATGTCCATCAACATCCATGAAGCAATGCAAGTCTTCGTACCTTCGTATTTACACCTAATGACGCGTCCTAGTAAAGCCATCCGTGATATGCGGCCCGTCATTGACCCAGAAGAAGACTATCTCACCATCGTCGCAGCTGAGGAGAGCATAGCGGCGTCGGAAGCAAAGAGGAAGAAGCAGCTGGAGGAAGCACACGCGAACCTCAAAGGTATACGCGTCTTGCGATGGAGTCACGAGGGCGCTTATGCACCACAGCGCTTTCGAGGACGTTGGAAGCCGCACGAGTGTCGTCGACGAGACCCGCATCTGTACCGTCGGCTGAAGCCCATGCGGTTTTACTGAATGAACTTGATAGTGGGAAGCTGGCTCTCATGAAGTCTATCAGTGAAACAGAGGCAATGATCGCCAAGGATGAGGCTGAGCTAGCTAGGCTAAAGGACGAGACGCGGAAACTGGAGGAGTGCGACCCCGCATCGGAACACGAAAAAGAGTTGAATTCTTCTGCGTGCGTTTCTCTGTTGTGACTTTGGACGCGTCAATAACTTGGTAGTCTGCGCCTGCAAATTTACAAAGGTCTCGGTGTCGAGCCTGTAGTGGATAAAAGTGGGACCGTAACGAAGTTGCTCATTCGTAAGTGGCATTGCGTATCTCATTCACCACTCAATTGGTCGCTAGGATCAAGGTCTGGGGACCTTCACAGCATAGAGCTGAACAATGCCAATACAGAATGCGATGTTACAGAGCTCATATGGCGCCTCCTTGCCTCCTAATGCCTTGGAAAAAACCATGTCACCATATAACGGCTATATCTACTATAGTATTATTTTAATTATCTAACATGGTATGGAATAAATACTTAGTGGAACGGGTTGCGGAATAATACAGTTCATGACGAAGCATCAGACTATGGCGTCCTGTTATGGTCAAGTTCGTGGAGGGGCCCATTCGACATACTCGCCTTGAAAGTAGATTTAATAACCCAGGTCCTTCTTTCTTTGCATTTTTCTGCAACCTCACGCACTTTAGCTTCAATAGCATTCTTCTTCACCTTATTCCCGCGTAATTCTTGGTATATGGCCTCTACGAGGAATGTGATACTACTGGCTTGGAGAGCGGTGATCTTCGTCAATAAGAATGGCAGATATGTATCGGGAAATGCATTCTTTGGCGCGAACTGTTAATCTTTTTGGAATCGCGCTACCGACTGGTCCGTGGGGCAGCTGCGCAACGTGGACAGCTTCATTGTCGTCCAAGTTACGATTTTTCTGCACTGACGCTTGCTCTTCTACATTGGTTGACATAAATTTGAATGGATCAATTGGAAATGGAGTATCTACAATTCCCTGGATCAGAGAAATAAACGATGACTCAAAGGGTGCTTACCATTGAGCAATCTTATTCGATATACCTTGAATGGATTGTAGTCACAATGACCAATTGCAGATTCCCAACATGGTCCCTTTCCGAATGGCACTAATGGAACTACAACTTTTCGTCTCTTGCCGCTCTTCTTTTCCTCATTTTCGATTCCTTCGCTTCGGTGGGTTGAAAGATGGTTCTGGTAAGTCGGGCTGGATTGAATCTGGATCACGAACATTAACGTCGACATCGTCATCATCCACTAGCCAGCTATCCAAGTCAGAATCAGCCTCTTCATCCTGCGGATCGTCGTCGTCGTCGTCGACTACGTCATCGGCGTCTGCAGTGCCCTCGTCCTCCCATTCCTCACCACTGTCATAGCTATAGTCGATTCCAATTAAATCCTTTGCGAAGGGCGTCCGGGTACCAATAATTTTAGAACTGCGTGTCCATGTACCGAAATAGCCTGGCCTTGCATCTTCGTTGAAAAATGAAGACCTTTGGCTGGGAATATTATCTGATCTCGTAGCTTGACAAGAAGGGCCCGCACAAGGTTGTCGTCGCCCGAAAGTTCAGCTTCTGTGAGTTGTGACATTACTTCGCGGATAGGAACTTGAATTGTAAGTCTTGCAGGAAGCACTACTGTGGCGGGCAAACGCGTGAGGCGTCCAGCGGGGTCGGCAGATCCGATAGCAGGGATCGCAACCGCTCTGACCAAGGGCGAGTTAATAGATTAATGGTGGTTATCTTTGCCGTGCAGACCTTTCGTGCTCATTGTACTGACATCTGGCAAAGGTGGCCGAGGATCTACCATAACTACATCTTCCACATTGTCATCAAGAATGTCAATCGTTATAACCTCTTGATTTATATTCCGAACGACGGATTTCCCTTTAGATTTGGAGTTCAAGAAATGATTGATGGATGCTAGTTGCACGCCTTTCTTAGTCACAAACGGCTTGAAAGCTTTTGAGAAATCGGATTGAGCGTCGGAAGGTCCGGCCTTCGCATCTATGGAATTAAACGTAGTCGATTTCGTTGTTGGCGCTTTCTTGGAAAAGAAATTGGCCATGATTGAACGCGACTTGTCCTGTGCGTTCTTTTCCTTCTTTTCCTTTTCTGCTTTTGCAACTTTCTTGTCTAGTTTTTCTTTCTCCTAGCTATTCATCAGCCGTTGCGCTAGGATACAATTTGAGGGTGACCGACTTTTGCGAGCCTATCTGGGTCAGGAACTTTTTTTGGACGGCCGCTTTTCACTTGCTGACATTCTGCAGTTAGCGCATCCAAGAGGATGTTCATGAATTAGCTCCTACTGTGCCAAAAGTGTCATCGTCTTGTTTTGCCTGTGTCTGCGCTGTGCCATCGCTGGCAAGTTTTGAAGCGGGTGGATCTGGTGGTTTCGTGTCGTTCGTATTGTTTGATTGCATTTTAGCTGCTTTGCGACCGAGAGAGAAAAACGCGCTTAACGCGTCGTGACAGGCATAGTCACGCGTTCGTGACAATTATCATAATCAATTATGTCGTTCTTTGCAAAGAACGCCAACCCAAAATCAGCTCCAAAACACCTTGTGGACCCAGCGCTGCAGCCATGGGTCGAGAAATAGTGCGTAAAGATTTGATGATAGTGTCTTTTATATCTCAACTGGGCGTAGTCGGCCGAAAACCATCGACGATATCTCCGCACAGGAGCATACTGTAGCAGTCCTGCGTAAGACTACAACTTCTACGAACGTATGCATGCTTTGAGCAGTCCGGAATGAACCTCATAATTTTCCACAAGTTACCTCACATGCTCTTCTATGGTCCTCCAGGAACTGGGAAAACGTCCACGATTCTGGCATTGGCGCGGCAGCTCTTCGGGTATCTTCTCTCCATCTTACCTACTTCCGTCAAAATTCTTATGCAGCTCCAGACCGGACAACTTCAGGAACCGTGTACTCGAGCTAAATGCCTCGGATGAACGCGGTATTAGCATTGTTCGCGAGAAAATCAAGAATTTCGCGCGACAGACGCCCCGTGCTCAAGCAGCTTCTTCGGATGGAAAGGTCTATCCATGTCCACCGTACAAAATCATCATACTGGACGAAGCTGATTCGATGACACAAGACGCACAGGGCGCACTGCGGCGGATAATGGAGACATATGCTCGAATAACGCGTTTCTGTCTTGTCTGTAATTATGTCACTAGGTCTGTGCTATTTAATTCGGGCGTTTCGCAATTCGAATAACAATTTTAGAATCATCGAGCCCGTTGCATCCCGCTGTTCCAAATTCCGATTCACGCCACTCGACTCGGGATCTGCCCATTCACGATTGTCGTACATTGCTACTGCCGAAAACGTCTGTGTTTCCCCCGAGGTGATAGATGCCCTTATCGCAACGTCTTCTGGCGACCTCCGACGTGCTATAACCTATTTGCAATCGGCGTCGCGCCTCTCGTCATCAACAAATCCCCCTACACCAATAACACCAACTGACGTCCAGGAAATCGCTGGCGTAGTTCCTGATGCAGTCATCAACGAGCTGGCGAGTGTAGTTGGAATCGATATCAGTGGCCAAATGAATGTAGACCCGGATGTCGCCAAGAAATCTAGTGCGTTTGATTCTATCAGGGAAAAGGTGAAACAAATCATGAGGGAGGGTTATTCGGCTGCTCAAGTTCTATCGCAAGTATGTCATAAACTTCTTCCATGTTTTTAGCCACTCAACTTCCATCAAGCTGCATGACCTGACTATCTTGCATCCCACTTTGAATGGTCGACAGAAGGCTCAGGCCGCATTGGTCTTTGGTGAAGCTGATAAAGCTTTGGGTGATGGCGCAGATGAAGAACTGTGGATTTTAGAAGTCGCACTCAGGGTACACAAAGCAGTGTCGTGATTCAATATTCAATATTCAATACCTGTATTTCTGGATTTCGATTGAAATAACGATAGTCGCGAAGATCTGCGCTCTCAAATCACCAAGATGCCTAACTATCATCAAGATCAATCATAACACAAAATCGCGCTAGTATCACAGGTGGATGATGGCTGATAGACAACGCAAACCCCAAGCACAGCCAGCCGGCCAGGAGCCTTTTATCGGATACCAGCAGTAGCTTTTTGGAATGCCCGCTTAATGCCCAATTGGGCTTTTCTCAACTCATCCGCAGACGAATCTTCAATTTCCAACTTCTCCAATGCCCGCGCGAGTTCAGCCTCGACTTGGGACTTGGCACCACGCTTAAGCTTCATACCGATCTCAGGTGATGAGATGGAATTTTCAATTTGGTGGATGTATGCTTCCAGTTCAGACTTGGCCTCATGACGAGCCGTGAACTCCTTGTCAGCTAGTTTGAATTGTTCCGCGTCCTTGATCATCTGCTCAATCTCAGCGGAGGAGAGGCGGCCGACAGAATTGTTAATGCCTACAGAGCAGCGATAAGATCATATATCCCTGAGTAGCGAATGGATGACCCTTACTGATGGATGCCTTCCGGCCAGAGGCGCGGTCCATGGCGGAGACCTTGAGAAGTCCATTGGCATCAACTTCAAACGTAGTCACAAGTTCTGCTTGGCCACGAGGCATGGGAGGAATGCCCTGTCAATTCAAATTCTCCGAGCAGGCGATTGTCACGGCACTGAGTGCGTTCGCCTTCATATCTATACCCCTTATAAACAATCATTCTTCCAAGAGCAAGCCAACACTCACACAGGGAAGGTGACGGTCGTCTGGTTATCCTCCACGGTGGTGAATACCCTTGACTTGTTGGAAGGAATGGGGGTGTTACGGGGAACAACAACCCCAAAGACATCACCTTGCATAGCAACACCAAGTGAAAGAGGGGCTACGTCCAGGAGGAGTAAATCCTTTGTCTGTTCGGACGTCTGGTTCGTCAAGACAGCGGCTTGGACAGCGGCACCGTAAGCGACGGCCTCATCGGGGTTAATCGATTTGTTCAATTGCCGATCACCGAAGTGTTCAGAGACCAATGCTTGAATCTTGGGAATACGGGTAGAACCACCGACAAGGACGATATCATCAACCTTGTCTTTGGGCATCTTAGCGTCCTTGAGCACTCGTTCAACAGGCTCCTAAAGTGGATTTGAACATCATAGCATTGATCTCCTCAAATCGTGCACGGGTAATGCTGGCGGAGAAATCCTCGCCCTTGAGCCCCAACGTCAATTCTAACCAGAACGCAGCAGTGCAACGAACAGACCTGGTAAAGGGAATCGACTTCGACGGTAGTCTGAGTTACGCTTGAGAGCGTCCTCTTTGCACGCTCGCATGCACTTCTCAGGCGACGTAATGCACGTGGATCGTCAGAAATGTCCAACTTGGTTTTTCTTTTGAATTCGTTTTTGAAATGCTCTAGAAGAGCATTATCAAAGTCTTCACCTCCCAAATGGGTATCACCAGCTGTAGCCTTGACCGTGAATACACCACCACTGATGTTAAGGAGGGAAACATCGAATGTGCCTCCACCCAAATCGAAGATGAGGACGTTCTTCTCAGCTTTTGATTGACGATCTAGACCGTAAGCAATGGCGGCAGCAGTGGGTTCATTGATAATGCGGAGAACGTCAAGACCAGCAATGTAACCAGCATCCTTGGTAGCGAGGCGCTGTGAGTCGTTGAAATATGCCGGGACGCTGTCGGGATACTCAGGTCAATCGTGGTCTCGGAGTAATAAGACAATAGCTGACGTGACAACGGCTTTTTTGACGGTTTTTCCAAGCTTTGCCTCGGCAATCTCCCTCATTTTGGAAAGAACCATGGACGAGATCTCCTGTGGACTGAATGTTTTTGTCTCTCCCAGGTATTCAACCTTGATCAAAGGAGATCCATCTTTCTCCACAACCTCGAAAGGCCAATGAGTCATGTCCTGAAAGCGGTGATCAGACTTCGTGAATGTGTACTCGATTGCGCAAAAACCTTTTTGACGTCAGGGTCGCTTAAAGGTGGAAATATTGTTAATACCCGCTGGTCGGATCCAGGAAGTCACTTACTCATAACGGCGCCCAATAAGGCGCTTGGCATCGAAGACGGTGTTGCGCGGATTCATGGCAGCTTGGTTTTTGGCGGCATCACCGATCAATCGCTCTTCGGTTGAAAAGGCGACGTAGGATGGTGTTGTCCGGTTACCCTCTGATACACGTCAACCTACCCATCTCGAAGCCGATACAGATGAGAGAGACATACGGTCGTTGGCGATGATTTCAACGCGATCATTTTGCCATACACCGACACAGCTGGACCATTGATTGAGCATGAAAAAAGAAAAAAAAATGGAAACAGCAGATAAACCCCGTACGAGTATGTTGTACCAAGATCGATGCCAATTGCACCTTCGAACACGTCGTCCATGATCTAATGAAAAGTGGATGGGATGGTGGTGAGAAGTGAAAAAACGATGGATGAAGTAAGCAAGTTCATAGCCACTTGCTTCCGCCATGCTCGCCGTCTGCGTCCGTTGCGGTTCCCAGCTGCGTAGGACGGCATGGGACGCTGCAGTACGCTATATGTCCACAGAACAGACCACTCTGCTCGAAACTCCTCAGGATTGGACCAACTTTCAGATACGCAGAGCGGAGCGGGCGACATTAGGTGCCCTATTTCCATTGTCGTCTTCTTCAATGTTGAGAACAATCTAGCCGACATGTTTTCTCAATATGGGTCCACCCAGACGTCAGAAAACACCTTCAAGGCTAGAGACTCGCTGCATAAGCCGCCCAAAAACGCGACCATTTCTGCCTTATTGGCAGCCGGCGCTCACTTTGGCCACACGTCAAATAGGATGAACCCTAATTTTATGCCTTATGCCTATGGAGCGCGCGCGGGGATTACAATCATCGACCTTGATCAGACGTTACCCCTTCTCCGTCGTGCCGCAAGCCTCGTCCGGTCCGTGGCATATGCAAAGGGCAGCATTGTGTTCATCGGCACGCGACCAGATCTGCGGCCAGTAGTCCAAAAAGCTGCAGAGCGAGTGGGAGACCAAGGCTACTGTGTTGGCGACCGTTGGCTGCCTGGGACCCTCACCAACAAGATTCAGGTGTACGGTGCTGACGTTGTGAAGGAAGAACAAGTCGTTCCTGATCTAGCTATTCTGCTGAATCCTCTGTCCAATATGAACGCCATACGCGAGTGCGCCATTGAACATGTGCCTACAATCGGTATAGTCGATTCCAATGCCGACCCAAGAATAGTGATGTATCCTATCCCCGCCAACGACGAAAGCACGCGAACCGCCGAGCTCATAGCTGGTGTTCTGAGCATTGCTGGAAGAGAAGGCGCATCTTTGCGTGGGGCCGAGGAAAAGCAGGCAGAAATAGAGCAGCAGAAGCAGAGGCGATATTACCAATAGCCAACATTGGACGAATATCCATTCACACAGGCAGATCTACTCTACACGGTTCATTATGCTATCTGTCTTTTTCTGGATCTGTGCCCCTTGGATGTCATACCAGTACCCTACAAAAACCATTAGTACAAGCCATACTGTAAAATGGAACAGAAACGCACGCTCGGCCGCTTCCAAGGCTCTTACATTGCCCTTGAGTTTGTTGACGGTCTCTACGTATTCGTCGTTTTCGACGCTGTCATACACAATTCCGCCTCCTGCTTGTAAATACGCAACGCCATCTTTGAACATCATCGTGCGAATCGCGATGCACGTATCCATGGCGTCATCTGCAAAGTCGAATCGACCAACAGCACCAGCGTAGATGCCTCGGCGTTCCTTCTCCAGTGAATATACTATTTCAATTGCCTTGATTTTAGGAGCACCTGATACAGTGCCAGCCGGAAAAATGGAACGAAACGCGTCAAATCTAACCAAATGGTTCAAAAGTCAGTTAGAACAATATGTTATTCCATTTACCTTGTCTTCCCCTCCCGTAACAGACCTGAAACTTGAGACGTGAGATGAATAACATGGCTAAACTTTTCCACTTTCATAAGGTGGTCCACCTTGACCGTTTTTGGTTGACAAACGCGGTTGACATCGTTACGAGCCAGATCCACGAGCATGATGTGCTCCGCGCGATCTTTCTCCGATGCGAGCAATGCGGCACCTAGTTTTTCATCCTCTGGGTAACGTTATTAGTTACTGAATCATGAATAAAACGCGAGACGGTCAAACCTTCGGGTGTCTTGCCACGCCGAACAGTACCAGCTATGGCATGGTTGAAGACGACATTTTTCTCGACTCTACAAAGCGTTTCTGGGCTGGCGCCAACGATCTGTAGATCACCACAGTCGAGATAGAACATGTATGGCGAAGGATTCACTTGACGTAGCTGTCGGTATGCATTAAAGGGATGGAGTGACGTCGGTCTTGCTATCCGCTGCGAAGGTACGGCTTGAATTATGTCACCAGCGATAATATGCTCTTTCAATGTTGTTACAAAGCTTTCGTAGCCCTCCTGGCCAACGTTGGAGATACCTTCGGCTCCCAGCGAGACCATGTGTTGTATCGGCTCAGGCGTGATATTCGAACTGATAACCTTGGCGAGACGCCTCGCCTTTGAGACAGCCGTCTGATAGACGAATTTGAGATTTTCTATGCCAGAGTTGGGGCGACAAAAGACATGCGAAACGAGCTTGATATTTTGGAATATGTGGTCGTAAACGAGTAGGGTATCAATAAGCATGAACAGTGCTTCGGGTATCCCAACATTGTCCCTAAGCTCGCAAGCAGTTTTGGGTTCAAAGTGCTGAATGCAGTCGTATGCGACATAGCCTATGGCGCCTCCCGTGAATGTTGGAATCTCCGGGATTTTGACATACTGATAGAGCGATAACTCTTTCTGGAGTGCAAGCATGGGGTCTCCTGTGATCTCCTCAGTAGGCCCCGTTCTGATGATCTTGAAAGGATCTGCAGTAGTCAGGGAACGTCACCGCATAGTGCAATCCGATTCACCTGCGCCGATGAAACTGTAACGCGCGACATTCTCTCCATCGAGGATCGATTCAAGGAGGAAGCTGTATCGGGAGTCTTTGGCGATCCTGAGGTAGGCCATGCATGGTGTTATCAGGTCCGCAGGGAGTTCAACATAGACCGGGACACAGTTTCCTCGTTTCTCGCGGATAATGAGTTGCTCTACTGTTGCGAGCGAAGGATAGGCTGGCAAGGTCTGTAGAAAGAGAATGGTCAGACGGTATGGACACGGACGGAAGAGCAAGAACCTGAGTGTCCATGAGCGGAGGCAGGCTTGTGAACCGTCATGATAACTCCCCGCTTTTCCTGCACCCAAACCCGCCAATCTCTCGTCGTCTCGGTTTACTGCCCATCAGTCCGTGTGCGTCCCTCGAGCCCCTCCGTCTCAAGCCCCTCATAGACACCACAGCCAGGCGTCGGACGCCGACTTACACGTTGACGGCACGCTTTTCTCGCTGCATATCAATCCGTACTTTCTTCGCCTCAACTTCTCCCACAATGTCGTGGACGATGAGGCTTCTTCTGCAGAATACGATCCTAGTTCTGGATATCTGACCGTTACGATCACGAAAGAAGTCAAGGGTCAAGAGTTCAAGGATTTAGATTTATTGGCAACCTTGCTCGCCCCTCGCCCATCACTTAAACGCCCTACAATCGAAGTCCTATCACCCGACTCGACGGGCGCCGGTGACTCGGACCAAGGCGGAGAAGGCTTTTCTTCTGAACAGAAGGAGATCCTCACAGGCACGCGATACCGCCCTGTTTTCCTGTCGCTGATATTTCCACAGCGGCACACAATGACTGGCAGCTACCACAGGTTCCAGACACGTCCGACATTGATTTGTCGTCACAAAAATACTATGGCTTCCTCAACATGCACAGCGACTACTTCCGACACGTAACGCATACAGAGAACGAAGTAAACGAGTTGGGCGGTGAAGCTGAAGTGTGTCATATCAATGAACGGCGAAAGAGGCGGATCGAACACGAGAATCAAAAGTTTGATCCAGAATACTACATGTAAGAAAATGTAAAACGGCCGCGTTCGTTTAACGCATTCTTATGCAGGGCAGATTATGCCGACGGTGATATGATTCAAGAGCTTCTGAGATGGGAACATCCATATGTGGCGGCGGACCACGAACGTGTAGAGTTCACTGACGAAGAAAACATGGCCATGCTTCAACTACCTCGCAAAGAATGTGAGTCTAACCGTCTTGAGAGGCACGACCCCCCCGCACCGACGTAGGATGCGCTAGATCTGGCAACACCTCAACAGACACACGGCTTGTATTTGACCCTTGTCACAT
This sequence comes from Amanita molliuscula, assembly GCA_023014405.1. Taxonomy (NCBI): domain Eukaryota; kingdom Fungi; phylum Basidiomycota; class Agaricomycetes; order Agaricales; family Amanitaceae; genus Amanita; species Amanita molliuscula. The sequence goes on from JAEBUP010000001.1 coordinate 921,746, forward strand.
TGTTGTTTTCGTACGCGTACGAGTCGAGAACAACACAGCATGATCCAACGCCCGAGAGCGCATGGACCATTTGTACCCTTACGCCCGCATTTTCGGCCCTCGATCCTCCCGCTTGTTCGAGTGGCGATGTCAAAGGGCCGTCCGTGTTCACACGCCATGAAATCCACGAGGCCTTGGTGCCATCTTATCGGCGTTCGTTGGCGTTTCCCCTCTATAGGTCCTTTGCCTTAGCCGAAGCATGCCGACGTGATGTGTCGCTGCTTCTATCTAGGGGAAAAAGGCTCGCGTTTCGCTGCCTGCTGGAGATGAAATCCGTTTTGGACCATCATGAAGTGTACTATGTATACAGCAAGATCTGGTTGGACGATTTTTGCATGTGGATTCAAGCTTATGCAAGGTCTGCCGAATTCGCATTGAGATACATGGAACGGAACATGATTTTGTTACCATAGTGATGCTATTTTGGCGGACTTGGCCGAAGTTGTCGGAGAGACGAGTGTCAAGAAGAGTGATATCGGATGGGATCTTGAGGGCCTAGAAAATGCAACGCGTGCATGGGAACGCGAACCAGACAGTGATGACGAGGATTTAGAATAGCCGTTACATATGACAGATGGGGTTGAAACGTGCGTCCGGTTTAAGTTCATACTTCGATGTGATCGCGGATAGTCGATAAGATACTCAGACAGAGTCCGAGGATAAGTGGTATTCATTACTTTGATGTACTAAAATATCTATGCCAAGCTAATCTGATCGTTTCCCATGCACATGGTGTTCTGTCGCTGGAATGACATCAAAGCCACTCTGGCCCAGATCTGCTGGCAAGGCGGCTGTTTCATCAAGTGATTGTCTAATCAGAGCCTCGTTCTCGATATCTTGCACAGGAGGCGCAGCTGGCCGACCAGGGATGCATGGGGGTGTGTTCACAAGATCATTAAAAAGGAACTAGAATATCGTAAGCAACACGAAAAAAAAAAAAAAGAAAAAAAAAGCATAATGCGTCCACTGACCGTTCCATAGCTGTCAAATTTGAGTTAGCCCCGAACAGATGGAGATAACAAGGAACGTACACAAGTAGCGAGAAACCAGCGATTTGGAGAACGGAAATGGGGAACAAGAGTTTCTCCCAGCCGAGCGCGAGGCTGATCAACCAGATTGATAGGGTTCGACAAGTGTCAGTTAGTGAACGTGCTGTCGCGCTGACGTGGCGCGTAACACTCATGCCAAAGTAGTTGAATAAAGCAATACTACAAGCGATAGCGATGCCGGACCAGAATACGGTGGGAGTGTCTATCATTTGACGCCAACCACGTGGAAGGTCAAAAAAGGGGGACTGCGCCGCGATAGACGGAATAGAAAGGATGGGCATAAAGAGCAGGACGGACAAGGTTCCAAAAGTACCCTCCCAGCCAACAGCAACGAGGGGTTCAACGGTATAACGACCTGTATGGATACGATCAGAAAACAGACAATTATAGCCATGGCCTGGTGCCCACTCAAGATATTTTCTGTCACAAGATGTAAGCATTGGTGTCCGATATGCAATGCAGTACGTACCCTCGACAACAAATTGCGTGGCCGTGCTAAACGGATAAGAGTTCAGGGTGGAGCATCAAAGTTGTGAGGAGACGTACAAGATTTGGGCAAACAAGATGAAGAATACGCCTTGAATGGGTGAGAAGAGCACGAATGGAGAGGCTGAATGGCCTACCTACGAGGGCTTTGGTCAGCTCAGGTTCCTCTCCCTGGATGGCCATGGGGCGGCCGGGGGAAGTGAGGATATGCACTGTTGCTTCCTTGACGGCATTTTTGATGAGCGAACCACTGTAGCCAACCAAACCGACGCCTGCCATGACGATAACGAGGGAGAGCCATCTGGACCGTGATCAACTTAAAATGGAGGGACACGTGTGGGAACGGACTGACTGGTAGTACCACAGACGGCGACGGAGAAAGATGACACTGAAAGTACCAACAAAAAGGACGAGAGCGCCACGTGTCATCTGGTAGATAGAAACGGGAGTGTACAACAGACCGACATTCATCAACTATACGACGGCATCAGCGGGGCTGGACGTCAAAAAAGCGAGGTCACGCGCCGTTGTTCCGGCAAGGTCACAGAGGGCAGGAATCCAGAACAAGGCGACTGTCCAGCCGGTCATTTCCTGGGCCGAGTGTGATTTAACAGGGGCATCTAATGGGTCCGACTCCACGGGGAGCTGGAGACGGGCGAAATATCTAGCGCGGAGGTACACGTAAACGACGGGGAGGAAACAGAACATTTCTCCCACTGCGTGTGGGAATCAATAATGGGAAGGGGGGGGGGGGGGGGAGAAGGAAGGGATACGGACAGAACATCTGAAGCGTCTGCCAGACAGGCTGCTCGTAGAGGACATGGGAGGCCGGATCTGGGTCCGTGCAGTTCTCCACGCACTGCATGTCCTGCCATTTGCTCCAGAGTGAATTGCTGGAGCCCTGGAAAGCGTCAGCTCGGGCAGAGAGAGACAGAACGGACGGACGGTGAGGATCATGCCAGCGAGGAGGAGGGGGACAGGGAAAGCGGCCATGTGACGTGACGTGACACGCGAGTGGTATTTTAATTTTGACCCGCGATGGCAGCGCGTCTGCATGGTCCATCTGCTCCTCGCCTGCCCAAACGGCAACCAGGGTCTGCGCCATTTCCCCTTCGCCGGCCAGCTGGGCCTCACTCCTGTTCTGGTCGAGGGCTTCGTCGCAACCCGTCTCGACGCCGACGCAAAGCCTCTCCGTGCAAAGTCCATCTGCGTTGCTGTTCGTTGCTACGAGTCGCGTATTGCCGCGCTCAACGCCACCCGCTCAAACGTCCTCGCAGAGTATTCTCAGACCATCTGGTCCAAGCCTGACCACCTCGACTACGAGCCCGTCGCCGATCTCACCTTTCCCTTCCGCATCGTCATCCCCACCACCGGCCCTGGCTTCAGCACCGCCATCTTTGTCGACTACCGCTGCGTCTGGAGAGTCGAAGCAGGTCTGTCTTTTCTCTCTTTCCCCTTGTTCGTTCCTTCATGTCCACCAGTCCTTCTCCATGCACCCCTCCGCGGCGTTGGCTCTGTCCAGGTCAGGCATTTCGACCTGCCCCTCATCCGCTATGACGTCCCGCCCCACCATCCCGCCCCCTCACGCCCCATTCTCGACCGTCTGACAAAGAGCCCCAGGGCTCCACGCATCTCCTATTGCGTCCACACGCCCACTTCCCCCATTGGTCCTAGGGACTCTGTCTCTATTGCTATTTATTTGATGCCCTTGGAGCCAGACATTGTCGTCCGCAGTGCAAGCCTGACTATAGAAAGACGCATCCGGTTTAAGGACGATACTCAATCCACATTTCGCACACCTCTCACCGCCCTCTCCTCGCCCATCATACCGCCAGCGAATGTCAAGAGAAAACGGCCGGCTACTGCTCCTGCTCCTGTTAGCTCCAGGTCGTACGTCTTTGCGTCCCCAAAGATCGTCTCGGACGTCATGGCCCGAGTCGAGTCATCCGGCAGATTTTCCAGGGATAAAAATGACATATGGAGCAATGTCCTGACCCTGCAATGGCCCGCAGCCAAATCGCGTAGCAGATGGGCAATTGGGGAAACCATTGATGCTAACTTGGCGTCGGTCAAATTTTTGGTCCACGTCAAGCTGAATGTGACGTCCCCAACCGGCCTCTATTCGATAGAGCTTGCCGAGAAGGAATTGCTCATCGTATCTACGAGCGAAGCCGAACGCAAGCAGGCAGCTATCAGATACGCAGATCATCTCAAACCGGAAGAGGCGAGACCTCGAAAACCACAGAAGGGACATGATGACCGCAACGGGCATGGACGTGCGTCGCTGTTGATTGTCCCCGTATTACGACGACCGCACACGAGCGCCGGACAACACGACAAGTTGAACGACCTCCCTGGCATCCCGTATACTCTGCCACGCGACATATTCAGACCAGACTCAAGAAGCGCGGTCTGGAAGCGCCAGACACTAAAGCGGCCAACGACGCGGAGCAAGATGAGCGTCAGTTCTACGAGCAGCAGTTTTGACACTGATTCCGAGGTGGTACGCGAATGGGAGGAGGAGCTGGCTCGAATCGAAACGCACAGTCGGAGATTGAGCGACCTGGTTGGGTTTCCTTGGAAAAAAGAAGGTGATCGGTGGCAATAGACTGACGGGTTGTTTTTATTCGGGCATTTGGGTGTTGTACTGATTGTACCATGAACCGCGGCTCTGTGACTGTCACTCATGTCCCGTTTCCCCTGGCTCAAAGTTGCAGGCATCGCCGTCGGCTGTAAGTCGCGTCTGTCCAGGACGTCCATTCCTGACATCCTCTTCCGGCCTCATTTGCACTTGATATGGTCAAATTTGCCCTGCATCTCTTCGAAAACCCGCCATGTGCTGCTCATTGGCGCCACGCGTGTCGCTCTTAAGTCGTTGGCTTCGGATACGGCCTTATGAAAGGTAATGACCGCAAGCCTTAAGAGCTGTGTTTCTTGACGCATCAACAGCGACAACTCCAACCGAAGAACAGCTGTACAAGGTATCATCTCCCCGTCGTTTTCGGCCAGCCGCTGTTGTTCTTGTCACGTTATCTGCACCGCTAATAACTGCGATCTACCGGCATCTAGGAATTGGCACCCGATCTCAAACGTCAAGTAGACGCCACGAGAGCTGCTCGACTTGCTCGAGAAGCCGAAAAGAAGCAGCTGGTCGAAGCGGAGGTCCGTGACACTGGCATCATTTGATGTGCTTCTTCGCTGACCGCCGTACCCTCAGAACTCGGCTTCCCAATCAGACTCAATCAAACCGATATGGGCGAGAAAGTAATCCTGTCGAAAAGCTTAACCGGCGCCAGTAGGACCAAATAGGCGTGTGTATGTGTGTTTAATAATAAAAAAAGTACACGGTGGAGGAAAAAAAAAAAAAAGAATCAAAAGTAAAACGACAGTAGGTGACGATCTAACCTAGGATGGGCTATAGAAAAAGGTTGGTTCGTAATGATAAGACTCCTACCTGGTGTTTTCAAAATGATGAGAGAACCGCCGTTGGAGCGATTACCCCATCGGTCATCTCAAAAGATCTTGGCTATTTTCTACAGACCGTCGAACCTTCCGAAACATTTGCGCATTGGAATTGAGTAGTGATTCGCTCGCCGATGCTGAATCGGGCGAGGACGGGAGATGATCGTACGTTGGACTATCAGTCGGAACACTAAGCAAAATAGATGATGATGAAACGGCGCTTGGCATATGGATCGCTCGTGGCTCGTCGTTCAGAGTTCCATTCACAGACGACGGCGTGATAGGACGACTATAGTTTGGCGTCTGACCTCCGTTGCTTAACCCATTTAGAACCAGTGACGAATTCGATGCCTCATTCCCAAGGTTGTTGCTAGTGGTCGATGACGTGCTTAATGAATGACATGGTCCGGATAGATGCGAGGCGGCGCTGCCCGTAAATGTGCTAGTAGTGTTGTCTGATCCTTGATCGCCGGATGGCGGTCCAAGATCGCTGTTTACCAGAGCTGAATCCACAGCGTTAGATTCAGCAAAAGGTCGTGAAGAAGTAGCGGATACAGATGTACTTGGTGATGGTGACAAACGTTCAGTGGCTTGCACATTAGTCCGTGAACGCGCCTCCACCGTAGAAGGCCCAGGACCTGCCGAAGGTTCTGCGTCGGGAGGATCTTCAAGTCGAGATTCTGCAGCTGCCACTGCTTCCGACTTTTTCCTTTCAACAGCTTCTTTCCTCTGCTGCTCTTCATGTTCCAATAAAGAAAGCCTCATGGCCTCCATTATCATCAACTGGATTCTTGATCAGCTTCGGCGACACCTGCAATTAGATCGACTTGCCTCCTCAAGATCTTGCCCAGACATTCCCAAAAATGGTTCAAAACCTTGACCACGCGCGCGACGCCTTCTCCTACTACCGCCACCACTGTTCTCACTGTTGTCTGCCGACCCATCTTCTTGGCCAAGAGGGTGTACACGACCGCTCGTGACGCCAATAGGTACCAGACGATCCCCGACCTGCCGCATGACGATACGTCTGTTGGCTCGTCTTGCAACTGCCGCCCGTACAGCGGCCAGCTTGGTTTCCCAATCGGGTCTTATTTGATCTGTAAGAGCTCAGATGACAGCAGCGGCGTGGTGCGAGAAGCGCATACCGGTTGTCACGACCTCGGGGCTCTCTGCGCTGTAACTCTTCTGTCTGCGCTTATGAGTCGGATACTGAAGAGAATTGTCCAGGAATTGCTGTGTCTGTGATGTCCCTTTTGGAACATCGGCTGGCTATGACGTGAATTGATCCCTGGAATCAGACTGCGCAAGATACACGGACTAACCGGCCCTTCATTGCCCATTCCAGCACGCCAAGGAGGCGGCGTGTAAACGACACCAAAATTCTCTTGTACGCAGTAAGGGCAAGCGGCAGGTTCCGAGACGAGATGGGTGGTCGTTGGTTCGTTCCGCTTAATTTGAACGAAGCACTCGGTGCATATGGCTTGGTCGCAGCATCTAGAGTGATTAATATTGGGAGGATAATACTTGAAAGCAAGCGTCAAAATCGGGGGCTAATAAACCCACGGACAAATAACATACCAAAAAACAAATAGGGCATTCCACAGCACCACGATACAGGGCAGCCTCCGGTTTACTAGGTTCCTTCAATGCACCAGGACGCCTACCGTGAGTCGATTTAGTGGAGTTTGAAGTCGAAATCGACTCCGTTCGTGTAACCGATTCGCCTTCAGCATCAGGCAAGCCCTTCCGTGCTGCCAGTATCTGACCGTCGTCCCATGAGTCCTCGTAGTCCTCGAGGGGACGATAGAATGGAGCCAACTTGCGTTGGCAAATGAGCTGCGAGACGATAGCATGATTCCAATCTCGCGGGCCAGTGTAAACACCTTGTGGGATAAGATAGCCAAAGTCTACAGTCTCATCCTGGTGGCTCCTGCCCGAGGATGATGCGCTGTTGCCCATGTCGAGCGAGACGTCGAGCTGAGGAGATGAAGGCTACGCAGAGTTGTAGAGCCGAGTCAGCCGTGCCCGTCAGCGGTGAGGGTATATGTTTGCTTGTGTTTGTGGCGCTCGTTTTCCACTGCTGCAGCTCAGAGCGCACGGCGAGCTCTGCAGATGCACGGCTGTCCATGGCCAGGACGTTCTAGATACTACAAACTGCACTACACCCGTACCTGTGTCTGTGAAAGACACTTGCCATCGAGAGCGTCGGCAAAAGCCAGGGCGCGGTGAATTTGATTCGCCACGTCATTCGCTACTTATTAAGATCCCGTGCATAACTTTTGCCCGTCTTCTCTCTTCCATCAATGGGCTCCTCTGTCTTGGACGTGCCCTGGACAAAGTCGCCAAACGAGATCACGTCCTACTTCAATGTCAACAGTAATGCTGGTTTGAGTGCAGATCAAGTCGCCCGTCATGCTGAGCAGTACGGCAAAAATGGTATGCTCATTCCTCACACGCGTCTTCAAGCCTTTGATACATCCACATTGCCGCTCAGAGCTGCCAGAGGAGCCTCCCACACCATTATGGGAGCTGATTCTAGAACAGTTCAAGGACCAGCTCGTTCTCATCCTGCTTGCATCTGCTGTCATTTCCTTTGTCCTCGCTCTCTTCGACAACACGGAAGGCACCAGCTGGGGTGGTGCTTTTGTCGAGCCACTTGTGATCCTTCTCATCCTCGTTGCGAATGCAACTGTTGGTGTCGTCCAGGAATCGAGCGCGGAGCAGGCAATTGACGTTAGCATGCTCCTCGAATTAGCTTTCCGCAGCTAACTTACACTTTACTTCAGGCACTTAGGGAGTACTCGCCCGACGAAGCAAAGGTCATCCGATCTGGCCAACTTAAACGTATCCACGCTACTGAGATAGTTCCCGGAGATATTATCTCGGTCGCCGTCGGTGATAAGGTCCCTGCCGACTGCAGGCTGCTCTCTATCTCGTCCAGTAGCTTCAGAGTTGACCAAGCCATCTTGACCGGAGAGAGTGTCAGTGTCAACTAAGTCTGTCGATGTCGTCATGGATGTCAAGGCAGTAAAACAGGACATGACCAATATGCTGTTTTCTGTGAGTAATTTTTTCTGAGCTTTTATTTGGGCTGATCAGATACCAGGGTACGACTGTGGTCAATGGAATGCTAAAGCGGTAGTTGTCTTTCACAGGCGAAAAAACTGCCATTGGTGACATTCACAAGTCTATCACAACGCAAATATCCGAAAAGACGCCTCTCAAACGTAAACTAGACGACTTTGGAGACATGCTTGCAAAGGTTATCAGTGTTATCTGTATCCTCGTTTGGCTGGTCAACATACGTCATTTCTGGGACCCTGCACATCATGGCGTCCTCAAAGGCGCCATTTACTATTTTCAAGATTGCAGTTGCACTAGCAGTAGCTGCAATACCAGAGGGGCTGGCCGCTGTCATTACTGCCTGCTTAGCTTTGGGCACGAAAAAGATGGCTCAGAAAAATGCTATTGTTAGGAATCTTCCTAGCGTTGAAACGTTGGGTTGTACGAATGTCATCTGCTCTGATAAGACGGGCACGCTCACTACCAATCAAATGAGCGTATCAAAGGTTTGCCGATTCGTCTGTTCAATGATTACTCTCACCAATTGCAAAAGTTTTCCGTCGTTTCTGCCTTTGGCGTCCAAGAATATGTCGTTGAGGGGACAACCTATGCTCCTGACGGGTTGGTCAAATCTGCTGATGGCCATAACGCCTCCGCTGAATTGAGGTCAGACCCGATTCAACGTCTCGCAGAAATCAGCGCTTTATGCAACGACGCAAAGATAGTCTATCACCCTGTAAGGATCTCGTGCAATCTGCGGTCATATGATAACTAATCAATTATCTTCCAGGACAAGCATAGCTACAGCAATGTAGGAGAGCCAACTGAAGCCGCTCTTAAAGTCCTAGTTGAGAAAATTGGGTGCAGAGATCAGAAACTGATGCAATCCTTGTCATTCGCTTCGCCGGATGTCCGTGTCAACGCCGTTAATGATTACATTGAACGCTCGATACCTCGCCTCCTCACTTTCGAGTTTACCAGAGATCGCAAGATGATGTCTGTTTTGGTCAGACTCAATGGGACGGGGGCGCTCTTTGTCAAGGGTGCACCAGAATCAGTTTTAGATCGTTGCACCTCTGTGCAAGCAAACGGAAAGTCTTGGCCCTTGACTGCCGACCTGAGGAATGCTTTGTTGGATCGCACGTCATCTTATGGATCTCAGGGACTGCGTACTCTGGCGCTTGCCTATGTCAACGTCCAAGAAATAGACGCGACTCGTTATCTTTCGGATTCTACCACAGATTACCTTCGTTTTGAACAAGATCTGACGTTCGTTGGACTCGTTGGAATGCTAGATCCACCACGGCCCGAAGTCAGAGAGGCTGTGGTCCACGTGCAAGGCTGCTGGAATTAGAGTCATATGCATAACTGGAGACAACAAGGGCACGGCGGAGACAATCTGCAGGCAGATTGGAATCTTCGACAAGTCCGAAGACTTGACCGGCAAGAGCTATACTGGAAAGGAACTAGATGCTTTGAGTTACGACGAAAAGGTTGCAGCTGTCCAACGAGCTTCCTTGTTCAGTCGCACAGAGCCCGGACATAAGAGCCAGCTCGTGGACTTGCTACAGAGCCTGGGACAAGTTGTCGCCATGGTCCGTGAAGATTTTCATATGCCAGGCATGAACTGACTCCTAGTAGACAGGGGATGGTGTCAATGATGCCCCTGCATTGAAAAAAGCCGATATTGGTGTCGCAATGGGCAGTGGCACCGATGTAGCCAAGTTGGCCGCGGATATGGTCCTTGCGGATTCTAACTTTGCGACGATTGAAAAAGCCGTAGAAGAAGGTAGATTGATATATAACAATACCAAACAGTTCATTCGATACCTAAGTATGTGGCTCCCCAAAAATTATCTCTACCAGGTTACTAACTAGACGTGTCTCACAGTATCGTCCAACATCGGGGAGGTTGTGAGGTCAGTACTACCGTTACGCTTCTTGTGAATGTTACTGATTTTTTTTTTGTAGCATATTTCTCACAGTAATTCTAGGAATGCCAGAGGCTCTCATACCCGTTCAACTTCTCTGGGTGAATTTGGTTACGGATAGTTTACCTGCTACGGCACTTGGCTTCAACCCCGCAGATCATTCCATCATGCGGGTTCCGCCAAGGAATAGCCGGGAACCACTCGTTGGAAGATGGTTGTTCATACGATATTTACTCGTTGGGCTCTATGTCGGATGTGCGACTGTTTTTGGGTATGCCTGGTGGTTCATGTACTACACGGGCGGGCCCCAAATCTCGTTCTATCAACTGGTAAGTCTTTAAAAACTTTGATCATACACGGCTTGTGCTTACCGAATTTAGACGCACTTCCATCAGTGTCATGCCAAATTTCCAGAAATTGGATGCGAAATGTTCACGAACGTTATGGCCAAACGAGCTACAACGATGAGCTTGTCTATCCTGGTCACGGTAGAGATGTTCAATGCGATGAATTCGCTCTCGGAGAATGAGAGTCTGATGACGTTGCCTGTCTGGGCCAACCCCTACCTCGTGGCTGCCATAGCACTGAGTATGGGGTTGCACTTTATGATATTATATGTTCCCTTCTTCACGGTGCGATACTCCTTTCCAAATGACCGGTTTGATATTGAGGCTTTTCCAGCAACTGTTCGCGATCACGCCACTTAACTGGCCAGAGTGGCGAGCTGTCCTATACCTAAGTGCGCCCGTACTCCTACTTGATGAACTGTTGAAGTTCATTACGGTGAGTTTTTTTTTTTTGACTAGAGTATGGTGATGTGGGCTGATCTGGTATGCGACAGAGAAATTTTTTGAATCCTCCATCGGAAGTCAAGCTGAAGTTTGATTGAAATGGGTTTATTTAGACCACCTGTGATATTGTAGGACTCTGGGAAAGCATAATATTACGTGACTTGCGCATAAAGATCCGACGTTTCTTCCTTCATCAAATCGCTCTTTTTCTCCTCACGTTCCTTGATTTGTCGCGCATACCCCCGGGATGCGTCTCGACAGAACCGTTCTGGCTATCGTGTCCTTGACCATCATGGGACAAGCACATGGGATAGGCAGAAGACATCACTGGAGGCGCCTTCAGGCTAAAGTGGAATCGACTTCCAACACGACCGTCCTTGAAAAACGTTTCGCAAATGCCAAGTTTTCATTCTACGACGCCGGAGAAAGCGCATGTGGAGGGACATATACGAATGAGGACTTTGTGAGTACATGTACCATGGACTACTATTGATGTCAATCTGACTTTTCGTAAAAAGATTGTAGCCATTAACACTATGGTTCGGATAATCATGCTGGTGTTATGGCCGCTGTTGACCAGATGTAGCAATATGCTGGTGGTGCTCTTTGTTTCGAAACGATCACTATTACTGTCCACGGGAAAACGACAACGGCCCGGATCGTAGACAAGGTGAGTTGTACGCGGCCAGCCATGAACTGAATCATACCACTATGTCACAGTGCATGGGATGTCCCTTTGCAGGCCTTGATTTTTCTCGAGGCCTGTTCGAGTATTTTGCATCAGAGAGTCTGGGCATAATCTACGGTACATGGGAACTGGGTGACAATACGACTCCATCGCCGACAACCACGACGTCCGCGATACCCAAGACAACGTGGAGCCCACCGGCCTGCGCCCAGTACGACCAAGTCCAGCAGGACGTCTTCGTCGTCCAGCCCGACGACAAGTTCCACGGCTCCAAGCAGCAGCGCCAGTCCACCTGCGGCGACCGCGACGCCAGCGCACGGGGTGGTGGTGGTGGACCTTGAGTTGCTTTATGCACAGCTGGGAGGGCTGGCGGTGCAGGCACCCAATTTGTAGTTGTTTGACATCAACGTCTCTTGTACGCCGTTATTCGTGTATCCTAGGCTTCTCAGCCGCCGTCCTTCTCTTGGTCCTCACTCTCCTTAAATGCTTATGCCTCTTCTTTCTCTGGCCTTGGCCTGCCTTGTCGCTCGGCTTCGCCGCCGATGCGCATATGGCCTGGCCATCACCAGTCTTCGCCACCACCATGAGCTCGCCCGCCGTGCTAGCAGTGACGTCCAGTTACACAAGCGAGTACAGAATGCAAGGTGGACATTTTATCAAGTCGGACTGTGCGCCAGCTCTGCTTCTCGGCGAATTTCTCTGACCTAATTCACATCCAGGGGTGCTTGCGGTAAATCGAGCCAACCCAATGATTTTGTACGTTCATCCCCTCGCTGCCAATCCGACGGTGCGCTGACCGTAGTATCTTAGATGGTTGCCCTGAACTCGGCCGTGAGTTTTCACATGACAACTAACTATGGCATGCGTCTCATAAGCTATCAGCAATTTGGAACCGGGTTTCCTGGCCCCCACTGCTTCAAGACTATCACAATGATGTACGGCGGGCTAACTACAGAAGCCGTCGTCTTGGACAAGGTGCGCTTTGCCGCACAATGATTCTGCCACCTTTTTCTCATCAGAACCAAAGTGCCCCGGTTGTCCTTTTGGAGGGTTAGACCTTTCCCCCGGTCTTTTCAACTTCTTTGCATCACAATCTAAAGGCGTTATTTATGGCACTTGGTTCTTTAATGATGGTTCGGGTGGTGGTGGTGGTGGTGGTTGGAGTGGTGGTGGTAGTGGTGGTAGTGGTGGTGGTGGTGGCGATGGTGATGATACCCCTTCACCAACCCACCACACACCGATCTGGACTCCCCCGACTCCATCATTACCCACCTGGACTCCTCCAATCTGGACCCCCAGTACGACTCCCAAGATCAATCCCAAGCCTACTTGGAAACCTACTCCCGCATCAAGCTCCTCTTCTACATCCAGTTCCTCATCCATGTCCAGTTCCTCTTCCATGTCCAGTTCCTCTACCTCATCATCAGCCTCGGCTCCGTTGATAAAGCCTTTTGCCCATCCTACCAGCAGTGGGGCAAGCGGGCCGGCCGTCCCAACAGGATCAAGCGCTGTAAACGCCAATAAACCCCACAATATCTATGACTTGGACACGTTGTTTATCAATTTAGGAAGGTTCATTATCACTGCACGTTCCACCTGAAACAAGTGCCGACCCTATCGTATACCCTTACCCATTTTTTATTTGCCTTTACAGCAAACCAGGACAATCCTTTAGCTACTTGACGTTCACAGTTAACAGTGGACAAGATCTAATTTACAGTGCATCTTGGGACAAGATGTGCTACTTTACAGATTGATACTTAAATAAATACAGCATCTTTTGATGGAACAAGAATATATCTATTTAATGATGATAACAAGAAACAAGCAGAACGTCCAAGCCTTGCTGCTTTACCCATTTCACAGGAGCGGCATTGCGTTTGCGCCTGATATCTTTAATGAGCGCATTCTTGCTGGGATACAGGAGGCGCTGAAGTGCCGCCTGCCCCTCTTCGCGATGAGCTATATAATCTTTGACATTGAGGAACACGCGGGCCTTGACAAATTTCCGCGCAGCTCGTATGCTTGTGGGAAATTCGGATGATTCTCGTGGCGCAAGACCCAGTTCGACGATCAGCGATTGAAGAAGGACCAAACGACAAACCGTGTCCCGCTTGGCGACTGAGCTCGCGAGGAACCTGCTCAAAGGGTTGGGTCTGTGTCCAAGTTCACCGACGGACATGGGTTGACTCACGTTGATATGAAAAGCGATGCTTCATTGTACATTTCCGTTGCCTTGGTAAATACCTTTGCTCCCGTCAATTTCTCCTTTGCACCAGGTTGCATTTCCGCTTGCTGTTTTCTTCGCTCCTTTTGACGCCGCCGAGCTGCTCTCTTGCGTTCTTTCTTGGCCTGTTTGGCATCTTCCGGGGATGTTGCCTTGGTAACTGCATTCGCCGCTACAGCAGCTTCCTTCTTGCGCTGGCGGGCAACCCCCCGACGCGCCACCCGCTCCAATTTTCTCTGCTTCCTCGACACGGGAGCAGGTACGGCCGTCTCGGCGGGGAGATTCTCGGTCGCCGGCTCCGCCGGGGCAGCACCGCTGGACGCTGGAGCAGTTGGGATAGGAGTGGCAGTCTCTAATCGCAGGGCAGGTGCGAGTGGGGAGGCAGGGGAATGAGGCAACGTGTCGTCTGCTGGACGTGGCTCGACGGTAACCGCGGTAGTATTGATGCAAGGTCCAGGATGCGGCCTGGTCAAAAGAACAAAGTCGCCATCGTCGTCTGCAGACTCGTATGCTACGAGAGAAGCAGAGCTGCTGGAAAGCTCCCAGACGACCTCGTCGTCCGAGTTGTAGGGCGAGACGGAGCCAGCGCAGGAGACGGCGTCGAAGGAGTCGATGAGACTCTGCATGAGAGGCAGACGTGAGACACTAGTGGCCGACCATCCGCCAATAAATGGCGCTGTTCCCGTCCCCAGCCGCGGCCTGCTGCTCGACCAGCCCCTGTCCGCTTACTCTGCCCCTCGCGTCCCGCACCTCCGCACCTCTCCTTCCCAGCAATACGCGTCCTCCTACGCCCTCCACCGCCCGAGGTCCCGCCACGCTCGCCCTTTTCCCATTCCCGAGCTCCCCGTCCGCATTTCGTCCCCAGACCACAAGATCACGCCCTCCCCGACTCGTGTCCAGGGTCATCATCACATGTCCGCTTGGGGATATCACAACAGACCTCGGCCGGATGGCCTCCAGACATCCAGTGGCCTCGTTGTCTGTTACAGCAATCAACGTGTTATGCCTCGCTTGGATATGCTCTGCTTACATTCCAATAATCCACTAATACCCTTGACTTTGACTGGCGTGCCTTGAGCAGTGCTGTAGGAATTATTCCCAAGTCCGCCCCATTGTCCATTACCACACATCAGCAGATCTACCAGGGTTGGCTTTGACTCCTCCAATCGCTCGACTGTGAACGAGGTCAGGTTTCCGCCTAAATAAATTCAGTTCCACGTCAGAACACATTCATATCGTTGCGAACCTGCAGACACGTTCAGGCATTTTGTTTTTGTAGCCGGAGATGTGAATCTCCATAGATTAACCTCGGTTGGTATTATAATCGTGTCCAATGTCGTGTCACTTCCTAGACCGAGCTGTCTGGTCCGAGTTGGATACTGAATATTCGTTCAAGGCATGCAGCGTACCCGTATTCGTTCGCTCCCCAGGCCAGGACTCGACCAGTGTTTGTTCGCGCAAAGCTACCTCTACTGCCCACAGCCACTTGCTCGATGAACACGCCTCGAAGAACTGGAATTTCGAAAAGATAGTGGCAGAAGTGTATGCTTTTGTCATCCATTCTAGACAATTTCTCAGATTCGCTAGAAGGCCCAGCTTGATGATTAACATGTGATGCCCTAACAAAAGGGTCTGCAACGGATCTGGGAACCAGATCTACTGCAAATGATTCTCCTCTTCCAACTTTTGAATCATTTTGAACTTCTACCTTACGCATACCCAGTTGACCGTAATTATTTGCATGCCTGTTTACTGGGTGAGCAAAGGTGCGGCCTTTGGACGTCACTGCGAGGAGGTGATTGTCACCTGCGACAATTGACGTGATTCTACTTCTCTTTAGTGTCAAGCAGTTTGGAGAGTAACACACGCACCGTTCACCCCATCCCAGAACCTCCTTTGGCGCGACTTCAACAAAGTCGATGGATTCATTGTTACCACCGACCCAGCTACTCCATCGAGAATTACTTGCAGAATAATAATTTGATTTGTCCTGCGAGAGTGTAGAGGACAATGCATATACTTTTCCGGACGCAGAGAGAGCATATAGCTTGGAATGCGTCAATTGAATTACTTTAATGTCCTGTGTAGCAGCACACTCGGACAAGGTACTTAGCCCTACATGCAGAATACCCACCTTTGCTTTCAAGATTAATTTGGGCATCTGATCTTGTGTGAGCGATGTCCCGGAGCCCCACAAGTATACATCGCCTCGTGCATCGACACATGCCGCGTAGTTTTTGTGGAAAGCCAGATCTCGAAGAGCTACATTGTCAAGCCACTTCACAGTGGTGGGAACGCAAATCTCGGGTGATGAGCTCCCTGGGGTTAGTACACCTGCTCTGAAATCGTCTAGCCCGTCAGGAATTCTTCGGAGACCTGGAAACGATACGCATGCCTGTTGGATCCCCACACGATAGTGCTGAGATTCTTCTGTTGGACCAAATCAGCCAACGTTGAAGACTCGAGCTTTTGCTGCTTCTCGGAGAACGGAGGCGCGTCGTTATGAACTTGTCTATTCGTCGAATACCACAAGACAGATCCTGCCACGAGTGTCGTGGCTAATGCCCTTCTTGTGATGACAGCGGATCGTCCACTTTTGAGCGCTCTTCTCAACATCGAAGCAGGTTATATCAGAGCAAATTAATTAATTCGAGGGATAGGTTTTCAACTCCGCTAGGTTTCAAACTCCGTTAGGACATGGCTGCGGCGAAAAGAGCGTGAAATTACGTCATCAAAGGTACATTTATACAGATGCCACTCTCGTTCTCTTCACTGGTGTGGGCGGCGTCACCACCACTTGCATGACGCATGTCTTGTCCCCGTCTCCGAAATAAACTGGTTGAGACGCTGTGGGCGTCACGCACTTGATCATGTCATGATCCTCTCTTTTCGAGAACAGAGATGGCAGGCGACGATTGCCTTGCCCTGCATATGCACGATTCTGTGGCAGTTCATGTCCCAGTCCGTGTTCGCGGTACACGCTGGCAGGCCTTCCCGCGGGCCTCTCATCCATCGTACTTGTCGACGACTCTGTGTCGTGGTTGTGTTGTGGCGGATGACATGTGTGTGGTGCACGATGGCACAGGACGGCAAACATGACACTGAAGAGAAAGAGGATCCCAAAGGCGAATAGAAACGCGATCAGGATGGTGGCTATTGAAAATATATCAGTGTATCGGCCGAGGTTGACGCACCAAAGGACTTACGATGGGGCAGGGCTTCCGACATGTTGCTGCAGCTTGCACGAGTCAACTCACAAATCTTTCATTTAAATATCAAGTCTGGAGGCTGACACTGGTCATCTAATATGCGTCATGGCAGTTGATAAGCAAGAAAATAGTGTATTATATGCTGTTCCTCTAGAAAATGTCTAAAAGACTGTCGGAACTCAATATTTTTCCGCAATAACTATCGCAGGGTTAGAGCCGATAATGCGGATGGAAAATGATTGTGCTTACTCATTGCTGTCAATGACGACCAGCCGGTGAATGGGTGACTGCAACACGCCTGTCAACATGACGCATGAGAAGGAACATGATTTACTTGCCTTCTGCGCCCTTCGCCTGTCAAAGCATCGTATTGCTCCCATACATACCCAGTCCGTTGATATTCCTGATTGTCGTTGTGTCAAGAAAACTACGCTTTCATATACGTTTTCTCACCTTTACAACATTGTTAACCACATTCTTCCTAAGCTCTGTGTAGATGTCCTTTGCTTTGGACTGGTAAGGCCCCGGTTGTGCAGCGTACGTCTTATCCAAATGTCAGCCACCATCGTATTTAGGGTGGTGTCTGACAAAACACCTTGTGTAGGGCACTCAAAGCAAGGTAATTCATCTGGATCCATATTGGACCTTTCCAGTAGTTTTCGCCTTGCCCAAATTCAGGATGCGACGCTGACAAGCTCCGAAGTCCATACGGCGTCCATAGGTGATGAGGGTCGTGAATAAGGTCCAGGATATGTCCGAGATGAGGCGACGAAGACGGGAGAAGGGACAAGAGGAAAGGAAATATTGAGAGGTATCCTTTGTGGCATACATGATATGATTCATCTGTGCCATGAGTTGAGTTTCAAAAAGCCTTCAGGAAATTGGTATCGATACCATCGTCGTCGACTCCAACATCACAGTACATCTGCATATCCTCGCTCCAATGGAGATCTAACTAATGTATTAACCAGATGAATGTAATCAATGAAAGCGGTCATACCTTCTATATTGTCTATTATAGCTCTCTCTATTTCGCCATACTTGGTTGCATCGTCAGCCTCTCCAACGAATTCTGCGATCTCATGCATGGTCCGCGAGAAGAAAGCCATCCAGGATATCAAATCCAAATGCAGTTCTCCAACATGAGGTGGGCCCCGTGGATAGTCATCCATCCCACTGGTCAGGACATGCTTTTCTGATCGTCCACGCCAGCGATATCCCTCAGTCCTAGACCTCGCTGTACGCCCGTATTGCCTAATCTGACCTCTTTGCGTGCGTCGGAACCAGTCATAATGTCGTTTAAGTGGGTTATAAATCGATTTCAAAAAGGACATGGCAAGCTCGGGATCCCGTAAATACCGGCTGTCTATGCCACTATCTTCGCTCATCGCAAAGGCAGTTTGTGGGCCAGCATTGAGTCCGTAATCCAAGCCTAAATCGGCGTCTGATGGTCCACGAGTGGCTGCAACAGCTTTCAGGCGCTCAATAAAAGATGTCACGGCCATGGTCAACGTAGGAGGATTCGCATAATTTGGCACCTGCGTCTGGAATTCGACAGGCACCTTGAAAAAAATTCCCGCGTTATTGCGACGGCTACTGAGGTGAGATAGAAAAGCACCAACCTTACTTCGTGCCTCCTCTCCAAGGATCTGTTCCCGAGCAACCCAACCCTCGTCGTCAACGAGATCAATCCAATTCTTTAGTATTTCAAGACTTGGGTCGGGTCAAAAAGGTGTTCGTGAAGACTGGCCGCGCGTACCTAAAATCATTATCCCATTGACCGATGTGCAGAAGGTGGAATCCTTCATCCCTGCAAGGCGGAATCAGCCTACACCGTAATCCACATCACCGAAACCCACCAATAAAAACCCCTTGGGAAGAAGCTTCGGCTTGGGGTCGCTGTCAGCAACGACTTGGGCTCGGTCAGCCTCGGACCTTGGACATTTTCGTCATCATTCGAGGTAGGTTCAGAGTCTTCCTCGTCCCATTCGTAAGAAAATTTTCTATCGACTATGGAATTGCCATAGAAGTATCCAACGCCTGCAACAAGACTAGATGTCATAGTTTTGGAAAAAGTCTCAATATCCTTCTTCCTGTCAAGTGGGTTGTCAAGTGGGTATGGGAAGATATTTCTGAATCGTCGGTCGTAGGATTCCTTCAAGTCTTGTATACCAGCGTCGACAACAGAAGCTAAAAAAGAAATGAGATGGATGAGAAAGCTTAACAGCGCAACAGACCATCAAGTTTCTGTTTGTTACTTGCACTCTCATAATAGATGTCAAACTGAAAATGGCCATTGAATGTCTTTTGAACAGTGAACAAATTGCTTCCCATGGAAACCTCGTTTGGCAGCCGTAGGACAAATGATGGATCGGGAGGTCCCTTGCTCGGATCAGTATAAGGAGCGACGAGTTCGCGCCCATGCCCTATTAGAGATTTCAGTATAAGATCTGTGAAACCGCTGTGCTGAATAAAATATTCGGTATCACTTCGTCTGAACTACCTTTCGCTTTCCATATGTCCCCAGGTGGGCACACTCTGTCCTAAATAGTATGTTCTTCCTATCGCCTTCTTGAATGCAGCGGCGAACGGCCCGTCCGTGACGTGTTTGTTATCGGCAGCTGAACTTATCTCAAAACTTGTAT
Source organism: Amanita molliuscula (assembly GCA_023014405.1). Classification (NCBI taxonomy): domain Eukaryota; kingdom Fungi; phylum Basidiomycota; class Agaricomycetes; order Agaricales; family Amanitaceae; genus Amanita; species Amanita molliuscula. The sequence continues at coordinate 941,336 of JAEBUP010000001.1, forward strand.
TTATTAAACACAATTTACACCCACTGTCAATAATACGGATAGTAAAGTCATCCAGTTCTGGAGTAGTGCCTGAAATTCTGAATTCACCCTTTATGCCCTAACCAGACACGAATTAGTTTGAGAAGTAGCATAATGTCATAACCAACGTTATCGTCTTCCTCTGTTTCCATGTCTAATCCGCCCAACCCGTCATTGCCTACGTAAAATATGACAGAGACTCGGGAAGGCTTGTCTGTGACATGTCCCGTGAGTGGGAATCCCATCGACGGAAATGAGCGCACCCGTAGACATAGGTTCACCCTTGATTCTTGCGGCCCAACTACCACCATGGTCTCCGCCTTGGACTTTCAGGAACTCTGTAGTCAGCTTGACATTATTGGCGCTATCCTTCAGCACTTGCACACCCCCTTGACGCGTGTCATACTCGGTCCAGTCATACCCGTCGAGATGGTCTCCCTGTTCACATGAATGACGCGTTCCTGGAACAGCATTTGAACAGCATTAGAAGCGAGTGTGGGTACAGCATTGTGAGCGACTTACTAGAAACAGATTGATAATCATGTGTGCCAAACCACATGAGGCCAGTCATGATGGATTGCGGTAAACGAGGACGCAAGCCAAAGTACAGGTTTGACCTGTAGGGCCCCCATAGAAGGCTGTCGTTGACATGCGCTGAAATGGCTGTTGATGCTGAGACCAACAGCAGAAACGGCGCAGCGCGCATTATCCTGTCACTGCAGAGGACAACTTGAGAGTACGATCACGTGCTTATGGAGGCGGTGTACAACTCGATCATGGTTGTCCTTCTCCCGGAACACAACTTACTTGTAGTATATAATACGCGTGATGCGCATCCCAATTCTCAGCCACAATGACTTCTGTATTCGGAGGCAACACCACTGTCGTTGGTTCTGACGACACCTACCGTGTGCCACCAAAGGGCAAGGAGAAGCCCGCCCTGGCCATCTCTAGCGGGAAGGACAACGACTTCATATCCACAGATTATGTTCCGGAAGACCTCCCATTCTTCGTACCAATTGGCAAAGACGGTATTATTGCCGCATTGCAGAAATTAGACCGGCAACTTAAGGATGTATGGATGTTGATTTGCGTTATGTCCACTTGTCTAATCATGACTTAGTCCGGAAGAAATGGAATTTTATCAAAGAAGGAAAGATCAGCCACACGTCGCACTGCAACAATCTGACTTTTTCCTACAGAGTCCCACGAGCTGGACTGGTAAAGAAGTAATCCCTGGCAGATTGGGCTTGATTAATCATGGGTTGGCATAGTCTTTCCTGATGGTATTGGACTAACTTGGTTCCTTAGAGGATCGCCAAAGCTTTTAATTAGACCTGGACGATACCCCCCTTTTCCCCTCCGTAATTGGTGGGCGAGGACATGGGAAGGAACCAAAGGATGTGAGTTTGACAAGGCATTGTTTGCAAGCTAAGATGCGAAAATCTGCCCTCCAGTATCAGACGCTGTGGTCGAGTTTAACGGGTTGACGGTTGTACAAGTCTCTCAGAACCAAGCTGCCGTTGTTTCGGACCCCCGGAATCACGTATTTGTTGTGAAGAATTCGGGCTTTGTCGCTTTCGCAATTGAAGGAACATACAAAGTTCTTTCGGTTGTCGACCAAACCCACCTTCCTGGATCTATTCATGATAGGTTGACAGGTATTGTCCTTGGCTCAACTCATGAAGTCAAGATGAGGAGCAAGACTGGCGGCAGCCAGGAACAGGACTATGTCGTAGCAACCTTGTGAGCGCAGCTGATTGCCTCGTTATTATAACTAATCCGCGTCTTAGTTTAAACATACCAGCAAGCAATTGTGCTATTTTACAGAAAGGTGACGAGCTGCAATTGTTGGGCGCAGGCCAATCGGTCATAACCAATCCGAATGTAACTCTACGCGGTTTATACACTTTTGGAGAGAATCAAGTAGAAATGCCGACGAAAGACATGTAAGCTTGTCCATGTTGCTTAACTGCCTAGGATTGAGACAATCCTAAGCTTCACTCGAGATCAAGTTCCCGTCAGCTTGAATATATACCTCAAGTGGCAACTCACGGAGCCACTCAAGCTTGCAACGCACGGCTACAATACGCCGTATGACGCGCTTCGTGATAAGACACAATCTATTTTGACGCAGATTGTTGCGCACCTGGATTATTCTTCAATGGTACGTTCTGTGCGCGTCATTTCAGTATCATTATAACCTCCGCCGCTTCCAGGTAAAGCAAAGAAATATTGGTCCTGACAATATGGAGGATGGAACGGATCCATCCTCCGCCTTCCTGGACGCTCTCAGAACTCGCGCGATGGATGAAATGCATGAAGCATCGCTTGAATATGGAATCATATTGAAAGACCTAGGTAAACCTATAAGTGGACCATCTGACAATAACTAATGACAAACGGTAGCTGTAATCGACCGACAATTCAAGGGAGAAATTGCTTCTACCATGGACAAGCTCACAAGTACGTCATCTCTTTACCGTATGCTTAGCACTGGCACTGATGACTATCATAGCCCGAGGCTTGCAGGCTCAAGTGGAAGCAGCGGTAAGCAGCATTACATGATAGTATAATATTTTTTGCTTTCTAATGCTGGAGCAGAATGTGGACAGGGAGAACAGCAATAAGATCAAGGTAGAAGAAGGCATATTGTCCGTCGCCCGGATCAAAGCGCAGGTGGAGAACTCCAAGGCAGATGCCGAGGCATACAAAATAGTTACGGCAGCGAAAGCACAAGCACAGCGCCTGCGGATAGAGGCCGAAGCACAGGCGGAAGCGACACGTCTTAATGCGGAGGCGGATGCGAAAGCCATCCGCATAAGGGCCGCAGCAGACGCAGAGATTGATGATGCATTTGCGCGGGAGATGCAGCTAAGACGGATGGATGTGACAAAGGTGCAGGCGTACGGGACGAAGACGGTGTTTGCGCCGCTGGAGGGTGCCAGCAGCCAGCTGGGAAGTGCGATGGCGACGGGGCTGGCAGCGGGCCTTGGGGCCAAGAGGGCGGCATGATTTCCTAAATAGGCGCACTCCTCCGGTTCATAAAATCACCCAGTTACAAAAAGAAGACATAATGTACAAAACCGGAGAGTGCGAGTATGGGTATAATAGATAAAAAGTTGACTTAAGTTGATTGATGGACGGTCCTCGAATCGCCTCTCTACGAATGAACGAAACCCATTTCCCGCAATCTCTATGTCCTTCATTACGTTGGGAAGAGAAAACATGATTATGCGTCTGATGGCAATTCGATCCATTCTTCTTGTCCGAATGTGTTCTCTCCCGAATAGCTCACGTACAAGAAGTTGTCTTCGTCCCTTGCATGACGTCAGCAGGTGATAACGCAGTAAGATCGACGTGCATACTTATGCTCCTCGTAAATGGCACTCATGAGTGCGGCTGTTGGGGGCAACACTTCATCGACGAAAATGAAGATTGCCTTCTCAGGAGGAAGCTTAATGCGTTTGCGGATAACGTATACAAATTGCCCGACCGTCAGATCCTGCATGGGAATGAGGCATCGAGGTAAGACGGTATGAATAAGCGCCACATACGGAAGGAACCAAGTATTTCTTCTTGTCGATAGTTGGGATGTCTGTTCTGTCTGCCTTCTCGCAGATGACCTTAGAGCCGGGGCAGTATAAGACGGTGCCTATGGCTCTCAATACAGCTCAAAACATACGGGAATACGATCAGGATACTTCTGGCGGATACGCTCGGCCTCAGCCTTGCGCTTCTCTATGGGTGGCAAGTCAGCAGGGAAGAGAAAAGGAAAGGGGCGATATGGACCAAAAGGGTGCTCATCCTTGAACTTCGACCTCATTGTGAGGATGGACGGTGGATCAGAGCAGAGGAGGGAGAAAGATGGTGGTTGAGGAAATGACTTGACGCTTGCAAAGCGAGACACGCGCAGTCCTCAAGTAGGGCAAGCAACACCAACAAACAAAACGAGCAGTCACAGATGTGACCCAACTCAAGTATGCAGCATCCATTACGGTCGACGTACCGATACGTTCACCTAGCCATTGTCCCGTTGACACAAGATGCCTTGTCTCTCCGTAAGGCTCTCCAACACACATTATGCGAATTATTTGGTGTGACAACTGCCTCTCTCAACATTGATATACTATGGATAGACAGTCAAGGCAGTCAATTTGTCTTGCGCATTCATGAGGAGTCAGTGTATTACGCATACGATTTCGCTCAATGATTCACAGCAGCAGCAGAGACGTGACTCGATTACTTACGGCGGTACCACTGACTCGATCTCCTCGGCTGTCGGTAATGAGTCAATCCACTTTCTTACCTGCTCTTCTATCGAGACTTGGTAATGGTTGCCTTCAGTTTTTAGACGATTTGACTTACAGGCACGTAGATTTGACGAAGCTGGACTAATTTGTGCATCCTGGCGCGGCCATCTGTCTTGGTGAACAATAGTAGCCCTTGATATAAACGGACGATTTCCGGGTTGCCACCCGTGTTTGATGGAATCGGGTACACTCTCAAATTAGCGCCTACACCCGTAAATGTCATCGTTTACAAAACTTGGAATGAACCATTTCTAGGTTCCCAGTGCAGTCATGTAATATCCGGGATAGATAAATCCAAGTCGGCAGGTATCTGTTCGTTCTCCCAGTATTGGTCCCATTCATCCTCTAGCCCTAGCAAGGGCTCGCCACCTGATGCGGCTGATAGATCATTGGTTTCGACATTGTGATCCTCAATAACGCCGACATCTTGCGGTGCGGTCTGGTGACTGCGTGGCTGCTGGTCAACTGTGGGTGCGAGACCGTCTGGTGTTAAGAATTCGCTAGGCGTGGAAGGGTAAGCCATGGTACCCCGCAAGGCACTCACACCATCTTCGGCTACGACGTAATCGAGAGAAACTGACGGTGAGACGGAACTGAAAATAACATTGAATCGCCGTACAAGCGTATATTGTTCATCGTCTTGCGCTCGAGTGTCCGAAGGGGTACTAGACACATGTTCCTCTATGGATCCTGTCTTCTGTATTTTTAGCTCTCGGTCGATCCTCTCGCCTAGATATCGACGCCTTCCCGTACGGCTGAAAAGAATTCTCGCATTAACCTGGTTTGCCCAGGCCAATCCAAGGCTAGCTTCCTTCCTATCTTCTCCGGGGACACTGTCCCCCCTAGAAAACCAACGTGACTGCTCGCTATAGAGCAGTTCCATTTTGTCGTTTGAGTAACGGCTACCCTTATCAAACGCGTCAATAACCTCGTTCAAGACGACGATGGCGATGCGGTATTCCGCAGCTAGGGCATGAAGTATTGTACCGATTTCAGCAACTTTTCGTGAACGCTCCACAAGTGTCGCTGCCGTCGTCTTCTCCGTGTCGTGAAACAATTCCGCCAGCGCGTCTATTACGATCAGTTTCAAAGGTTTCGCGCCTGTAGCTTGATTCTGTTGTATGAAGTCTTTGAGGGTCTGTGAAAGAACATGAAGCAAAGCAGATGTTGATGGTGTGGCGATAGTATGCACATTGTCAAGCGAACAACTTGACGATGAGAGAACTTTGCGATTCTTCAAGATTTGAAGTAAGCGTTGTGTGGGTAATTTAGATGATGTCGTTAAATAACAGCATGAGCCATCCAGACCCCCAACATCCGCAGCAGTCTGAACAAACAGGGAGAGTTGCAGAGCAAACTGCGTTTTCCCGGATGCACTGACGATCTGTTTCAATTGGTCCTCGAGGCGTATGCAATTAACCAGGTGTTACCTTTCTCCTACAATCTCCCAGACCATACCGGTCCTGACGCCTCCTCCGAGAGCAAGATCAATGTCCGCGTCGCCCGTTGAGAACATTTCGTCCCCCTCCGACTTTATGTCGTCTAGGTAATGTAGCTGAAAATCACCACATTCCCTGCAAACGATATTGATGATCGCTTTGAATTCTATGGGCGAGATACGACACTTGCGAGCGGCATCTTGCGGGGATGTGAACAACAGCTTTGCGACAGTATGGATGCCTCCTGCGCAAATTAAGATTCAGTCGAGCGAGCGTGTCCGGAATCACCTCTTTCGAGTGCAGCTTTTTGCTGGGTGGTCAAGGCTGATAATGTGGATAGGTTAATTGAGTCACGCACGGTGATGGACATGAACAGTCAAGTTACAATACTAACACACGTGTAATTAATAGGTACCATATCATGTACGTCGATTCTGATGTATATCTGAATTTCTCCGCAAAAGTCCGCCAACGACATGCGATACAGCATCTGTTAATTGCCGCTGCTGAGGCTGCGTATGTTTGACGTAAAATAGGCGAACATTCGTGGCATTCCAAATGCCCAGAGGCGTCATGGCGCGGACATAGATCTCTCCCCATATTAGGGCAGTTTGCCATACTATGGAAGCGTCGGACCACTAAAAATGGGTTAATAAGTTTTAAAATGAACGACGAGCAATAATTACCGTGAACCGCCGAGGCGTCAGGGGTGGTGCGTCTGGCAACACATGTTTGAGGTCGATTGAGGACAGAAATTCTAGGATCGCTGCTGTAGAGTTGGCTTTCCGCGATGCCTGCAATTCTTGTATCTGGGGCAATAATTCTGATATAACCAACATGATAATATCCAGAGGTAGACTATAATCAAAGTTGAGTTGCTATTCTTCGACGTGCTAATATTAACTTGCCCTTGTTGCCAGGATGTAACCTTGTTGAATTGTTATTTTCCATTCATTGTGCAGTTAGATGGAGCTTCGCTCACCCATTCTTGTGTCGGTACGAAACCATTCCTACCAATTCCAGCAGCTGCCAGCCTTTCTAGATTGGGGTTCATTTCAAGCGACGAAGAACGTCGTTCCTTCATCTTGCCTCGCGCTTTGTCGGATGGGTCATGCTCAGATGTGTATCCCGAAGTGCTCCCGGCAGTAGAAGGTGCAGTAGGCAAAACGTCGACATCTTCTTCGGTCCCAGAGTGGCAAGGAATGCTTATGTCTGGTCTTGTAGGTGTATTCATTCCGTCATTCTCCATAAAATGCACCTTTTCTTTTCCAGCGCTGGGCAAATTGCCTTCGTCACGAGAATCTTTTGCCTGTTCCTCCCGTGTCAATTGTACGCGCCTGATTTCTCCTAGTCCTTTCGCTAAAGTGAAAGTACCAAGATCCTCAAATTGCTTGTGCGAGGACAATATACCATATATCAAGTTCGCGTTTTCGGATAGATGATGATTAATGATCGAATTAAAAGCTTCCAACCTGCGCAGACGTCGTCAGAAGTGAAACTAATCCTTCTATATGGACAAACCGACATGAAGAACAATAATCGGGGATGACCCTCATCCGCGAGCAGAAATAGCGGGTTAGAAAGGGATGTAAACAATTGAATGAGCCTTGATGACGATGTTACAGTCAGATTCTTAAAGTATGGCGCCGAATTGGACAATGTAATGATTAGCGCGGGATACAGGGAATTGAGGCTACCGGAAGTTGTAGCAACCATTGCATAAATTGCCTGTAAACGCGTTCAATCTCGAACGATTTGGAAATTTGTATTGAACTTTACATTAATCAGAAAATCTCCAGCAGTACCTGTCGTGGACCACTTTGTCGGTGGCTGAACCTTTAAAGGTGAGGCTAATTTGACACCAAACGAAGGCTCTGCAGACAAGGTTTGCATAATATATGAAAGAGCTCTACAAAGTCCGTGTTGTTCTACACGGGTTAATAAATGCCAAACGTTAGAGATCGTGGCTTACGTGGTTTGTCTTTGATTTCGAGACCATAGCAAAGAAGGTTGACCACGAGGTTCATCGAATTTGCCGACTCCAGTACATGATTGCGGAATTTCTGTCATCCCTTATCAATACTAATAAGCGACGTACAATTTCGTTACTCGCCTTGTTCAGAGCTAATATTTTCCAAAAGAATAAAACTAAATTCTCTTGAGCATATCTACCTTGGTTCTAGAAGCCATGTTTTACCTGTCTCAGGTGCATGAGGAATAGATTTCCTGGCACCGGGAAGAACATTATTCGTTGCTGCAATCTGCTGATCTAGGATGCCAATGATGCCTTGGTGGATAAATTCAAAGTCTTGGACGCGATGCTGTAAAGTTCATAGATCGAAGCCTTGCCTTAAAAGATTAAACACTTACTAGCTTCATCATGAAATATCTGAATGCATTTGTACGAGCTGCTGGTAACGGCGAGCCATCACTGCCCTCCATTACTCTGTCTCTGGCATAGCCGCTTTGGAAATCCAGCAAGGTGCATAGATTTTGCAGGCATAAGCCAACCAGTATAGATCGCAGATCTTCGCCCTTAAATACAAGATGATTGTAAGGGAGTTTTCCGGCCATGCTTCCAAAGCTTTTATCATTGACAGTGGTTGAGTTCATCGCCGTGTTCAGCAGAGAACATAACAATGTCAAGATCTTGCGCCTCGGTGTTTTCTGGACCACATACAGTGTGTACGGGGATGGTTTGGAGAAAAGGGAATTGGGGGGAACATAAATCTGTTTCGACAAGAAAACGAGTAGAAGTCTCAAGACTTCAATTCTATTAGAATCATAGGCGGTACCGGTACCCAGATCCAAGGTAGAACCAATGCCCTTTCCCCTGTGGTAATGAGTCGACATGTCTCCAGATCCTAGGCGAGCTCACCATATGATGTACTGTATCTTGTGGTGATCAATTTGCACTTTTGGAGGAAGGGTAAATCCGCAACAAAAGAGCAGATCAAAGACCGAGTCTAAGAGACGTTCAGCCAAGCATGGAAGCTGCACCTTGGCAGAGTGATCTTGGGAAATTTCAGATGCTGCAGTTCTTGGAATAACTTCATCCTCATCTTCGATAACAAACTGCGGTGTTGCTTCCGCTTCTAAAGTACGATCTATTCCGTCCAAATATCCTCTTTTCCATAGAAGGTCCTGCTCAAATGAATCTGCATCGCCTTCCAGCTCAAAAATGACCGGAAGGACGCGCTGAAGCACGCGTAAGCAATTCAGAACTTGCTTGGACGTATTTCGTTCTGGTGTGCCAGTCCCGGCTTTGATAAGAGATGAAGCGAATGCAGCCACGGTATGCGTGCTCGATGGAAAAGTATGGTCGGACATGAGTTGAAATAGATGTGACGAGACAACTCGAACGAGTGTGGCTACATTCTCGGGCGCATCCAAAAGTGCTCTTCGTACTTGAACGAGTCAATAGCCATAGACATTGGAAATAAGAGATACGTACTATGGTGTGGAGTAATCAGAGAGAACACATCGGATGCAGAGTCGAAAAGCACAAAGTACTGAGGATGCTGTCAATCCACGGCCGTCCACTCAGGACGCTGACTTACTTGCTCCCAGTAAGTGTCATTATGAGGTATATTCTGTCAACGCCACCTTAGCGCGTGGTCTTATGCAAGCTAGTGCTACGCACACGGACTGCAGCAAGCTTTGCAATTCCCCCAGGCTGAGTGGGAAATGCCAACTTCGCTTCGTCCCCTAGCAATCCAAACGGGGCGGTGAACTTGTGGGGGAGGCTGGCGAACATTGAAATACGGCGGGCGGCACAGCCACCATGGGTGCTTAATCTTTTAGTACAGAATGTACCGCAGGGGTGTTGGCCTCGCAGCCTTTGACAGGCAAGAACAATCAAAACGGTCCTTCGCAGAACTCTCCTCTGCACTCTCTCAATCCCAAGTCGATCATCTTCATGCCCAGCTCGACCAGTTCCGCACCGCCCTAGCCCACTTTGCATCCACCCATCGCGACTCGATCAAGAGCGACCCGTCCTTTCGGCATGCATTTCAGCAAATGTGTTCGTCAATTGGCGTTGACCCGCTCGCTGGCCCCAGGAAAGGCGGTTGGTGGGCTGAGTTGTTCGGCCTTGGAGACTGGCAATACGAACTGGGCGTCCAAATTGTCGATGTCTGCGTCAGCACCCGGGAAAGGAACGGGGGCATGATTGAAATGACCGAACTAATCAGGCTCATTACCAAGTTGCGCGGCGTAAGCAGTGATATGATTACGGAGGACGACATCCTCCGAAGCATTGCGACGTTGCAACCCCTCAAGGCTGGATACCAGGTTGTTGAAGTTAGCGGGCGCAAAATGGTGCGGAGTGTTGTCAAAGAGCTCGACGAGGACCAAACCGTTGTGCTTGTCATGGCGCGAGAGGATGGCGGAAAAGTTGTTGGGGAAAAGTTGATGCGGGAGAAGGGATGGACACAAGAGCGCGCCCGGGCTGCCTTGGAAAACATGCTCCTTCGAGACGGGTTATGTTGGTTGGACGAGCAAGACGAAGTTTATGGTAGAGTTTACTGGGTACCGTCCGCGATGCAATGGGACTTATAAAGTACAAACCCGGAAAACTAGTAATGTTATAATCTATCATGGCTCGAAACCTTCTTGTGTCGGTGACGATGCTGCCATGCTCTCCGTTTGTACCTCTGATGGTGAGTACGATGATGCCGCTAATGGAAATCTGGGTAAATATAACCGCCGTTGGGATTGAAGCACTCACGCAGTTCAGCGTCATCTGCCATCCCCGAATCCTCTGCTGCAATGCTGATCGTTTTGACATCCAGTGTTCGTACGTTGATCAGAACCAAGATGCCTGTTTCTGAAAAGTTAGGCACCATGACAAGACGGCATCGCTGTGGTTTTTTATCTTCTCGCTCATGCTTTACAAGCCGCGTTCCAAATTTTTTTTGACAACCAACTATGTATAAGTCTGGCATAGTCGTAATGATGAAAGGGTCCTTGGTGAAATATGGGTGACACCATAGCGTATCAGGAGCAGTCGGCGCCATATGTCTCCACCTTAATGTCGACTCTAGTACATCCATACGCATATTAGGAGGCGATGGCAGATACTTAAACATGTCATTCAATGGCTGTCCCGAATTGATTAACAGAGTCCTTGCAATTTGTCCGCCCTGAAGATGCAGGTACGTAGGATTCGTCTCACAGTAGAAAGACGAAGATTTTGAGACCTGACCGAACATGGCACGAGGTAAGGGCTGCTGAGGCATGAAGATTCCAGAGGGGTCGTTTTCGCCGGGAAGCAAATGGACAGGCATCGTCTGGGCAATATCCAATAAACAGGCTGAGAGATCCAAAACAGGTTGGGGGGATATAGGTCCAATATCCTGGATTTGCCGCCGCTACACGAAAAAGTCGGTATACAGCTCCGTATAAATGTATCGAGCCTACCGGTCTACGTTCAAGGACTGGTTCATTTTGTTCGACAATGGGAGCTAGAGAATTACCGGCAATTATCAGCCTGGAAATCTGGGCTGCCGATCTCTGATCGTCAACGCCTCCCACTTCTCCAGTGAGATACTCAACGAGCATCTGAATCTTGGCATCGTCTGTTGTATCAGAGCCAATATCAAGGCCCGAGACTACAGCTATCCAATCTTCGGATGGATCTTGCTCTAATATCATATTTAACGGGAGATCAATGACTTCTCAGCCAAGCTTACCGTCGACGTCGATATCCATTTCATCCACTTCATCCTGGATTTGGGGGGGAATCTCAGCAAAGCAATAATCCACTACCTCGAACTCTCCATTTGGAGTTTCCATGCCCAAAGCACCCATGATGATTCCTGTGACGACTGGAGCGCCTTTTAAACGCTCGCCCACGAGCTTGATACGACCAGATTCGTCTTCCAACATGATGCTGTCACTATCCGAAAAGTACTTTGGCAATGGAGGTGGAGCAGGAAGAGCTTGCTGCTGCATGTCAGAGAGAGAAGCATGTTGGTCTGATCATACGCACATCACGGGCAACATCTTCCAATACATTGGGTTTGAGTGGCATATCCATATATACGGTTCCAATAATGTAGCAAAGCTGTCCTTTTGTGACTTCGAGAACGCGTGGAACGGCAATTGGATCTCCTGCATATATGCGTACGAATGTGAGGCATATGGCAGCAGAGTAGAAAATACCATCAAAGCTTTTCCACAACTTGAGAGCTCTTCGTTCGACAAACTCTCTGAGACAGTGGAGTCTGAGGAAATAGATGTTGGCATACTGGTGTTTATATGACCTTTCCTTGAGCCCGATAGTGAATGAGGGAAGGCCACTGGGAAGCGGTAGGACATCGGAGGGGGTGCGGGACGGCGGCAAGAGAGCATCCCTGGCAGGAATCAGTCGGTTGCGGACGGACGACGGGAAAAGACGCGAACAGGGACTCAACAGGCAGTCATGGCGGACGCGCGCAAAGACGCGCCAGCGCCGCTCTCCTGCCTCCAGTATGGCAGGCCCAAATCTCGAAATATTCAAATTCTCGCTCTATCTCTTTGTCCCCATCGCGGCCCTCAGTTCATTTCGGAGATCCTGACTGGTACCGAAGAAATGTTCTGCCGGCAAGTACGGCTGTCTGTTGTCGGCCTTGTTCTCACCATCCTTGTGCAGTATCGGGACCGTCTCTTTCCACCTCCAGAGAAAACCATCCAGGCACGGCATCGCATAAACGAACATGACGATAATTATTGATTTTGTTTCTCAGTCACTGCCAACAGACCCCCATGGTGTTCGAGCAGAACTTGACCGAATCAAGGCCGAGAGGCTAGCGAAACGTGCAGCGCGGGAGGTTGAAAGGGACCAGTGATTTGGAGTCGGGCATAAAGACTACGTCTGACCTCTACGATACTAATCTATGCCAGGTCCTGTAACCCAGCTAAACTGTCAACAAGGATCCGTCGTCGTATTTCACATTCCAGCTAGCATCTGCCTTTGCCCGTAAGCAATTCTCATAATCGCGTAGGTCTGCCATCGAAGTTTTTGAATCCTCCGCAAATCACAAACACGACCGTTGGCCACTTGTCCTGATATTGATCCCCACGAGGTACAAGCTTGTTGAACAATGAAGGTTTATACGCAGGTACAAGGGTCGTCGAGCAAGCCAATTCAACAAGAAGTTTGTGATCGTCTGTAACATCCGTCTGAGAAAAGGAAATGCCAATCGTGTCCTCATACCGGCGAATTGCAAGCACGCTTCCATGGAGAGTTCATCCGTTACGCTAACGCATTTCGTGCCCCCTGCCCTCTCCAAAGCCATCTTAACGACTCCGGCAGACGGCCTTGACGCCCCCAAGGATCCTGACGCTTTGGACGAAAAGCTGTTGAAATGCGCCAGATACACATCCTGATCGGTGTTATGAATGAGATCTATACCAGAAGGCAGCGTTCCCGTTGCACTGTTGAACCTGCCTCGATTCAGTGACATCGAATGGTAGAAACAATCAGAGCCGAATGTTTCCAACGCTACCAATGGCACTGCAAAGACAAGCACGTAATCACCACCGAGGATAAGATCTCACTCTACCCACCGTCGTCCCAGCCAATATGTTTGCAGCCAACGATGAGACCGCCTAATAAACCACCACCTCCTACGCTACAAAATATGGCATCTGGCCTCACCGACAACTGGTGCGAAATCTCCGACACCATGGATGCGTGACCCTCCCATACGATGGGATCATCATATGCAGGTATCATGACGCTACAAAATTCAAGCGTTTCCATGGCCAATCTAGGGAAAGTATACTTACGCATGCTCATCTTGCTCTAGAGCTTTGCTGGCAGCCTCTAGGTTTCCACGTAGAACGCACCAGTGACAATGACATTGGCCTTCTGCTGTCGCAGAAAGCTAAGAGTTGCTGATGCAGGGCCCGTTGACAGGTATACGGTACATTTGACGTCCAGAACACGAGCCGCATAGGCTGCAGCTAGACCCGCGTTGCCGCCCGACGCGATGACAGCATGAAAGGAAGGGCCATGTTTGTCCTTTGCTTGTCGGATAAAATGAGAGATTCCACGATACTTGAATGAGTATGAGGGCTGAAAGTTCTAGTACCATTGCGTAGCAAAAATGAGTTCAATACGGATTGCGGATCAAGTCTCTACCTCAAGTTTGAGGTACACCGAGGCCTCTAGAGTTTTTGACAAGATATCCGAGTAGATGAGAGGTGTCTCTTGCCAGAGGTGCGACATGGATGCGACAAGAGGGTGCTTTTATTCAGTCAACAACAGGTCGAAGATCGAGCGATAATCCGAGTCGACCAAGTCTCGTGCGACATTCACAATAAGTTTCGTGGGCTCGGAGACCAGTGGACGTTTGGTGTATGTCTAGCACAATATGGCTGGAAAGGCGATCGTTATACGGCGAGAAAACCGGACACCCGGCCCGGACAACATGCGCCATCCTTCAGCAACTTCACTAGGCTGAACAGCGGTTTACATGACATGTGAACCCGGTCCTCAAACAGTGCTGCGGGGCAGCGTACACCATTCTCATGAATTTGTACAGCGCCTTGCCCAGTCTGAATGCCGTCAATAATGGATTCCATAAATGGAAGGAACTGTCTATTCCGTGATCAGCCTGTCGTTGACCACTGCCGTTCTTCAATAATGTTAACTAGACTACCAGGGCGCATCCTCTCGCGGCACCCGTCGCAGAGACTTTTGTCTACCTCACTCGCTCGCAGCTCCGATGCTCTCTTTGTGGTGCGTTTATGGTGTCATTGTTAGTATCAACGGCTACTCAGTCTCTCACAGCATCGTGATACACCTTACAATAACACAAAGGTATGCTTCAATCGGCGACACCTTCTTTCGTTTTAAGTTTATAGCCTAGATTCCCTTCGAATTCGATGAAGAGAACACGAAAAGGGCAAACGAAATAATCTCCCACTACCCCCCTCAATACAAGAAGGCCGCCGTCATTCCCCTTCTCGACCTCGGACAGAGACAGAACAAGGGATGGACCAGCATCAGTGTTATGAATTATGTCGCGAAGCTATTGGAAATGCCCCCGATGCGCGTCTATGAGGTTGCAACTTTCTACACGATGTTCAATAGGGAACCCATTGGCAAGAACTTTGTGCAAGTTTGCACGACGACGCCCTGCATGTTACGTGGTTCAACCGACATTTTAAACACAGTGTGTCAGCACCTCGGTGGTATCAAACCCGGCGAAACGACGAAAGATGGAAAATTCACAGTGGTTGAAGTGGAATGTCAGGGCGCTTGTAGTAATGCCCCTATGATGGTTGTCGGTGACTATTTTTATGTGAGCAATTAGTTAGCAGGCAAGGACTTGGTTTCTCATAGTCGTACAGGAGGACTTGACACCACAAACTACCAAAAGGATTCTAGACGCGTTTGCCAAAGGAGAGAAACTTAAACCAGGACCACAAAGTGGACGGCACACGAGTGAAAATGCTGCTGGTCTTACTGCCCTCATGTCGAAGGTAAATTTTACCTAAGCCGAGTTATCGCGTCATGCTCAAGGTTCGTCAGCCTTATGGACCTGGGGAGTTCTGCACACCCGAGTTTCAATGAAGTGAGGTTTGTTATGCAGACACAGGATGTAGTGTTTCGGGGGGGGGGGGGGGAAATAATGCAATGCAATGTAGGTATAAAGCCGTGGGGTTCAACGCGGAAACATGTTATGGATGCTCATCAATCATCACCTTCGCCATCGTCAAACCCGTAGCCGCCCTTGCCACCTTCGTTTAAATAGTCAATTATGTAACTGCGGACGGCTTCAACACCTTTGCGCTCGCAAGGTGTTGCCACGTACTAGATTTCTTCCTTGAGATCCTGGCAGTACCGATCTAAAAAAGATGAGAATTCACAGGGATATATACAAGGGCCAAATTCACCCAATGGCAGATCGCGCTGACCCGTTCCTGCGCATGTTTAGAGCAGCAACATCATACAATTTGGACTCACCGAAAGGCATCTCAATTTCATCGGCTATACCTTCTATACCCATGAATGTAAAGGCGACGACGGTCACAATTGGTATCATCGCCCAGCCCAGCTCGTGAATAAGTGTCAACGGGAGCGCAAATAAGTAGAGAGTGACACTTTGTTTGAGATGGATCCCGTCTACATCAGATCAAACCAACAATATAATCATCTGATGAATCAGTCCTGCTCACATGATATAGGAATAGGCGTATTTGCGACACGTTCCATGGCGGTCAATTGATCGACCATGCCTATGATACTTCGTTTTTATTGTCAAATCCGGGTCGCAGACGGGAAAGTTAGGCTGACAGTTGACTCATCTGATTTGTTCCTGATAATCATGAGAGTATTCAGTTGTGTCCGTAATATAAAATGATGCGTTACCTGCTGGACCAACAGTTTCAAGAAACCCTTCTCTTTTGAATTTGAACAGGGTTCGACTAAGCTCATGAGCGATGCTAAGAAGTTCAGTGCGTTACTGCACGAGAAAACCCCGGGGGAGCGTACATTAACGGCAGTGGCATAGATTTTTCTATGGCATTCAAGTGCAAATCTATGCTGCGCGGCGAGTCGTCGCTGAGAAGAGGCATCATCTGGTTTATTATCTGTTTACTTCTCTTCACTCTGACACGCTTCGTAGCATCTGATTTGTGGGTCGCATGACCGTCGGAGTTGAAAGGTTCATTGGAACTATCATCATCTGGGCTAGGTTTAGATGCAATAGAGGGTGCCTTCATAATGAAGGGTGAAGAGCCATTGTTCTGTTTGATCGCATCGTACATTCCTTGCCTGCTGTAAGACCTATTCTGGTAGGCCGAAGCTGAATATCCAGTCTCCCTGAACCGCATGATTGAATGCGGGAGAACGTCTTGATAATCTGCATAATCAACGCCGTCCTCTGCACGTAGGTAATGTTTGCTCGCATATACAAAGGAGAGACAGAGTTGGAGAGCTTCAATCTTTCTTTGATGCAGCTGAGAGTTTGTGAACGCTTGTTTGAGGAGTCTTGCCTCTTATATACGCAGGCGCATCGTCAGTTGGAGGAAGAGCAACGTTTATCCAAAAAAGACGAGCAAGGGAGCGGGCATTAGCCGTTACCTGGGCAAATGCTTTACGTCCTTCCCAATATCGATCGTATGAAGTGCTGAATGGAGGATCATATATCATAAAGCTGACCATCGTTGAATGGAATTACCTGTTCCTATACCATTAAAAAAAATATTAGTCAAACTTTCAATGCCGTTATAGCAATCTAGTACCGGAATACCAGAATCAAGCCAACCTATGACAAGAGTGAGGTGCACGTTACATAATTCATGTAAATGACAACAGACCACAACCGAAAGCATGGGTATGATGGAATTGGAAAGAATAACATGATACCCTTTCGATGAGGCGTATGCTACAAGCGTCGCAAACAAGGTTACGGTCAAAACTGGGCCAACTATACGCTTGATGATCTATAGTGAATGAGTCGTGACTGGCAGCAACGGAGAATATGCATTACATACGCTGCCTTTGATGCGGAAGACATCCGGTAGCCAAGAATACTGCAAATGAGAAGTCTTAGGATCCTCAAAGATATCATGACAGAATAAATTACAGGGCGCAGATATGCCCGCCTGATTCTTGGGGCCTATAACAAACTGGTTAATTATAAAACCTTGTTACGTATCGGTTTGTCAGAGGTATTTGCCTTGAGAGATACAGGGAGGACAGCATTCAATGACATTGTTGAAGGACGTGACGGACGTCACGCGTCACGGCTTCACCCATCACGTCCTTCGGCGAAAAAATGATGACACCGTCGCCAAGTGAGTTAACATCTGCTGATATGTGATATGTATCAAAACTCCCCTGCGCCTTGCCCGTGATGCGCCAATCTGCATCGCCCTGAGAACATAAAGTCCAGCTTCTTAGGTTTTTGGCAGTTTGATACTCCCCCCTTCCCCATTCTCATTCCAAAAGACCAATTTACCATCCCCCAAATGTTGTTCAGCTGGCTGATCGTGTCATTTTTTAGCATACCGATATCCGCAGCGCCAACGGCCCGACACAGCTGTGACATCCGCCATGCAACTCTTGCACTTCCCTCGGATCAGGCAGTTCTTCCGGCTCCATCTGGTCCACCCTCTTTCATAGCTGCCGCGTTTGGCGTCCAGAACTATACATGCGATACCACGACTGGAAAATACATGTAAGGGCCAAACCTGACATATGAAAGTATCTAAAGAGATGAACGCAGATCCGATGGGGCCTTGGCTGAGCTGATCGATATTTCGTGCTTTTATAACACCGTTCTGTTCGACACTATTCAGGATAATTTGTTCAATGCATGGTCGCAGTTGCCTATCCCAATTGGAAGAAATGATAGAGGCACTAGAAGGTTCTCATATCGTCCTCGGCCAACATTATTTCGTTCCCAACCCCCAGAAGTCCCCTTACGGTGGTCCTGCTATCGTACCCAAATGGGATTTCACATCAGAGATGAAGAATGAAAATGCATATAGCATAGGTGCTGTAGCCGGAGACTTGCCAGCGCGAACCGGGTCCAATGATGTGGATTGGTTGTGGATCAAGAGCGTCGATGGGCATCTGGCAGATTTCATTTATCGCGTGGATACGAAGTCGGGTCAGCTCCCTAGTACTGTGAGTTCAGTTTGTTTCGAACTTGTAACTAGTAGTAATGTCCACCTAGCATTGTGCTGCAGGTTCTCCGTTGCTTTCGGTGAAATATGCCGCTAAATATTGTAAGCCTCAAAAACGATTCTCATTGATTTATCTCTAATCATGTTATCAGGGTTTTTCGGGGGATCAGTTAAGCGTTGACGAACTGTCCTGCGCGCATTAGCACATTCATGTATCATGGATGATCTGCTACAAATGTGTGGTCTAAAAATTGTATACGATCGTTACATGGTACCCGGCATGTGTGTTACGTGTGTTAACGTTGACAACGATCGAGACGCGATGGTCACGATCACGTGAAAATGTCGCGGTCACACATAAGATTTCTCGCGCATATACTTATCTCAACCCTTTGCCAGTCAATGAACGTGCTCAACCAATCCTTTCAGGCTTTGCAAGATGAGATTAGAAGGTCAAATGAAGCGCACAACGCTGCTGATGCTATTAAAGCATTGGTATCTGTTGCAGACATTCTGGTGAGTTCTAATAGTCACAGAAGTCATGTCAAGGTAATTAGATCATTGAATATGCAGAAGTCATCCCCTACGTCTGAAGCGACGTTCAAGAAATTGTCCTTGGTCCTTCGTAGCCGTATGCTGCCCTTGTATAGGATTGCGTTGAAGTCTGCACTTCAATATGCATCGGCAGTTCTGGTGGCTCTTCTGGAAATCAAAGATGAATATTTGGAAGATGCAAGGCTGAGGAATTCCTGGGAAAATGTTCAAGAGTCTCTATTGTCCGGAATTCTAGTAAGTACATCGCCTGTAGCTGATCATTGAAGCTAACGCGCGAAGGATTATCTTGAACAACATCAGACAAGTCACTATCCGTCGACCCAAGGAAATATCCATAACTGAACTGCTTCTGGTTTTGACAGACAACAATCAGACGCTCGTTGCTTCTATGTTTTACACCTTATTGTGTCATGAGATCTCCCCTCGACAAGACAAATTCAATGTAAACGCACAAGACGGCCTGTTATGCACGGTACGAAAAGCATGTATGTTCCCGTCCAAAAAGCTTAATTTAGCAGATCTTTCGATTGCTATCAGAGTCTGTTATATGTCACCCCGAAAATCAACATAAATTGCGAGAACCGAATGTGCTCGGCGGGTGTGTTAAGAGTACATGTTGAGATACCAGCTGAACAACACAATAGGAAACGTCTAGGACTAATGTTAAAACAATGCAAAGGTGGCATTTTCTTTCAACGAAACCAACAATCACTCAGTCTCGACCAGAATTTCTAGCCATGGAGGCTCTTCTGGAACTTTTCGGAAATATTATTCCATCTGCGAAAAACCCAGAAAGGCGGGTCAAATTCATTCAAGAAGTTTTCGACTCTGCACTATTTCCTTGTAGCCTTGAAATTGTCCAGCTATTGGAGCGCGTCAAGTCTATCGGATGGGATGCGACATCAACCAAAATATGCGATGTTCTTGCTAAGTCAGATCCCACCTAGTAAGTAGTACTCAAGATCGCTCATTGCCCTCATCAAACATTGCTGGGAGCCCCCAACCTTTCGAAACAACACAGATAAGAACACAAGAGGCATTGTATACGATCAGTCGCATATATATCGACAGAAATGCATTTATTGCGAGTGTTGACGAAGTAACTTGCCTTCTCATCTTCATAGGCCCATTTGATCTTGCTTCCATTAACCAAGGGCGGGCAACTCGAGACATTCAGACTCCCTTTTCACGCGGTGAAGCAAGTCCAAGTTTCGGCGCCTTCAACTTTCATGGTAGTGGTGACAATTTCTGTCACAACCTCGCCATTCCTCGGACCTTCGCCAATTGTACGACATAAAACTGATCATATGTCGATAGCCTTCGATCTGAAGAAAGAAAAAATTCATGCTTTCACCACTGTCTTGCACAAACGTGGACTGGTGCTGTCATGTTTTGAACAGGGCATGCATAATTTACTAAGTTTCTTGTCAGAAATGCGTCACGGCTTGCCTTCACGAAAAACAGTCCAAGGCGGAAAGTAATGTTGAGCTTGCCTTTAGATCAAGGCAGAATATCGATCCACCGCCATTAGAGGTTTGTCGCTTAAAAGTAGCAATAGTCCAGTCAGCTGAATCAATATTTCAGGAAAAAATTGAGAATCTCACCAAACGTATGTGCTTTGTGTTGATTCTTTACTCGTCCTTAAACCACTCAGTCTGGAAATCGAGCAAATCACCAATAGACATCGATCAAAATTCCTCAACTTCTCCATTGCACGCATTTCTTGATGGAACTTCTGATGTAAAAGCAAAACAGGACGCGGTGGCTTCTCGTGATCAAGATCCAGAGAGACAGACTCCACCAAAAATATCTGGTCGCCACGTCAATGTCGCATCTCGTCAGGAGAACCCACAGCATGCTACTGTCTTCGGAGCAAGCGATGAGGAGTTATCGGAAATTTCGGACACGGAAGCCAGGGAAGCAGATAGCAAGGTTCAATTGTTTGAAGCCAAAAATACAACCCATGCAGAGACAAATCATATGGTTGTTCCTAGCAACAATGTGGCGACAGAAGAACAAAATACGAAAACAGGGATATTCATTAAAATGAGGAATAACAGCGAAATACCCAGCTGCCCCGAGGTGTTCCACGAAGTAAGTATAAGACAATCCGAGAGCATCATCCACCGTCGGTCAGGTGAGCCAGACCTACAATCCCTGCCCCGGCAATCGAATCGCACATCTCTTGTCTCGTCATACTCTGGCCCCCAGCCAATTCGTAAATCTGGAAGGCGCAGAAAAGGCAACAGGATATTATCCATAGAAATTGACGCAGAAACTACACGCTTGGCGGCTGCCTTAGACGGTATGGTGTCAAGTGCATTCCACGTGTTGAGACGTGCTCAGACGGCAGGGAAAAGACAAAGTGGCATTGCACGCCGAAGCAATGTTTCCTTCTCGTATACCTGTCATCGGCGATGTTCATGATGCAACTTTCGACGCGAAATACAAGGCATGAGGGTCAAGAGTCTTCATTGCCCCTTCTCACGTACTGCACAGGATTCCTTTATCCGGGCGGAAGGAGAATCGGTAGCTACGGAATCAAATAGTAAAGTCGGTGAAGTTATTCGGCCATTACAACCCCAAGTGGACATCAACGGTTTTGGCTATTATGTATTGCTGACAGGAATGATAGGTTGCCGCATCACATCAGGAGGAAACAGAAATCCTTGTTGTTCCTGCACCGGACAAATACCAACCACCCAGTCCTGGAAAAGGCAGCTCGAAGCCACACTATCTTATGTCATTGGGTACCAGGAATATTCCGTCGTATCAGGAGAGGAGAATTGAGTTATGGCCAAAAAAGGTATTAATATCGGATATTAATGATATGATATTCTAACTAAAAGACTAGTCATCGGCAGATGGAGACAATGGGCGGGTCATCATTGACTTGACTGATGATGATTCGGTGAATGTTATCTAGGAATTCATTCTTTTCATTACTGAGACTCAGCTAAGAAAAATGCAGACGTTCGGATTGTCGATTTATTACAAAAGGCGTCAGGAAAGGTAGTAGAAGTGACAAAACATAGTGTGGATTTATCGAAGACAGTAAAAGATGCGACCGATTCTATGGATATGCCAATCAGATCGACGAGAAATACACTACAACAGATATCATGCCAGAGAGAGAATTTCGAAGATATGATGTCGGTCCACGTACATCGTTCCCCAAGCCAGGAAATGGAAATGGCCATCTCGCGGTCGTCCATTATTTTTCCGCCTCCGCTGGACGACAATTTCCACGCTGCATCAGTGAACAAGCATACGCGAATCAAACTACCCCGGAAACAATCTTGGACTGGTATGCTCTGCGCCTTCTCACCCAGGATGATATTGATAGAATTGAAAGATACACACAAACAAGCGCAGACCCACCGACGGCATCAGGACAGATCTTGGCACCCGAAATCTGATGCTGAGATCATACCGAAAATCATTGAAGTTGGTGATCGTAACATTCTCATCGCTCATTTTTCTCATGCAGTGTTTGAAGGTTATTGACAGACTACATGAGGTATGTCCTTCTTCAAATTGTAGGAGAATTTTTTACGGGTTCGTCAGGTTGTCGTAAACAATATTTCGAAGAAATTCGACAATGTCAAAAAAGACATTCGTGTAGCACAATTAAACATTCTGGAGGGTGCTAAGAAGGACCTTCAAGTCATGCAGAGAGACAGGTGTGCAACTTTGGATTTTGGATTGCCTCGTTTTGAATCTATGTTCATGAAAGCACATCATATTATAATAAAATGGTCGACTTGGCAAATGAGTATGCTAATCATGAACGGAAGATGATTCATACCCTTGGTCAACTTGTTTATTCGGAAGAGGACATAGTGCAAGGCATTACGGGTGTAATACACCAGCACGATAAACTTAGCCTCTCTTCTAAATTTCCTAGGACCCTATTACCTGTCGCCCCAGCGCCTTTCAATGCTGATTCGACGATCCCGTAGCACTACATAAGTAATTAGGATATGAATTCAGTTTGCTGTACTTGTAACGGAAGTCAGGGTCGCTGCCAAGTTGGGCAAAAGTCAACATTGTACAGTATACCTCATTCAAGTTCTCCATATGCAACGTACTCAAAGGATTCTAATCGAGGCGATTCCTCCTAGCCTACATACGGGACAGCGTTTGCATACGAAACGATCCAGCATTCGCTCCGTTTGTAAACTGTTTGATGACAGCATACAAATTAGAGTACAGTTCTCTGACCGAACCAGGCAATTTCCAGCGAACTTCCGCTCTGGGTCATCCAACAACTTGTTTAATATTCCTCGGCGGACACCACGATATTATTGCACAATGTCAGCCCAAATGACTACAGACACGACACATAACCAATATCGACTTCCAATCGATGTTAAGCCCACGCACTACGACGTTACTATCAGAACGGATCTGGAGAAGATTGAATTTCAAGGTTTCGTTAAGATCAGCCTCGAAATCAAGGAAGATGTTTCACGGATTGTGCTGAATAGTTCTGAACTCAAGCTTGGGAGAGTGTACGTGTTATGATTTTATATGTCTCAATTGTCGTAATTCTCGAGTATGAACGCATAGAGCGATCTATTGTGATGCATTGGGGGCGACTCAGGAACTGTCCTTGCAATCGCTCGACGCTGTTCAAGAGCGTCTCGTGTATGGCGTTGCTTCACCTCTTCCTGCAGGATCCAAGGCGGAATTGAAAGTTGGGTTTGAGGGTAAACTCGGTGGTGCCATGGTGGGCTATTACAAGTCAACTCATGAACGCGATGGAAAAAGGAGCTATTACGCACTAACTCAATTCGAGGTGATGTTTTTTGGGTTGCTTGACTACAGTAGTTGATGACAATGTCATTAGCCGACTAGTGCGAGGCGAGCCTTCCCTTGCTGGGACGAGCCGCTCCTGAAAGCAACTTTCACGATCAACATGATATCTCGCCACGGTACGACTAACTTAAGCAACATGCCTGCCATCAGTGAAGAAGAATATAATCCTTTGTCCACGGATGACGAGGCCAGGAAGTTTCTTGCTTCCTTTGCCACAGATGGAGGTCGGTGGAAGATTACCCGCTTTCAGAAGACACCGCCTATGTCGTCCTATATCGTCGCCTTCGCCAATGGGCCATTTGAATACCTGGAAAAGACCGTAGAGCTGCCGTTGAGCAAAAAGACCATCCCACTCCGTATATACGGTAAGGTCGGTGTTATTAGCCGATGCCCTCTTGACACTTTCATAGCGACGTCGGACTTGATCCACCAGGCTCAATTTGCGCTTGATATCAAGGCAGCCGTATTACCTTTGTACGAAAAGGTCTTTGACGTCGCCTATCCACTACCTAAACTGGATACGTTAGTTGTGAGTACGATAATTTTGACCATAGAGTCTGCATTAAAGGAGAAAAGGCTAGCGATTTCGATGCTGGTTGGCGATTCTCTACGCACTTTGGGTTAATTATTCTCATACGTATTCCATTAGGCGCGATGGAAAACTGGGGGCTCATTACGGGACGGACAACGGCTTTTCTACTTGACCCTGCAAAAGCGGATTTAACGGCCAAGAAAAATGTTATGAAAACCCAAAGTCATGAGGTTGCACATATGTGGTAAGCAAAGTCATTCCGTATGCTTGCTATCTGACTTTGATGCTCGTAGGTTCGGAAACATCACGACGATGGAATGGTGGAACTATCTCTATCTGAATGAAGGTAACTACTCGTAATGTGTGCTACGTCGATGTGCTAAAAAGGTCTGACGTAGGATTCGCGACATTGGTTTGAATATTTCACAGGCTTGATTATTTATCTGAACTTTTCTGTTAGATGGGTGAAGTTATCATTGCGGGTGAGTGCCCTTAGCTTGTGCCAAGCGTAGGGACTGATAGATGCCGAAGACAAGCAAGTATTTATCGAAAGCGCTGCGTTGATTTACTGAGCAACATGACAGGGTGTTTCCAGAATGGAAAGTCGACTCCTCTTTTATTACGGAACATCTTAACTCTGCCCTGAGCCTGGACGCCAAGCCTTCGTCTCACCCTATCGAAGTCGATTGTCCGGATGCCAACAAGATCAACCAGGTTGGTTTACTTAGATGCTACCGTTTTCAACTGATGTCGTTTCAGATTTTTGACGCCCTGTCTTACTCAAAAGCTGCATCAGGTACAGTAAAGGTTACCCTCAGATGAAAAAAATATAACTTGTTATCACCGCAGTACTTCGTATGCTTGCCAACTATGTTGGAGAAGACAAGTTTTTGAAGGGCGTCTCGATTTATCTAAAGAGAAAACTATATGGCAACAGTGTAACAAAAGATCTCTGGCAAGGTAATCTCGGATGCGACAGGTAAGGCCTAATTTAGTAGTGTAATACGGACTCGCCATCCCTGATAACATGTTGAAAGGTCTCGATATTCCCAATTTTATGGAAAACTGGATCTCAAAGGTAAAATCAGGAGGGAGAATGCTAAATATTAACTTCTCCCATTAGATCGGTTTGCCGGTTGTTACTGTGACCGAAGATCCAAATGGCATACATCTTCGTCAGGACCGGTTCCTAGAGACAGGTCTTGCCGTTGGAAAGGATAACGATACAGTATGGTAGGTGAAATTATATTCCATGGGGGATTGAATCAAATGTCTGCGGTAGGAACATCCCTCTGGGCCTATTGACACTGGATGAAAACGGTAACGCAACAATTGACAAGGATATTGTCCTTAGAAATCGTGAAGTGACGATCCCTCTGGATACTAGCAGACCTTTCAAGCTCAATGCAGGCACTACGGGCGTTTGCAAGTCTGCGCGTTGCATATTTTGATTACTGCTCATTACTGGACTTAGATCGGGTGCTCTACACGCCCGAAAGGCTGGGAAAAATTGCCGAAGAGGTGGCAAGGGAAAATTCAGTGTTCTCGCTCAATGATCGGCTTGGATTGGTCCATGATGCCATGGCATTATCAAAGGCAGGTTTGATGCAGTTGAGTAGTGCATTGAATTTGGTGAGCAAGGTTGAAGCACGAGAAAGAATGTGAGTCGCTTGAATGCTCAAACGGCGTAGTATCGATTCGATGAGACATAGATCTGGTCTGGTCCGGTATTGCGGAAAATCTATCCTCCATCATCTCTATTTGGTGGGAGCATGCAGAGATCGTGGATAAACTGAATGTGTTTCGCAGGGTATGGTTGTGAGTATCTGTCGTAAAAGCAAATAGCTAAAGTCCTGTAGATTTTGTTCGTACCACTGGTTGAAAAGCTCGGCTATGAATACAATGAGGGGGAAACTTCCGACGTTATCTCGCTGAGAACTTGCGCTATCACACAGGCGGCTTTAGCAGGAGATCAAAGGCAAGTTCGTACAGCAAGTCTATTACACATTTGTATCAACCATGACAGGGTTGTCGGGGAGTTGCGAGATCGGTTCGCCTATTACATGAAGACAGGGGATGATTCCAAAATTCCGGCTGATCTTGTGAGGATCACCTACAGGATGGTGAGTATTTGATTGTGGTTGAAGTTGCATCTAACTTTGTGTAGGCCGTTCAACATGGCAGTGTGAAGGAATACGAAGCAATCCAGAATATACACGATAAACCCAAGACTCCGACAGCAAGGCTTGCATCCATGTAAGATTTCGTTATTCTCTCGATAGGCCACGAGTTGAACGAGAGCAGACTGGCAATGGGAGCCACTGAAGATCCCGTGTTGGTCCAGAAGACATTCGCGTTTGTGATGACCAAATCACGAGACCAAGATACTTTGTACTTTTTCCGCGGACTGGCGATGAACTTCAAGACGCGACGAGCGTTGGCACAGTTTTTCAAGGACGAGTATGATGCTGTAAGTGTTCCCTGACATGGTGGAGAAGACGGCTGACATGCGTGTAGCTGTATAAGCGGTTCGAGGGCAACTTTATGCTTTCGCACCTTGTTACGGTAAGCGGATTAACGTGTAGCAGGACCGATCTGACGTGGGCAGCTGGCGTTTGGGAGCCTGTCGACACAGAAGGACTATGATGACTTGAAGGCGTTCTTCGAGGGCCGAGACACAAGCAAGTATAATCTGTCGCTTGCGCAGGCGGAGGACGGGATCCGGGCGCGGGCAGGGCTGGTTGAGCGGTCGACGAACGAGTTGTGGGAGTGGTTACGTAAGCAGTAGAGGTGAGGGAGCGGGAGCGCAGGAGACGCAGCGATGCCGGCGTTTGATCCTGTGCGCGATGCGCTCCGTACGAGCAGCTCGAGTACATCCACCAGGAGAGCTACAGATCTTTCTGTTCTCCTCAACGATCCACAATCAATGCCTCCGGTCCCATACAGCCCCGCAACTCGCTCCTCGCCCCCAGATCTGCTCAATGTCCCCCTCACCCCCTCCGAAATGGACATGTACAAGTCCTTCCGTGGCCAGGGTGCCTTGCGTCTCATGAAGCGCAAAAGGCGTGCCAGCGAAGACCCCGAAGACGAGCCGCCCAACAAAAAGTTGGCCGGCGACGTCGGTGTCGTCGTCGATCACTGTGCGTTTGCCCTGCTTCCCGTCTGCCGTCTGACAAGCATTCCGCAGACAACTCTAGGCCAGACGTGGGTGTCGTTCAACGGGCTGAGTCTCCCATCATTGGCCTCAAAAACTTCAACAACTGGGTCAAATCGGTTCTCATCACGCGCTTTGCTCATCCCGCGCTCGCCAAGAACTCGGGAAAGGGCGCTACTTCATCACGAGGCGGCTTAAGTGGAAAGGTCTTGGACATGGGGTGTGGCAAGGGTGGGGATATGACCAAGTGGGGAAAAGCTCGTGTCAAGGAGTACTATGGTGTTGGTACGCCTTAACTCTCTTCTCACTGACGACCTCAACTCACTTTACTTGCAGACATCGCAGCCATGTCTATTGAGCAAGCTCGTTCGCGATGGAGAGGCCATTCTTCCCGATTTGATGCCAAATTCGCTGCGCTTGATTGCTATACACAGCCACTGTCTGAGGCATTCACTCCAGCTATGCTCGCGCAACCTTTTGATGTCGTTTCTATGCAATTCTGTATGCATTACGCATTCGAAACGCTGCAAAAGGTCCGGTGCATGCTCGAGAATGTGAGCAAGTACCTTCGGACAGGTGGCGTGTTCATTGGCACCATACCTAATGCCGAGTTCCTGTTGTGAGCCAATCTCCATCTCATCTTAGAAAGCATCGTCATTCGCATACAGGGAGCAACTTAACGCCTTGCCACCAGACACCAAAGATCTCTCGTTCGGTAATTCAGTGTATAAAGTGACTTTTGAAAAGCGCAGCGAAAAACCTATTTTTGGCCACAAATATTGGTTCTTCCTCAAAGACGCAGTTGACAATGTGCCGGAATACGTTGTCTGCTGGGACAACTTTGTTCAGTTGGTGTTTTCTTCCTTCGCTTGGAAAGTTTGATGCGATGGATTGCAAAGGATGGCAGCAGAGTATAAACTGCAGCTCGTGTATAGGCAGGAATTCCATCGTGTCTACGAGGAGCATCAAACCCACCCGGAGTTCGGTCCATTGATGGTCCGCATGAAAGTCGTCGATTCAGATGGAGCAAGTGCAATGGATGAAGACCAATGGGAAGCAGCCAGTACGTCGTTTCCAAATACTTTCAGACACGACCTAATACTTGCAGTAGATATATATATTGCGTTTGCTTTTGAAAAACAGTGATATGTCGTTATACCTGGTTATGTGTACCATTTTAAGGCGGTTGTTTAAATATCACTTTCCTCGATACCTGCAAGTACTGAAATAGGGAGGTGACATTATGTCACGCGTTGAGAACAAACAAAACACAATAGACAATTTGGTGTGGTATGCATAATAATAGACATAGAATGACAGGATATCACTCCTGCCCAAACCCAACAGTTTCCCTAACGTTATCTTCAGCATATCACACATGAATGGGAGTATATGAACGTACTCTACCGCAAGAGTGAGCTTCTGCTCAAGACTAGCATAATCCCTATACGGTGGGAGGTCGATGCGATTGAAACAAGTATGGCTCTTCGGCAATTGTGAAGGGTCGCCCGATTTCTCAATTGTAAAACGCCTAGGCCCGTCAGATCCTTGCAAGTCCTTGAAACCGTTGACAGGAATTCGCGATGTCCCAGTGGCAAATTGCAAGAGACGAGACTTGCGCTCCGGAGGCCAGCTGCGCACACACTTCCAGAACCACTGAATCACCTCATCATTAACTTCGTATCCTCGGTAGTCAGTATATTTAGTCCAGTCATCACTATAGCAACATTGTCAGGATGAGCCTGGTCAACGTGTACGGACTTACACATCAATTTCCGACATGCCACCAATAAGGAGCTCCAATTCACGTTCGTCAAAGACGGTAACTAGGTCCAGTGGGATAAGCTCGCTAAAACCGGACATGAACGCATCGAATTGTTCCTTGACACGTTTGCAAATGCGGTATTCGACAACCAGATCGACATATTCTTTCTTGTTTTCTTCGGTAACAACAACGTCCTCACCACCTGGCTTTAGATCGATGGTCACCATTTCACCAAACCGGTCCTCTGTGGTTGTGAAGGTTTCATCAATCACGTCTGTTATATCATTCTCCCTGCATCAAGTGAATTCAGACGCTCAGCGCTCACATGTGGAATATTGCAGTACGTACAACATCCATGTCAGTCCACGATGCAACTCAGCATCAACGCTTTCCAGGTCTGATAACGTTATCTTCTTCTTAAGAATCATCTTGTAGAAGCTGACAATGAAGTAGGCATCCAAGAAGCGACGATGGAAGATACCGAGCCCAAGGCATCGACCAATGAATTTGAAATAGTTTAGGTGTTCTGGATTAACCCCTGACGCAGGATTGATTTGCAATGTGTAATTGTCATGAGCTGAATATTCGAATAGGCAATAAAATGGGTTGAACATCTCATGTGACAGTAAGAAAAAGAACTCTCTGCAAAGAAATGAAGTACAATTTCACAGGATGTGTAATAGAAACTCACCTTGAGAGTCCACCATAATCTAATCCATCCTCTCCGTCAAACTTGATCATGAGTCGCTTCTTCAGGTCGCTTGGAGTTTGCCTCATGATTTCCGCATAACTGTCTTCGAAGATGTGATTCCGCCTCACTTTGATTTGACAGTTACCTGGCTGAGCGCGCATCGCCGGCTGACTTCGAAAGTATATTAACTTCCTTCGGAAGTCACGCTTGTATTGCGGAACGTTTGCATCTAGCGTGGATGGCAGGCGAGGGTCATCCCAAGTAGTTGTTTTCGTGTTGTGGTCAACGAAGTAAACTCGAGCCGTTGAAGTCAAGCGCATCTCCCACCCGGATGGTAAAGGACCAAGCTGAGCAATATTTTGCGACTGTAAGGAAGCACCTTGTCCGTTGGGTCCCATAACACGAATGACAGTTTGACGACGAGGGTCAACCCAAGTTGTAGTGCGAGTATTGTGATCAACATAATATGGGCGGCCCTCTGGTGTGTAGCGCTCCTCCCAACCATGGGGAAGATTGCCACTACCTGCAGTAGTGTTCCCGGTCGATAATACGGCGGTTTGGCCTCCTGAAATAGTAGTATTTCGGAAAGTGTTGCTGTTAGCCTCCAAGAGGTCATCCGCGAGGATACGTCTCGCATGTTGATCACGCGCAGCGTTAGTTTCACTATGTTGCGCAGTGGTGTTTGCCGCAGCATTCGGAGAAGGTCTATTCCACGTCGTTGAGCGAGTATTATGATCCACATAGTACGTTCGACCGAGGGGATCAATGCGGCGCTCCCAGCCAGGAGGCAATGGGCCATACTGATCAACTGTAGGATTGAAGTTGCGCGTCTGCGCGTTCTGCGCGTTGTTGGCAGTATGTTGAGGCGTCGTGGTCTGAAATGTGGTACTTGCCGTTGAGGCGGAGGGACTAGTTGGATGGGCAGAAGTCGGAATTATACTTTGTGCCGTAGATTGTGGCTGTGTTTGGCGCTGCTCGGCATCAGTTACAGTTGGTGACGCTACAGAGGCTGTCGGCATGGATATGCGGGGACTCGTATCTGAGGCTGTAGCGTGGGAACTCGGTGTGCGCGACAGGTTGGACGTTGAATGCTGCAATGCTAGATTACACGTACTAGCTCCAGGAGAGGTGCTTATTGTCATATCAGATACTGCGTTGGTCAATCCAGCCATCTGTGAAGGTCCAGGATTTGTGATGGGCGGTGCAACGTTAGTTGAGAGATACAAAATTAGCTTCCCATGGACAACAAGATTATCGTTTGATTTTTTCAGGTCCAAAGTGAGCATCTCTGACAAATGATAACGTATGAGCATGGCGAATGCGGTGACAAGACCTTACCATGGCTGCCAATTGAGAAATCAAGGACATCGCTGACTCGGAGGTTGACGACACCTAGAAAGCCTTGATCGCGTCGCTTGAATTTGCGTTGGTCAAATGTCTGGACCGCAATAACAGAAGACTCCTTGACATTACTAAGGTTGCGAAGAATCAGTTTGGCCGATGGATGTGGAAAGGCTGATATGCTTACATGTCAAAACTTTCATTCCAGTAAGGGTTGAGAGTCCTCTTGATAACGCTTGTGGTATGCGTCTGCTCAGCGTCTACGGTGATAACAGCAAAAGGGTCGGGTAATCGAAAGACGTCACGCTTTGAAAGACCATCTGCTGCGACAACTGAGGGCGCTCAGTTTGAGATACACAGGGCCAAGAACGGATAAAAGTACCTGTTATTCTGACTTTTCGTGGGCCACTACGGATTGTCAGCGCTAGACAAGACAATACAGAACGAAAAGAGCATACTGAGGAACTGAGGCACTAGCGGACATGGTGAGTAATAGCAGTAACCGACTGTCACGTCGTGTCACACCGGCCCTCCATCATGTCCCTGCCAGATTTTCCCCTGAACAGAGTGATTAATTATTTTGCTGCATTGCTGATAATGGCTGACTTTTCCATAGGCACACCAACACGCTGCCAATGCAGAGGACCATTGGAATAATGGTCTTCTGGTGATAGCGGCTGAAGAGCATGCAAAGGCCGCTGATGCCTACCTAGCTGCAGTGGAGCGCAGCCATGACGAATCAGTTCAGCTTTCTGCTGCCGCGTCGTGCCAAATTGATTTCTCAACACATTCCAGGCAAAACGTACTTTACGTATGCTTTACAACGATCATTGCAAAGCAGAAAAGGAATTGCAACGCAAAATTGAAAAATTAAGACAAGAAGGAAAGGATCCTAACTTGCCACACAAACAAGAACGACCACTATCACCTCTTGTGCGCGGAGTATCGAACGGCATCCAAATACATCAGGGCACCGCATCTCCTCCGTCACGACCGATAATTGACACTGTGGATGAGTCTTTCATGCTTTTGGGTGGACAGAGAGTGCGTGTATAGTTGATTGGTTTGTATGTATCTTACTGAACTCCGTCAAGTCTGATCCAGGAGATGCATTCAATCAGTTTTGGTCCATTATGCAAGGGATGTTGGATAATTTATCTCAGCCTGTTGCATTCGCAACTGTTCCTTTGGGAACAGAAGACACAAAGGCTCAACCAGGCATAGCCAAATCAACGTTGCGAAGGAAGGACGACGATGATAACACTGATACAGAGATTGATGAGCCTATCTTCGCGCGCCTCTCGAGGCGGATAGGCATAGGCCGTGAGGTTTCCAAATTTTCTGCTGTGGATAGCCATACTTCGTTGTCGTCTGATGATTTTGAAAACGTTGATGAGTTACTTGATCAAGGTACGATGCATTTCTGCCTTGAGACTGTTCGTAGTTCACCATTCTGCAGATGATGAAATGTCCGATTCTTTCTATCTCGTTCCAACGGATTCGGGACTCTCGCCTGCAACATTAAAACGCGAGAATGCCAAACTGAAAAATGAAATAGAGTCCATGCGGAAGCGATTTGATGCCATGGAACGCGCCATTCAAATGAGAAAAGAGCAGGACTTGCAGCTACGTGATAGCATAGTTCAGGCGACGCGTGAAGTATGACACTTGACCGAGATCTGTTTGCATGCTAATGTCCTATTTAGGCCCATCGTGTCATGAGCGCCTCCACAATGACGTCTCGACCCGGGGTAGATCTGAGCGGTCTTAATATTAATGCATCGCCGGTCCCACTTCCAGGTATAACCACCGGTCGCGAAGGGCAATATTTGCGCCGTATCAAGGAACTGGAGGAAGAAATCCGTACATTGCGGACCGAAAACGAGAAGAATGTGTGTGTTTTTTGACACGTGTTCACTTGTGCAGAAAGCTCAAGTGTTCTGACCTTAGAAAGCCATGATTTCCAAGTATAAAGAACGATGGGAGAAGCTAAAAGAATCGGCGAAGCGCAAAAAAGAGGCAAGGGCTAGTGCAGTTACGAGCGTCAGAGAACGCATTATGGAAGAACCAGAAGCCGAAGAAGAGCTTGATGCTGCGACGAAGTCAGAGCAATCGTGATGGCCTTTGCGGTTAGGCCAAATGATCATGGCAGTATCACCATCGATGCTAGCTAACATTACTCTTTTTTGTGAGTTTGATTAGTCTCATACTAAAAAAAATTCACCCGGGTTTGTTGCGGAGCATGGAAGTACTGAGTTGCTACCTGCCAGAGACCGTGTCTTTAGTAGTGCATGAAAACATTTCGCCGACATTGACAAGTATCTTAGGGGCAACATGACGCAATGACGGTTGATAATCACTACTACACAAAAAGGCCGAAGTCGAGTACGTGCAATGACTTCACGAAGGTCTCAAAATCTTGTTTGGCCTGAATTAAGCCCCCTTCTGCCACCCCCCTACCACCTGCCACGTTGATAGGCACATTGAATGTGACCACGAGATCAACCTTCTTCCGCTCGATGCGGTACAAAGCCATCAAAATATGAACGTGGTCGTTCTGTGGGCTGTCGAACTTGGGTATGTGCTGTTCCCCTGAAAGTATGGTTGCAGATGGTGTGTCATCGCCCCTACCATTCGGCACTTCAGCTAGTTCGAAGGTGGTGGAGACGCTTGCACCGTTGTCGTCGGCTAAAGCATGAAAATGATATCTGGAGATACTGAATGAGCACCGCGTATGGTATCGGTTCGGGGTCTGACTTGATAGCATCTTGAGCATTTTCAGCTTGCTCTGCCATTTGTAGGATCTCTACTATGATACTGATGTCGGAGTCAGGGTATGTGAAGACCTCTTGAGTGTCTGGGATTTGTCGGATGTTGCTGTTTGAAGAAGTGAGAATGGATCTGGATGAATGAAGAGTGCGCACGAAGCATCTAAAAGACCTGTTGGTGTAGCGGCTGTGATTGCGCCTCCGAAGAGGTCTCTGACGGCGGAGGTGTGTGACATGCGCCGGTGTAGCTGTCACGCACGCGTCCACCTGTTCGACGATGCAGCCCCCGCACGAGCCGCACGCCATGCGCTCTGGTTTACCCGTCCCATCCACCGTGAAGAGGTCCGCATACAACCCCCGCGTCTCACTCGCAGGTCCCGCCCTCCGTGCTCCCTATCCAACCCCCTCCCGCGGACCAGCAACGAACCCTCGACAGTCTATCATGCGCCCTCACAACGCGAACCCGTTGCTATCGAGCACAGGCAGAACGCCGCTGCATAGGAACGTGCGTCTCTTCCACCGCGCGGCTCCTTTCTAATGTCTTTGCAGTAGCATGCGCCGAGGCTCAGTGTGGTCTGGAGGCGCCGCCATCTCAGCGCCTTCCTTGAGCCAAGCAATCAAAGATACCCGCCCACTTCGCGACAAGCAATACCAGGCTAAGATGCGCCAAGACATATTTCTCTATTTACAAGGCAGTAGTGCCGAAGTATCCATGGCGACTTTGACAAACATTCAGAGGAAGGAATATAGAGCAATATCTTTTTTCTTGATTGGAATTCTGGACCCCGGATACACTTCCTTAGAGGGAGCGCGGTTTGAGGATGAATTCGTGCCAGCACTCAAAGCCGTTCGATACCCATATGCGCATCAAATCGACAACAAGTGGCTAGCTGCACCTGCAAGCATGCATTCCTGGCCCTCACTACTTGGCGTATTGCATTGGCTGGTTGAATTATGTAAGGTCTGTTCTCATAACACGAATAGGAAGCTATGTATGCTCATAGGTCTAGTTACGAGAGGATTATCTGACGAGCAGGCATCCTACTGTGCAGGATCCTTCCAATGTGCCTGAGGAATTCGACGATATCAACGATCACTGTGCCCTGGCCTTTGCGTATTACGAGAGCGCATATGGAGACTGGCTGGACATGAAGGATGACTTTGAGAAATACAAGTCTACATTAGAAGAACGCTACGGTTAGTGTCTCGTGTCAACATGAGTCTTAAATAACTGTTGCTTCAAGCGAGGAAAAACGAAAGTGTACAAAACGATCTTGAGCAGCAGAAAAATGATCTGAGGCAGGCCAAGGCGGAGCTTGAGAAATTGACGTCTTCACCTGTATGCAGTGAATTCAATCTGCAATAGAAATCAGCTCAAGCCGTTCCCAGGCACCAGTCGTCAAGCTAAAAAAAGAAAATGACCTTTTGACAGGTGACAGCGAAAAGTTTCAAAAGATACTCAAGCAGTATGAAGGGAGGAAGAAGAAATTGATCGATACCATTGCTTACGAGAAGGCTGAACTTGCTACCGGAAGTGCGTTCGGCTCGTGTCGCTTGACGTCATTCTAATAGATTTTTGGTAGGTTCACATTTGGAACAGCTCAAAGCAGAATACGAAAAAGTCGCAGAAATCGTGAAATCGCAAAATTTGACACCCGAAGAAATCATCCAGATGAATACCGATCACGAAACGCTCTCACGAAACCTTGAAGATCTCAGACAAAAGGTTGCGGAGACGCACAGAACAATTATGTCCTTGGAAGTGACTGTAACCAATCGTGCTGCGGCTGCTGAAGAGGCTCTAGATGGTTATACCCATTTTCTTTCTGTGTTGGAGTTATTCCCCCCTCTGCCTCCTCCTTGGCAAGACGTTGATTTAACCCTTGAACTCAATCCTGCTGCCTCCAACCCTCAGCAATTGC
Organism: Amanita molliuscula; assembly: GCA_023014405.1. Classification (NCBI taxonomy): domain Eukaryota; kingdom Fungi; phylum Basidiomycota; class Agaricomycetes; order Agaricales; family Amanitaceae; genus Amanita; species Amanita molliuscula. Next base: position 977,282 of record JAEBUP010000001.1, read on the forward strand.
TTGCTGGGGCAGATATTAGAAAAGTAATAAAACCAACTCTAAATGCCATCGCAGAGGCAAAACGGTCTGAACGTGCATCTCTTGAAACGGAAAGAATTCGACTAGACAATGACCTCGATCAATTGACCCTCGAATGTGAGAACGTGGACGAGGAGATAGTGGAAATCGAAAAAAAGATAGCTAATCTGAACGAGCAAGCCGATGACCTTCGAGATGTATGGATTAATTGATTGGATAGGCGCAATCCACTGACGCTCTTTAGGCAGCACAACAGGAGGCATTTGTTGCCAGCACGGAGGCGGAACGCTTGGAACGCGACCTGGCTCAAGCTAGAACGGCCGCTATGGCGAACGGAATGGGGGTCAAGTCTCGACTGCAGACCCTGCAACTCAGGTTGGATTCATGTTCGCTGTACGTCAAACGACCGTTTACAACTACAACAGTTATCGCGAGCAAATTGAGAAGGTGTCTCGACTCAAAGAAGAAACTATACGTAGCATTATCAAAAACAGTCATGAAATTGCTATTTTCAAGGACGAGGTCTCCAGACATCTTAGAGAACTGCGGGAATTTGCTGAGAGCGATTAATATCCTTGTATCATATGCGTGTGTATTTTTTCTTGCACGGATTAGGCGGTCTCTGTATACTTAGCCAAACAACTGCAGACAAAGAGGACGGCCCACGCGGACGTATCTTACTGACTAATGAATGAACTCTTCTCCAGGTACCTTTCTGGCTCGAGGTAGAAGTCAACGCGGATCATTGCATCCTCAAACGCATCAAAATTGCGTGTGCAGTCGCGTCTACGTGATTCAAAATTGTGCGGCGAAGTTTGTTGTCCATCGGAGCTTCACCACATTGGGATTAATTCGGTAGATATTGAACAAATCCAGGTTTCAACGTGTCAGTGTCACGTTTCAACCTTGGCGCCTGATTCAACCATGGCAAGTTATCTGATGCTGTGACCTTCGAATGCAACGGGAACGGAAATTTTCCTGATCCGCTATATCGCACAGATATTCTTCTGCTTCGTGATCCGACAGGTCCATTCGAAGTATGCCGGACAACTAGTCAGGCCCTTTGGAAAAATAGCATATTTTTAAAAAAATCTGTCGGGTCTGGTTTTACTCTTCCCAGCTGCGGGCCCGGGTCGACACGTTATCCCAGTCGACGTGCATGACTCGCATGAAGGTGGCACTGTCAATTCAAACGATGATCGGCGCATCTTGCAGTGCATCGTGCTGACCAATGCTCGGCATATTCTTCTAGTCCAGAGGGATAAATGGTCCGTAAATGGTCCGTGGTTTCAGAGGGATTGCTAGCGCATGCACAGTCTTCAAGAGTGACGCCGCGTCTCCGTGACCGGTGAATCGGTCAGAGATGCAGATGGCGACCATAGTTCTACAGTCAACATCTGTTGTTTTCAAGGCCGCATGCGTCGCAGCCGCTGATTAATCGGTGTCAGTCCCTAAATGTTGAACGGTGACGTATACTAGGCCACCGAATTTCTAACTAATTGGTTCTTAATTTATGCGCTGATCGACATTTCCCCCTACCCCCAGTTGCGTTCTGTGTTTTACATAGCACGGTGGTAACTGATCAATAATTTTACGCTGCTGCAGCACCGGAACGCCGGTCAAGATGGACACGACCATGAGCAGAACTGCCTATCTGTGCTTTCCGGAATGACCGGCTTGATCATGGCATTTAGACAGTATGCTGAAGATATAAGTACCTGTTCCTTGGCTCCCATGTTTCCTCGCCTCTCTCAGCAGTTGTCTGTTTCCCAACGATCCTCTCTGGAGCAGGACCGCGCCAAATTGTCATTGCATGTCTTCCGATATCAAAGCTGAATTGGCTCCCATCGATCCAGAGAGGGGGAACTTGGAACCTTTGCCGTTGAGAATATCGGTGGATAATCGGGAGCAGAGGGTAGCTGTTATCGATACTTCCGCCCTCACACAGACAAGGAATGAATCAGAAAAGAAAGAAAAGGAAGGCGCCAAGGAGGCTCCCAAACCCGCTTCTAGGCCTTCACCGAAGCCGAAGAAGAAGTATTCGAAATGGGTATTATTTAATGTATGGTTCAATACGTACAGGTGCGTATGGTAAGCCTAGTCACGGTTATCAGCAGCTCACTGATCTGCAGAAAATTTTTCGTTTTTGTAGTCAGTATCAACCTCATCGGCCTTGGTTTCGCGGCGGGTGGCATCTGGAAGTATGCCAATCGGTATTCTGGTCCCATCCTTACCGCCAACTTGAACGTTGCGATATTAATGCGGAATGAAGTTTTTGGTCGCTTACTGTATCTCATAGTCAACACTTTTTTCGCGAAGGTTAGTCGTTTTCTCTCAACTTTCTGGTGCGTGGAATAACATTTATTGCAGTGGACCCCACTTTGGTTCCGGTTGGGATGCACTTCAGTTCTGCAAGTGAGTATCCTTCTTACTTGTGTCGGTCACTGTGTACTGACGATCAACAGCACTTGGGTGGCATTCACAGTGGATGCGGCATATCTGGCCTCATTTGGCTGCTTTACAAAGTCATCATCAACTTCATCGACACAGGATATTCAACATGATGCCGTGTTGGTCACGGGTACCGTGACACTAGTTCTGGTTGGCCTCACTGCGCTGAGCGCCTTCCCTTGGATTAGAAACAATCACCACAAGTAAGTTGATTATTGTGCACGAAGATAATGATCGATTGACCGTGACAGTGTTTTCGAGCGTCACCATAGATTCATCGGCTGGCTTGGTTTATTCAGCAACTGTGAGTTTTCCGCAAGCGGTGAGTATATTTTTCCTCTAACTCAACCTTTCAGGGAGTTTCGTCATTCTTTTCGACTTGTGGGACAAGGAAGAACGCAGATGGAATCTTAGCGGTGTACACATCATCCGTCAACAAGATTTCTGGTTTACGCTTGGAATGACAGTTTTGTAAGTAATGTTTTGGCTCTGGACAATGACATGGATATGCTGAACATATTTAGCATTGCTCTTCCGTGGTTCTTCGTCCGTGAAGTTCCCATTGACATCGAATTGGTGAGTTGCGTCTAGACCGAACACGCATATCCTTTGATTGCGTTAAAAAAATACCAGCCTTCATCGAAGGTCGCTGTCCTTCGCTTCAGACGTGGGATGCAACAAGGTCTTTTGGGGCGCATTAGCCGTTCGCCAATCTGGGAATATCATGCCTTCGGCATCATATCGTGTGTTGACTTTGCCGATAAGCGATATTATACTGACGTCATCATATCATCAGTGAAGGAACGCATGCCAAGTACCACTATATGATCGCCGGTGTGCAAGGCAAGTCTGTCGACCACGCGAGCGGACTCGGACTAAATAAATGATTTTAGGCGATTTCACGAAAAGCCTCGTGTCAAACCCTCCCAAAACAATTTGGACCCGTGAATTGAAGGTAGCGGTCTTTGCTGGGATTTTACTATCCCGTTGACGACATCTTGTAGTTTGCTGGCGTATCCAATACATCCGCTTTATACAAGAGAGGTATCCGTGTCTGCACAGGAACAGGTATTGGAGCTGGTCTGTCGACGTGCATCCAGTCTCCAAATTGGTTCCTTATCTGGATTGGTACGTAGCATCATTCTAGTGCTCAAAATATCCTGAATGACATGTAAATAGGATCGGACCAAGAAAAGACATTCGGTCCTACGATCAGTGGTCTTATTCGCAAGAACATCGAACCCGAGCGCCTTCTGTTGTGGGACAGTAAGGCACGCGGTGCTCGTCCGGATCTCATGAAAATAATCAAAGAATCCTTCTACTCATTTGGAGCTGAAGGTGAGAGTAAGTATATGGTTTTGACTGTCGCTGACATACAGCACCAGTCGTATTTATCACATCAAACTACGTTGGCAACTTTGAAATGTTGCATGGATGCAAGGAAGCTGGGATTCCTGCATTCGGTACACTATGGGACTTTGTGAGTAGTTGCCTGCGTCTCGAGGTCAGAGTACTAACGATTACAAGTAGTGATTGTCCCGCCCTCGCACTGTCAGTTGTCATCATGTCATCACGTTAGATGCAAGAATATATGTATCCAGATATTGTATTTTCTATACTTAAACATACTGTAAATGGACAAAAAATTTTAATATATCGCTCAGATATTCGGAGTTTGGTACTCTCATTACCTTGCTCGCCTCTTTGGCAGATCAATGCCAGATCGTACACACATGTAAATACACATGTAAATACTGGCTGTAATTACGTCTACGCTGTTTACGACATCAAGCCGCTCCGCGTTGGTAATCATGCCGTCGCTCCGTTTAAACGGCACGTCGCGAGGTCCAATCGTTCCGTCTAGTGTTGCCAACAGCTAGGCTAAAAGCCTAGCCGGCTCAGCCAAGCCGGTCATTAGCCTCGGCTGTTGCCAATGGCTCAGCTGCTTTTTTTCAAAAAATCGCAATATCACTTTGAATAAATCTGAGGAAATTTGAGTAGATAGTATCTGATCACCCCAATAGCCAATGGGTCTTCTGCCAACACTAAGCAATCTGGTGAGCTGGTGACAAGATGTTTGACTGGCTATGAAATCAGCTAAAAAATTAGCCATTTTGTAGCCAATTGAATATCTTGTCACAAGCTCACCAGATTGGCAGAAGACCCATTGGCTATTGTGGTGATATATCTGCTTAAATTTCCTCAGATTTTTATCAATTTTATTTGAAGCAATATTGTGATTTTTTGAAAAAAAGCAGCTTAACACTAGCTGAGGCTATGGCTATTTTTAGCTACAGCCATAGCTGATTAATTTACCATGTTGTTCCACCTGCTTCCTTGCCCTCTCATTGCATCAGTGGCTTCCAATGAGGTCATTTCACCTCCCATCACACATTCCTGTAGCCAGCAGCCTCTAACTTGAGGCTGTTTTGTCACCCAAGTAGTTTTTAAAAGTTCAGCTCTGAAGTTGAAACTGAACTGAACTGGAACTGGAAATAACTGCAAATGACTGAGCCTTCAACTTTGGCTCTCAGTCTGTCCTGCAGTCATTGACTCCAGTCACATTAAATTCTGTAGAAATAAGAGTTGACTATGACTGGCCAGAACTATAGTCAGAGTCAGTCATGGGTCAGAGGTAACTGGTTCAGACTGGTTACAACAGAGGATGACAAAGCTGCACAGCAGGCAGATTGATACATGGTATATGGTCTCACAGAGCAGTTAGTAGCTATGGTATCCAAGGCCAAATAGCAGATGTGTTAAGAATGTTGACTTCTATTTTCTTTTCTTTTTCTTTTCCTTTTATTACATAAGCAGGAGGGTCTGTGCACTGGAGCCATATATGGAAAGGGACATGAGGCAAGTGGTATATAAGTAGGGACTGTAGGACCATACTCCTTAGCCTTAAGATAGTCTCTGTTGCCTACAGAACTACTATAGCTCAATACACTCTCTTCTCCACACTCTTCTCAAACCTTGGGTTATAGTTAAGGCTTCATCTTGACAAGATGACCAGAAATTATAACATGAGGCATGGCATGCATGGCAATCAGTCACACAGATAGATGACATCTAGCAGCAGGCTGTCTAGATCAGCACAATACACAACATAGAAACTACCCTGTGGAGCAAAACATGAGGAGATTAATATAAATAATGTAATGATGAGGAAGCAAGGGCCTCACCATCTCTTGTCTTTGCTCTTTCTTGCTCATGCTCCTTTACCATGCTGAGCTCCACATCATCTGAGAGGTGACAAAGGCTGTACATAGTACAGTGAAGGCTGCTGCCATAAAATGGGCATCATTAGTACTTGGAAAGGCTAAAGCAAATGCTGTGGGACCTACCCCTGCATCATGTAAGCCCTCCACTCACAAGCAGCAGATTTCCATTTCTGGATCTGAGGAGGAAACAGTGGTGGTGAGACCTGTGAAGAAGGTGCTGATGAGTCTACTCCATCATCACACTGACAATGGAGTGAGGGGGTGTGAGTCTGTGAAGGTTGCCTGTCAACTCGTATGGGCAACTGGGCACTAGTGACTGAACTAGCTGGAACTAGTGTTGCCAAGGCTATGCTTAGCTAAGCTATGGCTAAGCTAGGTCACCATAGCCAGTTTTTGGCTATAGCTATGTAGCCGTAGCTGAAAACTGGCTATAAACCAGCTACATAGCCAGCTATAGCCAATTTTTGCTGCACCTCACCACACCCTGCCCTTGTCTGCACCCCCACCCTTGCCTGTGCCCTCTTCCCCACCTGCACCCTCTTGCCACCACCCTTGCCATCACCTGTGCCCTTGCCCTTGCCCTTGCCCTACCCTCATCTGCACCCCTGCCCTTGCCCATGTCCAACTCCCCCACCTGCACCCTCTTGCCCTTGCCCATGCCCTGCTCTCATCTGCACCCTCTCACCCTTGCCCTTGCCCTCACCCCAACCTGTGCCCTCTCACCCTTGCCTCTTTCCCTTGCCCTTGCCCTTGCCTCACCACCCTCTCATCACACCCTTGCCACCCTCTCACTGCCTTCCTTTAATTTTATTTCTTTTAAAATACTTAAGTGTACATAGCTACAATATTAATATATTTTGATGAATGTTTTAAAACATATGAAATGTATTAAGGGTGATGATATATACATTCACATACATTTGGAGGGCATGCACTTTGTAGGAATGTTAATGAATTATTCAAATAATCATATGATTTTCATGGAAAAAATGTCATAAGTAATATATGTTAACATAGATACATTTATATATTTTAAAATAAATAAAATAAGGTGGCAAAGATGTGGTGAGGGTTGTAAGTGAGGAAAGAGTGAGGGTGTGGTGAGGGTGGTGAGGGTGGGAGGGTGTGGGGCACAAAGGGTGGCAAGAGGGCACAGGTGGGCAAGGGCAAGGGTTGGGGAGAGGCCAGGGCAAGGGTGCAGGTGGGGGAGAGGGCAGGGGCAAGGGCAAGGGCAAGGGCAAGGGTGGTGAGGGAGGCCAGAGAAACCAGCTACAGCTGGCTTGTAGCAGCTATTTAAATATAGCTTAGCCAATTATAGCCTTAGCCAATTTTTGGCTATGGCTTGGCTAAAAATTGGCTAGGCTAAGCTGGCTAGCAGCTATTAGCCTAGCTGTTGGCAACACTAGCTGAAACTGTCACCATAGGCAGAGATGGTCAGGGACACCTAGAACATGTGGAATAGTCAGAACTGTGGAGTCAGAGCTGCAATGATTAATGCAGAAGAGGGAGTGAAAGAGAGAGTGTTATTGACATGAAAGAGAGACAAAGGGGGGGGGGGGGCTATTGCATAGTCTGGTATATGATTGACTGATTCAGTGTCTATCTACCACAAACCTGAGGCCTTATATACCAGTCTGTCATATCAAGGGTGTTGTGGACTGATGAGACAAAAATAAACAGGATTGGGTCAGATGGGAAGGTGTATATTTGGAAGCAATGAGGGGAACCACTATCAGACAGGACAACAACACCAACTGTCAAGCATGGAGGGGGGAATAACCTGATGGTTTGGGGATGTATGGGTTGGAATGGGGTGAGGAAGCTGATAGAGGTGCAAGGGAAGATGGATGCAGAGCAGTATTGTGAGATTTTGGAGGAGGGAGTGGAAGAGAGCTTGGAAAGTTTGGAGATGGCTGAGGATGAAAGGAATTTCCAACAGGACAATGACCCAAAACACACTTCCAGAAAGGCAGACAAGTGGTTTTCTGACAACAACATCATTCCCCTGAAGTGGCCTGCCCAATCCCCTGACCTAAATCCCATTGAACACCTGTGGAGGCACCTCAAGACCAAACTCCAACAGTATGACACACCAGCCAAAGGGGTACATGAACTGTGGGGGAGGGTGGCAAAGGAGTGGAATGAAACACCACCAGAGACTTGCCAAAACCTCATAGAAAGCATGCCTAGAAGGATACAGGCAGTTTTGGATGCAAAGCAGGGTCATACAAAGTATTAGATTGTAAAATAATAGAGGGTCAAAAAGCTGCCCTAATGATTGATTATTTTGTTTGATTTATTATGAGATGAGTTTTGATCAGAATCACATGATTGTTAAATGTATAGGCAGGTCACATGTTCTAGTATATCACATGATTTATTCAGAATTGTTGCTTATGTCATTCCTTCCCATCATGCCAATCTTTTCAAAATACAAAATACACAAACATCGGGGCAGTTTTTTTACCCACTGTAATATGACCACTATTATTGATCCTTTTATTTTAAGCATATAATTCCTGTGTCAGAAAGACATCTTTTGAATCCTAATGATTTCAAGCTTTTATCAGCTTGTTTATTTCCAAGCATATGATGCTTGTTTAAGGCCATATAAGGCCTTCTTTAATCTATAGACTTTTCCCTCTTGTCCTTTTGTGACAAAACCTTGTGGCTGTTCCATGTAAATCTCTTCTTTGAGATTTCCATAAAGGAAGGCTGTTTTAACATCCAGTGCCTCAATTTCCCAATCATCAAGGGCAGCTGAAGCCAGAAGTAGTCTCACTGTTTCAAATTGTGCAACAGGAGAAAATGTGTCATTGTAATCTATGCCAAGTATTTGTGAAAATCCTTTAGCAACAAGTCAAGCACATTTTTGACCATCACTTTTGATATTGTAAACCCATCTACACTTCACAGGTTTACAATCTTTTGGACAATCTACTAACTCCCAAACATCTTGTTCAAACAGAGCTTCAATCTCATCCTCCATAGCTTTAATCCATTCCTGGAAAGCTTTAGGATCAGGTTCTTTAAATTTTAACACATCCCTAAATTGAACAGGGATTCCAGATTTAGGTAATACTGCTTTTAAGAGTAGGAAATTAACAAATTTCCTGCCTCCTTCTTTTTGTAATTTTTTAAGCAGCATTTCAATATCTGAAATTCCTTTATCCTGACTAGTACCAGGATTTGGTTCATCTGATGCTTCTTCAGAAGTACTTTTCTCATCATCAGAGTCCTCAGACTCCTCAAATGGATTTTTATCCAGTTATTTTTCTATTTCTAGAGGGGTTTTCTTTCCATAAGTGTTACCCTCTCTATAAACTGGTTTTCTTTCTCTAGTCAAAGTGGGAAAGGAATAGGTTCAGGTTGCTTTTGCAACTGGCATTCTGTAACCTTTTTGTCTTTATGTGTTCTTTTGATGCCAGGTGGTTGTCTCTGATGTTGTGTCCCATGCCATCTACTGGAATTTTCATCAGACCTGTCTTCACTTGATCCTCAAACATCAGGTATAGCAGGTGCATCCTGCTTTCCACCTTCATTATTTTCTGGCTCTGTATCATCATTGTCATGAGGCAAATTCTGCTCTTTGTCTTGTGTAAGATCATGATCATATGATGGTTTATATGGTTTGGGATCATCATCATCACTATTGAGATGATTGTTGTTTTGGGAATTGGAGTCAGATTCATGTCCATTTTGATCCCATTGATCAATGCCTGGTGGACTTTCAAATAGTCTATCTTGGTTGTAATTTTCACTTTTTCATGGAAATACAGATTCATTAAATAGTGCTTTAACACCAATGAATATAGAGTTATCTTTCTTCATAAATTTATAAGCCTTGGATCCTATGTCATAACTGATGAAGGTCATTGGTTCAGATCTTGGTGACAGCTTATCTTTACAAATTTCTTTAGGTATAAAAACCCAAGCTAGACAACCAAACACTTTGAAGTAATGGACATCAGGTTTTTCACCTGCCATATTTTCATAAGGTGTAGTCCAATTTGTCCTTCTTAATGGTGTGCAGTTGTATACATGAATAGCAGTTTCAAAAGCAAATTCCCACCATGATTTTGGAAGATTCTAATCTCATGCTTTCTGCTTTTTCAAGTATTGTATCATTAAATCATTCAGCATGACCATTTTGTTGGTGTATGTGAGGTGCACTTTGCTCTCTAAATATTCCCTTTTGAGCAAGAAAGTTGCTAAATTCATGCAACTTGAATTCCCCCCCTTGATCTGATCTGAAACATTTAACTTTACTGCTATGTTAGTTTTCCATGAGTTCTACATAACTCTTGAAAGCAGTAAATGTTTTTGATTTAGATCAAAGAAGTGCCATATAAGCATAAGAAGAGTAATCATCTAGTATCATAAGACACCATCTTTTTCAATGATGAGACTCTATTGGCAATTCTAATAAGTCCACATGGATCAATTCAAGTGGCTTAGCAGCATGCTTGGTTGATGTAGGGTAAGATTTGTTATGCATTTTTCCTTTTGCACATCCTGGACAAATTGTATCTGATGACAGTATAAGTAATTTGCCATCAAACCCTTTTGTATGGTCAAAGACATGTTTTAATACATTCTTTGATGGATGTCCCATTCTTTGGTGCCAAGTGTTATAATTCACTATATGAACCAAAGCTTGGCCATTTTAACATTGGAATGGACTATTTGAGTCAATATCCAATGAACAGGATCCCCTGTGTGTCTAGGGTATGCCATTATAAATGGTCATCCAGTTTTTAGCAAAAATATAGTACTATCTTTATCTGATTTTTCATGTAAGCCTTGTAGCTTTAGTTGTCCAGATGATATACATCTGACACTAGCTGCAGGCATATAGCAAACTTTTTCAAGTTTTATGACATGTTTATGCTTATTAGATGTTTCCACTTGCTACTTGAGAACATTTATCAGCTGTAAATACAGGCTGTGAAACTCCAAATGGATAATATTCAGAGAAATCTTTGATCTCAGGCATAATATGTATAGATGCTCCTGAGTCAATCATCCATGGAGTCCCTTTAGACTCAAAGTTTTTACATTTATCACAATTGCACACTTTTATCTTACTACTCATTTTTGTGATAGAGGCAACTAAAGCAATATATTTATTGCTATCTACAGTAGTACAAATACTACTATCTAATGAGTTACCTTTAGAATCAAGATGCCTCATAATTGGGCTCATCTTGATAGTCCTCATGATATTCCCCTCAAATATCTTCATCTGCATCATAATAGTCTCCTCCTAAAGAGACTGTATCTGAGGCAGCATCTATACCCATATCCACTCTATTCCCCAGTACCCTGAAATGATTTTCCACAATTGGATCAACCAACCATTTCCTTTTCAATGTTATCTGCAACTGAATATCCTTGATCCTTCAGTTTTTGCAGATTGGCAGATAATGGTGCCATTCTTTCAATCAGGTAAAGCAGGATCAATCCTGTCCACCAAATGAGCAAATCTAGGTATATTTGCTTTTTGCTTGTGGCTTAGTCCACTTGACCCAGCAACAGGAGCATTTTTCTGCTGCTGTTCCATCAAGAATGCCTGCTTCTTTTCTTATTTTCATAGTTGAACTGGTTTCATTCCTGATTGGAATTGAAATGAGTTGGTCTAGGACCAAAGTTTAGTGTTTTATGGGAAGAGGATGAACTGACTTTTGTCCATTTCCCCTTATTCTGATTGTTAGAATTATAATTCTGATTTTTAGAGCCAGAATTATTGTAATTCTGGTTGCTAGGACCAGAATTTTGTTGTTGTTGATTCCAATTAGGCCTGTTAGGACCTCTAGGAAGCTTAACACAAGCAGTGTGAACTACCCACCCAGAAGATGTTCTATGCCTTTGTGATTCTTCCTCTGTCTTTGGAAGAATATCAGCAAGTTTTAAGTCACTTGCTTTTGTTGTTAAAAGTACACTGGATGAGACATTGTCCCAACCAGGTGGTAAGGATGCTAACACCACCATTACTAGCATATTGTCTGGAAAAGTGAAGCCATTGACTGATAGTTGATTTGTAGTTGTCAATAACTCATTGACTGACTCAGTCAATTTATGTCAAGAGGTCATCTTAACACAACTCAAGGTTGGAGTTGTAGAGAGAGAGAGAGAGAAGTAGTTGTATAGAGCACAGAGTAGCTGTGTAGGTGACACAGACTATCTTAAGGCTAAGGTATATGGCTCTGAAAGCCCTACTTATATACTACTAGCCTCATGTATTCCTCATGCCCTTTCCATATACATTCACTTATGTAACTAAAGAAACAGAAAAGAAAAGAAAAGAAAATAGAAATCATATGTTCTTAACATAACCCTTTCTTTAGGGGTTCAGTTCCACAGAATCCTCATTTGTCTTGATTTGCAATTTTTTGGTCCCTTTTCCACTTTTTCCAATTTCATTCCAGTTTTTCTAAATGCTCTCTTTTGAATTTTCCATCTTCCCAACCAAATAAAGTCTTTGGTGTTTGTGGCTGTGTGAAGTTTTGATATTGTGTGAACTTCAAGTTGTTCATCTTCACTCTTTGAGGTGCACTAGGATGGAATTCATCGATACACCAGTTGGCATTGTGACAATTTGTCACCAGTTCCCATGTGGAATCTTCTACTGGGTAATTCTTCCATTTTACTAAGTATTCCAACTGTCCTTTTCCTTTTTTACTAATTTGACTGTCCAGTATTTTTTCCACTTTGTAATCACCAGTCTTTTCCTCCTTCTGTTGGCTGTCTTTGCAGTTGGATTTGTGGTGTTTTTGTTGTGGAAATGTAGGTTCTCAATATGGTTTTAACAAAACTTCATTAAACACATTGTAAACTTTCCAGCTCGCAGGAATTAGGAGTCAATAGGAGGATGCCCCTACTTTTTTGATAATTTTATAGGGTCCCACAAATTGTTCTCCGAGTTTCTTTGTTGGTTGAACTGATGGGAGGTTTTCAGCATTTAGGTACACTTGATCTCCTTTTTTGTATTTGATAGGCTCTCTCTTCTTTCTATCATATTGAGCCTTCATGGAGTCTTGTGCCTTCTTGAGTGACACCTGTGCCTTTTCCCATATTTCTTTTTGTTCTTCCACAAATTGTCCTACTGCTTCTACTCATGGTTGAGAAGGTTGATCTACTGTTCCTTTGTTTGGATTATACCCATAATTCATCATAAAAGGTGAATATCCCATTGCTGAGTGTTGTTTGTCATTGTAGCAGAATTGTGTTACTGCTAACCAATCACTCCAATTATCCTGTTTTTTGTTTACAAACATGGATAATAATATTTCAACTTCTTGATTTGCCCTTTCTGATTGTCTGTCCATTTGCAGATGAAAAGCAGTAGATGGGTTTCCTTTTATTCCCATTAATTCGAAAATTTTTTTCACAAACTTTGAAACAAATTGAGGTCCTCTATCACTTATCACTTTCTTTGGAATTCCATGTTCTCTGAACACATGATCTCTAAATAATATGGCTACTCCTTTGGACATCAAAGTAGTGTTGGTGGGTATAAAGTACACCTTCTTTGTGAATTTGTTGATGACTATTAGAATTGCATTATACCCTTTTGATTCTGGTAAGGGTCCTATTATGTCTAATGCAATATCTTCCCATGGTTGTTTTGGTATAGCATGAGGTATTAAGGGAGCTGCTCATTTTTGACTATCTGGTTTAACTGTTTGACAAGTCCTACATCCCTTTATGTATTTTTCAATATCCTCCCTCATGTTTGGCCACCAATAATCTTGTTAAGAACACAAGAGCGTAGTTTCTTTTTCTTTTCTTTTCTTTTCTTTTCTTAGGTAAGCAGCCGTATATGGGAAGGGACATGAGGCTAGAGGTATATAAGTAGAGCTCTCGGAGCCATAGTCCTTAGCCTTACGATAGTTTGTGTTGCCTACACAACTACTAGGGACTCTATACATCTCTCTCTTCTCCAACCTTCGGTTGTGATTAAGGCAGCGTCTTAACATAATCGTAAGGCTCTACAACCGACCGTTGGCATCGTAACACGACGCAGCAATACCCTTGCTCGTCGTTGCACGTGTTAACGTTTCATCTCATTCTCGTCAAAGCCCTACACTAGGGTTAGACATCGCTATCTCTCTCACTACCATCGCACTCGTTGAGAGCGTTGGTACATCTTTCTTCTCATCAAGAAACTGTTGTCTTCGGCATTGCATCTGCACGTCGAACTCTCTTAATAGCCCCTCCAATGAGGTCTCCCTCAAACGGGCTAGTCGACACAGTTCTCTCGGACGGGAGTCATTGCGCGCCGGTGGTAGTTGCAGGCAGGCACACCCGGGCACTTGACACCGCGAGAATCGGAAAAGCTCAGGAACGAGCAAAAACAATCTAGATTTGAGTGTATCAAGGCGGAGATTTAAATCTTGGGATACCCTCTGTACTAGCTGTGCGAATTAAGCTGCGCACAGATAACTAGGCACAAGGACACCCGAGTGAATTGCCGGGCACTCTATCTAGGTCGACTCGTTTCCTCTCTCAGTCAGCGTCAGTATCTCCTCATCTGAGGACGTCATTGGATTTCGCGGAACAGCCGCACGAAAGGATCTATTGTCCGTGGAGGGCCGGAAATAGATTGAAGAAGTTTTTTTAGGTTTCACAAAGCCAGGTCCCGATGGATCTGACTTTCAAATACGTTTTGCCCCATGCGGGGATGACATTGGAGGAGATCGCCTCCACGTTTGAGATCGGATGGGCACGCGGACGTGCCATCACAAAGAAAGTTGTCGCCGTGGCCGTGGAAATGAAAAAGGCCACCATCACCACCATCACCGCGCCCATCAGGCGTGTGCAACACGATGCGCACATCAAAACATACTGGCGCATGGTCAAGGAGCGGTGGCAACAAGAGCGGCGAACACGTATTGAGGCGTGGAAGATTGAGCAAGCTTCCATCAGGGAGCAGGAGGAGGCCTGGAAGGCCTTGCAGCATGAGAAGGCGGAAAAGATCCGCCGACAACGCCAAATCGAGCGCGAAATGCGCGAGGAGGACGCGGCGTTCGAGGCATTATTCAAATGCCTCCAGACATTCGGTACCGGCACACCGGTACGAGAGGCGCTCCTCGGAGCACAGAGCAACCTCGTGTTGCTACAACAGTTTGGTGGCGGCCCGGATTTACCGTTATTAAGACACCGGGGTCTTGTCTTGTCCGCAGAGGAGCGGAATCGAATCAAACATGCGGAGAATGGCAACATCAGGGCCACTGCATACACCCGATTCCATCGGGAACAAGCTCAAACAGAAAGGAGGTCGGCAATCCGATACGACCCTTACCTCACCACAAAGCCAAAGAGGAAGGCTCGTGCCCCCACTCCCGATGATCCAATGCAAGGGATCTGGGAGATGTTGGATCTCAGGCTCAACATGAGCCTTAACTTGTTTTTGAAAAACGTCGGGGAAAGCCGCAATCGAGTGCGGACATGGCAAAAGGCGGCGACAGGGCGCGCCAAGTTACCGGGTCCAATCGGGATGCCGGTTATGGGAAACCAGCCGTATAGGAAGAACGGCTATTGCTACATGGTGCTCTTCAAAGAAGAGTACTACAATGAATACGTCTGGCCTGCATGGCCCACTGTGAAGGAAGTTCTGGACTGGGAACCCGAGCTGCGAAACGAGAAGTACCGCTTCGCGCTTCAAGACAACGTCAGGAACGACATGTTCCACGTTGTCGAGAATGCCGCTATTTGCCGTGGGGAAGAGGTGTATACATGGAAACACCTCGAACAGCTTCGGAACTCGGACCCAGAACTTTGGGAACACATCCGGTTGGGAGGAAAAGGCCGCAACAAGAAGGGTGCTCATCCCGGGACGGTCTCTAGTAGGCACTGTACTCAGTGCAACGGACAAGTAATAGTAAAAAAGACAGGATGTCTAGGGGTTCCTACTTGGTTTTGCGTCGACTGCAACCGAGTAGAAAAATTTTGTAATTGTAACGATGATAGGGAAGAATGCAATCCCGTTCAAGCTTATGCGTATGAATCGGATTATGAGGACGATATCGAGGAACTCGACTTACAAGAAGCCGATGAGGAAACGAAAGTCCAGTTGATATATTGGCCAAGGGCTCAACCCTCCCTTGCTTCTTTCATGCCACCACTTCCTAAAGAAGAAGTTAGGGCACCTGTTGTCACAAAGCCCATGCCTAAGGTCACTGCGTGGAAACCAGTTGAAAGTTCGAAACCGGCTGCAGGAATAGTCATCCAGGAACCTGTTAAAAAGGTTATCCCAGTTCCGACTGAACACGATCACGGCTATTGTTGGTTAGCCATGATCAAAACGGAACATAGGTCCTGGATATGGAAGGAACTCCCGAAAAAACCCTACTGCTGATCAGTTAAGACGAGTTTGCAACATGTTTCCAGAAGCATTATGAAAGGATGGAATGTACACTATGGAAATGTTTATTGATGAACAAATCCACATCAAAGACGTGTCCATTCCGCATGCGCAGGGACAAAAATTTACCAAACTTTGGTCAGCAGCAGGAATTAGAAATTTCTTAGCCGATCTAAGACTCCATAAGGAAGAACACCTAAAAGTAGGAAGCGACATAATCCTCATTCCAAGGACATATGCTCAAGTCGCAAAGGTGGGAACCAAAGGAAAAGGAGTTAAGAAATCTGAACAGCCACAATACTACTGGTTTCACGGACTAGGAACTCGAGCAGAAGATTGGGTGGAGGACATTAATGGTATTGAACTAACTCAAAGAATAAACATTCCACGATGGAATCGACTAGTTCAAGAATACCGAAAAGTTTCCCTACCTCCCCCAGGACATGGCAACCACACTCCAAGTGATAATGGGTGGTGCTATTTATCACTCTTCAAGCGACAGTATTGGAACTGTTATGCATGGCCGGAGAACCCTTCTTGGCACACTATTGCCCAATACGAACCTGACATGAGAAACACGGTCTTAGGATACAAGATCAACATGAACTCTAAGAATTGCCGATACCACGTCACGCACAAGAAAGACGAAGACAACGCATTACCAAAAGCGGCGGATATCTTAGAATATTACGGAGGAGATGACTCCATAACAAGACATTTCTCAGTCGGTTTCGAAATTACTCAAGCAGTGGTACAAGGATGCATTGGTCTCATCACGGTAGGAATAACAATATTCGCGCACAAATATTTGGCAACTTGGGGAGCAGCCACACCAGCTCAAACAAACGAAAGAATCGCCCAAGGAACCAATCTGGCTCAAGCAATACAAGCCATCGATGCAGCGATACACCCTCCACGAGAACCACATCCCACAATCCGAATGGACATGCCGGATTACTATGAAGGAGACCCAAAAGAAATAGCAGCCTGGTTAAGACAAATGGCCTCTTATTTCGCCATAGTTGGGGTCTCTAACAACAACGTCATGATCCAGATGACACTACAAAGGGTTCGAAAAGGTCAAGGAAACCGAGCGGGAAATTGGGCAGCGGCAAAGACAGCAGAAATCGAAGCAGCAGGGATGGAGGTACAAAGAAGAGAAGAAATGATAGGTGCAGACGGAACTCCAGTGCCACAATATAATCGGCAACAATGGAATGAGGGAGTAAGGACTGCAGACGGACAAGGATGGATAGTCACACCCATCACCCATAAATTCCCATTCATAAACTTTAACGACATGGCAGAAAAAATGAAAGAATATTTCCTGACTACCAAAACAAGGGATCAGGCATGTCGAACTATTCAATCAATGAAACAGGGAAGTCTGAAAGCAGAGGACTACGTAGTCAATTTCCGAAGCGTAGCCTCCCTCACTCAATACAACGAGATTGCACTGGTTACACAATTCCGCGCAGGGTTACACCCACCACTCGGAAGGAGACTTGTCGAACTACAAGTTTTCAATGGACAAAGAATGGCGGATGGGTCACAAGATGGCGACTTACAATGCTGGTTTGATAGAGCAATACAGGTAGAAAGGAGCTGGAGGGACGCACAACAGATTTACCCCCAAAGCCGCCCAACAACGACAAACCGACCACAACAAAGTCGCCCGATTCAAAATACAAATGCAACGGCTTCCACATCAGCGGGAGGACGCACTCCTATTACATGTTTCAACTGTGGAAAACCAGGACATACCGCAAATGTATGCAGAGCCCCGAAGAAAGATCCAAACGCCATGGATGTCGATAGACAAAGACGAGTGGTAGAATGTTATAACTGTGGTAGGAAAGGCCACATTGCATGAGATTGTCGGGCACCAAAAAAGGACAAGGGAAAACAAGTCGTTAGGACTTGGTCGACTGTAAAGGAGTTCGCGGAGGAAATGACGGATGAAGAGAAAAAAGAGATGGCGGGAGCATTGGGTTTTCAGAACGACTCATGAGGAAGCATTCCCCCTCACGAGTCACGGACACTGTACAGTACGAGAATTCATGTATAAATATACCAGAACTATTATATGAATTTCGTTCTATGCAAAATTGTTTGAGGAATGCCCCTATAAGTGCAACAAAGCCAAAGTTTAAAACATGGTCCACCCCATGGGTAGTAAGACGAATCTGGGAACAACCTATGGAAATAGCTGTAAGAGATCTTCGATCTTGGGTGAAGAAGGATCGAATAGAAGAAATAAGTGAACAGCTAATCAAGGACTTGAATAAAATGACGGAAACAAATGCACTATGGTATTTAAACCATCTGAAACACAAGCCAAGATTTGTACAAACCACAGGAAAACATCAGATGGATGTAGATGTGATAACAGCAACTGTAGACTCAGTTGAACGATTTAAAATCAAAGCCCTGATTGATTCAGGATGTACTGGTTCATGTGTAAACAAGGAATGGGTGGAACGACATCGATTGAATACCAGAAAATTACCAAGACCAATACCCGTATTCAATGCAGATGGAACCAACAATATAGCGGGACAGCTAGAAGAAATGATTGAATTAAAAGTACAAATAGGCGATCATTTCGAATCTCTGGAATTTGGAATTTCAGCCCTGGGAAAAACAGATATGTTCTTAGGACACGATTGGTTGAAATACCACAATCCCGAGATAGACTGGAGAAATCAAAAAATACGATTTTCTCGATGTCTGGGCACTTGTTGGAAAAGTTCTGAAAGCTTAGAACCAGAAGATGAAATGGACAGGGTCCAGTGGGAACAAGGAGAAAGACTGCTAGCAGTCTACATAGGACCAGAAGAATTAAAAACGAGGGCATACCAATCAAAAGCCACGGAAATAGCATCGGCAAATGTTAAAAAGAGAAATATTGAGGACATAGTCCCAGAGCATTACTTGGGACATCGAAAAGTCTTTGAGAAAACAACATTTGATGAACTACCACCAAGGCGACCTTGGGATCATGCCATCGAGTTAGTTCCAGGATCAAAACCATTAGATTGCAAAATCTATCCATTAAACAGAGACGAGCAACAGGCGTTAGAAGATTTCTTAAAAGAAAACTTAGACACAGGAAGAATAAAACCAAGCAAGTCACCCATGGCTTCACCATTCTTCTTTGTCAAGAAAAAAGATGGATCACTACGCCCAGTACAGGATTATCGAAAACTCAATGAAATGACCATAAAGAATCGATATCCATTACCTTTAATCTCTGAGCTAATAGATAAACTCAGCCATGCAAATATATTCTCAAAAATGGACATAAGATGGGGATATAATAACATTCGTATTAAGGAGGGAGATGAATGGAAAGCAGCATTTCGAACGAACAGAGGACTATTTGAACCATTAGTCATGTTCTTTGGATTAACAAACTCACCTGCCACCTTCCAAACCATGATGAATGATTTGTTCCGGGAGGAACTCACTGAAGGATGGGTAGTAATCTATATGGACGATATTCTAGTGTTCTCAGAAAACAAGAAACAACATGTTGAACATGTAAATCGGATATTGGCAAAATTGGAACAGAACAAATTGTCATTAAAACCAGAAAAATGTTACTTCGATAAAGAGGAAATTGAGTTTTTAGGAGTAATCATTACCAAAGACTCGATAAAGATGGATCCAGCCAAAGTAAAAGCAATTAAAGAATGGCCGGAACCAAAGTGTAAACGAGAAGTACAGCAATTTCTGGGATTTGTAAATTTCTATCGACGATTTGTAAAAGGATTTGCCAAAGAAGCAAAACCGTTAACAGAGTTGACAGGAAAGAAGGAATGGGAATGGGGAAAGCCGCAGAGCGAAGCTATGATTAAATTAAAAGAAAGGATAGCGGAAGAAGCGGTCTTAGCGATACCAAATGAGAATGGACAATTTCGAATTGAAACAGATGCATCGGACTTCGCTATGGGTTCAATTCTTTCTCAACAACAAGAGGGAATTTGGAGACCTGTGGCATTCATTTCAAAAGCCCTAAATGCAGCAGAACGGAACTACGAAATTTATGATAAAGAAATGCTAGCAATAATGCATTCTTTATATGAATGGTCACAATACTTAAAAGGAGCAAAAGAGACAATAGAGATTTTGACAGATCATCAAAACCTCACATATTTCAGGAAACCACAGAACCTGAATAGGAGACAAGCTCGATGGGTGATAGACCTTCAAGAATATAATTTCATCATAAAACACCGATCTGGGAAGTCCAATTCAAAAGCGGATTTGTTATCACGGAGGGCCGATTATGAGAAAGGAGAGAAGGATAATGAAGATGTACTCTTATTAAAAGAAGAACTATTTGTACGACTAGATAATTGGACAGGAGAGTGGGTCACGTTGATCAATGGAATAAAAAAGACCAATCAAAGACAATGGGATACACAAGTACGAAAAGGAGTCGAAAGTAATGAGGAAGGGTTTGAGTTCGATAAAGGGACGAACCAAGTAACCTGGAAAGGAAGGATATATGTTCCAGCCGTAATGAAATTGAGAGAAGAAGCAATATCGTTACATCACAGATGGGGACATCCAGGAATAGCAAAAACCCTAGAACTTATTACCAGAGATTATTGGTGGCCAAACATGAGAGAAGATATAGAAAAATACATTAAAGGATGCCAAACTTGTCAAACAGTGAAACCAGACAGACAAAAAAGAGCAGCACCTTTAATTCCTCATGCAATACCAAAACAACCGTGGGAAGACATCGCATTAGATATCATTGGTCCCTTACCAGAATCGAAAGGATACAATGCAATCTTAACGGTTATTGATAAATTCACCAAAAAGGCGTACTTCATCCCCACCAACACCACTCTCACATCAAAAGGAGTAGCAATATTATTTAGAGATCACGTATTCAGGGAACACGGAATTCCGAAGAAAGTAATAAGCGATAGAGGACCACAATTTGTTTCAAGATTTATGAAAGAATTCTTTGAGTTAATGGGAATCAAAGGAAATCCCTCCACTGCATTCCATCCCCAAACTGATGGACAATCCGAAAGAGCAAATCAAGAAGTTGAAATACTATTATCCACGTTCGTAAATGAAAAACAAAATAACTGGAGTGATTGGCTAGCAGTAACCCAATTCTGCTATAATGATAGACAACACTCAGCAATGGGATATTCGCCTTTTATGATGAATTACGGATACAATCCAAATAAAGAAACAGTGGATCAACCATCTAAACCCAGGGTAGAAGCCGTAGGACAGTTCATGGAAGAACAAAAAGAAGTATGGGAAAAGGCACAGAAATCACTTAAAAAGGCACAAGACTCCATGAAGGCTCAATATGACAAAAAGAAGCGAGAGTCTATTGAATACAAAAAAGGAGATCTAGTGTATCTTAATGCCGAAAACATCCCATCCGTTCGACCAACAAAGAAACTAGGAGAACGATTTATTGGACCCTACAAAGTCATCGAAAAAGTAGGAGTATCATCATATCGACTCTTAATTCCTGCGAGCTGGAAAGTGTATAATGTCTTTAATGAGACACTTTTAAAACCGTATAAAGAACCCACTTTTCCACAACAAAAACGCCGCGAATCCGACCGCAAAAATAAACAAGAGAAGGAGGACGAGACCGGCGATTATGAAGTGGAAAAAATACTAGACAGTCGCATCAACAAACGAGGAAAAGGACGGTTGGAATATTTAGTAAAATGGAAAAATTACCCGGTAGAAGATTCCACATGGGAACTGGCGACAAATTGTCACAATGCCAACCGGAGTATCAACGAATTCCACCACCTCCATCCAAGTGCTCCTCGAAGAATAAGGATGAGCGACTTAACGTTCACACGGTATCAAAATTATACACAGCCACAAATACCCAAAACCCTGTTTGGATGGGAAGATGGAAAATTCGAGAAGGAATACTTAGAAAAGCTGGAACGAAATTGGAAAAAGTGGAAAGGAGACCGAAGAATCGCTGAGAAGGACAAACGAGGATTCCGTGGAACTGAATCCCTAAAGAGAGGGTTATGTTAAGAACACAAGAGCGTAGTTTCTTTTTCTTTTCTTTTCTTTTCTTTTCTTAGGTAAGCAGCTGTATATGGGAAGGGACATGAGGCTAGAGGTATATAAGTAGAGCTCTCGGAGCCATAGTCCTTAGCCTTACGATAGTTTGTGTTGCCTACACAACTACTAGGGACTCTATACATCTCTCTCTTCTCCAACCTTCGGTTGTGATTAAGGCAGCATCTTAACAAATCTTGAGTGATAAGTTTCAAGGTTTTTGCTATTCCTGGATGTCCCCATCTGTGATGTAGAGATATTGCTTCCTCTCCTAATTTCATCACTGCTGGGACATATATTCTTCCTTTCCAGGTTACTTGATTGGCTTCCTTATTGAACTCATACCCATCCTCATTACTTTCCACTCCTTTTCATACTTGTGTGTCCCATTGTCTTTTATTGGCCTTCTTGATTCTGTTGACCAATGTTACCCATTCCCCCATCCAGTCATCTAATCATACAAACATTTCTTCTTTTAATAAAAGTACATCCTCATTATCTTTAAGTCCTTTATCATAATCCAATCTTCTTGACAATAAGTCCACTTTTGAGTTGGATTTTCCTGATCAGTGTTTTATTACAAAATTATATTTTTCAAGGTCTATAACCCATTGAGCTTGTCTCCTGTTCAGGTTTTGTGGTTTCCTGAAGTATGTAAGATTCTGATGATCTGTTAGAATCTCTATTGTTTCCTTTGCTCCTTTTAGGTACTGTGACCATTCATATAAAGAGTGCATTATTGCTAGCATCTCTTTATCATAAATTTCATAATTTCATTCTGCTGCATTCAGGGCTTTTGAAATAAATGCTACTGGTCTCCAAACTCCATCTTGTTGTTGTGATAGAATTGATCCCATAGCAAAATCTGATGCATCTGTTTCTATCCAAAATTGTCCATTCTCATTTGGTATTGCCAGCACTGCTTCCTCTGCTATTCTCTCTTTTAACTTAATCATAGCTTTGCTCTGCAATTTTCCCCATTCCCATTCTTTCTTTCCTGTTAACTCAGTTAACAGTTTTGCTTCCTTGGCAAACCCTCTTACAAATCATCTATAGAAATTGACAAAACCCAGAAATTGTTGTACTTCTTGTTTACACTTTGGTTCCAGCCATTCCTTGATTGCTTTAACTTTGGCTGGATCCATCTTTATTGAGTCTTTGGTAATAATTACTCCTAAAAACTCAATTTCTTCTTTATCAAAGTAACATTTTTCTGGTTTTAATGACAACTTGTTTTGTTCTAATTTTGCCAGTATTCAATTAACATGTTCTACATGTTGTTTCTTATTGTTTGAAAATACTAAGATGTCATCCATATAGATTACTATCCATCCTTCAGTGAGTTCCTCCTGGAACAAATCATTCATCATGGTTTGAAAAGTAGCAGGTGAATTTGTTAGTCCAAAGAGCATGACTAATGGTTCAAATAGTCCTCTGTTTGTTCAGAATGCTGCCTTCCATTCATCTCCTTCTTTGATATGAATGTTATTATATCCCTATCTAATGTCCATTTTGGAGAATATATTTGCATGGCTGAGTTTGTCAATTAATTCAGAGATTAGAGGTAATGGATATCGATTTTTTATTGTCATTTCATTAAGTTTTTGATAATCCTGTACTGGGTGTAAAGATCCATCTTTTTTCTTTACAAAGAAGAATGGTGAAGCCATGGGTGGTTTGCTTGGCTTAATTCTTCCTGTATCCAAGTTTTCTTTTAAGAAATCCTCCAATGCCTTTTGTTCATCTCTGTTTAATGGGTATATGTATATTTTACAATCTAATGGTTTTGATCCTGGAATTAATTCAATTGCATGATCCCATGGCCTTCTTGGTGGCATTTCATCAAATGTTGTTTTCTCAAAGACTTTTTGATGTCCTAAATAATGTTCCAGGACTATGTCTTCAACTTTTCGTTTCTTAACATTTGCTGAGGCTATTTCAGTGGCCTTTGACTGGTATGCTCTTGTTTTTAATTCTTCTGGTCCTATGTAGACTGCTAGCAGCCTTTCTCCCTCTTCCCAATGGACTCTGTCCATTTCTTCTTCTGGTTCCAAACTTCCTGATCCTTTCCAACATGTGCCAGGACAACGGGAAAATTGTATTTTCTGATTTCTCCAATCAATTTCAGGATTGTGATATTTCAGCCAATCATGACCTAGGAACATGTCTGTTTTTCCTAAGGCTGAAATTCCAAATTCAAGAGATTCATAATGATCACCCACTTGTACTTTTAGTTCAATCATCTCTTCCAATTGTCCTGTTATGTTCCATGTTCCATCTGCATTAAATACTGGAATTGGTCTTGGTAACTTCCTTGTATTTAATTGATGTCGTTCCACCCATTCCTTGTTTACACAAGATCCTGTACATCCTGAATCTATCAGGGCCTTGATCTCAAATTGCTCAACTGAATCTACAGTTGCTGTTATTACATCTACATCCATCTGATTTCTTCCCATTGTTCACACAAATCTTGGTTTATGTTTCAGATGGTTTAAATACCATAGTGCATCTGATTCCGACATTTTATTCAAATCTTTTACCAGCTGTTCACTTATTTCTTCCATTCAATCTTTCTTTACCCAAGATCAAAGGTCCCTTACAGCTATTTCCATGGATTGATCCCAAATCCTTCTCATTATCCATGGTGTAGACCAAGTTTTGAATTTTAGTTTTGTCATGCTTATGGGTGCATTCCTCAAACAATTTTGCATAGAATGACATTCATATAATAGTTCTGGTACTTTTACATGTGAATCATCATACTGTACATTGTCCATGACTCATGAGGGGGAATGCATCCTCATGAGTCATTCTGAAAACTCAATGCTCCCACCATTTCTCTCTTTTCCTCTTCAGTCATCTCCTCCGCAAACTCTTTTACTGTTGACCAGGTCCTAATGACCTGTTTCCCTTTGTCCTTCTTTGGTGCTCAGCAATCTCTTGCAAAGTGGCCCTTCTTGCCACAATTGTAACATTCCACCACTCTTTTCTGTCAGTTGACATCCATAGCATTTGGATCTTTCTTCAGGGCTCTACATACATTTGCTGTGTGTCCCTGCTTTCCACAGTTAAAACATGTAATAGGAGTCTGTCCTCCTGTCAATGTGGATGCAGTTGCATTTGTATTTTGAGCTGGGCAATTCTGTTGAGGTCAATTTGTAATTGGGCAACTTTGAGGGTATAGTTGTTGTGCATCCCTCCAGCTTCTTTCCACTTGTATTGCCCTGTCAAACCAACATTGCAAATCCCCTTCTTGTGATCTGTCCACTACTCTTCCTCCATTGAGGACCTGTAATTCAACCAGTCATCTCCCAAGTGGTGGATGTAATCCTGCCTGGAACTGTGTTACCAGTGCTATCTCATTGTATTCTGTGAGGGATGCTATGCTTCGGAAATTAACTATGTAGTCTTCCGCCTTTAATGTCCCTTGTTTCATATTTTGAATGGTCTGACAAGCCTGATCTCTTGTTTCTGTTGTCAAGAAATACTCTTTCATCTTGACCATCATGTCGTCAAAAGTAGTAAAGGGAAATTTATGTACTATTGGTGTTAGAGTCCATGTATTTCCATCAGCATTTCTTATCCCCTCATTCCATTGATGTTGAGTATAGTTTGGTACTGGTGTCCCATCTGCAGTGATTGCTGTGACCCTTCTGTGGACTTCCATTCCTGCCACTTCTATTTCAGCCATCTTGGCTGCTGCCCAATTCCCTGCTCAATTTCCTTGACCTTTCTGTACTCTTTGTAGGACCATTTGGATCATGACGTCATTACTCATTACTCCTACTATTGCAAAGTATGAAGACATTTGCCTGAGCCAAGCAGCTATTTCTTTTGGGTCTCCTTCATAATAATCAGGCATGTCCATGCATATAGTAGGATGAGGTTCTCTAGGTGGGTGTATTGCTGCATCAATGGCCTGTATTGCTTGGGCCAGATTGGTTCCTTGAGTGATGTGAGTGTTTCTTTGTGCCTCTGATTCTCCTCCCCAGGTTGTCATGTATTCATGTGCGAATACAGTTATTCCTACTGTTATGAGTCCAATGCATCCTTGTACTACTGCTGGTGTAATCTCAAAACCCAACTGAGAAATGTCTTGTGACAGAGTCATCCCCTCCATAGTACTCCAAAATGTCAGCTGCCTTTGGTAAGGCATTGTCTTTGTCCTTTTTGTGCATGACATGATACCAACATGTTTTGGAATTCATTTTTACTTTGAATCATAAGATAGTGTTCCTCATGTCCAGTTCGTATTGGGCAATAGTGTGCCATGAAGGGTTTTTGGGCCAAGTGTAACAGTTCCAGTATGGCCTTTTGAAGAGTGCCAAGTAGCACCAGCCATTGTCATTGGGAGTGTGGTTGCCATGACCAGGAGGAGGTAAAATGACTTTTCAGTATTCTTGGACTAAGTGATTCCATCGTGGAATGTGGATTTTTTGCATTAGTTCAATTCCATTGATATCCTCAACCCAATCTTCAACTCATCCTCCTAGGCCATGGAACCAGTATGCTTGTAGTTGTTCAGATCTAGTAACTCCAGTTCTTCGAGCTCCAGTTCAGGCAACTTGAGCATAAGTTCTTGGTATCAGAACTATGTCACTTCCTACTCATAAATGCTCCTCTTTGTGGAGTTGTAGATCCACTAGGAAATTCCTTATTCCCACTGCTGACCAGAGTTTGGTAAATTTTTGTCCCTGTGCATGTTGTATGGTTACATCTTTGATATGGATTTGTTTGTCAATGAACATCTCCATTGTGTACATGCCATCTTTTCTTAGCACTTCTGGGAACATATTACAAACTCATCATAATTGGTCTGCTGTCAGGTTTTTTGGAAGTTCCTTCCAGATCCAAGACCTATGTTCCATTCTGACCATTGCTAGCCAACAGTAGCCATGATCATGCTCTGTTGGGATTGGAACAACCTTCTTTTCTGGCTCCTGGATTACTATTCCTACAACTGGTTTTTTGACTTCAACTGGTTTCCACACAATGACCTTGGGCATGGGCACAACTTTGACTGGTGTTTTTACTTCCTTTCTTTCTTCAGGAAGTTTCGGCATAAAAGCAGCAAGGGATGGTTGAGCCCTTGGCCAGTATGTCAACTGGACTTTCATGTCTTCATCAACTTCTTGCAAGTCAAGCTCCTCAATATCATCTTCATAATCAGACTCATAAGCATAGGCTTGAACCTGACTGCATTCCTCCCTATCATCATTACAATTACAACTTTTTTGACTTGGTTGCAATCTGTGCAGAACTGAGTCAGCGTTCCAAATGTCCCCATCTTTTTAACTACTACTGGTCCATTGCACTGAGTACAGTGCCTACTAGAGACTGTTGTGGCAAGGGGACCCTTCTTACTTCTTCCTTTCCCTCCAAAATGAATATGTTCCCAGTGACTGGGATCCGAATTTCTCAACTGTTCAAGGTGTTTCCATGTATACACCTCTTTGCCATGGTGGATTGCAGCATTCTTGACAACATGGAACTTGTTGTACTTGACATTGTCTTGGAGTGTGAAGCAGTAATTTTCATTTCACAACTCAGGTTCCCAATCAAGAATTTCCTTAACAGTAGGCCATGCTGGCCAGACATATTTGTTGTAGTATTCCTCCTTGAAGAGGACCATGTAGCAGTAGCCATTCTTTCTGTATGGCTGATTTCCCATAACCAGCATCCCAATTGGACCCAGTAACTTAGAGCGGCCCATCACCAACTTCCTCCAGTTGCACACCTTGTTGTGGCTTTTTCTGACATCTTTCAAAAACAGATCAAGTCCCATGTTGAGACTCAAATCCAGCATCTCCCATATCCTGTTAGTGGGATCACTGGGCATGGGTGCATGCACCTTCCTTGTTGGCTTTGTGGTGAGGTAAGGGCTGTACTGGACTGCTGACCTTCATTCTATCTGTTCCTGTTCCCAGTGCATCTGGGCATAAGCAGTGGCCCTGATATTGCCATTTTCTGCATGCTTAATTCTGTTCCACTCCTCCACAGACAAGACAAGACCCCAGTGTCTCAACAATGGAATATCCAGCCCTCTGCCAAATTGCTGCAACAGCAGCAGGTTGTCATTAATGCCAAGAAGCACCTCTCACACTGGCATATTGGTTCCAAATGTCTGGAGACATTTGAGCAGCACCTTGAAAGCTGCATCTTGCTCAAGCATCTCCTGCTCAACCTGTTTCTGCTTGCAGAGCTTCTCTGCCCTCTCATGCTGCAAGGCCATCCAGGCCTCCTCCTGTTCCTTGATTGAGATCTGCTAGATCTTCCATGCCTCAATGCATAGACACCACTCCCATTGACAATGCTCCTTGATCATATGCCAAAAAGCTTTGACATGAGCATCTTGTTGAACATGCCTGATTGGCATGTGGATGACGGCCTTCTTAATTTCTGTGGCCACAGTGACTACTTTCTTTGTTACAGCACATCCTCATGCCCAACCAATCTCAAACATGGAGGCAATCTTTTCCAATGACATCCCCACATGGGGCAAGACATATTTGAAAGTCAGATCCATTGCTAGATCTGGCTTTATGAAACCTGTAAAAATCTTTGACCTATTTCTGGCCCTCCACAGACAATAGATCTCTTTGTGCAGCAGTTCCACGAAAATCCAATGATGTCCTCAGATGAGGAGATGGTAATGTTGCCCAAGAAGAAACAAGATGCAACCTAGAGAGAGTGCCTGGCAATTCACTTGGGTGTCCTTGTGCCTAGTTATCTACACACAGCTTAATTTGTGTAGCTAGTACAGAGGGTATCCCAAGATTTTAATCTCTGCCTTGATACACTCAATCTAGATTGTCTTCACCTGTTCCTTGGGTTCTTCTGATTCACTCAGTGTGACCTGCCCAGGTGTGCCTGCCTGCAACAACCACTGGCATGCAATCACTCTCTTCTGAGAGAACTGTGTTGACTAGCCTGCTTGAGGGAGACCTCATTCAAGGGGCTATTAAGAGAGTCTGACATGCGGATGCAATGCCAGAGACAACGAGTCTTGATGAGAGGATAGATGCACCAACAACCTCAACAAGGATGATGGTGGTGAGAGAGATAAATGATCTAAACCCTAACATAGGATTTAGACGAAGTGAGAAAGATACATTGACCATGTGTGATGATGAGCAAAGACATTGCAGCATTGTGTAATAATGTCCAATGGTGAGTGTAAGAGCCTTAAGATTATGTCAAGAGGTTGTCTTAACACAACTCAAGGTTGGAGTTGTAGAGAGAGAGAAGTAGTTGTATAGAGCACAGAGTAGCTGTGTAGGCAACACAGACTATCTTAAGGCTAAGGTATATGGCTCTGAAAGCCCTACTTATATACTACTAGCCTCATGTATCCCTCATGCCCTTTCCATATATGTTCACTTATGTAACTAAAGAAACAGAAAAGAAAAGAAAAGAAAATAGAAATTGTATGTTCCTAACAATTTATTGATGTTGATTTTTCAATGTATTGCTTTAGAAAAGTCAAAAAAATGCCAGCTGCTCCTGGCTTTCCAAAAGCTTCCTTTGATGCATCAAAGGTGGCATCTGACCAAGGTTTGATCAGGTGTCTTAAAGACATTGAGATTTTCATGGTCATCAATCCCAATGCTTTGTTGTCATTATTGCAATAATTATCCCAAGCTTCTCTCTTTTCTTTGATTTTTTTAAGCTTGGCAGCAGTGGTGCTTTCTGTTAGGAGTGGAATCCTGTTAGGGACGACCTAAACACAACCTCAAGACTTATGAGAAGGGATGGCTTGTTCAGCCAAAGACAAGACAGACAAAACAAGTCAAGACAAGACAAGCTTTGTTGCTCAAGTAGAAGTGTCTGGGACACAAACTATCTAGAGTCTTAGGGACTCGCTACCTAAGACTACAACCCTTATAAACCTCTCTCCTGGTCTTTGCACAGTCAGCGCACAGCTAAAGTCCCTCACAATAGAGATGATGCGCAGCAGCCAAGTCTGTGCCCATATGACCATCTTTGGAGCTATCCTCCCACACTGTCCTTCCCCATACAGCCATGCTATTGTCTTGCGTCTCGGCCGACTCTCACATACGCCGGTACCTAGTCGTCGGTACTCCTCGGCGTTCCCATGCCGCTCATGTATCCTATCATGGCATAGGCCCATCATCAGGCTGCTGTTCCTATTGGCACTCGGTATGTCCATAACTGATGCTGACCTAACCACCTTCCATATAAGGGTTGCAGTCCTAATGTAGTCTGTCCCTGCGACCAAGGTATCGTCTGAGTCCTGTATCTAAATGTTTGAGTGAAGATAAAAAGATAAAAAGAAAAGAAAAATAGATTCCGACTCCCCAAGACTGTATCTGCATATTTGTCATTAGTGTCGTTACTGTGAAAATTGAATGGGACAAGGTATGCTCATAACAAATCCTAGCAGCACTTTTTATTTTTCATTCTAGTGGTCAGGGACCACTGTGGGAGGACATGGGACAGTCAGAGACTGTCATAGGAGACTAGGGAAACACTTTGCATGCATCAAGGCATGGGAGTGTTCAGTGGACGATGAGACAATGGCCATACAAGGAGCCATCAGTATACCAGGAAGGAGGGAGACATGTTAGGACTGTGCCTAAACAACCCCTAAAGATCTCACGAGTGTGGCTTGTTAGGCCAAAGACAATACTGTTGCTCAGGAGTAGTTGTAGGTACAACAAACTACCTAGAGTCTTAAGGACTCTATACTCTAGACTACAGCCCTTATATACCCCAAGGCTGATCCATGTGCAGCTAAAGTCCCTCAACACAAGGACAATGTGCAGCAACCACCAACTGCCCATCTAACCATTCCTAACCTGCTTCTCTCCCACAATGACCATGCTGTACAGTCAGCACCTCAGCTGTTCCCATGTCGCCCCTCAAGGCTGTGACCTCTATCACAGTCTAGGCCCATCATTGGGCCATTGTTCCTTGGCACTTGGTCTATGTCCATAGCTGGTGCTTAACTCACCACCTTCCATATATGGGCTGCAGTCCTAACATAGGCAACTCCTTCATCATGTAGTGTTGTCCAAGCCTTGTTCTGTATTGTTTGAGTCCAGATAAAAAGATAAAAATGAAAAGAAAATCCTCCAGTCCTCTATCCACCCTGTCCTTCATAAATGTCATCAACATTGTTATTGCCATCTGAGTTTCTGCTTGTAACAAGACACCCCTATCATTACAGGTGCATTACATCAGCATCACAAGTCTCAGCAGGGATATGGCATGGCATAGCCACAGGACCGGACAGGGCCGAGAGCACATAGGCATAGGAGGCTGAAGTCTTTAAGGACACAGCCACAGAAGCCCCTATGTGGGATTAGCTCAGCACTTGCCAATCCAGGACTTGAGGGAGGATTAGTCAGGAGGCATAGCCACAGGAATGGCATATGGACAAAGACATGGCAGGACCAGAACTATGGATCACTTAACCATATAGAGAGTGTGTGGCAACAGTGACTCAAGGCAACAGGTCTAGGAGAGGTCCAGATGAAGTCCAGATGAAGGCACAGCCCAGACGAACCCAGGACAATGGTAGAGGGTCATTAGACCAATAGCAGAAGTACTGCATGACAAACAATAGAGAAGTGCTCACACTTGGTGCTCACAGCATATGCTGGGAAGACAGCAGGAGCTTGGAGATCTTGCTGATGAGCATAGTCTATGGGTAATGGTGGAATGGTAACCAAGCACAGCGATGCACATGTTGGGTGCAAGGTCCATAGCTGAGCCAAGGATGAGCAATGCCCTGAACCCCCACACTTGATGTTGAACTGCTCTGCCATGCCTGACACTGCACCCACTGCCACCTATAGCCATGACTCCATGATAAACAGATGGCCCATGCCAACATGTGGACCTCCAAAGCTATCTGCATCAGCACAAACTACCCAGTCTGCCATATCCACTAGATGCATGACATTTGTCACCACACTCCGCACCTGCCACAGACAGGCATCACCCATAACACCCATACCCACAGCTCCCAACATCAGAGTGGATAACTTGAAACCTGTGACATGTCCACACCAGGCACTAAGGCACCTGAAACCAATCTAACAGCAGGAACTGAAGCTAGAGCATCAGTAGCACTAAATCCATGATCAGTCAAGGGTGATTGGAGCTAGCCTAGGAGTGCATTCAGCAAGTACTAGTCATAGGTTGGGCACTATCCTGGAAAAAGGCATAAAGTGAACCACATCAGCAGGACTAGACCAGCAACAGAAAGGTTGCCAGCACTACTGGATTTGGTCACTGTCACATAGGAGTTCTGTGAAAGGTCACCCATCATTCATACCATACCCAAAAAATGTATATAAGGTCTCATAGCACACTGTATAAAGGGAGGTAGAAACCCCCACACTGTATAGCACTTGATTCTCTTTCTTTGTCTTCTTATTGTTTTTCTTGTGTTCTCATTGTGTCATGTCCCTGCATTTAACCCCTGTGCCTTGCACTCTCCCCTGTCACCCCATACATCCCCACCACAGGTCCATCAACAAACCATCTCACCCTGCTGATAGGTACCCTGGGATGCTGCCTAGTGTAAAATGTGCCAACAAACCCAACCCTACAAACTGGTAGAAGGAAGTGCAAAGCACCACCTTAGTGCTGGATGAGTAATATGAGGGAGCACAATGGCAAACAAGAGTGTGTCTGAGGGTGAGCAAGGGTGTGAGTCCTGGAAAAGTCCCAGCAGTCTCATAGGAAATAGCTGATTAAAATGGGGGCAGTAATGGTTTTAATTTGAAACTTTTGATAATTGTCTCATCAAATAGGTTTGGAACCTCAAATGCTATCAAACCAAACTTGGGTACGCAGAAGCCACTGAATTTGCAGTATAACTAGATATCACAGGGAAAAACTCAATAAATGTCGCAGGAGAACACTGACAAAATGGAGAACACTGGTCTGAACTGAGTGAGATCAACAAAGGGGGATCTTCTGATTCTAGTAACCTACTGCTATATATATGTAATTCAAAATGTCAAGGCATGGACAACAAATTCTTCTGTATAGAAACAGAAAAGCCCATGAGGCAAGGGCACTGCCCCACCTAATCCAACAGGCAACATGAAAAATAATGCTCCACATATTTCAAATAAGAGATGAATCTGGAAATAAATCACCAATGTCTATACATGGCATCTTCAGGCTTCAGTTGGATGTGTATATAGTCTAGGGGACTTGATCAATGTTTTAAGATCATGACAAAAGGAGAGCACTGGGTGCTACAGAGAACAGCATTGTTATCACTTGTCTTCAAGAGAGACCAATCTTGTTTGAGGGGTCATTTTCATGCATGAGAAGGTCCTGGCTGGAGATCCTGCACATCAGAGTGGTGTTCAAGTTCTGCAGGGAGGGAAATGGCATGCCAAGTTGTTGTACAAGGGAGAATGTGATGGGCTGGAACTAGAAATGGATATAAGTGCCCTCAACAGTCAAGTAAGGCATAGTGGCTGATGTCATGTCCAATAATGAGGTAGGGTCCTCCTTCATCAATTTGTACATCCCATCTGTCAGCAGACTTCAATAGATACTTTCCAAGCCAACTGTCCAACACTGACTTCTGTTCCTGAGGCAGAGGGTCTAACTGGTTCAAGACACTCATGCAATGTTAAAAGGGGTCCTCCCATGGGAATCCTCATCTGATTGAAGCAGGCTACTGATAATCCACTAGTTGTTGCATAGGAATAATTAATTTCTGAGAGGGAGGTTGGATTGAAGGCATGTGAGGCCTCGAGTACCATCAATAATGTTGTGTTCATGCATGATTCTACATGATCATCCATGTAAACAGAAGCTGGGGGATACTCGAGGACTAAATCTTCTTCATCATCAATGAGCTCTGGAACTGGTGATGACAATCTATCTGTTAATGATTGCAACTCAGTTTCTCTCATGTAATGATGAACTCTGTTGACAGGCATTATGTCATAGTGCAGACAAAGGTGGGTTACTTGAATCCAAGCTGGTCACTGCTCTTTATAGCTCTGTCAGTGCCATAGTGAATCATGCCTAAACAATTATCTTTGTGCTGGCAATATTCCACTGTGAACCTTGGATACCCACTCTTGAATTTACTCCTGATCATCCTATTCAATCTTGTGCCTCAGACCCAGACTGTGGGTTACTCAATTTAAATGCAATTTCAAATGGCCACTTTGAGGCTACCTGATGTCTCATGAGTGCTCACATTGAGCTTGAAGTATTGGTATTGCACACTTTCAATGAAACTGAGAGCTTGAACTGCCTCATTTAATATTGCACTTCTTGAAATGGTCCCAGATTTTGCTTGAGATCCAGTCCAGCCAGGTAGCACATTCATCACCATGCTGTCCAACAAACCTGCTTCCACCTTTCCAGTCCCACACCAGTGTTTCTGCTTGCAGAATTTATCACACTACATCAGACCAACTCCCTATACATCAGACTAATGTCTGCAGCCCTCGGACCTGGTAGTTTCCACCTCAGAGTAGTCAGGAAGTTCGATAACAACCTCACCCCTTCTTTTCCTTCTACTGTCAGTGCAACAGTAGAGTAGGTTCATCATTGCAGAGGGGGCACTTGGGACTTGCACACTGGAGATTGTCCATAGGACTCAGCAGCTCTACACTGGAGCATAGCAGGCTTAGGGGTATAGGACACAGATGTGGACACTCAGTAGAAAGGACAAAGACTCAGTAGCCATGAGAAGGCATGAGTACAGAATAGGCCAGGTGGCATATGACCACACATATAGGCATATGAGTGCTGATAGGCATCGAGGTCTGGAGCAGTCTAGGGAAGTCCACAAAGATCCAGGCTTGGCTAAAGGTAGCCATTTAAGGATAGAGTCATCACAGGAAGATCGCACTCACATGCACAGGACAATAGGGATGGGCACTGGGGCATGGCAGGAGTGTTAGTGGTCTGAGGGAGGTACCAGGGGGGATTCCCTGGTGGTATATGAGTCAGACAGTAGTGTCTTGAGTCTTTAAGACTCAAGATGGTTTTCCTTACACCAGTTTTCCTTACAACCATGTAGGAGCCACTTGTAGTAGGCTAATACAGCCTGAGTTTCATCTCTACTCCCCACTCTCCTCTGTGAGGCTGTTGGTTGTGTGTATGGGTGAGCTCATAACACTTTCTGCACTCTCAGCAGCTTTTCCAGCCTCAGTGAGTGTTTGACTCTGGCTCCAAGAATATGTTGCCAAAGTCCTTTATATTGTAGAGCAGCTTTGATAGCTGCTGACCACTCATTCCAATTGTTGCTACCAGTGAGCATGGGAATTTCAGACATGTCATCATCTCCACCAATGATTATATCAACATTCTCACCCCTGGCAAGATTGTCAATTTCCATCCAGCCTGTCTGGGCTTTCTTGTTGATGACAATATGATGGTAGATTGATCACCATTGATTTTGTGAATATGGAAATTCACTTTTCTCCTAATTGACTTGCTATAGGAAGCCAATTCTTTAATGTTGATATATTGTGGCCAAGTGTATTCAGCCAATGCCCTAGTTTTAATTGTGGCCAGGTAGCAGTAGCCAAGTTCTGTCCAGACTGGCTCCTCCAGAGTATGAACTTGTGGGTGAAGTGTACTATCACTACCCTTGAGTTGAATTATCATGAACTTGCCCTTTTTGAGTTCTACATTTTTCTGAGCATTAATCAAGGCAGAGTATTCACTGCCATTTAATTCATAGTGAGAATTATCTGACTCAAAAATGTCCTCATCAAGCAAGTATTGCTTGTGAGTTTTGGGCAGTTGTCTTTGTCTATCAGCTAAATTCCTTTTAGCTCTGGTAGCCTGCTGGTGCAATTTTTTAGCCCTTTTCTTTAGGTTTTTCTCCCTAGCTTTCTCTAGGTCTATATCTTTAACAGTTTCTTGGATACTTATGATAAGATCCTCAATCCATTTTTTATCCTCCATTTCATGTCAGATCACATCCTGCATTGCTGCAACATATTTCAGGGCTGCAGCAGTTCTATTCTCTTCTAACATAGAATCACTATTACTTTTAACTTTATTGGGTGTTATTTTTACTTTCCCAATTTTTGACCACTCCTTAGCTTGATCTCAGACTCCATCTGTAGACCTGTTATTTCCTTTTTGAGTGGGTGGTACCTCCACCGGTTCCTCCATCCAGTTCTCTGCTTTCCCACCAAGGTTGTTAAACCAGATTTTGATTTCTGCAGTGGTAGGCCAGTTTAGCTGGTTTTTTGGACAAGGACAGAAAGTAGCTCCTGCCTTTGTATTAGCAGGAAGACCTGCTTCTGCCACATCAGTGTAAGACACTGATTTCCCTTTTCCTTTATTGGTTGCTGGAACCAATTTCATCTTGCCAGTGGCAATTTCAAAAACTTTCTTCCCATAATCTGCCTCTTGGAGGCAACCTGCATGGAATTTTTATATATCAATTGTCCATGAGCTTGGTTTCACCTGCCAGCCTAGCAGTTTCTTGTTCCAGCACCTTGCAGTGCTCTTCATTTGCTTTTTGTGCATCAGCAATCCACTTGCAATGGTTCTCCAAGTCCATCTGGACCTCTTGGTACCAGGGAGATTTTTTGGACAAAGTCCCAATGGGAGCAGTGGGACCCTTACTGGTAGATTGCAAGGAGTTGGTAAAGATATTGCCAATAAATCCAGCATTGGCAAGTTTTTGGCAAAGGATTGGGTTAATGATTGCAGGAGTGGTGGTTTTGGAACCCTTGGTTCCAGTGGTGCTATATTTAGAGCTGGATGAGCCAGCAGAGGCAGAAGTGTAAGAGTTGGTGTTGGAGAAGGAAGACATTTCTGATAAAAGTTGGTTTGGTTGGGGTTGGATTGGTTTGTTCTTTTAAAGAAGGAGTAAGTGATAATCTAACCAGACCATTCACTGCTCAAGACAACAGGTGGACATCAATAAATTTGATCTTATTATCCCTAGATGAATTCCAGGGCTTGCATAAACATGGTAGCTTGCTTTTGTCATAATGCACTATTAAATTCATCACCAGAAGGGGATCCAGCCCTTCAGGAGTGCTTGGGGGGCTCCATCAAGTTCCCCACAGCAATATAAATATCCTCCACTATTTATATAGAGAGTAATAAACTATTATTATGACACTAAGGAGCATCCTATTGCAGATGGGATGCTAATCAGTGCCCATTGCTGGTCTGCATGTACCAGGGAACAAGGTCCCATGCAGCACAACCCTTATACAGAATTTATTACTAATTTTTAATGGAGAATTTTTAATGCCAATGAAAACAGCTGACATAAGCACTTAATTATTCATGGCCAATAGGGGGGTGCAAAACCTTTCCAGATCTAAGCAATTAAGCCCAGACCCTTTATCTGCCATGGGGCAGCCCTAAACCTGAGTGATTTGAACAGTTCACCAGACCAAGCAGTTTAGTGATCTGCCAATCAAGATTACATTTTTATTATTAACTCAGATATTGCAGAACTGAGGACTAGTAAAGTGTGTCACACTAGTGATTGTTGTCACACCATCCAAGGCAGTTGCTCAAATCCCAAGCATAGAGGCTTGTTAGGATGAGCAATGGTCATGACCAAAGAGTAGCACATTAATTTCATGATTGGATAACTATACTACTATAGAAAACAGTACTATGGGCATATGTATTACTTCCCTTGTTTACCTTTGTTATGACAAAAGGGTGCTGACACATGTAAATGCTTGAGCACAAGGTTTTCATCTATGCAGGGCCCATAACCTGTTGAAATGAGCAATGGCAGTGCAGAGTGAGGCTTAGTAAGTGAGGGGCACTTACAGAGTACTGTTTAGAAGGCTTAGGAGCAATGGCTCAACTATGCAATAGAACAGGAGATTGATTTCAGCAGTGCTTAAGGCCCTGCTTTTATACAGTTACAGGAATCATATGTAACTACCAGTAATCTACCTATATCTAGTAATGCACAGCTCCTAGCTGCACATTGCACCTACTGCTGCACATGGTGTCATATTGCTGCACTTTGTACAGCAATCTGTCAATAATGGTATATAAAACTCATTTCATGAAGCATGTATCACATGATACTGTTCCTGGGATGAAACTCCATAATATCTGTCAAACTCTATAAGAATGCCAACAGTATCCAAATATCAGATTATATTTGTGATTTGGTAAGCATTCATTAATAATGATCTATTATATTCAAGCTATGAGTTTGATACTCAAAGTTGAGTCTCCATATCATTATTAATTCAACACCCTCTGCAGGTTTGCTTGCTGACATCAATGCATTTGGTGTCATCCCCTTGATATGAGTCACATTCATTGAGGTCTGACTTTACAGTCACTCACATCCAGTATCATTTTAATTTGAACCATTGCACTGGACTCTGCCCCATGTTGGTCTATATCTTTTGTCAGTACTTGCATCCACAATACACATTTCTATGATTAAAAAAAAAGAGGAAGATCATAGATTGAGTCTATTAGACATATAGACCGAGTGGCATTTGTATCTAAGGAATCATTCCCACTCATAGTACTAGCTAGTTGAGCAAGATTTTGAGCTGACGAAGTCGGAATTTCCAAGTCTCATAGCGTGTATCAACCCTTTTTATATTTATTGCCGGGTAAACCAGGGTACAAAATCCGCTACACTTGGGTAATAGTTTGTCGGACAAGGTATTGATTCCACTCTAAGATTTGTCCTTGCTGGCCCATCCAGGGCCATTTTTTATCGGGGTAA
This sequence comes from Amanita molliuscula, assembly GCA_023014405.1. Classification (NCBI taxonomy): domain Eukaryota; kingdom Fungi; phylum Basidiomycota; class Agaricomycetes; order Agaricales; family Amanitaceae; genus Amanita; species Amanita molliuscula. The sequence continues at coordinate 1,016,118 of JAEBUP010000001.1, forward strand.
ATTGTTGTGTTTGGTATAAGTGTTATTCCCCTCCGTGCTAGTTCTATCATGATCTTGGAAATATTACGACAGTCCTTGCAGAAAAGGAATGTGAAGAAGATGACAAAATTTTCATGGCACTTACATCAATGCCACAATGCTGCCTTCCCTCGAATTCAGGTAATCCCAGAGCCTTGAGCTGAGCGGGAATGTTCAGGGAGCGGCGTATGCCTTTGTGTGTCTAACAATGTCGGCTCATCAACTTTTGATTTACAGGGAAGCCAAAGCAGGGGGGGGTATGTAACTTTGGTTTACTCAAAAATCTGCACTAGGCTACTTACACGGTGGGGCGCGACTCTGGACCTATGGTCCAGCCAATTTGAAACTGTCGTGCGAACGTCGAGGATATCTCCTCGCAGCCAGTCGGGAATGCTAATCTGTTTGGAAAACAGACAAGGTGAATTTATGCCAGATGATCCAGATGGAGTTCGATCAACCTTGGAGATGAAGCACTGTTTGACTATAAAATCGCGAATATCAAAAGGGCCGTCGCTACACCAACAGTAACGAACGAGGCGCTGTCCTGTTTTGGGATCCATCAATCCATTCTCAACTAGAAACTGGTGACAAAGTGAAAGAACTTGAGGAAACAGCGGGGCACCGTCAACTTGGTCCTAAAGCAGAGTAGAGGTAGGTATCTGCACGTCGTCGCAAATGGCACGACTCACTTGTGTTATACCGGTCAACTCGCTGCAGAATTGACTTAATAGAGGACGCCAAGATGGTCTTACGAAGCTACGAAACTCAGCAGCGATCTCCAGCTTGCCTGCACGATTATCGGTCGATCTACCCTTCCAGCGCAAGAGACAGATGGGGAATTCCTGCCGACAAGTCCCATATATATGAGCGATATGTGAGCAGAGCAAGTGATGGCTCACAATGATCTCGTTTGGATAGTTAAGGTCTGCTCCTTGCTGGCAAGTAGCTTCTACGTCGAGGACCAGGAAGACATCAACGGGCTGGAGTGAACGTGGCAAAGCCGCCGGTGTCGTATCTGTGCTGTGCTTTTTAGATTGTCGAGATCGACGACCAGCGCGGGTATTTTTCCTTGGTGATTGTTGCTCGACGCGCGCATGGTCCTCTGGAATGGGCCTCCGATACCAAAAGTAGAGAGCGAGTGCAAATATGAATGCGAGGAGGAAAGAGCTGAACATGCAGGGTTCGGCGAATGTGACTGCATGGTCACGCTGCATCCAGGATCATGCAAGGAGGAGACGATTTGGAAGAGGATTTCATAATTGACCATGATCTTGTTGCGCTGTCGGAAGGGGAAGAATATGAGGTCAATTTGTCCGACAAGGACTCTCCAAGTTCCCCTCATTCAGATCCACCACCTGTTGACAAGAAACGTCGAAGAAGGGAGAAGGAAAAAGAACGCAAGGCCAAGGTCTCATTTTTCTCACTTTTTGTTTTTTTTGGTTTTTTCAAAACTGATATTCCTATCCAGAGGCGAAGACTCGCGGAAAGCAGCGAATCTTGCCAAGCGTCTGTTGCAGATCAATCTCCCGGCAACCTCTCCAAATACTTATCCTCATTGCAAGCAGAATCTGCCTCAAAATTGTCATCATTGGAACTCGAAGATAGGCTAATACCCGGTTCGTTCCTTTTCCAGATTTGCTTCCCACCTGACAGTCCGACCAGATTCTTCTATAGTAGACACACAAGTATGGACAGGTCCGAGGACGCTAGATAACCTTGCAGACTTTATCGTGAAAGGTCTGTGTAACCTGGCTGCTGATAAATCACATCTCAAACAAAGGCGTCAAGTCTTGCCAACGTTGCTCATCCAACTTGGCAAGAAGCCCAAAAATCATGGGTCTCCCGCATTGTTGGTTATAACTGGTGCAGCGCTACGTGTAGCAGATGTCACGCGGACTCTGAAGGACAAGAGACTAAGAGGTCAAGCGGGCGGGGAGGTGGCGAAATTGTTTGCAAAGCACTTCAAACTGGCCGAACACGTTGCGTACCTCAAGCGGACAAAGATTGGAGTTGCAGTTGGAACTCCAGGAAGGATCGGCAAACTGCTGTGTGAGACAGGTTTGTTGTGTTCATACACAGGTGCGCTGTTGCATCGCGCTGATGAAAACTGGATTGCAGATGCGCTGTCTGTGTCTGCACTTTCGCACATCATGCTTGACGTGACGCATAGGGACACCAAGAAACGTGACCTTTTTGACATTCCGGAGACACGGGACGAAGTCTTTCAGTCAGTGCTGGCAGCGCCTCAAGTGTTGCGAGGCATCAAAGAAGGCAAGATTAGAGTAGTTTTGTTCTAGGTAACAGTGAATGCGTGGGCTTAGAAGCCTTTTGGATTGACTCTGAGAGTGAGCTGTTTGGGATGATTGGCGAGGGTGAAGAAGGGGGAGCGTGGAGAGAACGCACTCTTGTCCACTTTGGGACCTTGTGGATGCCCTTGCGGTAGCCGCGCGCATGGGGTGAAAACACGGTGTACTTGTCCTTTGGGGGCATTTCGTGCTCCTTGGGCAGCCGGAGGGCACTGTGCTTGGGGCGGGTGAGCACGCGGGCAGAGGAGAGGAAGAGGGACGGACAAGGGCGGAGCAGGAGACGCCGCTTGCACGGACTGCGTCGACGACGGCGTCGACCTGCCTGAGCCTTGCGCGGTGGTTTGCCTTGCGCGTGCGCGAGAGCCTCCAAGGGACCTTCCACAGCAGCCCGCCCATGCGCACAGCCGACGCCCGAAAGCCAAACATCGCGTGGGAACTCTGCGTCTCCCACCATGGCCGTCGACCTGCCGCCGCCAGCCAGAGACCTCGTCACCGCCCTCCGGTTCTCCACGGGCCTCATTCTGCCGCCCCCGGAAATCAAGTGTCAGTCTTCTCTTCTCTCCCTTGCCACCACTCACCCCCTCTCCAGCCGTCATCGACAGAACTGCCCTCTTCGTCGCCCGCTCCGCCAACCCGCCTCAGTTTGAAGACAAAATCCGCGAGGGCCAGCGTTCCGACCCCAAGTTCTCCTTCCTCAATCCCGTCGACCCTTACCATGCCTACTATCGACACAGACTCGACCGCATTGCTCAAGGAGATACTGGCGACGAGACGCCGCAAAAGGACAGCAAGCCAGATGGAGAGCCGGTGCCCACCGAGCCTGTAGACGTCGGTATCGAACCTCCTCAGACACACTTTGTCCTGAGTTTACCCAACATTAGTGCGATTGATTTGTAAGTCTCTTCATCTGAACGAACTGTCTGCTGTGGCACGCTAACATTTATGCAGGGATATCATGAAACTAACTGCCCTCTTTACGGCTCGACGCGGTCGTAATTTCTTGGCAACGCTATCGGCCAGAGAGGGACGGAACTACCAGTTTGATTTTCTCCGCCCGACGCATTCCCTCTTTCCGTACTTCAATCGGTTGGTAGAACAATATACGAAAATTCTGCACCCTGACGAGGAGATGTTGGAACAGTTGAGGGATCGGACCAAAGAGGGTGCTCGTTGGAAAACACTCGAGATTGCAAAACGATACGCCAAGTGGGAGAGAAATAAGCGGGAAAGGGATCAAAAGCGACGTGATGACGAAGAAGCCGAGCGAAGTAAGCCAATTCGATTTATCCAGTGACATGGCAGGACTGACATGACGCTTTCATCTAGTTGCATTCGCCGAGATAGATTGGCATGATTATGCTATTGTTCAGACTATTGAATTCACTGCAGCAGATGCCAATGCCGAGTTACCCGCCCCCATGAGCGTGCAGGAGGTTGAAAACATGACTCTTGCGCAGAAGAGAATGGCTGCAATGATCATGGAAAACACAGTTGAGGAAGTAGAAGCTCACAGAGCAAGGCAGGCCGCGGCAGAAGCAGAGGCTGCAGCTGCCGTAGGAAGCGCTGGTCCTGCCCCCGGCTCAAACGCTCAAGATGACGCAATGATGGAGGAGAGCGATGATGAGGACGAAAATGTACAGGTCGCACGGAAGCAAATTGAGGATGAAGAGCGGTTGAGGGAGATTGCGCGGGCACAAGCAATGCAAGCCAATACATCGGGCCCAATGAAGATCAGAACCGACTATGTACCAAAGCGTGAGTGTTTTTTCATTCCTGCCAGTTTACAGCATAGTGACGGCGGATATAGTAGGTGCAAAGGGCGCAAAGGCGACTTTGACTGCGTGCAGCATTTGTGGGCAGCAGATTCCGGTAGACGAGTTGCAAGAACATATGCGTATCGAATTGCTTGATCCCAAATGGAAGGAACAACGAGATGCTTTGGAAGCCCGGAAGGCTCAGGCATCCGAACTGCAACGTGGGGCGAACGTCGTCACCTCACTTAAAAACTTGGCTCGTACTCGTGTTGATATTTTCGGTGCCGAGGCCGATGAAGAAAGACGCAAGAAAGAGGAAGAGGAAGAGCGTGCAAGACGCCGAGAACGCGAAAAAGTTGTATGGGATGGTCATACCGCATCCAAGGCAAACACTCTCGACAAGTTTTCTACTAATGTCAATTTCGACGAACAGATTGCCGCTATACACCGTGCCAAAGGTCTTGGACCGTATGTCTCTTGTTTGGAATACCTATTCGGTTCTGACTGACTTTGCCTCATAGACAAGATATCAATGCAATCGGACCAGGAATTGGTCCTGCTGCTGTCCCACCACCCTTGGCGACACTGCCACCTGCGCCTGCATCGCTTCCTCCCCCTCCTCAACCTACAATTGCATCGGGAACATATTCTGCGGCAACAGTTTCGTCTGGCCCCCAACCAGCTTCAGCCTATGCAGCGCAGCCTCCCCCCGTAATGCTACCGCCACTGCATTATCAAGGTCTGGATGCTGCACAGCCGTTTGGTTATCAGCCTCCTGCTACTGGGATGCATCCATTACGCATCGGTAACGGCGGTCCCCAGACCGGTATGGTTAGGTCAGCAGATGAAATGGAGGGCGCTGTAGAAGATATACCACCTGCCAAACGGCAACGAGTTGCAAAATTACCAGGCGGGGCCTATTATCCAGAAGCGGACTGGATCGCCATGCATCCCGTAAGTCTCTTCACATAGGGTGATGTCGGTGGTTTAACGTCGTTCCTTTTTAGCACCCCATATCACTCCAAGTCCAATTGCCCAACGACCCATCGAAGCCTGAATGGAAGTTGGATGGTTCGACAGCTATCATCCCAGACACGCCGACAACCCTATTGGTGTCGACCTTGCGCGACCGCATCCTTCAACATACTGGTAGTGCAATGCCAGTAGGGCGTATCCGGCTTTCGTATATGGGCAAGACATTAACGAACCAATCCTCAATTGCCCTATACAACTTGGAAGACGAAGACATTGTAGTCCTGAGTCTCAGGGATCCCAAGAAAAAGTAATATAGTACAGGTACAACGTTTGTACATGGCTTAATGCACTGCACGGTCATCCTTCAGATCCTGAACGAGCGCAAAATTGTTCCCTGCGTTGTGTGTCTGATCCATCTGCTACTGCAATATCCATAGCACTGCCCGTAGATTGATCAAGGTTAGTTGTTCCTTCTGATACGGACATCGATGGAGGGGATATAGAAATTCCCAACAGTGCAGCAGCGGGAGCGGTGGTGCCGGTTACCGACTGTGTACGACCGTGAAACCCACTGGAGGATGACGCGATTTGAGAGACATCCATCTTTGAATCATGGCCATGGTCGTCCCTACCATCATGCTCATACCCACGACCGTACTGAGGTAATTCTGCGATGCTACGACGGCGCATGACATGTACATCTTCTCTCATGGCCCCTGTCGGCTCTACTGTCTCAAGGGGTACCGTATCTTGTAACCATTGTTCGTCTACTGCGCTCGGCCGAGAAGGACTGGTTATTTCCCGCTGAAAAATGCTTTCCGGCGATGTGAGGTAAGGAGATGTGAGCAGCGACGGTGGAATCGGTGTTTGTGCACGCCGTGTCGAAACTGTCAGAGACGACGACGTCCGTCGGCGGGGCATGCGACTACTGCTACTCATGGTGGCAGAGCAATAAATATGTCTCAGATCGAACCACGGCAACACCACCTGCTGTACATTGCGCATCAGTTTACACTACATGTCCCTCCGTATTCATACAACCCTAAAATGACCGATGAAGCGCATCTATGCCACTCTCCTACATATAATCGCAAATAGCGATACCAGAAGAATGCAGATAGCTGCATCCAACAACATGGGGGGTTTATCCACGCGTCGTCCTAGGCTAGACGGCTGTGCCTCTCGCACCAAGGCATCCTGCTCAGTTGCAGAATGTTCATCAATTTCGATGGTCGCCCCGGCCCTCTCGGATTGCTGGTCGAAAGATGACTGGCCATTTGACAACAGAGCACACATGGCCTTGTCTTCATTCATCGCCGTCGTCAAAGGAGCAGATGGCGAATCCACCTCCGAGGTCCCCACGTCGTCGGTTTGCTGACCTGGATCTGGAAGCAGGGCAAGATTTGATTGTTGGCAATGTGGGCATATCCAATCGCGCGACCTGATGTATCCTGTGATATCCAGCCGTAAAACAAATGATGGTGAACCTACGCGGTCGCTAGTCTCCTTCGTTCTGAGACTGGACATTCAATTGATCCAACGCCCACAGCCGCCTGACCTTTCAGAGGGAAAAAACCTTGTAGGCCAAGGATTGCTGTGATCCACACAAGTCAACAGTCGATTAAATGCTTACAGAGTAATCTCACCTGTGCGAACACCCCATGCGGGCTGCCAAAGTTCCTCGTGATCTGTAAGGGGTAAATTCACGTCCCATATGTGAGCAAGACAACACTTACAATTGGTAAAGCTTATACAAATCTATATCTCGGAGTGTTGGCCATGATATATCATAACCAAGAATTTCATACCTTTGTATTTAATTCAAACCTTCCGTTCGGTGTAAGCATCAGTATGGAAGGAGGTCGAAAAGGGTATTCTGCAGGTAGTAAAATTCTGAAGTGATATAGACCGCCTTCGAACTCGGTGCCGGCCGGTCCACGCAATGTACAATGCCATTCCTGCTCAGTCAGAATATTTCATTATGCAAGTAACATGGGAACATCGACACTTGCGAAAATGTCGCTCTGAAATTTTCGTTAAGCAGATTCTGACACGAAAGTAATATGCACACACCTCAAGAGGGGCAGCAGTGTAATCGGTGCAAGGGTCATTGGCGAGCTCACGAGCCTCTTGCATAATCCGCTTCACGGCTTATAACGTGCAGTCAGCCCTGGCTTGAGATAATATGTGCACCATTACCAGAGTTGTTCTTGTTGAGCGACATACTTGGCTAAAGGGCGGTGTGCAATAGTAAGCCTATGATATGTAGGCAAACAGGTTCAAACAAAGGGCGTGGAGTTGCACGTGATGCGCCGAAAACGACGATGGCAATTCACATCAAGAGGCTCAAGGTCAGACCGCGTAAAAGTAAGCTGTGCTCTTTTCCTCAAACGCGTATCTCACCGTTGCAGATGCTCCAAATAGTATGTGTGGGCAGCAACTTGCTGCAATGCTAGCCTGTTGGGCCGCAACCAGCGACCTGCATTCAAACACCCAGTCTTGTGCAGAAGCGACTGCGGCTCTATTCAACTGCATGAGGACGACAGTTCGTGCAGCTCACTTGTCACGACTTATTCTTACCATCGCATTGATTGTAGCCTATGCCGAAAAAAATCCATAAGCCTGCTATTAATTACCACCTTGGCCGACTTGGGAAGAATATTCAATGACAATTTTGTTCGGATTTATTAATGAAGAGGCATCGGCCAGTTCTCCAACAAGAAAAACATTTTCTTGTTTCAGACGTCCGGGGCTATACAGGTCATGTGTCGTGGCATGCACTGGAACTCGACACAAGAATCAATTTATGTACGATGATAATGTCGCTGCTTTGTCGGTCCACCTCTTGTTTCACTGTCAAAAATGTCACTTTGGAAACACAAAAGGATAATACAACCGTCTCATGGTTTATCTTCACCTCATGGTCCCCACCACAATCAGTCCTCACTTTGCTACCGAGTTTCTCAACCTCGAAAACGTGGATGTTTACCCGCTCAAGGTACTCGACGATACATGAACATTGTACTGAAATAACAATTTTCGCCGAGGACGCGCCATTATGGAGGATGGGTTGGTGGCCAATAATTTTTCCTCAACCCCATCAGTCATTACCTTCGACGTGACATAAAGGGCACCATCATGCATCGAGACATTTCTTAACTCCCTGTGTTGATAGATAACACTATGATATGTGAGTTAATTAATAACTATTGTACTTGGGATGGAGAGAACGCGAGCGGGTGAAATGCCAAAAATGCACTGTCAAGTGCCCAGACTTGTCCAAACTCGAAGCGTATCTTCATCAGCTTCCAACTCATCTACCAAGTTCGATATTCCGCTCTCTATTTCGTTTGACGTTTGACTACGTTGTATCGGAGCATAAATGAGCTCGCTATTTAGCAGTTCACAGAAGGGTAACGTGGTTACGGCCGTCGTGACCTTGGCTAATGCATTTGGCTGACACGAGAACTGATAATATTACTGGTGTTAATTTTTTTGAACTCCATCGAACAAATTTAAGCGAACTGACTTCGATTTCGGTGGTGCCATGGTCGGAGACCAACTGTTCAAAATCCTCTGCACCACCTTCAAGTGCCACATCGACGATTTCGTCGACAGATGATCTTGTATCGACATCTTTATCCAGACATACCCTCACATAGCCTTGACGTGCAAACATGAATTTCACAGCTGTAAAGCGTGCACTTTGATATGTGAGTGTTAATTTCTTAGAACAAAGCTGAATCGTACTTGTGTGCAGTAAGCACCTCACGGATTCTGTGAATCGTTCGATTGGTATTATTCGTTAAGCACTCACTATCGTGAATTTTTATTAGAATTTGTTTCCCTTTGCAACTTGAAGCAGACCTACATGATGAGACCGACAGAGTTATGAGCCAAGGCTTCATAAGTAAGGCTCTCTCCTGATCTATCCTTTCCGCTTGTAGCCTCTTGAACGCTTAGAATATATGTAATGAAGAATCAATGAAACATGCCTTGGAAAGAGCGCGCTCGACGTTTTCTTTGGGAACATCTTGTTCCCTTGCATGCCTCAATATAGAAGCAAGTTGTAGGTTTAGGTTAGGATCAACTGATCCGCCGTCTATGATGCTCGGTGGTGGGTTTGTCCGTGGACGACGTATAAATGCACACACTTCGGACGGCCAATACAATATCCTGAAACTCGATGATAAGAACAGGTTTGCTATGCAGTGAAGAATGGTATCGTACACGACTTATCCTACTATAAATGGCACCTTTCTGCGCGTCCATAATGCCCTTCTTTTGCTTAATTTTTGACCACTTAAAATTCATGTATTGGACTCAATACTCAAGGAGATGAAGAATCATACTTTGTTATGACCTGCTAGATTCAGCTTGGAAGCTGAGAATGAACGTCTATAAGGTGACAGCGTGAATCCGAGAGTTGCCTTGAACATAGTCTTGTGAAGGGCATTATTCCCACGTTTGATTCACTGGCGGTACAATGATTTTCTGACTACACGGAAAAACTCATAGTAATTGGTTACTCAAACTGTTCTCCGCTGCTTGAACGGCACTAGACAAATCAAGATGGAAGAATGGGGTTTCCACAACGTAAGGTTCATATTCCTTCTTGCTACATCCTCCTTCCATATCATTAATCGTTTGGCGTTCGGTGACGGTATCACTCCCGATGTCGTCTCTGATTGGAACTGCGGCAGAGATGTCGCGCAGGGCTTCACCATGACGAATGCCTATTCCAAATCCACCGGCAATTAAAGCTCGACGGATCCACGGCGAGAGGATCGTTGCGAAGTGGAACTGCCAGGAAGAACGGTCTTGGGGGGTGCCAATCAAGACATGACACACGTACCTCAACAGCGTGCCCTGCCCACCCCTCTACTGCAGCTCTCGCGTCAATGAGAGCTTGAACGGCCGTAGTGTCAATCTGAGATCTATACCATCCGGTCAACGTAAGCGTGTGAGAAGCTGCAGGAAGATTACGACTGACACTGTGGAGAAATCGAGCACAATGGCACGCAAGTTGGGTTTCTTATCGTTACGAATTTCACCGTCGCGAGGTTCAGGATCATTCCACAGCCTACCATTCGGACGATTGCTCCTCGTGTTCAGTATTCTCAGGGTATTTTCCCTGACATAGTCAACTAGCTGATCCATGGCTCTTGAACAATTTGGGTAAACATAACTGTCCCCAAAACGATAGATTATCACCCCTGGTAGTGGTGGGATGACGTTGATAGATGACTCGATCGTCTTGCCTTTTTCGAGAGGCAGAAATACTTCATGCACATTGGCGGCATGTCCACCGATTAGTGCTTTGCCAAGAAAGATGCCGCGTGGATGGGCAACCCGGATCAAAAACAATGCGAGCGATGCGCACACGGATGTGTATATCCCATTCTCTATTGTTGAGAACACGGCGACGAGCACGGTCGCCACCCATATAAGAAATTCAAGAGGCGAGATACGCCAGAAAGAATAAACCTGGTAAGGGTTAATGCACATTGTCAACCTAGATGTGATGGATACTTACTTGAGCAGGGGATGCGACGAGATCTGCTACTGCATGAATAATTACCGCAGACAATCCGGCATTCGGAATCCAGAAGAAAGCTTCTGTGAGACCGTAAAGAGCGACAATCACGACGATCGCCGTTATGATTCCTGCTGCAGGAGTGCGAACACCAGATCTTGCCTTGAGTGCGGAGCGCGTGAAAGACCCCGTCGCAGGATAAGCACCAAAGCACGAGCCAACCGTATTTGTTACACCTATCGCAATCAATTCCTGGTTGGGATTGATTTTGTAACCATAGATGCGGCCAAAAGCTATGGATACGAGGCTTAGTTTCAACGACTAGTGGACATGGGAACTTACTTACACTTGGCAATGGCGATGTGCTCCAGAAGGAGAATGATGGTTGCCACGGCTAAGTCGGGTCCAAGTGCTACCAATAGCTTTCGGTCGATGTGGGGCTGACTGACGTGCTTGAAGCCAGATGGGACGGTCTTCAAGATATTGATAGGGTACTTGCCACCTTTAAGTCTGTGTCTGCAATATAGCCAGGATGCAATTGTAAGCACCACGATCACAATCCCATTTCTCATGACGCTGACAAAAAAGAGGACCCGCGCTATGGAGAAAATCAATGCTATGCATTTACCCACATTGATTAACATACCCTTGCCTGGATACCGTTTAGACAACCAGGAGCACAGGAAGCGAATGATATACAAAACGACGAGTCCAGTCAGACCCCAAGCCGCATCCAATCGCGTTCTGGGGAGTCCCTTTAATGTGTCTATGATAACTCGATATGTCGCATTTCTCGTGCTGATATGCCGATTAGATAAATTTTCGATTAGGTGTTGAGAGAAGACTCACTTCACCCCAGAGATACCCATCAAGTTCGCGACTTGGCCTGATGCAATATTAAGTGCGGAGCCTGTCATGAAGCCGCTAACAGCGGGTGCTGGAATGAAATCGACAATCCAGCCTATCCTTAGTAAGCCAATCCCGAGCACAATGAATCCACAGATGAAAGCAAGCGTCGTCGCAATCTCAGGGCCCGACCAACGTCCAGGATCAACATGGTTGACGTTTGCAATGATATGGCCGACGGTGAGGGACATCACTGCGACTGGACCTATGGAGACATCTTTCGACGTTGCGAAAAACTATCACAGGCAAATGTGAGATCTCGATGATGTACATATTATTCACGCCTACGCAGTAGATCAACACGCCGACGAAGGATGAGTACAGACCATATTCAGGAGGTAGAGTTGCAATCTAAGTTGGCACATCTTTAGCAAAAGTTTTCGTATGTGCACCGCCGCAAACCTACCTGTGCATATGACATAGCTTGCGGAACGACAACAATGCCAACAGTCAAGCCAGCGATGATGTCGCCCGAGAGCCAGTCAATATCTTCTTCCAGCTGAGTTGGCCGTTATGTTTGTTAACATAGGGACTCACTGTATCTTAGAATCCAAGACAATATGGGGAATAAGGAAAGTAGATAATCTTTGATCTGTACCAGACGTGTTAGCTATTTCGCATTGCAATGAAGTTGGCAGCCTACTCTTTGAAGCGGACTGCCAGTATGTTCTCTGATCCAGTCGTTGGTGCTCACAACGGGTACGATCTCTTCAGGGTAACCGATGCATTTTTTGAGGTAGCGCTTCGTGACGTGGACTAATTCATTGGTCATTATTGCGTCCTACGAGAGATGGGCTACAGAAGGGTGCAAAAAAAGACGTGGCCGCCAAGAATACGGACTTCTGTTAAATGTTGGACATTTGAGTGAAACGTGGTTACTTACGGGCCGCGAGGACAGGCACAAGTATGGTTGAGGAGTATGAGCATTGTTTATGCAATTTCCAGGGGCAATTGCGCCATCCAATGACTGATAGCAGTGCTGCCACAAGCGAATCTATTTATATCCAAAATCACGAATAAAACCAAATGCTTGAATACCGGAGCATTTTACGTTCTGGAAGATGGTAGGAGTAAGAAATTGTAAAAGTTTTTGCTCCTTTCTGGCTTCGTTCGTTGCTAGCCATATGAGTGTCCAACCCGGCAGTTGGAACGAAACATGGTACCCTGAACTGCGAAATCAAGTGTTAGAAACTTGGATTTTCAGGGCTTGCCCATATGTTTCTCTATTGTGGCGCTACGGATCGGATCCACCGACATGCCATATGTGTACCAATCCGGAAGTGGCGGACAAGATGGCAGTGGTGGGGTTCTACTGAACTAGTTGCCCAGGCGGTTATATAGTGCTCTCGTTCTTGGAAGCGACAGGTATTGGCATCTTCACACATGGCAATAGTAGTCAGTACGTTCTAATGCGTTTCGAAAGCCTTTAATTAATAAATATAACATGCACGTAACCACAAAGAGGCGACACGCTCTCTATGACCCACTCATGAGCCAACGACAGGAGCCTGAGGCCTTTGGGATTTGTTGAATGCACCATTGTGCTGGATTAGGCAATTGCAAGCTGATCTGTAAACTGACATTGCTCATTCTCCCTTGCTCACGCCGAAGCGCAGTGCGCTCAAATCACGACTTACGACCTTCTTCGATCCACAGTGCATTTCTATGTCTGCTCATGTCAAATCCGTACCGCTTGTCGCTGCCGGTCATACACGCCCAGTCACTCATCTCTCGTTTTCCTCCCTACAAGACGATGGCACGTACTTGCTGGTCTCAAGTTGTAAAGATGGAAATCCCATGTTGAGAGAATGGACCGGAGATTGGATCGGTACATTTCTGGGTCATAAAGGCGCTGTTTGGAGCACGAAATTGTCCTTTGACGCGTCAAGAGCCGCAACAGGCAGTGCTGACTTCACCGCGTCCGTCAAATTTATATCTTTGCATCAGATAGGCAGCTCACGTATGATATTGCAGGAAATTTTGGGATACATATACTGGGAACGCACTGCATTCTTTTCCTCATAATCATATCGTCCGCACAGTCTCTATATCGCCAAAATCTACCCATCTTTTGACCGGTGGACAAGAAAAGAAAGTACGGATATTTGATCTCCACAGGCCTGATGCAGAACCAGATTTTCTACACGACACTGGTTTGCAGACACATGAAGGGGTGATCAGAAGTGTAGTGTGTATAGGTGAACAAATAGGAGCGAGTGCAGGTGAGGACGGGAAAATCAAGTATGTATTGCTTCAGCTTTGTTACGTATATCTTCACTGATCTGTCAAAGGTGGTGGGATCTGAGGAGCAGGAAAATTGTGGAAACGATCGGTTTCTCAAACCCCATAACCTCAATGGAACTATCTTTACAGACGGAGCAACTCGTTGTGACTTCAGGAACCACTGTTGCATTCATTCCCCAGATACCAAATGGGTCTATTATGCGTGTTACGTTGCCATACTGCCCTTCATCGGCATCAATTCATCCGACATATCAGGATCGATTTGTGGCTGGAAGCCTGACGGATGAATGGGTACGAGTGCATGGCATAGGCGGAGAGGAAAGGGATATTCTCAAAGGCCATCACGGACCAGTACATTGCGTCGAATTCAGCCCTGATGGTGAAATGTACGCAAGTGGTAGCGGTAAGTGCATTACTCGGGAATTCTGCTATTATTGATACACTCATTGCGCAGAGGATGGTGAGTAAGTTTGCCCCCAACTTTGTTCAAGCCCTTAGACGTGACATAAGGGACGATTCGGTTGTGGCAGACCGTACCAGGCAAGACATATGGGTTATGGCAAGGGCAGAATGGACATTAAGCTTAAGAGTAGTCTGTAATCTCTTTTCACCTCTTTAGGCCCGTTCGTATCAAAATCACTTTTACAGCACTTCTAAGCTTGACTAGCGATGTTATAAACGACGCCACCAGATGCGAAGTTGGAAGTAAACTGAAATTCAGTTGGTTATGCAGCAGGTACTGCATTTGGATATTGATTGTTTTGATTCGTATTGGTTCGTCGACTCGGACGTGCTACAGCGGGCAATGACCTCAGTCTCTTGACGATGAATGACAAGGTCTTATATGCTTTCCGAGAGCCTCTCGGCTGTTTGTAAACGAACTTTCGCGTATGGTGATTAAACAAATCATGGAGCGTGAGGTCTCGTTCAGATGCGCTCTCTCTATGGTGCTCATTGACCAACGGTGGGTGGTAGTCATACGGGCATGACAAGTCACTCCTCTTCGTAGAACGTTTTCAGCGCTTGGTCTGCCTTCGCCCTTCTAGACTTGGCCGCCTCACTATTTGCAGTGGTCCTTTTCAAACGCTGATTGACCATATTCAACGTGCGGTCTCACACATCGTGGCTCTCACCTCTGATCGTAAACAGTGGTTTAACTCGTCCTTTTGCTTATTGCATGCTCCAGTGAACCGCGACCAGCCATTTGAATGACATTCCTCTAAAGCCTTTATGAATTCCTGGCAAACTTAAGTTGGTGAGATTCAACCGAGTGCATCACAATCATGACAAAGTACCTAATTTTCTGTCAGATAATTGAGGATGCATGAAGGAGTCTACTTGAATTACGTAAGCTATTGTACCAAAAGACATCGCCTATTTTCTCTCAACAACAACAGTGTCCCACATCTTTCTCTCAGCGTATTCCTTTGTGACATCCAGAACATGAGGTTTAAGATAACGAACATCCTAAAGCAAGGTATAGAGCAGCAGCACTGTCCATATGAGAACAGCGTACCTCTTCAATTTTGGTCCATTCTGCCTTGGGCAAAGGCGCATGCAACACGCTAGCTTGTGAAGCCCTCTTTAGCCGGAAAGATCGGTCATATTGCTCTTGCAGAGTCAAACGCTGAAGAGCCTAAGCAACACAATAAGCCGGGCTTCCCATATCGACAAAATTCAATACCCCCTGCACAGCCGGTCTTTCTTCAATTACTGCCATGGGCGTGTAAGTGCCGCGTCTTGTGCGAATAATACTGTATACTCACAGAGGTCATCATACTTGAAGCCATACTTTCGGTATCCTGCAGCATTCGCATACCAATCGGCTATTGGCTTCACCCAACCGTACAGAGTCCGGGACGTCTTGACATAGCTGGCGAGCGAAGGACCAAGCGGGCCAAATGGCATGGTGGTGTATAAGTTCAGTGGTCCGGTATTTTCCGAGCAGCTGGTTTGTACTTGTTTTCCACGAGGATCCACATCGCGATAAATTTCAGTGAAATTTCTCAACTCGTAGATTCTTTCATCCCAGCATGTCGAACAACGAGCGCACATATATCATGGTCAAGGTACTCTCTTATGACCGATTATCTCTGATCCTTGGTCTCATGCATTTGCATCCAGCCCGACGGCGTCCAGCGTGGGCTTGTCGGCAAGATTATCACCAGATTTGAAGAGCGTGGTTACAAGCTCATCGCCTTGAAACTTGTCCACGCATCTGAAGCACATCTTGAGCAGCGTGAGACACAACAATATGTGGGCGTAGCCGTCGTTGACGTGAGGGGCATGCAGATTATGCAGACCTCAAGGGCAAGCCTTTCTTCCCTGGTCTCATCAAGTACATGGCGGCTGGTCCCGTCGTCGCCATGGTATGGCAAGGTCTCGACGCCGTCAAGACTGGTCGGGCCATGCTAGGTGCAACTAATCCGCTAAATTCCTCAGCCGGTGAGTAGGCGACAATGGTCCTGGAACCGAGCTGATTAATCAAATAGGGACTATCCGCGGAGACTATGCTCTTGCAGTGGGCCGTAATATCTGCCACGGCTCTGATTCCGTCGAGAATGCCGAGAAAGAGATTAAGCTGTGAGAGATGCTTCCTAGTATGCTCCACGAGAGTGCTAACTATGCTTCAGTTGGTTCCCGGATGGCGTCATTCAATATACCAACGTTCTTGAGTCTTGTATTTTTGAGTGATGAGGCAAAATAGACGTAGACCGCGGCGGTTATTACGTATGGAGTACATTGCATAGCCTTTTTACCTGTGACCAGATGTATTTTGCACCTGCTCAGTGCTTGCTCTGGCTGATCTTGAGTCTTTCAAGTACTCTAGCTCATGGATTACAAAGTGACTCGTCATGTGTCCAGACAATGTGTCTCAATGTGACATATCTCACGGGTGCTTTGACGTGTAAGTGGCTAGAGATCTACCATCACGCCGTGGCGTACTCAAAACATCGCAGACGAATTGCAAGTGACAGACTCAATCGGATGGGTGGGATTGTAAGTTTTTTCATTGTCCAAATAATTTGAACTAAGTGACGACAGGGGGTTTGGCCGCCGAATGGCGCGTACTCATATGATCGTCATGTGGACGAACAACGATGGTGTTACAACATTGTCCCATCGGTATGCAAAAGGGCACGGTGAGCCCGAGACTACAAATACACCGCCATGGATCGCGACCTTGATTCAACCGACAGAGAAATTGGTGCGCAGCTCACGTCAATTTATAGGATCCGTCCTGAGAATTCTTGATCCATTGTCAGCGACCCGCAGGAACTACGACATTTGCCTTCCAAATTCCAGTCAACGAGTCCTATTTTGACAGCCGATTTTCTCGACATAGTATCATATGGGCTTATTCGCGCCATAGGCCTTCGTCGAGTGACACGTCGGCCACCTTGGAGTACCATGATGCGCGAGGGATGTTGGACTTGGACCTTAAATCGAGCAGCGACAGGCAGCCACCTGCTGGAAATCAAGAGTCCTCTGCAACACTGAGCAAATACGAACGCTTGGTTGTGTTGCACGCCCTATCTGTGACCTTTGGCTTCTTGGTACTTCTGCCAGCAGGTGGCATTTTCGCCCGCTATGGAAGAACGTTCACAGATAAGTGGTTCAAGATTCACCAGATATGCAACATGTTTGTTGGTCTTCCTGTTGTGACGTTCTGTGCCGGATTAGCAATTTTGATGCGACTAAACAATGGGTTGCATCGAACGGATCTTCATCAGGCATGTGAAAGGACTTTCGACAGATACCGACCAACTAATGTAGCAGTGTCCAGCTTTGCGGCCTCATCCTCTTTGCCATGTACTTTGTTCAAGTTGGGCTTGGAATGTTTATTCACCACAGGCGTGCCGGGAGCTCAAGGCATCCTATACGCAATATCGTTCATGTTGCCTTTGGATTAATTATAATTGGAGGCGCATTCTTTCAGGTTAAGACCTCATTTGAATCTGATGTCTCCCATTTATAAATGAACATGTGTAGGTCAAGAGCGGCATGAATGAATGGGAGACGAAGACAAGTCGTCCAGTGCCCAAAAAATGGATTTCGATTTGGAAGGCATGGTCGCTGGTGAGTGTTAAGCGTTGCTGTTGACGACTCGCTGCATTGAATACCACAGATTTTACTGTTCTTGTATTGCGGTGGACTTGCATTGTTACCTCGTCAATTCAAACAGGAGAGGAAGGGGAAAGGGTCGGATCTCCAGTACTTTGCGCTTTCAGATGGATCAGGCTTGGGCCAGCCTGTGTTTAGTGCGCAAGAAGATGGCTTAGTAGAACAACGTGATACGTGAATTCGTGCGACATTCTATGCGTGTTATCTTTACATATTAACATTGTTGTTGACCGTCCAGTGGACGGATATGCCACCAGGACATTTGGTTGTAATCATGTTTGCGACGAAGACGACGTCCATATGATATTAACTAGCTTTAAAAAATGAAGTTATGGGTTAAGATAATGACTTCTGCATTCCGAACAAGGTATCAATACAGAGATAGGGTATGTAATAAAATATGCCAATTCGTTATTCGTGTGCGAAATATTACGCCAGTTGACACGATCGTCCCTTGTAGCCTCTCCTTCCCGACCTTCGCAGCTGGCACTGTTTGATGTCTTGCTCATATAAGTTTGGAGCGGTTTTGGAGCGACGGACATGAGAACCAACAACAGTGAGGTTCCGACGCACCCGCCAAACATACGATCTCTGGCTAGGGATGCATTGCTCCTGGTGCGTCGATGCAGTTCATGACGGAGCGGAGTTTGTTAGAAAACGCGGGTATGCTTCACGGAATCTTTGAGACATTGCCCATGCGAGAGAGAGGAGTAAGCTTGTCTTATGACAGTGCTATTTGCCATTCGTAAGAATGGACGCAATGTCCTTCTCGCCCGCTGCTGATAAATGCCTTGAGCGCGCTTTTAAACGAACTAAATGACCTTGGTAAATCGTATTTATGTCTTCGAAATTGAACTTACGATTCCTGTCCAGGCTAAGCAAGACCACTTTGACTGCATCTGGAACATTTTCTGCAACATTTTTCCCAAGCAGAGTAGATCTGTCTACCCAATGCTCATCCTGCCAGATTGCGGCCCTCAGGATAAGATCATCCATATTCCGATTTACATCTGTGCCCTTCCCAGAGAACTGCAGTTGCTCTGTTCGAACTGCCAACGTCGTTAAGTAATTGCCTTTTGAGGTTTGAACTTTGAGGGACAGGCCGTAGGTCCGGATGTGTGAGATAATATAGGTAACTGCGGTCGTCGCAGCTTCACCCAAAGGAGAAGAATTTGTTGCGAGGCCATCAAGTTCCATGACAACAGGAAGAGGGACGACGATGGTCCACCGAAGGCTTTCAACGAGCGAGGCGAAGACGGATAAGGATGAGAGGAGGATGTTCGTGTCAATGACAAGAACTGTATAACCGGGAACAATGCGAAGTGATGGAAGACACATTGTTTTTCTTGGCGTTGGCCGCGACCCGCGGGGGCTTGGGGTCACGATGTCGTTGTCTTGTGCAGATAGCAGGAGAGTGCGAAGGTATCGTCGCCGTGCCTATGTAAGAGAGTATTACTATAGTCAACGAGGATCAAGTCCAAGTCGCACCTTGAGTTCCCTCACTTCCTCCGAGTCCGTTTCATCTTCACTTTCCTCGGACTCGGCGATGTCTTCCTCGTCGACTTCCATAGATTCGTCCACCTGCCGCTGCTTCATCCTTCTTTTCTCATCTTCCTCTTTTGCCGCTCGATCCTGTTCTTTCCATAAATTTACTTTCTCCATGAGCTTGCCTTCGATTTTCCAAACTTTCGTGCCTGTTTTCCACGTAAACCCATCGGCTACTTCGGCGATACCGACAGCGCAGCGTAAAATCCTGGCCCATCGCCTTTCAACTTGAGTCATGGTAGTCCGAGGTTGAGGACCGTCTACATGCATCGACAAGGTCTGATCGTCAACTCCATCATCGTCTTCGATTCTGCCATCTGTGATGTCGACATGATCAGTTTTTCCTAGAACATCAACATCCGTCCGGCATTCTTCACCCGTCAATTCCGTTTTCCAATAACCCCGTTCGAATACCCTTCTGCCTACCCATTCCATTCCACGCATACACCAATCTTCAGGCAACGGGGGTGCGCACTTGTTCGTCAACATACTCCATTTACCTCGATCGGATGCGCCTTGTGGCGACGACGGCGAAGAATGGGATTGAGAGGTGCTGTTCCATAAACCTTGCTTGATCATATGAATCTTCGGCACTTTGGACAAAAATGCAGAAAGTTCCTCCCAAGGTATGAAACGTTCAAGTACTTGAAGAGCAATCGGATGCTTCAAGATAGTGACGAGGAAGGTCAGGATCACAGTCAGGTAGGGGTTGACATCAGAATGTGTGTATACAGATTGCTTCAGGGATGGAGAGCGTAACACATGGGTGAGCATGGAGAAGGTAAGTTGCAGCGCTAAAGCGAAGTGCGTTGGGAGTGCCTGGTCGACGTCGTCCAGGTTTAAGCTTGAAAGCTGTTCAGCGCAGGTGCGAGACGGCTGCTTTAGCTGCGGATCTCCCTGCTCGTCGTCTATGTCCATTTTTTCAGCTTGAGACCCAGATATGTTAGGATTTGAAACCACAATAGCCTTCTTCGCAACGACCCTTACAGCATTCTGGTTTTGTCCGCTATTAAAATCGCTTTCCCGCGCTGCAATGCCACTTGTACGCCTGAGAGTACCTCCAGGCTTGCCGTACTCGAGCACTGCGCCGACGTTGACGACAGCCATCATAATCCATTCACGTTCCTGAGCTCCATCGAACTCCAACCGTTCAATGAATCGCGCCAAAACGGGTTGAAAGTCATCAAGTTGAATGTTCGTGAAAAGCATTCCGTGGAGGAGGACGAAAAGATCAGAAACACGAGCGTCTGGCTGAAATCGGCGAGCCTGGGCTAGGCTAGACCACAACGGTAACACAGATTCACGTGCTGTGGGAAACGGGTTAAGAGCAGTCATACTGAACAGAACCGATATGAGCAACAGCAGCCATTGGAACGATACAACTGACCTCTTTACAAAATGGTAAATGCCTTTAAGCTCTTCTCCTTCCACTTCTCGGCTAAGCAACCCCAGGTGGTGATGAAGCTTTCCAGTTCCGGGCTGTTCGGCAAGACCAGAAGCATACCAATCCCTTGCGATGGCCCGCCAAAGTTCCTTTTCGGGTTCGATTTCAAGTAACCTGGCTGCTGCAACGCCAACACTGGGAGATGGACTATCATCCATTCTCGCCTTAGCTGCATCCATGTCAGTGCTGGCGGCTGCCGCAGCAGCCGGCGCAGCGGACGTAGGGGGATGCAGATCTTCCGTGGTTTGAAGGCAGTCAGCGCTGCCATTGATGCCAGCATCGAGAATAGCCTTTGATGTCAAAGTTGTTCCAGTGCTGGCTCCGACTCCACCTGTGATCATGGCCGCGACCGCCATACGGTAGCGAGCGAGGTCTCCTAGCGCTTCGAGCCATCCATTCCTAAAGTTGTCAAGGGGGCGTTGCTCCAGCAAACTTGTGTAAAACGTATACGCATAATAAATAAAGTCTTGGAGGTGCTCCAACGCCAAATAAGATGAAAAAGACGCGCGGCGCAAAGACTCGAGTAATCTATGAAAGGCATAGGTCCATAGGCGAACGATCATGTTGTACTTCATAGGGATCTGCCGTAGAGAAGCTGGAACAGAAGGGGCCAAAGATATGGTCAGTAATTCGGAGATGATGTCAGCGAGCCTGTCGGCCAAGTTAAAGATTGTAAACATGAAGCAGAAGACGCGCACATTTTGTGGTCTGCGAGACGTCGCTGCCACTTTTCTTTCTCAAGTTCATAATTCTCGGTTTCTTTGCCTCTGACCAACACTCGCCCTTCAAGGGAGTCTTCTGCTTCATCTTGGGAATCCTCTTGTTTGATTCGATTTTCTAACTCGGTTATCTGACGATACAGCAGCTTAAGCTGCATTGAAAATGCGTTACTAGATGTCTGTTCGTGGCCTTGACTTCGGCCGTCAAACAGAGCAGAGGATGCGGACGAATCTGTGGTCGACGACAGAGTGAGGGAGGATGCGACGGAGGGTGCATAGGAAGACGTCGATGCTGCGGACACATGATCCCCAGTTGACCTTGTGGTGGGTGCCGGTCGGCCATGTGACGGCTGCGGCGAACGCGCAAGAGCGGAAAACTTAACAGGGTCATCTTTTCGGTAGTCAAACAGCTGGCGCTGCGTTCCACCCCGGTGATGGGCAGTTGAATTGTTGCCAGATGAGCGGGGGACAAAAAGACTATTTGAGTTGTCAGGAATCGCTTCAGGCTCTGTAGTGCGGCGCATTGGAATGGGGTCTGTGTCTGGGTTGTACAGCTTGGAAGAGGCGGCGGTTTTTGAGTGGGGCATTGAAGGACGTGGGGGCGAAGAGGTGGATATCTTGAGACGGCGGGAGAAAGTCTTCGTGGTCAGCGTCTGGGGCCCGCGTAGGAATATGGGATTGGGCCTGCTTCAGGGCAGCAGAGGCAGGCAAGAGGCCAGGAGAACGGTCAGCAGAAGTAGGCTGAGGCTGGGGGGGGCGTTCGCGGTCGCGGTCCGGTTTTTCTCGGGAACGGAGAGGACTATGGGAGGGTCAACAGAACAGAGCGAGAAGCCAAGAAAGACGTACGCAGCAGTGCGACGACGGTGGGCCATAATTTTCTGGTCGATATCAGTGGGCTGTGGGCCGTCACGCTCTTTGCCCTTCCGCAGAGGCCGCTGGTCGTCAAGATGCATGGTGGTCTCCGCAGTCAGTTCGTGCCACCGCCGCTTTCCGCAGCATGATAAGATCGCCACATGTCACGTGCATGACATCACGTGAAATATTGTTTGGTTCTGTTTGGCAGTCGGCCTCCTGGCGGCTCCGTGCGGATGGGGTCAGCGATGGAGAGCATCTTCCGCAAGAAGGCCCGCCCACGCCAGTCCTCCGTCTCTGCTGCCGACCAGCTCGTTTCCGTCTCCTACGACAAGCTTACATCTCCCTCCCGCTCCCCTCTCGCAGTCGCCACCGTCAACCATGGCCTGCGCGGCATATCCGCCCCCAACACAAACCCGACGCTCAGTGCGTATGGTCCTGAATTCAACAAGTTCACCCACCGCGCAAGACACGACCATCTTGCCGCAGGACGTCCCGGCTCTCCCAGCACCTCAGTCTCCACCGCTGATTCTTCCACTCTCTACGATGATCTCCTGTCTTCCTCCTCCGCCTCAAAGCACCCTCCACACACTCCTCAGAGCTCCAAGTCTCGTCGCAGCGAAGCCCTCTCTCTTTCTAGCCCCCGAAGCTCAGCTCTACCTGATTCAGCGCTCACCACCCCGCGCAGTGCCGCCAGTGCTGTCAGTCATCCCCCTTCCACATCAGCAGGCGTCCGTCCGTTGTCAGGTATGACGCTCCGTTCCGATGCTGACCGCACATCAAAGTATTCTCTCGTGTCACCAGACACCGCTTCCCACCATTCACACGTTTCCAGTTTCTATCATGGTCGTCATCATCACACGGATAGCTTCGTTTTTCCCCGCCCAGACAACGATGAAGATATTGAAGCCCTCTTTGAGAATGTTATGCGTACAAGGGACGTCACTGATATGCCCAATTTGTCTATAGATCAAAAGTGGAATATCGTGTATAACGATGAACATATGCGGCGGATGCAAAAGAAGGATTCTCATTCATCAGAGTCTCCAGAGTGGTACATAAGCAAGTTTCTAGATAAATCCGTCACCGCGAAGCAGGCAGCGGGATTGTCGGTTTCCCTGAGAAGCAATGAACTGGGGTAACATTCCTGTAATCTTCTGCTTTTATGATATATCCTGCTCAAAAGAAGATTTGCTTTATAGATGGTACCAGAAATTTCTCGGTCTGCACGGAACGTCTGTACTTGCGCAGTCTTTGCAACACATCAGCCGGACCGGTTCATCTAGGTTAGTACATTCATGATGCAAGAAGAATTCTTGAAAATAATGCATGGTAGACGGGAGGCGGATATTCAACTTGAATACGAAATTGTTAAATGCCTCAAACAGATTTTAAACCACAAGGTTAATTCAATTCAATGCTCTCTTATCTTAATTATAATTTTGCGCCGTCATCCAGTCCAGCGCCGGAGAGGCGTTATCGCACAATGCCATTGTCCATCAAATAGCTTCTGCCCTTAATACATCCCACATACCTACCCGGAAGCAAATTCTGGAGGTTTTGACGTTCATCACTTACTACGAAGAAGGAAAGGGTCATCCTCTTGTCATTGCCGCATTGGAGGCTCTCAGTTTGGCGAACAATGACGGCGGGAGCTGCTACGACTATTGGTTCAAGTCTTTTGAACAAGTTCTTTCTGGAAGGGGGAAAATGGGTAGTTTGGTTGGTGCAAGTGAAGAAGTGCGACGCGCAGGAATTGACAGCTCGCTGAACGAATACGCGGTTCGTCTTTCCTCGGAACTGTCTCGTGCATTTTACGATTTAGCGAACAGCTAGCTAACCTTGTTCTTGTCAATGCAATACTCAATTGGGTCGAAGACCTCGATCTAAGGATTCATCATCGTTCCATGCTAGAGGCTGCTGGCCTTCAGCGCGTTATCGGACTTTGCGAAAGTTTTGGTGTCCCATCTATAGACACTCAGATCGCGATTCTGCGAGATGCTCTGGAGGAAGACGAGCGAAAGCTTCGTGAACGTGTTGATCAGGAAATCCTTAGGGATCTTAGCAACTCGCAAGACGTGTACAATGCTATCAATGCTAAGACAGATGGAACCAGAGCCAAGGATCATTTCCTTTCAATGATGCAACATTTGCTGCTTATTCGCGAAGAAGGTCAAGCAATGGTTCTTTACTTTCAACTGTTGGACTCACTTGTGACGGACGTTGTACTTGATAAGAAACTGGCCGGCGCAGAGCAGCGGCTTGGTCTTACCGTTGAAAGAATTATCGCCCAGTTCAACGAGGCTGATAGAATGCAGGCTGCACTGGAGGGTTTGGCCGAAGCTCGCGCGATGGCGGCCAGGTTGAAGTTGGAAAAAGATTCTCTTGAAGAAGAGGTTGCTCAAGGTCACGATGGGCTTGTTGGACAACTAAAAGAACAATTAGCTAAGGTTGAAGACAAACTCACTACATCCCGCGAGACAACTTCAAGATTACAAGGTCAACTGGCAGTTCAGAAGACTGAGTATGAAGAGCGTATTGCACAACTAGAGGCGCAAGTCTTGGAACTCTTCAGGATGGTGAAAGAAGTCGGAAGCGTTGCATCTGTGATAGACAATGGATCCATGGATCGTAGAGCGCTAATTGATGCATTGGAGGAACAGTATCAGCGGCACAAGACCATTGATATCCTTGAACGGAAGGTTAGTAGTACGAATAAACAAGGTATGAGGGGCAAAATATCCGACCAAACCGATGCAGAAGAGGAATTTGATTCCGACACAACACCAAGCAAACTGGCGAAGGTTAGCGTCTCCAAGGCATTTTCTAAGCAACGTAACAAGCCGAATGGGGTGATGCTCGGAGAGACTGGCCGAGTTTCGCAGTTTATGGATGCCGAAGAGACGGATGCGCAGGAGCAAATCCAACAACAGATGGCTGCAGGCGTCAAAATTGTGAGTAAAATCTGAACTACCTAGAAGCACTAGATTGATTTGTGTAGTTTTCTCCTCCCCTCGGTGCTTCTTCGAGCGTACGCAGCATACGCGTATCTCCTCGCCGTACAGAGCGACCTCAACTTGGACCTCCTGACGGACTGTATAAATTAAGCAGCCCGTCAATATATCAGCAGAATGGTCTGCTACTTCCAGGTGCTGATGACTCGAGCAGACCAAATTCGCCGAGTCAGGATGGTGGGCTTCACGACAAAATTGGTTTAGCAAACTCGTCAACCCCTACCACATCGGACGGCGTAGAGACGATGGCACCTGCGAGCGTGAGTACGTTGGCTGAGAAGCTTAGCAAACACTTGTTGGAGAAGGAACGTACGATACAGCATGATCAAAGTGCACCAATTGACATTATGTCGCAAGAAGCTACTGATGTATTTTCGACGCCGCCACCGCCACCACCACCTCCACCACCTCCGCCTCCGCCTCCTCCCCCACCGCCACCGCCGCCACCAGGACCATCGTCTGCTTTGGCACGCGTTATGGTTGGCGGATTCCCTCCTCCGCCCGCGCCTCCGCCGCCCCCACCACCTAGCTCATCACTGGCATCAACATTATTCTCCACTTCACCTTCACGGATGGGTAGACTGGGGTCGAATCCCAGTTCGAATCCTGGATCGAACCGTGCATCTTTACTTCTTGGCAACAACTTGCTTCTAGTTCGGAAAGAGATGCCCATCACTCCTAGCACCAAGATGAAGCAACTCCAGTGGGATAAGCTACCACATCAGCAAGTCTTGAAAACTGTCTTTCAAGAGGACGAGCCTGAAAAGGAACAAGAAATGCTACAGAAACTTCAACTGGATGGTGTGTGGATGGAGATGGAAGAGGACTTTAAGGCCAAGCAGTTGGTCATCAACCTCATGGGCAAGTCATGTCTTCAGTTGTAGTTACAGTTCATTGAAAAGTGCCATTACAGCTCGACAAAAACGTGCTGAATTGAAAAGTGTATTGGATCCCCAGACCAAAAAACGCGTCGGTATGTACTGATTGGATCTTCTAGAGGTAGGATGTAAACTAAGTATCGATATTAGAAATCCTTCTACAAAGGGTCAAGAAGTTTGCACCTGAGGAAATAGCACACAAAATCCAGCAATTTGATAATGAATTGAGCACGCAACTTTTCCTTAGCGAGCTCAAGCGGGTCTTGCCGTCTCCTGAGCAAGTGGGAAAGTTGAACGTTTATGTGAACGCCGACCCCGAGGAGCTCGCAAGCCTACACCCCTCTGATCGGTTGATGGTGAAACTGATACAAATCAAGAGGCTGGGTCCTCGAATTGAGGGTATGCTTTATAAATGTGGCTTCCATGAGACTTGGTTGTTGCTAGACGATGTGGGTGCCGCTATTCTAAATTATAACATTGGCTAACGGATTAAACTCAGGCTGCCAAGAAGCTTGGCAGATGCGGGTCGAGCTTTGCTGGAAGCCAAATCATTCAAGGAATTGCTCAACGTAAGTGCCAGAAAATTGATGTGAACTTTAGCAGTTCAGTCATTTGGGCTAGCTTATCCTCCTGATTGGCAATTACATGAATGGTACAGGAATTAAGGGTGGTGCCTTTGGATTCCGAGTTAGCAGCATCAACAAGGTATGGTTCAGCGAAATAGCCGGATATGTACCTCACACTCCATAGTTGGTTGATACTAAGTCGGTGAACAACACAACGCTTTTGCATTTTCTAGAACGCACAGTAAACAAACACTTCGCACACATGGAACAATTTCTTGATGAACTCGAAAAGCCTGCGGATGCGTACCGAGGTTTGATGATATTGTGTTCTAGTTCACCTCGACTAACGAGGTTTCTAGTTAACTTGCAGGACATTCGTAAGGGGTTGACCGACTTGCGCGAAGGGCTTAAGCGGATTCGTCAAGAACTGGCGGAACATTTTGCTGCTTTGGATGAACAGGACAAGTATGGGAAGCAGATGTGGTCGTTTGTCAGCAAGGCAAACGAACAAGTAGAAGACCTGATCCACGATGTGAACAATGCAGAATCGACGTTTGTGGATGCCATAACATATTATGGGGAGGATGAGAAAAGCATGACATCGTCCGAGTTTTATGGCATTTTCAAGACGTTTGTAACGTCGTACAAGGTGAGATAAGATGGCAGATAGTATGATTGGACTGACTTGCGGCATTGTAAGAAATGCAAAGCGGATAACCAAGCATTTGCGGAGGAGAGGGCGGCTTACGAGCGGAGGAAGCAGCTGTTGGAGGATAACCGAATTCAGCGGCAGAAAGCACATGAAGCAGAGAAGACGGAGACGGATGATGTGCTAGACGCGCTTCTGGAGAAACTGTGGCGGGGGGATGGGGTCGGACGGCGGGCGCGCAGGAAGCGGCGGAGCGGGGAGCAGGGGACAGGAGAAAAAGAGGAAGGAAAGGACGAGACGGCGAACATTGCACGGGACATGCTGGCGCAGCTGCAGTCAGACGGGTTCATCAGCGCAGTGCCGCCGTCGCCGACGGGAGAGCGGGGAACGTCTCGGCGGCGACGGCGGCGGCGGGAGGAGGGGACGGAAGAGCCGGGAATCTAGTATGTTATTTGTAGACGTTTGTCGCAACGGCGTGGGCTGTTTTGACATGTGGAGGTCCCGCAACTGCCACCTTGACGCTTCGCATCCTCCGCTTTTCCCTGACGTTCTCGTCCTGCTCCTGCCCCTCCCACCTCTCGCCTAATACCCCGCCCGTCCCGGCTTCCTTCCATCATGACAACCCATGGTCCAATAAACGGCGTCAAGATATCTCGTGCGTTTATATGCTCCACTTGCTTCTGTCTCAAACTTATTCCAATTCTTTTCCCCATCCCCGATCTCCCGCTGCGATTCGCTTTTGATCATCCCATGTTTCACTCGGCCTTAGCTATCGACGATCCCCACAAAGTCGTCAAGGTTATTGCCTCGGACGGCAAAACGGCCGAAACAAAAGAAATCGCCTACACCAATTGCAAAGTCATTGGAAATGGCTCTTTCGGCGTTGTCTTCCAGGCCAGGATGGTTGGTGGCCTCGAAGACGGGAAGGATATTGCAATCAAGAAGGTTCTGCAGGATAAGCGGTTCAAGGCGGGTTCTTTTCCACCATCGATTCCCACATCTATGCTTATTTCTTTTCCTGTCGCAGAATCGCGAGTTGCAAATCATGAGGCTCGTGTCTCATCCAAATGTTGTCGATCTGAAAGCATTCTTCTATTCGAATGGCGACAAGGTAGGAATTTTTCTTCTTCCTTTGAAACCATTTTTACGTTTTATTTTCACAGAAGGATGAAGTGTATTTAAATCTTGTACTTGAATATGTTCCCGAAACTGTCTATCGCGCCAGCCGTCACTATGCAAAGCTTAAACAACCCATGCCCATGCTTCAAATCAAGCTTTACATGTATCAGCTCCTTCGTTCGCTTGCCTACATCCATTCTGTCGGCATATGTCATCGCGACATCAAACCGCAGAATTTGTTGCTTAATCCCGCGACTGGCGTGCTCAAATTGTGTGATTTTGGATCCGCCAAGATTCTTGTTGCAGGAGAGCCAAACGTCAGCTATATCTGCTCAAGGTATTACAGAGCGCCAGAGCTGATATTTGGCGCTACGAATTACACGACCAATATCGGTAATTCACTCGTTCTGTTTCACTGTCTATTGGTGCTCAGGTCATCATGGTAGATATATGGTCGACAGGCTGTGTTATGGCAGAGTTGATGTTGGGACAACCGCTATTCCCGGGGGAAAGTGGCATTGATCAATTGGTCGAAATTATAAAGGTTCTCGGAACTCCATCCAAGGAGCAAATCAAAACCATGAACCCTAATTATATGGAACATAAGTTCCCGCAAATCAAGCCACACCCTTTCTCAAAAGTGTGTACTCTATTCATATAATTACTCGTCGTGAACATCGTCTAGGTGTTTCGTCCGCGCACAGCACAGGAGGCGATCGATCTTGTTTCAAAGATGTTGGAGTACACGCCCAGCCAACGACTGAGTGCAATACAAGCGATGGTACATTCATTCTTTGACGAGCTGCGTGTTGAGGGGGCGAGGATGCCGAACGGAAGGGAATTTCCCCCATTATTCGACTTTACGCGAGAAGGTGAGTTGTATGCCTGCACGATTAGGCCACTTCTGAAAGAATATCTAGAGCTCTCGGTACGACCGGATCTGATCCGGCAGCTCGTCCCACCACACTGTGAACCGGAGCTGGCCTCACGGTCTATTACGTTGGATAACTTTGTGCCCATACCACTCGAGCAGTTGAAGATTAACCTCGATTGACCTATTTCCTTACGATTCAGTATAACGACTGTTCTTTTCCTGTTGATCTATATCTTGAATGAAATCCTGCGCTATAGCATATACCGAAAAGGGCGTGAGCAATTGTGAATGGCGACATGTGGCGCAACCTGAGCGTAAGCTTGACCGTTCATTCTTGCCTGCCATTATATGTGCTGTATGCCCATTCAGACTCTGTATTGCTCTCATGTCCTCTTCTTCATCATATGTCTGCGATACCATTCCCCCGCCAAAGCTAGCAACAACCCCAATTGATCACACGACTCCACCTCCTGACCTAGATATTCCTATGATTTTCGAGGACACTAGCCTTGACGACGTCTTCACACCACTATCCACCTCAAAGGCTGACGACTCCGACCACGATGAATTCACGGGTTCTCCCCCGCCGCCGCAGCCACCTGCCCGGAAACTTTGCGTCCGGCACCAGAGAATGGCCGATGAAGGTATGAACCTCAAGCTCCAACACGTATGTCTTTCCGCGTTTGTATCATTAACAATCGCTAAGAATTTTTTAGTCTTTGGATGCTCTGCCAGAAGAGGAACGTCAATTAGTCAATTCTGTCTGGTCCAACTTTTCTTCGTCATCCCACCCTCGTCGAGCCCTTATTCTTCAAGGACTTCTCACCATGTGTTGCTTCTCCCAATTATCTCTGCTGACCGAACAACTCAACCACTTGATAAGAATCGACCCGTTTGCAATTCTTCCACGGGAGGTATCGCTAAAGATACTCGGTTACCTCGATGCCACTTCCCTCTGCCGCGCTGCCCAGGTTACGCGTCGTTGGAGAGCATTAGCTGACGATGACATCCTATGGCGCGGCATCTGCGAACAACATATTGGGCAAAAGTGCAAAAAATGTGGCTGGGGCTTGCCAATCCTCGAGAAGAATCGCACATATCGACTACAGCCCACCTCATCTTGTCCGACCCCTCCGCTCGGACCACCTACCTCCGCTCTTTCAACGTCACTCTTACTACGGAGAGGCGGAGACGAATCCATCAATCATTTTGCAAGGCCTGCTAAGCGTCAGCGATTGGAGTCGGATAGGTGTCTGCAATCTTTGCAGCTAGCACTATCAGAAAATTTGACGTCAAATACGGAGTCGTCAAGTGCCTTGGTTGTTCCAACATTGCCTGGACAACAGGCCAAGCCGTCAGTTACCCGACCTTGGAAAGACGTATACAGCGAGCGATTGACAGTGGAACGTAATTGGCGCCGCGGAAGATGCACAGTGCGTGTTCTCAAGGGCCATACAGATGGTGTCATGTGTCTCCAGTTCAACGACAATCTTTCACATCCTGCGTTCCCCGTATTGATTACTGGTTCGTATGATCGTACCGTTCGTGTTTGGAATCTTGAGACAGGCGCCGAACTACGTTGTCTCAAGGGCCACACGCGTGCCGTCCGCTGCCTACAGTTCGATGAAGCGAAGTTGATCACCGGCAGCATGGACAACACGATCAAGGTCTGGGACTGGCGGCGAGGAAAATGTATACGTACACTGGCAGGTCACAGTGACGGTGTCATATGCCTCAACTTTGATTCAAATCTGCTTGCCAGCGGCAGCGTTGACTCGACGATTAGAGTCTGGAATGTCCGCTCTGGTGGTTCGTTCGTATTGCGCGGACATTCTGAATGGGTGAATGCCGTTCAGCTTTGGGATTCTGAAAGTTACGAGCCTACAGATACTGCTAATGCTCGGCAATCTTCAGTCTTTTTGTCGGACTCCTCTGGTAAAATGCTGTTCTCTGCGTCAGACGATGGGACCATAAAGTTATGGGACCTCAACCTTCGTGCATGCGTGCGCCAATTTACAGGTCACGTTGGGCAGGTCCAAAGCATGAAATTGTTGCGCGCAGAAGAATGCAGCGAAAGCACTCAGGAAATAGAGGAACCTGATGCTCCGAGTGACCGCTCGACACCTTTGCAACGACAGCGATCTGGCGGAGACCGTAGAAAGCCAATGCTCGTCTCAGGTAGCCTTGACAATACTATCAAAATATGGGATATCGACTCGGGCAAAGCAATTCGCACTTTTTTCGGACATATAGAAGGAGTCTGGTCTGTAGCATGCGATAAACTTCGCCTTGTCAGTGGTAGCCATGACAGGACAATAAAGGTACGCATTGTACAGTTATATTTCATGCTTGCCTTGACTGTGGCTTGAGGTGTGGTCTCGGGACGAAGGCCGATGTACTGCAACTCTTGTCGGCCATCAGGCAGCTGTAAGCTGCATTGCGCTTGGTGAAGATAAGATTATATCAGGTAGCGATGATACAGATGTAAGAATATGGAGTTTTAGCGCCTGAACACAACGAATACGTAACAACTATATTATGGTACACTACTTTTCTATGTATCGTATGATACCTAATTTTGTTACAAGCTGTGAGGGTATAACGCCCCTACTCCTCCATAAGCTGCACTACGCACGAATTACCTTGCAAGGTACGGTGGTCAAAAAGTGCCTAATTATACCATATACTGCAATCCAGATCCACTTGACATCTGAGTGGTAGCGTGGCCGAGTTGGTCTAAGGCGTTGGATTTAAGACATTCTTGACTCCCAATGGGCGAAAGTCCGCGCGAGTTCGAACCTCGCCGCTACCAAAAGTTTTTGGCACTTTCAGTGGATGGGTTGAAGGATGGAACATTTTTGACCAACAGGGGCAGTCATTCTGAACTGTGGAAATGCGATTTTCTGTCAAAATTGTCATTCAGGGTAGAAGAATGTCGCTGTGAGGAAAACTGAGAGCTCCGGAAAGATCGATAAACCGTCAAATAGAAGGATAGTCAGTACACTCTTCCTTTTGTAAGTAATACTGGATGACACGATCATGTCCACCGCTATCACATAGCTGTCGTGTCGAGTGATAACAATACCTCTTGCTTTCCCGACACTATCAGTCACTATCCATGATGCACGATCTATCCTACAGCTAACTTCAGAACAGCTGTTCTAACGTCAATCAACTTGTATGCGTCCTTGAGGACAGGAGCTTACGTTGTTTACGTGATCCTGACCACCCGGCCCTTCACGAACCCTGCCTCAACGTCAGTTGGTAATCACATCTGTAGTCGTTGAAATTTTACCTGCGGCTAGGGTTTTGTTTTTCGACAGGCTGATCTGCTCCCCATAAGTTACCTAGAGTACTGTGTCCACCAGGTTGGGTTCTGACACGTCTTTGAAAATTCATGTAAAGCTACAGGGGGGACGGTTTTCGTTACATACCTGCTTGGCTTGAAGTTCGAAGACGTGTCAGTCTCAATTTCAGAGGTCTCGACGCGAGCCTCCTTTTCGCCGAAACCACCAACCTGGCACTGTATGACAATTTTGATTATGAGGACAGACAACCTATACCTCACGAATCGGACCGCCAGATTTGGAAGGAGCCATCGATAATGCATCTTCCCCTTCATCATGCCCGAAAATGTTGTGGGTTGAGTTTCCGGCGATTGTCCGGCTCGGTTGAATAGTGGCATCGTCGCAAGATCCTGAAGGTTTGCGGTCAAAGCAAAGATCCAGTCCATTTTGATCTTGCGCACCTATAGCCTTGATATCACCTGCTTCGAGCACACTGGTTAATGTTCCGAATTTAGCATAACCTACGAAAAAGGATTAACAGCTTTGGCGTATCCTTGAATATGAATCCGTTACGCGGCAATTTCGAGATGTTGTAAAAGTTTGTATCGACAGTGGTGCCTGTATATCTGATGTCCATGACGTCTATCCATGAGTCGTGAAGATGCCACTCACTTAAGGAATTCGATTAAAGACCGTTTGGTGAACACAATGCATGTGGAGTCCCAGTCTAGCATGCCTAATTACGATAGAAGGTGATTCAACAGTGGCACAGAGCAAAGCGCATACCCAAGTTGGCCGCCCATTCTTTCTCCTTTGATGAATCTACTGCGTTTGTAGGAGTAAATCTTACGATGATATTAATCTAGTGTAGGTGGAGGTGGGTCAGGCTTACATGGAAGACATGGTGAAAGACAAGCTGGGCGTGACCATAACACGCAACCATGCTACCCAGAACCCGTTTACTCTCACTTTCAAGGAGCTTTGGGCATCGCGCCCTACCATCCGCTACCTACCTGGATCCTTTGAAGGCCAATGATGCGTCAGTCTCAACGTCGCCGAAGAATCTAACGGATGAACAACATCGTTCACTTGGTAGTGCCATACGCGTCGATCAGGCTGGGGAAGTGGCGGCCAACTGGATATACAAAGGACAGCTCTTTGTCTTAAGTAGAGACACAACAGCTGCCCCCCTGATTCAAGTTCGTTCGCCTCCTTAATGTCGATAGGGCCTACTTACGCTTTGCAGGATATGTGGGATCAGGAAAAGAAACATTTGCAAGTGATGGATAGATTGCAGCTACAACACGGGGCGAGACCAACTATTCTACTTGAACTGGCGAAAGTTGCTGGCTTTGGCCTTGGCGCTGCGACAGCTGTGATGGGCCCAGAGGCTGCCATGGCCTGCACGGAGGCCGTTGAAACCGTGATCGGTGAACACTATGATGAGTGCGTGTATATACAGTTATCCTGCCGCTCGAGTTGACTTGGCGTTCGTTAGCCAACTACGGGAAATGGAGTATCTGCCGCAAAACCACCCTAGTATTCCATTGCTCAAAG
The DNA here is from genome assembly GCA_023014405.1 of Amanita molliuscula. Taxonomy (NCBI): domain Eukaryota; kingdom Fungi; phylum Basidiomycota; class Agaricomycetes; order Agaricales; family Amanitaceae; genus Amanita; species Amanita molliuscula. Next base: position 1,050,486 of record JAEBUP010000001.1, read on the forward strand.
CTGTCATACGGGAATTCAGAGATGATGAACTTGAACATCTTCATGTCGCCGTTGATCATCACTCGCAACGGGCGTTAGGACATGTTCTCCTAAGTAGTATAATTGGTGCAGGATGCAAATTGGCCATAGAGCTATGCAAGCGCTTTTGAAATTGCATGCGCTTTAGAAGCGAATCCGGGCCGACACATCCAAAGGCTCCCCCTTGCGCCTCGCAATCCAATCCCATCTACGCTGTGTTATGCGTCAGCATTCTGACAAGCACGTAAAGGCATAAACCATACGTAGCCAGTATTAGATAGATAAAATAGAAACCCAGGAACGACAATAAAACCCAATACAGCAGTACGAACAGTTTTTCTTGTCCAGCCAAAGTTTTTGTATGCTTCTTCGCGCTAAGAGGTAACACAAATTAGTATGATTATGAGAGGTACGTATGAGAAGATACACCATGCGATTGAATCGCTCAATGGCAGGATCCGGCTAAAGAGAAAATTAGATGTATGTAGGACGTGGCACAGGCTCAAACCTTGACGGCACCTAGGAGACAAGTGGCAGTCAGGAGAATGGGTGGAACGGAAAGAGGAGCGGAACCGACCGTGTGCACCCATGGCAGAGGAGAAAGTGGAGGCTTGTTTGTCTCATTGTTTGTTTCGCCTTGTCTTCTGACTTTCATCTGCTTTCAATGACACATAACCGCGAGTGGGACAGAGGGAAGGATTCCTGGCCTGACCCTTCCTCCTGGCAGGCACCCAATGTTCGTGCAAGAGAAGACGATTACCAGGCAGAAGGAAAGCGCAGAAAGTTCAATAATGGCGTCCGTGCTCAGCCCATGCATCACTTCCGGTCTCTCATCTCTTCACCTCTAGGCTTACGGATACGATGCCTTCCATAGCTTTGAAGATGCTGGAAATGACAAGTCAGGGCAGTTGCGACAAAGTGACCACCCTGACTATGGGCATGATGACCGTCCTCGTGTCCCTGGGGGAGGTGGTGGCTTTAAGAAGCGCCTTACGCCTTCGGAGCCCAGTCCCCATGTCATTTTCCTTGGATTAGATCCAGATTTTACCGAGGCCGATGTCTGTCGACTATTCTGTTCTACGTTGCATGTGATCCATGACTGAAGTCACTTCCTACCCCCAGCTTCAGGCATATCTCTCATCCCATGGCTGTAGCATTGAGACTGTGACAATTATTCGAGAAAGATCATCAGGCACTTGCAAATTTGTATCTACTTTTGCATACGCATTGACGTATTTCGCCGTTGAATTTACAAGGTACCTCGAAGGGCTTCGGCTTCGCGCAATTTACGAGTACGGACCACGCTCGTGCATTCGTCGATCCCCTATTTCCGTTCATTCAAGTACCTCCCCCAGCCTCCCACGGTGCGAGCGCAACAGCAGCGTTTTACAAGGCATTGGAAACGGGTGCATCTCACAATGGCCGCAGAGTTAAAATCGATTATTCACAAAGCGCCTCGCCGCATGACAAGAATCGTTTTAATAAAGGAAATATGAACGATGGGACTCGTGACATTGGCAATACTCAATCCCCCATCTTGCTGTTCCGTGGACTAGACCCCTTGTCTGGACCTCAAGCCATCTATCAAGCCATGTTATACTCTTCCGGCCCTGGGAGACAAGGACCTAAGGGTATGCGGCGGATAATCTTGATTAAAGACAAGGTTACAATGGCTAGTTATGGGTTTGCATTTGTAGAGTTTGTCGATGTTCAGGTATAGTTACTTTTATGTCTTTTGTGAAGTCTTTGATACATCATCTTTAGTCTGCGTCGGCTGTGCTTGCGGCGACAATGTCTCCACAATTGCACCCTAACGGGTTTCGCATATCAGACAAACCTGTGGCAGCATCATTTGCACATCCCTATTCTTTCCAACCCGTAACAGACTTTATACAGCGTGATGAAGCATGCTTGAAATCAACGGTTAGTTTAGGTGGTGTTGAGGGCGCGTGGGTCAGGTACTGGGATGAGAACTCCACTTGTGCCGTCTTGGAATTCAAGGTAGAAGAACCTATGTCAGTGGCGCCTCCACAAAAGGAGAAAAAGGATAAAAAAAAGAAAGGTGTCCGCTGTCGCAATTTATCGCACATATACTGAGTAATGTGTCAGCTGACATAGATACACATGCGAAGCAAGGCCTTGCTGCACCATCCGCACTACCAGTATCGGATAAACCCGTCACACTGAGTTTTAGCAGGGGTACTAGTAAAGGTAAGATAGATATTAACTTCAGAAGTAGTGTTTAATAGTTCGAAGCTGGCCCTCTCCGGCCGCTAGCACCGGGAATATCCATGGACGATGAGTCAAACGCTGCGGAAGAGTCTATTGGGGAAGACGGTGGTTCGGAATCCAGTAGGGGTGCGTTTTGTAAGAAGTGCTTTCGTTGGTTATATACGTCGTCTATCCAGCTACGGCCGCGAAGAAAGTAGCACCTCCGATTGCAAGCAAGAAGGTTCGTATCCCAGGTCATTACATGTTGATATGAGACTGAGTTTTTACTAGACGGTTGACAACATACAAAAGTGGAACCAAGTCCAAGAGGAACTTGCTAAGGGATCGGCAGCCGAGGTGCTGGTGACTTTACAAGAGTATATTGCATGGATTCACTTTCTTTTAGCAGACTGCTCCAATTGCGAAAGAGAATACCGAGAATCTCGTATCGGGAGATGGGCTCGAGTTCGCGGACATCGATGCATTGATGTGTTTGTTGTGTGCAAGGCAATTCAAGTCAATAGACCAACTTAAGCGTCATAACAAGGAATCTGACTTGCACAAGGCAAGATACATTGTGGTATCACCAAGTTTGCCCATTTATCGTAGCCATAGAGGAATTATATGGACCCTAACCTAAGAGACCTGGCTCGACAGAAGGTTTCTGCGCGGAAGTCAGCGGCCATGCAACAACCCAAATATCGTGACAGAGCATCGGAGCGTCGCGTACTGTTCAATCAACCCGAGACACCCATGCCAGAGAAGGACAACAGAGCTGGAGGCAGGAAGCATAATTCTGAGGGACCACCTTCACCACCTCATCCGGTGGAACCAGGAAAGGATGAAAGTAATGTTGGAAATAAATTACTGAAACTTATGGGATGGAAAGAGGGTCAGGGTTTAGGCACCGACGGTGGAGGGAGAGTGGATCCCATGTACGTGCAAAGCTCGTCCAGGTGAACAGTGCCTTTTGATCACCATAGACACACTGCAATTTATGCACAAGGTGTTGGATTGGGTGCCAGTAAAGGCAAGGAAATTGGAAAATACGCAGAAGGTTACTCTGGCTACGTTCACATGGCTCAAGACGCGGTGAGTGACTATTTTGGTGCATAGAGAAGAATGGACCAATTGTTCATAGGCACGCGAACGATATGGTAGTCAGGATTGCCCCTAGCTTCCGGCTATCGCCTATCATAAAATATATACCCTTTCCCATTACTTAAAAATACATCTCGGCGTGTCGCCTGGTATGGTATTATCTCCTCCTTTTCCGTGGTGAATTGTTCCGATCGTCGTTCCTACGGGGTGGTGAACGCGCTTCGCCGACCCCTGCGGTTGCTCCCCCCGCAATTCGAAGCTCTTGTCCTGCGACTTGAAACTCTTGCTGCATTGCAGCTCTGTAGTGCTGTTCATGCGAGTATTCTTGATGATACCGCCGACTGCCAGGTATCACCACGCGCATATAGTCGTATGCTACTTCAGCGTGTCTTCCAGATCCCCATGCTTGTGATGCTTGCTTTTGGATTTCAGAAAGAATATGCCAATTTCTGTGATTTTTATCATCGCTGGGTCCAGGAAATCTAGCACCAATATGGTTCAACACCAGTCTCTGTGCACCGATCGCGCGGGCGAAGTTTCCTGCCATTGCAGGCGAGGAATGTCCTCGTTCGACCGTCTTCGATAACACATCTTCGGCGTTTCTCCGGCCGAGCTTTGCATCAATATAACAAGGAATATGCGCATCGGTAGCCTCGTGAATGAGAAGAGACGGGGATGGATTGATGCAGAGCGGAACAATTGCGTGGGGATTGGCGGTGTCACCTAAAATCACGATTTTCCGCTGAAGCTCAGCAACTTCGCGGAATACGTAACCTATGCAAGGAACTGGTAAAATAACGGAATCAACTACGATGAAAATCGTCAGTTTCTCAAGTACCTCTATGATAGATGGGCCCAGCATCAACAATTATGTTACCGTATCGTCCTTGACCTGGCGTTATGTTGCGCCAGAAGTTATCTTCTCCTGCATAAATGTCACGTCCGCGTTCTTCGCTTGGGTGCCTTACGTCCCAGTCATGAAAGCCGGTGTTCCAACCCAGGGAAGAACCGTTGAGTTCCGTTTGCGAGGGCGGTAAGTCGTTACATGGAGTAACGGGGTCACGAGAGGTTAAGAGCTCATGCACGACATAGCGGTCCGCAGTATGAGTGGCCGTCATCCTAAAGTTCTGACGAACGAAGGAACGAAGCCCAGCGGGGCCATACATTTCCACCTTGTGCAGGATGTGGAAATAACCTTGAAAGATACTGCTATTCAACGCACCGTCCGAGAGGGCGCAAACCGTTGCTGCATCGAATTACCGATTGAAGGAGGATGAGAATGGTGCGTAGAAGTGTGACGATGCCCATGACATGATCAGCTGAAGAAATTACAATGTCGTTTCTTCAGTCAGGAGGAAGATCCGAACCATGTAAATGCGTAATGAAGAGCTTTGCGACTTTGCTTGCCCTGACATTTGTATACCCATCATCAGGCTGAAAGAGGAACTGTCTGGTGGTTCCTTCGGCACAGTCAACCACTGGAAATCAGCGGTGATGAGCAGGCGAGTTATGGATATCTGACACGTACTCCATAAAGAGCCATCGCCGAACATGTCGCACACGAGGGAGGAACAGTTCCGTGGCCTAGTAGGACCGCCGCCGCTGCATGTTCCGAGGAAAGTGACGGTCATCTCGCCTGTCATGACGGGAGGGCGAGTGAGAAAGCGCTGGCTGGCGCGAGATCCCATGCACGTGAGTGGCTGACTTGAACTTTCCACTCCACGACCACCATGAATGCCTTTCAGATGCCAAAGGTCTTTGTAATTCCGCCAGAGGAAGACCATTCTCCTGCTTGGTGCTATTTTGACGCCACGAGACGCAATCTTAACCTACTCGATTCCGCACCCATTCCCACTGAAGCAAACATCTCTCCCCGGTCCAAAAACGCCATTCTATATGCTATTGATCAGCATACGAACGAATGCGTCGAAAATGATATAAATTATGATTGCGAAGCCGAATTGTACTTTGAGCAAGGATTGGACTTCGCTGAGCCGGGTGATCAACCGTCGCTGGAGTCCCATGTTTCTCCATGCTCTCCATGGATTGATTACAGGGAGCCGGGAGACGATTCAGATGTTGCTGAAGTGATCAAAATCAGGCGTCGCATCCACGCAGATGAAGAAGTGGAGCGCGTTGGTCATAGTGAACAAACAATCGAGGCTACGCGGTCCAAAACGTTGAAGTCCCGTGCATCGAAGGTTTTTCATTCGTTGAAGAGGGTTGGAAAACGAAATTCTACTAAACTGCCTCGTTTGCGCGACAATATCACGATCCCGGCATCGTTCATGTCATCACATACTATGGGAATGTCGGAGAAAGATTCTGACCGCCCAAAAACGTTGCCCAAGCGGAGCTCCATCCTGGTATCCGAAATCTTCACTCCAACGACCGGACCCAGATCACTGTCGTCTTTTTCGCGTGCAGAAGAACGCATCATTTTGTCAACCTCTCGTTCTACTGCCGAGAGCCCAGATGCAGGGATTCCGTTTTCTCACGAGCATGATAGGATCCATGGCAACAGGCGAACGTTTCCGCCCCGCACGAATCCTTCGCTCCTGAACAAATCACGGTTTTCGAAGATCAACATCCAGAAACTGTTTTCTTTTGCCACTTCGACTTCGTCGACTTGCTCTACTTCTTCAACTTGCTCTACTTCTTCGACTATATTAGGTGGTTCAACTTTGAGCAATGGCGATATTGTGCCGTTACTCGATTCCGAGCAACAGCAGGGCGTCGATTATATTGACAGCAAGGGTAAACCATTTTTCCAGCACACGACCGATGTTGCCAGTTCCCAATCCTCCACTACTGTCCCAATGGTCACCGGGAAAAAACACAGTAGTGTTGTTCACGACGGATATAACCCTACGGAACTCGACCTCGACTTAGGTGGTGACCTTGATTTGGAGTTTGGTGTGGAATTAGACTTGCCGATTTCATATCAGATGAATGGCGCCCTTTCCTCCCAGCCGCATAACCCGTGCAAAGGAGCCGAAAAAATGCAAAGGACATTGGACGATGTTGGTTTCAAGATGTGCCTCGATTCTCTACATTTCGATGATCTGTCTTTTGACGTCAATACGTTCCAACTATAGTATAGCTCAGGTGCCTTCATTCAATAATAATCTTCTGGTTGCATGGACTCGTACTTTTTATTCTTGTCAGTTTTAAGATGCTCATTATGGATTCACACATGTAAACGATAACACCAGCAATGGTCGCAGCTACATTAAATAGTCATCTGGTCTGATTTGTGTACATTTTGGCTACTTTCACCAGATCAAACTCAAATTTGAGGATTGACCCACAAAGCCTAGACGGGAACAATGAACGCTAGCAGAAATAACAGCTCTTGGTGCTTACAGTCCTCCTGAAAACCTCTTGTCCTGTATCATAACTGATAAAACGCACGCCTGTACCTGCCTGAACACTGGGACTATTGACAACATTGACCAGTTGATCTAGCAGCTCATGATCTATGTCATAATGTTCTGCGAGCAAAACCAACGGCGAGGTTACGCTTTTCCGTTTGTCAAGAACTTCATGCAAGGTTTGTACAGGAAACACAAGCGTAGGCTGATAGACTTTTCGAGAAAATGATGGTGACTACATTATGATAAATGATGCGAAACGGAACGTCAACGAATCAGTACATACTAGAGAGGAATATATTCCATGATCTACATAGACAGGTCCAAGGTGCCTGATTCTGGCAACGAGATTGTTGTCCTGATCATTGTTGGGTTTGATAGAGCGACCTGTGACGGAATCTTCGGAACCTGATGGTGGTTTGTGATATATTGCCGTCGGCTTCGCTGCACGACGTAAAACTTTTGAAGTCGCAGAGCCCATTATACCATTATACCACAGAAAGTTTTGTTTTACCCACGGTCGTGAATAAGCTCAACTAATCAAGATTTGTTATACAGGCTAGTGGTAACAATAAAAATTATCAGGAAGATAGCAGCAGCCCATTATGGTGTCTCATTCACGTTGCAAAATTGAATGTCAGGGATACAACATGCCGAACAAGGGTATCTGAGAAAACGTCATGTCGGTAAGAACCAAGCATAAGCCAAGCAGGTAAATATATGAGACGCAATAAATGGGTGCAATGTATGAAAAACACAGGAATGCGCATCGCACGTCAAACTTTTACGCAGGGTAAGATCCCATGTTAGGTGGATTCTGCTGGTATGGTGGATACACGTATGGTTGATATAGATGGGAGACTGCTTGCGGTGTAACGCTGGCGAAGGATGGTTGCGATTGGCCAATCCCGAGTACGTTACCGACGTGCGAGACATTGGGGGATTGAGCACCATATGCAGTGTTCGCAATACCAGCTGTAGGTAGCGTTGCAGTGCGCCGGGCTGTACCATGTGCATCACCTGGTCTCGCAAATGGATTAAATGGATCTGATGGCGAATACGGTGTTGTAGTGACATTATTAATTCGTCTATTAGAGGCATTGAAAGTATTGTCAATTTGGGTTGGTCCTGCCTGAGGGTTTTGACCACCCATTTGCAATGCCGCCATCATAGATGCTAAACCTTGATCATTTGATGGATATCCAGAAGGCAAACCTGGGACTCCAAAATTGCTTTGAGATTTATTTTTCCCTGTATTTGGAACGTTATTTGCATAGGTGGGTTGGTAGTTGGGTACAGGTAACCCAACCTCTTCTATGAGTCTGCGATAAGCTTGGGTTGCTATAACCTTCAACTCAATAAGAACTCGTTTTGTAGCCTCAATATATCCCTGTTTTTCTCGCTGATCAATGAATGCGCTAGTTAAAATTTTGTGGACGACGGCGACACCATTAACTTGATCACCAAGGACGTCGGTGAGGACGTGATCACCAGGAGACGAAAAGAGCGCATCGACGATTAGCTTTGAAGCATTTGGTTCAATTTTCTGATTGACAATGCGAAGGACAGTAAGGGATGCCAGTTTATGGGTGCAAAGATGAGACAAGTGAGGGGTGAATCGGGGTGCCAGGAGGTTGTACCGTGATGGAAATCCAGACGTGTCCAACAACCACGTGAGTAATAGCGCACCATTCGGGTTGGTAGCCAAGGGTATGGAGTTGAGGATGATCGCCGTGGCAATCCGACGCTGTTGACTTGTACTAATATGGGGGCTCTCTAAGCAAGCTCTCATACTGCGAGCTCCAAACCGTCCTTGAGCAATTTCCCACATCCTGTCAACAATACCATCAAATATAAAATCGTTTGCCGGAGCCTCAAATCGCAGGCAACATCTATATGGATCAGTTGATTAAGATGTCAATTAAATTCAAGACGTACTGTACAACATAGTTGCCGAATTGGTCAAGAAGCAGTGGAGGTGCATATGGCCTCAGATTCTGCGTAATCAAAGATATCTCTTCTGGAGTGTTGACGCATTCAATAATTTTTTGCGCTGCCCATGTGCCGTTTTTATGTATGCCAATCATCGCTAGATGAGGAGCAATACGTTCTAGCATAGAAAGTCTAGGAGCAGCTGAGCATTTCTCGAATAATTTCTGTACGACCTGAAAATAAATATATTAACTAAGATTCTCACGCTTAGAGGAGGAAGAGGAAGGTCCATCTCACAGTATTTCCAAGCCAGTCCGACGCAAGGTCAACTATTTCGCCATCCAAAAAGTCCGCAGCAACTTGATCCACCTCTTCCAGTGGCATATTTCCCGCGTCGAGACGCTTACGAAGCTCCCGCAGCTTCGCCGCATCCCAACGTCGATTGTGCGTCCTCTCTGAGACTAAGGGGATAGATGTATAATACATTGTTGGAGGTCGGAATTCTAGAAGTGTTCAGTATCATGAAAGAGTGAGGCACGGCAAACTGACCAGCGAGTGCTTTGATATCAGCTTCCGCATCGGCGCTATCCCCACATAATTCTCTTATAATCATTTGCTGTTCGGTGACTGGTTGTTGCCAACCAGACAGCTTGGATGTACCATCTGATCCAAAAGACGTATTATGCATGCCTGATCCAATCATACTAAGCAATAGATTGGACCTGTAATTCTCGACGGCACCCCCAAGCACTTGTTGATCTGCGGGGAGCGTGGATGCCCCTTTGACGGTCCTGAGAGCGTGGATCGTAGCACCTACGCTCAAATCCCCAACACCTTGCGGAACATTGGAAATTTCATCTGAGGTTGTACCCGCCTCTTGGCTTTTTACTGGAACTTTGGCAAATCCTATACGAATGGCACCAACGTCGCTCCCAAGCACATCACGACCATTCAGGGCCTTGCGGGCCCGTACGGCATCATCAAGACGTTCAAAATTTACTAGAAGTCATACGTAAGGAAAGGACTTCCAACTTCTTCTCCACTCACTGAAGCCACAATTTTTATGAGTTAAAACTCGAGCTGATTCAATGGGCCCGTATGGACTGAATACATTGAGTATTGTGGCGGGAGTGGTTGTAGACGGAATAGATCCAATCCAAAGAGCACGAGTTGGTGTAGATTGCAATTGGGCGTCTATTGAATTTGAACTGCCATTGGCCCCTAGAATCTTACCCGTAACCCCGTTGGGGGAAGTCGGACCCGGACTGACTGGATTACCTTTTGCTGGGGCAATAGGTGCACTATCCGCTTTCCCAAACCCTATTCGAACTGTTTGCCCGTTCGGCATCCCAATATTGCCACCTAGGCGATTCAGAACGTCTTCCTTGGCTCTTATTGCGTCAGCTTGTTCTACAAAATTGACAAAACCACACTCCTAAGAAGAATTTCAGTTTCCAGAATTCTCCCAGAAATATCATACCTTTTCGGGCAAGAGCCGCAGGCTTTCAATAGCTCCGTATGGGGCAAATATATGGATAAGCTGTTCACGCGTGACCGCGCTATCCAAATTTCCAATCCACAATGACCGCGTAGGTGTTTGTACCTGTGATGCCGGAGCTTCCGATTTCGGAGATACGGAACGATTTTGAGAGGCTGGCGCAACGAGGTATGCGGATACTCCCCGTCCAACTGACACATCTGTGGTGGGGAAATGGACATTTGACGATGTAGTCGTACGAATGGATGAAGATTTGTCAACTTTTAATATTCCCGGAGGTGTTGGTATAGTTGCACCCTGAGTATTCATTTCAGTCATATACGGCTGTGCATCTGCACCAGTGGTACGTCTCTGCAACATGCGTAACGGATCATCTAGTGTACCAACGGATATGGCTCTTGGACGTGTGGGGATAGAGAGATGATCAGTTTGCTTAAAAGCTTTCGTCATCAACGACGAGGCATTGTATGCCGTTTCTTGCACGGTTGAATCGTATGCGCTGAGATGCTGACGAGCATAGATCTGTTCTTCATAGCCATCGAAGTACTCGTCCTCGCCTTCTGCTGCGGGCGTCGATAAGAGGGATGCAGTGGACCGTGTGCGATATGGATTAGATACCGTGCTGGCACGAAGACGAGAATGGCTTCCAGCAAGATTTCCGGCGATGACAGCTTGGGCTTGATGTCGAAGTTCAGAAATGGTGGCAGCAGGAGGGGGATCATGATCGTTTAAGCCAAGATAATTAAGAGTATGTTCAAAATCGTCTCCAACCGAATCTGCAGATGTGACCGAACGCAGCTCTTCTAACACAGGGAATCCATTGGCACTTCCATTGCTTGAAGGCAGCCATGAAGAGGAGAAAATGGAAGAACCGAATGTATTTGGAAGACCACCAGCAGGTAGAGTCAACGAGCCAGACCTTAGTCGACTGTTGCGTTCTGTTGCGGTAGGAGCTACAGCCGAAGTGTTTGAGTGACGTAGGGCGGGACGGGGCATTGCTGTCAATGTCGCAGACGTAGTTGCGGCCAAAGGCCTTTGCGATTGATCCAAAAGAGACTCTGTCGATGCAGGGGTACCTACAAGAGAGCTAGATGCAGCAGCAAATCGTTGAGCAGCCAGCTGTACATTAGACGGCAGGGTTCCGGCCCTCGCCCGTCGAAATCCAGGAGGGTAATTGGATGGGGGCAACGTGGGGGCATCCGTAACGGAAGAAGAAACCTCGTTGGGAGGCGAGTTACCGGCGAGGGCGCGCAATGCTGGAGGCCGGTATCTGCCTGAGAGGCTCTCGGATTGCAGCTCTCTTGCCCTGTAAAAGATGAGGAGGGAAAAGAAGCGAGGGGGGGGGAAGGCACCTTTTGGCAAATGCAGCGGAAGGGGCAGGAGGAGGAGTTTTACCGGAGGATGGGATCCTTGAATAGGAACCGTTGTTGTCAGATGCTGATAAGGACATTAGAGAAAGACTAAGAAATGGGAAAAGAAGTAGCTGGGATGGATAGAGGATTGCCCTGGAATCTAACGTAGATGGGCTTGCCTCAATCCTCCTCAAAACTCAAACTTCCTCATTGGTTCCCACGGTCAGGCTGTGGTTGTACGGTAACGGTGCACCGTTCTCCCAACATTGTGGCCCTCCAACTCCACAGTGAATTCTGCTTTGTGCGTCTCATGCCTTTGCTAACGTTTCGAAAGACGAATACACTCCCAAGCATATGATGTATGCTTGTGCGGCATCTAGGGGCATCTACGTCCCAGACACGATCGCTGTGGATAGGGAACGGGCACTGTTTGATAGGAGTTAAATCAATACGCCAAGCTGGCCTACAAGTGCGAAGGATGAACATGGAGTGATGCATTTCCCGGGGTAAAATATAGATTGACAGAGGGACTAGTGTTATAGTTAGGGATCAAAGAATGCGAGATGAATTGTGAGGCAGGTGACCATTGGCACGCGTATACGAGCATGATCTACCATGTGGAAAAAAGTGAGCTTTCCGTGTTGGGTATAAGGCTCGCCGAGGCGCGAATAACTCTCTTGTAATAAATTCTTTGAAGTTGTCCGACGCCAAACCTCTCATGGGACGGAAAGACAATTTATTAGATACTGAAAAACTACCCTGTCAAGGTGTCACACGCTTGGAATGCCCCATTCGCTTGCACACGAAATCGCATTCCTGTCGCCAACCAACCGTCATCCGTCCCATTCTGTGTCCCAACGGACGGCCCTCGCACAATCATCGCCCCAATCGGGTCTGCTCCCTCCTCAATCGTACCGTCATCCACCCCTGTCAATTTGACCTCTACATTCACGCTTGGCGGTCCCACGTGAGCAAATCCAGAAGTTGGCAAGTCTTGCAGATCAAATGGGTGAGATGCAAGCACCGGCCCTGCAACTGCAGCATGTGTGAAGCAGTTGATCAACGGAACGGACAATGCTATACGGGACTTTGTTTGATCACAGGCATTTAGATGTCCTGCTTTCCTGCGTTATTAATGGGCCTTGATCAATGTAGTGGGTTTTACTTGCCACCGCTGACAATGACACACCGCAACGTGCCTGCCCCTTCTCCTATTATCTTGGCTCTAGCACCATCAAATACGAGGCGGTCCCACAAACTTTCTTTAGAGATAAAACCCTCTGCGATACTTGCCTTCTTGTGTCGCACAGCCAAAGGGTAAAGCGACGACTTGGACGCTTCTTCATGTATCTGTGAAACAAGCGCCTCTAGGTGTCTGGGTCTAACAAATAGAATAGTTGGCGACGGAATTGGGCATTTCTTGTATGAGATGAGATCACCGAGATCATCCACCATCTCTGCTTCACAACATTATTCATGAACTAATTTGGACCGTGGCAGACCTACGTTCTTGCATTACATTAGGCCACGCAGCCGACAAGGTGGCGAAACTTGTTCCCTCGTAGATGGCGGTATATGCAATAACTCTTCCATAAATGGTATTGAGCGAATAGGCAGATACGACAGTATCCAGAGTTGAGAGCACGTTGGAAGCTGGGAGCAGTGCTCGGGTAGCCGCCACGCCAGCTGTGACATTTTCATGAGTGAACTGGGTAGCACGGAGTTCGCCAGATAATTCTTCAAAGGACACTGAAAAAGCATCGGAAGTGTCTGGGCGAAGACCATTAGTCAGACTGTGTGCCTCAGAGCCTAGATGATAAACGTACGCGGGAGAGGTACCAGTACTCGCTCTGTATGATGGCCCTCTTTCTCTATATCAGAGAAGCGTAACAGTTGGACATTGCCTGCCACGCTAGCCACGACCTGATCATTAATTTCACCAATCACGATAATGATAATGCGGCTAGATTTGAGTTTACTCCGATAGATAAGATTCAACAAACGAGGCACAAATTTTGCATTTGTCATGATAGCTGAGGTCAGGTATCGATCGAATACCAAAGGCAGGATAGTTGCTGAAGATACCGTATATGAGACAATTGAGAGAGACACCAATGCCAAGTCGGAGAGAATGAATTCTATAGGGCAACATAAACACCTGGTACGGAATGACTACATTGACTTACCTATCCCATCATTCATAAGCATTAGGACCCGTGATTCTTTTGGCCGAAGGCCAGCAAGTCGGACAAGACCAGTTGCTACAGCAGCAGCACGGTCTTGCAAATTCAAATTCGTTATCTACTTTGATGATGAATGAAGATCCTAAGAACAAGACAGGTGAAGTCACCTTTGTGTGCCACAACGTGCGAGTACCTTCCATGTCGACTTTGACGAGATCAGCCAGGACGTTAACATCCTTATTAGGTCTCACAGGAAACTAAAACATGTAATAAATAACATGCTTATCAGGATACTCGAAAATACAAACCCGCCCCATTAGACCAGTGCTATAATTTCGATATATCGCACTTTCTCTAGCATTACGCGCGCGACCCACATCGCTTTGCCTTCCGAGAAGTATGGGATGTACGAGAGGCTGGGGTTTGTATAGATTGTTAAGTAAGAAAACTGTTGCCCCAACAAGACCAAGTAGAATGGTCAGGTCGTCGGTTACCAGGCGGTCGGAGAGTGTCGCTGACATGAGAGTTGGCATGTATTACATAATAATCTGACTTGCGCACACCTGCGAGATGAGCGCTAGCCTTCAGTCTCTCAACGACATTACGACAGTCCTTCATGCATTGCGATCATATATACACGACATTCACGACCTACTGGCTCTGTTGAAAGCACCTCTGAAGTCCATAGGATTGTTGCCCGTCATCTATGACAATGACTCTATCAAGCCCCTATATTCACCAGTGGGTGTCCGCGATTATATTGCACTCATCCAGCACGCTTTGATAGAAGATATTGCTCCTTCTTGGGAAATTAAATTGAGAGAAAAAGGCGACGTTCAACTGCTAGAGCAATATTTTTGTCCTACTGGCGTATTCAAAGACGCAGCAGTGGTGATAGATATTGTCCCACTCGCATACTCGACAATATTATCCATACCGCTTACTGGGTTCTCCGTGCATTTGCTACAGCTTCTGTCCTCAGAATATCCGATGGGCAAAGTTTATAAGATCGTATTCAATAGAGGATTTTCCGCGAAACAAGGACTATTGTGGGAGGATTATGTGCGCAATCTGCTGAGCATTCCGAGCCGAGTCGCAAATGATTATGGCACGGAAGCAAGTCCACCTCCGTCCCTCGAACAAGCAATTCACCTCAAAAATGCTTGTGTTCAGTGCGAGCAGCTAATTGCTTACACATCTGGTTTGGATGTTGATGGTACGCCTGAATCACTCAGTCTATTTCTGAACTAAAAGAGGTAGAGCGTTCCATAACTGCTCTGGTTTATCTTCTTACCAAGTTGGTTGGTCAAGGCGTCTTCCCGCCAACCCCTCCAGTTGCGCGATCGCAGGTTTCCTTCTTTGAAGCCACGCTGTCTTCCATTAGGCTCGAGTTGGAAGGTCCGAATCGAGAATCATACTCACAAACATGGACTGAGCTTATCGAATGTATTCCGTCGCGGTTGACGTTACAAAGTATTCTCCGGTCAATCTTCTCGGCATTGCAGGTTTTCGTTGCAGATGATCCAATGTATCGATTCCAGACCAGTGTCAATGCACAGATTATGCAGAGCACCCTCGGTGTTCCTCTTCCAAACAAGATCGTATTGTGGGAGTGCGTAATGGCTGTACTAATTGACACGGAGTGGCAAGAGGGCTTTGTGCAGGACATCGTGTGTTGGATCTCGGATACTTTGTATAGAGAGAGGGCAGCTAATATGGAAGGTACTTTAAAAGCAGTTTATTCAAGCTGCTAACTCCTTGGTGAACAGCTCTCCAAGCATTTCTGGACGTCGTTATGGATGTATGGATGTCCCCCGATCACATCAACTATTCCTTTGTGTCCCGTCACAAACGTAGGTTATTCTTAATCATATTCTCAGTGGCTGATAGAGTTCTAGATATAACCACTTTGTTACTTGCCATACTTTCATATCTACCACCATCTTCAGAGAGTGTTAACTATCTGATTTCATCTCCCTCCTTCATTACAGCTGTTGGATGTTACATATCGCACATGGACGGGTCCGTCCGGTTATATGGAATGCTGGTCGCAGAGGTTTTGTCGTCTATGACAGGAAGAGTGCTCACTTTTGACGTATGGAATGGGGAAGATGAAACAAGATCATGGGCACGTCACATCAGGGATTTATTCGAAGTACAAAGGGCTATGACATCTGTACAGAAGGATGTGGAACCACTTTTGGATCAAGAAAAGAAAACTGGTCGACCTGTTGAAGAATTCCCTATTGATAATGGCCAGATTGCCATCGTCGATGACCGCTATGATTCGGATGATTCCCTCACAGGTTATTCGTCGTCCGGCCCCTCACGTTCACCTTCTCCTGTACTGGCAGATTTGTCCGAAATTCAGAAAGAGCCAACAATGAACGTCGGAGTCAGACAAGTTTCTAAACCCATCTACCTGTCCCAGCTTAGCAACTTGTTGCGAAGTCAGAATGACTGGGAGAACGATCAGCCTCCGGCAGCGGATAAAGTTGAAACCGCGCTCAATACTGCGCAAGGGTTGATACGTAGAAAAAGAAACATCGGCAGTGAATTGGGTCAGTCATTGCCTGCCTGAATGTGTGTATTCCGTTTGATAATCCCTCCACGCAGAGGAAAATGCAGTTCAGCTTGTACTTGCATTTCTTGGGCTACAGAACAATTATGAGCTGTCTCAGTTTGACATCAAAAGACAAGGCGTGCTCAATGCATTAGTTGCTTCCTGTCCTCACCTAGCGGCACCGTAAGGGTTAAACTTGATTGGGTATTGTGGCGTAACTGATTTTGTTACCAAGTTGCATAATCGAAGAGTTCTTTAAACCACAGTATTCTATGGCCCAACGTTTTGTTGCTCTCGAAGCGCTGGTTTCCGCTGCACGGGAGTTAACTACGTCGCAACCGTTCAGTTATAGGGGTAGGGTAACGTCCCTAGGCAACCAATGTTCTCCGTCCCTTAATCATTCGCCTATGCAATCAGGCAACAAAAAGGCAACTCATACATCAAACGGAGAACTATTCTTGCATACACTTCCAAGCGACGAATTAAGAAAGGAAACGCCAGATACTCTGCGTAAAAAATGCCTAGGGATTCCGAGGGTCAAAAGCCCTTCCGTTGCACTATCAACACCGGGTGCCAGTCACGTATCGTTCATATTATTGTCAACACCATATTTCATCTCTCCGTTGATCGCAAGGTTTTGGCTATTTTTAAGAGACGAGCAAGGTAGGGAACAACGTACTGTATTGCATCAGGGAAGATATCGTTATCATAGCGCAGGATCCGCTATGATCCTCAATTCTGTTGTTCTGGCGCAACTTCTACGTACTCTTGCCATTCTCGTTCACTTATCGCGACTATCCTCGGAATGGTTGGCAATCATTGCGCCTGATTCTCTGGAGATAGCTCTTGCTATTGGGACGTTGCCTATTTCGCAGCTAGAATTAGACGACGATTGCTCCGTCTTTGCAACGACAAGCAATTGGGAACGGAAAGACGCAGCGACATTGACCGCGGCTCTTGAACTTGCTCTTAGTGTGTTGGATGGTTGTTTCGAATTGGACCATGGACGTTTCTTGAGTCTTCAGCGGACGACTCTATTGCAAAGAACAGGCGACTGGGGGCGTAATGTCTTTTCTAGGTTGAACCAGGGATTGAAAGTTCGTGGTGGGGGAGGCGTACACGAAACGTCTTTGACGCGTACAGTGGCTGGAGTTCTGCTCAAGGTAGATGACATCATTACCTACTGGCGCCAGTCTATGGTGGCACTACCTTTTGCGTAAAATAGACTTGCGTATCGTAATTGGTCAGCATACTTGCCACTTAATTTATGTAACGTCGTAACGGCCGATACTTAGTATCCCAACAACCAACAACTAACAACATTTCACCACGCGCGAGTCGCTGGTTCTTGATTTAGCATGGCAGAAAACATTTACAGCAGAGGCACTCGCGTATGGTTTGAAGACAAGGAACGAGCATGGATTTCTGCAGAAGTCACGTCCGTAACGAAGGGGTCAAATGATACTATCAGGCTTGTCTTTGTTGACGAACGCGGCAAGGTCGACTTCCTGCTCAGTACTTATTGCTTAGATGTCTGAAATAACACGTTTACTAGGAAACATCGATCAACACAACAGGAAAAGAGATCAAGGAAGGGAAAGAGAGCCTACCTCCTCTGAGAAATCCACCTTTGTTGGAGGTAGCCGATGACCTCGCCACACTATCACATCTTAATGAGCCGTCCGGTACGTACCAAAAATCATTTTAATATATGAGATTCAACCTTTGCAGTGCTTCACACGATTCGTAATCGCTATGCCCAACATAGCATATACACATATAGTGGCATCGTTCTTATTGCTGTTAATCCATTTCAGCGCGTCACGCTGTATGGGCCGGAAATTATACAAGCTTACAGTGGTAGACGAAGAGGTGACCTAGAACCCCACTTATTTGCTATCGCAGAAGATGCTTATACAGCAATGAGAAAGAATGGCATGGGTCAAACCATCATTGTATCGGGGGAAAGGTGTGAACATCCGGACTGGCGTAGTCCACTGAGGCTGATTTTAACCTAGCGGCGCGGGAAAGACGGAATCCGTAAGAATGCGAACCCACTCCGAAATGGTCATTCACTGAAGTCAAGAGCCCAATAGGCGAAGTTCATAATGCGATATCTTGCTTCGGTTAACCCACCTGATTCTAACACCAAGACGAAAACGAAGTTCACTTTGGATGATTCGAGCGAAATTGAGCGTCAAATTTTGGCCACTAATCCCATTCTTGAATCGTTCGGCAATGCTAAAACTACTCGGAATGACAATTCTTCGCGATTTGGCAAGTATATCCAGGTTCGATAGCTGTATATTTGCCGAACTCGAATCTCACGTTCGCACAGATTTTGTTTGATGGAAGGCAAGAGATCGTGGGTGCCCGTATTCGAACCTACCTCCTTGAACGCTCGCGAATAGTATTTCAACCTCTAACTGAACGGAACTATCATATTTTCTACCAGCTCTGTGGAGGTGCCCCATTGAAGGAACGCAAGGATTTAGGGTTGGACACCGACATCACAAAGTTTCATTATTTGAGGCAGGGGGGACCGTCATCCATGCCTATACTCGGTGTAGACGATGCTGAAGAATTTCGCGCTACGCAGCATGCCCTCTCTACAGTCGGGATCAGCGTGGAGAAACAATGGGCTGTTTTCCGTTTGTTGGCAGCTTTGCTTCATCTCGGGAACGTCAAGATAGTACAGTTACGTGCGGATTCAACTATTGAAGAAGGTGACCCTGCTTTACTGTTGGCCACGCGATTTCTCGGGGTCAATCTCGTCGAATTTAAGAAATGGACGGTTAAAAAGCAAATCACAACGCGCACCGACAAGATCATCATGTCTCTGAATGCTGCCCAAGCCACTGTGGTCAGGGACAGTGTCGCAAAGTTCGTTTACGCTTGCATGTTTGAATGGTTAGTGGCTATCGTGAACGAAAGCTTATCTGGGGAGAATGGCGATGCTGCTCAACGTGCTGAAATGTTCATCGGTGTATTGGATATATATGGCTTTGAACACTTTCAGAAAGTAAGAGGAATGCCACTACTTCTCCATCGGAGCTGATGCTTTGTAGAACTCGTTCGAACAATTTAGCATCAATTACGCAAACGAGAAACTGCAACAGGAGGTGAGGATGAGATACTGCGTTCGAGCATATCACCTTGTCTAACACGCAAAGATCAGTTTAATTCTCATGTTTTCAAGCTGGAACAAGAGGAATATGTCAAAGAAGAAATCAATTGGACCTTCATTGACTTCTCTGATAACCAGCCATGCATTGATGTTATCGAAGGGAAACTTGGTGTTTTGGCCCTCCTCGATGAAGAATCTCGTTTGCCGGCTGGCACTGATTCTTCTTTCCTGCAGAAACTGAATAACCAACTTCTTACCAAGCCTGAATTTAAGAGCGTCTACAAGAAACCTCGCTTTGGCAGCTCCTCCTTCACGATTGCACATTATGCTCTCGACGTGACGTATGAAGTAGAGGGTTTTATAGAGAAGAACAGGGATACTGTTCCCGATGAGCATATGATTCTTCTCTCCTCGACGAAAAATATGTTTTTAAGAGAAGTGTTGGACATCGCGTTGAACTCGACAAGGAGTACGGAGCATACAAAGCCTGCTTCGCCCGCACCGTCGGACTCTGGCAGCGCTGGATCCCGTCGATCTTCCGTCATTCCTGACCCTGGCCGGCAGTCCTTCATTGCCTCAAGTTCTGTGTCCACGGTGGTAACTAAACGTCCTGGCGCTGTCGCTAAAAAGCCAACACAGGGTTTCATTTTCAAAGCATCACTTATTGCATTAATGGAAACTCTTAGTGTTACCAACGTCCACTACATCCGTTGCATCAAACCTAATGACCAGAAGAAACCTTGGGAATTCCATCCTCAGCAAGTTCTGGGTCAGCTTCGCGCATGTGGTGTCTTGGAAACAATCAGAATCAGCTGCGCTGGTTATCCTACTCGGTGGACATATGAAGAATTTGCAGAACGGTTCGCTTTCAAGTATAATTTACACTATCGGTTATTGACAAGCTGAACAGGTATTATATGCTCGTTCCGTCGTCCGATTGGAGGTTGATGATACAATCCATGGACCTCCGTCGCCTTTGTTCTTCTATTCTTGATAAAACAATAGCGGATCCAGACATGTATCAAAATGGTCGTACCAAAATTTTCTTTCGTGCTGGCATGCTTGCTGCATTGGAATCGTTACGATCTGGACGATTGAACGAATTAGCAATTGTTCTGCAAAAGAATATGCGCCGGCGTGTGGCAATGAAACGCTACCAAGAAATTAGACATGCTACGATCAAAATTCAAACCTGGTGGAGAGGGATTTTGGCTCGACAAATCGTGGAGAAGATGCGCCGAGACGCGTCGGCAAAGCATATTCAAACTAGTGCTAGACGTTATCTACAACGAAAACGCTACATCGACATTATGCGTGGTATCACGCTATTCCAAAGCCGTGAGTATCACCTTTCAGTGTCTAGCTTACTTCTTTCTAACTCGCGCAAGGTGCACGTGGGGCACAGGCAAGACACCATTATGTCGAGGAACGTCGTCGGTGCGGGGCCACTCTTCTACAAAGTATTGTCCGTGGCGTGTATGTTATGCATAATCGCGTGATCATCTAGACTAAAATGTCATCTCAGGTTGTTGCGCCGCGCCTTTAGGTCGGACGTGCGGCACGTTGTCTACCTGCAGTCTTGCATTCGTCGGCGCTGTGCCCGCAAGCAGTTAAGGGCGCTCAAAGCAGAAGCACGCTCAGTATCTAAATTCAAAGAGATATCTTACCGGCTTGAAAACAAGGTCGTGGAGTTAACACAAACATTGCAAAAGAGAACAGAGGAAAAAAAGGATTTGCAGGTTCAAATTCAAGATCTGGAACAACAACTTCAGCAGTGGATGACTCGTTACGAGGAGGCCGACATACGGACAAAGCAGATGCAAGCTTCATTGCATGTTGCTGAAACAGAACTTTCTCGTCGAGATGCGCTGCTTGCGGTCAAGGTAGAAGTTGAGAAGAAATTAGAAGAACTACTGCAGAAAAGCGCAGAAAAAGAGGAAGTCATTCAGAAATTAACCGATCAATTGGCACTACAGGCCGACCAACTGGAGGTGCAACGTAAACTAATTGATACTGCACCATCGCGCAATCACGACGAAGGTTCAATCATTCTGACGCTGAAAAACGAAGTGAGCAGCCTTCGTGAGCAGCTCAATCGTGCCAATGCCCTTAATGCCTTAACGCGCGGATCACGAGAACCGCCTCTTTCGCCAACTTTTGTCCCTAGTCTTCGCCTGAATGAGTCTAACGTGAACCAGTTGAACACATCCTCCCGCCACCACCAGCAGCGCCGACATAGTTCTGCTGGTGGATTTCGGCCGACGGATACGCGCACTTCCACCGATGAACTTATGATTGACGTTAAGAAGAGTCAGGCAATGAATCCACGGGCTGCATCTGTTGCATACAATGGCGAAGACGACATTCTCAGATTCCGACCTAATGGTACAGCCAGTATGAGTGACTCGGGTGATGCAGCAGAGGAAAAAATTGGGCTCATGCTGGATATGAAACGACTGGACGAAGATGTTCTGGATGGCTTGATCCGTGGTCTTAAGATTCCTGCCCCTAGTTTAACGAACCCTGCGGCAGCTAAAGAAATATTATTTCCGGCTAACTTAATAAGCCTTGTCACCAACGAAATGTGGAAATATGGTTTGATTGCGGAAAGCGAGCGGTTCTTAGCCAATGTGATGCAAACAATACAAGCGCATGTCATGGTTTGTGTTTTTGTCTTATTTAATTTCTGTTATTTAACAAAGGTTGTAGTCATTTTCCGGGGAAGATGCAATCATTCCTGGCATATTTTGGCTATCTAACGTGCATGAAATGCTGTCTTTTATATGTGTAGCCGAGAGCGATATGTCTCAGGGAATTGGTCCCGGAGAGGAAGACGCCATTAGGAGTTTTGATTGGCAAGACTATGAGCGCCTTGTTTCAGTCGTGAAGCACGACCTCGACAGTCTGGAATACAATATATACCACACTTGGATGCTGGAGACTAAGAAGAGATTGTCAAAGATGGTTATTCCGGCACTCATCGAAAGTCAGTCGCTGCCTGGTTTTACCACTAACGATGGCGGGGGCAGGTTGTTCAATCGTCTACTCAGCTCAAACAATACACCTGCTTACAGTATGGATGATATCCTCAGTCTGCTGAACAAAGTCTGGAAGAGTCTGAAGAGCTATTACATGGAGGATTTCGTTATGCAACAAGTCGTTATGGAGCTACTCAAGCTTATCGGAGTCACCAGTTTCAATGATCTACTAATGCGACGTAATTTTTCCTCCTGGAAGCGAGGTTGGTATGCAACTGTGGAAATGTGCACGAAGTACTCAAACATCATTCTAGCAATGCAGATTCAATATAACATCACACGTATTGAAGAATGGTGCAAGTCACATGATATGCCAGAAGGATTATTGCAGTTGGAGCACTTGGTACAGGCCACGAAATTGCTTCAATTGAGGAAGGTCCGTGGTGTGTTTATCTCCGTTTAAACTGCTGAGAAAAATACAGTCTACACCCAACGATATTGAAGTTATATATGATGTCTGTTGGATGTTAAGCCCTATGCAAATACAGCGTATGTGCACCAACTACTACGTGGCGGATTATGAGGTACGTGTAACCGACTTGAATCGAAGCACTAGGCAACAATTAATCTGAATATCCAGAATCCCATATCACCGGAAATTCTGCGTGTGGTTGCCTCTCGAGTGCAGGCGAACGATCGCAATGACCACTTATTACTTGCACCGGAAACAGAAGAAGTAAATCCCTTTGAACCGCCACTACCACGGGAAGTATCCGGTTTGGAAACATATGTTCCTGCTTACTTGAACGTATCACATCTCCGACGTTTAGCCGCACTTGTGTCGTAGTTATATCCCGCTTGAGCTATCACCTTAGTTATACAACGGTATGGTGCAAGACCTCCCCAATATCTCAAGCATCCTCTTTGTAGGTGTCGATAATAAGTAGAGAATTGTCGTTTACTTGTTGGCCTATTGGCAAATCATTTCGCAAAATTTTGCGAGTCGGTGGAACTGTAACGTCGTCCACTAGAATGAGACAATTCCTTCTTTATTACCAATCAGATACGATTTTGCGACCACTTTACACGTCGAACTCACGAACCTATCAGATGCTCTGATATTCAACCTCAATTCCAACAAGTCGAGCACTTTGCCTGTGATTGAATTCTAAAGGGTCAAGCTTCAACATGTATGTGGTATCAACATATAACGCTTACTTTTAGAAACCAAAACATTGATGCTCGCACTCTTACATAAGTACGTTCATCTAGCGAAGAGATGTTATAACTAGGATCGCCTGGTAAGGCATTGTGGCGCATTCGCATCAACGAAACTTTGTCCGCTGATTCCATCCGAAGCATATCTACAGATCCTACATGCTCATCCCGCGCCTGGCGTTGAAGGCTGCGTCGGGGGAATTTTTTCGCCAAAAGAGCACGAGCGTTTTCAATAGACGTAGACCGCGGTTGATTAGACGAATTAGAGCATTCGTGTGTTCGTCTGTGACTAACGGTCGTGAGCAAACAGTATGCAATAATCTATAAAGAAGCACATCATGCAATACGGTCTGCCACAACATGTCATGAGTATTTGCTCAATTTGCGTTGTGGAAGAAGAGGTGGTGCATGGCCTCCTGCATCCCGAGGCAGAGCAGGGAATGCCACCTTTGGCAGAGGGAGGATTGAAAAGATCGCTTGAACATGAGTGAGAATCTGGAGAAGCGTGATGTCTGCAAAAGTGTTTGTTGCAGCGACAGAGAATCGGCAAAAAATCTACTGCCCCGCAGGAGGGAAAAGAACAAATAGACCCGATACCAAGACTCATACTTAGAGGCTCGGCGAAGTGCGTGAGATGTGCAACAATCACACGTCACAGCAATGACGACTCGGGACGATTCGTCACGAAGTCCATGGCTATGGCATTAAGGAACATTCCTACCTTCAAACCATTCACATTGGCCTTGATTCAATTGGGGAAGATCACGGCCAACAAACGTGATAATTTGCAGCATGCTCGTGACATGATTATCCGCGCCTCTAGTAACGAAAGGAAGCCGGACCTGATAGTGTTGCCCGTATGTCCTACACCCTGACGTTCAATTTGTGTCTCTCAAATAAGCTAGGAATGCTTTAACTCCCCATATGGTCACATGCATTTCCCGATCTATGCAGAGAAGATAAAATTTACAGCTGGGCAGCCCTATGACCCTACGGATAGTGAAAGTGAGACCGTGCAGATGCTGTCTGCGACTGCCAGGCAAATCAAAACCTGGCTTATCGGTGGTATGAACATGTTGAATAGGATGCTGATCCATGTCAAACCATAATGCCATAGGTTCTATTCCGGAGCGTGATGAGAAGACCAACGCCGTGTATAACACCTGCACAGTCTATAACCCCGAAGGTTAGATATAACGAATAAGCAAGCTATTGAACGAATGCCATTTTGTAGGCGAATTGATTTCTCTATATCGCAAAATTCACCTGTTCGATATTGATATCCAAGGCCAAATCACATTCAAGGTATGACATCAGATATGTACATTACTCTTCATAATTCAATTAATCAGGAAAGTGACACACTCACCGGCGGGAAAGAACTAGCAATTTTTGATACAGGTAGCGTTCCATCAATTCATCATCGCTTTTCTAATCGTACCTTTTCACTCAAAGAATTCGCTCGGATAGGCCTTGGCATATGTTATGACATTCGCTTTCCCGAATTGGCGATGATAATGGCACGCAAAGGTGTGACCCGAGACTCCCTCATTCACAGTAATAATCTTTCAAGGCTGCCATACTCTGATATATCCAGGTGCTTTTAATTGTACGACCGGGCCTCTCCACTGGGAGCTGCTCCAAAGAGGCAGGTACGTTATTCTACTTTGCCTCTTGTCTTGGTGTCAAGTTGTTTGCAGAGCCGTTGACAATCAGGTGTTTGTGTCCATGTGTAGCCCTGCGCGAGACTTGAATGCGGGTTATCATGCAGTCAGTATCAGTGCAGATAATTCCGACTTCTTCCTGGCTAATTAAATGTGTTAGTATGGCCATTCGATGGTGGTGGATCCGATGTAGGTGAACATCGATTATGAGTCGGATATTTCTTCTTCTATGCAATAGGGCAAGGATTCTATCCGAAGCTAGTGAAGGTGAAGAAATAACTTTCACTGACATTGGTAAGGCTTTACGATGTATTGAATGCAACTAAGTAAGTAAAATCCATCTTAGACCCCCAAGTCATGAAGCAAGCACGAGCAGGGATACCGGTCAACGCCCAGCGAAGATTCGACGTATACACAGACGTTGCTAATGATTAATATGATTAGAGGCCTAGGTTTATAAATATTGAGACTTCCTTCCGGATATGTCAATAGTATGGAATAGTCTAGATCATTGTAGAACTTTCATCAAATTAGTGAACCTCTAAAACTCAAGGAACGCATCAACGTTACTTTGCTCCCCTCATACAGCCATTATGGTGAAAGAAACGTCGGTATTATACTCTTCTTTGCACTTTCGCTCTAAATCTTCTGGATCAGAAAATATTACGATCTTCTTGAGACGACTCCGGATGCAACTGACGCCGAACTCAAAAAAGCTTATCGCAAAAAGTAAGGTCTTTTCGAGGAGTATTCTTTACTGGGTTTAACGTACTCATTTTACCTCCAAGGGCCCTTAGATTGCATCCCGACAAAGGCGGTGACCCGGAGCTGTTTAAAGAGGTTACACATGCGTAAGTTTTTAATTATGCGCCCTTCAGATCCCTTTTGATGGTTTCGTGCGCAGATATGAGGTGTTGTCCGATTCAGAGAAACGTAGAATATATGATTCCCGTGGTGAGGCTGGACTATCTGAGCAAGGAGGGATGGGAGGAATGGATCCACAGGTAAGTTGAGATAGTCAATATTGCGTGCAGTTAGGTGCAGGTGATATTTGCAGGATCTTTTCAGTCAGCTGTTTGGTGGCGCTGGTGGGTTTTTTGGAGGTGGAGGCCGTCCCTCTGGAGCGAGAAAAACAAAAGATCTCCTCCATCGTGTCAGCGTCACTTTGGAGGAATTGTACAAAGGCAAGACGACAAAACTTGCATTGACGCGCAACGTTATATGTTCAAAATGCAAAGGAAAAGGTGGCAAAGAGGTTAGGACATGTCCAGTATGCTCTGGTCGTGGTGTCAAGGTTATGCTCCGACATATGGGCCCCATGATACAGCAGATTCAATCTGCTTGCGATGAGTGCAATGGAATCGGAGAGGTAATTCAAGCGAAAGACCGCTGTTCAAACTGCAAAGGCAAGAAAGTCATTCCAGAGAAAAAGTTACTCGAGGTACACATCGATAAAGGAATGAAGGGTGGCCAGACCATTTATTTTAGGGGTGAAAGTGACCAGTCGCCCGGCGCAGAACCTGGTGATGTCGTTATCGTCATAGATGAAAAACCTCATGAGCGTTTCAAGCGTCAAGACAATGATCTTATTGCCGAGATCGAAATCGACCTATTGACGGCTTTAGGCGGTGGTCAGTTCGCAATCCGACATTTGGATGATCGAGCATTGGTAGTGAATCTGGAGCCCGGTGTCGTCGTGAAACACGGTGAGTTTTTCCGATAACATACATCACAACGTAATTTATGCGTAAATATAGGTGATCTCAAAGTTGTACCCGGCCAAGGCATGCCCTCACAGCGACATCATGAACCGGGTGATCTCTATGTGAAGATTTCCGTCCGATTTCCCGATTCTATCAATTTAGAAAGCATAGCCTTGTTGAACAAAGCATTGCCACCGCGAAAGACCATGGAGAAATTTGAGAAAAATTTCGTCCTTGAAGAAGTCGCAATGGAAGATGCGGATACTCGGACAAGGAGGAATCTACACAATCATGACGAGAGCATGGATGATGACCATGACGAAGCTCGTGTCCAGTGTGCAAATCAATAGATGTATGCGTATCATCGATCCAAGCACTTGGCATCTTAGATTTTCTGTTACATCATAATACCATCCCGCCTAGCAATCCCATTTTGTCTATACAGACAACATTATTTATCACAATACTGTTGTTATGAACATCCATAGATGATCATACCTGTGGATCCTGCTTGAAAGCTTCATATTGATTTCTATTGAAAAAGCTGACTTCCGTCTCATGTTCTGATATTTGAAAAATCAGTCAGTACATAGCTGAACGACCAGAAACACCAAACCAAATCCGGTAACGGCGAGGCTGTCATCGTCGTTGTCCATTATCCAGTCATCATGATCTATATTGATAATCAAGTTCGTCGTCTTCAAAAGAGTGCATCACGAAAAAGACATAAGTGAAGACACAGAGACAAACTTTAGATCCATGAGCTTTCGTATAGAGTTTTAGGGTGTCTTTAGAGTCGAATTGATATCGTTCGCTGTTTGACATTTATAGAGCTATACCTAGAACTACGTTGCAGTAGGCCTTCCAAGCTTGCTGGGACTGGATTGCTATGAAAGATCTGGCTTAGCCAAATGCACTTCAGGATTTTCGCACTACCTTGATGTACAATATCTTTGAGTTGCCTGACGGTCGTTCTTTCCAAGTCAATGTGATGTACAACAAGGTTACGTTCTGTTCGAAATTCGAATGATTTGATAACGCGAACTGTGATCGTAGCATCGGTGTCGTCAGCTTCTGGCATATCTATCTACGGGATAGAGTGTAGTTTATCTAAGCAATGTTATTCTCGCCTACGCGAAAGCTTTTTTTTTTCCGCATGGAGATGATATTTAACGTATGGACATAGAACGTCGAAGGCACTCCGTGCGCTCATGCCGCAGTGCAGCTGGATCATGCGTGACAAGAGCAGTGCCAAGAAGTGGTAAATAAAAGAGTGATATCGTCGATATCACCTACAATCTATAGCCAAGACCTCTCCCAAACCTCAGCCCCAAAGCACGACATGCAACGATAAAGGAGGGACAGTTTTATCTGCCTCGTCGGGTACCACATCTTTTTCTAAAGTGCAGCCCGTCCCTCTAAACAGAGGGACAGGTTTACCAACCTCGTGGCTACGCCGACAGCCGTTTTCTCCAAAGTACGGTCCATCCTCGATCGACGTTGACTGGAAGTCTCCCCTACAAGGTTAGAGCGCCTACAAGGTTCCCGAGCGCTCACGACGGGCCCCAGCCAGCTTTCCTTATGGATTCCAATTCGCTGCATGCACAACTACCACTCGTTTACCCTGAAATTGTGCCCAGATGCCATTGTAGATTGGTGATGGGTGCACATTGTTTTCCCGGCCAATGAACCGGAATCGAGTTACGTTACTCCCAAGTGCACATGGAGCGCTTAGAGACCATGCGATGGTGACTAGCAGTCAGCGATCAGGGTGATAAAAGGTCTTGACATTGGAATGATGATGAAGACTTGGGTCGTAAGAGATGTCGATTAAAGATAGCCCCAGCCTAGGGCATTCCCACGGACTTGCTGACGGTGAAGGAATGGTACGCGAAAGCTTTAACAGGATATTGTCGTCTATCAAGTCAAAAGGGGCACTGGTTGATTGGGTCAGAATGTAACTAAGTACCATGAATGTTGAAGACTTATTTCCTAAGTCTTTTAATTCTTTTCGGGATCACGCAATCACGATTGTCACGACTTGTCCATAATCTTCACCAATGTCCGAAGAAACCATTAACAGAAAGCCAAGAACATTGACGGAAATACTATCACGAATATCGGAGTACCAATCAGAGGAAGACCAACTCTCTTATTCGTTAACCGATCTGCTTGCAAACAGACACTTGGTGTTAGACTCTGTCCATGAGCTGGAGTCTCTTGGGCCTAGTCTGAATGTTGTATATCAAGCGAACCAGGTGCTCAACAATAGCGTGATTCACCACGGCGAAGACTGCTGAGCGAATTGGCCAGCATGTCTTAGTGATAGAAGAAGAGATAGGACGTGTTAGAGACGCAGGGGAGCATGTGATGCAGACAATGGAATTGAAGGCAGGTATTCGAACTTTGCTGTTGACTGACTAAGTACACGCTTTCAAGTCATCTCTGCATTCCCTTCACATTTCTATTGAAGGTAAAGATTGGGAATCTGCAGCTAGACACTGTGCTCGTGCCATGTCCGTACCGCAAGAAGTATTATACGGTTCCTTCGCAGAAGCTGTTGTAGTGCGTAGAATGCCGTTTACTGTTGCATACTTCATGATATTCTGATCAGCCTACTTCGGCGCATCATCTTCCTCCAGTGCAAATATTGCAAGCCTTTAGAGAACGGCTCCTGGGATTTTTTATTCACAATTTCCAACAAGCATGTCGCTCTCTGAACTCTTCTGACATAAGCCGCTTTTTCAAGTTATTTCCTGCAATTGGCTGGGAAATGGAAGGCCTGAAAGTTTATTCCCATTTCATCTCGGAACTCGTACGTTCCAGAATCTCAAACGGAACCAACAATAGGTGAACCCACTCAATATCCCTTTACCTGTGGAATATTAAATTTTGCAAGTTCTTCGCATAACTACGCAACAGCTTTCGTGACATTGTTAGAGAATATTGCGGTAGTAATCAGCCAGCATCACGCTATAGTCGACAAGTATTACGGACGAGGCAGAATGCGATCAGTGTTGAAATATCTTGTAGACGAATGCGGTCAATTGGTAGAAAATCTGGTACAGAATTGGGAACAGGAACGCAATGTCAAAATGAAGGTACGATACAAATTTATCGCGTTAGCTACTGTTGCGCAATGAATGATAGTTCTTGGAAATTTCCGATGAATGTGTCATTAAAGGACTAAATCTTGAACATCTGCCGTCCGATCCGCGAGATATTGACAAAATTATCTCAGAAATAACTATGATGGTTGGCCGCTGGAGCTTATTCAAATTGTTTGTAGTAGACACGCTCAACGTACGTCTGCACTCAAGTCTTCATGTAGATGACTGGTAGTAACCTTAGTTTCATTTAGTCTGGTGATGAAATATTGCCAGATCAATGTGTTGAATCCGCTTCTATGGATGAGATAGGCCAAGCATTAAGTTCAACTTCTTCCCAACAACTAATAGAAGGTTTGATCACTGCATATTACATTCCATTTGAAACTTGGTACTTGCATTGTATCATCAATAAGGTTGTGATTATTTACTTCTCTGTCCACTACTGATATTGATGTGATAAGGCTCATCGTCTTTGTGTCCCTGATCGCACTCAAACCGCAGTAACTACGACGATTCCCGATGATGTGTTTTATGTGCTCAAGGTAATTATGAAGAGGCTATTATCGACGGGTACCGTCAGCGGAACTAGACAAACGTTGGAGGGTTTGCGTGAAACTATGGACCGTGAATACGTTGGTGTTTTCAGAAAAAGGCTGGACGAATCAATCGGGTACCTTACCACTTCTCGAACAGACAAGAATGACCGGGAGAGCCGATTTTCATTGCTTGTAAGTGCTTGCTTTGTCTTGGTCTCAGTGGGGCACATTCGCGTATCAATAGGTCGTTCTCAACGATCTTGATGTCTCGGATTCACACCTGCAATCTCTAGTCGGTGACGCCATAGGGGATCCTGCAACGTACCAGTACTTTAATACGGGGGACCAGATGACTATCAAGCAATGTATTGAATCGTTTTTGACATTAAAGACTCGTGTACAATCCACCCTCCGGGTAAGTGGGTTGCGTGTTCCATTGTCCCAGCTTCAAATTTGCTCTAGGTAGGATTGGATGCGCTTTTCAACCAATTTCTCCGTCCAAGGCTGCGTAATCTAGTCCTCGAAGTTTTCAAGGATGTATCATATATTCTTGATGATGAGACGTACTCTGGCATGGATCATCAGGATTACGTTAGAAAGCGGTTTATCAAGGCATGGGAATTAATTGTGGAATGCTATAAGGTTTGTCAATCTGGAATCAACTAGTCTTTGATTCATTGAGAAAGGTGTTATTGTCAGGATAACTTGACAGAGCAAAATTATACAACGGTGTTCGGTATGGCAGTGGAAACATTGCCACGGCCTCTTGAGAGGGTAGCAATTAGCTCAAAGTTCAATGAGGTGCAAAACAAGTCTCTCATTTCCTTCTTTCTGACCCGTAGATTATGTAGCTTGGGGCTATACGGTTTGATCGTGACCTTCGCTCAATCATATCATTCCTGTCTTCTCGTGTCACATATAGTGATGTACGAGAAAAGTTTGTGCGGCTGCAACAGATTTCAATATTGGTGAACTTGGATAATGTGAGTTGTCTCTGGTTTATTTTGTCATTGGAAACTAATGGATTACATAGGAAGATGTTATTGAATTCTATAACAGTTCTGGTATTCCATGGAAGCTTAGTGTTCATGAAGCTAAAGCTGTAGTTAGCCTTAGGATATGAATGCAGTCATAGGGATTATTGTGATGCTGGCCTTGTTGAAATAAATGGCGCGCGTCGACGATCATTTGTCCTCGTCTAGGTAGATAAGGAGGGTACAGAGGGGAAGAGTGCAAATAGATGGGGAGGGGGGTACAGTCTATACTACTTATATATGTAAATCTAAACAATAAAAGTACCTCGACAGAGCCTGACGAAAAAGGGAAAGGGCAGAGTGGTGCACTCATCTGGATCCAATTCCAACAGGCCTTGTTACAGAGAGAAAAAGGAAGAGGGAGCAAGGGTGAGTAAATGAACATCAGGAAAAACCCTTGTGACTTGAATGTACTTTTCTTACTTTTGGACTGATATAGACTTAGTGGTAGTTAGCACTAAGTCCACTTAAGTCAATCAAGATTTCCCAAGTCATGTAAGTTGGGTAAGATCTGTGTAAGTCAATCATGGGATGATACCCAACTAGTCTACTATGACAAAATTTTGCGAAGTCTGAGTTTATGTTTATTGTGGTTACTGACATATTGCTTAGTCACACACAGTGTCACATGCACAATGTTCACCTTGCTGTCACATGTCACACATTGCAGTCACCCTTGCTGCTCACTGCTGCATCAGGAAAAAGTGTTTTTACTTAAGTAGTCTTTTTTGCTTTTTTTTTGCTCCTTTTTTGCTCCTTTTAGTCTGCCAAGAGTGCTGAAGTAGGAAATCAAGTAACCTAAAGTAGCCTAAGTACAAAAAAGGAGTTCAAAAGTACCCAAAAGGAAAAACATGTTTTCCTGATGTGCCCTCACTGCTGCCCTCACCATGCCCTTGCCCTTGCCCTGCCCTTGCCTCTGCCCTCTGCTGCCCTTGCCTTACCTCTGCCACCCTCACCTTGCCTTGCTGTGTAGAAATATAAAGCTCAGTTGTGGGGCAAAATGACTGAGGTGCATGGCCACTACTGTCCATATATATATGTATGTGCAAAGATGCATAGCATGGCAGAACAAAGATCAGTAGGTAAAACTGTAATCAGAGAGATGGAACAAGCAGCCAATGTTTTGATGCTGCTGCTACTAATAATAGTCCAGTACATCAAGTGCATCAGTGATCATCAATCATGCATCACATAGTTCATCATGCATCACTCCTTCATGATGCTTGTTGTTCAACACTCCCCCTCAAGCTTGTGTTAGTCCAAGAGCTGCAGAAAAATGCCTTACCCCCATGCTAGGTCAGGCTTTCATAAAGACATCCATGACTGTTAGGGTCAAGCCAGGGTGTGATAGTGAGGTGTTGTGTGGCAGCAAAGGTCAGCAGCTCCTAGTAGTGATAGGCAGGGAAGGTGGACTCCAGGTGCATTAAGGCAGGTAGAGCAGTGCTTGGGCATCAAGTGTGGAGGGGCTGACTGAGGTGCAAGCTAAGGCAAGTGAGAATGGAGCAATAGAAGTCTATTGCTGAACTGGAGAACCAGTCCAGCATTACTACTGGTTTGTATACACAGGGACACACTATAGATTACTAAGCTAGAACAATGAGACATGAGATGTGACTGCTGCAGGTGGCTGCAGCTGTGGATTATTAATGGTGAGACAAATAACATGTATGCAATGTGTTAGGGTCAAGCCAGGGTGCAGTAGCAGTGTGTAAGTGGGGCAATGCATGGTGGTGAAGTCAGTGGCTCTGAGAGGTAATAGACAGGCAAGGCAGACTCTGGGTGCACTAGGCAGGCAGAGGTGCACTTGGGCATTGAGGATGGAGGGGCTGACTGAAGAGCAAAGCTCAGGCAAGTGCAGACTTAGCAATAGAAATCTATTGCTGAACTGGGGGATCCAGTCCAGTGCTCAACTACTTATACAGGGGAATTTGGTACAGGGGATATTTCTGGGTTGATGACAGAGGTGAAGAGAATGGGGACATTGAGGGGGGATAGGTTGTCATCATTGTTTGGGGGAAGGCAGTGGGGAAGGTTGAGTGGCAATGTATGCAGTTTTGAAGAGTAAGGTGGTGTAAGTGAAAAGGGAAGTGAGAGGCTGGAGGATGTAGGAGCTAATAGAAATGACAAATTGGAAGAAAAGGGTGAACATGATTTTTTGAGTATGGGATGTTGGTTTCCTAAGAGTGTGCCAGGATAGAGAAATTGGCTAGAGGGTAGGGTTGTATAGCTATACAGTGACTCAAAAAATTGTCCCAATGTTTGACACATTTGGCTTGTTTGTAAAATAACATCACATCAAGGCCAAACAGAGACAAGGTGACAGTTTATGTAAGAAAGATCTAAATAAGGGCTACATCAGGAATTAAAATTTATGTAATTTGATGCTGGCATCATGGAGATACAGTTAATTTAGTTTTGTTGCTCATTGGGACAATTATTTGAGTGGGTATAAGAAACACAGTAAATCCACAATTCAGTACTTTGTATTGAATCCCTTGGCCTTGATAACTGCTTCCACCCTTCTAGGCATACTCTCAATCAGCCTCTGACACACCTCTGGCTCTATCTCATTCCAAACCTCTGCCACTCTCTCCCAAATCTCCCAAACTCCCTTTGCTGGGGTTTCATACTTGCACAGCTGTGATTTTATGTGATGCCAGAGGTGTTCAATTGGATTAAGGTCTGGAGACTGTGGAGGCCAGTCCAGAAGAGTGATATCATTCTCTTCCATCCAGTTCCTGGCCTTCCTGGAGGTATGTTTGTGGTCATTGTCCTGCTAAAAAATGCACTCCCCATTGGCAACTCCAGATTTTTCTATGCTGGGCAGTAAGTGATTGTCCAAAATGTTCACACACTGGTTGTTACGAGCTCCCACTCATGAACAAAACCCCAATGCCTCGCAGAGGTGGAGTGTTACTCCAGAGACGAAATGCAGGCTGTATTGCAAGCCCTACTACTACAAGGATGGCTCTACTAGAGAGAACTAACTCCTAGTGAGAGAGAAACCATCTTGAGTCTTAAGGACTCAAGACTACAACTGTCTGACCTTATATACCTCCAGGGAGTCCCCCCTGGTACCTCTCATAGACCAACAACACTCCCTCCATGTTCCAGCACCCATCCCTACTATCCGGTGCATGTTTCAAGTGAGCACATACAGTGACTCAAAAAAGTGATTCAATGGTTGGTGCTTTTTGACTGTTTATGGCATAACTGAAAAACAAAGGCAAATAAGGGTAAATAGTGTGAGAGAGAATAAAGGTATCACATCAGGGTTACACACTGATGAAAGAATTATGTAATTAGGCACAGTATCCATGGAGATATAGGTAATATAATTTGATGATTCATTGAATCACTTTTTTGAGTGTGCATCAGAAACATCAGAAACTGATATTGATGGGCTGCTATGACATGAAACTGATAATGGATGGTTACCATAATGATAGTACCTTAGCACCAATGCTATTTAAGCAGTGCTAAATGCTCATGGCTCCCCACTTCTGATATGCACCCCATTTCTTCTTCCCAAAAGGAAAACATCCTTTCACTTGCCTCCCATGGTTACTCTACTCACCATATTGCCTCAAAAACTGGTATTAGTCAGGCCACTGTCTCCAGGGTACTCCAGAATCTCCTTCCCAATTGACAAACCCCTCAGCTTGGTTGCCCTTCCAAGCTTTCTGCCACTGCCACACACTCCATCCTCACACAGACCACCATTGGCAAGGCTGCCAATGCTGTCCAGGTTACCAGGCACATAAACACCATCATCCCCAACCCAGTCTCCACCCAGACAGTCAGAAACATTCTAAGAAACACTCATTCAAAGCTGTGACAAAGATGAAGAAGCCACTGCTCAGCACAGTGTATGGAAAGAAGCAGTTGGCCTTTGCTCTGAAACACAGGGAGTGGAGTGTGGAGGACTGGAAGAGGGTAATTGGGTCAGATGGGAAGCAGTGGGTATGGAAACAGGTGGGGGAGGGGTTGATTGAAAGGGAGGCACAAGGAACAGTGAAATTTGGGGGTGGAAATATCATGGTATGAGGCTATATGGGCTGGAATGGTGTGGGGGAGCTTGCAGAGGTTGAGGGCAAGATGGATGGTAACCAGTATGTGGACATTTTGGATGATCACTTACTGCCCAGCTTGGACAAATCTGGAATTGCTGAAGAAGAATGCATTTTTCAGCAAGACAATGACCCAAAGCACACCTCCAAAAAAGCCTGAGACTGGATGAAAGAGAACAATATCACTCTTCTGGACTGGCCACCACAGTCTCCAGACCTGAATCTCATTGAACACCTCTGGCATCACATCAAAATGCAGCTGGGCAAGCATGAAACACCAGCAAAGGAGTTTGGCAGATATGGGAGAGAGTGGCAGAGGTGTGGAATAATATAGAGCCAGAGGTGTGTCAGAACTTAATTGAAAGCATGCCTAGAAGAGTGGAAGCAGTGATAAAAGCCAAGGGAGGCCATACAAAGTACTAGAATGACCAGTTTCTATATTTCTTATACACACTCAAAAAAGTGATTCAATGAATGATCAAATTAAATTGTCTATATCTCCATGGATACTATGTTTGATTACATAATTCTTTTATCAGTGTGTAGCCCTGATGTGATACTGTTATTCTCTCTCTCACTATTTACCTTTATTTGTCTTTGTTTCTCAGTTATTTTATAAACAGTCAAAAAGCACCAAACATTGAATCACTTTTTTGAGTCACTGTATGAGTGCAATCCTCCTGCAACAACTCTATCCCTTAACCGGCTGCCTCTAGCCAACCTGGATCTTCATGGACCACCCTAGACTGTCCCAACCTTATGGTTCATCAGTGTGCATATATCCATGTATAGGATTATATGCCACTGGGCCTGTTTCATTACTCATGCCTTCCCCTGGCCATTGAGTCTGCTGTCAGCATCTGTGTCCAATATCCCTAAGCTGGCATGTACCTTCCCAGCATGTGCCATGAGTGCTAAGTATGAGCACTGCCTTGTGTTTGTCATCATGCAGCATTTCCACCATTGGTCTAGTGACCTTCCTCCCTCTACCATTGTCCTGGGTTGTCTGAGCTGTGCCTGTGTCTGGACTGTGTCCAGACCCTTCATAGACCTGTTGCCTGAGCCGCTGTTGCTGCGCGCTCTTCATATGGCTAAATGATCCTTGGTCTTGGTCCCATGATGCATCTATCCATGTATGTCTTGTGGCTGTGCTCCTTGACTAATCCCTTCCCTCGAGTCCTCGTATGGCAGGTGCTGAGCTAATCCCTTATAGGGGCTTCTGTGGCTGTGTCCATAATGACTTTGGACTCTTATGCCTGTGCACTCTCGGCCCTGTCTGGCCCTGTGGCTGTACCCATGCCATATCCTTGATGTGACTCATGATGCTGATGTAACATGCCTGTAACAATAGGGGTGTCACCCTCCTTCCTGGTATACTGATGGCTCCTTGACTGGCCATCGTCTTGTAGTCTCCTGGATGCTCCCATGCCTTGATGCACGTGAAGTGTTCCCCTAGTCTCCTATGACAGTCTTCAACTGTCTCCTGCCTTCCCATGGTGGTCCCTGACCACTAGAATGAAAAATAAAAAGTGCCTGCTAGGATCTGCTCCTAACACTGGTCAGCATCCATCCTCCCCTCAACCTCAGTAAGTTCCCCCACACCATTCCATCCCATTCACCCTCATACCATGATGTTCCCACCACCAAACTTCACTGTTCCTTGGACCTCCCTCTCAATCAGCCCATCCCCCACTTGCTTCCACACCCACTGCTTCCCATCTGACCCAAGTCTGTTGATTTTAGTCTCATCTGACCAAATGACCCTCTTCCAGTCCTCCACAGCCCACTCCTTGTGCATCAGAGCAAAGGCTAACCACTTCCTCCTGTGCACTGCCTTAAGCAATGGCTTTTTCTTCTTTGTCATAGCCTTGAATGAGTTCTGCTTGAGCACATTTCTGACTGTTTGGGAGCTGTTAGGACTGCTCCTAAACACAACCAAAGACTTATGAGAAGGGGGCTTGTTAAGCCAAAGACAAGACATTTTGCTCTATAGCTGTGTCTAGTGAACACAAAACTATCTAGAGTCTTAGGGACTTGCTACCTAAGATGACAACCCTTATATACCTCTCTCCCTGGTCTGTGTGCAGACAGCATGCAGCTAAAGTCCCTCAAGCCGGGATCAATGCGCAGCAGCCAATCTGCACCAATCTGACCATTCCTGGGATTATCCTCCCACACCAACACACTGTCTCCCCATATGCAGCCACACTATTGTCTTGCGTTCTCAGCCGATTCCCATGTCGCCCCTCAGGTGCTGTTTGGCATATGTATCCGTCATAGCCTAGGCCCATCATCAGGCCATTGTCCCAGTCAACACTCGGTATGTCCCATAACTGATGCTGACCTAACCACCTTCCTTATAAGGGTTGCAGTCCTAACATAGCCAGCCCCTGCAACCATGGTATTGCCTAAGTCCTGTGTCTATATGTTTGAGTGCAAATGAAAAGATAAAAAGAAAAGAAAAATATATCCTGACTCCCCAAGCCCATATCTTCATAAGTGTCATTGATGTCGTTACTGTGAGAAATGAATAGAGTGGGTTATGCTCATAACATCACCCCCCCCTTAAGGCCTCGCATCCCGAGAGGCTGACATCTCTGCATCCACATAGTGTGAATCGCTCTTCATTCTTTCATAAAAGCAGTTCAACCGCTCGGTCTGTTCTTTGGGCATCAAGCCTGATCGTTCCAATTCCTTGTCTTCCACCTCCTCAACAGTGGTTTTCCACATTACTAATTTCTTTGTAGGGCATGCAATGCCCTTGATCCTTTTCTGCCGGTCCTCTTCCAACTCGCTGCTTTCTTTAGCAGCCTCCATCTTCTCTGCCTTTTTCAAGATTTTCTTCTGAAGGCACTCTGTGTCCTTCTCGTGTGCTTGGTGCTCCTCCTCCAATTCCTCTTTTTCTCCTTTCTGTGGGAAATCAAGCACAGGTGACTGCCTGCTGATGAGCATTGTTCCAATGTGACGGTGTATAGGTATCAAATGGATTAGTCTCAGCACTAGATGTTAGAAACCTTACCCTCACTAGGATTACACATGCCTGACCCCGTCGCTTAGCATCTGCACTCATCCAAAGTCTTCCGCAAGTCTTCCACGCTAGCTACAAGCAACTCCGCCAACTCCATGATTATCCGCTATAAGGTTAGTGTCGCCCATGCCCAATGACCAAGTCGTCTCCCGCGTACACCATCCAAAACCCGCACTAGTTGGTCATGCGCATCCAATGTCAGCACCATGTCGGCTGAGTCCCACAAAATTGTCAGCCAGCACAGCTTAGGTCACTGGAGAAGGGACTGTTGCCATCAATATCATATCCGCGTTAGGAAGGATCTACAGTCTACGATCCAAGGGTCACCCTTATGCAGCCGCCACGTCATCCCTAGCAATGAACTGACATAGCAGGTCAGGACTCTAGCAGATGAGTAAACCCATCAGCCAATGACCAGTTATGGTATGGACCAGTCAGGTCCATGGAAAATAGAGAACAGGGACGTGTCAAGCCAGATGAATCCCGGCGTTGCCGCCAACAGCAATCATCAACATCTATTTCAAGTATATGATTCTATTAGCATCCCACATCAGGTTGCAATACTGGTTCTCACCATGGCACTCCTATACCACCATCGTGTCCCTCAGCTAGCCCCATTGCGCAAAGACTTTCAAGATGGATTTGGATATACGGTTGCAAGGTGAAAATTTGCAGAGTCACTTTGTTATTAGTAGGGTAGAAAAAATGTATATAAGCTCATGTACAACACTTAGAAAAACAGAATAGTACACCCCAGCTCTTGAGTCTCATCTTTTAAACTACGTCCTCTTCATTTTGTTCGTGCCTCTAAGTCTTGTTGTACTCCACATTCTGCATTCATCACTGTTACATCTTGTGTGACAAACGTTATTATCCACGGAGTTGCCAGTTCTGTGCAGCATACCATTGTCATCGAGCGCACCGGAGTTGACAGGAACTCTTTTGCGACCTCACACCTTCTCCTTCCTCCCTATTTCTAATAGCGGAGTGAACCTATCATATTGGCTGCCCCAGTGAGGCTCTTGAAAGAATTATGCCATCAACACTGCCTGAGTCACCCCAGGACCAGCAATTCCCCAGTCATTACGCCCCATCCCCATTGTCTGCCAATGTTTTCTCCGACTGGTACAACTCGCTGAAATGAAGAGCCAAGAACACACAGCAACTCTTGCACCAAGATCCCAGCAAAGCATTGAGTGAGATTTTCAAAAGCACCAACACGTTCCAACGCCAATCCCGCAGATGACTAGGCCTTGCCCCGGAATTCCAAGCTATCAACAATATTGACAGAGCATTCCGCCAACCCGCCACATCCTCTCGTAGTCCGCCAGATCAGTCCGAGACATTCCATTCTTTCGATGTTTCTACCAGCACCCTGCCAGCCAACCTGCCAGGACAACCCCACTCAGAAGAATCAAGCCCGCTCACCTCGTCGCCATCAGAACTTCCACAACCATCACCAAGCCCGCCACCAGTCTCTTCAAGCTCAAGCAGTTCTAGTATTTCAAGCTCAAACCTCAACAACGTAGTTCCACCACTGATAGTCAAGATGGCCGACCATGCCCAGCAAACCAAACCCATGCCCACTCGATACGTGTCTGCTGCACCCCGCTTTGATTCAAACCAACCCCGCTGCCTTCTGTGCTACTTCAATGAGCTAGAACTATTGTTTAGTGAAGCTGGCGTCACCTCTGTGCAACAGAAAAAGGTCTATGTGCTGCGCTACCTCCATGACATGGAGTACAACTTATGGGGAGGGGTAGACACCTTCGATGCCACCTCAACATATGAGGCTTTCAAAGCATCAGTAACCGTGCTATATACTGGAGTAATAAACAAGCGCAAGCACATGCAGGCAGATTTGGACCAC
The DNA here is from genome assembly GCA_023014405.1 of Amanita molliuscula. Classification (NCBI taxonomy): domain Eukaryota; kingdom Fungi; phylum Basidiomycota; class Agaricomycetes; order Agaricales; family Amanitaceae; genus Amanita; species Amanita molliuscula. Next base: position 1,091,056 of record JAEBUP010000001.1, read on the forward strand.
CTAATTGAAGAGACACTCCACCTCGGAATCCAAACCGCAGAGGATCTATGCAACTATTACCAGCACTTTCTGGTAATCACAAAGTATCTCATCAAGAATGGGCGGCTCTCAATGTGCCAGCAAAGCAAATACTTCTTCAAAGGGTTCCAGGTTCATGTCGGCATGGAGATGTACAGGTATATGTGCAGCCAGTACCCAAACGTGCATTGTGACAACCCCTATTCCCTCAAGCAAATGTTAGCAGCCATGCAAGAAGTTATCCAGGGTGTGTCTTTTTATGATAAGCTAATCAACAAGCCCGCCACACCCCATGCTGCTAGGACAGAGTACCCCGCTGCTTACCCTGCCAACCCCGCATCAACCCCACCAGCCAAACTCGAGCCAGTAGCAACGCCTGGCATGAAGACTGAAGACATGTTCAGTCTCATGGAGAAAATGGTGCAGAGTTCCCTACAGATGCAAACGATGCTGCAATCCCTCATGCAATCACTCGCTACAACCCAGACACGTGCGCCAGCCCTGCGGAATTGGTCACAGGCAATGCCAGCTACTGGTTCCAATGCAGTTCTGCTAGGATCCAACTCCGGTACACACCCTGCCATCCCAGGTTGCATGTTCTGTGGCAACTTGGCCCACTTTATCGGTCGATGCCCAGAGGTCAACAGCTACATCACAAGCGGAAAAATCACAAGAAACCTCGAGGGACGCATAGTGTTGCCAACTGGCAACTACATATCAAGATACTTACCCAGGAACAATATGAAGGAGCGTGTCGATGAGTACCACCAGCAAGTCAACACCCAGCCAACCCAGCAATCAGGGATCCACCCTGCCATGTTTTACTCGCCCCGTGACAACCACCAAGAGCTGGCAACATCAAGCACCGCACCGATTATGAGTTACGAAACAGCAGCAAACCCCGCGGACGACATCAATGAGGAGATTGAGTGGATGAAGAGGGCTCTGGTAGCATTACAAGCTGCCAAGAAAAACAAGGTAGTATTTGACGGGGTAGAAATCCCGCTATGCACAAGAGGAAAGGAACCACAACCACCAGCACCACCAGCAGCACCAGCCCTGCCACCAGAAGAAATCACCTTGCCAGGAGTCACCAAAGCCCATGACCAGCCGCCTACGCACCCTTTTGCCAACGCTCGCAACGCCAACTACCAGCCGCTGACAGACCAGCTGTTGATAAGTTCACCCTGCTATTGGAAATAGCAAGGATCAGGAAGGGGTGAGGTCGTTGAAGAGTTCCCGTCAACTCTGGTGTGCTCGATGACAACACTACGATGCACGGAACTGGCAACTCTGCGGATGATAACATTCATCACACAAGGCGTAACTGCGATGAACACGGAATGCAGAGTGCAATGAGACTTGAGACGTAAATGAGACAAGGAGGGCGTGACTAGGACTTGAGACTCAACAGGAAACTGTGGTAATCTGATATGCTAAGCTGGTAACCTATTGTACATGGGCTTTATATACTTTTTCCTACTCTAAATAACGAAGTAATACTTGTGAAATTTTCACCTCGCAACTGTATATCCAAAACCATCTTGAAGGTTTTCTCACAATGGGGTTAGCTGAGGGACACGATGGTGGAATATGAGCGCCGTGGTGAGAGCCAATACTGCGACCCTGCGTGGGATGCTAATAGACTCATCGGATTGAAATAGACCTGCCTGATTGCCATGTGCGGCAACTCCGGGGTTCATCTGTCTTGATGTGGCCCTGTTCTTGATATTCCACGGACCTGACTAATCTATACCATATCTGATCGTCAGCCGATGGCTTTATTCGTCCGCTAGGGTCCTATTCCGCTGCATTGGTGCGTTGCTATGGATGATGTGGCTCTTGGATCTTGGACTGTAGATCTTCCTAATGCAGATGTGGCTTGATGGCGCAGTCCCTTCTCCAGTGAACTAGGCTGTGCCAGCTGACGATTTTCATGCAACTTGGCCGATGGGGTGCTGACTTCGGGTGCAAAAGACTGACTGGTGTGGGGTATGGATGGCATATGTGGGAGGCGACTTGCTTGTTGAGTGTGGGTGATGCTTGTCTTACCGCGGAAAAATGCGGAGTTGCACGGAATTGCGCGGAGTTGCTCGTTGCTATCGCGGAATACCTGCGGATGACTCCTCTACACCCCTAGCTCGGAACGATGCTCATCACCGTTTGGGGCACTACCCAAGAGCAAGGACCCCTCATACACCACCGCTACTCCCATGCAAAACCCGCAGGCCATTGATCAAATCTTCAAACGTGTCCTCATGAGTCCCGCTGCCAACCTTAGCTTCGAAGAGCTGCTAGCAGCCTCGCCCGACATCCGCCACAAGATGCGCAAGTTCTTGACTCCGTGTTGTGTCCCTGTCACCAACTCCACCAATCCCGCTACCAACCCCGCCAACCCTGTGGACATGCACAATGTCTTTGTCCTGCCAGACATAGCCGAAGCATACTATGCGGCAGACCCCCAATACAAGGCTCGTCTCAAGGTCAGCAAGGAGTCCCATGCGCTGCAGTGCATACAGGCTAGAGTCAACAACCATGCGGTAGTCGACTGCATTGTGGACCCAGGCTGCTCGATAATCTGCATGTCCGACACTGTCAGCCACCAGCTCGGAATTGCATACAACCCTGCCATTAAAATTGACATGGAAGCAGCCAACAGTGAGGTCGACACATCGCTCGGATTAGCCAAGGACATACCATTCAAGGTGGGCAACATCGAGTTATACTTTCAAGTCCACATCATCTGCTCCCCCGCCTATGACATCCTCCTCGGCTGCCCCTTCGACATGTTAGCACAGTCGGTAGTCAAAAACTACCAAAACAAAGAGCAGACCATTATGATCCACGACCCCAACAGTGACGCCGTTGTTACAATCCCGACAATACCCCATGGACCACCACGTTTCGTCAAAATGCGCGAGGAGAAGGAGGGTTTTCAAGTGGCCTCAAGGAACTGATTCAAAATCATGGAGAGGTAGCCTGTATCATATCGATTGATGAAGCTCAGAACCCTATAGAAATAGAAGCATATACCCCAGTCCCCTTGATACAGCACGCCCCCGATGTACATAGCAGTAGCACAAATAATTCCAAACTTGCTCGCTTGTACCTTGGAGCTGCGCTAAGTCTTAACAAATTCGACATGACCAAATGCGATCCGACCACCCGCACCCTCCTTCATGACACCATACAATGTCCTAGCAAGTCCAACTCCATGGAACCATCCTGCTCCAAGTCCTGCAACCCTTGCCACGATAATGTTTCACCAGTGTTTTTATCCCCACAAAAGAAAAAGTACAAGCCAGTCGATAAGAAAGTCAAGCCTGTCATTAGTCAGTTACCTCAAGAATTTAGAATCATTTGAGACATCAAAGGCAACCTGCTAGCCAGCCTACTGGAACTCAGCACAAACCCACCGGACTTCATACCCGTTGGAAGGTATACGCAGGAACGTATGGAAAACCTAGACCAAGAACACGACAAGAACTTCCTGTGGCCTGAGGAGCAGAAGTTAATGCACCATTTTATGACCAAGCATGACCAAGTGTTCACCTGGGACAACAGCGAACATGGACAGTTTAAAAAGGAGTATTTCCCGCCTATTGACATTCCAACAGTTACTATATGACCAAATCTGCGAGATCATCCATACCAAGATTGACGCCAGTGTTTACGAGCCATCCAACTCCTCATACCGATCCTGCTGGTTCTGCATATTAAAGAAAAATGGCAAGTTGCAGTTAGTACACTTGCTTGAGCCCCTCAACGCCATCACCATCCACCACTCCGGTGTCACGCCCATCCCGGAACACATCACGGAGAATTTCGCTGGTAGGGCCTGCAGGGCAATGCTGGACCTCTACATTGGATATGACAAGCACCCACTTGCAGAAGGATCCCGCAACTTGACGACATTCCAGACGCCCTTTGGAGCCATGCACCTGACAACACTGCCTATGGGTTGGACAAACTCCATCCCTATTTTCCACGACGACGTCACCTCTATCCTGCAGCCTGAGATCCCAGATCTCACCATCCCATACATCGACAACATCCCAGTGAAAGGCCCACCAACCTGCTACCAACAACCCAATGGAACATATGAAACTATCCCAGCCAATTCCAGAATTCGACATTTCATATGGGAACACTTCCAGGGGCTGAACCGCATCATTCAACGCATGAAGTATGCTGGCAGAACATTCTCGGGGAAGAAGCTCGTCCTTTGTGCACCAGAGATCATGGTAGTCAGTCACCTATGCACCTACAAAGGCCGCAAACCCAAGAAGGACTTGGTAGCCACTATTACCAATTGGGGACCCTGCAAGTCATTGTCAGAGGTCCATGCCTTCCTTGGAACCATTGGGGTTGGACGGATATTTATCAAGAACTTTGCCAAGCATGCGCACCCACTTGTAACATTAACCAGGAAGGCCATGCCGTTCACATTCGGCCCTGCAGAAGTAGCGGCACAAGAAGACCTCAAAAAGGCACTCATTGCGTCACCAGCGCTGCGCCCTATTGACTACAAATCCGACGCTCCCATGATATTATCCATCAACACATCCTATATCGTGGTTGGCTTTTTCTTATGTCAGTGTGACCCCGACAGGCCTGCGGTTCGCTATTACAATCGTTTTGGATCAATCACGCTGAACAAACGAGAAGCCCGCTTTTTGCAGCCCAAGCTCGAGATCTACGGGCTCTATCACACCCTGAAGGCACTAAAGTTGTATCTCATTGGAGTACGGAACCTCATCGTCGAAGTGGATGCTTGTTACATCAAAGACATGCTCAAGAACCTGGATATCACCCCCTCAGCTTCTATCAACCATTGGATCCTCTCGATTCTCACTTTCCACTTCGAGCTGGTCCACGTTCCTGGAAAATTGCACACCCCCGACGGATTATCAAGACGCCTGCAACAGCCACTTGATGAGCCACCAAGCAGGGACGAGGATGAGGAGTTTGACAACTGGATTGATAATTTGTATGGGTTCATGCATCAGATTAACGAGGTTTCTAGAGGCTGTGCATCAAACTTGCCCCGCGGATGAGAAAAGATCAACCCCGATCCTCAGAAGACCCTCTCGCAATATGGAACCAGCAGGGAACACTGCGATTGTTGCCCAGCCACCACCTTCACTTCCGACTCAGTTCCGCCCAACTCCGGTAACCCCGTGCTACTGCCCACTGAAGAGATAATGGACAGGACATATGAAGAAGTGTTTCCGTGGCACGTCAACACCTCTGGAAAAGACGAGGCATGACTTTTACTAGTAAAGCAATTCTTAATGGAGTTGGAGAGACCCACGGAGGTATTGGATGAAGAATGGCCTAGTTTCATGTGGTATTGTGTCAAGTTTTTTGTCCATGCTGAATGATTATGGTATAGGGACAAGGACGGAGCCCATAAGGTGGTAGTAGAAACAAAGAAACGGCTGGGGGTGTTGTTCGACTGTCACAACAGTTTAGGCCATTGAGGGTATTACGCAACTCACACAGCAATCATGGAACGGTTTTGGTGGCCACAGATGCAAGACAATATCAAGTGGTACATCAAGTCCTGCCACACCTGTCAAGAGCGACAATTACAGCAGTTCTGCATTCCGCCTGTCATCACCATCCCTGCCCCAATATTTGCCAAGGTGTACATGGATATGATGCACCTCCCACTGTCTAATCAGTACAAGTACCTGATTCAAGCCCACTGCTCTCTGACACATTACCCTGAATACCACGCTTTATGTCGAGAAACTGCCAACACCATTGGGGACTGGATCTTTAAAAACTTGATATGTCATTGGGGAAGCTTGGTCGAGATAATCATGGACAATGGAGTGCCAATACTGAGAGCCGCAGAGTACCTCGCCAACAAATACCACATCCACCACATCCGCATCTCCGGTTACAACTCCTGCACTAATGGAATCGTCAAACACAGCCACTATGACATCTGACAGGTGCTGTACAAAGCAACTGATGGCAATGAATCCCAATGGTCTACAGCCTTACATTCAGTGTTCTGGTCAGAATGCATCACAGCTAGGTGCCACATGGGGGTGTTGCCCTACTTTGCAGTTACCGGGACACAGCCGCTACTTCCACTGGACATCACTGAAGCTACCTACCTGCTTCCGCCACCCTCTGTGTTCTTGTCAACCATGGAGTTAATAGCCTGCCATGCCATGGAGTTGCAGAAGCGTTGTGCCCAAACAGAGGCTCTTAAGGACAAAGTCTATCAAGCCTGTGTAGCCACAGCAAAATGGTTCGAGCAAGAGCACCTGACGGTCATCAGGGACTTCAATTTCCAGTGAGGGGACTTGGTCTTGGTCCGCAACATGGCAATAGAAAAATCACTCAATAAGAAGATGCGCCCCCAGTACATTGGTCCCTATGTGGTTCTATCCTGCAACTGCGGAGGAGCCTATATCATTTGCGAGCTTGACGGTACAGTACTTGACTGACCATATGCCACTTTCTGCGTAATCCCCTACCTTGCCTGCAAAAAACTAACTATCCCAGCGAATGTGCTTGACACCCCTGAGGAAAACATCCAGCAGATGTCCAACTCCAGCTCGTTAGGTGACAACAACCCAACCGACATGACGCCAGCAAACGATGAAGGTGAGGAAGACTTGACTGGCTACCCTTCTGACATAGAAGAAAACAAAGAGATGTATGATACTTAGATAACAACTCCTAATTCTGCGCAAATTCTGCCAACTCCGCACTGTTTAATTTTTGAATACATACCCTGGACCACTAGTAAAGTTCTTCTTCATTCCTCACCTACTTTTACCTACAGTTGTCTCATCCATAATTTCAATACAGACTCCCAGACAGCTATACTTCCCGACTAAAGATTATTAATCCATTTCATCAGAGCGCAAGAAAAAGTGGTATTAGGCCAAGATACAAGACAATAAAATACATAAAGAGGCCCACGAAGAACCAAGATTAGTTGAAATGAGTTGGTGGCTCCACAGCAGAGTCACCAGCCTCGTCCATCGTCCCCTCTCTCACTACTGCCACTGTCGCCCTTGCCCCCATGCTTGAAGGGGACCCTGATCAATCTGCTACCACTCGTGCCTCATTGACGTACTCCAGCTCTTTGCTAGATGGGACAGGACTCCAGCGCACATCCAACGTGCTGTCCTCATCTGCTCTGCCCACGTTATCATATGGCATAGGCAAGCACCCCAGGGACCTCTCGAGAAGGTCTTCGACATGACCGGAAGATCCGTGGAGGGAGCTCAGCTCCCAGAGTATCTCAGTTTGGATGTGCGATGACCCGATAAAGGTTTGGGAGAGGGTGGTAAGGAGCTGAGTCTGGTTGAAGAAGTGTTGATTCTGCTTGCGGAGGAGACAATTTTGTTCCTGAAGGAGGGAGACAGCCTCCCTCATCCAGCTCGTGGTGGGGCCATCTTCCCTGGCCTGGACCCTGTAGTTCGTGTCCCATGGAATGTTGTCTCCCACAGCCTGGATTTCATCTTCATCATCGCTCACAACCATGGCCTTCAACTTGACTCACTTCTGGTCCCACCCAGATGTGGGAATGCTGCCTACCAAGCACTTCTGACAGAGGCGTTGGCACTCTGCACAAACTTTGCTTTTGGGCCCTGGAGATGGGTAGCAGGTTATGCCTGCCAATGAGCACCTAGCGGATAATCAGGAAAAGATGTGGAAGGGAAAGAGAAGGGAACTCACCGGTCACAAGGTGGCTCATTTGGTGACCTCAACTTGGCCTGCTTGGATGGTCCAGCTTCTACCCCCACGCTCACAGTGTGCGCCCACTGAGCCCGCACAGCCTCTTTTTGATTCATGGCAACCAGTGCCGCCAGCGTTGCCTCATCAGCCTCCTCCATCATTGCTTCCTCCACCTCCACCTGTGCCCGAACTGTTGCAACATCTAGAGAGGACCCTGGTTGACACTCGGGCAGGCGAAGTTGAACCTGGGGCAGGGATACTTGTTGGCGGCGTGTTTCGATTTCGTGTTGTCACCGTGCAAGCTCCACTTCCTTGCAAGCCCACCTCTCTGTTTCCTGTCGCTCCTCACATGCCTGCCATTGAGCCTCTGCTGCCTCTTCAGCAGCCCGCTGGCGTGCCTCCTCCTCCTCTTGAGCCCTCTTCTCTGCGGCCTCTTTCTCTCGTAACTCCCACTCCACCTCTTCCACAGCCCTTCGCCATGCCTCTTCTTCCTCCTGAGCTTTCCACTCAGCCACCTCTTGCAACTTCCTTGCCCTCTCAGCCTTCAGTGATGCCAAGTGGGCTGCAGTTTCCTTGCGGGCTTTTCTTTCCGCTGCCTCCCATGTGTGCCACTCCTCCTCTTCCCGTTCCAGCTGCACCTCCATGTGCACAATTTCTTCATCAGAATTGTATTTGGGAGTTTGTTGAAGGGAAGACATGGTAGTTAAAGATGATAAAGAGAACTAGAAGGATGAAGTTAAGTGAATTCAATGAAGGCCACAATCACATGATCCCGTGACCGGAAGGTGACATACCCGAGTAGCGCACACAGTCAAGGCCCAGTTCCATGGACCCCGCTGTTCCGAATATGAAGAAGACTTCTGCCCACAGCCAGACCAAGATGTATAAAGCCCAGGAAGCTTCCACGCATGTTTCAGTTTATTTCTACTTCAGTTTCATTCGTAGTATAGTTCTCTTTTCATTTATAGGTCGCACACCACACGAAAAAGCACTGCAGTTGAACCTTCAACAATCGGCTATCCAATCCCTTCGCGTGACTGACTGAGGACAGTCAGATTTTTAAGTGGGGGGGAGATGATGAGCATCGTTCTGATGTGATGGTGTATAGGTATCAAATGGATTAGTCTCAGCACTAGACGTTAGAAACCTTACCCTCACTAGGATTACACATGCCTGACCCCGTCGCTTAGCATCTGCACTCATCCAAAGTCTTCCGCAAGTCTTCTGCACTAGCTACGAGCAACTCTGCCAACTCTGCGATTATCCGCTATAAGGTTAGTGTTGCCCATGCCCAATGACCAAGTCGTCTCCTGCGTATGCCATCCAAAACCTGCACTAGTCGGTCATGCGCATCCGATGTCAGCACCATGTTGGCCGAGTCCCACAAAATTGTCAGCTGGCACAGCTTAGGTCACTGGAGAAGGGACTGTTGCCATCAATATCATATCTGCGTTAGGAAGGATCTACAGTCTACGATCCAAGGGTCACCCTTATGCAGCCGCCACATCATCCCTAGCAATGAACCAACATAGCGAGTCAGGACTCTAGCAGACAAGTAAACCCATTGGCTGACGACCAGTTACAGTATGGACCAGTCAGGTCCACGGAAAATAGAGAACAGGGACACGTCAAGCCAGATGAATCCCAGCGTTGCTGCCAACAGTGATTATCAACGTCTATTTCAAGTATATGATTCTATTAGCATCCCATGTCAGGTCACAATACTGGTTCTCACTGCAGCGCTCCTATACCACCATCACGTCCCTCAGCTAGCCCCATTGCACAAAGACTTTCAAGACGGATTTGGATATACAGTTGCAAGGTGAAAATTTGCAGAGTCACTTTGTTATTAGTAGGGTAGAAAAAACGTATATAAGCTCATGTACAACACTTAGAAAAACAGAATAGTACACCCCAGCTCTTGAGTCTTGTCTTTTAAACTACGTCCTCTTTGTTTCGTTCATGCCTCTAAGTCTTGTCGTACTCCGCGTTCTGTGTTCATCGCTGTTACATCTTGTGTGACAAATGTTATTATCCGTGGAGTTGCCAGTTCCACACAGCATACTGTTGTCATCGAGCGCACCAGAGTTGACAGGAACTCTTTCGCGACCTCACACCTTCTCCTTCCTCCCTATTTCTAATAGCGGAGTGAACCTATCACCGCCATGCTCCAGATTTCTGGAGAACATCCCATCAGTATCGTCTGGAAGTTCCATTATCGCATTCTGGGCTCCTTTCCAGCTACACCATTGGTGTTCCATGTTTTCCAGGTATCTTGGTCCAAAACGACCATCTTCCCATCCAAATAGTTCCTGTTGGTCCTTCCAATGAGTCCCTCAACTTTGTTTGTGCCTTGGTGCACTGGGGTTTTGTCGAGGATTACTTTCTATGAATTTTATATACACCTTCCCATTCCTGAGGTTCTTTACTAGTTTAGGTGCATTTGGGTTTTCCTTATGAAACTTTTTAACTTTTGCTGGTGCATTGGTGATGTTTTCTGCTGGTTCCCAGGTGGATTCCTCCACTGGATAGTTTTTTCCATTTAATGAGGTATTCCAACCTCCCTCCTCCTCATCCACTGATGTGACTGTTCATGACTTCCTCCACCTCATATTCGTCCTCTTGGGATTCCTCAACCATTTGTGTGTCCTTGCATGCCACTGCCTTTGCTTTTTGTCTCGGGAACTCCAGTTCCCTGTACAGTTTCAACAAGACTTCATTGAAGACATTATATACCTGCCAGGATGCTGGGATTTTAAGTTTATACGACAACTCGCCAATTTTGGCAAGGACTTCCAATGGACTGACAAATTTTCCATCGAGCTTCTTGGTTGCTTGGATGGCTGGGAGGTTCTCTGTGCTGAGATAAACCTTGTCACCAGGTTTATATTCTCGTGCTGCTTGGTGATGACTGTCATACTGCTCCTTCATGATTTGAGCAGCTTTTTCCAAAGCCTTCTTTGCCTTGGCATGCACATCTTCTATTTCCTTTGCCAGCTGTTCCACTGCTACCACCTTCAGCGTGTAGGTGGGGTCCAAACCCTTGTTCGGGTGTCATCTGTAGTTCATGAAGAAGGGCGTGTCCTGCCTGTCTTGACAACAAGTCCACCTTTGTATTGGACTTCCCACTCCTATGTTTGATCACGAAATTGTACTCTTGTAAGTCCGTGACCCATCGTGCCTGCCGTCGATTTAGGTTTTGCACTTTCCTGAAGTAGGTGAGGTTTTGGTGATCTGTCAAAACCTCTATTGTGTGTTTGGCTCCCTTTAAGTAATGGGACCATTCGTAAAACACATGCATAACTGCAAGCATCTCTTTGTCATAGATCTCGTAGTTCCTCTCGGCATCATTTAGTGATTTGGAAATGAAAGCAACTGGCTTCCATTTGTCGTCCCCTGTCTGTTGGGACAAGATTCCCCCAATGGCAAAGTCTGAGGCATCTACCTCAACCCTGAACTGTCCATCTTTGTTGGGAATCCACAACACCACCTCCTCTGCAATAGTTTTCTTTATCTTTTCAAAGGCTACATCCTGTAGTTTGGTCCATCTCCACTCATCCTTTCCAGTAAGATGAGTCAGGGGTTTCGCTGCCTTGGCAAAGTCTTTTATGAAACGTTGGTAGAAGTTTACAAAGCCCAAAAATTGCTGGACCTCTTTCTTACACGTAGGCTTCAGCCATTTGTGCACCGCCTTTACTTTGGCAGATTCCATCCACACTGAGTTTTCACTGATGATGACTCCCAAGAAGTCCATTTCTGTTTTGTCAAAGAAGCACTTCTCTGGCTTTAGTGACAGCTTATGTTCTTCTAATTTTGCCAAGATATGGTTACCTGTACTGTATGCTCCTCCTGATTTTTCGAGAATACAAGGATGTCATCCATGTATATGATGACCCATCCTTCCGCTATTTCGACTCTAAAGATGTCATTCATCATCATCTGAAAGGTGGCTGGCAAGTTTGTAAGTCCAAAAAACATAACCAATGGCTCGAAGAGTCCTCTATTGGTTCGGAAAGCCGCCTTCCACTCATCTCCTTCCTTGATGCATATGTTGTTGTATCCCCAATGTATATCCATCTTTGAAAAGACTTTAGCCTGTGATAGCTTATCCACTAGCTCCCCTATCAGTGGTAGTGGATACCGATTTTTGATTGTCATTTTGTTTAGCTTCTGATAGTCCTGTACCAGTCGCAATTTCCCATCCTTCTTTTTGACAAAGAAGAAAGGTGACACCATTGGCGATTTACTTGGCTGGATCTGCCAGAGTCCAAGTTTTCCTTCAAGAATTCATCCAGTTGTTGCTGCTCATTCCTATTCAATGGATATATTTTGCAGTCAACTGGGTTAGACCCTGGGATCAACTCAATAGCATGATCCCATCGCCTCCGTGGTGGTAACTCGTTGAACGTCTCTTTTTTGAAGACCTTTCAGTGTTTCAGATAGTGTCTGGGGACCGCTTCCTCCAGAGTTCGTTTCTTGGTTTTATCTGCTTCCTCCACTGCTATCCTTGTAGCAGTTGATGCGTATGCCCTTATGTACAGCTCTGGTTCACCAATATGAACAGCTAGTAACTGCTCGCCTTCTTCAAGGCACTGAGCCACATCCATTTCATCTTCTGGTTCTTGAACCGTCGAGGCTTTCCAGCACTTTCCAGGGCATCAGTTGAACTCCAATGACTGTTTCTTCCAGTTGATTGTTGGATTATGAAGTCTCAACCAATCAAAACCCAGAAACAGGTCTGTCTTGCTAAGATGCATCACTGCACACTCAATGACTTCTTCATGTTTCCCTATGCACAGTTTTATCATTGCCATATACTCTAAGGTGCCTCTTGAATTCTTGGTCCCATCTGCATTAAATATTGGCATGGGCCGAATCAATCATTGTGTTGCTATTTGATGTTTTTTCATGAAGTCCATGCTGATACAAGTCCCTGTGGCTCCTGAGTCTAAGAGCATTTCCACCTGGATACTTTTTGACATATCCATGGTGGTCACCACTCCTTTCAGGTCTAGCTCATTTTGCCCTCCTCCTTGCACTTTCCTTTCCCGTAAGTGCATCAGGTTCCATAGAGCATTGGCTTCTGACATAGCATTTAATTGATCTACCAGTAATTCGTCTGCCTCATTTACTTGCTTTGTGTTTACCTATTGTTGTAAACACTCCACTGCTATCTGTTTGGGCTGTTCCCAAATTCTTTGTAATACCCACTGTGGGGTCCATGTCTTCAGTCTCTGTCCTTGTTTTGCGCTCACTCTGAGATTTCTCAAGTGATGTACCTCTCCACTGCATTCATAAAGTAAATCATGCAATTTGATTTTGGAGTCTATGTATATACCAATGGTACATCACTATTCGAAACCTGAGTAGCAGCCAGCAGTGCTGAGCACTCGCCTACTGGCTTTCTGCAAAATCCGAGACCTCCTCTATATGTCTGACTGGGGTCATTTCCCCTTTTTCGATGTATCTGACAACCTGCTTTCCTTTGTCGCCGGTTGTAATCTTCTTGGGCTTTTTACACATCCATGTCATGTGTCCCTTTTTGCCACATTTATAACATTCCTTCTCTGCATATCTTTCTTTTAGCCTACACTCTCTTTCTGAGTGTCCTTGCTTCCTGCAATAGGAACAGACTTTTAGTCCCTTTGTATCAACATCCATTGCATTGGGATCAGACTGACTTCCTGATGCAACTGGAGGTGGTGCTCTGAATTGCCATTGGGGGCATCCATTGGGGGTGGGGGCTCGCTCCTTGTATTCTCTATGTGTTGTAGAAAAACCATAAGCCTCATTGGCTTTGTGATAAGCTCTTGTGAGCGCCATAACCCTTGTCTGGATTTGGTGAAGTGTGGCATTGTCTGGCAATCCTCTGTATCTGATCAATTCCCTTCCTAATGCTGGGTTAAGGTGGTTCTGGAACTGTGACATCAGGGCTTGATCATTCCAGTTGGTCAATGAAGTAAGAGAGTTGAACTTGATGATGTAGTCTTCTATGATCATCATTCCTTGCTGTAATTTCAATAGTGCTTCAATGGCCTTTTCTTTGGTCTCTGTCGACATGAAAAACTCATGCATCTGAGTTTTGAAGTCTGCCCAGTCCACAAAGGGGAATTGGTTTTCCAAGGGTCATCTGACCCATGCTTGATCGTTGGCAGTGCTCTCTCCTGTATTTAATTGTGCCCAGTCTAACTCCAAACTCCAGCCATTGTTGTTGATTTTATCCTGAAACTCCTGTTGCGCCTCCTGAAAGGCTTCGAGTTTCACTCCACTCCAGTCTGCTGCCCTATTTCCTTTTCCACCTTTGATCCTGTATAGGCAGATCGAGACTTTCTGAAGATCTTTAGTTTCGTTTGCCAGCATGAAGTATGTTTCCATTTGGCATAACCATCTGTCCACTGTTCTGGGATCTCCTTGATAAAAGTCAGGCATTTCTGCCTTCGTGAGAGGTCCTGGTTCTCAATGGTTAGACCACTGGTATTTGTTGATCATGGCTGCTAGGGCCTGTCCAGCACTGGTGATAGCTCTCTGTCTCTCTTCCTGTTGTCGGGTAATCTCATCCTCCCATGCTGCTACTGCTGCAGCCAGTTGTGTGGTGGGTAGAGGTTCAAGAGTTTGTGTATCCTGCCAGTGCTCCCTCCAGCCTAATATGGCATGGTAGGTGTGAGTGATCATGTTGACTGTGAGTCAGAAAGTTCTGACACCAACTTGGTGTGACCCATATCCTTGCCACATCATTGCCTTCATCCACGGCCACCCTCCTGGTTTGCCTGAGACCCGAATGCAATGCCACATGCAATTACATCCTTTAGTTCATCTCCAATATATGGGTTGGTATTCATCCATGAGTTCCAGATCCCATCCATAAATTTCTCTGATGGTTGGATATGCTGGCCATTTGTAGGCATTCCAGTACTGTCATTTCACCAACCAGAGGTAACAGTATCCAGGGTATTTCAGGTGCAGTTTGTTTTGTGCCTGCTCTGAGACTCCTGGTTGTTCATTTCGTAAGCATGGATCAATTTCTACTAGAGCTGCCACTGCATCAGAGTGTGCTGGTTGCTCCAGTATCTCCTCCCCATTATCTTCTTTTAGGCTTATGATTTCGCCTACTTCCAGATCATTCATCTGTTCTGCTCCAACTTGGAGTTCTTTGTGACCACTGGTGAGAAGTATTTCCACCATATCCCATCCATTTACATCGGCCATTTCTAGGCCTACATGCACCACATCTTTTCTGTTGGTAGTAGTCCATCATGTGTGAACTCCCTTGTTTCGGAATTCTGTTTCCATATCCCAAATTGCTTTAATAGTCAGGTATGCTGGCCACTCGTACTTGTTCCAGTACTTTGGCTTTATGAGGCTGAGGTAGCAGAATTCTGGTACCAATGGTGCAAGTTGTTCGGGTATGGGACCCATGCAAATGGTCCACCAGAATCCTGGTGAAATGTTTCCATTCATTGCGTGTATCCATGTGTTCCAATCTTCCTGACTCATGGTCATGCCCTCATGCTCGTACAATTCTTGTACATGGTGCGTGCACTGTAATTTCTCGATAGCTACCTTGTAATGCTGGATAGCTTTGTTGCCATTGTTAATCAACATGAGCCACTGGTTGTACTTTGACAAGACCAGGGCTAGCCAGATCAGGTTGGAGGTGTCTCCTTTGTATTGGACCTCCAATAACTCCATGAGGGTGTGGTATTCCCTCTCTGCTTTCCACATGGCATGCTCAGCTTGCAAGACTGTGCGAGTGGCAGCTCTCTCCATAAGTAAAGCCTCCCAGGCTTCCTTCTGTTCTAACTCCTGTTCAGCTTCGCATTGCCTGAGGAGTGTCTGCGCCTGAGCACGTTCAAGTCATCGTGACTCCTTCTGGTGTTTCCAATACAACCGGATGTGATTGTCATATTGGCAGATGATGGTATCCCCGATAAATTCTCTCAGTCCTGTCTGCTTCGAAGATGCACCCGATCTCTGAGTGTCGCCTGGGCATAGGGTAGTATGTATGTGAACGTGCACTGCATTGTGCCTGTTTGTTTGTTCTGCTGTAAAAAATCTTCAACCGACTTCAGGCCCTCCACTGACAATCAGTCTGTTCTATCGGCTGTCCAGTTTGGAATCAGTGCCTGTCAATGATGTCCTTTGGGAAACAAAGGAGTTACTGTCTGCAGTGTCGTGGGTCTGCAAGCTATCAAAATATGTGTGCCCAGCAGTTCGCCTCTCTATCTTTGTGCCAAGTTATCAACCCGAAATCAGGTAGGGTTGCTTGTACAGGGAGTATGAGAGGAACTTGGTATCAGCCTTGATACACAATGTAAATTGAGTGTCTTCACTTGTTCCTGAGCTTTTCAGCAATAACAGTGTACTACACCTGGGGCGCATCTATGGTCTCCTGCCTACACTCTCCCAGCAATGCTAGTACTCTTGTCTGTTACTGTGTGTAGCCACCCAAGTAGGGTTTGTCGTCAGGCCCAATGGGCATATTGAGGATCTCTCGTTCGAGACCTGTTGACAGTATGTGTGTTGTAGTCGATGTTGCCTGGAGAGGTTGCAGGCTGCGCAGTTACTACCTCTCAGATATGAAACTAGGCCATTGGCACTGTGAGCAACAATGAGCAAGGCATGCTCAGTGCTGTAAGACCAATGGGGTGGAGATGTAAAGACTCTAGATTATGTTAGGACTGCTCCTAAACACAACCAAAGACTTATGAGAAGGGGGCTTGTTAAGCCGAAGACAAGATGTTTTGCTCTATAGCTGTGTCTAGTGAACACAAAACTATCTAGAGTCTTAGGGACTTGCTACCTAAGACGACAACCCTTATATACCTCTCTCCCTGGTCTGTGCACAGACAGTGTGCAGCTAAAGTCCCTCAAGCTGGGATCAATGCACAGCAGCCAATCTGCGCCCATCTGACCATTCCTGGGATTATCCTCCCACACCAACACACTGTCTCCCCATATGCGGTCATGCTATTGTCTTGTGTTCTCAGCTGATTCCCATGTCACCCCTCAGGTGCTGTTCAGCATATGTATCCATCATAGCCTAGGCCCATCATCAGGCCATTGTCCCAGTCAGCACTCAGTATGTCCCATAACCGATGCTGACCTAACCACCTTCCTTATAAGGGTTGCAGTCCTAACATAGCCAGCCCCTGCAACCATGGTATTGCCTAAGTCCTGTGTCTATATGTTTGAGTGCAAATGAAAAGATAAAAAGAAAAGAAATATATATCCTGACTCCCCAAGCCCATATCTTTGTAAGTGTCATTGACGTCGTCACTACTGTGAGAAATGAATAGAGTGGGTTACACTCATAACAGGGGCAGACTGGATGGGAGATGATGGTGTTAATGCGTCTAGTGACCTGGACAGCATTGGCAGCCTTCCCAATGGTGATTTTGGTGAGGATGGATTGCTTATCAGTGGGGGAGAGCTTGGAAGGACAACCAGCAGAAGGAACTTGTTGATTAGGAAGGAGTTCCTGAAGGACTCTGGAGACTGTAGACCTGCCAACACCAAGAGGCAATGTGATGAGTGTAGGAACCATTGGAAGCAAGGGAGAGGATATTTTCCTTCTGAGCAGAGGAGATGGGATGCATGTTGAATTTGGGAATGCTAGCCCTTGTTAAATACATTCAATTCAGGAACCAACTAAGGTACAATCACCCTGATAACTATCTATAAAGTTTCCCATGCCATGGGAACCAGGAACAATCAGATTCTGATGTTTCTGATGCAACTCAAATAATTGTCCCAAATTGAATTGCCTATATCTCCATGAGAACAATATCAAATTACATGATTTTTGTTTCGACATGCAGCCCTTGCGTCAAACTTTGATGCTTACACTAACACTTAGTCTCTGTTTGGCCTTGGTGTTGTGCCATGTTACAACAGAGCAAAATGTGCCAAACATTGGGACAATGTTTTGAGTCACTGTATACCTGACATGGGGATTAATATGGCTTCAGAGGGTAATGTTTATGGAAATCATCTCAAAGTTCTTGAGTGAACAGATCTTTTTTCTGTACCCATGAGTTGTGTGTGATTGATCATAGCCTTTCCATTTGATAAGGAATTCCATAAAAGTTTTTTGTCTGACTTGGCACTGTCTTGAGTCTAGAATCTTCTTGATCTTGTATTTGAGGTGGCAGGAGAATGTCCCCTTCTGATAAGGTGTGAGGAGAGTCTCATTGAAGACTGGATGGACAAGTCTCCAAGTGTTGGGGAGTTCAATCTGGTATGCTGATGGGCCAATGGCTCCAATGATTTTAAATGGTCCATGGCATCATCCTGAGAGTTTTTTAGATGGTCTTCCTTCTTTCACATTAAACTGGGTTGCCTGGTTTATATTTAATGATGTGGTGATGATGCAGATCATGCTGAGCTGAGGTGGTTTTGTTTGATCTCCTAAGTGCTGTTTGCACTTTGGCATGTACTTGGTCTAGGGATTCTAGGAATTGTTTGGTGGTAATGTTGTTATGTCCTTCCATTGATGGATCTCCCTTCCATGGGTGATGTCCATAAACTAGGAAAAAGGGCAATTGTTGTGTTGCAGAGGATATTTGATCATTATGAGTACATTCAGCTGTTGACAACCAGTTGCTCCAATTGTCTTGGAGATGGTTGATGTAGTGTCTAAGAAATGCTTCAGTTTCTTGATGCAATTGTTCTACTAATCCATTGGTCTGGGGGTGGTATGCTGTATATAAGTTCTGTTGGATTCCTAGTGACTTGCATAATGATTTCATCAATTCTGACATGAACTGAGGGCCTCTGTTGCTGGTGATTCATTTAGGTATTCCATGTAATCTCCATATGTGATCTCTATATAGATCTGTTAGAAACTAGCAATAGACTAGATAACTGACTACTGATGAAACACCAGTCAGATGCAGTTATAAACCCTCTTAGACAATGCTTAGATGATAGACTTTGATAATAGTGGTCTATTAAAGTAGCAATGTCTAATAACCAAATCAAGTGTACGGTTTTACCCGTACAAATATGTAAAACTAGGCTGTATGGTGGATCTATGACAGTTCCTACATGGAGGCGTGAGTTTAGGTGTCCACTATATCGCGCTCCAGACATAATAACAATCTGGGGACAGTACATGAAGAAATATCAACAAAGTGTTGAAAATGGTGATAACACATCACACAAACATCCTAACACATGTACAAATGCACCAACACATACCTATCATACTATACTTCAACTTTGCTTAATAGTAGTTAGCTGACTTTGTTGATATTTCTTCATGTACTGTCTCCAGATCGTTATTATGTCTGGAGCGCGATATAGTGGACACCTAAACTCACGCCTCGATGTAGGAACTGTCATAGATCGACCATATAGCCTAGTTTTACATATTTGTACGGGTAATACCGTACACTTGATTGGGTTATTAGACATTGCTACTTTAATAGACCACTATTATCAAAGTCTATTGTCTAAGCATTGTCTAAGAGGGTTTATAACTGCATCTGGCTGGTGTTTCATCAGCAGTCAGTTATCTAGTCTATTGCTAGTTTCTAACAGGTTATGGGCCCCGGCCTTTAAACTGATACAAGAGCTGCTATTTGACTTGGGAATCTTGCTGGTCTTTTGTAGACCATTTATCTTATTGATTGGCAACTTGTGGTTATTAAAGACCATCTGGATCGCAATTGGGTGCTTTTAAAGCAGTATAACAAACTTGGCACACACTTAGAGTTTTTGGGGCAGTTGAAAAGATGTCGGATCACAGTATCAAAATCAAACCTCTCACAAATGACAACTATCAGGAGTGGGCAGGGGAGATGAAGGCATTATTAATGCGCAGTGGACTTTGGAGGGTGGTTTCTGGCAAAGTTACGAGGCCTGCAGCATCAGAGAGCGACGCACTGGCTAAATGGGAGACTATGGTAGAGAAGGCAGCAGGTGAAATCTACTTGGCTGTTGAAAGTGACCAAAGGGTCCACTTTAGAGGCCAAGAGGATGATCCTAAAGCCATGTGGGCTAGTCTCGAGATGGCACATTTGCACAAGAAGCCAGGTGCAAGGTTCAATGCCTATGACGAGTTGTTCTCAATTCATAAAGCTGATGATGAGTCACTCACAAGTTTGGCAACAAGAGTGGAGAAGGCAATGTCAAACATCAAAAATCTTCGTCCAAGTGACTTTACTTTGGAGAAGCTGGATGATGAATTAGGTTGCATGGCAATGATTCGTGCCCTGCCAGATGACTATGCCAATTTGACATCAAACTTGTTGCTGGTGGAGAAGCTGGACAAAAATGTAATCCTTCAAGCCTTCAGGGCTGAAGAACTCAACCGTCAGCGGCGTGTAGATGTGGGAGAGCGGGCAAACAAAATCTCTGCTTCTAGTGGATATGGTGGGCCAAGAGGAAAACCAGTTTGCTTTTATTGCAAAGAGGAAGGGCATGTCATTAGATATTGTCCAAAGCGAAAGAAGAATGGTGGCAATAATGCCAAGAAAGCAGAGGAGGTGAAGGAGGCAGAGCCTGCTGTGGAGAAGGCTGGAAATGCAAGTACTTTGGTTGATTATGCATTGGCAACATCTGCTGACCATTGGTTTGACTGGAATACAGACTCAGGGGCCACTTCTCATATGACCCCACATAGACACTGGTTCAAAACATATACCCCATTGCAAAAACCAGTTAGATTAGCGGACAACACTGTTATATATGCAGAGGGCGTTGGGTCTGTTGTCTTTAGACCAGTTATAGATAGAAAAGCAGTTAGAGATGTTGAATTTACCAAAGTGTTACATGTACCAGGCTTGCAAAATAATCTCTTCTCAATATTACACTTGACACAGCATAGAGGCTTTAATGTACATATCTCCAAATCTGCAATGAAATTTGTTATTAATGGTCATGTGCCTTTTGTTGCGAAAATTGGTGATGATAATGTTGGTTACCTTGTTGGTGAGACAGTTGTAGATGAGGAATATGTGCGATCAGCAGTGGCATCGTCCACTCTGCCTCTGGATCTGAATTTGTGGCATAGGAGGTTGGTTCACCATAATTATGAGAGTGTCAAGAATATGGTTCATGACAGCATGGTTGAGGGACTAACCATGACTTCTGATAACAAGCCTGATCCAATCTGTGAGCCATGCTTGGCAGGCAAGATGCATGCCAATCCATTTCCTTCGTCGAAAAATCGTACTACAAAGCTGTTGGAGCTCATTCACACTGATGTTCACAAAGTGGGGGTTGCTACACATTCTGGTTTCCAATATTGGGTCACATTCATTGATGATTACTCTCGATTTCGTGTTGTATTCCCTATCAAGACCAAGGACATGGTCTTTGATGCGTTTAAAAGGTTCAAAGCTTATGCTGAGAATCAATTGGGTCATACTATTAAAACACTTAGGGATGATAAAGGAGGAGAATACATGTCTAGAGAGTTTTTGCGATTTACAGATGAATGTGGCATTGTTAGGCAACATACAGTGCGAAATAGGCCACAACAGAATGGAGTGGCAGAGAGGGCCAATAGGACATTGTCAGAAAGGATCACGGCTATGTTGGAAGAGTCTGGTTTGTCAATCAAGTTTTGGGGAGAGTGTTTGGCAGCACTCATTCATGTATGGAATTGTTGTCCAACATCTGCATTGGAGAGGAAGACACCATTTGAACTATGGTTTGGGAAAAAGCCTGATATCAGTCATCTATGAATCTGGGGATGCACAGCTTATGTGCATGTGCAAAGGGATAAACGTACTGCTTTGGGATCACACATGGAGAAGTGCATATTCATTGGATATCCTGATGGTTACAAGGGTTGGAAGTTCTATAATCCAGTCACAAAGAAATTGGTTATTTGTGAAAGGGCAGAATTTGATGAACGTTACATGTTGGGATCACATTCTCCATTACAACCTCAGGTTACCAAAAGAGATACAGCACAGCAACAGCAACAGTACTATATTCCTGCACCAGCTATTCCTGTGGAAGCTGATGATGATGATGACATACTGGCATCAGTACCAAGGACAAATGAGGGCCAAGAAAGGGAGGAGGAACAGGAGCAACAGGTTGTGCAACCAGAACAGCAGATGACACCAGAGCACGAAATAAAGGAGGATGATGATGATGATGAGCCAGAAATACAGATTCAGGATGATCATCAGATTCCACCACCTCCAGTTACACCACCACCATGTCCTGTACCAGAACTAAGTGTTGCTGCCAGGAGACCAAGACGTGACATTAGACCCCCAGGGGAATGGTGGAGAGCTGATGGAGGAAGAAGGAGGCTGCCAGTGAAGTACACGGAGTCATCTGATGAAGACTTTGAGGATGCAGAGTTTGTTCATGCAGTGTCTTCATCAATTGAACCTGAGCCAAGTACTTATGCTGAAGCCATGGCTGGTCCTAATGCTCAGAAATGGAAAGAAGCTGCTCTGGAAGAGTTAAATGCACACCTGAGTAATGGTACTTGGGTCATAGAAAAGTTACCTCCTGGAAAGAAAGCTATTGGCTCTAGATGGGTGTTTAAAATTAAAAGGAATGCAGATGGGAGTTTGGAACGATTCAAGGCTAGGATTGTTGCAAAGGGTTACAATCAAAGGCCTGGATTTGATTACATGGAAATATTTGCCCCAACCATGCGTCAGGCCACTATTCGTCTCGTCCTAGCTCTGGCAGCAATAGATGACTTGCATTTGCGCTCTGTTGATATCTCACATGCATTCATTAATGGAGACATTGACACAGAGGTTTATATGGCTCAACCTGAAGGATTTAGAGAGCTGGGAAAGGATTATGTTTGCAGGTTGAACAAGTCTATCTATGGATTGAAGCAAGCTGCCAGGCTATGGAATGAGAAGTTGCATGCTGCTCTGCTTGACATGGGATTCAAGCGGATACGATCAGACCCATCCATGTACATTTATGAAAAGGACAATGTGCGGATCATAATGCCAGTCTTTGTTGACGACATCACCCTTGCTTCAAAGTCACAGACTGCTCTAGACAAGGCAGTCAGTGATTTGGCAAAGCACTTCAAGCTTCGAGATCTTGGGGAGACATCATACTTGTTGGGAGTGGCCATTAGACGAGTCAGGTCACAAAGGAAGGTTTACTTGTCTCAGAAACAATACATTATAGATGTCTTGAAGCGCTTTGGCATGGAGGATTGTCATACTGTGGATACACCCATGAATCCTGGTCTGAAATTGTCTCGGGAGCAGAGCCCTACTACAGATGAAGAGAAGGAAGCCATGAAGGACATTCCTTACATCAGTGCTGTGGGATCAGTCATGTACTTGGCAATGATGACAAGACCTGATATTGCAGATACTGCTGGAGTTTTGGCCAGATTCAATTCCAATCCTGGAATGACTCATTGGAAAGCAGTGAAGCATTTGCTCAGGTACTTGCGAGGAACCATAGATTTGGAATTATGCCTTGGACCTGATCCAGAGACAAATGAGCTTATTAGAGCTTATGCTGATGCAGACCATGGTGGTAACAGAGATAATGGGAAATCCACAACTGGTTATGTGGTTAAAATGGGATCTGGAGCTGTCAGCTGGAGCAGCAAATTGCAACCCATTGTGACACTCTCAACCACAGAGGCAGAGTACGTTGCAGCATGTGCAGCAGGAAGAGAGATTAGGTGGTTTCAGAAGTTGTTGGGAGAGATGGGATATCATGTTCCAATGCCATCCACACTATACATGGACAATCAGTCAGCAATCAGTGTTGCAAAGAATCCAGAGCATCATGGTCGCATGAAGCACCTTGACTTGTGCTTTTACTGGCTTCGAGATAAAGTGAAGGAGGGATTCATTCAGCCAGTCTATCTGCAAACAGACCAGATGCCAGCTGATTTATTGACCAAGGCCTTGCCCCGAATTAAAGTGATGCTATTCAGGCAGCTTATGGGACTTGTTCCTTGAAGGCTTGTAGGATTAGGGGGAAGGTCTGGTTTTGAAG
Organism: Amanita molliuscula; assembly: GCA_023014405.1. Lineage (NCBI taxonomy): Eukaryota > Fungi > Basidiomycota > Agaricomycetes > Agaricales > Amanitaceae > Amanita > Amanita molliuscula. The sequence continues at coordinate 1,114,741 of JAEBUP010000001.1, forward strand.
CATTTGGCAAAGTCATTGGAATTGGAACTGATAAGAATGGGGGAGAGAGACAGGTTCAGGGGGAAGTCAGTGTTGGGCTGTTTTCTTGAGAGATGTGTCATCAGGGGGAAGTGTTGAAAATGGTGATAACACATCACACAAACATCCTAACACATGTACAAATGCACCAACACATACCTATCATACTATACTTCAACTTTGCTTAATAGTAGTTAGCTGACTTTGTTGATATTTCTTCATGTACTGTCTCCAGATCGTTATTATGTCTGGAGCGCGATATAGTGGACACCTAAACTCACGCCTCGATGTAGGAACTGTCATAGATCGACCATATAGCCTAGTTTTACATATTTGTACGGGTAATACCGTACACTTGATTGGGTTATTAGACATTGCTACTTTAATAGACCACTATTATCAAAGTCTATTGTCTAAGCATTGTCTAAGAGGGTTTATAACTGCATCTGGCTGGTGTTTCATCAGCAGTCAGTTATCTAGTCTATTGCTAGTTTCTAACACAAAGTCAGCTAACTACTATTAAGCAAAGTTGAAGTATAGTATGATAGGTATGTGTTAGTGCATTTGTACATGTGTTAGGATGTTTGTGTGATGTGTTATCACCATTTTCAACACTTCCCCCTGATGACACATCTCTCAAGAAAACAGCCCAACACTGATTTCCCCCTGAACCTGTCTCTCTCCCCCATTCTTATCAGTTCCAATTCCAATGACTTTGCCAAATGCTCCAAAACCGGACCTTCCCCCTAATCCTACAAGCCTTCAAGGAACAAGTCCCATAAGCTGCCTGAATAGCATCACTTTAATTCGGGGCAAGGCCTTGGTCAATAAATCAGCTGGCATCTGGTCTGTTTGCAGATAGACTGGCTGAATGAATCCCTCCTTCACTTTATCTCGAAGCCAGTAAAAGCACAAGTCAAGGTGCTTCATGTGACCATGATGCTCTGGATTCTTTGCAACACTGATTGCTGACTGATTGTCCATTTATAGTGTGGATGGCATTGGAACATGATATCCCATCTCTCCCAACAACTTCTGAAACCACCTAATCTCTCTACCTGCTGCACATGCTGCAACATACTCTGCCTCTGTGGTTGAGAGTGTCACAATGGGTTGCAATTTGCTGCTCCAGCTGATAGCTCCCAATCCCATTTTAATCACATAACCAGTTGTGGATTTCCCATTATCTCTGTTACCACCATGGTCTGCATCAGCATAAGCTCTAATAAGCTCATTTGTCTCTGGATCAGGTCCAAGGCATAATTCCAAATCTATGGTTCCTCGCAAGTACCTGAGCAAATGCTTCACTGCTTTCCAATGAGTCATTCCAGGATTGGAATTGAATCTGGCCAAAACTCCAGCAGTATCTGCAATATCAGGTCTTGTCATCATTGCCAAGTACATGACAGATCCCACAGCACTGATGTAAGGAATGTCCTTCATGGCTTCCTTCTCTTCATCTGTAGTAGGGCTCTGCTCCCGAGACAATTTCAGACCAGGATTCATAGGTGTATCCACAGTATGACAATCCTCCATGCCAAAGCGCTTCAAGACATCTATAATGTATTGTTTCTGAGACAAGTAAACCTTCCTTTGTTACCTGACTTGTCTAATGGCCACTCCCAACAAGTATGATGTCTCCCCCAGATCTCGAAGCTTGAAGTGCTTGGCCAAATCACTGACTGCCTTGTCTAGAGCAATCTGTGACTTTGAAGCAAGGGTGATGTCATCAACAAAGACTGGCATGATGATCCGCACATTGTCCTTTTCATAAATGTACATGGATGGGTCTGATCGTATGTGCTTGAATCCTATGTCAAGCAGAGCAGCATGCAACTTCTCATTCCATAGCCTGGCAGCTTGCTTCAATCCATAGATAGACTTGTTCAACCTGCAAACATAATCTTTTCCCAGCTCTCTAAATCCTTCAGGTTGAGCCATATAAACCTCTGTGTCAATGTCTCCATTGATGAATGCATGTGAGATATCAACAGAACGCAAATGCAAGTCATCTATTGCTGCCAGAGCTAGGACAAGACGAATAGTGGCCTGACGCATGGTTGGGGCAAATATTTCCATGTAATCAAATCCAGGCCTTTGATTGTAACCCTTTGCAACAATCCTAGCCTTGTATCGTTCCAAACTCCCATCTGCATTCCTTTTAATTTTAAACACCCATCTAGAGCCAATAGCTTTCTTTCCAGGAGGTAACTTTTCTATGACCCAAGTACCATTACTCAGGTGTGCATTTAACTCTTCCAGAGCAGCTTCTTTCCATTTCTGAGCATTAGGACCAGCCATGGCTTCAGCATAAGTACTTGGCTCAGGTTCAATTGATGAAGACACTGTATGAACAAACTCTGCATCCTCAAAGTCTTCATCAGATGACTCCGTGTACTTCACTGGCAGCCTCCTTCTTCCTCCATCAGCTCTCCACCATTCCCCTGGGGGTCTAATGTCATGTCTAGGTCTCCTGGCAGCAACACTTAGTTCTGGTACAGGACATGGTGGTGGTGTAACTGGAAGTGGTGGAATCTGATGATCATCCTGAATCTGTATTTCTGGCTCATCATCATCATCCTCCTCCTTTATTTCGTGCTCTGGTGTCATCTGCTGTTCTGGTTGCACAACCTGTTGCTCCTGTTCCTCCTCCCTTTCTTGGCCCTCATTTGTCCTTGGTACTGATGCCAGTATGTCATCATCATCGTCAGCTTCCACAGGAATAGCTGGTGCAGGAATATAGTACTGTTGCTGTTGCTGTGCTGTATCTCTTTTGGTAACCTGAGGTTGTAATGGAGAATGTGATCCCAACATGTAACGTTCATCAAATTCTGCCCTTTCACAAATAACCAACTTCTTTGTGACTGGATTATAGAACTTCCAACCCTTGTAACCATCAGGATATCCAATGAATATGCACTTCTCCATGTGTGATCCCAAAGCAGTACGTTTATCCCTTTGCACATGCACATAAGCTGTGCATCCCCAGATTCATAGATGACTGATATCAGGCTTTTTCCCAAACCATAGTTCAAATGGTGTTTTCCTCTCCAATGCCAATGTTGGACAACGATTCCATACATGAATGAGTGCTGCCAAACACTCTCCCCAAAACTTGATTGACAAACCAGACTCTTCCAACATAGCCATGATCCTTTCTGACAATGTCCTATTGATTGGCCCTCTCTGCCACTCCATTCTGTTGTGGCCTATTTCGCACTGTATGTTGCCTGACAATGCCACATTCATCTCAGAAGTCATGGTTAGTCCCTCAACCATGCTGTCACAAACCATATTCTTGTTGAAAATGGTGATAACACATCACACAAACATCCTAACACATGTACAAATGCACTAACACATACCTATCATACTATACTTCAACTTTGCTTAATAGTAGTTAGCTGACTTTGTTGATATTTCTTCATGTACTGTCCCCAGATCGTTATTATGTCTGGAGCGCGATATAGTGGACACCTAAACTCACGCCTCAGTGTAGGAACCGTCATAGATCTACCATACAGCCTATTTTTGCATATATGTACAGGTAAAACCGTACACTTGATTTGGTTATTAGACATTGCTACTTTAATAGACCACTATTATCAAAGTCTATCGTCTAAGCATTGTCTAAGAGGGTTTATAACTGCATCTGACTGGTGTTTCATCAGTAGTCAGTTATCTAGTCTATTGCTAGTTTCTAACAATTCTTGACACTCTCATGATTATGGTGAGCCAACCTCCTATGCCACAAATTCAGATCTAGAGGCAGAGTGGACGATGCCACTGCTGATCGCACATATTCCTCATCTACAACTGTCTCACCAACAAGGTAACCAACATTATCATCACCAATTTTCGCAACAAAAGGCACATGACCATTAATAACAAACTTCATTGCAGATTTGGAGATATGTACATTAAAGCCTCTATGCTGTGTCAAGTGTAATATTGAGAAGAGATTATTTTGCAAGCCTGGTACATGTAACACTTTGGTAAATTCAACATCTCTAACCACTTTTCCATCTATAACTGGTCTAAAGACAACAGACCCAACGCCCTCTGCATATATAACAGTGTTGTCCGCTAATCTAACTGGTTTTTGCAATGGGGTATATGTTTTGAACCAGTGTCTATGTGGGGTCATATGAGAAGTGGCCCCTGAGTCTGTATTCCAGTCAAACCAATGGTCAGCAGATGTTGCCAATGCATAATCAACCAAAGTACTTGCATTTCCAGCCTTCTCCACAGCAGGCTCTGCCTCCTTCACCTCCTCTGCTTTCTTGGCATTATTGCTACCATTCTTCTTTTGCTTTGAACAATATCTAATGACATGTCCTTCCTCTTTGCAATAAAAGCAAATTGGTTTTCCTCTTGGCCCACCATATCCACTAGAAGCAGAGATTTTGTTTGCCTGCTCTCCCACATCTACACACCGCTGACAGTTGAGTTCTTCAGCCCTGAAGGCTTGAAGGATTACATTTTTGTCCAGCTTCTCCACCAGCAACAAGTTTGACGTCAAATTGGCATAGTCATCTGGCAGGGCACGAATCATTGCCATGCAACCTAATTCATCATCCAGCTTCTCCAGAGTAAAGTCACTTGGACGAAGATTTTTGATGTTTGACATTGCCTTCTCCACTCTTGTTGCCAAACTGGTGAGTGACTCATCATCAGCTTTGTGAATTGAGAACAACTCGTCATAGGCATTGAACCTTGCACCTGGCTTCTTGTGCAAATGCGCCGTCTCGAGACTAGCCCACATGGTTTTAGGATCATCCTCTTGGCCTCTAAAGTGGACCCTTTGGTCACTTTCAACAGCCAAGTAGATTTCACCTGCTGCCTTCTCTACCATAGTCTCCCATTTAGCCAGTGTGTCACTCTCTGATGCTGCAGGCCTCGTAACTTTGCCAGAAACCACCCTCCAAAGTCTACTGTGCATCAATAATGCCTTCATCTCCCCTGCCCACTCCTGATAGTTGTCATTTGTGAGAGATTTGATTTTGATACTGTGATCTGACATCCTTTCAACTGCCCCAAAAACTCTAAGTGTGTGCCAAGTTTGTTATACTGCTTTAAAAAGCACCCAATTGCAATCCAGATGGTCTTTAATAACCACAAGTTGCCAATCAATAAGATAAATGGTCTACAAAAGACCAGCAAGATTCCCAAGTCAAATAGCAGCTCTTGTATCAGTTTAAAGGCTGGGGCCCATAACCTGTTAGAAACTGGCAATAGACTCGATAACTGACTACTGATGAAACACCAGTCAGATGCAGTTATAAACCCTCTTAGACAATGTTGAAAATGGTGATAACACATCACACAAACATCCTAACACATGTACAAATGCACCAACACATACCTATCATACTATACTTCAACTTTGCTTAATAGTAGTTAGCTGACTTTGTTGATATTTCTTCATGTACTGTCCCCAGATTGTTATTATGTCTGGAGTGCGATATAGTGGACACCTAAACTCACGCCTCCATGTAGGAACTGTCATAGATCGACCATACAGCCTAGTTTTACATATTTGTACGGGTAATACCATACACTTGATTTGGTTATTAGACATTGCTACTTAAATAGACCACTATTATCAAAGTCTATTGTCTAAGCATTGTCTAAGAGGGTGTTGAAAATGGTGATAACACATCACACAAACATCCTAACACATGTACAAATGCACCAACACATACCTATCATACTATACTTCAACTTTGCTTAATAGTAGTTAGCTGACTTTGTTGATATTTCTTCATGTACTGTCTCCAGATCGTTATTATGTCTGGAGCGCGATATAGTGGACACCTAAACTCACGCCTCGATGTAGGAACTGTCATAGATCGACCATATGGCCTAGTTTTACATATTTGTATGGGTAATACTGTTCAACTTTGCTTAATAGTAGTTAGCTGACTTTGTTGATATTTCTTCATGTACTGTCTCCAGATCGTTATTATGTCTGGAGCGCGATATAGTGGACACCTAAACTCACGCCTCGATGTAGGAACTGTCATAGATCGACCATATAGCCTAGTTTTACATATTTGTACGGGTAATACTGTACACTTGATTGGGTTATTAGACATTGCTACTTTAATAGACCACTATTATCAAAGTCTATTGTCTAAGCATTGTCTAAGAGGGTTTATAACTGCATCTGGCTGGTGTTTCATCAGCAGTCAGTTATCTAGTCTATTGCTAGTTTCTAACAGAGGGTTTATAACTGCATCTGGCTGGTGTTTCATCAGCAGTCAGTTATCTAGTCTATTGCTAGTTTCTAACACTCCAGACATAACCATGCATAAACATAAACATGTCATTAAACTTGAAAAAGTTTGCTATATGCCTGCAGCTAGTGTCAGACTTATATCATCTGGACAACTAAAGCTACAAGGCTTTCATGAAAAATCGGACAAGTATAGTACTATATTTTCACTAAAAACTGGGTGACCATTTATAATGGCATATCCTAGACATATAGGAGATCCCATTCATTGGATTTTGACTGAGATAGTCCATCCAAGTGTAAAAATGGCTGAAGCTTCAGTTCATATAGTGGATTATAACACTTGGCATCGAAGATTGGGCCACCCATCTAAAAATGTATTAAAACATGTCTTCAATCATACAAAAGGGTTCAACAAATTATCTATACCATCAACAGATACAATTTGTCCTGGATGTGCACAAGGAAAGATGCATAATAAATCTTTTCCTACATCAATCAAGCGAGCTTCAAAACCACTTGAATTGATTCATGCAGACTTACTAGAATTGCCTATGGAATCTTATCATCGAAAGAAATGGTGTCTTATGATACTAGATGATTATTCTTCCTATGCTTATATGGCACTTCTCCGAACTAAATCAGAAACATTCACTGCTTTCAAGAGTTATGTAGAACTCATGGAAAATCAATATAGCAGTAGAGTTAAACATTTCAGATCAGATCGAGGGGGGGGAATTTAAGTTGCATGAATTTAGCAAGTTTCTTGCTTCAAAAGGAATCTTTAGAGAACAAAGTGCACCTCACATACATCAACAAAATGGTTGTGCTGAATGATTAAATGATACTATACTTGAAAAAGCAGAAAGCATGAGATTAGAATCTTCCTGCCCAAAATCATGGTGGGAATTTGCCTTTGAAACTGCTATTCATGTATACAATTGCACACCATTATGAAGGACAAATTGGTCTACACCCTATGAAAACATGACAGGCAAAAAACCTGATGTTCATTACCTTAATGTGTTTGGTTGTCTAGCTTGGGTTTATATACCTAAAGAAATTCATAAAGATAAGCTGTCACCAAGATCTGAACCAATGACCTTTATCAGTTATGACATAGGATCAAAAGCTTATAAATTTATGAAGAAAGACAACACTATATTCATTGGTGTTAAAGCACTATTTAATGAATCAGTATTTCCACAAAAAAGCGAAAATTACAATAAAGATAGACTATTTGAAAGTCCACCAGGTATTAACCAAAGGGATCAAAATGGACATGAATCTGACTCCAATTCCCAAAACAACAATCATCTCAATAGTGACAACAATGATCCCAAACCATATAAACCATCATTCAATCATGATCTTACACCAGATGAAGAGCAGAATTCATCTCATGAAAATGATGAAATAGAGCCTAATAATAATGGTGGAGAACAGGATTTACCTGTCAGACCTGATGTTTGAGGACCAAGTGAAAACAGATCCAAAGAGAATTCCAGTAGATGGCCTGGGACACAACATCATGCACCACCAGATATCAAAAGAACACAAAAAGAGAAAAAGGTTACAGAAAGACAATCCCAAAACAACCTGAACCTATTCCCTTCCCACTTCACTGAAGTACTAGAGAAAGGAAACCAGTTTATAAGGAGGGTAATATTTATGGAAAGAAAACTCCTCTTGAAATTAAAAAACAACTGGAAAAGAATCCTTTCAATGAGTCTGAAGACTCTGATAGTCAAAAAGACACTTCAAGCAAAATATCAGATGAATCTGATCCTGGTACTATTCAGGATAAAGGAATTTCAGATATAGATATGCTGCTTGATCAATTACAAAAAGAGGAAGGAAATTTATCAATTTCCTACTCTCAAAAGCAGTATCACCTAAATCTGATATCCCTGTTCATTTTAGGGACGTGTTAAAAATTAAAGAATCTAATCCTAAAGCTTTTCAAGAATGGATTAAAGCTATGGAGGATGAGATTGAAGCTCTATTCGAACAAGATGTTTGGGAGTTAGTTGATGGTCCAAAAGATTGTAAACCTGTGAAGTGTAGATGGGTTTACAATATTAAAAGTGATGGTCGAAAACATGCTCAACTTGTTGCTAAAGGATTTTCACAAATACTGTTACAACTTTTCTTTCTTACGCTTACCTATTACAGTAACCTTTCTTCACTTCGTCACTATGCGTTGATACCTGTTTCATCCGCCTGAACTACCCCTCATTTTACTTCCTTTTATATTTCTTCATTGTTCTCCAGACAGTATATAAGCCTCCGCATGTACTGTAGTTCTTTAGTTCCAACTTAATCGAGTATTGTCCTTTACTGAACAACCCTCTCGCTCTCATCCTCTCCATCGTTCGAGCTACCTTCGTCGCTGCCTAAGCACAACGTCGAACAACATTCTTGTCCAGTGACTGGGATTAGACCGAGACTCTAGTCGTCATTGCTGACTCGATAATGAACCAAGGGCATCGATCCTAACACAAGTTGGAACTCACTGAACCGCTTAGTGCATCGTCACTAGCTAGACAATATAGATCCGAAACGACCTGAAACCAGACTCTCTAACCAGAGACCACCAAACGATTCCTTTTTCTTTAAAGGGACATATTATCTAGAAAGACAGGAGCTCTTTTTCTCGACACTAAATAAACGTTGGGAATTTCGAGGAGTAGGAAAGAACAAGAACACCCCAGTATCTGACGAATACTTTGAAGGGGATTACATCGAAGGAGACGAACACTCATTACCTGGAAAGCTTTGGGTTGAGTGGAGAAATGAACAAAAAGAACCAGAAGAAGAACCAGAACTATACTTTGAAAGACCCAAAGAAACCCTTTGGTGGGAAGAGTACTGCGATGCGGAATTCGAGTTCGACGGCACTGATCCATACTACTCTCTCTCTGAAACATCCATAACAGGGTGGAACACCTTTTTGGAACAAAAACAAATCGAATACGAACTAGAAAACCCGAGACCTGAAACAGACGCCGAAACCGACACAAAACAAATGGCAACTAACATTGAAACCACCGATGCCCCTAGGGGAGACATCAAACCAGTCTCAGCATGAATTTTTACAGGAGATCGGACCGAAGCTAAATCATTCATCAACTGGTTTAGCGATTTCTTTGCAATAAACGCCCACAACTATGAAGGGAAACATGAAAAGAAAATCAGATACATCCTCCAATGTCTAGGAAAGGAACTAGACGACTGGAAAGAAATAATCCGCGACCAACTGGATGAAAAAGACGGACTTACTTGGGAAAACTATGACACCTTCGTCAAACGATTCCTTGACGACTGGGGAGAAGTCAACACTGCAGTTAGGGCACTAAATGAGCTCACCAAATTACGAGTTGGAGGAGAGATCACTGTTCCGATCTACGTCCGAAAATTTAGAATGCTCATAGGATCTTCTGGACTAACCGGAATTACCGCCCAACTTCAAGCATTCGTCCGAGGCCTACCAACCACCATTGCTGCCAAAATCCTCGAAGGACAAAGCGACTTTAAAACTATCACAGATGCCTACAAAAAGGCGGAACAACTCAACGCAGCATGGGAAACAATGAAAGCATTAGGGAAAACTGATACAGGGCGTCGATTCAATAAAACAGGGGGACCTAAAACAATCCATGCCATACAAACCAGACGCCTTACTGATGGGCAACAAGAAGAATATATGTGTTCTGGGAAATGTTTCAGATGCGGAACCATTGGTCACTTATCCCGAAACTGCCCAAAGAAAGATACCACCAAGAACCTGCCCCCCTCAGGATGATTCACCAGAACAATCACCAAGGATAATGATGCTAAGAAAATTCGCACTATGATTGCGGCTCTCAGCACAGAGGAGCGAGAGACTCTCCTCACTGACCTTGAAACCAAGGGTTTTTAAAGCGGAGGAACCAGAAAGCGGTTGGAACCTCCAAGAATGATTATGGACAGTTAGCACTCGACTCTGTAATAGTAAGATCGAATAATAATCAACGACTCTCAATAACTGTCCAATCACCCGAATTACCCGCTGAGATATCTGCCCTCGTTGACTGCGGAGCAGAAGGAAACTTCATTGACGAAACTATAACAAAAAACATGAACAAGAAACCACTAATTCGACCAATACGAGTTAAAAACGCCAACAGAACAGTAAACTTAAACGGAATGATCACACATAAAGTCAAGATTCCCTACCACATCGGAAATCTACAAATCGAAACAAGCTTCCTAATCACTAAACTGGGAGATCAAAAACTTATACTCGGACTCCCCTGGTTAGAAAACCACAACCCAACAATAAACTGGAAGGAATGGACCCTTGGGCTCGATCACCAACACAAACCGACAAAGCAGATAGAAAGAAACCTGGATCAGGAAATCAACAAATACTGGATCAGGGTTAAAACTTCGGCATCACAGGCACTAGAACACACGCTACGCAAAGAAACCATAACAACGCTGCCAGACAAGTACCAAGGATGGAAATCTACCTTCGAAAAGGCGCCTTCAGAATGATTCCCAGTCAGACACACATGGGATCATGCAATCAATCTCAAAGCCGGATTTACCCCAAAAGTCAGCAAAATCTATCCACTATCGATAAAAGAGCAATCATCCCTCGACAAATGGATCACAGAACAGCTAGCTAAAGGATACATTAGACCATCCAAATCCCCACAAGCCTCGCCATTCTTCTTCGTCACAAAAAAGGAAAGCGGAGCGCTCTGGCCATGTCAAGACTACCAATACCTGAACGAATGGACAATAAAGAATGCATACCCACTACCATTAATCTCTGATCTAATGACCAAACTATCCGGCACGCAATATTTCACAAAACTAGATCTCCAATGGGGATACAACAACGTTCGGATAAAAGAAGGAGATGAATGGAAAGCAGCCTTCATAACGAACAAAGGACTATACGAACCAACAGTCATGTTCTTTGGCCTATGCAATTCCCCATCCACTTTCCAGACAATGATGAACGAATACTTCCAAGACATGATCAACGAAGGATGGTTAATCATTTACATGGACAACATTTTAATATGTGGAACAACACCCAAAGACTTAGAAACTCGAACAAAACGCGTCCTAGAACAACTAAAAGAAAACGACTTATTTCTCAAACTCGAAAAATGCAAGTTCTGCACTCAGGAAATTGAATTCCTCGGAATGATCATTAGACCTGGGGAGATAACAATGGACCCGATCAAACTGGCAGGAATAGCAGATTGGCCGACACCAACAACGGTCAAGCAAGTACGATCCTTCCTAGGATTTGGGAATTTCTACCGACAATTCATTGGAAACTTTGCAACCCTTGCTCAACCACTTATTGATCTCACAAAAAAAGATGAAGCATTCCTCTGGACACCAGAACGACAGGTGGCATTTAACAACCTAAAAAAACGCTTTACAACAGCCCCTGTACTCCGAATGCCAGATATCACCCAACCATTCATCCTGCAAACCGATGCCTCGAATAAAGCAACAGGAGCAGTACTGAAACAAGCCGACAAAGCGGGACTCCTGCACCCTTGCGGCTTCATTTCACACACCCTGACCACGACAGAGCAAAACTATCAGATTTATGACAGGGAACTACTGGCAATCGTCAAAGGACTTGCAGCATGGCAACACCTTCTTCATGGATCACCTCATACCACTATCGTCCACTGCGATCACAAGAATTTATCCTTTTATCGAACCCCACAACGCCTTACCCCCAGACAAGCCAGATGGTCCTCCTTCTTAAGCGAATTCGACCTTCGAATAGAGCATGTCCCTGGAACTAAGTGTCAGGACTGCCCTAGACACAACCTAAGCGACTCAAGTGGGACTTGTTAAGTCAAAGACGATTCTGATTGCTCTGTAGCTATGTCTAGTGACAATAGACTATCTAGAGACTTAAGAGTCTCCTACGCTAAACTACGGCCCTTATATACCGCTTCTCCTGGTCTGTGCGCAGACAGCGCGCAGCTAAAGTCCCTCAAGCCGGGATCAATGTGCAGCAGCCGATCTGCACCCATCTAACCATCTGTGGAGAGTTTCATCCCTTCCCATCTCTTGGGTTATCCGCATGCGGCCTTCCTATTGTTCAGGACTTCGGCCGATTCCCATGCACGCCGTACCATTGGCTTGGTACTCCTCGGCGTTCCCATGTCACCCCTCAGGCACCGTGCCACTCATGATTCCTTTCATGGCGTAGGCCCATCATCAGGCCGTGTTCCCTGTTGGCATTCGGTCTATCTCCATAGCCGATGCTGACCTAACCTCCTTCCTAATAGGGACCGCAGTTCACGTAGGCCATCCTCCTAGAGTCCCATTGCATAGTCTCGTACATAGACGTTTGAGCTTGATAAAATAGATAAAAAGAAAAGAAAAATGTCCTCCGACTCCTCGTGACCGTATCTTCATGACTGTCATTGATGTCGTTACTGTAAAGTTGAAAATGAGAGGTGTGCTCATAACACTAAGATGTTTGAAGCAGATGCCCTATCTTGACAACCAGACCACATTGGAATGGACGACACCCCAGAAGAAACCACGGTGTTACCACCTGAACGATTCATCAGGCTTATAGCAGACGACCTAGCAGAGAAGTTGCGCAAAGGCATGATTAAAGACAACTTTGGACAAATACTAGTTGAAGTAATCCAAAATCATCGAGCACCACCAATAAAATCAAAGCTGCAAGACTGGACATATGTCGACCACATTGTACATTACCAAGGAAAAACCTATGTACCCGATCAAGATGGATTGCGCACTCAACTCATTAAACTGACGCATGAATCACCTACATCTGGGCACCCCGGACGATTTAAAACTCTAGAATTACTCAAACGAAACTACTGGTGGCCTGGAATGAACAAGCATACCAGAGAATGGATCAAAGGATGCGCGCTCTGCCAGCAAATGAAAGTAAACACTCACCCCAACACCCCTGCCCTACAACCGATCAAATCTAATGCCACCCGACCCTTCCAACAAGTCACAATTGACTTCATCACAGACCTACCAATCGCCGACAGCTTCGACTCAATCATGGTCATGGTGGACCATGGACTTACAAAGGGGGTAACCTTTTCCCCTTGTCACAAAACGATCGACGCACTAGGGACCGCGGATCTATACATAAACGAAAACTTCAAACGATTCGGTTTACCGGATATCCTCATATCTGACAGAGGACCGCAGTTCGCATCTAAAGTATTCCGAGAAATAGGAAAAGTGCTGGGAATAAACCATAGAATGAGCACAGCCTACCATCCCCAGACAGATGGCGAGACAGAACGAGTCAATCAAGAACTAGAAGTCTACCTCCGAATGTTCTGCACAAATGAACCGCACAGATGGAAATCACTACTGCCAATTGCGGAATTCGCTCACAATAACCGACACCATGATACCATCAAAGCATCACCGTTTCAGCTAATGTACGGAATAGACCCTGTCGCTATTCCCACAGCCGCACCCCCCATGACGACCCCAGCAGCTGAGAACCGACTACGAATGCTACAAAAGGCTAGAGAAGAAGCACTCGCTGCACACGAACTCGCTAGACAAATGGTAGCGCTCAGAACGAAAGACAAGAGTATCAGATTCGAGAAAGGAGACAAAGTCTGGCTCGAAAATCGAAACCTCCGAATACCCTATGAGTCAAGGAAGCTAGCGCCCAAAAGAGAAGGACCCTTCACGATTGAGCAAGTGCTAGGACCTGTCACCTACAAACTGAAACTCCCCAAACAATGGCGCATCCATCCCGTGTTTCATACTACATTGTTAACTCCATATAAAGAAACAACAGTGCATGGACCGAACTTCATGAAACCACCCCCTGATCTCATCAACGGACAAGAAGAGTTTGAAATAGAAGCAATCATCACACACAGAAAACGAGGAACCGGCTATCAATACCTAGTCAAATGGAAAGAGTATGGACCGAACGAAAACTCATGGGAACCTGAAACAAATCTGAAAAATGCTGCGGACATCCTTAGAGCATATAAAAACTGCCGAAACCTGCTATGAAAGCCATGGTCCAGTATCGCAACAAACAAATCCTCAGACAGAATGCTAGACATACCAAAAACATCGCTTCCCCCTACTCCCGATTCTCTCCCAGACAATCTATCCCAAAACTTAGACACCTAATCATCCAACTCCCTAATCGAACCCATCCTCACCAAGGACGGTGCGCAATAGGAACAGCCTTCATTGAAATACGCAAAATCCTGCTCTATCGAACAAAAGTACTGTCACTATACCCAGTATATAAGACACAAATCAGCTCCGACCTCCAGACACCAACCGATGCCATCAGCAGAAATCACCATGTCAGAGAAGCGCGAAGGGCACTGACCTTATGGATCATTGACTGAACAAGAGACCTGGAAGCGGCGGGAGTGACCTGCCTACACCGGACAGAGGCACTATTCCCAGATAAAATCAATTTCCCATCCAGCGGACCGCTGAACTTTAACCTACCCCCGCACTACCTATACATCCCACACGGAGGGATACCACCTCCATACCCAAATCCGCTGCCACCGCCCCACTACCACGATTTCAAATGGGAACCTGGATACCCAATGATCACGGGCATCATTCATCACACAAATCAAGGAACGATTACACATCGAATTCTGCCTAGACCACTACACAAACCATACTTGGCTGAAAGACCTCCCACGCGACCTAATACTCCCAGACCAGAAGTATTGGCCAATCAACTCTTACGAAACATCCTCTCTATTGACGCAGACGACTTACCCTGGGATGTGGAATACTTTGACGAAGTCGATCTATAAAAGAATGAGATTCCCACTTCCTGGCCTTCCAACCAACGTCACAGATACAAAGATGTTCTCACTTGTCGCCATCCTCGTCGCCCTTGTCTCTGCTCTCATCCCCTCTGCCCTCATTGGAGGACTCATTCTCGCCACCCTCCTCGCCACCCTCACCCTCGCCTATTCTTTTCCCAAAAAAATCCCTGAGTTCGACATCTTCACACCACCCCTCGAAATCTTCGTCGAAACTGAAATGACAATCTATGCTGACGATGACCTACACATTCACCCGCCCGAACTCATCGAGGAGCCACCCATTGAAGAAGAAGTCATCCCCACGCCTATCCCCAGATCAAACCCCCTCGTCGCTGCCGCCTCTCTGGAAGCCTCATACATTACGGCCAATCTCCGGGACCTCTCCACCCCACTTGGAGCCCTCATAGGACTCACTCTCACCACCGACCCCAATGCCATGACCTACGCCGAACAAGATCTAGCGCTCCGAGAACTTCGTCAATTGAAAGTCACCCTCGACTCCGTACGATGGCACATAGACACTGCACAAAAGGACGTCGAAAACATCGTCCACTGGTACGAGTCTAGAGCAGACCATGCCTGGACAACTCAAGGATGGCCTTAAGAAGTCGGTGACTTCTCGCATAGGGAGGGGGTAATGTTACAACTTTTCTTTCTTACGCTTACCTATTACAGTAACCTTTCTTCACTTCATCGCTATGCGTTGATACCTGTTTCATCCGCCTGAACTACCCCTCGTTTTACTTCCTTTTATATTTCTTCATTGTTCTCCAGACAGTATATAAGCCTCTGCATGTACTGTAGTTCTTTAGTTCCAACTTAATCGAGTATTGTCCTTTACTGAACAACCCTCTCGCTCTCATCCTCTCCATCGTTCGAGCTACCTTCGTCGCTGCCTAAGCACAACGTCGAACAACATTCTTGTCCAGTGACTGGGATTAGACCGAGACTCTAGTCGTCATTGCTGACTCGATAACGAACCAAGGGCATCGATCCTAACAAATACCTGGCATAGATTATGATGACACCTTTTCTCCTGTTGCACGATTTGAAACAGTGAGATTACTTCTGGCTTCAGCTGCACTTGAAAATTGGGAAATCGAGGCACTAGATGTTAAAACAGCTTTCCTATATGGAAATCTTGATGAAGAGATTTACATGGAACAGCCAGAAGGCTTTGTCACAAAAGGACAAGAGGGAAAAGTCTATAGATTAAAAAAGGCCCTATATGGTCTTAAACAAGCATCATATGCTTGGAATAAACAAGCTAATAAAAGCTTGAAATCCTTAGGATTCAATAGATGTCTTTCAGATACAGGAGTTTATATCCTTAACCAACAAGGATCAATAATAGTTGTCATACTATATGTTGATGACGTACTATTTCTGGGAAATGACAAAAGACTCTTATTAGACAAAAAGAGCAAGTTCATGAAAATATGGGAATGTAGAGACTTAGGACAAGTTTCTGAATATCTAGGGATGAAGATATCTCAAGATAGACCAAATCAATTACTGATAATTGATCAAATAGACTATGCTAAGAAAGTTGTTAAGTGTTTTGGTCAAGAAAATGCTAAACCTGCTAGAACACCATTACCAGCAGGGTATGTTCCTAAACCAAATGAAGGAACAGCAACTTCTGAGCAAAGAAGCTATTACCAATCCATAATTGGATCATTATTATATTTAACTCTTGGAACTCGTCCAGATATTGCATTTGCAGTAATAATGATGTTGCAATTTATGGTTAATCCTTCTGAAGAGCATATTCAGAAGGCATTATACATTATCAAATATGTTGCCACCAACATTAATGGCAAAATAGTGTATAATGGAAAGAACCATGAAGGTTTCATTGCATACTGTGATGCAGACTGGGCAGGTGACCAGATTAATAGAAGATCAGTCACTGGATACATAGTAAAACTAGCTGGAGGACCAGTTAGTTGGGTTTCAAGGAAACAAAAGACAGTTGCTCTGTCATCAACAGAAGCAGAATATATGAGTCTGTCTGATACATCGAGACAGATAGTCTGGATAGAGTCTTTATTCCATGAAATTGGAAAGACTATAAAAATGATTCAATTAGGAGTAGATAATCAAGGAGCAATCTTCCTAGCTTCTAATCCTGCTCAAGAGCATAGATCTAAGCACATAGATATCCACTATCACTATGTTAGAGAATGCATAGAGGAAGGAAAAGTGGAACTTGTGTATATTCCCACAAATCAGCAACTTGCTGATATCTTGACTAAAAATTTGTCTTTTGATAAATTCACAAAGTTAAGATCTGAAATTGGATTAGTGATTTCTCAGCATGGGGGAGTGTTGAATAAATAATGATCTAGAGCATTGAGTATTGAACTCATAGATTCATATATTATATCATTATTTATGAATGCTCACCAAATCACAAATATAATCTGATATTTGTACACTGTTGACACTTTTATAGTGTTTGACAGATATTATAGAGTTTCATCCCAGGAACAGTATGAAATGATAGCATGTGAGAACACGATGCATGAAACATGCTTCACATGTCAAGTATTGACAGATTGCTGTAAAAAGCACAGCAATATGACACCATGCGCAGCAGGTATGGTGTAATGCACAGCAGGAAGCTGTGCATTACTAGAAATAGGTATATTAGATGTAGTTACATGTGATTTCTGTAACTGTATATAAGCAGCGCTCTTTGCACTGCTGAAATATATCTCCTGATCCATTGCATAGTTGAGCCCTAGCTCCTAAGCATTCTAAACAGTACTCAGTAAGTCCCCTTGCTTACTAAGCCTTGCTCTGTGCTGCTGTTGCTCATTTCAACACTTGTTTCACTTACCAGTTTCACCCCTTTGTTTCACTTCCTTTTATACCTTCCGATTGTTCTCCAGACAGTATATAAACCCATGCATGTATTGTAGTTCTTTAGTTCCAACTTAGTCAAGTATTGCTCTCATCTGAACAATCACTTTGCTCTCACCTTCCTCACTGCTTGAACCACCCTTGCCACTGTCCAGTACAGTGCCAAAGGATACTTCTGCTCATTGACTGGGATTAGACCAAGACTCTAGTCATCACTGTTGACCCAGAAGCAAACCAAGGGCATCAACCTTAACACAATCCCTCCCCATTCTCATCTCTCTCTCTCAAACAAGCAACCTTCACCATCATCCAGTATGACTCCAAAGGGTATTCTCTGTCCATAGACTGGGAGTAGACCAAGACTCTATTTGTCCTTGTTGACTTCAAATGAAACTGAGGGCATCAACTTTAACACAAGCCATCAACAACACCTGTCTGAGCTTATCCCCCCTCAACCAGCCCCACTCCCAATGCCTAAGGGCACCTCTGCCTGCCTCTGTGCACCTGGAGCATGTCTTACCCATCTACTACCTCATGCTGCTGATCTTCACCACCTCACTTAGAGGCCACCACACCCCAGCCCAACTCTAACAGCCAACTTTTGGTGGGCTCTGATAGAGGACACATGAGATCACCATGACTAAGGTGTAGTCCTGAAATTGCCAAACCAATAGTTATGTATGTGGGTCACTGTATGCATTAGCTGAGCTATGCATTATGAATCAACTGTATGCATTAGCTGAGCTATGCATTATGAATCAACTGTATCTAGATGACCAAAATATGTACATGCAATTTGTCATGGCTTCTGTGCTCTAGTCTCATGCCCCAATTCAAGCAACCTGTTTGAAGTAAGTAAACATTCAATAATTGACACATATGCAGACCATTCTGGCTCAATTTCTGTAATAATGTTAACTCTGATGTCCAAGTCAATGGCAAATAAAACAAGGTGAAATTGGATAAATGCCTTACTGTGCTCTCTTGGTCTCCTCCACTTCATGGTAAACCACCCAGCCTGTGCGAGGTTTTCGGGTGAACATGACTGACATGGGATGTACATGAAAAACCTGCATGAACTTATTATATTTATCTAATGTGACAAAAGGAACACATGCCTTGTTTCCCTGTAGTGACCTGTAAGTGCCATCTGGAACCCATTTTGCGATGTTTCGCCAGTATCCAGCAACAAGGCATCGGCGCAACCTTTTCCCATCCCCTTCACAACTCTCCACAGGGATACCAAACCGTTGCAAATACTTCCACAGCTGGGAACGAATAAAAACTGCACGTGACAAAGCCCGAAAAGACAAAGCATGTGACTTGCACCAATTGGAAGATTTCCCATACCGTACGAAAGCATTGTAGGCTGCAGAAGAGAAAGGTCATTAGACAAAGCATACTTAAGCTTTCTATGTTCACCATTCAAAAAAGTGAGATGATCCTATCAATGGATGAATCATGCGCGGTCGTAATGCAATCGACAGTGCTCACGCCTTCCTCTGCCGTAAATTTCCTCCGCTCCAACTCAGCAATAGCACCCTGACTCCCTTCAGGAATAACAAAGACATCCTTATACATATGTTAGTCAATTATTCAAATGATGATGATTCTCAGTTACCTGTACAGTCGTGACAGCAATTATAGTCAATATCTCCTCTCCACATCGGAAATCTCGTGCTCGCAGCAGCTGTGGACACCATCACTTTACTGTCAATAGGAGAATGTTCATACACACCATCCTAGCAAGTCCGACGTCAAGAGGTAACTCTGCAGTCTGTTCACCCAAGCGTGTTAATCGACCATCATCTCTCATCATTTCAGTTGCGATTAAACCTTCCAGCGCTCGAAGCATGGATTCTGTAGGTGGGGAAGTAACCCATTCAAATTTCATCATATCGTCTATGCCAAGTGATTTGAGCTGCAAAATCGGCATCATCAGGTCGGTACGAGTAATTTCGGGTGGTGTTGTTGGAGGTAATGTATCATATGCGGACTTCGTATATAATCTATAACAGATGCCGGAGGAGGTACGGCCAGCTCTACCCGCTCGCTGGACGGCCGATGAAACAGAGATAGGAACTTTTGTAAGAGACGTGACGGCTGTTGATGGATTGCAAATCTTAACCTTTTCAGGAGTTATAGAACTTAATGACCGGGACACAACCATGAATTAGACACGCTTGCCTTGTGGAAGCCGCAGTCGATGACATACTTGATACCGTCAATAGTGACACTAGCCTATGCAGAAATTAATAACCAACGCATTTTATACAATAGCCATAAAATAATTACTTCCGCAACATTGGTCGCTGCTATTACTTTTCTGAAGCCATACTCTGCTGGTTCAAATACCTTCATCTGGTCTTCAGTGGACAATCCCGCGTGAAGTGGAAAAAGTAGCAGGCGCGATGCATGTTGTGGTAGCCTGCAAGATTAAAGATGAGAACCGGTAATGACATTTTGCTACTTCGGAATGGCCTACATTGACGCCCTTTCCATTAGCAGTTGCAGGCAACGGTCAATATCATCCCGTCCCGCCAAAAATATAAGAATGTCTCCCGGCCTATCTCGCTAAATGGACTGTCAACATTGACGAATTCACTGAACATTTTGGCATGCCTGTAAATTTATGGTCCATGCCAGATCAGCAGCCTTTTCCGTATAATCTTGTATAGGATTTTCCACATATGCGATTTCAACGGGGTACATGCGTCCCTCTAGACTGATAACAGCCACTTCACCGTTATCGTCAGAGAAGTAATCCACGAGAGAAGAAGCGTCAAGCGTAGCAGAAGAGATAACGACACGAAGAGAAGGACGCTTTTTCCTGATCCTGTAAATAAAGTTCGGCATCAGCGGAGCAACAATGAGCTAATGGCGCACTTCTTGAGGACGCTAAGTAACAAGTCTATATATAAACTTCTTTCGTGCGCCTCGTCAACCTGGAAAGTATATTAACGAAGGACAGAACAGATTTAAATGATATTACCATCACCACGCTATATCGGCACAACAGAGGATCAAGCATAACTTGTCGGAAAAGCATACCATCTGTCATGTACAGTATCCGCGTGTTGTCCTTGTCATTCACGTCCTCGAATCGAATCGTATAACCAACCTGAACATAAAGTTTAGCTAAATTCTGCGGGTCGTGGACTTCGTTGCCTAACCTCTTCTCCCAGCAACGTTCCCATTTCAGCTGCAACGCGTGCAGCAACTGACGTGGCAGCAACGCGCCGTGGCTGGGTACATACTATAACATTTCCGTCATTAGCCCAACCGGCTTCCAAGAGATATTGTGGTAACTCTTGTTAGGAGATCAGGTCTCAATAATATGCTGACTGGAATACCAATTACTAACGTGTTGTCTTCCCAGATCCTGTTTGGCCGACGATGATAGTGACTCCGTGATTTTCTATGGAAAACAGTAATTTGTCCTCTGGATATGCGAAATAAGACTTATGTTGTTGTCAATTGCTCAGTACATACTATGATTACGGATAGGCAATCGTCGACGCTGTGCCTCAATTGACAACTCAGGATGAGTAGAAATTGAAACGACATGCTCTTCTCTCTGCGATGCCCTATCCAATGTGCTCCCAGGACCAGTAGAACCAGGTTTCCAAAAAGCGAGTGACATCTTGTGACACAATGTAACCTTACCAACGCTGTACCAATCTGTGACCAGGACAGTCATACTAGTTATTTACTGCTTCCACCATGTCTGAACGCAAAGGTGCTTAGCTCTTCATTAATCATGAGGCCCAACTAATTCATCTCATGAACTTGTTACAGTGCTAAACAAATATTTTCCTCCTGATTTTGACCCGGACCTTATCCCTCGCAGAAAACAGCCCAAGAATTCTCAACAAGTTGTCCGATTAATGGCACCATTTTCGATGTCCGTTTCGTCTTATATTTACGCTATGTTTCCTGACTCAGTTTAGGCGATGTAACACATGCGGAGAGTATATTTATAAAGGCAAGAAATTTAATGCCAGGAAAGAGACAGTTGAAGGAGAGGACTACTATGGGATTAAGATCTTTAGGTTTTACATCAAATGGTGAGACATATTTTCCTGGCATCAATCAAATTGATTATGAGCGCAGTACTTTGTGCTCGGCAGAAATCACTTTTAAAACCGACCCAAAAAATACGGACTACTCTGCCGAGCATGGAGCATCGAGGAATTTTGAACCTTGGAGGGAAGAGAAGATTGTTGAAGAAGAAGATAGGCTAGCAAAGTTGGAAGAGGAAGAGAACAATCCAATGAAGGTGCTAGAAAATCGTACTATTGACTCAAAACGTGAAATGGATATACTGGATGCACTTCAAGACATTCGAGCTAGGAATGCCAGGAATGAACGTGTTGGTCAGACGATAGACCTGGTAGCCCGCATCAGTATGGATGAAATAGAGAGTGAAGAAGATTCAGAGCGTAAAAGATTGGAAGCAGAAGACGAAAAGCGCGTCAGAGAAGTCTTCTCTCGGGTCTCGATGACACCGACAGTATCGGATCAAGATAATTCTGCACACGTTACAATAAAACGCAAAGCAGATGAGGAGGAGCCTTCGTTACATAGCCTATTGCCAGAGTCAACCCGAGCATTAATTGACACAAAAGTTAGGGTCGGTAGGTCAGTTAAGAAGCTGAGAACGGAAGGCAAGACTACATTGGGTATCAAACTAAAGACAAGTAAATAAATAACTATTGTATTTTATTTACATGTCGACCATCGACAATCGAGAAGATTTGCTTCGAATTTCCATTGGGAATACGCGGGGCTGGCAGCAGCTAAAAGCCAACTACAAGGAAACTGTACTGCGATGTTCTGAAGAAGATATTAGCACAAGTCCTGCAAATGAGAGAGATGCCCTGCGAGCTCATGTGCTACGAGTGAGAATGCACACGTCCTGCTATCCAAGCCAGTGCTAACTGATATAACTAAGTTTATTGATCAGACATTAGCAATTGCACAACCAAATCTACGTATTAATGGGCAACCTTACGAACATTTAGATGACAACCAGTGCGGTGCGGGCTTAACCGCTAATGCCAGTACCAACTGATGCGTCATTTCACAGAACCGTTTGATGAGGCACTGGACAGACGTATATGGTCCCTGGCAGATACGCGCATGCAGTGGTTGAAACGCGTTGCTGATACCAGAAGGAATCTTCCTATAGCGATTGCTACAGAAGTGTTAGCAATGACCGAAGCACATCAGATGATGGAAAACTACACTTCTTCCGACGTACAATTACATGAATCTGTGACATCCGATATTTGCTTGCACAAAGGTTTGAGCAAAGATGTAAGTCAAGTGTTCCAGGAACTAACGCCTGTTCAGAGAGTTATATGGACAACATACAAAAATTGATAGCCCTGGGTGACGAACTTAATCAGGTAAGAAAAGGTCTATCGATGATAGGTTAGGGCTATATGTATTGCTAATACTTGCAGACACTTCCTGAACAATGCCACCGCGCAGAAAAAACAAAAGCTGCGGCGGCCGAGATCAGGACTCACAAGCTATGAAGGGATGCCCCAGCACTAACCCCGGAAGCCCCCCCTGCCACGGCCTCCACGACCGCGCCCTCCCAAGCCACGGCTGCGGTCGGTGGGGTTACCTCTAGTATTACTCCGCATATTGCGAAAACCACCCCTTTGAAAGTTAACTCTCCCCCTTCCTCCTCCTCCCCTTCCACCGCGGCTAAGTGTCATGTCATGTCTTCCACGTCCCCGCTCTGGTCAGAAGCTTAGTAGCGACAAGACGCCAAGTGAAATATCATACTAGCAATACTACCTGTTGTCGTATTTCGGGTAGAATGACATGGGGTTAATTGTGCAAAGACATTTAAGAGTGTCACTGACCGATTAATGGTTTGGGCTTGGGCAAAAACCGCTCAATGGGAAGGAGTTTATCACCACCGATGTATATGACATCCCCTCCCTTGAAACTGCTGGCAACCATCCCTTCACTCATCTTGACGGAGAAGTACACTTCGTTGATGGGCCCAAGAATTTCATCAATTTTACCAATCATTGACTTATTTTGGAGGTATACTGGTGCATTGAAATGAGGGACCCTGTCCGTTAAAAGGGAAGAACAGAACATTTCATCTTCGACGGCATGAATGAATGACCCAATTTCTGTAACGACCGTGAATGCCCATTTGGCACTTCTGAATCAGGTAGAACACACCGATTATTTGGTCTGGTGGGCCCACAGCACGCTGGGCTAAATTTCTCCTATCTCCACCGCGCCCTATATGAAATAGATCAGTAACGTAAAGTTTGAATTATAGCGCAAAGTACCTCGAAAGGACATTCTAGGACCACCGCGATTCATAGTTCTGACGCAGTCGATTTGATTGACTTGAATTTCTATTTACAGGACGAGGCACGTGATGTAACCCCCAAGTCATGACTCTGCTGCACGATTGTGAGGCATTCGTTACCTCCAAATTTACAATAGACGCACAGGACCGCGTGGAACATAAGGATACCGCTCTTATTGACAGGGGACTATGGAATGCGTTGACACGTGACATTAACAAGTCCAGGTTGTGCGTATGCATTGAACCTATCCTCAAGGTCAGGAGACCACAACGCAATGCCCTCCGTAAGTTTGTATGCTGGGTTGAGCTGAACGAAGAAGTAAGCGCTTTTTAACGTTGTTCTGCGTTGCACAAAACGTTTTCCAGATAGAACATTTGGCAGTCCCAGCATCATGGCCTGTCACGTACAAGAACGTTTTTGGAGAGGTCGACTCCATCCTACGGATAGCCATACACGAACCCCTTCCATTGCAAGAAGTATTCTTAACAGCACTTTCAGACTACGCATATGAAGTGGCGAATGCCTCTATGTCAACATTGGAGAGTTGTTTTTCAAGAAATGACCAAATTCTACGTTATGGCACAATATATAATTTCGATCCGCGCTCGCTTGAACTCCCGGTGATATCGCAACCTCAACCATTGTCATACCGTCTTGAAATGTCGGTACCTGTTCTGCAGGGATACGCAAAGCTTGGATTCACTAATTTCGTGATTGCCTTGGGAGATGGCGCTGTAGATGGCGCTGTAGAGCCAAGCCGATTTAGTGAAAATCTACTGAAGGATCTTGATATTTTCGAAATAAATGAAGACTTTCTTCGGGGCTCAATTCCACGCTTGTTATCTCTGCCTCCTGTTGAGGAACACAAGATATCCGTAGATTTAACCGCTTCTTCAGGTCATTTCATTTTGAGATCATGGTCTGGCTGTTTCAGTGATATCAGTGATGATGCAACATTCTATGTATGCACAACAGACATCGTGGGTCTTGGTGTGCTAAACGGCGACTGGGTACGTTGACAAAGGCATTTTTGCGAACTCCCACCTTCACTTTCATCAGGTAATGGCAAGAAATGTCGACGTTACAAGGCAAAGGCTTGTGCGGATTGAGGCTGATGACCAATTAGTCGGCAAAACGTACGCGAGTATTCTACATCGGCTTGACGGATCCTGACCATCTAATAAGTGGTATCCTTGTTGGCTCACCTGTCCTGCTTCACAACCTTTGCCCCGAAGTTGAAGAAGACGTGCACCCCAGCGCATCTTATCGGATCGTGTTACAACCTGTCCGATTCGGAGGGTCTGAACCTGCACTTCCCTTTGCCGAATCTGTCACGGTGACGCGCATTGCATCTCCCTCGACCATTAATAAGGCATACCAGCACCTTATCCTGCAGTCTTTAAGGAAATATTTTGGATTTTGTATGAGGGTCGTACAACACAGAGATATCATCAGTATACCTTTAGATACTGATGAAGAGCATTTCATCGAGCAATTGAATGACAAAGTGGTCGGATCAAATGGTAATCACAGGTATGTTCTCGTTGCAAAGCTACAGGTGCATTGATATGAATACGACTTTCGAGAAGGGGGCTTCGGTCGAACGAGATGGCCTTTTTTCGTATCACAGTGATCAATCCTAAAGTCAATTCCGCGAGCGCCGCTGAAAATCCTGAGAAAAATCTTGCCCTATGCAAAACAGGCGAATTGGGATGTCGTATAGATCCTGCATCGACCCGCGTGATACAAAAGGGTATCGAAAACTCTCGAGTTCCTTACTTGGTTAGAACGCCTGGTAAGTTTTGAGTTCAGGCGATAGATCATATTACGAGCAAACGACGGCTACAGGATGCTGGAATGATTCTCATCCCATGTTGACTTTCTCTAACCCATCGGCTGCGTCATGGGCTGACGACGTATATAGCAAAGTATTGAAGCTAGTCCAGGCAGCCTTCGCTCCCAACGCCATGAATTATAATCTTAATCTGTCGATACTGCTTGAAGGGGCCAGAGGAATCGGTAAATTCTCGATCACGAAGAAGGTCGCACAACAAGTTGGAATACACCTGATGGAGGTATGCAACCTGTAGTCCTGTTTACAAGTCTGACACAACATAGTTAAATTGTTTCGAGATTATGGTTGAGAGTGACATAAAAGCTGAGGGTACTATCAAGTATCGATTCGAACAGGCAAACCATTCCGCGCCTTGTCTACTTGTCTTGCGGCACATCGAAGCTTTTGCATATTCCGTCGAAGATACCGAGATCGGGTCTGGTGTGTCATAGTCACACGGGCTTTAGGTTTTCATAATTAATCTTTGAACAGAGTCAAAATGGTCGACGATTCTCCGGGAATGTTTCGAGCAGGCGGCACAAAACTGGACAATAAATAGACAACCTGTCATAATTGTTGGCACAACAAGTGAATCGGACCAGGTGCCTTCCTCTGTTTTGTCTTCTTTCAAACACAGGTACAGTTGTAAGGTTGGTGCTTGACGCTTTGCATATTGCAAAAGGAATCAAGTTTTCACACTCAAGTCAGGTACCGAGTGAGCAAGGGAGACGGGAAATTTTGAAGCACCTACTTGCGAATGTCATCATACTACCCGATGTATCTTTGGAGGATCTCGCCGCTCAGACAGCCGCCCTTGTTCCTTCAGATCTCATTAATTTCGTAAAGCTTGCCAAACTGTCCTCCCTCGAGCGTTGTATGTCAATGTGGGTCTCATTTGGTCTGCACAGATATTTGCTTTCGTTAATGGACTTGTAGATCTGTATTGGAGACCAGTGCCGTAGCCGCTGGTATTCCACTGATGTCGCTTGATTTTGAGCGAGCCCTCAAGAAGTCTATGATGTCATACACCGAGAACATTGGGGCACCCAAGATACCTAAGATATCTTGGAACGATATCGGAGGGCTGGCTACAGTTAAGGCAGATATTTTGGATACCATTCGACTTCCATTAGAACATCCAGAACTTTTTGCGGATGGCCTGAAGAAAAGATCTGGTAATGAATGCCTCGCTAACGGCTTCATCTTCATTGATTTGGGCAGGTTTACTCCTTTACGGACCACCAGGAACGGGAAAGACTCTTGTTGCCAAAGCTGTTGCCACATCCTTCTCTATGAATTTTCTTTCTATCAAAGGCCCTGAATTACTCAATATGTACATTGGAGAATCAGAGGCAAACGTCCGCAAGATATTCCAGCGAGCAAGAGATGCTTCGCCCTGTGTCATATTCTTCGACGAGCTTGACTCGATTGCTCCTAAACGCGGAAGTCACGGTGATTCTGGGGGGGTAATGGACCGCATTGTTAGTCAGATCTTAGCCGAACTTGACGGTGTGGCTGCCACAGATGATCATATTTTCGTTTTGGGGGCAACCAATAGACCAGATCTTTTGGATCCTGCTTTACTGCGACCGGGACGGTAAGTGCATAAGCTATAGCATATATCCATTGACAAAGAAACAGGTTTGATAAAATGTTATATCTTGGCATAAGTGACACGCATAAAGCACAGGTTCATATCTTGCAGGCGTTAACAAGAAAGTTTCGTTTAGACCCATCTCTCTCTCTATGCCGACTTGCAGAGAAGTGTCCACTCAACTATACTGGCGCCGACTTCTATGCGTTATGTTCTGATGCTCTGCTGGTAGCTATGTCTCGAATAGCTACTGAGATCAACGAGAGAGTTGGTAGGTCGTATGTGTTTGTCGCAACCGTTCGCTGAACTATTATAATAGAGGAATTTAATCGACGAGATGTGCAATGCCGCACTCCGATCACAGTACAATACTACCTTGCAGAAATGGCAAGACAGGAGGAATTGCTGGTAGTTGTGAAAGAAACGGATTTCGACTTAGCTTTAAGGAACCTTATTCCGAGCGTCAGCCAGCTTGAGATGGAGCGTTATATAGAGCTGAAAACCCGCTTTTCAATACGCGACTAGTCATGTTACATCTAAAATTTTGACCGGAACCCCTTCAGTTCTCCTGGTGTTCCGACAACTCCATGGTACTGATAGCTATCTATAACCCAGTTTCTGGGGATGGATCCGCAAAATCGTTCTTTCACCATCATATTCTTCCTCTATTCGCTAATCACTCGATACATATTGACGCTGTCTATGCTACGGAGCACGCAGGCCATGCGGGAAAGATCGTTCGCGATACTATGATGAAATATGGTGAGCATCAAATTCGAGTAGTATTATGCGCTGGGGACGGGACCCTGCACGAGATCGTCAATTACATATCGATAATATCGCCGGCACCTGAGTCGGAGGAACTTAATCGTGTCAAGTTCATCCTCATTCCATGCGGAACTGCAAATGCACTGTATTCGTCTCTCTTCCCATCCAATTCATGCCAACCAACGGATCCCATATACAAACTTCAATCATTACACGCCTATCTCAACACATCTCGCATACGACGCCTATCTATGGCTCTCAATACCATCTGTTCATCTGCACCATCAAGCGATGTGTTATCAATGGTTGTCACCTCCACGTGCATGCACACCTCTATCCTGCGTGATTCCGAAAAGTTGCGAATGGAATTCCCAGGTGTCGATCAGTTCGTATTACAAGTTATTCATTGCCAGTCTCGCACCTAACTTTCACAAGATACAAAATTGCAGCGCAGAGGAACAGTCACCGATGGTATTCCGGTCACGCAAAGATTTTTCCGTTATCCAATGGACAACCGGTTCAGATTTTCGAACCAACTCTCGGACATTTTGTCGACCATCCCCAAGCTGAAATGGAGAAGCCAATTGTGGAATTGGATGGTCCGTTCATATACTTTCTCTCCGTCGTGAACGTCGATCGATTGGAGCCAACGTACGTGATTGCTCCGTCGGTTGAGCAAACGCCAGATCCAGTTGGTTCTTGCAAACTTGTCGTTATTCGTCCTTCCCGTGATCCGGAATTTCGAGCCGATGACGAAGCAGGACGAGCTGCATTCGTTGCTAAGTTGTGGCAAGCCTTGACTTCTCCTTACGAAAAGGGAGCGCACATTCACCTTCGCTACGCGGAAAGTGGGATGGTCAGCGCAGATGGTCAGGGCCCTCCAATCATTGAATATCTTCATTGCGGTGGATGGGAGTGGTACCCTGTGCGTTCATAAGTATCCAGCCTCACCCGTTCAGGTGACTAAGATCACGAAAGGAACAAACCGATGAACATGCTCATTTCCTATGCTCGGATGGTGCAATATATCAAATTCCACCAGGAGGCAGGCTAGCATTTTTTATGGGAACAGCACGAAATGGAATTGAATTTGCCGTTTACGCATAGTGACACATTAACTAGGTAACATTATGTGGTCACCAACAGTTTCTGTATAATGAGCCGCGTTCGCTCGTATACTTCGTCAATAGAAGCAGCCGCATCAATCTAATTCAGTTAAAGTGGTAACGTCCGAGTGCTTACATCGTCATCTTACCTCAGCGACCTTCCCTCGAGTTCTATAAAAGTCTATGACGGGCATAGTATCCTTCTCGTATGTGCCTAAGTGGCATTGTAGATGACGCAAAGTTACTGAAAGCCCAATACATACGAAAACGTTTCTTGATGCTTTCTGCATTGTCATCTTCACGTCCACTTGTCTTTCCCCTTTCCATCAGACGACTCAACATCACCTGTTCTGTCGTAACATAGTATAGAACCAAGGATGAAGTGCAAACCTCGAAAAACCAGGTTAAAGAATATCATGCTACGCAAATAAGACCTCAAACAAACCTCCTTCTCAAAGCTCAGAGCTTGATCCATTTTGCGGGGAAAGCCATCAATCAGAAATCTGCCGCGACCATCTGACCAGGCATTGTAAACGGATCGTTCTTGCAGAGCGGCATGCATCGCGTTTTGCAGCAGCTTGATTGTCACGTCCATTGGTACAATGGTGCCTTCACGTATACACGTTTTAATAAGAGAACCGTACTGTGAACCTTCACGATTCTGCTCAGTACGAAGTAGATCACCAGCTAGATGCCATCAGAAGCTGTCATCGAAAACCATTGCATCGCTCACCGGAAAGGTGACAAAAGTTGAAGTCTTTCACGAGTAGAGCACTCTGGGTACCTTTCCCTGCATCAAAGGAAAGGCTTTATGTCGCAATCGGCAAGGGAATAAATAAGATACCTGATCCAGGGCCTCCCAAAACGAAAACAACAATCGCTTTATCAAAATCCTGGGATGAAGGGGTATCAGTTGTCATCAGTTTGATTCCTTTGTATGGGTGGTATAAGTGGGTGATCAGCCGGTCGGCGCTGTAGAGTAACTGGAGTATTTCGCTCCCTATGTTTCAAAATCAGGAAGAACGATGTGAGGGACGTGAGAGATAGAGCTAAGATGTGAAGAGGATTAGGTCCCTTGGTCATGCGATGAGTATAAATAAATATAGCAATAAAAAAATATGTAAAAAATTGCCGCAGCCTTTTCACACGAAAAACCCGCATGGTCCATCCTCATACGCACGGTACTAGCATTTACGCCCTGCGCGCTTGCCCTTTCAATTGTGGACGAGACCTTATTGCCATCGGGGATGAACGCGGCGTGGATATCCTCATAGTAGTGCGTGCAGTATATTCCTTATGCACCATAGTAACATATGCCACAGGACGATTCGGATTGTCGTACTATTGCGTCATTCAATACTGGTTGTAGAGTAACTGCGTTGGCCTGGTCACCTATATCTGTTTCTCCCAGCTCTAACAATGAATGGATTCTCGAGTAGGCACTCATCTAATTTTTACTTTCACGGCTGAAATAAATCTCATCAGGCTTGTGGCTGCCGGCTCAGACTATGGAATGTACCTTCTTAAGAAAACACCAACTTCCGACGAATCCATATTTAGGTTTGCTGGGGGACTAACAGGCCATCATGGCAGAGTGAATGATATCGCTTTTTGTGGAGGACATGGTGAGAATGGTCAGCGTTATGTTGGAAGCGTTTCAGGTTATTTTTTTGAACTTTTTTCTGCATCCCATATTTTCTAACCTTCTCTGGTCCAAAAAGATGACAAGATGCTCATGGTATGGGACCTGTATCCCAATGTTCCCGTCCAGTTGCAAGAGAGGCCTCAGCCAACGGCTTACGCTATCACATTCTCTCATGCATTGGTTTCTATTGACGCTCACGTTTCCAGTGACAAAGAATTTCTCGTTGCAGATTGCAAAGGTTCGGTATATATCACAGATTGGAGAACCGACCCGGAAAACTCAGGAAGGCTTGGTTTTTCCAATTCCAACATTCTCGAGCTTACAGATCCATCGGCCTTGGTATCATCCGCTGCGCTGACTGGGTCAGTATCATGGAGACCAGACAATGCAGACGTGTACGTTCACGTATGCCCTCCATATTTTCATCAGCTCAGTTACGGACAAAAGAATTGGTGCCACTTATGGCTCCTGGTTCTCCATTTGGGATATCAGGAACTTACAAGGCGGACAGCCATTGCGGAGTGGGATCAGTTTTCCGGACGGTGGTCATCATTTTCGGTATGTGGCGGTGATTATTATCAAGTCACAATTTCGACTCTCCGTAGGTGGTGTCCTACTCATCCAGAATATTTCGCAATTGCCTCCGCACCTCATCAGGACGCCATCGTCCATGTTTATAACTTTAATTACGTCAATGCACAGCAAATATCATTTCATGTAGCCGCAAAACCATATGTAATCAACGACATGGATTTCATGTGTCTCCGAGGACTTCCCCGTATTGCTGTAGCCATGGGCTGCAAACTGTATTTTTTTGATATGACTATTGATAAATAACGCATGTACCAGGAGGAACATGGTTCAGGGTGAGATGCTCTCCCAATTTCTTTAACAAGAATGACAAGAACTGGTGAACGACTATGATTACAAGACAATGATAACAGGTAATTAATGGCCATAATTCGGCATTTGATGGTATTGGATTTGGCCGTGATGTTGTGAATGTGAATGTCCGTTCTCCGCAGGAAAACCGCGTTCCGGGATCAAAGCATTTGGATCTCCACCGCCGTATCCAAGTTCGAGGAACATGTGCTTCCAATAGTGTGCATCTTCAGGAGATGCATGATGTGGTGCCGCAGGAATGAGTCCCGTACTATAGTTAAAGGAGGTAGAGGATCCATGGATGCTTCCTGTACCAGGCCCGCTCCTAGCACATTCTGTATAGACATTGTTCGGGACATTAGATTGGGGATTTGGGGGGAAAGCCTGGCTAGTATGAAACGACAATGAGTGATCAGGTGCGTGTTGTATTTGGTGATTGTATATCTGCGACGTAGGATTTTGAACTGCAGCATGGAAGGTTGGTGGACCTGTCCGAAAGATAAAGACTGATGTACAGAGTGCGGTTACAAGCTCACCTTGTAATCTCGGATCAATGGGCATACCGTTATCTTTCCGCTTCTCGGCACGCCGTGATTTAATTACTTCTTCCGTAACGAGACTACGTAAGAAACGCGAATGGTAGGCAGCTGAGGTGGATGCGGGGGAGGATGCGTCTTGATACGCATCGGCTGTTTGGCTGATCAAGCCATATGCTTCATGTGCTGTACTTTCGCTCAAGTGTGCATGAGTAACAGGATTTCGAAGAAGCTAATGGACTTAGCCAAGTGTGATGAGGAAGGCATGCAAACATACCCGTAACAGGAAGACAGCTGAGTAGGCAGACATCATCATGATTGAGTCTTGACCATAGCGCTGGAAACCAAGTCATTAGCCAGGTGAAAGAGGATAAATGTAGGCTCACTAGCATGCCGATACTCGCGAAGTCTTTGGACACGATTCGAAGGGAGTCGAGGGCACTGGAGCAACAAGTAGATAAAGCCTGCAAACTTGGAATCTGTCGGTTGCCCTGGAGTATCAGACGTGGTTCTAGCATTAATTTCAAGATAACAAAAAAAGCCTACGGAAGACATGGCTACTTGTATGCCAAAACTGTTCAAAAACAGTCTGACGTACAATCTGAAAAGAGACAGGAAAGATGAATGGAACTTTTCGCCACCAGCTAGAATGCAGTGAGGATCATCCCAGAAGTGGACTGTTAACACGCACCGAGGCTCATCTCGTGTTGCCAGGCATCGGCCCATTTGATCAGTTTAGCATTGGAATTGTGCAGAAGTACCTCGTGATTAGCGTCAATGTGAGAACCAGTGCCTGAGGTCTTCGAGCTGTTAAACACGTCCGTGGTTTCCGCCTGCAGCTTTGATCAGAAAAAGACATGTAAAAAAGGCTTGACTCACGGCAACACGTCGCAGTTCAACAAGAGCCGCGATGACAACATCCTCAGGACGGATTGGTCCTCCGCCTTCTTTATGCCAAGAATTAACATTTCTTATGAGATCATCTTCGGGCAACATCCAATGCCTTCCGGTCTGAGTACTCAAACTGCGATCGTGCACGAAAAGGACTAGATACGTCCTTTCTCGGTTGCGGCGCTCAAGTTTCTGAAATTCGGTCTCATTTACTGGCGGAACAGAGATATAGCGGTTAAGGCCCAGTTCTACAGCCATTCGGCACGCCTTGAACACGTTATTTGTTCATTAATGAAACTTTCATATGTAGTGAAGCGCTTACATAACCGATATAAGTCCATGTACGCTGCCAATGTACTGATGAGCTTCCAAAATATTTTCAGAACACAGGATATGTACCTTATCATCGTAATCCCTCCAGTATGTCAAGCATGCAAAGGCTTGCACGACCTCAATCCTCTTCCATCCTTCAGCAAATGCACGAATAGCGAACTCATTGGCCAGTTTCTGACATGCGCGAAAATCTTCATGCCTGAAGAACTTAAAGCCAGCCATAATCAGAGTCGTGAAAAGAAAGGGACATTTTGAGCGAACATAGGCGACAGTGTGAAGGGCAGGATCAAACAGATTAATGAAAGGATTGAGGCGCAAGAAGATGAGATCGAAAAGAACATGCGCATCTTTCTCAGTAATGATTCCGGCAGTAACGGGATCATGCAGACCAGGAGGGATGGGCGCAATACGGGTTTGGGAAGGTGTATGTGAATTCCCTCTCTGCGAAGGGGGTTCCTGTACAGATGGCCCGTCTTCCGGGTTAAGGATGGTCCTGAAAAACGAGGTCCTTTGGTTCTCCCTACTAATCAGCTTAGCCGGGAATAGCGGCTGTTCATTCTTGTCAGGATCGTCGTCGTCATCGTCCATGTCTAAAGAGCGCGATGTGTTGCTCGGTCCGTCCAGGGTAATAGCATCGTGATAGCCGGCGATATTCGATAGGGGTGGTAGCCCGTTGGTGTTATATGGATTGTTAGTCGCAACATATCCAGCCTCTCCTGGACGAGCATTATATGTAAATTCCTCATGCCCGACTCGGTCAGATGAGTATGGAACGGGCATGCCAGCATCCGCAGAATGAGATTTCATTTTTGCAGTGTTCAGTCCCTTTTCCAATCGGCGAAGCATCTTAGACGCCTCGGACAGCCTTTTGCCAAATTTCAAAACTAAGCACTCTATGTAAAATCGCAAACTTACTTTGAACCTGGCTTGCGCCCACGACGATGTTTCTCAAATTTGCACCTATGAACAAGAGGTTCAAACGAGGAAGACAGGAACAGACGCGAAGGGATATACTCCACATTTGCCCGCTTACATCTTTGACAGGGCTTTTGACCATCTTCGGCACCAACGCACTTCATCTGCGGAAATACCGTTGCTACGGGATAGCAACGACAAGAGCGATAAATACCTTTGCCGCTCTGCAAACGGTACAAGCACGAGCGCCCCGCACGACTGGTGCTTTTGAACTGATGAAAGTCAGGCATGTAGCGAGGTCTGAGGGGAGTGGCTCACGGTGTTTTTGAATCTGTCGCCTGTTCAGGCTGTGGATCCATAACCGGATGAACGGTGATTAAAAAAGACGGCGACAAGACAACCGGATCCTGGGAAGACGACAACAGGAGAAACAAATGAAAATACCGGGGACAACAGAGGCTACGTAGACGACCCGCTCGCAGGTGGACGGGTGAGCCTCAGCCAAATAGACTTGCTTGTTGTGCGCCGGCAACTTGTTTGCAACTGGTTACCTCTTATTTACCCGGTCTTCTCCGGCAAAGTCACCGGGCTAATTACGTAATTATTCTTTCCATGGTTCGTATAATCATCAAGGGCGGCGTCTGGAAGGTGTGCAGCTCTATCCTTCTGTTCTTCTACCTGCTGAGTTTGCATCACAGAACACAGAAGATGAGGTGCTCAAGGCTGCCATAGCCAAGTACGGTAAAAACCAATGGTGCGCAACGGCCTTTATGAGGCGCGCCATCGCTTGAACACGCTTTTTTAGGGCTCGAATCTCTTCTCTTCTCGTTAGGAAAACTCCAAAGCAATGCAAGGCTCGATGGTATGAGTGGTTGGACCCTTCAATCAAGAAAACAGAGTGGTCCAAGGTGACGTTCACCGTCTCATCCTTTATATCACTAATAATTTGCTAGACGGAGGATGAGAAGTTGCTTCACCTGGCTAAATTAATGCCAACGCAATGGAAAACCATTGCACCTATTGTTGGTCGCACAGCAACCCAGTGTCTCGAGCGTTATCAAAAACTTCTTGACGAAGCTGAAGCCAAGGAGAACGAAGAGTTAGGTTTAGCTGGACCTGGTGATTCCGGTCCAAGTGCTGAAGACGTTCGGAAATTAAGACCTGGAGAAATTGATCCTGACCCAGAGACAAAGCCAGCTCGCCCTGATCCAATTGACATGGACGAAGACGGTAAATAACTGCATTATTTTGCTCGCAGATTCTCTTATCCATTTACTCAGAGAAAGAGATGTTGTCAGAGGCACGAGCTCGTCTTGCAAACACCCAAGGCAAGAAAGCCAAGCGGAAAGCCCGAGAACGACAACTAGAAGAAGCACGACGCTTGGCACAGCTTCAAAAGAAACGAGAGCTCAAAGAGGCAGGCATAATGTGAGCAAGACATTGTGCCATAGTAGCGATATAATTAATTCTGCTCTCACAACTTAGCATGCGACATAAGACTAAGAGAAAGGGCATGGATGTACGCGACGCTTATTCTGGATTGTACCTATCATCTAATGTCTTAATTAGTATAACGCCGATATTCCATTCGAGAAGAAGCCAGCTCCCGGTTTTTATGACACTTCGGAAGAGCAGACTCGGGTAGCTGCCCCACCTGTGGGGCAAAGTTTACGCAGATTAGAAAACAAAAGGAAGCCAGAAGAAGAAGAAGCAGAGAGAAAGAAGCGCCAGCGTAAGCTGGCTGCGACAAAAGACGGTGACCAGCAGACCAAGTTTATTCCGGCAAGAGATGCACAAATCCAGAAACTCAAAGAAGCAGAGTCCATTGGAAGGCGCCGAAGGCTTGTGCTACCGGCTGCACAAGTAGGTGAGGCAGAATTGGAAAACATAGTCAAGATTGGCCAAGCTGGCGAAAGCGCGAAAGCGCTAGTGGATGGAGGCTCGGAGGCAAGCGCAAGGCTTCTTGGCAAATATGAAAATTTGGAGAATGCGCGAATGACAAGGACACCAAGAACAGTACCACAACGTACGTTCATTACTTTTATAATAAACTTTCACCGACATCCAGTAAAGAGGACGCTATTTTGATGGAAGCCAGGAATCTTCGCAACATGACTATATCGTCGACCCCACTATTAGGGCAGGAGAACACGCCCTTGCATACATCTGACGAAGGCACAGGTTTTGAAGGCGCCGCTCCACGTCATCAAGTCACATTTACGCCCAACCCTCTTGCAACACCTCTTCAGAATGAGGCAGCGATTTCTACACCGCGAACCCTATCATCGTTCACACCACTAAGAACACCATTACGGGATAACCTTGCGATTAACAGTGGAAAGGATAGTACAAATGACGTCCGCATTGCTGCCCAACGCACCCTCGAAGCCAGTTTCCGGAAACTGCCAAAGCCTGAAAACAATTTTGAACTAATCATTCCGGAAAACGAAGAGCCTGAGAACATAGAGGGTGATTTTTCTCGAGAGGAAGACGCTGCTGAGCTCAATGCTCGGCTGGATCAGCTAAAACGGGAAGAAGAAAAAAGAATGTTAGCCAGAAGATCTTTGGTCGTGCAACAGCAATTGCCACGGCCTGCTATTGTTGACATAGTTGCTCTTCTGCAACGCCTGAATATCGATGATGTCGGTCACGAATCCATTGATGCCTGGCACCTCATACGCGCCGAAATGTCACAGATTGTGCATCATGACTCTATTGCTCATCCTCTCCCAGGCACGGACAAACCTGGAGCCTTGCAATCAACGTATGAATTTCCTTTTTATGATGATATTGGTGGAGCAAAGAAAGCCATCGAGATTGAACTGGCATCGTTGGTTGGTTTCCCCGATGCAGAGCCTGATCAAATACGTCTTGGCCTTCATTCCTTGTCAAAGAGCGAGACCTTGGACGGGAACATGTCCTGGGGATCTCTTCGACGACAACTAGGTTACAGCGTCACAGCGAAAGCTTGGGTGACTATTGGTAGTCTGTCACCTCAAGAACAGGCTGCAGGCTATGATAGTCTCCTAATGGAGAAACGCGAGTTGATGGTAAAGGATGCATCCAAGGCAGCAAAAGCAGAGAAGAAGCTGAGTATCACACTTGGCGGTTATCAAGCTCGATCCCAAGCACTCTACAAGCGAATAGTTGATGCATCTGAAGAATATCAAGCTTCAAAAGTTAATTACGAGAGTTTTTTCCCGTCTGCGCCACCAGGAAATGCTAACCGGTCCTCGAAGAGTGGCTGCATTGAAGGAGGAGGTAGAACGGCTTGAGTCCAGGGAAAGATTGTTGCAGGCACGCTATGCGGGATTGGAGTTCGATAAGGGTGACATTGAAGCCAGGATAGCATCTCTGGAGGAGAAGGTCATGGTGCAAGCAGAAGCGCTGAATCAACAGCATCTTGCCGGGCTTGACCAAAATGTGTAGATAATCGATAATCAGTACCAATGACAGACGCCTTCACACAATTCACAATTACAACATTGATACCACAGCCGACGGCACCAACATTTCCTGCCATCTCGCATCAATCGATACCTATAGCCGCGATAGTAGGTGGACTTGTAGGGGGTAGTCTACTCGCAGCGTTGGTAAGTATTGGCTGGGTTTGTTGGGGTAAATCCCTCAAGCAGAAAAGGTTGAAAGAGCATCTGGAAGTCGTGAGTACATAAATTCATCTGCCCATCACGATTAGTTGAGTACGATATATTTCGCCAGGAATCACGACTGCAGACCCTTAGAAACACACGACGCAATGCAAACATATCATACAGCTCCGGACAACAATCCGACCTACATCCACCTGTTTCTACTCAGGTGCCAGAGCCAAAAGTCAATTTTAGAGATACGAACATCACTACATTCACCCGCTCCGGGGACAAGCGTCTTTTCCAGTTAGGTCGGAAGTCAACCATGCGACCGATGCGGTCACATCGTTCTCTTCAGCAGCTGAATTCGTTCTCGGACGGCACCCCACCAACCACGGGTCAACGACATTCCAAGTCTCTACTTGCGACAATGGCTAACAATCCCTACGCTGCCACTGCTAGCGATAAATCGGATGCCGGGTTAGCTAGCAATGTCGAGCCATCATACGTTGACTCAGAATCATCGGAATTGTCTTATCACAAGTACCTCAGAGGAAAGAGTTGGCAGGCGAATCAAACACCACCGTCTTATGAAGCACGACAATCTATATCAACCTATGAAACCGCTAAATCTCATGATGGTGATATATGATATGACGTTGAGTTAAGAGAGAATTATCTTTTTCGTCCATACATTGCACAATGTTAGACTGTCTTGAGGTATTCCTAGTACGTGCAGGAATGCCGAGCTAAGATATTTCGACTAGTGAGAAGAACGCGCTGACCTGTTCGACGGCGGCAATAGCGTTTTTAAACGACCTTACTTGTTGCCAGCAATCGAGCGGGTTATCCTGATTGAGCCTCGAAAGGAATACGTCAACCATCGGGATATAAACGAATGAAGGTTCACCTATAACAAGCCAGAACATTTTCGCTCGCAGTCTTAGCCTCAGGAAACATCTCGAGCCGTTTCCGAGCATGGGACCGCTCGATTTTGAATCGTATCTGTTCCAAATCCTCAGACAGAGCAGTGCTACTGCTAACGGCTCCAATAGCCGTTTCGCTGTCCGGCACGCCAGTTGTCGCTCTTTCCCGATCTAAATTTTCCTTCTCTAAAGCAGACTCTATTTCTTGACGAACATGCTCTTCCTCTTTCCGCAGATGATCCAATTCGGCCTGTATGCGAGAGCGGACATGAGCATCGAGACTCAATTGACGCTCCTGGACCACATCCGAAGACTGCAGGCGATCAGACAGATGGTTTACAACGTCATGAGAGAACTAGTGCGAGACTCAATGGCCAGTTTCTGGAACTAGAACCAATGCTCACAGATATGGGCGTCTCGTTGTGGAAAACCTTTTCACTTCTAGACTGACCTGCCCCCATTAGGTTCAGGCCGAGCTGTTGTTTGCCTTTGTTATGCAGCATGCTATCTACATTATAATACACTCGTCCTTCGCGTCCTGACGCGTCGGCCTGACAACATTCGATCTCTTGTTCCCCATACGTTTCAACTCTGTCAGACGGTTCATAGCACGTTTATTTCCCTGAGCTGTGGGCCCTTGTTGATATCGCAAGCATAGGGGCGGATGAGTTGACCCACCTGCTGCACGCATGTACCAGCGTTTGGCAAATTCGATATCCTGTTTGATTCCAATACCAACTTCCGCATAGTATCCAACTGCGTACTCTGCTTTGCTGAGACCCTTATTCGCTGCCCGGCGAGCCCACAAATAAGCTTCAGAATCGCTTTGTTTGAGTACCCCTTCGCTGCCTGTCAAATACCAACCGCTCAGTGCAAGCTCTGCCTCAGCATCCCCCTTCTCTGCGGCCTTGGTATACCATGCTATTGATCTCCTGGGATCAACGGCAGATGTCAAAATTCCATACTCATAACATTGCCCAAGTTTATATTGCGACGGAGTGTACCCCAGCTGAGCTGCTTGAGTAAAGAGGTTTTTCGCATAGGCAGGATCATACGGGACCAGCTGTGAGTCTTGTTCATACAGCAGTCCTAGTTCATGTAAAGCGTGCGGATTTTCTTCATCTGCCTGTTCTGCAGCCCTTTTCAACCAATTTATGGCTTCTCTTGGATTTCTCTGTTCTCCAAGTGAGCCGTGCAACAGTATCATACCTAGCTTGTACATTGCTGCGGTGTCTCCAAGAGAAGCAGCTTTGCGGTAGAAGGCGGCAGCTCTAGGAGATTCTCGCCGCGTTCCCGCGCCGATTTCATTGCAAACCGCGACACGATACGTTGCAGCTGCATGGTTTTGCTTTGCTGCTTGTAGAT
Organism: Amanita molliuscula; assembly: GCA_023014405.1. NCBI lineage: Eukaryota > Fungi > Basidiomycota > Agaricomycetes > Agaricales > Amanitaceae > Amanita > Amanita molliuscula. The sequence goes on from JAEBUP010000001.1 coordinate 1,155,455, forward strand.
ATAAGTGATATGCCCGCTCATGATCCACCTGCAGGCCTAGAGCTCCTGTTCCGTAGCAGTTGGCTAAGAAGAACTGTGCTTCATCGTAGGTGCCTCCTTGGGTAGCTAACCGTCGAACAACTTTGAGCGATTCGGCAATAAGAATTTCACTATACTTTTTCCCCGCCCGTTGATCCTTCGCAGTCGCCCGGATGTGCTTTGCGGCATCAATCAAATACTTTGCGTACAGGAAGTGGGCTTCGGGGTCTGGATCACTTTTTATCCGTTGTCGATATTGATCAATGTATTCCTTAGTATAAGGAGGCGCAGTCAGGTCAACCGCCTTGCTCTTCCGTGAATTGAGTGACACAGAGGTGGATGTTCCACCCCGAAGCAGTGATGGTCGGGGTTCAATCTCCGGTTCTGAACTGTGGATTGGAGGGGGTAAAGAATTCAGTAAGTGTGCGTTGGCACTGATACTTTGTTGGCGAAAAATTGGGATCGGGAGTCCTGGGTACGCTGGAGGATCAGGTGGGGCAGGCGTTGCGCCAACTAGAGGTGAAGAGCCAACGGGAGGCGCCATTCCCAATACACTGGAAGCTGCGGCATACAGCGGATTGTACTCCAGCGCATTCTCCCACGACCGTTGTGAATTTATACCAGCGGTAGACGGGCCATCGAAGCGTTCTGCATCTTCACTGTGGTGCGATCTGTTGACTCCGCCGAATTCTGGTCCAAGCGGATCATAAGGTGTATGGCCATGGTCGTGATCGGGCGTACGATAATTACTGGGTGCATGTGGAGCTAGAAATGAATGCATAGGACTTCTGGACATGGAAGACGCAGCAGGATGGATATGATTTGTATCGTTTGGCCCAGGATCGCTGATACGCAAGTTTGAGAAGTTGCTGAGGGCGGTCGAATCGTTAATCGCGCCAATTGTTCCATCCTCGGAGACATAACGCGCGTTTTCAAGAGACGAAGAATGGTATTCATGCTGCATAGGAGGCATTGCTATAATCCAGAGCACCGCTAAAAATGCATGATTAAGTGGATTGAGATATTTGACTTGCCTTGTCCGCGAATTGGAGGGTGGTCTTCTACTCTATCATCAGGAGATGCTCCATGAGTAGATGCGTCCCGGAATTCTTGCATGAGGATGAGAGCGAACTAGTATGTATGGTTTTCCCACAAATACAAACTCAACACCCAGTATTACATTGCTCTGTGCTCTGCTCCCAGACCAATTCCTCAACAGTGCGCTCGATCCTCTGCCTTTCTAACCCCTTGGAAGTCTTCCTAACTCTTACCAGAACATCACGAAAACGTGTCACTTGTGCAATCTGTGTATCTCCCTCCTCATCGACCAAACTTTCCCATTCAGACCATCTCTGTTGCCATTTCTCATCTTCAGGACTTGGCAACTTAACTGTACGCATGTCTCTCTCAAGTGTTGTCTCTGTGCTGCTGTCCCATTTCTTTGGCTTGAAGTTCTTGAAAGTTTCATCCGGTCCCAGACTATCGAAAGAGCGTTTCCTCTTTCCTGCCTTGAGGTTAGTAAAATCTTTTACAGCTTCTTCGTCGCTCGCAGATCCATGCACAAGAAGCCTGGCTCTCCAGAGCAACTCCCTCGCCATTGCAGGTGCATCTTTGATTCGTTCCGTTGGTATTTGTTCTCGAGCCTCCTTCCGGTTGTGCTCCGAAGCTTTTTCCAATAGACGTACTTCTGAGACAAGGAATTCAGCCAGGGCAAGAATTGAGGATGCGACTCTTGGCGGGGAAAATCGACTAGGAGCCCTTAATTCGCGCAGGTACTTATCTCCAACATACCAGCACAACCTGACAGCCATGAGCAGAGTTGGACCTTTATTCATGCACCGTACCTGGTGAACATCGGAAACCTGAATTTCTTTGGCACCTGCGTTGCCACCTCAATATTGCGTACTTTCAGTTCTAAATGATGCTTATGATACATCCGTTGACAAGCAGAATAACGCTTACGCGTTGCGATATTATACGAATGCAGGAAATTGCCACCAAACACCAAACTGTCAACTGGAGTGTGCTACGATGAAATAAGCAAACGTTATCGGTGAAGTGTGTAAAATTTACCACTGCATGGATCCACCCTGTTGGAATGATCATAGTATTTCCTTCTGTAAGTTCAACTCTAAAAACTTCATCGACCATGTCACCCAACCATGTGTGATTTTGAAGTTCTGTTCCAGACCATTTCTCATATGCAGCTAGATTTGACGGCGTGGGCCTAATAAAGTAAAATACCTGACTATGTCAGTCAAATGGACAGTCTGCAATGCATCATCATTACCTTAGAGCCACGTAGGATGTGGTAATATACGGATGATCCAGCAAAATCAATATGCCAGTCCTGTGAGGACCTATTGGTTAAAATGATGAGCCTGAAGCTAGCCATCGCGTACCGTCCAAGCCGATCCAACTCCCATCAAGCAGTATAACTGAACTTTCGGATAGATGTGACCCCTGCCTTTCTTCGCGCTAGGCCAAAAGTTTTCTACCCAATCGAGCTCTTTCACAATGCGAGGAGGGGTGATTGTTTGCGCCAAGGGAGTATCCGATACCTCCAGCGATATCACATTGAGAATCTTTTCACGTAGAGGAGGCTCAAGCATATAATACTCTGCCCATTTTCCGAGCGTCCACCCTGGGGAGGTGGACTGCGTCGCAACATCTGCTTTGAATTAGCCCTCAAACGCAACATGTAAAATGGAAGGAATGTACCGATAACCTCAACGGGTGTCTCTCCACCAACAATGTTCACGACGTCCTGGATAGAAAACTGCGTCGTAGGCATTCTCATTCCTAGCCCATCTGGTTTCTCGATGACAATGGGTTCCGTCATTGCGTCGTCATCATTTTCCAACCATTCAACATTCACTGAACCGCCATCCATGCGTTTAAAAGAACCTTCTTTGATCAATTTGCCTTCCAACATCCTCATCCAACGCTGAGGATCATACAATTGTCCCGAATTGAGGTTGGCATAATCTTTCTGAGCTTTTCTACGAGATGACTTGCGAGTAGGTGCTTTAAAGGTAATAGAGCGGGCAGGATCAGCCATCAGGCATGACTTGCAATACCTACTCGCAATAGAGCATCAGACCTTCGGAACAACATGGCCGGCTTACCATTTATCGATGCTTTCAACGTCGCTGTCGTCACCTACACACCTCCAGTGGTACCACGTCTTGCAAGCATCGCACCTAATCCAATTTTCTTTATCCAATGCATGTGACTTCTCCTTTGACAAATCAGTGCACGCTGGACACGTTTCAGCCGTCAGATTCTCAGTGTCGGGATCGTGAACTTGTACTGGGGTATTGGAGCGTGCAGGCGAGACAGAATGGGCCGTCGACTTTGGAGCATTCACACGTGCAACACGACGACGGTTACGTGCCATGCGTCTGAACACTTTTATGTCTGAAGACCCTTGGGAAGTCGTGTTTGCTCATCTTTGTCCTCCATATGTGCATAAGCATAAGCCAAGTCTATATATCGATCTAAACACGCCTCAATGCTTCCCTACTTCGCGCTCAGCGCTGCTACACCAGGAAGAGTCTACAGACAAACGTTGGAAAATCGTGTCAAATTACCACTATGCTACGTACCTTTCCTTCCAGCAGCTCCAAGCTAGCACCCCCACCGGTGCTGACATGGCTCAACTTCTCCTCATCACCATGCTGAGCCACCAGTGCCGCAGTGTCCCCTCCGCCGACAATAACAATGTTGCCTTTCTTCGCTGCCTCTACCGTTGCCTCAAGTAGCGCTTTTGACCCATCAGCGAAGGCGGGGAATTCAAATACGCCAGGCGGGCTGCAATCCATGTCAGTAAAGTCCTTTGCTTCGCTATTAGCATCGTACCCATTCCACAAAACCGTCTTTGCTGCTAGAACAGTATCTTTGAACAATTCCCTGCTTTTAGGCCCCACGTCGAGACCCAACCAACCTTCAGGTATACCAGTTTCATCATCCGCAGCACCGGTCTGCCTGATCATAAGAGACCAGATGAATTACTACACAAACAATTAACCTTGGCATTCTTGTCGAACTTATCCGCCGTGATATAATCAACAGGGAAAACCAGTTTGACACCATTTGCCTTGGCCTTATCAACAAGAGATTTGACTTTCTCCGCCCCAGGCAGCGTCGAAAAGAGAGTTGCCAATCTACCTATAGTCAGAGATATAACGACGAATTGAAATAGCCCCGTACGGTAACATTATACAATGCTTTTTTGAAGGTGAAAGCCATGCCTCCAGCAATGATGAGAGAGTTAACCTGTTTATGAAAGTTGAGGTGCGGGATCAGCAGGCGTTTTTCCAGTCTGTACCTTGTCTAACATGTTTTCAATCAGCTGAATCTTGTCAGAAACTTTGGCGCCACCCAGAATCGCCAGGAAGGGTCTCTCTGGATTCTCTAATACTCTTGCGAAGTACTCAAGCTCTTTCTTCATTAGAAATCCTGCGGCGCGCTGAGATAGCTTGATGCCAACCATGCTCGAATGAGCACGATGGGCTGTCCCAAACGCATCGTTGACATATACGTCGCCGAGCTTCGTGAGGCCTTCCTGAAATTCTGTCACCTTTTTGGGGTCAGCTTTCGTCTTAGTCCCGTCCTTATTTTTCACAGATCCTTCTTCTTCTATGTGGAAACGGAGGTTTTCCAAGAGAATCACTGAACCAGGCGTGGCCCTTTCGACCGCTTCCTCAGCGTCTGGACCGATACAGTCTCGTACAAACGTCACAGGCCTTTGAATTAAGCCTGCAAGCTCGTCTGCGACTGGCCTGAGAGAATATTTCTCGATAACCTTGCCATCCGGGCGTCCAAGATGAGACATCAATATGACAGCCGTAGCACCTCGGTAATGTCAGGAAGAATACGAATAAGTACATAAGAGCAGACCATGATCTATTGCATATTGAATCGTAGGCTTAGCGGCGACTATACGCTGCGAACACGACTCCGTGAGTAACCAGGAATATTTGACAAGTATGATCGCATACGGCAGGATTGGTGATTTTGCCATCTTGTATAGGTACATTGAAATCGACACGTATCAATACACGTTTACCTTCCAAGGACAGATCAGTAATAGAGAGCTTGCTGGAAAGTGACATGATAGAGAGTGGTCAAAGCCTAATCTCTCCGATTGTTATCTATCTCGCCTAACCCTAACCTCGATACTTAACGCGTTCGTTCATGACTTCCGCTCCACCCGAAAATTCTCTTGGTCTGCAATTGGAACAGCTCCAAATTGCAGACGATGGATTGAACCAGTCTACACAATCAGATATTTCTGCTCACGGGGAATCACCTGTGAGCGAACAACCACCTGATACTTCCCAGTCGAAGGACAAGAAAAAAGAGAAGCCTTATATTAATCCCGAGCGCTTTAAAACAGGCGGGTCACAGCGCGTAAGGCTAAGACTCTGATGCACTGCAGTGTCCTAAGTAGACTATCTGCATACAGGAAAAACTCAGTGACGAAGAGCTTGCAGAACGCATGCAACGTATCAAGACTCAAAATGAAAGAATAAAACAAAGAAGATTGGTTCGGCACTGCGATTCATCACCATTTCCCCCTGACAATACATACTTAGGACGTAGCAGCAGATGAAGAAGCTTTTAGAAAGGCCGAAAAACAAGAACGTGCCCGGCTTGTTCAAGCCCGCGAAGTGCAAGAAAGAGTCAATAATGCTCGAGAGCAGAACGCCAGAAGAAAGTTAGATAAAATGCAAGGAAGAGAGTGGGATTCGGGCAAGCTTACATCTTCAGACAACCCTAGTGCAAGAGAGAGCACATCAGCTCACACCTCTCAGTCTCGGCATGAGTCACATTGGCGCCATGGCGGTTCTGGGGGAAGACCTGGACGGGGAAGAGGTCGTAGACGGGATGGAGCATCGACCCGTGGCGGCCAGAACGATGATTCACCGCGTGGCGAGGCTTCTACAAAATACGCTTCACAGATTGAGGCCTCCGATACCACGACCCGTTGATGATATCTTACCCATTCATTTTACTCTGATGATGACACGTACAAGATTAACGTAATAAGATATAGTTACTGTCTCTTCATGCCCTAATCAGTTTGATTTGAACAGTGCGAGTTTCCCCAGATTTCCGGCTCATTACAATGGAAGTCGCGATAATCATTTCAACGCCAGAATGGGTAGTTTAGACTTGAATCCTGCGGCAGGCTTTTCTGAATGAAAACTTGATCATTTTGAGATGAATGTTGACGTACGAGGGCGCCCGGAACGACCGGAAAGCGTTGGACTAGTTTCTCTGTCGGTAAAAGACCTCTTTATACGACAGTCCTGTACATATGGGCATGTTAATTTTCACTCAACATCACGAAATGACATAGCCAACCTCTACAGACAACAGTGATGTGGGAACCAATGTGATGGCAGTCACTGGGTTTTCGACCACCACGTCAACCATCACAGGACACTGCAATTCCTCCGTAGTCATTTCATTAGGTCGAGAGTCGGCGGATTCGGGTAACATCTGCACCAATGATTCTGGATGCCTGGATATCGGACAGGCCAGTTTCCGACCCGTGTATTGCGCTCCATTCCATGTGTCCTTTTTCCGGCGTTCCATTAGCGCGTTAACTGCGTCTTGCCGTTCAGGAGAAAGTTTTTCATATATAGAAGACAAAGCAGAAACAGATGGAGTAACCAGAGTCGAAGGAAGAATAGTTTGTTGGGCGACGTTTTTCCAGAACTTGGCAATCTTTTTGCACTTGCGAAGCTCCCTGCGTACATTCAGCGATAGATGCAATGCTGCGACATATTCCGTCTGTGTCCGTGGACCAGAGACTGCTGGTAAAATAACCGCCCAATTACTTCCTGGAATGGATGCGGCTTCCTTGATTGCCTCGATAAAAGCATCAACAGCGCCTCGTCCTTTAGATATCGACGTATATGCATTTGCAACAATGTCGTCGCACAGGCCAATCTCGCCCAAAATAGAGATGAAATGCTGATGGCGAGCAAGTGAGTGTTGCATATCCTCGATAAGTTCCGATTGAATGTGGAATTGTTGTCGCAAGCGTTTGTTCCTCTCACGTTCCAGAAGTAATTCCGATTGAGCTAGATTAAGATCATAAACTAGACGAGAATGAGACGAAGCCCAGTTGGCAGATAGCCTTTTGAGATTAAGAATCTCCAAATCGACATCGTGACACTGGGGTGACCTTAGCGAGGGATTTTCTGGTGCAAACAAATCGTTGTAGGCCTTCTCAATAATAACAGACCGCGGGAAATCATCCAGATTAGGCGAGGGCTCCGAGAGAGTTCTTCTGTGCAGACTTAAGGACTTGATGAAACGCATAGCCATGTCTTGGTGATGTTAGTGATGTTGTAGATTAGTAGATTATTTACATAAATAATAATTAACAATCAAGCGATAAAATTCTACTGCTTGCTCTGTTCCGGGTTCCCTGTACAATGGTTCGCGGTCTGCTTCCCGCCAATCTTCCTCAGTTGCAAAATCTCATCAAGCGTGATCCATCGGCTTATAGAGAAGAATTCCTACAACAGTGGAATCACTATAACAACACTCTTCATCTCTTTGAACTGAATCCCAATGATCAAACAAGCCATTTCAGAGAGCTGCTGGCATTCGTATCACAGATTGCCACATACTATCCAAACGAAACTGCGGAGTTTCCATCTCAGATATCTTCTCTTTTAACAGAAAATTATGCTATGTTTTCTCCAGAAATGAGGAAGTCACTTTTACAAAGTCTCGTCACGTTGCGAAATAAAGACTGTATCTCTTCGATCGAGTTAGTCTCATGTTATCTTGCTCAAGCGTCTTCAGACTAATGTGAAGAATCCAGCCTCTTGAAATGCCTCATTCCATTGCTCCCCCCGCACTTCATCGCCTGCCCTCCGTCTCCTAATACGTCACACAATTCTATCTGACGTACATTCTGCAAATACACATCGTAAAAACCACAAGCTTAACAGAGCCATGCAAGCAATGCTTTTCGCCATGGTCGAGCGCGACATTGGCAATCGTGTCGAAGGTAATAAGGGCAGGGACCCGCTTAAACGAGACAAGCGACGATAATAATGAAGCGATGTGGGCTGTCATACTCGCGAAAGAATTGTGGAAAAAAAACGTATGGTAAGCTTTTTGGTCCTTTCGATGGGTCACTGTTACTCATACAGCCAGGACGGACACAAAGACAGTCGCTATTGTAGCCCTAGGATGCACCCATCCATACACCAAAGTTCAAAGCGCATCCATTCATTTTTTTATAGGCCAAGACGCTGATGACCAAAGTGAAGATGAACAAGTGAGTTCATCATATGTGTCCCTATCTTGTGCCCGTCATAGCTCATTTTTAGGAAATTAATGTACGGGCTTTACGGCATCAAAGAGAAATAAACAAGAAGACAAGAAGCGGAGATAAAAGACTGAAAAAACAGCTTAAGAAAGCTCGAAAAGTAGGTGATTTTTTGAAATATATCTATTATAGACTTACTTTGCCTGACAGAAGAGACGTAACAGAACGGACGACGAAAAGGCAAACTTTCCTGCAATCGAACTTTTACATGATCCGCAATCATTTTCAGAAAAACTCTTTGACCAATTGGATCGCAACGATAGACGATACACTTTGGATCATAAATTGCTCGTCATGCAGCTTTTATCGCGAGTGATGAGCATCCATAAAATCTGCGTTATGAAATTCTATACCTACGTTATCAAGTTCCTTTCTCACCGGCAGCCTCAAATACCCTCAATCCTTGTTGCCTTGACACAATCTGTTCACGACATGACGCCGCCTGATGTGATTGAACCAGTCGTCCAAAAACTGGCACGAGAATTCGTACATCCAGGAGTTGCAAGCGAGGTCATTACAGCCGGTCTGAACTCCATCAGAGAGATATCTAGGCGACAACCCTGGGTTATGAATGTGGATCTACTAGTGGATCTTGTCGAGTACAGGAAGAGTAGAGACAAAAGCGTCGTGGCGGCTGCTCGAGGATTATTGCAGCTGTATCGAGAAGTTAACCCATCGATGCTGAAAAGGCGAGATAGAGTTGAGTCTTCTGTTTACAATGATAGGCTCCTAAATACGAGACCGCGTAGGGCAAGGCAGCAAGCATGTCGGCTACGAGAATACCACTTCCTTTTGGACACTCTTCTCAAGTAGCGGTCGGCATTGAAGGACTGACAGTTCGTAAACACTGCGCTGTAGGTTTACCGCTTACTGACGTGTTTCAGTTACTCGACGATCATTTCAGAATGCTTCGCGAAGAGGAAGGCATCGCCCTGGAAGATACAGCCACATGGGAAGACTGGACATTAGATTCAGACTCCGTATCTGATTCTACTTCAGAAGGTTGGATAGACGTTGAAGATGAAGAAAGCGAGTTTGTCCTCAGTGACAGTGATGATAGGTGATGACGATGAACCTATGGAACAGCAAAAGATCGCGGCTAATACCCAGACGTCTGAACTTGCGACGACCAAGGTCCGTACACTCCTCTGACACGTTGCTCGTACACAGTTCTTAGGAGACGCAGATTTTGACTCCTGCCGACTTTGCACTTCTGAACGACTTGCGCATGCAGGCGGCAACCCGAGAAATCCAAGCTAACGGTGGATCTGCTGCGAAGCGCAAACTAGCAAGCCTGGAAGTTAATCGGGCTCAACATAAAACACATCAATTCGACAGAGATATCTTTGTGACAGAAGCTGATATTCTCGGACCGAGAAAGAAGGCGAAAGCAGACTATACAGAACGCCTAGCTTCGATTCAAAAAGGCCGTGAAGGCCGAGAAAAATTTGGATCACATAAAGGAAAACAAAACAAGGGTGTGCCAAGCAGTTCCACTAACAAGGAAAAAGTCAAGCACAAGCCGATCATGATGATCCTCGGTAGTGATGCAGTGCGAAAGAAAAGACAAGCGTCGTTGAAAGAGAAGCAGCGTAAGCTTAGGGCTCACGTCAAAAGGATTAAAAAAGCAAAAAGTTAGCATGATATAATCTTGTCAGATACAAGCATTCTATCATACATTTGTCACTACTTCGATTTGATTCCCATTGTATAACCCATTGCAAAGTGAAAAAGACGAGCATCTAAAGCACAACCCTTTTAGAATTTCAAAAATGTGATCTACTACCTGATATGCTGATGATTCTTACCCGCCGATGATACGCTGATTAACTCAGCCAAGATAAGCAAGAAAAAGCAATACGCATACCTTGAAGTTCTTTCTCGAGGTTTGTCAGTTCAATCACCCGTTTAACAATATGCTCTCCTGCCGCCAAATGTTGCTTGGGTGTTTCCAAACCATTCTCCATCACAACATCCAGTAGAACAAGTTTCATATTCGCATTCGTCATACCTCGCCTAGCTTCAGTGAACTGTAGGCGGGCGGGTGGGAGACACATCATACCAGGATCATTTACTAAAATCGGTGATGATTCCATGGTCTGAGTAGCAGTGTAACCTGTCTCTTCATACAACTCCCGAATAGCTGCTTGCTCAGGGGTTTCACCTTCATCGACTAGTCCTATTTACGTTAGACTCGACGATGCACTTAGCTGGTACGATAGTATATTAGTACCTGCCGGAAGCTCTATGATGGTCGTTTAGCATGCAAAGGATGATGCAAGCAACACAGGTAGAATAGACCTATCACTATCTTGTCTATTGGAGGGCGATACTGTTCTATGATAACAGTCGATGGTTCGAATACGTTAGACCTAGACCGTAAAATGGCAAGGATTGCTACGGCTACAGGATTTTCATCAGCCATCATGCGACGAGCCACGACGACAGCAATGTACCGTCAACGCCTGATGTGGATATGCGCGTCTTGCGTTCTGCGGCTTCCCATACTCTCTTAAGTGGACGTAACTTGAATGCGCATGATAAATTCAAAAGTAACTGACCTCTTCACCGCCGCTGTCGACGTATGCCAGTCTCTTCAACGTTATCCATCTCGAGTCAAGCATCAATCTAGCTGCGCATTCATATAATAACGGTGCCTACTTGGCTTCAGAGGGCGACAGTTCTGTACTGGCTACCAATCGGGGTGCAGAGGTCATGATCTCCGGGAGCTGTCTTCGTACGGAACGGGAAAGACATCGATGAATGTGCATTTGTTTACTACATAACTTCACACCGAGCCGACTTGACGTGTCTTTCCAGCTATGCATGGCAGCAACAGTGCAAAGCGTCAAGCAGACTCCGACCAATTAGAAGAAAGACCACTCAAAGGATTGAAAAGTGAGTTGCCCGTAAAGTAATGGAGATTACAGTTTCACCACGGAACTTGATAGTTCATCCATTTTTCGAGCGACGCCCAATCTCTAATGATTCATTCAAGTGGTTGGAATCTATTGGCGCAGCGCGTTCTTGTTTACACGGTGTTAATCTTGAGCCAGCGAAAATGCAACCAAAAATTGCGGCGTTTGACCTTGATGGAACCCTTATTAAGTTTAATAAGATGAGGGCAAGTGAGGAATGGTCCTGGTGGACACCAACTGTCCCCGCGAAGCTGAAGGAAGTTCATGATACGGGGTATATCCCATAATGGGCGTCTGCCGTATTAAAACTGATGTATATTCTACTAGTCATTCAATCGTCATTGTTTCTAACCAGGCAATCAATTCATTGGCACTCAAGAAGTGGAAGCAAAAGATAGCTTTAATCGCAGCTGCCGTATGTTATCCTGCTTCGCATCTGGTTGTAATTCACCGGATATAGTTACCAGACGTGCCGTTTCGATTGTATGCCGCAATAGCAAGAGATCAATTTCGGAAACCAATGCCTGGAATATGGTATGAGTTGGAACATGCAGCTAGTATGGATGGCGTTGCAATCGGTGAGCGATAAGAATGGCAGCTTATACATGCAGTGCTATATAGCTGGTGTATGATAGATAGGACAGCGTCGTTTTTCGTCGGAGATGCTGCAGGTCGTCAATTTTCATCAGGTAAAGAAGATTTCGCAAGTACGGATCGCAAATGGGCCCTGAACGTTGGCGTAAAATTCTATACTCCTGAGGTAGTACCGACATTTATGCAAGTCTCTTATTCATGCTACCCTATTTCAGGAATATTTTTTGCAATACCTGGCTCATCAAAATATTGTGCTTCCCGGGTTTCATGTGTCGTCTCTTCCAGACGGTACACCAATTCCTATGTTCTGTAATGGAACTCCACTGAGTACTATCCTAGTGCCATCCTTTACGCCGACGTCCAAACCTTTGCTGCCACTCTCTTCGGGTCAAGAAGTCGTGTTATTCGTGGGATATCCTTGCGTCGGCAAATCTACACTCTTCCGTCGCATATTCAAGCCAAAAGGCTACATGCATGTGAACCAGGATAACTTGGGAACTCGCGCTAAATGTGTAAATGCTGTTCGTGACTTCTTACATGGCGGACTCAGCTGCGTCGTAGGCATGTCCATGCAATGTCTCGCACTTCTTGTACTGATAAGTGAGAAGATAATACTAATCGTGACAGAGCTACTCGTAAAATTTACCTCGACCTTGCTCGTGAATTTAATATTATCATCCGGTACGGCGCAGCCTGGTTATTATATTTCCAACGTAATGTTCCTAGGTGTTTTATTTTTACCGGCTCTATCGAACTTGCGTGGCACAACAACCTATATCGTGCATTTAATCTTCCTCCGTCGTTAGCTGAGACAGAGGTGAATGGGTTTCTGTTATAGTTTATAGATGAATGACTTTGAAATAGCCAACACGGAAACTCTTACCATACTTAGCTTTCACGAGCTTTTCTGGGAATTACGAAGAACCTTGTGAAGATGAAGGATATGCAGAAATTAAAAGAATAAACTGGGTTTTTCATGGCACTGATGAAGAAAGACGTCGTTGGTCTATGTGGCTACAGATTGACGGAAAATGATTCCATCCAAGCGTTACGTTTATCATCGTAATACCAAGTTATATGACATCTAGATAATGTTTATCGGAACAGTCGCGTAGTCTCATCGCTGCTTGTTCTGGGGTAAAATCGCGTTGCGCCTCAGCCAATAGCTCGAACCTATTGAATTTATCGTTTGTTATTAAACGAAAAACGATGAACAGCTTACCCTACTAGAAATTTCTTCACACTCGCGCTGCGCAGCAAAGGGGGGGAAAAGTGAATGTGCAAGTGAGCTATATCCATATCATCTCTAATTGGTGAAGTCGACTCATGAGGTGCAGGTAATGGACGTTGGTGAATGCCCATGGAATACGGAAATGGGCACGAGAATAAATTGTCATAGCGGATGGTTATGTTTGACAAAATTTCTGCGCATGCCTGTTTTTCGGCAGACGTCAAGTGCAGCAGTGAATCAATGTGGCGTTTATGGGGTAACACTAGTAAGGCCAAATCCAACATTGTGTCAACTGCATCATATCGTACTCACATAACAGCTCATAAGGCCAAGTTGCCCACCAAGGGACAATAGCAATCCAGTGTTCATTGCATGTGACGATACGGCCATCAATTATTTGCAATTCTGCATAGGCATATTCGCATAATAGACAAGGTCGCCCTGACGGTACAAGCCATCTAGACATTGGCTACAACAGGATAAGTTCGAGTACCTTTCGGGCCTAGGGGAGCCTGTGACTGATTGACTTCTGACAAGGAAAACTGACGCATAGAGTCCAACTCTTTTGCAGGAATGGTAGGAATCTCGGACAACGACCACACTTGTCCATGGGGGTGGGGGTTTGAGCAGCCCATAATTGAGCCTTTGTTCTTTTACCTATTAGCAACGAGAAGCGATAAAGACTCTTCACTACCTCAAATATCTGAATATACTTGACGCCTCGCTGAAGACCCCTCGTTCGATAAATCGACACCCACTCATCAATAACCTTGACAATGTCTGGAATGGATAGTCTCGCAAGCGTCAAGTCATGTCTACGGTGAAAAACCAAGACGTCACAACTCCCCTCCACTAGTTGCGCTTGGAACAGAGGATGTAGTGCAAGAGGTGCTGGGGGACTAGGAGTTGGTAAAACTGCGGGAAAATCATTCTGAAATGTGTAAGTCTGAACGTAATCTGGATTCGTCTCCCCGGATGCTCTCGTATTTCGGGGACATAAATAACAGTTTGGGTCGTATTGGGGTGATGTCGAGAGCTGAGGCGCTTCAACTTGGCCTAACCACGGTCTCTTGGTGCGATGGGGAGATACAAGAACATACTCATTTGTGAGGGGATTGACTACTGAGCTACATCAGAGGCGGAGAATGATAGTGAAGGCTACGCACACCGACGATGTGAGTGAATCGCAGGGTCGAATTCGCTCGTGTTTGTCATGAAATATGGTAGCTCCAGATGATAGCAGAGGAGAGACGGTCCCAAACAACTGTCTGGTAATTTTGTGCATCAACTCCCTTACTTTGATATGCGAATGTATCATCCTGCGTAGGGTTAGGGTCGTATGCACTCCACGCCCAACATCAAGTCGAGACACTCTGCTCACTCCTCTTCACCCAGATACGCGCTCGACGATGAAGAACCGTATGAGCCTTATGTACCTGTTATCAAGAGACGGCAGGAAAAACTTGCGAAACTTACTTCTTGGAGTTTAAGTACGGAGAGGGGGGCTTCGAGGGAACATGATGCTCGTCAGGAGAACGAAGACATTGAGAAGGAAGACGAATTGAGGCGAGAAAGAGCCCGGAAGGAGCGAATTCTCTTAATGGAGGCGCAAGAAGTCCATTTGCGAAAAGCTACAGAGGGTATGTAATTGTCGGATATTGGTGGCATCAAGTGACACGATGAAAGATGCGAAGAAGACCGCAGGAGAGAAAGCAGAGGAGGCTGATGCTGAGATCTTGGAAGCAATTCGAAGCAGGAAAAAACTGGTTTCTGATATGGAACTGGCCAAAGGTATATATTACACCGAGTCACTCAAAACAAGGTCAAGAGAATCTCATAATATTTATGTTAGACTGACATTCGTATAGTTGGCGAGCCCCAAAATACGTTCGAGAACGCACTCAAGAACAACACCAAAGACTCAGAGAAAAGTATCACATTCTTGTCAACGGGGAAGACATTCCACCTCCTATAGAGAACTTTGCTGTATGCCATTCGTTTTTTCGGTTTTCCGTATCACTCATTTAACAGGATATGAAAATTCCCGAGTCTTTTCTTCGGTTTCTAAGGTCAAAGAAGATAGTCAATCCGACTCCTATTCAATTACAAGGTATTCCAGCTGCGTAAGTCGCTTTAACTCTCGGAATATCTTGTTAGTTCTATGTACTGTTCAGATTTTCAGGGCGCGATTTAATTGGAATTGCATTTACTGGCTCCGGTAAAACTCTAGCTTTCTGCTTGCCGTTGATCATGATGGCTTTGGAGGAAGAATTGAAGTTGCCCTTTGTCAGAGGCGAGGGTCCTGTCGGAGTAATCTTATGCCCATCGAGGGAACTTGCTACTCAGACGTATGAGAACGTTTTGACATGGTGTTCGGCGCTTGCAGATGACAAATATCCTCAACTCAACACGCTTCTTTGCATTGGTGGTATATCAATGAATGAGCAAAGTCATGTCATGAGCAAGGGCCTGCACATAGTCGTTGCAACGCCCGGACGGTTGATTGACATGTTGGAGAAAAAACGATTCACTTTCAACAACTGCAAATTTCTTTGCATGGACGAAGCAGATCGCATGATTGACCTGGGCTTCGAGGACGATGTTCGCAATATAATGAGTTTCTTTAAGGTATCTATCCAATTCGATATGCAAATATTTGATTACTTATTGAGAACAGCGTCAACGCCAAACTCTATTATTTTCTGCCACGATGCCACGAAAAATCCAGGAGTTCGCGCAACAATCATTAACCAAACCCGTACTCGTCAATGTTGGCCGTGCCGGAGCGGCAAACCTCGATGTGTTACAAGTAGTCGAATACGTGAAACAGGAAGCGAAGATGGTCTATCTTCTGGAATGCCTCCAGAAGACACCGCCACCTGTCATTGTTTTCAGTGAAAATAAAAATGAAGTTGATGGTATGCGTTTGGCTAAATGTATTGCGTCTTACTGTCCTTTCCTGTGTAGATATCCAAGAATATCTCCTCCTTAAAGGCGTTGAAGCTGTAGCAATTCATGGTTCTAAGAGTATGATATCCCGACAGAGTCTAAGACGTATACTTACGAATCATACAGCTCAGGAGGAACGCCAGTATGCCATTAAAGCGTTTAAATCTGGTTCTAAGGACGTGATGGTGGCATCCGGAGTGGCGTCGAAAGGCTTGGATTTTAATGACATTCAACATGTTATTATCTTTTCTATGCCAAAGGAAATTGAAGACTATGTCCATCAAATTGGTCGTACTGGGCGAAGCGGCAAGACGGGTATAGCAACTACGTTCGTAAACATGAATACGCCCGAACAAACCTTGCTAGACCTCAAATATCTTCTTATGGAGGCCGGTCAAAAGTGAGTGGCTCCAAGTTTAAGTATTTCCATTCTGATTGATGTGTAGGGTGCCCCCATTCTTGATGAATCTTGAAGATCCCCACGTCGCGCAGGGTGCTGGCCTTAGGGGTTGTTCGGTTTGTGGAGGTCGGTTATATTTTGCTCTTACTTGTGCTACACCTGATATCCTCGCCAGGTTTGGGACATAGCATATCCAATTGTCCGAAACTGGAAGAGACGCAGCGTAGACAAATGGCGTTGCACAGGGCAGATCGTGGCGGGGGCGGCTTCTAAGGGGTTATTTCAATGACATGATAGGATGCCACAGCAGCTCATGTTCAACGTTTAAAATAAGTAGGTATAGTATATTGTGTTGGACAAATCACAATGTTATAATGTAAGTATTACAAATTAAGACAAGATCCATTATTTTTCTTGTCTGATGGCATGCACATCAACATTGTTGATTCAAAGAGACAGAAATTTAAATATACAGACCTCTCTTTCTCCGAAGCACTTTTGATGAGTTCCAAGAACGTGACTCCATATTGTTTGAATCGAGAGTCGATGAATTGGTCAAGTTGATCTTCATTGGAATATCGATCGTTCAGTGCGGCTTTCATCGATTCTTTGAATTGTGCAGCGTCTAACCAGAAAATGTCAATATTCGGTGATGGTACAAACATGGGCTTACCTATTGGACAATTAATACTGAGCATTTGCAGGATTTCATCGTCCAGTATGTCCTCATCATCGACATCTTTCCTTGTCGCCAGCTAGATGGCAGTCCAGTGTAGATGGAGAGATACACCTAAAAACGGACTTACAATCGTTCTGAGCTCACAAAGTTGAGGATATAACCGAGTAGGATCAAGATGATGATTATTAGTCGAATTGTGGTCGTAGTCTTCTATTTCGTCTTCAAAGTTTCCAAGGTTGCCTATGAAACTGTCAATAGTCTCATCCACTCCCATTTGCATGTAATTGTCTTCGTCATACGACTTGACACTGTTCGGGACAGAACGTGGCTGTTTGATGGTCCTTGAAGGTTTTGTTCCCCGAGGACGCCAATCAACGACGACTGACAATTTATTTGATAACAAGTCTTCAGCACTAGAGCCTGCCTATGTCTTAGTTAGCAACCACGATATTATATTCGCAACAATAAATCTGACTGACTTTGATGTAACTAGAGTGAAAACCATTTGAATGCTCAATGCTGAAGGGCGTAAGGACGTCGAGCGAAAGTAATCGCTGCAGCATCAACTCAATAAGTTCCCTCGGGAGGTCTTGGCCTGAGCCGTACGCTGGGTGTTTGTCAAAACCGCGGTTGATGATGGTAGCAGCTTTCGAGCCTGCCAGGATGCATTTACAGACATCCAGAGTCACGTTTTCGTTCTTTTGGCAGAGTGCAAGGACTGCCTGAATCGCATTTATTGCAACTGATGTCACGTTCTTCTTTTCTAACAATTCTTCGCAGTTGCAATTATCACATTTGGACCTGCAATCTACTTTGTTGAACTTTTCACCGAAATGCTGAAGTAGTTGGACTCGTCGACAGTCTGAAAGATTCATACAGTACGCCACAACTTTGCGAACTTCGCTAAGTTGGCGATCGATAGTGTCTTGTAATGCTCGTTGTCCGTCCTGTCCCCTCTCTATCATGTTTCTGAGTGAGTAGAAGTCTGAGAACGAATAAACTTCTGGTTGGTTAACAAGAGTAGTGTACTTTGACTATGAAGAACGTACAAAGCAAACAGTCGGCAGGGTTTCCGTCACGTCCTGCACGGCCTGTTTCCTGATAGTACCTTGGAAGAATTCAGTCTTAGTTGACATGCGTTAGAACTACTGAGTGCGCCTACCCTTCAAGGGACTTGGGTAGGTCGTGGTGTATCACGAATCGGACTGATTCGCTAATCAGCATCTAGCTGCATAAATAGAAATCAAGCTTGCCATCTGGTTTGTCGATCCCCATCCCGAAAGCAATCTGCAAGGGACGAGTTATGATGTATTATGTCGAAGCAAGAATCGTACTGTTGCCACAATTATATTACAACGTCCAAGCTTCCAATCATTGAGTGTAACTTCCTTTTCTTCAGGAGCCATGCCCGCATGATAGTGTCTTGCGATCAGGCCACCTTCTCGCAGGTTTTGAGCCACCTTCTCGCAGGTTTTCCTTGCTAAGCAATATATGATGCCTGTCTTGTTTGGGTGTCTCTCCTTAATAAACATGATAATGTCCGAGATAACGGAGCTGGGTCGCTTGTTCGTGATGCTGTAGCTAAGATTCTTGCGGTTGAAAGAGGACTTGAGGAAAACACAATCCTTCAGTTGGAGGCGTTTCCTGATATCATCAACCATAACCTGACTCGCTGTTGCTGTCAAAGCCATTATTGGAACGTTTGGATACTCGATACGAAGAGAACTTAAATCGCGGTACTGGATGGCACGTTAAGGCGTGTCATAGTATTCAGATAGCCCACTTACAGCATCCCTAAAATCTTGTCCCCAGGTCGAGATGACATGAGCTTCATCAATCACGAAGCGAGCTAGACTATTCGTGCGATAGAGGGATGTGAGTGTGCTCCGGGTAATCCCGCTATCCCTCAACTTCTCTGGCGTGATATATAGCAAACGGGGCTTAGACGCGCCTGAGCACAGGCGTTGCTTTACGTCATTGTTCGTGGTCTCTGAGCTCCATAGCACAACATCAATTCCTTTCTGCTTCAAAGAATCGACTTGATCGTTCATGAGCGCCAACAACGGGGAGATCACGATTGTCACTCCTTGCGTCTTGCCACCATCACAGACAGCAGGTAATTGGTAGCATAGACTCTTTCCGCCACCAGTAGGCATGAGTATAAGCACATCTCGTCCTTCTAATGCGCTGATGATTGCTTCCAATTGATTTTTTCGGAAAGCGGTTAGTTTGAAAACATCTTCTAGTTTTCGTTTAACTTCCCTATAACGAGGACTCTTTTGGAGATTTACGTCCATGGATTTTGAAGTGACGGCCTCGATTGCATGGACAGTAGACTCGTGGTCACTGTCGATGCTGATTACATCGGATGTTTCCAATAGAGGTTCCGAACACTGGACTTGAGTTGAGCTCGAGGTAACATAGTATTCAAATTCCGTATCGGGTGATCCAACGCGTGGCCGGTTTTGATAGAGAGACGGTTCATTCTTGTCATGGGACTCTAATCCGACTCGCCCATCCACCACTGCACTACCTGAATCTGAACACAGGTTGGTGCGCGAATCCAACGCCTCTGTAATAGCTCTCATGCGATCCGTTAAAACATTCCTTTTGATACAATAAGCTGTTTTTTCACTTTGATACATCGCAAATAGACATGCCTGATACTCTCGAGGACTACAACGTCTACGTCATGGGATGCAATATTGTAGAATCTCAGTAATGTATCCGTTACTGAAGACTGCAATTCTTGGTTATGGCGAAACATTTTATTCAGACTTTTGACAGACTTCTGTTGAAAAGCACGTCAATCTAGCTCTCGACGAATGCCTGTATTAACATACTTCTGCGAGGTCTGAATGTTTTCCAAGAGGTCCATTCTTTGCTGGAGGATGTGCAGAGGTAACTTGCCCATCTAATTGGGCGAATGGATTTCGCTCTGAAGCCGAAGGAAGGCTTGTCCATATGTCGTCGCCACTTCCTGTACGTCCATTTTGATGTCGCTTGCCATTAGCGCCAATTATTCCTGAAGCACCAGCAGTACCAATATTCTCTTTGTTATTATCTTTCTTGATGCGTTTCGGGGACTGAGGAGACGTATCTAAATTAACAAGGTAATCCGGAGATGGTCGTTTAGCCGAGATAATTAGAGGCGTTGATGGCGTAGATCCAGTGCTAGTACTTGGAGGTCCCTTGAAGCCTGCTGTGGAAAACGTGGGCAATGCTTGAAAGTAAGAGTTAAGGTGAAATATATAAAGAATAGCTCATGTTTTACCTGTTGTTCCTGTTGCAGGTCTGAATTTCGACTTTCATCCATAATCAATGCGACAGTTTTCGCGTGTCAGTTGGCAGACAGCTTACCTTTCTTTCGGAACTTGAGAGTGCCAAAGTGACGGATTGGCTCTGACATGTCTGAGAGTTTAATGCTTTGCGTTTGAGGACTTCCTGCAGATTATTTTGGGGAAGACTTGACATGGGAAATAGCCACCTTGAGTTACGCGACGGATTTGTTTTCACACCGTCACTGATCATGTGACCGCGATTTGCGCAAACAAAGCGCGAGCGCCACTGCAGACACGCTATCATGGCAAAGGGTATATATCCACCGATGACTGTCTCCGATATCATTGGATCCCTTGCTGCTTGGGGTATCCCTGTTAGTCAAGAGCAACTTAATCGTCCGACTCGAGAATTTGTCGACGGTCTCTATTGCGCTTGCCTTCGGCAAGCAGCAGAATTGGATCCTGATTCATTAAAGGAACCAGTCCAAGAACTTCTGGACGCTTCTCAGGTAGATGATGAGGTGCGGAAACATCCTGTATATTCCCTGCGCTCTACTTCTACCTCCGGTTCAGGATTTATATGTAACTGCAGTAACCAACAATATCCTCCACCACCACCTGTAATGAGGCCGCCTTTATGCACGCGTGTTACCGTCAACTAACATAACAAAAGATCCCGCTTTGCGCGAGCAGCAAGGATAGAAGGTTTCAGTTCAAAGGACATTGTCAATCCTGAGCATGAACGTACCCTTAATCTGCTCTCAGGATTTATCAACTTTGTGAAATTTACAGAACAGTATTGTAACCCTTTTGTGCTAGAGCTTAGAGGACGTTCTAGCGACCTGCTAGTCGAAAAGAAGCACGTTTTAGAACAAATACAGGAAGTACAACAGAAACTGAATGAAATCAAGTAAGCTCACGACGCGATATGACTCTTCAATGATGATGATCAGGAAAAAACTTGCCGAAGACGAGCCTCTGTGTGAAAAGTTGAAAAACGAAAACAACGCCCTTCGCGCAATGATGTTTGCCACCAAGGAATACCAAACATCGGCGGTGCAAGAAGTTGAAAAACTCAAAGCCGAGAAAGCTGCTCTCATCAAACGCCGGGTAAGTCAGCGGCTGGTCTTGCGGATCTGTTGACTTTGGCCACAAGGAGGCACTCCATGGCGAAATCACCAGCATTTCGGACGCGATCAGTCACACGCGATCCCGTGTGGTGCAGTCCCCAGAACGCATAAAGCGGACCATATCGACGATGGCAGCTACTGCTATCGAAGAGAAAAGGATAATAACTATGCACGAATCCAAAGTTCGCGACCTCCAGTACAAAGTGAACATGCTCATCGGCATTGAGAAGGTCGGATGCTCTGCCCACTAGGTTGCCTTGATGAACAACGTTTCCAGGATATTCGAAGCTGTTTTGAACAGCACCAAACGATTGAAAAAGAAGTGCGATTGTTAGAGGTATCTGGCAAAGAGTTGGCTGAGCTTCGTGACCAACTTGATGACAAGACCATCGAGAGGAACGAGTTGAGGTTAAAGCAAGAGGTGAGAAGATGGATATGACTGGAACGTCCTAAATACTAAGAGAGAGCTTAGCGTGTGGAAAAACAATTGTCAAATGCTCATGAAAAGCTCGAACGAGCTCAGAAACATGCGGAGGACAAGAAATTGTCTAATCAACGGACCCTTGAAAGGTTGCAGCGTGAATATGATGAAATGGTTATCGAAAGAAGAGACAACGACAAACAACTGGAAGAACTGAGAAGAGAAGCAGACAATATTGAAGCACAGGTGGAGGTTCATTCCTGACAAGTAGTCTATGAGATCTAAGCTCGATTCAGATGTTGGGGCATCTCCGAAAAAGTGAAACGGAAATAAACGAGCTATTGGCAGAATATTGGAAATTACGACATGAGACAGGTAGGTAAATGGGTAGAAAGACAAAGGTCAAGAGTGTTGATTTTGGTATGATCAGATATATACATGGAAACGCTTGCAAACAAGCTGAACATGAAAGTTGTTTCAGACTAATTGGGGTGATTTGACCAATCTTGTACCTTATTTTTTCTTACTTTTCCTCTTGGCCGAACATTCTTCACAGAACCATTTACCTTTTGGAGGACCCTCTAAACCTACGCATGAGAGATGGAACTATCGCGGATCTGATGGGCATTTCCGATATTTAAAACGGAATTACTTACCCATTCACGTTCACATTTTGGACTGTCGCAAGCGATCATCTATTGAAAATGAGTTATGTTCAATAATAGACGTGAACGGTTTGAACCTCGCCGAATGATACTTCTTGACAATAACAATACAACCGCTCCAACGAGTCGACAACGAATTCCTCTGGTGTAAGGGCAAAAGGGGGACCTGCGGCGACACCACGGAAAGTCAACTGAACGATTTGATTCGATGTAGCTGCACCTGTTCCGCGTGATTTCCTGCCCCTGTTGGTCTGCAATTGCGGAGAGATGCCCAAAGAGGCCATTTCTAGTGGGGAATTCGTCGCTTCTAAGTTCGAAATAGTCAGAAGACCATCCATACCGCCATCATCAAAATTGTCCAGAGGCGTGGGTGAGGTTCGGCTTGTACGAGACCAACGGGGGACGACGAGATCAGGGAGATGAATGGATGCCACGTTTGCACCTGGGTGAGCACCAAGGGACAATTGTACCTCTTGAATGGCGTGGTCTAACAAACGTAAATGGCGTTCCACCTCAAAGCTGGCCTCAGCTGCGTGCGTCGGTAGAGAGCAATGACCAATTCTCTTACCGAGTTATTGACTGCCAGTGCTATGTTGACCTTTTCTTCCGAATCGCGCACGAGATTGTCTGAAAGGCGCACGATGCGAGTCAACAACCATCTGTTGCCTTCCGGGGGTTGTACGTCATGAAAAACAGATGTGTGCGCTAGACGCTGATCGATATAATCTCTGAGCAGTGGCTGCAGCTGATCCAAACGGCCTGTTGTGCGTTCGTCCAACTCGCGCAAAAGGGAATACTGTCTGTGAATTGTCAAGGGCAGTTGCTCGATAGCTGCAACAGCATCAGAGCAAGGAGCGAAGCGAGAAGGAGGAAGGTTACCTTCTGAATGTTCTTCTCTAAAGGCATCCCACAAGACGCGTTCTCTGTCTGGTGGGACGTGGGGCTGACCGTCGCCGAAGGCCTGGTCGACGTCTGGTGACAGGCTATCGTGACGCATAATGGCGTTGTCACGTTGTCACGCATGATAGGGGGAAAGATGAGCGTGTTAATATCGTGTGGAAATATACAAGCAGAAACGCAATGCAGGTAACAAGCAAAGAGGAAAAGAGGAGGAAAGAAAAAACTAATGCGGATCGAGTTCATTACGCTAGCTCAACTAGACAATGGACGGCCAGGGCCGCACAGCTGATCAAAGGGGACAGTGGCCATGACCAACGTCGCTTCTCCCCGGCTGTCCTGGCTGCTTTGAACACTGATTCGTGCCGTGGATGGTGTAATGTACGTTTTGTGACAACAACTGGGCATCTGGCGAGGGGATAGGATATTGAGGAAAGATGGACGGGGAAAAGTGAGTTAGGAAGGCGGCGGGATAGTAGGGAGGCAGCGGATAAGGAGTGGCGAGTGGCTCATGACCGGTATGGGGGTGCTGGACGGGAGGGGGCGGTAGCTGCGCAAAGAGACAGGGATGGTATAGAGCGGGATGCTCTGAGATGTATGGGGGATGTGCGGAGGAGGAGGATGCGGCGGGGAGAGGAGGGGAAGGCGGCGGAACTTGGGGCAGGGTAAGCAGAGAGGGAAGCGGGCTGGGAGGAGGCGGACCTTTGGCGTCGCGCTTCTTGTACGGGCCACGCTTGAGACCTTTCTTGCGCTCCTTGCGCTGGGAACTGACGCAGCCCTCCTGCGTGCCGTACT
Source organism: Amanita molliuscula (assembly GCA_023014405.1). Lineage (NCBI taxonomy): Eukaryota > Fungi > Basidiomycota > Agaricomycetes > Agaricales > Amanitaceae > Amanita > Amanita molliuscula. Next base: position 1,179,795 of record JAEBUP010000001.1, read on the forward strand.
TGACACAGCGCAGACAGGGCCTGGCATCGTCGCACTTCTTGCACGCCTTCTGGCAGTTTGTGCAGGCGTTCTTGACCTGCCTGCGCTTTGGACGCTGGGGACGCGGGGACGGCATGGGGGCTGGGCGAGGGCGGCGGCAGCATTCAAAGAGCGTGCCACGGCCAAACACGCGCAAACCGCCTGCTCGCCGCTCTTGTCCTCTGCGTTCATGTAAGTCCCGCCTTTCTCTGCTCTCCCTGCTCACGCCGGCCCAGGGCCCTTCCCCGCCCCCCCTCCGCCTCAGACGCCCTCGATCCATACTACTTTGGCTGCCATTCCACGTCCCCGAGACCCCCCCTCCCCCACACTCCTCCTGCCCATCCCGCCTCCATCGATCGACGCGCCCTCGTCGGCGTCGGAGAGCTCACCACCCCCCGCTGGGCCTCCCACAAGGATTCCGACCACTTCCACTTTGTCGTCCCGGCAGATGCTGACCCGGACGAGCCAGACAGTCCCTGGACAATCGAGGCCGTTGATGGTGAGCTTTTGGAGCATGACGAGGTCCGTTGCTCCCCTCCCCTCCTCTCTTGTTCCCTCCCTGACCTTCCTCGCAGCCCGTCGATCTCCATGCCGTGGCACCCGCGCGGGCTCTCCGCTCCATGTCTTCTATGGCTGAAGAGAGCGGTGGGGAGGAGATTTTATACCCCCGTCATCTATCGGATCTCCCGCCCATGCCCGGTGCTGCGCAACCCACGCGTCCTTCCGACGAGCTGGTGCTGCCTCCAAGCTCATACTCTTCCTCTACCCGCAAAATGAAGAAGCTTAGCTCAGAGGAGTTTGAAATCGACCAGTTCGGAATGTTGATATCAAAGTCATCCAAGGACGATGACAAGAGTCTTGGACGAAAGCATCGCAGCCTCAACCTGAGCATATCCACAAGCATCACTAGTCGCGATACAAGGAATAGAGAGCGGAAAAGGAGCAGCGCAGCTTTGTCTCCCATGGCTTCTACCAAGACCTCGAACGCCAGGCCTGCTGAAAGGCATGGCAGGCAGATGTCGGCAGGATCAGGCATTAACGAACATCATCATTCGCGCCGTGGTCCTTCCAGTGATATGCCGCCGGCTCAGTCGACAACACTTCCGCAACCGTATACTTCACCCGGGGCAATTGCAAAAAGTACCAGTCAGTCTCACTCTGCTGTTGCACATTCTGTTCTTCGAGGTCCCCAAGAAGGCTGGTCCGAGCTTGATGATGAAGCAACCCTGGAAACGTTGCGGAAATTGGATGGTCTAAGTGGTAAAACTGCCCGCCCCCGCGCCAGTTTTGGTAGCCTAGGTCGACATTCTGGTTCCAGTCGACCACCAACTCCTGCTGGAAAAACAAGTGTGCAATGGGAAGGAGCCAATACAGCGGACCCCTCAAGAGTCAAGCGCGTTACCAAGGACGGCAGCAATGCAAAGGACAAGGACCGAGACTCGATACGATTAGTCGGCTCCGCGGGGCAAAAATCTAGTGTCCCTGACCACTATGCTAACATGACTAGCAGCGATGATCAGCATCCCAATTTTGAAAAGACTCCCAAGAAGCTTGTGTCGGCTACCACGCGCTCCAGCTTCACGCCAAAGCGTGGTTCCACTTCGTCGACCAATTACACCAGTACTCCCACCACCAGCTCTCGTGACTCGGCCTCCGTCTCCATCTCTACTAGTCTGACTTCGATTTCTGTGAATTCGGGGAGATATTCTACGGGCAAAGTGAGGCGAGATAGCGCAGGCAGCGATAGCATGCATTTTAGTGAGACATCTTCGATTAAAGAACGCAATGCATCATCAGTCAGTAATGGCGATCCTGGGGACGATGCGACTGTTCCACCGGTTCCCCCTTTGCCCAAGGATTTGTCCAATTACCGCTCCCCTCATTCTGTCCTGCCTAGTCAAGCAATATCGGCAACGCAAGACGATGCTATTATCCCAGCAGGCCTGGATTCCAAGGAAGGTCACCAAGGGGCACTGGATGCTTCAACCTTGAAGAATTCCTCTGCGGTTGTCTCGCCACCAGCACGTCGACAGAGTCAGTTCCCCCCATCCACTGCCACGAGCATTCAATCTGCTCCAGAATTGTCGCCGTCTGTGCCTAAGACACCATCGAAGAAATGGAGTTTTAGTGCACTGAACATCAAATTTACATCCCCAGCCTCCACTTCAAAAACTACATTTCCTTTGAGCCCCAAATCAGCATTTGGTTCTCGTCCCAAGAGCAGTTCCAGAGATCAAAGCGGTCATTCTCCTGGTCAGAGAGGACCTTGGTCACCCGAACAACCGGGTGCCATGGATTCGGAAGGCTCCTTGGCTTCCCTATCTTCCGTCGGATCAGTTCAAAACCCAGTCTTACAGATGCATCCATCCAAGACTCCAGATGCAATTGTGATACCGAGTCGAAGTAGCACTGCTTCCAGTGCAGGTACCAACGTCACTATGTCTACTTTAGCGGCCCCTCAACCTGGCCCTCTCGGCCCTACATCTCCCGTCAACCGCAGCCAATCCAAGAGATTGACACCTTCTTCTATTCCTTTCTTTCGCCGTTCTTCGTCCCAATCCATGCAAGTTCCGCCTTCGTTCAACGTGTCGACATCTCCTACTCTCTCCACCAGTGGGGCGCAAACACCATCCATACGGAAGACGAACAGTTCGCCTTCACGGGATCGTTATCAGACGTCCCTTTCCACACCAGGTTCGGCGCCGAAGAAGTCTTCTGTTCTTAGTTTAGGATCTTTGCTAAAGTCGAGCTCTCGGAGAAGCTTGCAATCAGATTCAAAGGATTCTGCGAAAGAACATCAAAAGGGTAGGGATGCATCCAAAGAAGGTGAACGAGAAAGGTCCAAAAAGGACAAGGACAAGCTTAAGAAGGACGAGAAAGACAGGAGCGAAAGTAGAATATCCCTTCTAATGAGTGGGGGAAGGAGGCGTGGCAAGGTAGTTGATACTCTTTCGCGAAACATGATTGGTTAAACGCGAGTAACAGACACTGTCATCAGCAGAACCGAGAAAACCCAAGTCACCCGTCAGCCTGCCACCCATGCAGGTACCCGCATTGGAACAGGTCACTGCGCAACGTTTAGCAAGACTCAAATCGGGCATGTCAACGACTGCTGCAATGCCAATGGCTTCAAGATCCATTTCTTCGTCAAGGGTAATGGCACAAACGGCCAGCTCGATGCAAAAACAATCAGACACATCCTTACGCTCTCGAAAACAACTACCCACAATAGCTGGCTCACCATCCGTTGGAACCACTAGCTCGCAGACCTCGAAGGATCAGTCTCTGCCATATACAGCGTCTAGTCTCACGAAAGAGACACCGACAAAGATACCTCGTATATCAAGCAGAACGTCAACCACAGCATCTCCAACTCCAAAGTCATCGTCGTCATCCACGGCACATCATCGCATTAGTGTACATACTAGTGGTCTGAGTGTCTCGACTAACCCTTCTCCTACGTTGTCCGCGAATGAATTTGGCGTCATGGAGGATAGCCCCCTCCCCAAATCAGCCCTTAAACAGCCCCTACGGAGCTCGTCACCGAGTTCGTCGCGACTCCCAAGACAAGCCTCCATTTCACTTTTAAGCGGAAAGAAAATTCGTGACTCGTCGCATTTGGGCGTTCGCAAGCCTTCTACCAGTTCCATCGCCTCATTTTCTACGCCTGCAACATCAAGCGAATCAGCTTCTCGTCATTTTACCGCGCTCTCTCCTTCCAAGGGTCTCAAACTACTTAGTCCAAAGATTTCACTTTCTAGTGCTCGCGGGTCGAACATTACGGCTGTTAGTAATATGCGACAAGGATCTCCGTCGTCCACACATCAAGCGCCTTCCACACCTTCACCCGCACCTAGTTCTATAGATGAAGATGAATTGATAGGAGATGAAGAAATGCTACAATACATCAAAAGACAGCATGTCAAGAAACTTGCGGCAGGTGCAACGCAAGAAGAACTCGACAAACTTCTTCAGTTTCCAGAGCCCTTACCACCAGGCACCCCTTCCTCGCCCACAGGTATGTCCACAGCGCCTGCTTCCGTGACCATCATTATGTTTCTACGCAGTTATACTCAAAAGCCACATGGTCAATCATCTTTCAGATTACGAGCGCAAGGAAATACTCGATTATCCGTCCGTATACTATATCGGCGATAACAGCCATAAAAACCAAGCTATGCTTGACCACCCGTCAAACAATTATGGTTATGACGACGACCGAGGGGACTATCTTGTTGTTCGTCGCGATCACTTGGCGTATCGATACGAAGTAGTGGATATTCTAGGAAAGGGTTCTTTCGGTCAGGTGTTGCATTGCCGTGATCATTGTACGGGCGAGTCGGTGGCGATCAAGATAATCCGGAACAAAAAGCGTTTTCATCATCAGGCATTGGTTGAGATCAGGATTCTCGACAAGCTCCGAACATGGGTATGGGTTTCTACTCGGTACGACTAACTGTGCTCAGTCACATTTCAGGATGCGGATGAAAAACACCATGTCATCAAGATGACCGAACACTTTTATTTCCGCAATCATCTATGTATTGCCATGGAACTGCTGAGTATCAACTTGTATGAGCTTATCAAAGCAAATGGATTCATCGGATTCACGACCTCACTCATCCGCCGCTTCACGGGTCAAATGTTGATGTCACTGTCTCTGATGAGACAATACCGGATTGTCCACTGTGATCTTAAGCCGGAGGTGTGCATCACCCAAATGACATTGGCAACATTCTGAAATAAGTTTAGAATGTACTGTTACGCCATCCTTCCAAGAGTGCAATTAAGGTAATCGATTTTGGAAGCAGCTGTTTTGAAAACGAAAAAAGTTGGTGTGATTCCGTTTCAGCAACCCATGTGGACTCTTAATATTTTTTCTCAAGTATACACATATATCCAAAGTCGATTTTATCGCTCTCCTGAAGTTATCCTCGGGATGAACTACCATATGGCGATTGACATGTGGAGCTTGGGTTGTATCCTAGCTGAATTGTACACGGGTTTCCCAATTTTTCCTGGCGAAAATGAGCAAGAACAGTTGTCCTGTATTATGGAGGTTCTTGGAGTTCCGGAAAAGGAGTTTGTCAACAGAAGTTCTCGTAAAAAGTTGTTCTTTGGCAAGTGATAACTTGCATATATTCACGTCCCAGCTGACCACAATTCAGAAGCAAGCGGTAGTCCTCGCGTTGTTGTCAATTCCAAGGGTCGTAGACGACGTCCTGGGTCGAAAACATTGCAACAGGTCCTGAAATCCAACGATGATGACTTTGTCGACTTTATTGCAAAGTGTCTTGTTTGGGATCCTGAACGAAGGATGAAACCGCAAACCGCGCTTCGACATCCTTTTGTGACAGCTGGTCGTAAGCACAAGACGACTACTTCGATTCCCTCATCCTCCAAATCTACTGCCTCAGCGTCGAGTTCAAATAGTCGGAGTAAACCCGAGACACCGAAAAAGTCGATGATTAGCGCACCCACACCTTTGACAGCACGATCTTCGCGGACGACCATTGGCGGCCCAACAACGCCGAACAGCTCGTCACACATGTCGGCTTTAGGCTCATCTAGATCGTTTAGGACTTCATCGCATTCACTTTACCACTCGGCCAGGACATTAAATGGAGTCACGGTATGTTTATCTTGCGTTGATCCCGACAACGCTCTCTCAGATGTACATTAGACCACTGGGACGAGTAAATAATTTTGCCTAATCTTATATCTTGCTCATTAGGTGACACTGGATTTCACGACCACAACCTAAATTTACCTCAAGCCCTTAATAACCCATGTCCTAGGTTCCCTTATACCAATGACATTTGTACTCTTCGTGCTTTTTTTTTTTTTTTTTTCGTTGTTCCTCTGGTTTCTGCACGTACCAATAATAGGCATTATTTCGCAATATATACACACGTCATGCTCACTACGATACTTAAGAGGGTTCAGTCATATAGTGGAGTCCACTGCTTCATCCAAGCAGCGAAGTTTAATAAACACATCACTACCTAACCAGAATCAATGAGATAACATGAGACAGTTTGGGCAAGCTTACCCCACCCTTCAAGGGATAACAGGTCGAATGACCCACCAAAATACCTGAACTAGGATGAGCTTCCGAGATGATCAGAAACAGATACTGACCTCGCGTAAAGCCTACTCATCGGCAGCCCATAACCCAGTCCAGCAATTATACCCAGGCCAGTTTGTAGACCTTTGCCTGTGATTTCCCCAAAAACATTTGCACCTGAGTTTGGGCCTCCCGCCACAATGCCCCCCACACGCTGAGCACCATATAACCCATCAACACATTCATCTGCGGACCTACCGGCCGTTGTGAATGCATAGGAGAATATGCGAACCATATTGGAAGGGGAAACTCCTCCACCCTGGTCACGGACTCGGAAGGAAAAAAAGTTGCCCTCATTGTTGGATGAGCGTGCCGGAGGTGAGAGCGTAATAGTGACTGGAGGCAATGACTTTGATGCATTCCGAGCCTCCTTCGCGCGATGTTCCACAGTCGCGCGAAAGGAATTCTTCAATATCTCAGTCAGGATATACTCGAGATGAACGGGAACGTAACTAGAAGGCATTAGTTGTTGTAACTGGAAATGCCAAGAACATACGCGAAGGTGGCGTCGACATCACCATCAATCTTGACAGAAGGGCTAGCACCCAGCGTTGCTTCGCATAGCTCCGTGACATACGAACTGCACATCTGGATCATCCTTTTGGGTGAACAATGCCTGTTGACTATGCTAACAGACCGTCGGTCACAACTTTGGTCGCCCAGAGCTTGAGTTAATGTTATATGTTGCTCCGCAATCAGCCTAACAGATATGCGACTGCGGATGGCACCGTCAAGAAAGGTAGTTATTTGTGTCGGGGATATATAACGAGAACACTCTTGAAAACTAGAAACCTGTTATAATGGATCACACGCAAAGCATTTGCAACTCACCCTTTCGCCAAAGTCGGTATGTCATTGGCGTGACTCTGTACAAGGTTGGCCAACAATTCCGTGAACCTGGCATTTTCTTTGGCCGTAGTGACAGGTGGGTACGTGGAAAGTGTCAGAAAACTGTCTCGAAGAGCATGGAGTGTCTTGGCAATGTAAGGGTTTGTGCCCACGATGAACGGTAGTGCTTCCACGGATCGGACGCGCGTAGCCAATCTGCGGGGTATCTCGGCGAGAGCATACGACACGGAATCTAATACCGATTCATCTGTTAATGGACGGCCGAAAGATAGAAGTTTGGAGAGATTGATTGGGCGTGGTGGCGAAGTTGCATATTTGGATAAGAGCTGTGAGGATGTTGGCTGTGGCGGTCGACGGTAGTACGACAAACAGGCGTCGTGAAGCAACAGCGGCAGGCGCACGGCGAGCATTGATCATCGACTCTGCAATTACAAGTCGTGGGTGCAGCTCTAGTCGGAGCATCCCGCCGGAGCTTTCATTATACTACTTTTCTATTGCTACATACAGTGACATAGCTAATTGTATACCTGGTATAATGGCCTGCAGCGCTTCGTCAGTCGTTATTTATCCTTCTGAAAACGATCTACATACGTGCTCGAAAACTTGGTGCCCTGTCGGACCACTTTCTCCACTGCGTCAAGAAAGTCCCGTTCAGAGGCGACCTTCCGACGTGCTCGTATTGCGAACATACCAGCCTAAGGGATAATCAGGATGCTATTACCACGAGTACCTTGTTATATACCTCTGTAGCGACTGATCGCAATTCAGCGCCCGTGGTATTGGGGCAAAGCCTAGCAATTAGATCAAATCGTATATCTCGCTCAACACTCATGCTGTGACAACGGTAAGGCATCGTTAAATCCCCGCAAAATCGCGCCTACCTCCTTGCATGGATCCGTAGTATGTGTGCCCGGCCTTCTGCATCAGGCAACGAAAACTCAACTCTGCGGTCTAATCGCCCCGGTCTCATAAGTGCAGGATCAAGCGTATCCGGTCTGGAATTGTTAGACTAAAAACACGGGCAACTCAACGCACACACCGGTTCGTGGCCATCAATACTTTGATGTTTCCCCTTGGATCGAAGCCATCCAACTGGTTGATTAATTCCAGCATTGTTCTCTGCACTTCGTTGTCACCACCAGCACCATCATCAAAGCGCGCCCCGCCAATTGCATCGACTTCATCAAAAAAGATGATACAAGCTTTCTTACTTCGCGCCATTTCAAACAACTCGCGGACCATCCGAGCTCCTTCTCCGACATATTTCTGGACAAGCTCTGACCCAATCACACGGATGAAGGTAGCATCTGTGCGATTAGCTACTGCTCTCGCGCAAAGCGTTTTTCCAGTGCCAGGAGGTCCGAATAGAAGTACCCCTTTAGGTGGATCTATACCGAGATTGACAAATCGTTCTGGCTAACGAGATAGAGATCAACAGAGAGAGAACCTGACAAAGAATAAGACAAACATTCAAAAGAGGCGTTTCCACTACTTCGCGCAGCTTCTCTATCTGCTCTTTGCAACCTCCAATATCAGAGTATGTGACGTCTGGCTTCTCTTCAACTTGCATCATTGTCACAGAGGCGTCAATTTTAGGTGGCAGAGGTATTTGAATTTGATATTTGGTTCTATCAACACTATTTACGTCATATTAGCAGATGATTTTTGAATGATTGGCTGGCGTACCCAACACGCATGCCTTCCTCAATGTCCGTAGCTGCCACACGCTCGCCCAAGCCAACAACGAATTTGGCAATCTGTTTGATGTTGATGACGTATTTATCTTGCTCATCCGCACCTTTCTGACCCTGCATAGCTCCCAAAGGATTTACTGCTCGAGCTGCTGCTGCCAACTTCGGATCAATAGGTATTATCTTCGTGCACCTGGCTACTTGCAGAGGGTGCTCCTCGCCCATTCTCTGCTTGTCAGCCATTAAATCCCACAAATTTGGTGACGCAAGACCAGTATCTGATTCTTTCACACCTATTATTGTATTGAGATAGCGTATGTGAAATAGCAAAGAAAGCACGTACCAAGCTTCTCATTTATACGCTTTTGAACGTCTTTAATGTCACTTTCGACGGATTTCAGCTTCTTAGCATATGGTCCTTGCCCCTTTGAGCGACAGTTCAACAAACTAAATAAGAATATTCAGGAATCACTTACATATGTTTTAAGAATCTGGATATCACTGTCGTCCAACGCTATGGAATAATAAGATGGAGTATTTGAATCAATAAACTGCAACGTACCCACAATCTTCTCTTCCTTCTCGTCAACTCGCTTTTCGTCTGCAATGGCTTTAACCTCAGAAAACAACCAGATGACTGAAACATACACTTTTCCCAGTCGCTATGAAAGCAGGTCAGAAGATATTTAGCCCGAAAATAACAATGATTTACGCTTTCGAAGGCATATTGGATGTTGTTCAACGTGCTGCAGAATGACGAGGCGTGGCGTGGTCCACGCGTCTCTTCACGTGACGTCGGCATCTTCCGGTGGCAGTACACATCCTAAATAGTGTTGCTTCGTGAGCTGCTAACTGTAAGAAACTAGCATGGCCGGTGCTCTTCAGAACGCGAAGAAAGACCTCCCAAAGATCATCGATGAAGATAATGAGAGCAAGTTTGGCCAAGTATTTGGGGTATCCGGTCCTGTCGTGATCGCTGAGAATATGATTGGAGCTGCTATGTATGAGCTTGTTCGGGTAGGGCACGATGAGCTTGTGGGAGGTTCGTCAAAGTTCAGTGGCGATTGCAAAATCTGATATATGCGGTCAGAGGTTATTAGAATCGAGGGCGATAAAGCCACCATTCAGGTGTACGAGGAGACCTCAGGCGTAACCGTCGGAGATCCCGTACTGAGAACAGCGAAACCTCTGAGCGTGGAGCTGGGACCAGGTAGCAGGCCTTTGCTTGCAGTGTATATCTATTCATTCGATGTATTTATTAGGCTTAATGGGTAATATTGTCGATGGCATACAGCGGCCGTTGCGCGTGAGTAATGTTTACAACGAACTCTACTCTAACTGATAGTAACAGTCCATACAAGATCTGTCTAAATCCATATACATACCCCGCGGCGTAAATACAGATGCCCTCGACCGATCTCTCCAGTGGGAATTCAAGCCTGGATCCTTCAAGGTAATATTTACTTTTTGTTAACATTGTAGGCCATTCATGTTGCTGTGAATAGGTTGGCGACCACGTATCTGGATGCGATGTCTTCGGCTCCGTATACGAGAACTCACTGGTCGATAATCATAAAATTATGTTATCACCCCGTGCACTGGGTACCATAACGCATATCGCAGATAAGGGTAGCTATGCCGTCAACGTAAGTGAACTGTGCATTGGTAAAATTTCTCGCTCACTCCAAGACGTAGGACGTAGTTCTGGAGACCGAGTTCGAAGGCAAAGCATCGAAACATACCATGATGCAATTATGGCCTGTTCGTGCCCCTCGGCCTGTGGCTGAGAAGTTGACAGCAAACTACCCTCTTCTTACTGGCCAACGCATCTTGGATGCATTATTTCCGTGAGTTTGAACTTCGTTTGTGTCACGTTGTTGCGAGCCAAGGTAAGTTGCGTTCAGGGAGGTACAACAGCAATACCGGGGGCATTCGGTTGCGGAAAAACTGTTATCTCTCAAGCCCTTTCGAAATATTCCAATAGCGACATTATCATTTATGTCGGTTGCGGTGAACGGGGCAATGAGGTTAGTGGCCGTCTCAAACTTTGCTGGCTCCTTTTTTATTGCTTTTACTAGATGGCAGAAGTATTGATGGATGTGCGTAATACATTTAATTGTTATATCTCTGTAACTGACGTACGTGAAGTTTCCTGAATTAACGATGGAAGTCGACAACCGACAAGAACCTATAATGAAACGAACGACGTTGGTTGCTAACACATCAAACATGCCCGTGGCTGCCAGAGAAGCTTCAATCTACACAGGCATTACATTATCAGAGTATTTCCGCGACCAAGGTAATAACGTAGCGATGATGGCTGATTCAACTTCTCGATGGGCGGAAGCTTTGCGAGAAATCTCTGGCCGCTTGGCAGAGATGCCAGCGGATTCTGGTTATCCTGCTTACCTCGGGACAAAACTAGCCAGCTTCTACGAACGAGCTGGGAGGGTCCTTTGCCTTGGAAACCCGAAGCGAGAAGGAACAGTGTCCATCGTTGGAGCGTCAGTTGGTAATAATATATTGGTCAATATATTGACTGACACATCCATTAAGTGTTTCGCCCCCTGGAGGAGACTTTGGCGATCCTGTTACTTCAGCAACGCTCGGGATTGTGCAGGTTTTCTGGGGTCTGGACAAGAAGCTTGCGCAGCGCAAACATTTCCCGTCCGTCAACTGGTCGATATCCTACTCTAAATATACCAAGGTCCTTGAAACATTCTACGAAAAGGATGAAGCTGGATTTGTCGAGTTGCGCTCGAAAGCAAGAGAAATTTTGCAGAAAGAAGAAGATCTAGCAGAAATTGTCCAGCTCGTTGGAAAAAGCGCTCTTGGCGAGAACGACAAGATCACCCTTGAAGTGGCTAGAATGCTCAAAGACGATTTCCTTCAGCAGAACGGAATGAGCGAATATGATAGATACTGTCCATTTTACAAGACGAGCGCTATGCTGCGAAATTTTGTGGCTTATCACGATGCAGCGCAGAGGGCAGTAGGTCAGAGCGATCTAACTTTCTCGAGAATCAAAGAAAGCACGAGTGATATCATGTTCAAGCTGTCGCAAATGAAGTTCGAGGTAGGTAGGTGCTAGTTGATGAGCAGAATGAGGAGCTAAATTACGCAGTCACCGTCACAAGGAAAGGAGAGCATCAAGCGGAAGTTGGATGGATTGCACGCAGAGATTCAGGACAAGTTCCGTCAGCTGGCAGAGTGAAGTGTAACTACTGTTCCTCAAAAGGCACTTATAGATCAGACTTATTTCGTCATCGCAATGAGACACTTCAAAAACCCTGCCTCGTTCTTGTCTTTGATTTCCCTCCCTATGCGTCTGACCATCTTCGCCCTCTTGCTTGGAGTCGCCGCCGCCCCTGGGCCCATCGGCGACCAGCACTCTTTTGCTTACAACGATGTCACAGAATCTTCACTTGATTCCTCGAAGCATGCTGGATATTCCTTCCCCGAGTTTCCGCCCCCTTCGGGTCGCGAGACAATATATGAGACACTGAGCAGAAATTCCAGGTACTGTCCAGTCACAAGCTTCAAGCGGCACTCACAAGAATTAGATTTTCACGCGTCGTAAAAGCTATTGACTATATCGAAGAAGTCGCAGCGTTATTGAATGATTCTACTTCCGGGTGCGAAATGAGAGCAATCATGCGGGGCATCATTTAGCTAATTTTGTGTAGCCTCACATTTTTTGCACCCGACAACAAAGCGCTGAGGTACCGCCAAAAGCAGCATGCTATGTCTGAGACGTACTTCGACTCTGCGCCGTCAGCAATGTTCTACAATCTAGACAATGTACTCTCTGAGCTGGAGAAATTGGATAAGCCATCCTTCGCGCCTTTCGACGATGATGACGGCGGCGACGATGGCGGCGACGAGAAAAAGAGAAAGCGCCGATTTTTCAAGATGGTTTTGCGCGCTATTCTTGAATACCATATTCTGCCTCGGAGGCTTGACGTCGTATCTTTGGGGGACAAGATGACACACGCCACCCATTTCGTCGTGGACCAAGCGTTGGGTGGAAACGCTCAGCGCATCAGAATAGAGCACAAGTTATTGCCTCCGATCTTGGTCATTAATCTTTATAGTCGCATTGTAAGACCTGACGTGAGGGCATCTAATGGTCAGATCGACGATAAGTGTTTTACGGGTCTGACTGATTGATCTTAGGGCTAATCCACGCGGTTGATCATCCTCTGTTCCCGCCTCCGTCTGCGTTTCAGGAACTTTTTATGGCGTCTTCGCATTTTTCAATCTTTGTGAGTCTTTCTGGAAAGCGATGTTGCCGTAATTTACTGAGTACACTAGACTTCTGCCATTCAAAGAACAGGATTGACGAATGCCTTGGATTTCCGCTTTATGAATGATGACGATGGAGGCAAGAGTCGTGCGGAGGGAACGGAGGCTGTTACTGTCTTTGCGCCGACGAATAGGGCATTCGGAGCCCTTCCAAAAGATTTGCGACATTTCCTTTTTTCTCCTTTCGGCGAACGCGCTTTAAAGAAGATTCTGCAGTATCACATAGTACCCGATTTCGTTTTGCATTCGGGTTGGTAATATCTGCGTGCATATCAGCTGGCATCGCTGATGGTTAACTAGACTATACATTTAATCGCTCGGAAGTTTTTTCCGATATGCTACCTGGTTCAGCCTTTGACCTCGATGCTGAACTTGGATATCAGTTGAATGAAGTACGATTCGGTGACGAAAAATCTTATCGCTTTCAAGACAGGGGAGTTCATTGTCGTGATTTTGCTGATGCCGAAGACGAGACGATGAACAAACATAAGAAACACAAGAAACACAAGAAACACAAGAAACCGAAGTTACCGAAGTTCCCATGCCCAGAGCCTATCTCTCTTGTCGATCTCACCTTACCAACACTTTATGATGATCATCCACTCTATGTACATATAGGGAAGTTCAAGCTGGGACTTCCTATCCCTGGCCATGAACATCCATATCGCATCATAACAAAGTTTACAGTCGACGGACATGAGCTTCGCGTCCCGGATCTGGTTGCCATGAACGGTGCCATTCACATCATTGATAAACTCCTCGATCCTCGGGGACCACGCCATCATTATGCACATGACCAGATGTTGGGGTCTTCCTGCTCTGAAGAGGAAATGAATATCTGGAAGTCGTGGAAGACGTGGTTGTTTCAGTGGGCTGAATTATGAGATTATCTAGTCGTCTATAACAATGTTGACTCTCTGGGCCTGTTTTTTCGCTTCTAGCCTTCTATGTGTCCGTGTTCGTGTGTGTGTATCCCAGTCGCGACCTTCGTGTATCATAACAGGGCGGTCTGCCTGTGGAGTACAAACAGGACAAACTATCATCTTTCGCTCTATTGCTGTAGTAGACCTTGGGCTGGTCAATCGTGATGCATCATGTGTAAGCACTGTGATGACATACTTCATTGCTCTGCTCGCGTTGAGCATTTTAGCTGCTAGTGATGACAGTGTCAGCGGATCCCGCAGGATTCGTCGTGCTAAGAAATCTGAATAGCGTCAAATGATCCTTAACTGCGTTGAAAAATTCTCTCGCGTACCCTCCAGCATAGTTATTGCCGGATTCTTAACATTCTCACACCAAAATTCACCCGGTTCTACACATATTATATGGAGGTTCAAAAACGGTTAAAACTTACTTGTAGCATCAAGCAGGTATATTGGCACACAATTTGGTGTTTGAAGGTTAGCCGCCTTGATCGCGGGAAGCAATTTATTTCGAATCCAAGATATTTGTCTTTTGGCGTACTGGCGAGTGGATGCTTTCATACGATCAACAGCATCCTGGAACGCCGTTGGACGCGGTTCTTTGAGGGCAGTATAATCGTTAAATTCTCTAAATCCTACCAATATTGTTTAACAGCGTCAATTTTTACAAAGTTCATGTAGTTTGGCGCTTACCAATGGCCTGATAGATTCCAAGCGTATAATCAACACTAGAACTGCTACTAGAAAGATCGGGGCTTTCAGATGCAAATTGTAGTTTTCTAAGGTTTCGAACTTCGTCGAGCAACCCTTGCTATCTGAACCATGAGTGTATGGCATCTCCCTGTTAGCACACGACTAACTTCTATCATCTTATCTACACGGCAATTCAGCCGCTCAGCAAGGTCCGAAGGCTCCGAGTACAGCCAGAAAAACAACGTGGGGAATCTGCTGAAGGGATCAAAGACGTAGAAAGCGCACATTCTGGAAGACGGCTACCTTGGTTTGCCATGCAAAGGATTGGTTACTTGTTCTGCTATTACATCACTCGCCTTTCGTCCAGTTTCCCTGATAATCTCTAGGCTCCGGAGCACTTTCCGTGTGTCACGCCAATGCCACCGACTACTCGTGACTGGATCAAGTTCAGATAACAAGGTATACAATCGCCATGCAGCCTCAGGTGCGCTTGCGGCGGAAGGGGGATGTTCAGGGAGATTGGTAAAGAGCTCGAGATTTTCTGTTTTCAGAGAGGAGATAGAACGAGTCATGAAGTCTGATTGCTCCTGGATCGCACTGTCTGTGCATGAGGCCGCGGGAGGCAGAAGTTTACCTTCAGATAATAAATGACCAGGAAATGTCAGATGTTGAATCCAGTAAGAAGTCCCTCCGACTAAGATGGGTATTTCATTGCGCCTGTGCGTCTCGTCGATCTGATAGAAATGAAGCGCGGCAGAAGAACAATGACAGAAACTCACGGCTTTAAGAGCATCGCCTATCCATTGACCGACAACATACTGCTCGCCAGGTTCCTTGAAACTCATGAGGAGATGCTCGATCCCGCGCCTCTCTGACTCGGGAATCTTGTTGGTGATGATGTCCATGCCGCGATACACCTGCATTGCGTCCGCATTTATCACTCTGGCGCCCTTCCACGAGAGAAAACCGCGCGAGAGGTGAGAGGCGAGTTCTACGGCAAGATCCGACTTGCCAACGCCGGTCGTACCGCATATTGCAATGACAGGGCGCATGTGCAGCGAAGTCACGGTCACAGACCCGTATGGCCTCGCGGTTGCGCCCCATCCGCATCACACTTGCCAATCTCAAGCCCGCCCCGGGTTCTCAACAAAATGTTCGTCTTTCTGCTGTCCATCTGCCCGTTCGCTTACGTTCTTTATGCAGCAAAAAAGAGTCGGAAGGGGTCAGGGCTCCGGCTATGGTGGAACGGCAGGACGCGGCGCAAACGGCCAAAAGTCCCGTTCGGGTGTCGGGCTCAAGCCCAACTTTGAAGGAGGTCAAACGCCCATCACCAAGCGTTTTCCGAAGCGCGGTTTTGTGAATCAGTATGTGCTACCGGCCATGCCGTCTTCCTTTTTTTCACGCTCCCCAGGAATGCCAAGATGTATGCCCCAGTCAACCTCGACAGAATACAATATTGGATAGACCAAGGACGAATTTTTTCTTCTCCCGGAAAACCAATCACAGCAAGGGAACTTCTGCTGAGTGGTTGTGTGCATGATGTTCACGACGGAGTCAAGATTTTGGGAAATGTTATTATTTAATTCTCACCCGTCGATCTCTATTTGACGCCACTATAGGGCGCCGAATGCCTCAAGTCACCCATCTTCATCACGCCTTCACGTGCCTCTAAGAGCGCCATTACGGCTATTGAGAAGAGTGGGGGAAAGGTAGTTTGCGTCTACCACAATCCATTGGCCTTGCGCGATTGTGTCAAAGGTCGCGATGAGAGATTGGCCGCAGCCCCCACACGGCGTCAAGATATAAGTAGGTGTTCATTCCACTCCGGAGGCCTCAGGCTGACGATGCTTAGTCTGGTATAGCAAGTACCGCAACAGAGGTTATCTGTCGATGGAGACTCTCAAGTCCGTTGGCAATCTCCCATTTATACAAGAGCGATGGCAGGCGTTGGCAGAGCAGCTGGGTGCGTGGAAGAAACAAGACTTTAATGTACCGAACAAGTAATACTGTGCTGCATCATCTTTCACCGTCTATCTGCATCCTATCTGGTGATATGCTGCGACTCTGTGACCGAAATGACAAAGGCGAGCCACTGCGAGATATAACATTGTTAGACCCCATAGATCTGCTGCTTTGAATAGGACTGAGTGATCTGCTGCGGCTGCGACTCCCTTGGTTCAAGCTTCTTTCTCTCGAAGGGCTCCTGCCACGGCTTATGGCACGAACGCTATCCTGGTCACTGTCCGCTTCCATTGCATCCAACAGGAGGCTCTTTCTCGGTCCAAGTTCATTCAGTTCTTCCAACACTTGACGTTTTGCTATGCGAGGCAGGATAATATCGCAGACCCGTTCTTCAGTCAAGAGTGCGTAAACGAACTCATCCATGTACGTTAATGAATAGCCAGCTAAATCAAATGTCAAGCGCATTCGATACGAGAATTAGAAATGTTCTTACTCATATCCCTTAGCCGAAGTTTTCTAAAATCCTTCAGTAACGGCTCCAGGATCGTGTATACCTCTGCAGCCCTGAATGTCATTCGTATGTACATGGCAGATAGTGCACGGAGATACCTGCATTTGTCTTAACACCTTTAGCATACGAAAAATGATTAGTGGGTACGTACTTGAACTCGTCTGCTTGCAAATATTCTACGAGGATTTCTTTCTCTGGTTGAATTTGCAATAATTTCAACAGCAAGCACACGAACTCCGTTGGTCTCTGATTACCGTACACGCCACCAATGTATTTAAGTTCAATGGCCTTGTCTATGAGGCTGGCTGCTGATTAGCCGCAAGACGAGTCATGACTTCCATGCTTGACGGTAAAAGGCTGATAATCACCAGTCAAGGCGAAACAATGTTCTTTCCAATATTGGGCTTCATAGATACGATTTCTAATGACTGTTTCGACCAGATACTTGTACGGCGCATAAGGGAGATAACATGCTCAACAATTCAACATACCTGAGGATTTTGGCCATGGATTGCCTTTGCACCGACAACGGTTGTGTTTGCCATAGGTCAAATTATTATTTACATTTATTTTGCGGACTAAACTAATCCAATTGCGAAAGGCGCCACGACGAGCATACAACCACAATTTCAGACTGTAAAACAATCACGATAATCGATGATGAGGAGAATAATTAGTCTTCTCCAAAAATGTGACAGTCCAGAGAAAATTCAAGTCAGCTAATACTAATATTCCATTTCGTACCTTGCCACATCGATTGCTGGACGTGAGCAGGTAGCCTCAAAGATGCCAGCAGCTGCAACAACTCGATTCTGTTCTTCTGGTCATGGACGAGAATTTTAAGAATGAGACCAGGACTTGCTATGATATGACCATAGTTGACGAGCCTTGACCGTGAACATGTCCGCAGCATTTGAGCATGAATGCATATCAGTTACCAATCTGACGTACAGTGGAATGATGTGTGCGCCAGGGATGGCATGAGGACGCATAAAAGGCCAGACTAGTCATCGGTGCAATGGCTACGGCGCCCGAATGAGAAGAGCAACTGTTCAGTTTTTTGGGTTTGAGGGACGTCGCAAGGGGCTGACAGGCTACAGCGAATGTCGTCTCTTGGCGCCAACCGTGAAGCTTGAAGCTTTGAAATTTGAAGCCGGGAAGCAATTGTTGATTCGCCTGTTATCGTCCGGACCCGTTGCGTTCCAGTCCCTCCAGCTACGGCCACTCGGGTATGGCTGCCACAGCGAGCCTACCCGTTTATATGTTACCTGGAGTGCCGATACACCAGCCAGCGCACCTCGAAGGTGATTCCAGCTTAGCGACTGAAATCCTACCTGGCCCTCCCTCTTTGCTTTCGGCCCAACAATCTGCTCAGAAACGCGATCCGAGGAAACCATCTATCGTCTACTCTTACTTGCCCCCGTCAGATCCGGGATCTACTTATTCTGGCATTATGCATGGAACTCTCGTTGGGCAGGAATTTGATGGCCCTCCAACAAAACGCTCCAGAATAGACAGAGGGTGCGTCCCATTACATTTTCTTTATGTACGCCCTCACTTGCTCACTTTCATGCTGCCCATTTGGCGCTCTGTGTTTCTTACAAGTAGGGTCTCAAGTCGTGCCCAACGTGCTTCTGCTCGTCGTCAGCTCTCTAACACCGAACCCTTCGCCCAGAGCGAGCTCGTCTCCACGCCGACACCTCCCGCTATGCTAGATGTCGACTCATGCGTCGCGGTTCTTGACGACGAAGCACGTTTGTCTCGTACAATCTCTTCTCACGACTCCTTGGACGGCCCTATTTCTGCGACTATCAGCGGCAGATCTCGTAGAAAGGACAAGGGAAAGGCGAGGGAGGTGGATCTACCTATTGTAAAAGTCAAGGAAGAACCCAAAGTGATATCTTTGCATTCGCCAGAACCTCCTATAAACCTGGTAAATTTAACATTCGAGGTATTACCATCCATCTCAAGTGACTGTCATCTAGGTCAGCCATAATGAAGATCATTGTTCATCATGTCGCTCGCAAGGTATCCTAGTCTATTGTGATGGCTGTCCCAGAGCGTTTCATCTATTATGCCTGGATCCCCCATTGGACAAGATCGACGATGGAGATAGTAGATGGTATTGCCCTGCATGCGCGGTGCGAAAGGTGAGTATATTGTACAGCTAAATGTACTCTGCTGGTTCTACTTGCTTTGCAGCATCCACCAAGGAAACCCCCTCCCTCTTTGTTATCGCCTTTGATATACCAAGTCGAAATGTCTATCCCAACAGAATTTCAGTTACCCGATGAAATTAGAACGTTCTATAAAGATAGTACGTTCGTGAATTCACTTTAAAATCAACGCTGATCGTCTGGAAGTTGGCACAGGGCCAAGAGGCACCTATATTGACGTATCGGAAGTAAAGCAATTCAAGCCAAAGTAAGGTGCTCCCTAATCCTTACTCAATGACCATTCACAATTCTTTTTCTTTTCTTAAGCCGCAATGGTCAAATTGAGGAGAGGGACGCTTATCGCCTTCGTGACAAGAATGGTGCTCCAATATTATGCTTTCGATGCGGCTCTTCTACCCTTCCTGATGGCGTTGCAGCGATAGCGCCTGCTTCGAAACGGAGAAAACCTTCTGCAAAGGTTGCCCCCGATACATGGAAAGGCATCATATCTTGTGACTATTGCAATCTGCATTGGCACTTAGACTGCCTTGACCCTCCTTTATCTTCAATGCCGCCTTTATCAAGAAAGTGGATGTGCCCAAATCATGCGGAAAAAGTGATGGTAAAGTTCATAAACTGCACTCTAAAAGTTATCTTACGACCAGCTCTAGCCAACCAAACGAAGAATCCCTAAACAGAACGCCGCGCCAGTAGAGATTGCTAACCTTAATCAATTCAACAATGGCAACATTGAAATCATCTACCCCGAAGCAACCACAAGCGTGCAAAATGCAGCGAAAATTCCTGCAGATGAAGTACTCATCAATGGCCGCCGCTACAGAGTTCCGGAAAAGGTGATTCTACTTGATTTTTGGAGCAAGCTCCACAAAGAGGTTTTGCAGAAAGATAGGCTAGTAGACTCTTGTTTGCTTTTCGGAATACTTTTGCTCATTTTGTGCAGGGATCTGATTTCCGTTCTATCCTCTCCCTTGACATCCCTCAGTTCGTTGGACGATCCAGATGAGCGAGTACCTCAAGAAGCGCATAGACATTTCTTGAATACAGAAGATCTGAAGGTCGCGCAGGTAGATGCCACTTCGTTTCTCTTGACACAATGTTATATTGCTCCACAGATGTTGTTGAGTTTAAAGACCCCAGGACGAACTGCCACGCAAGCCGCTTCGACTAGCTCGAACATGAGGAACAGACGGATGGTTGACAGCGCAGTACAAACATTACCAGAGCAGTCCAGCAATACTTTGAGCCGGGTTGCTAGGACCACCAAGACCGCCTTAAAGGTAGAAAATTAATGTTTTCAAGGGAGTTGATGAGGCTGATTAATCTTAGCGATCCCCATTGCAAGTTCCGCCCCATGTAAATGGTATTGTGAGGGCTCCCACGTTATCTTCCATGGAATCCAGCTCCTCAGTAGCTGTTCCGTCATTAAGAAGGAGAAAATCTACGCAAGTGCCCACAGATACAAATACACGCTCCCTTCGTTCCAAGAAGGCGACAACATTGGCGATTGATTCTTCACTAACAAGCATATCTTCCAAGGTAACTATAATGTTCACAAATAATATCGGCATTCACACAAGACCACCTCAGGGATCCCCGAAAGAAAATTTATCTGGTTTGTCGCAGCCTTCTGTATCTACCAACAGGAAAGCGGTGCACGTTAAGGTAAGGCAGTTTGTCTTTGACATAATTTTCTGCTCACCTGAATATTATCAGGTTGAGGAACAAGACCTAGAGTCAAATCTAAAAAATGACTTTGTTTCCGATGCCGAATCGATCCCCTTGGCATCTACACTGAAGGCACGAGAGTCTATCTTCAATCATCGCCTACATTAGCTAAGGTGATTTTAGTCGATGCCCAAGCGAGCTCGAGCTCGACGATCAACTCAGAAAGGGCCAGAGGATGGCAGAGTGCGTGAGAAAGAAAAGCGTGGAAGAAAACGGAAGGAGAGAGATGGGGAAATGCAGGATTCCCGCCAGTGCGATACCGTGAAGCTTTCAACAACAAACGTTGAACAGCGGGAAATGAAAGAGAAGACCAACAAGGAGAAAGAAAGTGATAAAGTGGAGAAAGCGGAGAAGGAAAAGAAAAAGGGCATTCGTACGCCAACTCATCCTACCTCAGGTCTCATCTCTAGTTCCTCTGCCCATGCGGCACCCGCGACCCCATCGCTTAAAATCCGACTCAGAATTGGTGGCCTGCACGCTACTAGCGCTTCTGGATAAATGCGAATTCAGCGACACGTCTAATAGGACGAGTCCTTTAATGTTCACTAGTATCCATATTTCTTTATACAGTTAAAGTAGTTTGTTCAAACTGTGACATTTCTGATACAGATGATGAGGTCAGCAATCTGCAACTGACCCTACATTTGCCGTTCATCATAGATCTCGGAATGGCGTCGATGGCATCACTTGAAGAGTTGGTGCAGGAATGGCTTCGATTAGACAAGGTATACACTGGTTCACACCTCGGAGCAGTTTCTATTCAGATATCTTACAATGATGCTCCAAGGATGAAAAGAGTAGAGCAGAAATCGAGGATCTCTGGGAAACAGGAAACAAAGATGAATTAGAGAGAAGAATGAGGTAGGCGAAATAAGCCTCCTCTGGGACGATTTGGATCAGTTTTGCTTTCAATGCTAGGCCGCGCATAGCATTTGGGACAGCCGGTATATTGAACGCTGTCGAAAGGTTTAGAGCTGGTTAATGTGATTATCAGGTCTACGGGGCAAAATGGAAGCTGGCTGGTCGCGTATGAATGGTAAAGTTCTACGAGAATGTATCTGTGCACAAATTCATGGGTTCTTGCATAGATTTGATTGTGCTGCAGACAACCCAGGTTTAGTTATTCCTCAGCCTAGGGGCAGCTGTTTCATACCACTCCGTCAGGGCCTGTGTGCGTATGTTTTCTCAATGATTCCAAGCGCCAAAATTCGTGGGGTTGTTATCGGTCATGACCATAGGCACAATTCAGAGCGATGGGCGAAATTAGCAGCCATGGTATTTCTGAGTCGTGGATTCAAGACTTATCTCCTTCAAGGATTGGTGCATACACCGATGGTGCCCTTCAGCGTTAAGCGCTTAGCGGCATCCTGCGGAATCATGATAACGGGCACGTACAAGTGACTTAAAGTCTTGGACAGCTCTATTCATTTCCTTCGAGCCAGTCACAATCCAAAGGTCTGCACTACATGATTTAACCTCACGTCTGAGAATGCTTCCTCCCTCGAATAGCAGGACAATGGATACAAGGTTAAGCGTCCCTTTGCTGTCCATCTGACATGACCTAAACCGCGCTCATAGGTTTATTGGGAGAATGCGGTCCAAGTTAATTTCATTTCTCGCTGTTTATCATCGACTAACTGGCAAACAATGAAAGATCATCAGCCCTCACGACGACGGGATTTCAGATGCGATTAGAGCAAACTCGGAGCCGAGTGTACTGGATATAGATATCCTGGCGTCACCGGAATTTGAGGATAAGACGGAGGAGATGAAGGACGCTTATTTCAGCAGTATTGCAAAATTAAACGTCTATAGGTAGGATGGCTATCATTGACGGTGGAGTTCGGCTAATGACGCAGGCCAATCAATGAAAAATACAAGGTCAAGTTCGTAAATACTTCTTTACATGGCGTTGGCGACCGTTTCGTACGCGAGGCATTCATTACATTCGGTTTCCCTCTATATATTCCAGTCAAATCACAACAACAACCTGATCCGGATTTTCCTACTGTCCGTTTCCCAAATCCCGAGGAAAAAGGCAAGTGAAGATTTTGATTGTATCTCGGAGAAATGAATAAACTTTTGAAGGGGCTTTGGTATTGTTTCTAAAATTCGTATAGCAACATGTCGGTTAAAAACCAGACAGGATCTTGCTATTCAGACTGCGAACGAGGAAGGCGCGTGCTATATCATTGCACAGGACCCTGATGCAGATCGTTTTGCTGCGGCAGAAAAGAAGTATGTATGTGCATCCGCCTGTGATGGGATGTTTATTTCAGGATTAACAGCAATGATGGAACATGGACAATGTTTACTGGTGACCAGATTGGAGCTCTATTCGCGGCCTACATCATGGATAATTACCGGTCAAGCGGTAAGGCCATGGACAAGCTAGCAATGGTGGCATCTACAGTGAGCTCTCGAATGATCGAGGTCATGTCAATGGTGGAAGGCTTCGTGTTCAGGGATTGCTTGACAGGTACATCTCAAATATGATATCCTTATCTGAGAAAACTTTTCGTGTTTTCTTAGGATTCAAATACATTGG
This sequence comes from Amanita molliuscula, assembly GCA_023014405.1. Classification (NCBI taxonomy): domain Eukaryota; kingdom Fungi; phylum Basidiomycota; class Agaricomycetes; order Agaricales; family Amanitaceae; genus Amanita; species Amanita molliuscula. The sequence goes on from JAEBUP010000001.1 coordinate 1,203,324, forward strand.
GAATACGGCTCTGGATCTTGTCGAGGACGGGTTTGAGGTGCCATTTGGGTATGAGGAGGCAATAGGTTATATGATTGGGTCCGAAATTCGAGACAAGGATGGCGTGTCTGCTTCGGTGTGCAGTCCAACATCTCGACCTTGAGGGTTGTCACTCAAAGAGCTCAGGTCTTCTTTGCCCAGATAGTTGTTATGTTGCATAATCAAGGGAAGACTGTACAATCTTTCTTGTCAGAGTTATACGAACGGTAAGGTATCTTTCCAAGTACCGCCGTTTTTAATCCAATGATTACGCTGCAGTTATGGTTTTTTCAGGGTGCTTTCCTACCACAAGACGGCGACAACTGGAGCTGACTGCACTTAGACCAGAAACAGTTATTTCATCTGTCGTGATCCCGACACCATAAATACCATATTCAAACGACTACGAAATTACAAGGTACGTCATTCAGAGGTCCGGAGGAAGTCGCACAGATCCCACCGTACTAGGGAGCTTTTCCATCGTATCCTGAAGAGATCGAAGGATTGCGAATCACGCGAATTGTGGATCTTACCGTTGGTTATGACAGTGGTAATCCTCCTTCGTATCAGCCACGATTACCCTTGTCGTCCGGCCACATGATTCAGTTCCGTGCAGAAAATGAACATCAACTGCGCATCGTCTTGACCATAAGGTATGGATAAAAATATTTGGTTCGTATTTCTAATTGCTGACTGGCATCAGGACAAGCGGGACAGAGCCCAAGGTACCAAACATCGCATTTTATTTGAATAGCACGCCGACCTAATTCTGTATTTGAAGATAAAGTACTACCTCGAAGGCAATGGGAAAGATCGCCAGGCAATAGCGGAACTTTTACCCCGTATAGTCGAGCACCTAGCAGATGTCTGGCTTGAAGCTCAGAAGTATGGCTTGGGTTGCCCCCGAGTTTAAATTGCAGCGTCCAACCGAGCCATCCTTTCTACCTCCATGGTCTTTACTTTTTCCCATACTGCAACACTTATATCCGTCTGATGAAGGGACAATGCGTATAACCTGTAATAGAATTTAATCACTGTCACTACTGTGCAGTGCACGCGAACCTTGCCAATGTAATGCGATGCATAAGACCATTGGAGTCGATGCTTTTGAGATTATTACTGGAAGCCGATTTACGTTCCTTGACGTAGTCTTCTTGTATGTACTAAAGGGGGGTGTCATTATATCCACGAAGTGCAGGCCATTCTACGCATACGTGAGCAGTAGATCGCTCTAGGCATGAATTTCCGATCTTTGCGCCAAGGACAAGTCGTCGGAATTGTGCGAGCTTTTCACCCGATGGCATGGTGATTGCCTTGGGAGGCTTGTATAACGTCGATTTCAATTCATCGGGAGAGACATCTGGCACAGGATGAAGCGGCACATTGAAATGTGTCTGAAGATGCGTTGAACATACATCATCAACGTTTGGAAAAAGAGATGACGGACGTGGAAGAACGTGCTTTTTCGACTACCAGTGAGCACGACGAAATTCAGATCTGTGTCAAAACAAAAGCGGCTGTAAGGGAAAATGTACTGAAGCGACTGGGAATCTATAACATTTTGCACAGCATGAACATTTGAGAGGGCTGAATAGTAGAAAGTGATAAGCTTGCAGCTGTACCCCGCGGCTGTTGTATACCTTTCGCATTTATTTCTCCCTCGTCAATACCTCCCTCGGCGACAACGCATAAAGCACCGCGCGGAAGTTGTAACCAACCACTATGTAAGTCTTCGTCATCTGAACGAGGATAAAAGGTAGTCTCGTTCAGAATGCGAAGCGAAATGGGTATGGTCACCAACAAAGGGAAGATCAAGCTAAGAACATGTGAGATAGTGGGAATTGAGGTGTAATGAGGCGGGGGGAAAACGGGATAGTGTAATGGTCGGCGGGAAAATGGGTGGATGTCTTGACTGTCTGCAATGCAAAACTGGCGTCAGCAAAGGATGCAAGCATCAACTCGTGCAACAGACACTCTGGCGATCGCACAAAGCAGAATCCATTCTGCGGCACATTTGTCACCTGCCAATGCCTCTTCGGCCAACCAATCAATGAGTTCCCGTCTAAGTATGTCTGGGTCGGACAAAGAAACGGCTGGATGGCAGTGGGGGGTGACGGTGATGGGTATAGACGTCGAAAATAGGACGTGTAATGTCGGGACAGAGGCCGGAGATGGTTGTTCAATGTCTCCAGAGTACCTGGGAATATGTATCAAAAGGATATAGGTTAAGATCTGTTAACATGACTCTAAACGCACGGTTCTGAAGTCAGTATGCCAACAAATTCAATAAGGTCGGTCGACTTGTACGATTCTGGCTGCCAATCGTAAATTTTGACTTGCACACCAATGTGTGGTGTATTGGACAACGGAAATTTATGAGAACGGTTAGACTCAGAATTGCTGGGCAACGTAGAATGTGCGCTGACTGGTGATTTGAGATGCCATACAGCGTGAAGGTTACTGGCTATACCATTCGGAAGTCCAGGCGCGTTGGAGCACCACGACGATTCACCTGGTATTGATACGGCCCAAATGACGTGACATTCACGCAGATTTTCATAATCGAATTCGGCATTTGCATTGAGCGCGTCGTCTATATCGCCAAGGCCCCAGCCTCCGCATCCTCCGTCGCTTCGCTTAGCCAAATACATCTCTTGCGAAAGAGAGGTGTCCTGCACCATCGCACGGAAGCGCACGAGAGAACGGTCCTTGTGGGCATGTGGTGGATGTGCCACATCGAGAACAGACACTTGCTCATATGTACTGGACGATTCAAACAGGTCTTTGAAGTGTCTGGCAGCTTTCTGGGGGAAAGAATTGAGATCACCGTCGAAAAGCTCGACGAGGACGCGGGAGGGGTCGGCGAGGGCGTCGAGAACGGCAAGAGAGACCATCATCTTACGTAAGCGGGCGCGAGAACTATTGTCTTACGTAAGCGGGTGCAGTACACATCTGATCGTTCCCGGTTGCACCGCTTCCAGTCGTTCAGCCATGACCCTCTTCAAACGCAAGGCCCCGTCGCAGGACTCGTCGACAGACAGCTCGAAGAAGGACAAGGGCAGCTGGAGAAGGCCTGCAAGTAAGTCTTATCGTACTCTGCTCGCCTTTTTGTCACGTGTTATCCAGACACTGCATTCAAGCAACAGCGCTTAAAGGCCTGGCAGCCCATCCTTACTCCTAAGACCGTCCTCCCTACTTTCTTCATTATTGGCATTCTTTTTGCTCCAATAGGAGGTGTTCTTCTCTGGGGTTCCTCTCTTGTCACAGAGATAACACTCGATTACACCGATTGCGACAGTCTGTCGCCTTCCCCCTCTAATGGCTCTCTCGCTTTTGAGAATCTGCCGGCGAACAGATTTGACTACCGTCTACGTAGTTCTGACGAGCATGCCTTTTTCAACACCCCCAAGTACGCCTTCTTCGACAACTCTAACAACGCCTCTGTTACGGACCCGACCATGGAACAACAGTGTGTCATAGAGTTTGACATACCAGCGGAGATTGGGCCGACGGTTTTGCTCTACTACAAGTTGACAAACTTCTACCAGAATCACCGGCGTTATGTAAAGAGCTTTGATGCAAACCAACTGAAGGGTAAAAACAGGAGCTACAAAACATTGGATAGCAGCGACTGCAAACCCCTAGGATCCCTCAATAACAAACCTATTTATCCTTGTGGTCTTATTGCTAATTCTATTTTAACGGTTTGCATATCTCTTCTCCCTCTACACAGGCATATTAACAGGAGGTTTCAGACACATTCTCGGATCCTGTTTTACAGAACCCCAATGGGGATGCTGGTTCATCTGTTCAAACATACACTTTCTCTTCGAAAGGCATTGCCTGGCCGGGAGAAGCTAAAAAATATGTTTCATCTCCGATCACTCCCGTTGGGGGGTATAGCAGCTTGTCAGACATAGTACCACCGCCAAATTGGGCCAAACGTTACCCCAACTACACAGAAGATAATCCACCCCCGGATTTACGCAACGATGAACATTTCCAGAACTGGATGCGCACAGCAGGTCTACCAACATTTACCAAATTGTGGGGAAGGAATGATACCGCCGCAATGGCAAAGGGCACGTACAGAATCATTATTGGCCTCAGTAAGTTCCTCCCTCAGCCATTTGTAATATTAACATTCTCGCAGATTATCCTGTCAAGACATATAAAGGCACAAAATCAATAGTGATTTCAACAGTTTCATGGATAGGTGGTAAAAACCCTTTCCTCGGATGGGCTTATGTTGCTGCTGCTGCGTTCTTCGTTCTTCTCGCTATCCTCGGAACCGCGAGACATCTCGTTAAGCCCAGGTGTGTATGCTTTGGCATCCAATACCACGAATTGTCTTAATGGATTTATAGACGTCTCGGAGATATGTCATTACTATCATGGAATCGTTAGAAGTCTTGTACAATCTTATTTTTGTATTTAACCGCTGAATTCGTAGAATTCGCGATAAATCTATTCGTTAGTTCTGGCGTCAGATTTCAAGCCAATCCCATGGCAGCGTAGCACGTTCAATCCTGCTTCGTTTCGTTCAAATTCAAATTTGGCTCCGGTCATTTGTTCAGCTACCCATATTGCTGACCTGAACAAAATTCCCTGACCATCAACTGGCACATGCATTGATAAGACTTGCCTTGTATGCAGAGACAATTCCTGAGTGCCACAGCAAACTTCCGATGTATCCTGAGCCAGTGCCATAAATATGATGATTTGGTCCTGTAACCACTATTTCAATGTATTAACCTAGGCTCGATTCCTGCAATCATGATATGATTACCAACCTCATCAACACAACTTCGTTTATCCAGAGATTTGACGAGCTCTTCAGCTGCCTGAGACCCAACATTCCTCGGGGTCATGCCTTTTTTCCCGACTGCACTTCCTCCTACATATCCCCCGCCTTCCAGCTCTGCCCACAACACGATACCGCTGCCGGCACCTGTTGTCATGCCCCTTGGCGCACGCCGCTGCTCAATACAAATAGTGATTTCATTGTCACCTGTCATCGTGGCACTCGTCCTTTCGCCATCAGTTGTAAATTGGACAGCTCTTAGCCGCTCGAGAGCGCCATGGACCATGTCCTTGCCGACGGAGGTAGGCAAGTTTGCATAATGGGCTATACCGCGGATCGATAGCACACGACCATAGTGTCGTAATTTGACAGGCTTGAGCGCTGTTCCAGGCAAAAGAGGCTTGATATGAACATTAACGACGCCCCCGCCCTTTGGGTAATAGCCACGTCTTTCGACCTCCATTTCAATTGTTGCACTCATGCCAATGGAGTCATCTTCTCTCGCAAAAAAGTGTTTCTGGAGAAACGGTAAAAGGACGTTGCGTGTGTAATCGACTTGTGGGGCTTGTTCAGCGTTGGTGCCCCCCTTAAGCGTAAGCTTGATCTCCATCAGAACTGAGGGCCCACGGTATACTTTGAACAACAGAATAGGAAGTGCTATCTGTAGGAGAAGCATGGTTGAGCCCGCCGTTACAGTATCGGCCGTAAATTCCTGTCTGGCATGTTGCTGGCTGCAGTCACCCGGCTCAAAGGCGACTTGTGTAGACGAGCTGTAGGCGCCGATAAGCTTCGCGCAAGCGATTGCGGACGCAAGTTCTAAACCAGTCCTTCAAATAGTAATTTTGAGATCAGTCGCAGAGCAACGCATGGAGTAAAGTCAATCCCACCTGTGCTGATTTTTCAATCCTGGAGATGGTCTACCCTTTCTGATATTCTCTATTGTGATGGGTCTATGCAATAGTGCAGATATGGCTATGGCGTTTCTCAAGATCTGGCCCCCACCTTCGAGCGTACCGCCGTCAATGACTTGCATGGTTTATGTGAAGGTTCAAGGTCGTGTAGAACATATAATATGGTAGTGTGATGTAGGTATTACGGGCTATCCATTCCAACTATTAACCATTTTATTATTCCCTAAGTTATCGCCTCAGCAGATATCCCATCTATCGTCAAGTTTTAGTATTTGAGCCAGTTTATACACTAGTCCTTACTGTTCTCCTTTGCGTATTTAGCCAACTTGTATCAGTCTGAGGCCGCGAATACTGTAGATTCGCGCCTTGGTGTTGTCGCAACACCTTCATGCCTTGGATATGCACGGAGCTTAACATAAGCTCATGCTCACGTCGGTATCTGCGATCCTTTTCAGCAAGTGCGGCCTTGAAAGTTTCAAATCCGTTAGTCCGACAGGTCCAGTCGATAAACAAAATCAGTGCCTTATAGCGTGCCACATCACTTTCCAACGCTTTAGCTTGAGCACGGAACCCAGTTTCGGGCTCTTCAGATCCCTACGAAATGTTAGATATAACAGATCGAAAGACATAGGGCTTACAGAGCCAGAACCGGCTGCGTGTTGATCCTTGAATAACTTATCCTGCTGCTTGATAAACTAGATGTGCTTCAATAAGACGACAAGTACAAAGGCGGTTTTAATCACCTGTCGAGCCTTCAGTAACTTTTCTTGGATTGTTCTATTTGCCTCCTTCAAGGTGGCGTTTTCTTCATGAAGTGCAAGCAAACGAGATCTGACGTCTTCAGGAACATCCTTGCCTGCTACCGATGCGCGTAGTTCGCTGCTTTCGACCAATTCTGACTTCCGAAAATTTCGATCACAAGAATAACGTACCCCCAGTCGCGCTCGCGTTGCAACATTTTCTCTCTTTGTCCAATTCCATCACTTTGGAGATTGACCTTCTCCAACAAAAGAACATTCACTTGTTCAAGTTGCATCCGGTTCTTATCGCTCAGCTCCCTGTTCAACTTCTTTAGTTGCTCAATGTCATTCTCCAACGCTGCTTTATCCTCATTGACAGATTCCCTCAGTGTAGCAAGAATATCTAGTTGATCTTTATTTATAAGATTAACTAATGCCGTAGATTAGACACCGATTCGAAATGATTATAATGCAAAGCTTACGGTCTGACTTGGCAACCGTTAATTCTTTCTGTTGCGCCTCGAATTTAACCTCCAATTCTGTGTGTTCTTTGCGTAAAGCTTCAAATTGTTCGATTGTTTCGTTCAACAGTTGTCGCAATGCGATCGTAGCCTCGTTCCTGGTCAAAGACATCAGATTCCTAGTCCGGGTGACGTGCATAGTCCTACCCATCACCCAGAGATTTACCACTCCTTATCTCCTCCAGATCCCTCTGGAGGACAAGCTTTTCCCGATGTGCAGTTAAATAATCATTTTCATAACGGGCCTTCATTCGGTTGGCATCTTCGAGCAGGTTTTCGAGAACAAAAATCCTGCTGGCATCTAGCTCATGTTTCCGCACTGCCTCGAGCTCCCTTTTAAGCCGCTTAATTTGAATCTTCAAATCTGTCATCGTCGTGCCCGCAATAGCGTCATCAAGTTCTCCACCAAGACCTTGCTCTGCGTGGTCATCTGCATCTTCATCTTCTGTCCCAGCTGATTGAGTCTTGGAGATATCCTCTTCCATAGCACCATCTGCTTTTTGTGGACGACTTTCTTCCATTTTCACGGCAGTAGGACGACCATGAGACATTAATTCAAGTTCTCGCACACGTTCTTGATATAATTCAAGAGTCTCGGAATCTTTAGCGCGCTCTTCCACGGTGATTCGTAATTTCGTCCGCGCTTGTTCTAGTTCAAATTTGAGATTCTCAATATCTTGAGTGCGCATCACATGCTTGGCCTCCAAATCAGCAACTTGGTTTTTGTAGGACTCTATCAAAGGCTTGAACGCTGCGACTTTACGATATTCTTCTTCTAATGAAGCGTTCTTGTCAACTAGGTCAGCGTTTTGTTTCTCCAAAGCCTGCAAACGATATCAGAAGGTTCCGTAGCAGAAAACATGATAAGAAATTCAGGACTTTGAGACGTTGTCGCAAATCAGCGCTTTCTTGTAATTTCTTTTTATACTTCTCCATCACATTCTCGGTCTTCTGCAACTTATCAGCTGCATGGCGATATCTAAATACTGACATCGACAACATGTCAATCCCTAGAAAGAGGTACTTACTCATCAACTTGGTCTTTCAATTTAGCGGTTTCGTCGGCTACGACTTGCAATTCATCAATCTTTCTTGTCAAGTCTGCGACGAGACCAGTATGTTTGTCAAGCTCAGATTCTGCCAAGGCAAGATTATCTTCGCTTTTCTGGCTGACGATCTCCTCATGTTTCAAAGCGTGATTCGCATGACGAGAAAAGCAGGCTCACAGGTCCATCCGCAATCTCTCAATCTCCGCTCGGAGAACAACATCGGATTTTTCGTTTTTCCTAATATCTGCCTCTCTCTTCAATTCTCGGAGCTGTGCATGCACTTCCTCTCGGTCTGACAAGACGTCATCATGATTTGTTTGCAAAGCGCGGTGTTCCTCCAGCAATGCCTGATAGACCTTCTCCAATGACATCTTTTCTGAAAATAACTGACTGCGTTGTGATTGTATCATATAATAGTGGTCATCTCTACAGACACTAAGTAGGGGACGGGTAGTTCACGGAGAGTGCTCACTCTGTCATCGTTTCTCCAACGTCATGCGATCCGCTTAACGGGGTAATGTGCGACATAACCTACAGCTCATCAGTGTGGCAGGTTTGGAGATGGGTGTAGCATTAACCTGCTCGATAGCTTTCATTAAATAATGCTGATCGGTTTCACTGAGCCCTTGAATCTTCTCAATGAACTCCTTGTTTCTCTCACATTGAACGCCAATCGCAATTGTCAGACGACACATGGACAATGCGGGAGTAACGCTGTGGTCCTTGGCTAGCGCCTGCAAATCTGGCACGTCTAATCCACTCGTCGGCTTTTGAAGCACATCCGTGAAATACTGCATCATTAATCTGTATAGCCTTTTTAACGAGCTGAAACGCAGGACCCAGGTGTCTGATGCCTGAGATATTGCGCGACCAGTCTGGCGGAAGTAGTCAGCATCACTAAGAACGGACCATGGTCAGGTCACTGTAGCTGCGTGCTTGGACTATTCGGAACGTACACTATGGACAAAATTTCAAAAAGTGCAGCCCCGTCACTAAGGTTAGCTAGGGATGACACTCCATGAGCGAGGTTGAAAGTGGCGAAGAAACGTATAAAAGCTTCAAATTCTTTTCGTTGAGCGTCGGTCATCAGACGCCAGTGGTGGATGCAGAACTCCGGTTTATTACATAAAGGAAGTATCTACTAGTTCCTATTGATTCTATCGCCCTTAACAAGAATCACTTTAAACTCCTTGTTCGCGCTTTCCAGTGTTTCTACTTTCTTCTGCGCGGCATGGATCTTTGATGTAACGTATCTCGCTCTCGATCTGAGGCCTCTGTCATAGCCCGTGGGGAACCAGGCCGATGATTGCGTGTCTGTGACTTGCTTCAAGGCGATTAATTCGTCCTCACAACTCTTGATTGTTTTCTCGCAACTTGATATCACTTTGGAGTTGTAGGAAATCTCTTCCATCGCAGCGAATACGGAATCTAAATTGACGGCAGCGTGAGATGCATTCAATGACTGCTAGATTATTACTGAACCAGACGCGAGTCGGGCAAAAACCCATTTTAAGATTGGTTTTCCCGGTTTTATCATTGATGGACGGCCTAAATTACGCTTTAGCATATTACCTGCACGTCCCTTGGTTCAAACTGACCATTCAATGTTCCGATTGATATTATTTCGGCATGTTCCATCTCACGCAGAGAAGCCTCTCCTCCGCTGAATGGTACATTGCATAGGACGTCATAATATGGAAGCTGGACCGAAGCATATCTGTCATAAATACGTAGGAATATGGTAATGATAGGCTTACTTCAGACTGCTCTGAAAGTGATTTGACGACCGTCCATGCTTGCTCTCTTGTCCAAGGTAAACGCTTGGATTCTTCTTCGTCTTCGCCAAAAGCTTTCTTTCTTAGCTCATTCACTCCGCGCTCAATGATTTCCTCAACTGCGTCCTCAACCCGTTGACCAGTCCGGATTTTATGTATGAGCTGTAAGGTATTACAATGTTGACCCCATAAGATTTAAAAAGTCAGGGCCTATGTACTCACACTTTCTAAGTCACTTGCCCTTCCTCCAAGACGTTCCACATATGCAGCTTGTTTTTCATTGAACTCTATATCCCCCCTGGTGCTGTGTAGTTTTTGTCTCAGGAAAGACAATGAACTTGCAGTATCTGCATCGGATAGCTGGACAACGTGAAGGGGCTTAGTGGGTAATGCTATCGCATTGATTGTCAACACAGTTTCCGGTTAAATGCGAGATAACACCACCTTTAGCAGCCTGTTTAATATTTTCGCGGTTATCGCTGATCACCACGACATGTGCTATCTAGTGGAATTTCAGGACACTGCGTTGCCTGGTTTCGTACTATACCTGTTTTCCTACAAGGTTGGCCGCCCAATGGGCGAGAATGTCCGGGATCTCTTCCCTGTGAGGGCCTACTCTGCTCGAGAAATGACTGATAATAATTACTGGTAACATCTCATATTGGCATCTTCAATCTATCCTTATGGGTAAATGAAATAATTGCCAATCCTTTTTGCCCGTACTTACCCCAAATCCTTCAGCTTTTGATTCCTGATGCAATTTGGATCGCTTGTTTTGACCTTCTGCGCGCGCGCGACGTTTGACTACGATTTGCTCAAGAGCGATTGTTGTTGTTTGGAGTATCTGGCGCAATTGGTCAGGTAAAGAAGAGCTGAGTCCCGCTGATAGATAGGAATGAGTTGATGCATAACGTTAGGCGCGTTAATGTTGCTTACTTTTCTGGCCGATAAGCCCAGTGCTAGCAACGTCTATCAATGTAGTGATAGAATTCAAGAATGTAAAGACAGGGCGATAGCCAGTCTGTGCTGCCAAAGATCCAATAAGTTGAGCATCGGAAGTTGCTAGGCTCAGTTGGGTACAATCAACAAGAAGGGTATTCCTACGGAGCGTAAGCCTTGGTAGTGAGTATTTCAGAATCCTCAGATAAGTCCATACTCACCGCTCAAGTTCGTGCACAGCTGTCTCCACCATATGATGTTTACCACTTCCTTGGGGTCCGTAGAGGAATGCGATGGTGTCTGCATCATTTACTTCGACTCACATACGACAAAGGACTGATGGCAACGTACTTGGCTTCTCTGATAGGTAGGACCTCAAAGAGGCTTCGGCGTCCTTCCTTTCTTCCCATACGTCAGTACCAGATATTACATCTCTCGTTGAGGAAGAGGGACATTGATTCATGGTACGCTCTTGTAGCCATTTAACAAGACTGAATTCTGTCAAATAATGAGAAAATCATTGGCTTTTCAAGGCGCACATTGCGAACCTCGGTAATCAAACCAACGCAGTATTTTGGCTCGGACCATGAGGGAACGGAGTGGATCGAATACCTGTTCATAATCATTGGCAATAAATCCTCGGAGAAGCTTGGCCATACCGTATACGTGAGAGCACCCAACAGAAAGACGGCCAGAGGAATCACAATTCTTGGATGGCCGGATATCCAATTTTTAATGGCATGCGCCTGGATGGGTTTCTGATATTCCGCTCGAAGGCGCGTTTTAGACATGGCTGGGGAGTCGAAGCCGTTCTCAAAGTCATGAATAACGTTGCGCGCAATCACAGCAGATTTCAAACGGTCATAGACGATGACCGCTGCATGCGGGACGCCGGAAGGTAAAGTGACGTCACGAATTCGGCCAAACGGCTTTTGAATGTGAGTTATGTGACCATATGATTGGCGAGCGGACTTACACGAAACGTTTGAAACAGGGACTGTTCATGAATATCTGGACCTTCAAAAGTTACTTTAAGCATTGGGGATGCGAAACGATCCATATCCTAGCATGTATCTGATCTTTTGGCCTATCATGCCTACTAAATTGACGTACCTCTTTCCATGGTGTTCCTCTTACTAGCCAGGTTCTTCCTCCACGATAAGACCCCGTCCATGATGGGGGGCCCCCATGCTGTGCAAAGACGTGTCTCGTCTGAGCCAATATATCATCCAACGCCTGGTTGGAGTCGTCTTTCAGATACTGAAAGCGAACGAAGACACCCCCGTCCTTGTAATATGGTTCGAGTGATAAGACACGGAAACCGTGAGAGTTGACGGACTCCAGACGTGAATTAATTTTATTAAGCAAGTAGCGTTCTCGAAGTAGGCCAAGATAATAGCGCAAACTAAAGAACTGGTGAGAAACAGCTCAATAAAGGATGTGTAAACATACTCCCATCTCCCAAGTAGGATTGGAAAGACGGAGTCGATGAACAGAAAAGCCTCCGACTTGAGTGCAGAGCTGGACTGCAAATGGATGCTACGGATCCGGAGACGGTGCATATCCGTGACAGTCACAGTGCGTGACATTCCTGTTTTTCTCGTCGATGGCGTCCTCGAGCAGTCTCACCAGCAGCCAGCGCCGGCGAGCCCATCAGAAGAAACAGCAGCTGTCTCGCTCAAATTCTTCGTTCCTGAGCGCAATCAAAAGCATTGTCACCGCGCCTTTGTCCTGGTTTGCCAGCAATGACGAGTTTGAGGATTCCAAGGGCAAGCGCCGGCGACTTGCATCGCCATTAGAGCCCATATCAGAAGATGAAGACAGGTCAAACAGGTTCAAGCGCATGCGCATAGATAGTCCTCCGGAGCATGTCAACCAGCCTCAGACGTCTCATTCACGCACCACCGGCTTACCTCGACCCCCCTTCACATGCCTTCAAACCGCGACGAGCTGGCGAACATGTTCATTCTCTCCCTCGCTCATCATCCCTTTCTATCCCATCTCCCACTCTTCAAGAAGCATCACGTAATTCTACTATTACCACAGCTAATACTGTTCATTCTACCCTTCCGCCAGTCACGCAACCTCTCGCGCACTATGTCTGTCGACCCCCCAGCTCGGATGCTCAAGAGAGAGCCTGCTATGATGAATATACCAGCACACCGTAACGTTTCTTCGCAAACGCCGCCACGTTCTTTAGTTCATCGTGAACTCTCCGTGCCCCTCATGCCCCAATCTTCTCGCTCGTCGTTCCGATTGCATAGTTCCACGACCCCTCAGCCTCTTGCGCCCACTGCACAACGAGAATTGTCTGAGCCTCCTCCTATCAGCAGTCTCGTCATAAATCCCGTTTTTGTGCATGCACCGTCATCCCAACCGACCGAATCCCAACAGCGAAGTGCCACTGGTCAGATGGTTACACTTGGATCTCTTGTCGATGTTTCAAGAAGTGTGCGTGCTTACCATTATTTAAAAGGTCGATCTTTACCCATATGCCTAGGCTCGTTCTGTTATTCGTCAACACAGTTCCTTGCTACCCAATGTCGCTCAGTCTCCCGACGCACAACGTAAGTAATATCCTGCTTTGCTTGTTCTTTGTTTGAGCATATAATTCTCAGTGCAACTCCAACAATCACCGGCGGAGAAGGCTTTCCATGAGCTTGACATCTATAAAACCCCATTACTACCCAGTCGTCTACGCCTATCTACTGAGACTTCTCAGCCTGCGGAGGTTAATTCTCCTGCAAGTGTACCGGACTTATTTAAGTCGCGCCGCACCTCAAAGCTTGTTCTCATGCATGATGAAAAGCGGTCTACGCGATTTGGTGCAAGAGGCGGAGATTCCAGGAAGACTATCGCTAATGATACGAAACCTTATGCCGGAGAAGGCGGTATGAAGAAATTACTGTCACGACGTAAACTTGAAATCGAAACGGACGAAGAATATTGCCAGGCAGAAGACGTTGTTCATAGTGAAGACAAAATAATGGATGATGACGGTCAGGATGAAATATCTTCTAAACCTGGACCAGATTCCGCAACCAGGACAGACTGGCTTGCGGCTGCATCCATTGCAGATCAACCGTTGAACTCCGCATCTTCTCTCCGCGTAGGCCGTGATAAGAAGCGAAATCACATTGCCCGGCCTAAGGCCAAGTTGGTAAAACCTACGTTCTCTGCGGCATTTGATGAGGATGATGCGATGGACGAGGGTGTCAATGATGAGAAGGGAACGATAACAACTGAAGGCGTTGCAAATAAGGCGTTTGTCTTCAACCCACCGCCTGGGTTCTCTTTTCTGCAAAATGTGAGTAATTAAATTGATTTACATGATCAGGTTGGTAGATTTATCGTTAGAATACACCACCCCTTCAAGGTTCGGATGATACGAAAGAATTGCCCATTCCTTCTTTGCCTTTCTCTTTGACGAAGTCTCAGGATGGCAGGGTTGATTCAATAAAGCCAAATCTTCCCTTTTCCTTTGCTCCCGCAACAGCCGAGTCGAAATCGATTTCCACGTCGCAGATGGAATTGTCAACAGATGCGATCTTGACGAATGTGTCTACTGTCGTGCCAAATTTCTTTGCGAACTCAGGGGTCCTCTCGAAGCCGATGGACATCGCTATACCGCCGTTGAATTTCAAATTGACTTCAATCCAAGATACCATGGAACGCCCGCTTCCTACATTGCCAAGTACTGTATTGACTGGTACATCACACATGTCGAGAGATGCGGAAAAGAAACCAGATCATACCATTAACGCTGACGTTATTGTCAATGACCACGTTTCCACGCTTATTTCAAGCGTCCAGGAAACGATGTCGTCGCCTGCAATCACGTCATCCCACTCAATACCACTGTCGCCACCTGATGTTACAATCGATGTCGTACCGCGAAAGGAACAAGCAGCGTTAGATAAGCTATTGCCTGACGACGCTGCGCAGGTGGCAGAACCGAAAGAGTCAATGGAAACTATGGATTCCATGAGTACTCAGGGTAACCGCCCTGTCAGTGAACTGAACGGTGCTTTTGTTAGCAATACCGGTACACTAATTGGCACTGACGAACTAGCACCTCGGAAACCGTCTGCTGAGCACGGCTTAGCAGGAAACAGTCAGCTTGCTTCGGGTCAAGGCTTCACAAGTACGTCGAGCAATGATGCAAACAAGATATCGAGTGCATCTGAGACGGTTGGATCTGTCGTGTCAAGATCAACACCTAATTTTGTGCCATCCACCGCCAGAAGTGAACCGGAACCGTTCAAGCCGTCGTTCGGTTTGACAAATGAATCAATGACTCCAAAGACTTCTTTTGGTGTATTCAATTTCCCGGTTGCTAATGTCATGAATAAGACCAAGGCTCAAGCTCCAGTTAACTCGGTTGTTTCGTTGGGCACGACCTCGACGGAGGCGCAACCAGAACAGAAGAAGTCGACTGTCTTCACATTTGGTACACCGCAACCGCAGACGCTGGCAACTACAAGCACGAATATATTTTCGTTCGGAGGAGGGGGAAGTGTTCCCGGTGATGTCAGTAAGCCGTTCACGTTCGGAACTCCGGCAGCCAGTGGCGCTTCATTGCTGGGACGTCCTGTTACTCCGCCTAAAGCACAAGATCAAGAGGTACAAATGGATGAAAGCCCGACACGAGATGTTCAATCCAGTAATGCGAAATCGACATCTCTTGGTTTTTCTTTTGGCCAGAATGCCACGTCGAACTCGTTGTTTGGCACACAGACGAATGGGAATGTAACAAACTCATCGCCATTCAGTTTTGGCCCGTCTCAGCCACCGATAACGAATGCGTTTGCCTCAACCGTCAGAGAGGTAAAAACCGACAAACCAATTAATTTTGCACAGGCGTCATCGTTTCCCTTTAGCCCGAGTAATAAGGTCCCTGATGTAGCTGGAGCGGCGCAGTCGCCAACGAATGGGCCCTTCTCCTTTGGATCCAGTGCCACGTCGTTCACGTTTGGTTCACCAGGCAACACGCCCAAGCAATCCATTTGGACAGCCACAAGCGAGTTCAACACCTAGTAGCCCTGCTACATTTGGGACATCATTTTCATTCGGACCACCGACATCTAACTCTGCATTCACATTTGGATCCAGTCAACCCGCATCCCCCGTTGGTGGTGGCAACCTCAGCTTACCGCAAGCAGGAACTTCGAGCAGCTTTGGTACTTCTGGGTTTGGGCAGTTGGCACCTTCTTCTCCGTTCAGTACGACATCACCTATAGTCGCATCCGTCCCCGGCGCCCCACTGTTTACCATCGGATCCGCTCCGACTGCGACGCCTGGTGGTCCTCGCCAGATTAAAAAATTGCCCACTCGACGAGGCGTAAAGCGTTAGACATGCTTTGGATTGATGGAGGTCTGGTTTTGTCAAACAACTTGTCGACCTTTTGTTTTCATCTACGCAGTATTTCTAGTTGATCAAGCTGTATTGCACTGGGGAAGAAACGTTGGCTAAAGGCCACGCTACATTGTATACATTTGGATAGTACGAGGCCCAAGGCCTTCATGTAGAGCCTAGAGTCCTAGGCGCATTCCGTTACAATGCTGCACACTGTTTAATTCCGTGTAACATATATCCAGATCCCATATCTTCACCATGACATCCACTGATATACCTGCCCATCTGCTTTCACTGAAAGTTATGCGGGTATCTGTATGTTTCACGCGTCTACTAAACATTTATCGCGAGATTTGAACCAAACTGCAGAGACCTGACTTTGCTGTTTCATGGCAACCATTTTACTCCAGTTCGCCTTCATTTTCAGTCTGTCAATTCACAGTCTACAACTTCTTGGACTAACAATTCTCTGCATTGCCATAGGCACATTCCTCCACATCTATTACTTCGCTACAGGGCATAGTCCCGCTAACTGGCCATCCAAAGACACTTCGAGATTTCACCCATGCATCAGAACTTCTTACTCTGCCTTCTGCCTTTGGATCTATCCAACTAGGTGAAACGTTCTCCAGCTGTCTATGCATCAACAACGAGACGTCTGCGGAGGTCGCCGACGTTGGACTCAAAGTCGAAATGCAAACAGCGAATTCAAAAACCTTGCTAGCGGAACTTGGAGGTCCGAATCATCGTCTTGCTGCTGCTGGTTCTATGGAAACCGTGGTCAGTCATGAGATCAAAGAACTAGGTCAGCATGTTCTAGCTTGCACCGTCACATACCACCTTCCGCTTGGAGCTCGCGGAGTACCGGATGCGGCTGAGGAGCCAAGTGATCCAAGCCTGCAGACATTCAGAAAGTTTTACAAGTTTGTGGTTCGTGGCATAAGCTACGGCGATTATGGACTCTCGACTCAATGATGAGCCAGGTCACCAACCCTCTATCGGTCAAGACGAAGGTTCACACTTCAAGGTCACCTTCCGCATTGACAGTGTCTTCCGAGAAGGACAAGGTGTTCCTCGAAGTCCATATCCAAAATTTAAGCCAACAGCCGCTGTACTTTGAACAAATGCGTTTTGAGTGTATAGAAGATTGGCAAGCCAAAGATGCCAATGTGCTTGCGTTAAACGATGGCGAGGGGGAAGAAAAAAGCATATATTCAGATTCCATGACCCTAATCCAACCTCAAGATACAAGGCAATACGTGTATATCTTGTCTCCCAAAGTGACGATGTTGACGCCAGTTGCATATGCTCCAGGTACCGTAGTACCACTCGGTCGATTAAACATATCTTGGCGCTCCTCGTTTGGTGAACCGGGGCGTCTGCTCACCTCTATGCTGTCACGTCGAATACCTTTGACTGCCATTACGCCACAGCAACAAGGATCCGCTCTTCCTACGTACTTGAAGCGTACCATAGCAGGGAACATTCCTTCGCGGCCTCAATCGCCACAGTCTATATGGTCGAGACCGTCTACCCCTCCAGTGGGCCAACGTGTCGGCTCGCCGCCGCCTGCAGCGCGGGTGCGTCCCATGTCATCAACTTCTGACACAGCCCGCAATCGTGGCACCTTCCAACACCGAACTCGAAGCCTCCCTGGTTGTTCTTCACCTCCCCCGGAACGACATTGTTGTTGAGAAACCATTCACGCTCAAGGTCGCTCTCGTGCTTTCCCATACATGGAAAGGGCAAGGACGACGTGTGATTAAAATTGCCATTCAACACCTTCAGCCTCCCCGGGTGACTAGGACCGCTGCTGCCCTAATGGAGACGATCAATTCACGGTTGTCCTCTTCGGGGACGACGACCCCAACGTCCATGGCTGGTGCTGTTAATGTTGCGAATATACATCAGTCCTTTGTGTCAACTTCACGAACTTCACTGGTGGATGAATCTGCTGCCACAGTCAAGAGCTCACAGCAGTTGGATCTTCGGCGGGAGGAGATGAATCTACCGTCCCCTACCTTCGATGGAGTAGATGAGCTCGCATCAGCGTCAGCCCAGCCAAGCGTAGTGTACGTAGGACCATCGACAATCTTTTTGCCTCTTATTATGCTAGATATGGAGGTTCAGGTGGATAAGAGCCCCACCTCGAAGCAGCATGTTGTGCAAGAATTCGAGGTAACCTATGTGCCATTACGGAGTGGTTTTACCTCCTTTGGAGGACTGCGGGCACTTCTGGTAGAAGATGGGGTGGAAGATGTAGGTGATGAAGAGGAGTGTGTGATAGGGCGAGGAAAGGTCTCGACATTGAAGGAGTGGGAAACTGTAGGCGAGATTTGGGTTGCGTCTTGTAAGTGGCATGATAGGTGATGAATGACTACATATTAAGTGATATATGATATCCGACAGCGTCTATGGACAAATAATGGGTATGCTAAGCGAAAAATCTTAGACCGTAATCCAAGATTGACTGACGAGTTGTTGCACAGACATCAATGCATAATATCTCACGTCTGAATTTTCGTGCGACATGAGCTGCATGACTCTGGATTTTCCGCCTAGCTCTGCGACCCACCTGGCCGAGACAGCAATGTAGAGTAGAGACTCGAAAAATCAAAACACTCACTTCTTGCCTAGATCGTAATGTTTAACATACTGTCCAACGTCATGCGCAGCGACAGAGAGAACAGTTGGATCGCTAGATTCCTTCAATAATCTAATGAGTGTGCTATTGTATGACATGAGCATATATGCATGATATTGGCAATGGTTAAAAAAAAGCATACCGTAGTTGTTCGTGGTCTTTGTCATTAAGCTTTGTTGCATTTTCCTTCCAGAAATCTTCTGATTCATGGACCGGCGTCCAGGATAAGTGTCCAGAGGACAACTCTGAAGTATATTCGTCGTAAGTTCTAAAAGGTGGTGTCAAACGAGCAAAGAAGAAACGAATCAGGCGGGACACCTACGTCAGGCTTTGAAACCTGGCTTGCAACTCGTCCCTGAGAAACTGGGCATCTTCAAGAATCTCCTCGTCGGATAGCTTCCTCGTGCACAGATTCTTGACAAATGACAAGAGGTGTGCCACTAACATCGCAGGGAGGTTTTCGGACGGGGCTTTGGTGATCAAGTTCTGAGTTGAAACATGAGCGGGCGGACGATTGTCAAAGTCTGCAAAAATGTACGCAACTCGGAAGGTAGCGATGACGACGCGTATGACCTTTTCCTTGACGGCTGTCTGAGCAACGTCGACGAGCAGTGGAATAACGTCATATTTCCTTTGACGACCAGGTCAAGACGTTCTGCATGAGATCAAGTCTACCTACTTGTTCATCCGCTCAGCAATGAGCCGGTCAAAGGACAGCAACCAGAAACAGAATGCCACTTGGTAGTTCATCTGTGGCCCGGGTTTGCTCTTTAATACGTCGACAAAACTGAAATTGCGCTATATGCAGAGAGGTGTTTTGGTAAGGATCATGTTGGTACATACCCTTTAATGATGCCGGGTATGGCCCATACCATCTGGCGGCATTCGGGACGGGCCAGCAGGGCTTCCAGGCACTGGACAGATACATCTCGCTTTGCCGCAGAACCGTCTTGCATGAGGACAGAAAGGGTGTTGAGGAATACCGGAAGCTGTCCTTCCGCGACGGATCTGCGCTCTGTGCTGGATAGATTTGAACAGGTGAGAGGGAGAGAGGGAGAGAAGCAATGGGAGGGGGGGCCGACCTCAGGAGCACGGTTAGAATCTGCGCGGCTTTGAGTTGGACGAATTCGTCTTGGGCATCGAGTGCGCTAAGAATGGGTTTTCAGTAGTGAGTGTCGGATGCAGCAGCCGCTTGCATACCGCAGTAACGAAGTATAGGGAAGGTCAGGGTCCGCTTCGCTGGTTTGCTGGAAGAGGGGTATGCGTTCGTCATGATCTAGACGCTGATGTCAATAAATCACGGAATGATAAGCCATAGGAACGCTGGCCCACCAGACAGCGCATCTGCGATGAGAACGAGCAGGCATTGCATCGTGTCTATCCTCTGCAGCTTCTTGAGCAGCCTCAGATAGAGCAGGGCGTATACTCTGCCTTCGGTCAGCAGATAGTTCTCGACCCTGGCCCTGGGCTGCTTGTCGACCCTCTTGATGAGCGCGAGCTCGTCCGAGGTGACGAGGTCGGCTCTGTGGTAGCCCTCCCATGGCACGGGCTTGACGCGGATTTTTGCGGACAATTCGTCGAGATACGGGGTGGACACAAGACTGAGCAACATGGGACAAGCAGGGCGGTTGAAATTGGCATAAATAAATAAATAAACAATTATAATGCCTTCGCCGCCTCGCCCGCTCATCTCAGCCGCCGTCGTCCTCAGCCGCTCGCCCATCCTCACCCGCACACCGTCCCTCTTCGAGCGCGCCTATTACGCTTACCAGGCCCGCCTGCGCAGAGCTCTCCACAATCCCTTCCCTTATGACTTTTACTTCAAGCAGGGCTCTCTGCTCGAGAGGCGCTTCATCCAGGAGGAACGCAGACGCGAAAAACGATCCTTCGGCCCCTCTTTTGTGGTCCGCGAAGACGTGAGCGAAGAGGAAAGGGCCGCGACCAAGGCTGCGCTCGAAACGCTCGCCCGGCAGGAAGGCGAAGGCGACGAGCTCTTGCCACGCGTGCATCCGGCAGACACGAACAGGGATTATCGTAGCCTGGACAGAAAAGGCAGGCGGAACGTCTATCTCCTGCTGCGGGCGCAGGAACACGGACGCGACGTCTGGCGCTTTCCCCAAGGCGGCGTGCAAACGGGAGAGCTGTTGCACCAAGTAGGCGTACCCCATTTGACCGCGGAGTGTAACTCACCGACCGCAAAAGGCGGCATACAGGGACCTCCAGGCAGAATGCGGTGAACACATGGACAGCTGGGTTGTTAGCAGGAAGCCTGTTGGTGTCTACAAGCCGCTGCAGCAGGACCCAGAAGTACGTGGAACGCCTCTGGCCCTCTTGCGATGCTCTAACGCGTCTCCCTAGAAATTGACCTTTTTTTTCAAGGCGCACGTCATGGCAGGCCAGTGTCGTCCGCAGCGAGAAATCATAAAAGACTTTGCTTGGCTTACAAAACAAGAGATTGAGTCACGGGTAGACGGGCATTATTGGGATGGTATCAAGGACATGTTATCCGACTATTAGTATACGCTAAATTTATTTTGGTGCTGCAATGGCTTTCTGTGTATTCTTTCGAGCATCATCAAATCGTCGGACAATGACTTGACATTTTGTTGTCTTGCAAATATGTTTTGAGGACGCCTTGATCTCGTCAGAGAAGAGCGATAGACCAGCTGCCTGCTCAACGGCTTCGACTGTGGAATATTTAAGGAATGGCTAGCTATGTGCGGATGGATACCGTAGCATACCAGGCATGACGAAGCTTTGCAGGGGCGCCTCGTCGGGGACGACAGCGTTAGGGAGGACGAATGCACCCGTCGACACTTCGGGAATGTGCGGAGTCGAAGGCGAAGATGGTCGCGAGGCCAGAACGACTTTGGCAAAGTGTGTTGGTACCGAAATGTTGGGAGGATTGCCGATTACTTCATGAGTCTGTTCGGCCGTGAGGCAATCGAAACGATTGACTATAGAAACATGCCTTACCACTTTCCATTTTCCATCCAGGTCTTGCTTGGGCAGGTACAATGGAACCGTAAACACGTATACGTCTTGGAATGTGTTGGTCAAGCGCCTGCACCAGTCTTCTAAATAAGCCCAATCTGTCAGTCGTCAGAACAGCACGCCATCGGACAAGTGCCATCTTACAATGGCGGTTAAAGCCGTCACCTACTTGAGGGGCTATATTGGTTAGCAAGAATGTCTCATCCATCGCTTCCTGCACGAGACGAACATGAGCTACGAATCGGGTGGAACGGGAGCTGAGCTGGGTTTGGCACCTGAGACGATTTAGCATCTGCAGCAGGGACCCTGGATCCGAAAAAAAGTGAAATCATGAGAGCCCGATATTCGCAAGAGACGCGTACATATGACCGCGGTCATATCCACTACGGAAATAGTCTTGCAAACGAGCTCTGAACAGAACAGGGATGGACGTGTCTTCTGCAAATGTCGACCTGGTCCTGTCGGCGGATTCGCTGGACCGTGAGCGTCCGAGAGAGTTCAGTGTCAAGTGCTCGGCAGTCTGCGTCAGAGTCATTGGTATGAGCCGCGACCCACGACGGAATACATATTGGAAGGCGCGCTCACCCAAGCAGGATGTCGGAGCCGTCTGTCGTACGCGGCGACGTAAGCTTTGTGAACCAGTCTATCTGCGATTGGGCCTGGGTTACCGTGTTTGAGTGCGCCCGATGTGACGGGCGACGCGCCAGATGGCGTCGGGGGCGGCGGCGGGAGTTGCGGCGGGAGTTGCAGTCGCCCGGCCAGGGCTACGGCTACGCTGCCTCCAAGGATGGCACCGGCGGTGAAGACGGCGGCATGGACGACGACGGAAGACATGCCAGCACGTGACAAGAAATTATGTATTCCACGGACATTCAGAAGTAAACCAATTATATAGAGAATGGACGGGTAACAGGGTGTATATCAGATCAGCAGCTCTCAAGATGGTCACAAATCCAATGGTTCGTGTGTCTGCGCGTCGAGGCCGCCTCGGGATGAGATCGCCTCGGGACCCGTGACGCGACTGTCTCGTCTTCCAAATCCTCCGGCGCCTGGGCCGCGAGGTTGCCTCACAACACCGCTGGGACTTGTAATCTCCACAGCGCTGGAGGAGGGATTGCCGTTCAAAGTTGCAGTGGTCAAGTTTGCCGGCAAGCTGGGGACCGGGGGGATGCCCGAACCCGTGCCAAATGGGCTGTTGGTTGAAAACAAGGAATTGTAGCCCGAGGAGATACGGCGAGTGGGAGAAGCTATGGTGGCAAAGCCCTCGCGAATATTGCCGTTGGACGCGCGAGAAGTTAGCCTAGGAGCTTGAGAGTGGAGAGTCTTCATATCGGGCATGGACTTTTTGACGCGAAGAGTGCTCGCGGTGGTCGTCGCTTGACCTGAGCCAGCAAGGTAAGCAGACGGGGCCCGAGAGAGCGTGTGAGGAGCTCGTTGAGAGGATGGCTTGTTGTTATGTCATGAGTCAAAAAAAAAAAAAAAGGACAAGGCAAAAGAATGCATACCCTTTGCGGATCGATGCGAGTGACGACAGCATACCTCTCGTCTCCTTCACCGATAGAATAGTGATAGACACCGAGCTTTTGGGCGACAAGATGGACAATCCTCCTTTGCTTTGGAGTCAATGTCCTGGAAAAGGCCAATTCATCACGCATGTGATCATCCTTGAAAAGCAAAACCCTAGAGTAGATTTCGAGGGTGGAAGGGTCATTCATGTCAAGCTCGTTGATCGCTCCTTTTTCGGATCCGCTAGGAGTAGAGACCGGTTGGGGCGGCTGCTGCAGCTGCAGCAGCTGCGGAGAGGCTGCTTGGGCAGGACCTGGCGAGGGAGGACCAAGAGAAAGGTTATATGTGGAAGATATGGTAGATGAAAGGCCCGGGGGAGAATATTGCTGCTGATACGCTGTACCGGCAGAGAAGGAACGTGATGGAGAGAAAGGAGAAGGATAGTCATCATACAAGGGCGAGACGCCGACAGATGCGACCACGGCGGCAGCAGCAGCAGCAGCGTGCTGGTGCTCCTTTTCGAGCTGCATGGAACGCATGCGGCGAATGGCCTTTTCTCTTTCGATGCGTTCCTTTTCTCCAGCCTGGAGGACCTTTTTGTACTCGACGCGGAGCTTGCGGCCCTGGACGTCGAAACCATTCAAGGCGGCGACGACGGCGTCTGCATCGGAGGCCTGGCGAAAATTGGCAAAGGCCAGACCACGGAAAGCACCCTGCTGATCGAGATGGTAATTAAAGGCATAGGGAGTTGGAATGGCCAAGGAAGCCTGTGGGGGAAAAAAAAGATGAGAGGAGCGGGGGCGGAGGGGAAAATCGGACGGACGATTAATTCGAGGAGAGTTTCACGCTTGACGTTGAACGGTATATTTTTGATCACGATTGCGGTCGGAATGATCTCGTCGTCGGAGCTCTGGGCGGGGGCGAAGGGCGGCAGGGTTGGGGTGGGGTGGGCGAGCGGGGGCGAGCCGCCTGACGAGGAGAAGTCTGAGGTGTTTTGGGGCGAAAGCGCGCGGGGGAGCGGCGGCGGGGGGTCGAGCCAGTGTGCGGGGAAGGGCAGGCGCTGGCTGAGGTCTGGCGGAGAGCTGGCCATTGTTGAGTGCTAACACGCGGTCTGTCTGGTCTACGCCCCATCACCCCATCACCCCCTCGCCCCGGTGCTTCACCACCTCCGCCCGGTACTCCTCCTCGCGTCCCCACAGCCCCGCCGCCTCTGCGTTCAGCGGCGACCCGTTGTTCGGCTCCCCAAGCAGCGACTGCAGAGACAGCAGCAGCGTCTGCACGCTGTACACCGCCGACCACTTGTCCTGCAGAATGTCCAGGCAGATCGCCCCGTTCCCCAGATCCACGTTCGGATGGTAGCACGGCGTGTCAAACCTGATCGTCGGCGCCTTGTACGGATAATTTGCCGGGAACGAAATCGATATCTTGAAGCTGAGCCCCGCATATACCTGCCAGCATCTTAGTCTCGTCCTGTTCGGCCACGCTCGTTCTCACTGTTCCAGGCGCCCCCTCAATCGTCCCTATCCACTCGAACAGGTTTCCGTCGCTTTTCGGGAACGCCGACTGCCTCCAATCAGACCATGCTTTCTTTTTTTTTTTCCTTTCACGCCAGCATAGACTCACTATTCCTGGAGAGGACGACATCTGTCTCTTACGTCGATAGACTGCTATAGGTAGACAGTACAACACAAACCATCAATGTCATGAGCTCGTTCCCCAGCCTTTCTCCACGCGTCAGCGCTTCAGTCCAGCCATACAAACCCCCTCACCGTTTCGTGACGCTGCCCATGTTCTGGTTCTCAGATGCAGCTACATTTGATTTTTGTGACGAGCGCGCAGGCGCCAGCGAAGAGGTGACTTGTTCCATGGCCGTCAGTCAACAAGCCCGCGCACGCCGTGCACGCGTCCTAAATACCATCACGTGACTCCCTTCATTGCCCTCCTACCCGGACGCCCATCATGTCCACCTCACATTTCGTCCCAACTCCGCCAGAGGCCGCCCTCGTCAACCAGATATTCGCTCTCTTTGACCTCCAGAAATCAGGCGTCCTCACAGGCGACGTGGCCGTCAAGGCCTTTGCTGGCGCGAAACTCCCTCCTACCATCCTCGGCGAAATATGGAATATTGCCGACGAAGACAACAGGGGAAGACTCTCGAGAAAGGGCGTCGCCTTTGCCGTTAGACTCATCGGTTGGGCGCAAAAAGGTGAAAAAGTTTCCAAGGATTTGCTCGCAAGACGTCAGTCGCTTTCCCATCCGCTGTCCCTCTCTCATCCGCTTTCCAGCCGGTCCTTTGGCAACCATCGACAGAATCCCCATATTATCACAGCAGAACACCGGTCTTTCTCTATCAAAGTCCCCTCCTCCTACTTCGCTCCCTCCATTGACTCTACAAGACCGCACTAAATTTCATAATCTTTTCCATAAAGCCGGGCCGCAACATGGCCTCATCAGTGGTTTGTCCTCCCTTGCAATTAGCTGGAACATGCTTCTAACTCCTTTTCAGGAGAAAAGGCTAGAGGAGTCTTTCTCAAGTCCAAACTGTCCAACGACCAACTTTTGCAGATTTGGTCTGTATATCCTTCCCTCCATACCCCCCTGCTCGTTAGTTCAACATTCCATAGGATCCTCGCAGATACCCAGGATCGCGGCGCCCTGGATATAACAGACTTTACCATTGGCATGTACTTTATACAAGCTGTCATGTCACGCCAACTTTCTGTAATACCTTTATCGCTACCACCTGGACTATACCAGCAAGCAGCGGCCCATCCACAGACTACACCCTCTCAATTGTCGAACAGTAGCGGCTCGTTCAGTCCCATTAGCAGCTCGTTTTCTCAAAATAAGTCTTTGGCTGTTCAGCCGCAGTATACCGGACAAAATATAGTCCAGCCTAATTATACCGGCGTATCATCAACGCAGAAAGCGCCACAGAGCCTCGTGACCCGTCCTGCTGCTTCCTCGCCATTTTCTTCCAGCCCTTTCGGCCAGCCACCTGCCCGTTGGGACGTTACTCCAACCGAAAAGGCTAACGCAGATCGGTTTTTCGACGACCTGGACGTGCATAAGCGTGGCTTTATCGAAGGCGACGTTGCAGTTCCCTTCATGCTCAAATCCAATTTACCAGGCGAAGATCTCGCTCAAATATGGCATGTATCTAATCCAGTTTTGTTTCTATCTCAATGTTAAGCTATTTTGTAGGGATCTGGCTGACCTTGACAACAATGGTCGACTGACCAGGGATGGCTTTGCAGTTGCCATGCATCTAATCCAAAAAAGGATAGCTGGTCAAGACATTCCCGACATTTTGCTTCCTTCACTGGTCCCACCCTCCATGCGCAACCCCGCTTCTACACAACAGCTTTCCCCGGAGCCGGTCAATGACTTGTTCATCTTTGACGATGCTCCTGCTATGCCGCCTCAATCTACGGGCAGCCTTGCTATTCTTCAGCCGCAGCAGACGGGTCCAAAACTTTCTACATTTGCTCCACCATCCATTCCACCGCGTGCTGCGACAATCGATCCCTTTAGCACTTCTACTTTTAGTACGAAAATACCATTGTTTACTCGACTAGGCTGCCACTCATTGACCCTACAGCTCATCATCAAGACCTCTTGGGAGATGACGACGAAGAGCCATCGTCATCTCCTTTGCACGACAAGTCTGCCGAGATTGGAAACGTCCAAAATCAAATCAAATCAACCAATCGTTCGCTCGAGACGGCTAAAAACGATCGTGTTTCCGTCGAACAAACTTTGTCTAATCAAGCATCCCAACTTTCCGCACTCCAGACCCAGTTGTCGTCTGCCAAGGCTGCGTACGAGACAGAAACAAAATTACTTGCAACCTTGAAGGATCGCCAGACCATGCAACTGACTGAGATCCAAAAGCTGCGGGAAGAGCTGATACACGCCGAAAGCAACTTGAGCGCCTTGCGTGTCGAAAAGGCTGAGATTGAAAGTAACTTTTTGCGTGACAAGGAAGAAGCCAGGGACTTGCACCGAAAGATGATCGACGTGGGTAAAGATGCTGAAAAACTCAAACAAGAATTAGAAAAAATCAAAAAGGAGGCTAAGCAGCAAAAAGGGCTTTTGGCCATTGCTAGAAAACAACTAAGCACAAAGGAAAGTGAACGAAACAGGGTGGAGCAGGAAATGGAAGAGGCCACGAACGAACTAACGTCCATCGTTGCCGAGAAGGAAAACGTTGAAACTGAGTTGGCCAAGGATACTGAACCGGCGGCAAGGCCGCAGCGTACGTTATCTCCTGATTCGGTGGCTTATGCTGCACAACATTCCCTCCCGTCATCACCTGATATATCCCTTGCCGGCTCAATCGGGCGTAGCAACAACCCTTTTGAGAAACTTGGTCCGAGTTCTGGTACGTCCATCCGTATGTCGAAGTGCAATGACTGATTAATGACCTCTTCATCAGCCGTTGAGACAAACGGTACTGCGCAATCCTCATCCCCAGTAGACATGTTCAGCTTTGACAAGGCATTCGTTACCGAAGAAGCCCCAGGTCCAAATCTGGTTGAGGTCCAGCCCGCGTCATCCACACACGGCGTTGCGCAAATCACAGAGTCTACTGTAGCCACCTCCAAGGCTCAACTCGTTCCACTCTCTCCTGAACCAGAGGATTTCTTTTCTCCAGGACCTGAAAGCGAACAGTTTGTGACACCACCTTCGTCTTCAAGCCTGAGATCTCAAGTCACCAGCTCTCACCCGCCATCCGCTACCATTCCCGACCCTGCCTCACCGTCTACCCAAGAATCCCACAGCATCGAAGATATTGAATCATCTTCAGGAGCTTCAGCCGCAGCTACCCACTTCCCAACCATCGAAGATTTTGGCGCGCAGTTTGTGAATAGTCCTGACCAAGAGGAGTCAGGACAAAATGCCGAGACGGATCTCACTACTGAGCTCAAGGAACTCGATGTCAATGACTCTGATTCCGAAAGCGACGATGAAGTCCCTCTTGCGGAGCTTGCAGAGAAGAACAAGCCAACTCTACAAGATAAAGCCATAACGCTACCTGCTGACAAGCAAGCGTTCGATGACGTGTTTGGAGTCTCATCTCCGGCAACGAATGAACCAACACCGCAGACGGATGCAGCTCCCCAACCTCCAGCCGATTCCGGTGCTCATGATACCCTTGATGTTTTTCTTCAGTCAACTAGTCCATTCGAAACATCCTTGACAGGCGATTCGAGCAACACAGCAACAGTCTCCGCGCCCAATGATAGTACAGGCATCTCGGCCTTTGACGAGGCGTTGAAATTGATGCCTGCTCGCAATGGAGTGGATGCTTCAAACCCGACTTCCGATGGCCAGCAATTCTCCTCAGGTGCGACCTTTGACGAATTTTTTGATTTCTCGCCGACAAGCGCGACTACGGCACCTCCGCCGTCGGATGCGACAGCAGCCAATCCTCTATTTGTCGCAGATGCCAACGGTTTCAGTCACCCGGCACACACAGACGATACTCACGACCTTTTCTCCGTCCCGAAGCTACCGCCATTGGCGTCTGAAGGCACCAAATCTCTGTCGTTTGAGGAAGCCTTCTCCGCCCCGAAACCACCTCCATCAGCACCTCAAGGCACCAAATCTCTGTCGTTTGAGGAGGCCTTCTCCACCCCGAAACCACCTCCATCAGCACCTCAAGGCACCAAATCTCTGTCGTTTGCGGAGGCCTTCTCCGCCCCACAACTACCTCCATTAGCACCTGAAGGCACCAAGTCTATTTCTTTTGAGGAGGTCTTCTCCGGCTTTGAACCGGGTCCCTTCTGCGGATATGGGTGCATCCTCATCGCAAGTCGCGACTCCGCCGACTGTCAAGCTCGAGTCGACTTCCAAGCCGTTCCCTTCTGCCACTACCCCTACCTCTCCCCAACAGGACAAGTCCTCCCAAAGAGGTTCGTCAGGATACTCTGAGACGTCATTCCGCTCCCCGTCTCCTACTCCCCAGAGAGCAAAGTCCCCTCCGCCTCAACGAGTTGCATCTCCTAAACCGCGACCCTCCACCTCCTCTTCTAAAGACGATAAACCTCATAATATTCCAACAAGACACTCGAAAATTAGTGTAAGTTGCTTCATGTTACTTTTTTATCGACTCACAAGTCAACTACTTACGGTTGGGTTTGTACCAGATTCGACTACCGTTCGGCAAGAAGAAGAAGAAGCAACAGCAGCAACAGCAACAGCAACAGCCTGAAACGCAACAACCACCATTGCCCCAAACACAGCAACATCTTTCAGCACCAAGGGAACATGTTGGGTTGAACAGGAGTTTCACGCCTGTTGGTGATGATGATGACGTTCAACCTGTTAAACACCTTATTTCCATGGGTTTCAACCGCGCACAAGTTATTGACGCTCTCGAACGGAATGGTTACGATGTTCAGAAGGCTTTGGATGCTTTACTCGGCTCACATTAATATCGAACCACCCTGGATTTGTTATGCCATCCCTTCCTTGTCCACAACTCACGCCGTTCGTTTTTCATTTCATTATTCACTCGTTTATACCAGTTTTGATTATGATGCACTAGCGATCTTTGACAAGTTTTTTTTTTTAATATTTACTTTTAAGAATTCTACAAAGGACTAGAACTATTTTGGCCTGAACGAATCACCGTGTAAAAGGGAGGTAGGGTCAACGCGAAACGGTTGAGACAAGTCATGTACCCAATTTTTCCAGTCCTGTTCCTTCTTATACCGATCACTTCGCCCTGCTAATTGACCTGGCGTGGGAGGGTGTATTATCAGGGCAAACAGGTACTTGGACAGATCTTGACTGAATTGCAATTCAAACTCATTTGCGCCCAGGACAAGCAGATGGGACAAATCAAAAAGGTTGTCAGGAGTGACCTTGATAATATAATGTTAATTTAGGCAATGCAGCACAGGACCCTTCTAATACTCACAGTAAAAGGAGGTGAGAGTGGCAAAGTGCAACAATCTCCTGCAGTGAATGACAGCTGAAGACTCCCCGTTTCGGGCCATGACGATGGATGAGAAGACACAAAGCACCGCCAATCCCATTCCTTTTTACCTTCAACTACCTTCAACCCCTCCTCTGTTGCCCAGTAGCATCCTAGGGTAATGCAAATTGCATTGGCAACCTCGGTACTATAAATCCTTAGTTTCTTACATTGCGCCCAATGACATGCGCGCCTCACCTCGGGGTATCACGCCGAGCCCAGCGCGATAATGCAGCGTGGATACCAGGTTTGATTTCAAAACTAATGGCCACCTTGCCGGAATCCGACAGTCCTCTCACAAGTGCAGGCACTTTGACCATCAGGAGCGATGCTAAACGACAATATGATGGAGTATACAGTCGAATGGAGAACACGTACGATGTACAAGGGACTGCGCGTTCATATCCGGTCCCGGAACGAATTCCTTTTCTTGATGCATTATTTCCTCCGATGTGATCGGAATTTTCTACCTTGGGATCTTGTTCTGTGGGTATATTAACCTGACGATCTGCTGTTTTGGTATCTTCGGATACAACTTCTTCCTGATCGATAATCTCTGAAATTGTAGACGACAAATCTTCACAAGGAAGAGGCATTTGTGATGCATATTGAGATATTCTGTCATGAATCTCCTGAAGTTTCTCAACAACTTGACCTTGCATTTGTAACTCATGATCAAGCTCCATTTCATCGCCGTCTGGTATTGCACGACCGCCAACTAACTGTTCATCAACGATCTCCACGTCCATCGAGTCATCCTCGTTGCTTTGTACAACTTCTCCACTCGCTGCCGGCATATCAGCACTATCCTGGACGACAGGCTCCGATGATGTAAGAGTCCCTGCCTGTACAGAATTGGCGACAGATTGAGCGCACTCGGCATCGGCTTGTGGATCGGAGGGTATCTCTGCTTTGCTTTCAGCATTAGTTGACACTAGTTGTGCTGCGTCAGCTGATGTGAAGTCTGTTACAACATTGTGTGGTTGTTGATCTTCTTCCAACTTCACTGATGTGCTACAGTGTCCTTCCACTTGCAGTGGATGGGCTGTCGTGTTCGTGGTCTTCCCATCTGACAGGACAAATGTCAAGATCAGAATGTCTCCTTCGGGTTGATTTACCAGTTATATTTGTCCTGTCTACCGATGACGTCCTAGAGGGAGTTGAATGGCCCACAGTTACGTCCATTGGCATTGAAACTCGGCGAAACAGCCACCTCCAACAATCTGGGCTCACTGACGGACCGCGAATCTGCATTCACATACGGTGCGACATTCGTTAATTCCTCCGAACCAGGCTCGATACCATGTCAACAACTCGTAAATTATGCATCCCAACAACATAGCATACCTCCTTAAACTCCTTAAACTCCTTTGGTGTCAGACTTGCTCGCGCAGAAGCCATGTTTTCACGGAGCTTCCTCTGGTCGACGTCAACGAGTTGCTCCAGAGTTTTGCGCTTCCTCTTGATCCTCTGAGGAGCACCTTGGATGGGGGCATTAGTGGAACCCATCTTAGCCGACTCTGACGAGGGCGAGGAAGATGCCAAAGCCTCAACCTTTGCAGGTGTCGTATCGTGAGGTGCTGCAACCGAGCTAGCAGCCAGGGTACGTGGCGCTTGCACCGGCGCTTGTTCACTCAATAGAGCTGCGCTAAATATGGCTTCAAAGGCTTTTGATAACCTATCACAAGGATTGACATACGTGTGAAACTCCTGCGAATTAGTCGCGGGCGGCAAATTTACCGTACTAACGAGATATCGGATTTGATCTGAAGGTAAAATGGTGAAAAGAACTGTGAATGCTCAATGTGACTGACCTGCTAATTCTGATTCCACAAAGAAATTCATATATTGTCTTACAACCTGCACAAGCTTCGCGTATGGCGGAACCAGAGGGTGCTCTGCATAACGCGATACATGAAATCTCTTGGCCGGATCCATAGCACCCACAGCCCGTCGAACGGTTGAGAGAGCTATCTATCCTGCTTGAGCAGTTCCAATGTAACACGCAAGATGGAAAGACAGTTACCATGAGCAGTTTTATAATCTCATTACGTTGCGCAATCAGATTTCTTGAAGAATGATCCACTCTTTACCTACCTCATGGCGAGCTGCTTTATAATAAGCCTTCGGATTGTCAAGCCAAGTTGCAAGCTTTTCCGTGACGTCTGTAAAGGAGCTGACATCGCAGGAGCCGAGTTTTTTGGCGTATGCATCAAACAGCCTCTGGTTGTTCAGCATAGCGTACTGGTCAGACTTGCCGGACATTTAGGTGATGTCACGACGAGTGTGACACTAATACTACGACATCCTTCAGCAGATCCCTGACGTCTCCTCCCCTCCGACTCCATCCTTTACTTTCAGACAGCTTACTTTCCAACATTTCCGTACACTGCAGCACTTGCAAAAGCGTCTGAAGTGAACTCCAAAATGGCGACAACCGTACAACGAATGCTAATGCCGCTGTCAGTCGATGCACTTGCCAAAAATCAGGGTACATGAATCCATAGATCGTTTGGCACCCACCAAAATCCCCATCTTCCTTCTCTCTCCTCAGTGCCTCTATGATCGCGCTGACTACCTCTACTTCCCAATCCTCGTTTTCATCAATTTGTATAGTTCGTCGTGCTGTTGTTCCTGCTGTGGATTCAACTCGATTTCTCTGCAAAGCTGCAGATAGGTTGAAAAGCAGACTCGCACTGGCAGTTTTTATCATAGCATCGTCATGTAGCAAAGTCTGTATAATTAGTGTCGTTAAGTTTTGCTTTTGAGACCCAAGGAGCAGCCTCTGTGCGATAGGAGGGCTTGCAAAGACATTCGCAAAGAGACGAAGCAGCGTAAGGATATAATTTCGAGGGGCAACAGTCACGGTGCTCTCTGCATTCGCCAGGAGTAAGGATAATGGATGCCTATCGAAACTTGGCTG
Organism: Amanita molliuscula; assembly: GCA_023014405.1. NCBI lineage: Eukaryota > Fungi > Basidiomycota > Agaricomycetes > Agaricales > Amanitaceae > Amanita > Amanita molliuscula. Next base: position 1,236,489 of record JAEBUP010000001.1, read on the forward strand.
CGATGCCGTCCACGTCTCCGTGGCAGGATCAAGGACGAAAAGCCGCCACAAATCTATCACAGGGAAAAGACTCTCCGCCGGCAATGTGTTAATTAATTCGATGCTCGCTTTAGACCATGACGATAGCATGGCAGATGTAGCGGAAGGAAGCTGTTCTTGTGGCTTTTCCACAGCAGAGAAACGCGCTCTTAGATAGGGTGAAATGGTATCATTCACAAGGGCTTTAACCTGAGTCTTTTCCTGTGTTGGCCAAATAGTGGAGTCTATAAAACCGCCTAGTTTTGCGGTAATAGCGTCAACGGCTGGGACTCGTGTGAATAAAATCGGATCAAATGAAATCTTCTGAATGATTGGTATTGATAACTTGGTGTGGGGGTGCGCTGCAATGGCAACTCAGGTCAATTACACGAGCCAAAGGGGTGGTCAAACTAACGGGGATAAGCTTCAAAGAGCAACATGTCTACTTGGGTCTTCAATTCACTCGAATTGGCTCCCTTTATTTCCTGAATCTAAGATACACTTCAGTCACTCACGTTAACCAAGACTTCACCTAGTTCACAAACCTTATTACCATCGAGGAAGAATATGAATGTAGGCGTAGCCGTCACGCGCCATTCAGCCGCCAAAGTATGACCCATCCCAACGCCAATATCAATTTTGGCGAAACCCGCACCATTCTTAGTAGGATCTTGCGATTTAACACCTTTGTCTTTAGCAAGTTCCATAAACACAGGTTCTATCATTTGACATGGTCCACATGTGGAACTGGTAAAAAATGCTACTGCAGCTTTGTGGGCGCCCAAGAAGGAGCGGAAGGAGGTCTGGTTGGTAATAATATGTACCGGACCAGCCAACGAAGGCGTAGCTGGTGACTTGGCAACTGATAGACCATTTGATGTGCTACGGTTTGCTTGCGTTCGAGCGGCAACAGATTCAAGGATGGAAGGAGAAGGGCCTGTAGCTGGGACTCGTGGTAATGTCGGAACAGCACCCCGAGAAGGGCTGTACATAGCATCGATCGTAGGCCTAAGCGCAGCGCCAAAAGGTGTCGAGAGAAAATCTGTTGGTAAATCTGCCCACCGGCGCGCGCCTGGGTCGAAAACTGTATAATGCAATGGTATGATCACACACCTTTGATGAAGTCGGGAATTGATCGGCCCGTCAAAAAACCAACAACATCATTTGTGAAAGAATTGCAATTGAAATCTAAACAATAAGCAGATAACAAATGAATCAGAAGATATCGCAAACCTAACAGGTGATACTGTAGTACAGGTACGTTGACAGCACAACAGATGCTTTAAGGCGATAATCGCTCACCTTGTCTGCTGTATAATGACTCCTCACTTCCGTGATGTAGTCACTGAAAGTATCTTCGTCTATAAATGTCTCTCCCATGTCCAGTATCTGTAAAGGAGAACCATGCTTATGGTACGTTAGGGGAACAAGGGCAAAAACAAGACGACAATCGGACAGACGTGCGATTGGCCAGGTGGGGTAACATTAATTCCCTGTCCATAGAAATATTCTTTATCGAAGATAACAACAGATGTGTGCCTTCAGGATGACATTGAGTATGGGTGGACATCGTGCACGGCCCCAAACTGATACCATATACCGTCGATTTGTCTACCGGTGAGCTGTCCTGACAGTTGCTTTGCGAGGCCATTGCTGAGGTCGTAGATGTACAACTTGACGGATGACATGAGCAATCACGTAATTCCGAAGATTGTAAGTTATGAATCATTGATACACTTTGTACTGCGTTTGGTCCCCTTCATGCCCGTAATTCCTGCCGGCGGGAATCTTCCAATGCTCAATTTGAAAGCCCTTATGCATTTCCGATAAATAAGCATTTTGATAACAGATCCGAGAAAGCACTCATGCCGACTTTCGACATCTTAGTGGTAGGCTCAGGCGGAGGACCTGACGAATCCGATCTTTCTGCGTACGTCGCGTCTTCCGTCGCACAAAATTTTCCCAACGCACGCACAGCTACCTCCTCAAACCCTCAGATGCCAACTGGCAAGACGGAATCATCGGTCTCGAAGCAGGTTCGGTTCCCCGAAACATGTATACAGATATCTCATCAGAAAAGCACAGGATCAGGTCTGGGGACTCTCAATCGTATACTTCGGATGAATCCATCCCTTCTCGGGAGCGCTACACACACAGCTTTTGAGATATATTCTTCCGTCAAGTAAGTCAACCGCTGTTAATTGAATTTCGCCTGACCTACGTCCGAAGCTGCTTTTTAATATCTCATGCTCATTTTGACCATATCTCTGGCCTCGTTCTTTCGGCGGGTTCTCTAGGCGGTGGTCGAAAACGTGTCTATGCTCTCCGAGACACTCTAGATATTATCGCATCTGTTTTCAACGATCGTCTATGGCCCGATCTCGCTTCATTCGACGAGGGTGATGAACAACACAAGCTACATCTGTGTCCGTCAGTGTTTTTCACCACTTCCTAATAGCGCGTCCTGATTTGAAGATATAGCATCCGTACATATCGTTACACAAGGATTCACGAATCCATATCTGTCCTTCCATTGGGTCTTAGCCATGGCGCATCTTCAACAAGACCTTGTACGCCAATTCTATCGACAGCATTCTTCGTGCGCCACGATCCCACTTTTCGTGAGAATGCTTTTTTTCGGCGACGTTGAACCCGATGCATTATCTTTGAACCCAATGAATATGATTGTTTGGCGCATTGCAGCGCCTAAGATCCCCCATACGTTGTCTGCCATATTCATCGAGTGTTCCTGGAAGTCGGACCGTCCAGATGATACACTATATGGCCACCTCACACCTCGCCACCTTGTAAACGAACTCATCGTCCTCGCAAGAGAGGTTCGGAAGGTCCGCATATCGCAAGGATTTGGAACGGAGGTAACCACCAGCAACACATCGATGGGTACTGTCCCCTATGCTTCACCCAGCCTCGAGGAACTTCGAGGAGTTCTTAACGGGTTATCCATATATATTATCCACTGCAAATCCGATGCAACCTCAGACAGGCCCGTCAGGGAAATCATCGAGGAAGAGGTCAAAGAATTAATCCGAGATAATGGTCTCGGGGCCAATGTCTTTGCCGTTGAGCAAGGATCCATTCTTCATGTTTGAGATCGGTTATATGCTAAAGGTTTTGTTTCGCTAGAAACAGTAGGCTTGATCGTGACCATGCTCCGATACGCCTTCAAGACATGCGGGCGAACAAAGAAGAGGCAGGAAGCGGGAAAGGGGACTGAAGAACTTTGATTTTATATTCGCCATGTACGGAGCCATACCATGTGCATATAGCACGAAAGTGGCATAAATGGGAATAAAAATTATGACCATGGTCTTATAACTACGCGTTCTAGCATAGATAGCCATTATTTATTAAGTGCCTGGGCGCATGAAATACAACTCTGTAAAGATCATCAGTGGACATGACCAAAACAGAGAAACTAAAAGATTGTAGGTACAGCAAAGCCGAATAGGTTAACGCGAACACAACACAACGAACGTATGAAAGACAGCTTCGTGCACCGAAAAAGTAACTTTCCATTCCGAGACATGCAACAAATTTAAGACGAGATAGTTGACTTCCTCTTGGGTGATATGTCATGATGACGATGCATAAAGCTTTACCACCCCATCAGCGCCTGCGCTCGCCATGAAAGGCAGTGAAGGATGATAATGAACACAGAGTACACCTTCTCGTGCCTTTTCTCGATGTGTTGTAATTTCCTGAACGCACGCACGCGATCCAAGCAGATCCCAGAACCGTACAGAGCAGTCGTGACTCCCAGACACAAGCGAAAAACCAGACGATTCGATTGATAATGATGTCACGCCGTCAAGATGCGCTAACATAGAGTGAGTGCATTGACCTGAGCAAACCGTTTAATCATTGCGCTTCTCGTGGATTTCTTTCTTACCTGTTGTGACGTCAAAGATTCGTATGAATTTATCCTCATGCGCAGTTACGAGGAGGGACATTGTTGGATGAGAGACTATTTGATTAATTTGTGTTGTGGGTGTACCATCTGAAGAACTTTAACTTGCTTGCATAAAAGGACCACGATTTTGGGACTCACCGAAAGTCGTGTCACTGGGAAGTCGCAACAGCTCTTTGCCAGTCTCAACTTCGAATATTTTTACCACAGCATTTTGATATGCAACGGCAAGTTTTCTGAGGTCAGTTTTTAATGCTTCTATGGCAGTTGCACCAGGTGAACCATTATCTTGCATTTCTTCTGCGTTCTCCAAGCCATTGAAACCCCAAGTCAACTTCAGCGAACCACCTGTTGGTAAGCTTACATCCCAAATTTTCACCGAGCCTTCCGCACCACAGCTGACTAGCGTGTTTTCGTCTCTAAGGAGAGTAAGATCCCAAACTGCGTCTGTGTGTCCAACCAATTCTCCTCGTATCCGGGTGTCATCATAGGGACCATATGTCGTATGTGAAGACGCTGGCAATGCCCAGATGCGGATCGACGAATCAAGCGACGCTGAGTAGAGCAGTCCCTTTGAAGCTGAGTATATCAGTCGCGTAATCGCAGCAGAGTGACCGCGAAGTGTGAGTTGAGGTTCGATCTCCGTCGATGGTCTCGCACTGGCAGTTCAATGGAGTTTAAATATGACGCATCAGATCGAAATGATTAAAATAGACAAACGTTGAAGATGTCAAACTGGCCACATCCATTCTCCAGATCTTCACTGTGCAGTCATCACCACCTGTGGCGATGGACAATTCATTCGGGTGGAAGGCAAGTGCTCTTACAGCATCCAGATGGCTGACAGGTGAACGTTGTCAATAAGATTGATGCGACCAATCAAATGACCAACTTTCTCAGCGTCCGCTTTGCCTTCCACGTCTTCGCTGTATCTCCGTCTCCTGTCATTGTCGATTCATCTTCCTCTATTTCTGGCTCCTCATCTCTTACGTCGTCATCGTCATCTCGACGTCTATCCCAAGCACTAACGCCCGGCGGCTGGCCATCTCGTTGATTTCTTGCTTGCTCAGAACGCAGTTTCTCTTTCCAGTCTCCTTCATCGGGTCTGAAAATGGCGGTCAATTGCCGGTTCTCTAATTCCTCCCCCCTGTCTTTTTCACCCGAACCTGTGGTACTTGGTTGGGATAGGGAAGGGCCTGCGGCAAGCTGAGATTGTAGGGGTGGCTGCAGTAGTCCAACCGCACTTCTATCAAGAAGTGGTAATTGAGGCCCTGTCGCGGTCGCTGCCGGAGAAGTTCCAGGTACCTGAGTTATTCCGTTTACTGGGGTATAATCTTTACTAGCCTCCAAGAGAACTTTTCGTGGTCGGCCGTTGAAGCCCATTTGGTCGACAGGGTTAGGCAATGGAAGCGGGACTGACGCATTATTAAGCAATGGCCGATTTGGCAAAGGATTCATGGCTTGGGGCGAAGTTAAATATGTAATTTCTTGGAGACACCTGACAAGAAAGTGAGCGTGTTACATCGGGGAAAGGAATAAACGAACTGTTTGAGAAAATCGCGACTTCGAGCCCTACTTTTGGGGTCGCGACCTGGTGGTGGTTTTCCGAGGCTTGCCACTGATCCGCTCGTCGGACCATTGGCCCAATTAATGCTTCCCCATGAACCAGGTCTACCAGATGTACCCAGAAGGGAATTACCGTTCGGTAAACGGCTATCAGGAAGTGGTGAATCTGTAAGGATTCAACTATATAAGATAATTTGGACAATAGGCAAGATTGGAAACACCTTCGCTACGCGGAGAACTATGTCCACTGTCGTCTTTGTGTATTTGAGCGTCGTCCTTGGAGGATGTCGCTTGCGACTGAACAGCAACTACCTTGGATGAAGAACTTGGCTGTGCGAGCTGCTTGGACCTAAGGAACGTCATACCCATGTCATGAAATACGGTAATGAACGCACCGTTCCATGCGCAGGGCATATTCAAGCATTTTGATACGACGCAGGAGGTCGAGTTTAACGTTTTCAAAAGAGCGTCGCTCGCCTTCCAGAAGGGCAATTCGAGCCTAGCAAGATAGCATGTCAGAGGCACGAGCATACGGGGGAAGTAGAGAAGATTCAGACTCTCATCTCGGCACGCTCAATTTCCCATTCATTACGGTCGCGTTCATACCGCCTCCATTCTGTCTGCAGGTAATGAAGAACACTAGAGAGGGTAAAGTCCTGCCCATTCTGAGGCGGTGGAGGAGGAATGGGATTTTGCTGGGCTTGCTGCTGGGATTGCGGTTGTTGTTGCTGATTTTGGGGCTGCTGCTGCTGGGGAGTATGCTGTAGGCCTTGCAGAGAGCTCAACATGAGGAGCGTCTGCAGAAAGAAACGGTTTGCAGGCGTGTACTAGCGTACAAACACACACAAACAGCTCGAATTTGAAAATAAATAAATAATTCCACTACTTCTTGCCAGATCTGTTCGCGCGTTGCTCACCTCCCATCGGCCGTTGAACGTTGGACACTTACTTCTTGATTCCGCCACCAACAGGCGGCCCTCCCTTGAGCGCTGCGCACATCAGCCCGCTCGTCATACAGCTATCTTGTTGCTCACCTTTGTCCTTTGCTGCCTTCAGTGCTTCTGCTTCCGCTCTCTGTTTATCTTTGAATGCTTTGTCCTCCTCACTCTCTTCCTTCTTTTCTTTCTTTTGTGCCTGAGGAGCCGTTAGGCCGTGCTACTTCGCCATATACGTATCCATCACCTTGAGTGGCTTCAGCTTGCCGCCTTGTCTGCTGGACATGATGGAGAATGGGATTGCGGTATTTGTGTCGGTTTGTTTGTCTTGAGTGCAATGGCCATCGCCTGGCGCGTTGAATTGTCGTCTCAATGGAGTGTGAGCTTTCTGTGAATCGTCTCGTTCACTGGGTTTCTCAACCTATCGTACAAGGTCCTTGGCCCATTTCCAATTCATGCGCGAGAGCAGCATTATCTTTCCCCATCATATCCCCTGAATCGTAAACTCTTCATCTGCAACTAATACTGTAACATAGCCGCTAATTTGGCGCAGTGTTAGAACCTGTAAACTGGTCTAAATCCTGGCCATCCTCCTATGCAGACGGCGGGTTTGTATCATGGACCATTGCCAATTCAGATCCTAGTGGAAATCTAGCTGTCTCTTTCCCCAGCATCAGGTGAATGCCTTCACATGTGAAGATGGAATGCGAGGCCTTATGTGATGTAGATGGGCCTCACTGCGTGCCACGGAAGGCTGGGCCGCCCTCCAGCATCACGCAGTTCTCAAAACGCGTTTGACAATATACCCTCCGTCTTTATCTGGGCCCGATCCCCTTTCCAATGTACTGATCCACCTGAAGCGGGCGTCGTTTTTCACCATTCTGCCATGTTTTGAAGATAAGCCGCACTGTATGCCTACGCCGGTGTGGTATCAGGGCAACATATACAATAGCGAGAATGCCGTCCCTCAGACCGTTCGACTCCCCGTAGCACCTTCTCTTCACGCACCCACAACGTATGACATTTTTGTGAGCGGAGACTACGAGGTATGTTGTTCTCACTTTTTGATCTTTACAGCTTATTCGGTTGAGATACGACTTTTCGGCGATCCTCGTAATACTGGTTCTGACATGCCCGTCCAAATGCTCGATTTGACTGTGGGATTAGAAGAATCGGACGAAACCGTCACACACGAAGCAAAGCAAGATGTAATCTGTGACTTTGTTCAAGGAATGGCTTTTGGCAGCACGGTTGGAGTTAGTCTTCGTAGCGCCGCTGGTTGGTGGATTGTCCGAAGCGTTACGCTTCTGGGACCTACCTCAAATAGCCGCGCCTTTAGCGTTGCCTTGCTAAATGAAGTTAGGCTGGCCCCGTCGCAGACGCGCATTATACCCATCGCTGTCAAGCAGCTAGCCCCCGTCGATCTGCATGAACTTTGGTTGTCGGTCAACATTACAAGTGCTAGTCATAGTCGGGATATTGCAATAGTTTTGCCCATTAGACAATTGGAATCTTGGAACGCTCAAGATTATCAACCTATTACGGGCACCTATCTCTATGCGGCTTCTATGCCAACTCACTTCATAGCTATTCCACCCCAATATCCGACCGAGAACCAGTACCGTCCTCCAATTCTGGCTCTGCGTAGGTTTACGATGCTACATAATTGTCAAGTTTAGACCCTGATGATAGTTAAGATGGCGCTGGAGTGGATATTATACGCGAAAAATTCTGGTCAGAAGCAGTGCCCAGACAACAACGTAGTTGGGTGGTGATGCCAACTGGTCGAACTCCATGGGTAGCCTGCTTCTTCTCATGACTGACACATAATTTGATGTTTCCAGGGGTTGGACTGGCATGGACCGAGCGCACAAGACGCATGGGGGGCTGTCGACGCTCTTGCTAGCATTCTGGATACGAGTATCTCATGGAGATTATGGGGTTATGCTGCCCGTAAATCCGTGATTGTTCTTGGACATTCTAACGGTGGCCAGGGAGCCTGGTATATCGCTTCTCGATTCCCCGACAGAGTTCTTGGAGGTAAGTGATTGCCTTAGGCATCGCAAAGCGATCTGGAATCTGCGGTAGTTGTACCAGCGGCAGCATATATAAAATCCCAAGCTTACGTGCCACTAACAATGTCTAGGTAGTTTCCCTCGCGCGAACTGTGGCCTGATATTAACACCGTTCCGTTAGATCAGCTCATTATATTGATCCCATGCTTAGAGCGGTTTTAGAGTCTGCTTTAACACCAGACGACAATGACGTTCATTTGAGCAATCTCGCGGGCATATCTGTTTGTGCGGTGCACGGGTTCGTTATAACTTTCCAAAGGCATGCAATAATCCTGATTTCTGCAAATAAGAGGCGATGACGAGAATGTGCCTGTATGGCATACACGAGAGGCGATTAGCGTCCTAACTACATGGTCAGCAGAATCGGATGTTCTGTAAGTCAAATTTGTCAGATAAGCACATCGCCCAACTACAGATCGTCAGATACCAAGAAGCCAAGGGACAGGGTCATTGGTATTCGTCTGTCTTCCGGAACGATACTGTGAGATCTTTTCTGAACAGAATCTTACTCGAACCATCGCGCAATGTCATGCCGAAAAGATTCACGATATCTGTAGCAAGCCCTGCCGAGCATGGCTCAATGTATGGTTGGAGAGTAGAACAACTCATTATACCAGGTAGGCATAATTGACTGCTCCGAAGTAATATACATACGTGAATCAAAGGGAGGCTGGGACGGATGCAGATCAATATCACAGACACTGGTACCGTCGCAGTGACTTCTTCCAATGTTCACTTGTTTTCCATCGATCGCCGTCAATGCAGTGTACGGACAGTCTCGATAGATGGTACGGACATGTTGCTCAGCGACAGTCATGTCAACATCTGTTTCGAGCGGGCCCAGGGAAATTGGAAGGTAGGATGTGTCGTTTTACTCATTTTACTCATTCTTGACTGGTTCATGTTTTCAGATTCTTCCACGAACGAGTTTGTCACTCATACAGCCATCTGGACGACTGCAGCTGATACTGACATCAACTACACCTCTCATAATCATCATACAAAATAAGGACGACTCCTATAAGCTATCACTAGCTGTGCGCCTCGCGTACGCCTTGCACCTTTTTCATCGATTAGATACGGACATCATTGATGAAAACGAGGCTCTTTCACGGCTCGATCACGAGTCCTTTACCTGGGGGAATGCTGTCCTTGTGGGCAGTACGGATATGCCATTGATACAACGTACACTATCTTTGCGAAGGACCCCGTTTACGATCGAAAATTCACTTTTGACCTTCAACGGGCATGAGATTGGCTTGGAGAAGTCAGAATCTGGCGAGTATTTGCGATCCAGGGCAATCTATTTCTAACGGCCTGCTCAGCTGCGCTTTTCCTTCACCCTCCGTTCAAAGAGTCTCAGGGATTGGTATTGTTTATGGTATCATCTAGTGTAGCTGGCTTCGAGAATGCCATGAGGCTCTTTCCCATTCGGACTGGCGTACCTATTCCTGATTGGCTTATAATTGGTAAGGATGTAGATCAGTTGGGCGCCGCTGGCATCCAAGGAGCAGGGTGAGCACCTACACTTATAAATTACTAGCAACATTTATATATTTCGTTAGGCTTTGGGGAAGGCAATGGAGCTGGAATCAAGTAGCATCGTGGAGTGCTTATGGATTTGACTAGCTACATGCCACACAAAGCATATCGAGAGCTTACAATATATAGTAGGATGTACAAATTATAAACTTTTATTGAAAAAGCCATGAAAATCGTTCAAATCTGTTTCAACAGGAGAGCAAAGAAATGTTGTTACAATACACTATGCGGTGATGGGGAACCCAGATAGAATAGAACAGATCGGTGCGATATATTGCGAGGTGGGAAGCAAAAGTCTACTGCGGGGAAATTGATCTTGCAACCTGTTCAAAAATGTTATATCGAAGTCATAGAAATACTTTGCAACTTTACATACACTTTCGAGCAACAATGTAACCTCTGGGGCAATGCGAGTGAATTCCTTGCTCCAGAAACCGTACTTGGGGTTGCGAAGTAATTCAATAAATGTCACCAAGGCACCCCATGGGTGCGGCCGGTGCACAATGAACCGCTCAAGGAGTACACGTGTCATGATCTCTTTAAAGCAGTCATCCCTGACTTCAATAAAAAGATACAACAGCAGTGAGCTGAACCATTGGGTATGGGCATTTGGATAGCGGAGGTGAAGCACCATTGAGGTGATGAGGTGATGTTGTCCTGAGTTGAATCGAATAAGCAAACCTCGAATCGTAATGATGAGATACTCGCCTTCCGCATCCAAGTTGGTGGCCAAGTAGTAGAGAGCGACAACGCCAGGGTCGCTAGGCACAAATATTGATGATCCGCTTCGAGCTTTTGCTTGGGCAACGGAGGAAACCCCGATATACATTACGAGGGAGTTGAGTAAAGATAGATTGTACATTTCCCCGTTAGGTTCTGTTGGACCGGAAATCTTGAAACGTTCTTTGAGCGAAGACAGGAATGATGGGGTACCGCGATTGAGCAGATATTGATCGAGGTAGTTACGTAGGTCGCCACTTTTAAGGCCGGAAGTGAAATCTGACAGAATTGGGGGGATGGGCCCCATGTCCGTGGTCAGACTGCGCAGGTGAGGGTCTGGGAGAACAAGAGCCCGAGGGAAAGCGCTGAGGATGATGTTTCTCAACTGGATGCACCGCGGCGGGATGACATCGCATAGAGAGAAGTAATATTCACTCAAAAATTCTGGAAAATCATGGAGAAGCACAAGGAGAAGTCGGAGACCCCCACGATAGAGATTCCGCCCGGCGAGCTGAAGATCAGTGGTTTTCAAGAAGGGACCCAAGAACCGGAATAGGGAAAGCAATAGCTTGTGGAAAGCCGACCATCCCTGATTATTGTAAGTACGTTCGCACTGGGTGAGGAAGAAGAATCTCATTACCTCCCGGTTCTCCGACAGCAGTAACTTTGGCATGAAAAGGCGATGCGAAACGAGACACATCCACGAGAAGGCAAAACCTGGGAAATAGATTGGTTGTAGGGAGCTGAGGGTATCGCTGTTATGTCTTAGTCGACAAGTCACGCAAGATCAAAGGAACTTCACCTGATGGCAATTAATAATTGGAAGTATGCGGTTCCTAATTGTGCTTCAATGCTATGTAGATCGTTGATCAAGCTCGAGAAGAAGCGGAAGAACGGCTTCTGTTGGAAAGATAGTCCCTGTTCTTCGTGCATGTTCGCCAACACCAAGACAAAGATGGACAGTATCTTAGTGAAGTAATGCACCTTCGCTTGATCGTTGTTCACGCCTTGTGCATCGCCGTGGTATTTAATGATGTAGACGATGAGTCGTGACATCGCATCCAAGGCTTGGAAAGCATGGGCAAAGTCTCCGGCACCCGCGCATTTGATATAGCTACTGACACTCGATTCGGCACAGACGCGGAAAAAGAATGAAGAAAGATCTTCGGCCTTCAAGATGCCTTGTTTTGTCAACGTTGTGATAAATGGAATGAAGCTCTTTTCTGGAGCGGGCGAACGTTGGTAGACATTGACCCATTGTTGGAACCAAGCGAACAGTTTCTCACGCATCTGTTCCGTTTCTGTGCCAGAAGACCGTCGAACAGAGGCTTCGTTAGTGGCAGTGGCAGCAAGTCTTCTCACCCCTCGGAGATCCTCCAGGAATCTCGTAATCCTGTGAATTAGCAAAGATTGTTAACCTAGTATTTTGATATGCCAAAAACTACTTGCTCTTCATTTGCTTTGCCACTGTTGTCCAACTGATCTAGCATCTCAATGCAGTAAGCAAATTGTGCTTGTGTTGCAACTGGGGGATCGCTAGTCAGCGACTCGCGGACCAGCGCAGCGACATAATTGAGCAGATTGGGCCTGGGATCTGTGTACAGCATTTTCGCCAGCTGTTGATCAAGCAGTGTGATATTCAAGAGTCCATTGCGAAGAAGAGTGATAGTAACAGGCACATTATATTTGCGCTATGAAGGTAGTCGTCATTCAATATCACTTAGTGATTTCAATTTACCCACCTCATCGTCAGCGTAAAGTAGCCACGTGATGGCTTCTTTGGCAACGTCCTCGAACGAATGACATAGTTGCTCCAACAATGCCACATATACCTCTCTGCCTAGTTGGGTGGCAGTTTTGTACAACAACTGCACAATTTTCTGGGACATCATCAGGGGTGTTCGCTGCCGATCGACGGCTTCTGCTGCCAAGTACAAAATTTGACGAAAAAGGTGGCGAATGTCATGATTTGGTGGCAAGGCAGTCAATGATTGGATCGCCAGTTGGCCCATGACTGCTTCTAAATCTCTCGCAAGAACCTGCAAGGGTGGTCAACCACAAACACACCGCATAGAGAAGTAGCGAATTACAGTAAACCGCTCCATGGCCTCTTGGTGGTTTTGATATTGTTGAACTTGGGGATGTTCAGGACCAGGTGATTGAGAGTAAATCGTCGCATTGCTGAATGACATTGTCGAGCTGGGTCTGCTAGCCACTCTGCGCTTGGGATCAACCCCTTTGTTGCATGTCAACAATATGTAATTCTTTCAAAGTATGATGAACGTTACCAAAATCTTCATATACGTTGAGTTGATGCTGTTGCAAACCATTAGGTCGAATTCGCAGAGGATCAGGAAGTGAAGCAGCGAAATTTGACTGAATCGCTGAGGGATCCCAAAATGGCTGGTTAGTTCGAAGCTGTGTTGCCATCAGCAAAGGCCATCGGTTATTGTAGATAGAACGAACCTCCCGATAACGACGTCTTACTTCATACGACGCTGCGAAGCCTTCGTCAACATCTGAAATTGCTCGCTCTGTAGCTGCCTTCTCTATCGCTGCACAGGCAACATCGAGATTGTCTGTGACAAGAAGGAGAAGAATGTTGTCATGCAAAACCTACAAAACTTGAATCATATTCCAAAACTCGTAGCAATTGGACTAACCTCGCTGAACCCATTCTCACTAAGGCCCTGTCGTAAGTGCGTGGCAAGATTGGTTTTGAGAGGTTCTTTGCAGGTCACTAGAGCGAGACTTCCCGCCAATTTCTGAGCCATAAGATGACCCGCTTTCCGCATTTTCTCTTCATTGGGTTCGGCGGCAAAATCTTTTGCGACCAATTCTCTCGTCGAGATCCCAGCAATGGTCACCGATCTCTCGACAACCGGTAGGATAATCTGGAGATGAGCATAAATGACATTCTCTCTTTTACCGAATACGCAGTAGAACACACCTCACGAACCGCCCGATCAACTGCCAACTGAACGGCACGTTTGAAGGCCTGATTAACATTCAGAGGGGCGAGCTGAGGACTGATAATGACATGCATCGATAGAGTGGACAGGATCGACTCGATGTGTGCACCAAGAGCCCGCTGGGATTCGGAAGCACTGGCAGGCCTAACAGGCAACATATGGTCGTTTACGATTTGTGTGGGATGTTCCTCGCCGCCGATTGGGACAATGTTGATATCGGACGGATACACGGGGAGCGGTAGGCCAACTGAATCTAAAGGTCGATTTTGCAGAATTCTCGAGGGTTCAATGGAATCCAAGCTGATATCAAGTCCTTTGCACAAGACCTCAATTTCAAATTTGAGATTGAGCTTCAAGTCAGCAAAGTGGTACAGTTCAGCCAACAAGCCAATGACCGCCATCAACCATGGATTGGGCGGTTTGAAAACTTTTGACTTGGAACATGGCTCAAGCATTTTGCAGACGAATGGTATGGCAACGATAAGTCGCCCGCTATCATAGCCTTCAACCAACAAGTCTTTGAAAGCTATATTTTTGTGCCTGATCGGCCGATCGCGGGCAAGCGTGATAGTCCCCAGCCAAGACCCGACGTTCTTGAGCGTTGTGCGCTCGACATTAGACTGTAATGTCCGTTCGGAGTTCAACAAAGCTGCAGCTTTGACGTATGTTTCTTGCAAAATTAACTTGTCCAGCTTTTGTCGACCCAATGCATCTAAAAATCGGAGGTACAGTGGATGATTATTGGGTTCGATGCTTATTCGCTGGTCGACAAGATAGTTGGCGAACCAACGAGCATAATCATCAACAAATTGATCCTGCATCTCAGCTAACTTCTGGTCAAAGTTGCTGGGTGCTAGGTTGTTTACGATGAATAGGATGCGATCGGACGATTGCTCTGGAGGCTGATGAAGCTCTTCCTCAATCTGATCAGGTTGAATTGCCATGAATGGGGTGGAGGTTTCGGCGGGAAGTGTTGTAGCCATTTCATGTACGTCCGTAGTTCCATTCGCCGAGAGATCACCAGATGTGAGATTGCGTCGGATGGTAGCGATCAGTTCAGGATGTGCCTCTGACAGATGGGGTATCCTAAGAAGGGCCTCGCAAAGTGGTTGCCACTCGTGGAGCCTGAAATCAAATCTACTAAGTGCCTGAAGTCCGAATTTGAAAAGGTTGGTGTCCCGAGGACAATTCAATGCATCGAGGACGTATCGCAAAGCAATTCCAAGGGGCATATATTCAACCAGTTGATGCCTAATCAGGGATCCGAACAAGTATCCTGTCATCATCAGTTCTCTCGTGGGATAGAAAGACTGGAAGAATTTGTATTCGTCAAAAAGGAAATGGAGCATGCAGGAGAAAATTTCGTGATCCCGAGGATTTGTCGAGTCCTTGTAGCGTTGAAGCATTGCGATGACATCGTCGATGGTGCTATTTTCATCATACATCTGCTTGTAGATGCCGTCCACTTCGGCCTCAATCTCTGGTGAATAGTTGATTACCGTGAAGCCAGGCTCCACGTCCGAAGCGGGAGTCAGGCTCATGAGACGTGGATACATCTGAAGACAAGAGTTGCGGGCTTGGAGATAGTAGTTCTGGTCTGCTTCGCTCATGAGATTCGTGCTAAGTCTTCGTGTCAGATCGTTGGGTATCACAAACAAAGATCACGTACTGGTTCCGAAGAATACGCAAGATGATCGTTATGGTAGTTGGATTCAACGGCATTGTTCGGTTATCAACCGGCGGATCTGACATTCGTGAAACCCTTTCACTCTCCATTTTTTGGTCGAGAAAGACAATAACCGAATGGAGAAATTCCATCCCATGATCAGTGACTTTATCTGTCAACCACTTATCAAGATTGAGGTATTCCCGACGAGAGGCAAGGGCGGCAACATCCAGAGCGAAAACAAATGGTCGCACTTCAAGAAGGGCATCGAGTATCTTTGGAAAAGATCAACAATTGGCTATTAGATCTATCAAATGACGAAAAAAATACTGACTTTAAGATCCTGGGCAACATCCAGAATGCGGGTGATATTAAGGGGATTATCCTCGTAAAAATTGCGAAATGCGTCTGTCAAATACGATGGTTCAATTTGCCACATCCTCATAAATACCAATTGATGATTTGGATGTCCAGCGAGGAACATGGAAAGCAGTCTTTGCGTATACTCTGTGCGTATCTCATTCCAGTTGGGATCCTACATGGAGATCAGTTGTGAGAAGTTTTTGAATTTAATAGCTACTGACGGATACTTGAAACAAACCCATATGCACAAGCTCCGCACTAATTTTGATAGCCTTGTCCAACATCTCGCGGACGCAAGACCGAACTTCAATTGACTCTGTGCCTGCCATGCGTACTAGAACTTCAAACAACTCGGCTGAATTCCATGTTTGGCCTTGAACGTTGGCCGCAAGTGATTTGATAGTTTGGCTGGCGATAGCAACGTCATCAATTGTGATTACTCTGCGGCCTGGTAATTGCACAAAATTGAAGGTATCCGCAGGCAAGGAGAGAAGTGCATCGAGCAATCGCAATTGATACAACTGATTCGACCAAGCTGTCCAGAATGCTGTAACAGCATGTGGTTCTGCATCCCTGGGTGAATTGAGCAGAATTGAAATGAGAAGCTTAAGTGTCGCAGTATCAACACCATTCCTTTCAGGCCAGTCAAATGATCTGATGACGCTTGGCCAGTCGAGTTGAACGCGCTTGAAAGACTTTAACAAGTGATGATAAATCAACAGACGTCAACGCACAAAGTTACTCAGCGCCCTCACTAGGGCGCCAACGTCGCACAAAACCGCGCCCTCGGCTGCCAATCTACCCAGAGTGCCTATAATATCGATGACTTGCGAATCCCGAGGTGGATTTGCTTCCGTAACATCGAAACGCTCCAAGATGGCACGAAGGACGTCTATATCGGCTGTTACTTCTGGCCCAAGCTGAATCAAGAGCTGCACCAGGGAAATGCCGGTCGGAAGGCTAAACATCCGGTGAGCAACTACGGTCGGCAACAGGACGTAGAGCAACGAACCTCATGTTCGGAATGACCGTTTGAAGTATAGGTGTAGCTGTTTCCCTGCCATACTTTGTTTGCATGGCAATTATTAGTGCCTGACGCTGAGAAGCATCGAAGATCGGCGAGTCCATCGGCGGCGAGGAGAGAAGATTAGACATTAACTTGGCGACCTGATTCGACGACAGGTCCGCATGGTCGAAGCAGGGATTATGACAGAGAGACAGAACAGCATTCTCAAACTCGAGTCGAATCATGCTTATTGCTTGACTTGTTAATTCCCGCCGAGATTGACAAGATATGATAGCGGAAGCAAGGACAAGGCGTTCAAGGGGCCGCAATCCCACACGTTCGACGAACCGCACAAGGTCAAAATGTCTGAAGACGTCCACGTCACCCTTGTCGATGCCATGGCAGAATCTATCTGCAAGTAGGGGGTCGCGCGCCAGTCGCTGAGTCTCTTGAACGAGAAGCCTAAACGTCAGTGAAGTGGAGGCGTCGAGGGGAGGTGGATTCGGTGAAAATAAGCGTGTCTGAGAATGCACGATGAGCCTGCGTATGAAATGCAAGTACGTGTCTATTCCATGCTGCTCAGAAAGCTGGATCACGAAAATCAGAGATAGGGAGAGTGTTCAAAAACTAACGCGAAACTGTACCGAGCGTATTTCCGCCAAATTCCTATCGAAATTTTCCTCGGTGAGAGTAGAAAGAAGGAAGACAATTTGGGCTTTGACTATTGTATGGATGTTGGTGGTCGGCGGATTATCCATATGGGACGACCTGGACGGTGTCTCCGAGCGCCGCGCTACGCTCCCGGATCCTGTCGCCGTTTTGGAGAACGATTAGGGGTAAGAGAAGACAGAGACCGCCCTCGACAGCAAGCTCGTCGATGCGCACGGCGAGGGCTGGACTTGCAACTGACGTTGGACTTGCGTCAGATTTTGGACTCCGATTGATCTCCGAAATTCTATATTCTACTATCTATACAAGTATTCTACAAGCTATCCTCGGTACTTCTTCAGCAAAACAAACGTGGAAAGCCATAGAACGGCAGCAAACAGATAAAATACTCTTCCTTCCTTCGTTGGGTCGCCGTTCGCTAGCAAGTCTCTGAGAGGCAGAAAGACTAAACCAACGAAAAAGTTGACAATCCCTGGAATATGGTAAGCCGTCACATAGCCGTCACAGGAAATAAACCACGCACAGTTCAGAGAGAGGGCTACAGACGACAAAGCAGACACAGCCTAGAACGGGTTTAATAGGTCCAAAGTTGAATCCTGTATCACTCACGTGCGCAGGAGACACTTCTGGTATCATGACGAATGGAACGGGCCCAAGACCCACAGCAAAAGACCTAACTTGACTTTAGTGGAAAGCATAAAACGGAAGGAATCTGACATACATGACAAATGTAATAATTGCGACGCTAGACAACACGACCATACCGCTATTCAGCCCGAAGCCGACCATTAACAAGGATATGATGGCCCCGAGACTGGAGATAGAAAGCAATCGTTTCCGACCCATGCGCTTGATTGGCGTTTAATCATTAGATCAGAAGATCAATTACAGATGACGTGCCTCAATAAGAATAACTGGTGGAAATGTCATCAGGACGTTAATGATTGTGATTCCCAGTGATACATAGGGCCCAAAGTCGGGCAATGACTTGGATAGAATTTCATTGCTATAGTAGAGAACTGTACCATGCTGAGCAGATTAGAAAATAAACGCGACAAAATTCGTACCTGCATTTATGCCTGGACTAGACGTTATAGCAGACGGAATCGAAGTAAAGAAAAGAACTTGCCCGAAAGTTGCTGTGAAAGCATTGCAAAGGATATGATGACCAAGGGCTTGCGCAGGCTACGTCTAGCTAGAAGCTGAGGAACAGTCACAGCTGGAATTTCATCATCGTCCTCCTGTATTTCTTCAGAGTCTTCGAGCAAAGGGGTCACGGACGATTGATCTTCCACGTCCTGGCATGTCTCTGAGTACGCAAAGAGTCATAAAAGAACAAATTTCAAGATCAAGCTGGGCGCACCGCAGGTTGAGGTGGAACCCCACAACCTCTTCCGGATCAAGATGCTCTCGTCCGACATGCCCTTGGTCACGAGCCACACAGGAGACTCAGCAACTACGGGACTGAACAGCAGCTGAGCAGCAGACAAGGCACATGAAAAGAATAGTACGGCACGCCACCGAGTAGGGCTCGCAAGGCGGAGCCCGATGGCTTGAGTTGTCATGATGCCAAGTACAATGCCTAATTGAGTCAGTACGCCTTTAGGGTCCCATCAGGTCTGGGTAATACAAGGCAGAAAGGAGGGAACGCGCCAATATTTCCACGAATTCGAGTGGGGGCTATTTCCGCCAGATAAATGGGTCCGACACACAAACCTACACCACAGCCCACGCCAATCAGGAATCTAGAGGTACATGTCAAATAGACTCAATGTGTGGGAGTGAATGTGGAGACCTTCCAGCTGCGAGGGCGGGCACGTTGGTACTGAGACCCATGATGGCTGTGCCGCATGCGATGAGGGATGCACTAACTTTAGAAGCCCCTTTGCGGCCCCAGGGCTCCATGGCAAGGTTGGCGAACATACTCCCCACCAAGCCGCCGACTGTAAAAACAGAGGTGATGAGGGAGAAGGTGAAGTCCGACATGGGTATGCATGTCGGCAACATGAAGCTGACAGCAGACTGGGATGGCGCAGAAAGCTTGCATGTGAGAACGGCTTTGATCTGATTGAGGGCAGAAATGTGGTAACCATACTGAGGCGAGAAGTGTGAGCAAGATGATAGAGAGGTGCAGAACACAGACCTGGAAGCCAATGGCGAGGACCCAGAAGCAGACTGACCAGCCGTAGGCTGTGAAGGTAGCAGAGTGGGCAGCCATGAGCGGGGGAAGCAAGAGAGCTGTTCGGGCCGACATGCGGCAAGCGCAAGTCTTGCTCCGTCGCGCTCTCACGGCAGGAATACTTATCATTTTCTACTGAGCTTATTTACCTTGTCATCCTCTCACGGCGGGATCTACTGAGCTTCTTTGCTTTGCTACGGTCCGACGCATCGCCGCGGACATGTATTAGATCCGTCCATGTTTCGCATCGTCGTTCTGCACACACCAGACTAATGGACTGAGTCCTCTATTCCGGCGTGGCGCGGACGTACCTGGAATACGTAACAGTGATATTTTCGTGAAAACAGAGCTTGGATTACGGAGATGCTACTCAGTTGTTCAAACAATCCTCCGATGACCTCTAAGTCAATAACGTCATAGCTAGACGCTCCGAAATGTTGCTGTCAACAATATATCGCGCTGTCCAAGGGCCCTGTCATCTCGTAGTTTTCTATCTCATACGGCTCAGCGAATGCAAACGCAAACCTATAGCTGTGAGCATAATACTGTGAGAGGAGCACAGCTGTCACACATCCGTTTGGTACGAGAACTCGCGTGACAGACGCGATGCCTCGAGAGATAGTCACCATTCAATTGGGACAATGTGGAAATCAGAGTATGCCTTCGCGTTGGGTTGTACTCGTACCCATCTAACCGCCTCGTTTCTCAAGTGGGTGCTGTCTACTGGCAGCGACTTTGTGCGGAACATGGCATCAACAAAGAGGGCATCCTCGAGGAATGGGCCACAGAAGGTGGTGACAGAAAAGACGTATTCTTTTATCAGGCCGACGATGAACATTATATTCCTCGTTCCATCCTTATTGATCTTGAGCCCAGGGTGAGTTCATGTCATGTTCCAAGGTATGCACGACGGAAAACATGTAAAAGGTTATCAACAATATTCTTGCTTCACCATATGCGAATTTATATAATCCTGAGAACATCTTCTTGTCAAAAGATGGTGGAGGAGCTGGAAATAACTGGGCACAAGGATATGCGGCAGGAGAGCGGATATATGAAGAGGTCATGGAGATGATTGACCGCGAAGCAGAAGGCAGCGATTCGCTCGAGGTAAGTCTTCTTATCAAGACATCCACTAAGCTCGTAAAATGTGGACCACCACTTTAGGGCTTTATGCTTATGCATTCAATAGCAGGCGGAACAGGATCAGGATTGGGGTCTTTCGTTTTAGAACGCTTGAACGACAAGTTTCCAAAAAAGCTCATCCAGACATACAGCGTATTTCCTAACGCTCAGGAAGGAGACGTTGTGGTCCAGCCTTACAACTCTTTGCTTACACTTAAAAGACTTGTCAATCATGCAGATTCCGTCGTCGTATTAGACAATGGAGCATTAGCTCGTATCGCAGCCGACCGTTTGCATGTACAAACACCCTCGTTCGACCAGACGAATCAACTCGTACGTGAGTTTATGTATAGCATACGTCTACTAAATACGTTTCCCAAGGTTTCTACAGTGATGGCGGCAAGCACGCAGACATTACGCTATCCGGGCTATATGAATAATGACCTCGTCGGTATCATCGCGTCTCTTATTCCGACGCCCCGTTGCCATTTCCTTATGACATCGTACACACCATTCACAAGCGATCAGATCGATAAAGTAAGACACCTGACATCACTTTCCGATCACGTTCGCTTAATGTCATCGCTTAGGCAAAACCTATCCGGCGAACAACGGTTCTTGATGTTATGCGACGTTTGCTACAACCGAAAAACCGCATGGTATCGACCAGCCTGAGCAAGACGTCATGCTATATCTCAATACTGAATATTATACAAGGCGACGTTGACCCTACAGATGTCGGCAGATATGTTTCTCTAGCGAAGTTTTGCTCATTTTTTTTTGGATTTTTAGGTCCATCAATCATTGTTGCGCATCCGCGAACGCCAAATAGCAAATTTCATTCCGTGGGGACCTGCTTCTATCCAAGTTGCACTCACGAGGCGATCGCCGTATGTCACGACGAATCACCGCGTGAGTGGCCTAATGTTGGCAAATCACACATGTATCTCTTCAGTATGTCAATAGGCCATGCCCATATCGACATGCGAGTTAACTTGTTACAGTTATTCAAACGGATGCTAGACCAATTTGATAGGCTGCGACGACGGAACGCATTCCTAGAGCAGTATAAAAAAGAAAAAATGTTCGAGAACGGTTTAGAAGAGTTTGATGACGCAAGGTGCATAAGTCAATGTTCCCAAACAGCACCTGCTCATAGGTCCTTTAGAGCAACATGTGAGGAATTACTGAAAGAGTACAAGGCATGCGAAAGCCCAGACTACATTACATATGTAAGCCACAGATAGCAAGCCTTGTAATGCGTTAATGAAGATCTCAGGGTTCACAGGAAAACGAGCAAGCCACATAGTGCGGTTCGTCGCGACTTGCTTGTCCTGAATATAGAATAATAACCATGGTGCGATAGTCTCTATAATGTTTCTATGCGCATACAGCGGGAATATATGGATATCATCGAGTGACGAAAATGCTATCAGGCTTTCTTTGACGCCTCTATTTTCTTCCCAATATCTGAACCTGTGGGGCATTGCATAAGATAGACTTGCAAAAAGCAAAGCCAAGTAAACGTACCTCGCAACTTGACGCCAAGCGCCCTCTCAAGCTTGGCCAGTATTTGTGGGTTGGGAATAGCTTTACCAGATTCATAGTCCTGCAGGATAGATGGCTTTTCGTTAATCTTTTGAGCAACGTCTTTCTGCGATTGCTTCAGTTCCAATCGAGCAGATTGAATCGCCTAGTTGAGATCAGCTTCTGGGCATGTTAACGAGAACCGCAGGAATCCCACTCGGCCGACTAAAGGTGAAACCTTTGGCGGAGGCGCCACTTCATTTTCCCGGTCAAGTTTTGCTATGCGCTGATGGTCAACACCTGGCGGGAACAAATATGTAAAATGCGATTGTAGTCAGTCGGCGGACTGACCTTGATGAGCTTTGTTGCCTCCAGCTGTAATCTTTTTATCGGTTCCGACGACTGCACCGCTTCGTCGAGCCTACACAAAAGCGTATGAGCATAACTTCAGGTTCTAACAGGTTTGTCGACGTACGGCTGCCTATTTGTCAGTAACATGCACTGAAAAGCAAGGTGAATAGTGCCCACCATTCAGGTCCGACTCCTTCTTGGTGACCTTGGGGGTCGTCTTCTTGTGCCCAATAACGAGCTTGGTATCCCAGTCATCACTCATGATGATTCGTCTCAACGCAGAAGGAGGGAAGGAGCTGGAAATTTGAAGCGCGACTATGTGTGTGACTGCGTGACATTATGCATTATTATTATGACTCAAGTCGCTGTGGCTGTGGCAACCAAGACATTTCCAATTCTCGTCCGGCGTAGCACAGCTGTGCAGCGGCAAGAGAGCCTGGGAACTATCGATCAAGCCCATCAGTGCTGTTCCGTCACTGCGCAACTGCTTGGTCCGTTGCCTCTCTTTTCCCGTCGCCCCTTTCTCACCCTTTCTGCCTTTTTCAGCGGCGCAAGCGCTCTCGACGTTGACCGTCTTTGATTTCGAGTGTTCTTTCCTTAGCTGCGCTGGTGCGGTAGCCCTCAACCCCATTCGCTCTCTGGAAGAGCCAAGTCCACATCTCTGCGTTTTGTTATAGTTGTGTGTCTTTCACTTGACAGGCATGGTCTCTCGCGTGCTTCTAGGCGTCTGGGCCGCTTTCGATTTCCTTCTCTTGGTTTCCGGAACCATCACACTTGTATCGTCAATTGTATGGAAGGCTCCAAACATACTCCTGAACATGGTATTGTTGCCAACTTTTCTGACTGGTAAGCCCCTTGTGATACAAATACCAACTCCTAATGTCTATTAGCTGGGACGGTGTTGGGTATATTTTTGCTCGTTACGTTCGTGATATCAATTGCGGGGATCATACAGCGCAATCATGTGAATATTGGCCTCATCATTCTGAATTATGTGCTTCTCGTGGATGCCCTTGCTGTCGTTATCATTGGCACTGCGGTATGGTGGCTCACTTTGCAAGAAAGAGATTACTTTCATACATTGTGGCTGGGAGCAAGCACCAATTCCCGCATCGTTCTTCAAGATAAGGTCCGTTTTCATCTGTCTTTCCGGTCAGCCAACCATATCCTTGTAATTTAGTTCAAATGTTGTGGTTACTTCAATGGTACCGACGGAGTCGTCATTGGCGGTAACTTTTGCACGAGCCAGAATTTTGTCAACAGCCTAAGCACGACGGCCGTATCAAATTTCTGCGTAACTCCAGTAACCAGTTTTGCGGACTTCACACTCAATACTATATTCACGTGAGTATATCCCGATCATATTAAATTAGTCCTCAAGTACAACCTGCAACAGGACTGTAAGTGATTTGCGAGGAATGTGAACTGCGGCGAATTGTTATCACAGGTTTATGCTTATATGGGAGTTATCCTATGCTTACTATTGGCAACACTTTGCGTTATCAAACGGGTTAGTTATTTAGCGCAACATCGATTGCAGATTTTGACTATCCGATAGAGACAAGAGGAAGAGCGGTTTAAGAAAATCGACGAGAAACGCGGAGGGCGAGGATTCGTTTGAGACGTGATTTCTCGACTGGGGTAGTTTATTTCGGCCATTAACATTTCCCTCGACTGTTTCATTCTGGCTGGTCATAGAAACTCATTGTTGGCTAAAATTGTTGCCAATGTATTGTGGTTCCATCATGTCTAGGATCGACCCATTGCCATCGATATAGAGCATCAGACGTATTGCGCAGAGCTTCTCATAGCGACCTCCAGACTCGCGGCGCTCGCCCAGCTCGCCCGACTTCTCGATATAGTCGCCAATATATCACTCTGTCAACTAGAAATGTCTCTGCTACAATGGCCGGCTCGAGACACTCGTTCTAGCATCATTTTTCTTCAAGCGCTTCTAAAATAACTTTTACCCAGGATCTTTCTGTTTCTTGGACATTGTCAGAGGGCGTCTTTAAGTCCTGCTTCGGTTTGAGCAGGAACGACTGATTCATCATTCGCTTGATGCTATGGTGCAGACACTGCTTGAATGTGATCCTGACACGTCTTGATCAAAGCCTACATGACTGTGGACGACATGTTCATCTAGTATTTTGCGTACGTTTCGTACGCTTCCTTTGACATTCGTCATATGTCAAATCACAAGTAGCATATGCTTGTTGGATCTAAAAGCTTTGTTTCCCTACAATAAACTGTTTGAAGTACCATTGCATGCGAATGGACCTTCACTTGCCATTTGGACATGGAACATGCGGGTATGCAGCATACTCTTTGAGGGGCAAGAAAGTTGTGTTCCTAAAGTCCACTTGGCGAGTTGATGGCAGTGGAAGGATACTAAAGCACGAAGCATCAAAGAAGCTATATGACGCAGGAGTTCAACGTATTCCCAGCGTCGCTGAGTCTTGGGAGGAAGCAGATTTGCAAGGAACGCGACTCAGTACACAGGATGCGGTTGATTGGATGATGGAAGATACTAAACGCAAACGTCTGCGATAGACTGCACTGTCGACGAGTTGTTCCATGACAGTCACGCCATCATATTTTCCATTGACGCCCGGTACCGTAGTTAGGGTACTGCGCGAACAGTCTCGCGGAAGAGACCATCGGTGATGGACAGAACACTGGATTTGTGAATGACAGTCAGATGCTGTATCACGTTTGTTTCGAACTGGATCCATATCTTTAGACTTTACCATTTACCTTTCGTTGCCTGCCAAGTGCAAGCTCAAATGACATCTGACCAGTCCGACGCGATGCATATTCAGTGACGAGCCTCGTAGCCCTTGCCTCTCACCAACCGATTGTTTCTCATCTTTGACATACTAAATGAACATAATAAGTACAAGGTAGCAGTATGGACGATGACATACAAGACATTCCGTGTTCTCGCGCACGATTATTAGATCGACAGCGGCTTTCTGTCCGGGCCCTGGTGATACCTACGCGGTGGCAAGTACGTTGTCAGAAAAAGCTTTTCAAAGAATGGCAGCGTGACAGACAGATGCTACTGTGTATAGATCGAGTTCCTTTCGCAGGGCAACGATGGGAGAGGAATAACCGATCACTTTCTTAGACAGAGAGCTGTCTGGATCTCAGCCAAAATATCATTTTTAAACTGTAAGCCATTCACCTGACAGAGCCGAAAAGAGCACAGTCGCATTCACCCCGCAAGACACTATACCAAATGGTGGGTGTCCATTACCATTAGACAGGCAAGGGAGAAAAACGAGTGCATAATTGACTGTTTCTTGGAGCAAAGCGATGCCAATGCGCGTGAACGTATCCCATCCTGCCAACAAATTGATAAAGTCAGGCTTTGGAATATCAGAACATAAAGCTTCAATAGCCATTTTTGAAAAATCTGCCTGGTTAACATCACTAGGAGAAGCTGGAAATTGAGCAAAGATCTGGTATGACCTCTCGGCCGACGCCGTCCGCAGGAATCAAACCTATCTTTAAGGACGTCCTGGATGCCGTTGATAGCAATTGTGCGGATGCACGAAACACGTCTTCGGGAAAAGAAAATGGGCCGCTGCTAAGGCGCTAGCGGCTAATGCACACGGCTAATTCACACATGGCGTCGGCTGAACTTCCGACTTTGCTTCAAATGATCATCAAGGAAGACAGGTCATTCATCAGAAACCTCTCTTGTTGGAAGACAGAACTCAGTGCGAAGATGCAAGAAGAAAGTGAAAATACAGCTGCTCCGCGATTAGTCTGACTGCGGGAGACTACAATGTTTGTAGAATCAATGCAGAAGAGGAGCCTTGATATCAACGGGAGACGACTCTATCAGAATAAACATTGGAAGGTATCCTCTCATTATATACGTCCAAAGCCAGCGTGTGCTAGGCTGGATCGCGTCATGGCCTTTGTACACGCCTCTTCCCAGTGTCAAAATCCAGCTGCAAAATTCAATAAAATGGTTCATCGGTATTATCTAGCCCTCTGATATGGTTTTGCAAACACTAATATGGTGCTTTCAGATCCCCGACGTGTATATGCTACTTCTATAATGGTTTCTGACGAATGTCAAAAGAGGCTAAGAAACGTGAGCAAAATACTATAGATGAACACGCATTCTCACCACTTGTTCTATCAGGCTCAGCTCAGAGCGGCCTTTGCACCAGAAGGTGAAGGGAAAGATGACTCTCTTTCCGAACGAGAAACAAAAAGTTCAAGAGCAAACGCTATCCTGGAGGCGCTTGAAGAACAACGATGCCGGAACGATGTGTCAACGTCACGAATGTGAAATAGTATGGACGTCCACATTCCTGCTATTCTATTGGATATTCGGTCCGAGCCTTTCCGTATTATCATCAAAGAGAATCCACCTCGCGGTCTAGCCAATGGAAGAATAATTTGCGGAGAGTGAAGACTTGAGGTTTTGAAACCCTTCGTCTTCTCTGCGTCCACGAAAGTGAGATGGTTGTAAACGAGACAGCGTTCAGAGTAAGGAAACCTATCCAAATGTTAGTCAATTAATTTAACGTGCATTTGGTCGACCATAAGGTCTAAGCCCAGAGCCCACGACAAGGGAGCACGAGGAAAAGAGACGAAGCCGCCTCTCCACCTTCCCTGGGAACTACCTACTGCTATCCTAAAGTATCCTAAAGGTATAGTAAGAGGTCCAGAAACAGAAAAATGAGAAAATATGGGTCAAGGAAGCATTGAGCGCCAGTCTGGCCTAGACTGACGCTCAACGATCCCCATCATTCCCATTCGGACGATGAGCCTGGCCGGGGCCCATGCTGAACATCTAAAAGGCCGGAAGTGTCGTGCGATAGAATGGAATGGTTGGACTTTGCATGCTGCGCCGCTCCCGCTGTAGGCGCTAACGAGCGCTGTGATTCAGTTCCTGTGGACCTTGAAGGGAAAAATTAGCCAATTGAGGAAGAAGAAACGGGTTGTGGAATTCATGTTTATCTCTCACGAACGCTGCAAACCATGTCTTCTAATGCTTGTACCCTGCGCCTTCATCGAAACGCGGAACGATAGAGGCCTGGCGGATATCAGTCAAGGGAAAAACAGGGCAAAGAAGCTTAACGCCAAGACGGGTCCCCTGTCATTTTCATCGTCGTCGTTCTCAACCTCTTCCACTATAACATTATATGTGTCGACGCGGCCTCCACAAAACAAACAAAGGAACATCTGCAAAAATTAGCTGCATTACAGGCGGGGAACACAAACGGATACGGAGAATTCTTTTTTTTCTTTGGCTTTTTTTTTTTGTTTTTTTGTTTTTTTGTTTTTTTCGGGTTTATGGAATTTTGAACTTTTTTCTGCGATTTTGGACGGGGAATATACCTGGGTATCTTGGGATTCATCCCGCCCCGCGTCCGGAAAAAAAAAGAAATAAGAATCAAGCATACGAGAAAAAATGGGAAAATACGCCAGCGTGCTCTATGGGTTTATTTGGGGGGATTATTGTTCGTTTTAATTTTTTTTTCCGTTTTTTTTTTTTTCGTATGACGGGTGATGGATGGCTGGTATTCGTGTCTTTGTGAATATTTGCAAAGGACGAAGGAAGGAAGGAATGGACGGGGTCGATGAAGGCAGTCGAGTGGATCTGCGGTGAATACTATCCCACCCGTACCAAAGAGCAAGTAACACAACTTGGTCAGAGTTTGTGTCCTCCACTCCTGGCCCTGCGGCGTCGCAAAGATCATCAGGTGACCGCTTGACTAGAGCATGTCCCCATCCGACTCTCCGCTAGCCACGAGTTTCCTCCCGTATTCACATGGAAAAGGCTAAGGGGAGGTTCAGATCCTATTCAACGAGGCGGCGCTAGGTGTCTACCCACCGGTAACTCTACTACCGTTCCATTCTCAGAGATGGCGTCCAGAACACCAGAGGAAGACAGGGATCGTCGCCTATGTCTCCCACGACAAAATCAAATGAAGGGGCGGAAAACGAAGAAAACTCAAGTAGGGAACTCACTATCTGCGGCCGCCCGTTGCCAGTGCCACCGAGGACCTAGATATTAGCAAAATGGCGGGGGGAGATATAAGATCTGTCTCAGAAGCCTCCAGGATGCGCAGTCGCCAGATATCCAGGAAGGTTGACAGTACAGCGCGAGGCATAAGCATAAGTCCAGGTCCCTCGTTCAATAGGTCGCCAGTCATGTTGCCAGACCGAGGATATCAATAGAGAGAGCACCAAAAGAGCAAGAGAAGACAGCGTTGCCAATAGCTGGTGCCCAGAAACGATCTAGAAATATTAGCAAAGGGACACGTGAAGGCGGGATGGGGTACAGGAAGGCACGATAAACAATAAACGGACGAACCGAGGAACCACAAGATACCTAAAGTGGCTGATATTGAAATCGAACATACGCTCAAGAGTACACTCACCATGGACTCAAAATAAGTTCATCTAGGCCACCCACGGAAAAAGCACGGGCCGAGCCACAGCCTATGTCGTGCTCTACAACTGCACCGCTAGATCATCAGAGAGTCGGAGATATACCGTGCCGCGGTCATATTCGCTCCCATCACGCAATCCAGCCCACTGCTGGCACGGGGTGCGCGTTGTCACCACAGAGTTTCAGAACCGAGCTTTGCCAAAGCAAGGACCTCCCCTCCTGGTGTTCCAGGGCGACTCTGTCTCCGTTATTGAAAAAATTGATTCATGGCGCAGCTGGAACGGTTCCGGTCGATGGCGTCGTCCTCCCCCTCGTCCTCTAAATCCGACTCGGCGGCAAGGATGCTCAGTGCGGCCTTCTCATCCCAGTCATAATCTTCGTCGAACTGCACCGGCAATCTAAATGTAGGGCCTATTCCATAAAGCTTTTTCAATATGGATGACGTGACCAAAAAGATTTTGACTTACTCTTGCCAGTGAATGTGATATCCGTCAAGGTCTCGTCGTCATCATCATCCTCATTCTCAACCTGATCATCGTTATCAACTGAAAAATTGGACCGTTTCAATTGATACCATTTATCAATTGAAGATGCATAGAAATTACCTTCGTCGACGAGGATCACGTCCTCAAAGAAATCCATGTCGTCATCGTTATCAAAGTCAATGTCTAAATGTGTTTCTTTATCAACGAAAATGGTCGTCAGAATGGGACGTACTACCGTCGAGCACTACGTCTTGGAGGGTGTCAGCCCCATCAATATTGGACTCGACGCCTTGCAAATGCTCACGTTAAGATCAAACCGTGCAGAGAAAATCAGATAAACGTACTTGTTCTTGCGTACTCCATCTTTTCAGAGGTGGTAGCCTCGTCAGCGACCTGCTCACCATCAAGCACAATTTCATCCAGAGACTCCTCGGTCTCCTCAACTTCATCTACAATTTCGTCAGCCTCTACAATGGGTTGAAGACATACCTCTTCAAACCCGTCAACCCACCACGGCGTTGGCTTGCGATACCAGCGGGTGACAGGAGCAATGAGGATAGCGGAAAGGTCATGTTCGGGGGTGCGGGTAATGCGGTTATTAGGATGGATGATGATGGTGTTCATAGTGTCAAGTGTTTAAATAGGGTGTGGTTATGAGATATCGCAGATATCGCAGTGGGGTGGCAGCAGTATTAGCTGAAGAGCAGAAACAGAGTGTGCGAGTTATTATAAGTAGCAGTGGCTGACATTGCGATTGGGACTGCCTCCTTTAGGTTCTCGCCGATGCGAGCCGTTTTGTCCAGCTGCGCGATATCACGCTTATGAATCATGGATGACATAGATGTGCACTGAATATCAAACAGCCTGACGTTATTGAGATGGTGAATAGCTGAATAGCTACGAGCTTACTTGGATATAAATAACTTGCATCCAACTGTTACCCTTACTGTACATCGGACTACTTTACCTACTATGGTAAACTCCATACTGATCGCAGCACAGATACACACTAAATAGATATTAAGGATGAACTGACCTGAGTGAAGACAAAATCTATCAGGACAGGCGTTCGTACTACGCTACGCTGCGTGATGCCGGTTAAACGCTCCTTTGGCATTTCCTCACGTTTCTACTTGATTCATGTTTCTTCCGACTATCTTACTTTTGAGATATATAATTTATCACGTCCTTTTTTAATGGCAGAACACCATGACTGCTTCTAATCGCTTTCATTCGCCAGATTTTCTGAGGCAAAAGCATCTCTGGTATGTATCCCTCCAGTTCAGACATTATTATATTATGGTAGGTAAAGTAGTCCGATGTACAGTAAGGGTAACAGTTGGATGCAAGTTATTTATATCCAAGTAAGCTCGTAGCTATTCAGCTATTCACCATCTCAATAACGTCAGGCTGTTTGATATTCAGTGCACATCTATGTCATCCATGATTCATAAGCGTGATATCGCGCAGCTGGACAAAACGGCTCGCATCGGCGAGAACCTAAAGGAGGCAGTCCCAATCGCAATGTCAGCCACTGCTACTTATAATAACTCGCACACTCTGTTTCTGCTCTTCAGCTAATACTGCTGCCACCCCACTGCGATATCTGCGATATCTCATAACCACACCCTATTTAAACACTTGACACTATGAACACCATCATCATCCATCCTAATAACCGCATTACCCGCACCCCCGAACATGACCTTTCCGCTATCCTCATTGCTCCTGTCACCCGCTGGTATCGCAAGCCAACGCCGTGGTGGGTTGACGGGTTTGAAGAGGTATGTCTTCAACCCATTGTAGAGGCTGACGAAATTGTAGATGAAGTTGAGGAGACCGAGGAGTCTCTGGATGAAATTGTGCTTGATGGTGAGCAGGTCGCTGACGAGGCTACCACCTCTGAAAAGATGGAGTACGCAAGAACAAGTACGTTTATCTGATTTTCTCTGCACGGTTTGATCTTAACGTGAGCATTTGCAAGGCGTCGAGTCCAATATTGATGGGGCTGACACCCTCCAAGACGTAGTGCTCGACGGTAGTACGTCCCATTCTGACGACCATTTTCGTTGATAAAGAAACACATTTAGACATTGACTTTGATAACGATGACGACATGGATTTCTTTGAGGACGTGATCCTCGTCGACGAAGGTAATTTCTATGCATCTTCAATTGATAAATGGTATCAATTGAAACGGTCCAATTTTTCAGTTGATAACGATGATCAGGTTGAGAATGAGGATGATGATGACGACGAGACCTTGACGGATATCACATTCACTGGCAAGAGTAAGTCAAAATCTTTTTGGTCACGTCATCCATATTGAAAAAGCTTTATGGAATAGGCCCTACATTTAGATTGCCGGTGCAGTTCGACGAAGATTATGACTGGGATGAGAAGGCCGCACTGAGCATCCTTGCCGCCGAGTCGGATTTAGAGGACGAGGGGGAGGACGACGCCATCGACCGGAACCGTTCCAGCTGCGCCATGAATCAATTTTTTCAATAACGGAGACAGAGTCGCCCTGGAACACCAGGAGGGGAGGTCCTTGCTTTGGCAAAGCTCGGTTCTGAAACTCTGTGGTGACAACGCGCACCCCGTGCCAGCAGTGGGCTGGATTGCGTGATGGGAGCGAATATGACCGCGGCACGGTATATCTCCGACTCTCTGATGATCTAGCGGTGCAGTTGTAGAGCACGACATAGGCTGTGGCTCGGCCCGTGCTTTTTCCGTGGGTGGCCTAGATGAACTTATTTTGAGTCCATGGTGAGTGTACTCTTGAGCGTATGTTCGATTTCAATATCAGCCACTTTAGGTATCTTGTGGTTCCTCGGTTCGTCCGTTTATTGTTTATCGTGCCTTCCTGTACCCCATCCCGCCTTCACGTGTCCCTTTGCTAATATTTCTAGATCGTTTCTGGGCACCAGCTATTGGCAACGCTGTCTTCTCTTGCTCTTTTGGTGCTCTCTCTATTGATATCCTCGGTCTGGCAACATGACTGGCGACCTATTGAACGAGGGACCTGGACTTATGCTTATGCCTCGCGCTGTACTGTCAACCTTCCTGGATATCTGGCGACTGCGCATCCTGGAGGCTTCTGAGACAGATCTTATATCTCCCCCCGCCATTTTGCTAATATCTAGGTCCTCGGTGGCACTGGCAACGGGCGGCCGCAGATAGTGAGTTCCCTACTTGAGTTTTCTTCGTTTTCCGCCCCTTCATTTGATTTTGTCGTGGGAGACATAGGCGACGATCCCTGTCTTCCTCTGGTGTTCTGGACGCCATCTCTGAGAATGGAACGGTAGTAGAGTTACCGGTGGGTAGACACCTAGCGCCGCCTCGTTGAATAGGATCTGAACCTCCCCTTAGCCTTTTCCATGTGAATACGGGAGGAAACTCGTGGCTAGCGGAGAGTCGGATGGGGACATGCTCTAGTCAAGCGGTCACCTGATGATCTTTGCGACGCCGCAGGGCCAGGAGTGGAGGACACAAACTCTGACCAAGTTGTGTTACTTGCTCTTTGGTACGGGTGGGATAGTATTCACCGCAGATCCACTCGACTGCCTTCATCGACCCCGTCCATTCCTTCCTTCCTTCGTCCTTTGCAAATATTCACAAAGACACGAATACCAGCCATCCATCACCCGTCATACGAAAAAAAAAAAAACGGAAAAAAAAATTAAAACGAACAATAATCCCCCCAAATAAACCCATAGAGCACGCTGGCGTATTTTCCCATTTTTTCTCGTATGCTTGATTCTTATTTCTTTTTTTTTCCGGACGCGGGGCGGGATGAATCCCAAGATACCCAGGTATATTCCCCGTCCAAAATCGCAGAAAAAAGTTCAAAATTCCATAAACCCGAAAAAAACAAAAAAACAAAAAAACAAAAAAAAAAAGCCAAAGAAAAAAAAGAATTCTCCGTATCCGTTTGTGTTCCCCGCCTGTAATGCAGCTAATTTTTGCAGATGTTCCTTTGTTTGTTTTGTGGAGGCCGCGTCGACACATATAATGTTATAGTGGAAGAGGTTGAGAACGACGACGATGAAAATGACAGGGGACCCGTCTTGGCGTTAAGCTTCTTTGCCCTGTTTTTCCCTTGACTGATATCCGCCAGGCCTCTATCGTTCCGCGTTTCGATGAAGGCGCAGGGTACAAGCATTAGAAGACATGGTTTGCAGCGTTCGTGAGAGATAAACATGAATTCCACAACCCGTTTCTTCTTCCTCAATTGGCTAATTTTTCCCTTCAAGGTCCACAGGAACTGAATCACAGCGCTCGTTAGCGCCTACAGCGGGAGCGGCGCAGCATGCAAAGTCCAACCATTCCATTCTATCGCACGACACTTCCGGCCTTTTAGATGTTCAGCATGGGCCCCGGCCAGGCTCATCGTCCGAATGGGAATGATGGGGATCGTTGAGCGTCAGTCTAGGCCAGACTGGCGCTCAATGCTTCCTTGACCCATATTTTCTCATTTTTCTGTTTCTGGACCTCTTACTATACCTTTAGGATACTTTAGGATAGCAGTAGGTAGTTCCCAGGGAAGGTGGAGAGGCGGCTTCGTCTCTTTTCCTCGTGCTCCCTTGTCGTGGGCTCTGGGCTTAGACCTTATGGTCGACCAAATGCACGTTAAATTAATTGACTAACATTTGGATAGGTTTCCTTACTCTGAACGCTGTCTCGTTTACAACCATCTCACTTTCGTGGACGCAGAGAAGACGAAGGGTTTCAAAACCTCAAGTCTTCACTCTCCGCAAATTATTCTTCCATTGGCTAGACCGCGAGGTGGATTCTCTTTGATGATAATACGGAAAGGCTCGGACCGAATATCCAATAGAATAGCAGGAATGTGGACGTCCATACTATTTCACATTCGTGACGTTGACACATCGTTCCGGCATCGTTGTTCTTCAAGCGCCTCCAGGATAGCGTTTGCTCTTGAACTTTTTGTTTCTCGTTTGGAAAGAGAGTCATCTTGGCCGCTCTGAGCTGAGCCTGACAGAACAAGTGGTGAGAATGCGTGTTCATCTATAGTATTTCGCTCACGTTCCTTAGCCTTCTTTGACGTCATAATAGAAGTAGCATATACACGTCGGGGACCTGAAAGCAGTTATTGTGTCCCTACAAACTGTTTAGCAGAGGGCCAGATAATACCGATGAAACATTTTATTGAATTCTGCAGCTGAATTTCGACATTGAGAAGAGGTGCGATCCAGCCTGGCACACGCTGGCTTTGGACGTATATGATGAGAGGACATCTTTTCGATGTTTATTCTGATAGAGCCGCCTCCAACGGGGTCAATGATTCGATTTGTGCCTTTTTCATCTTTCATCGTTGCCCCCTCGTCTAGGACATCTGGTCTGACTGCAGACTACACTGTTTGTAGAATCAATGGAGAAGGGAAGCCTTGAGATCAATGTCAAAGGAAAGAAGAACAGGTGCTCCTGTCACTGACGACGACGCTCGTTCAATCGGAAACGCATTAGCACCAGAAGAGGGCAAGAATATCGAATCACAATTCAATACTGAGACTATCGGCCGACGCCATGTGTGAATTAGCCGCGAGGAAGACAATGGCACGAGTGTACGTCTGAGCACCCTACATAACATCATCGAGTTCAGTTTTCGAGTTCGGAAGACATCGACGGCCCAGATCTTGCCATGGGTGCCAGAACCGCTTCATATCCATAGATCACGAGTAGCATCAGTCCATCTGCATATCTGCGTGCGATATTCTGGTAGTTCAAGAGATCAGTGATCATGGCGTTTGGGTTGGTCGCCATAGGTAACAGCATGTAAGAATGCGCCTCCATCGCTCGGAAACACCTGCCAAATCCACTGTAAACATCGAGTAATCGTTAATCAGATCTTGCACACTTGTAGATAACCCCAGTTCTTTCTCATATGCCGAGCACTCGCAAACGCAAGATGCCTGTTACCGATCGTCGCGCAGCTTGCCACACGTCGCCATCTTCAAAGTTCACGCGAGCAACTATTCGGCAATATCATGTCCTTCTCAAGCAACGAGCGCATTTGCTCGGCAACCGGTCGGATGGAATCACTCAGCAGGCGCTTGCGGAAGTAGACCAAAAATTGGAGGAACTTGGGGGTCTGGGAGCTTACCAACGTATGTCTGCAATCGGACAAGATAACACTCGAGGCGGTGGCAGTGAAAAGGTCTTCATTGACTGGTTGAAGGGCCTAGGAATGGCTGGGCACCCCGCAGGAAAGAAACTCAGGTATGAAATCTTATTCAATAGTCATGGTCGCAAAAGCTCACAAAGTTGGCTGGGGATCTCTACAGACTTTTAGAGGTAGGCGCACTGAAGCCAGACAATTATCGAACTTGCTCGTCGTGGTTGGAATGCACACCGATCGACCTACATTCTCAGCACCCCTCCATCAAAGAGCAAGACTTTCTTCTCTTAGATGAGAAGAATCACGAATATTGGGATTTGATCAGTCTCAGTTTGGTGCTCAATTTTGTTCCTATACCGAGTGATAGAGGTGTGTATGACAGAAATGCAGAGGTAATTTTACGCTCAACGGTCTCCCAGGCCGAATGTTGAGGCTGGCTCATCATGTTTTGAAGCCTGGAGGGTATCTGTTCCTGGTCGTAAGCTCAGCGTTCAGAAATTCAATAGCTTGACAAATAAATTGTCTTTGACAGCTTCCACTTCCATGTGTGCTTAATTCAAGGCATTTGGACCTTGAGCATATGAAAAGAATTATGAGAGCAATCGGCTTCACACTACAGAAAGAAAAATGGAGAAAAGAGGGCAAAATGGGTTATTGGCTATTTCGAAAGGACCTTGAGCCACCCATGTCGGATGGGGTGCTTCGAAGAAGAATTGTACTTCGGCAAGGCAATAGAAATAATTTTTGTATTCTGATATAAGTACAAGCGCGCTTCCTGCTAATACTTGCAATAAATAATTCCCGTTTTAGCTGTATCTCATATTAGTTGATGCGGCAGCGAAGACTGGGCCGAAGAAATGCATTTACGCGTGTGAGCTCGGATGCTCGAGATGATGGTCTCATCACCCAATCATTGAATCATTGCACAGCCCTCATCCCTATAGTCAACTTGCCAAGTCCGCCTAACCACAAAGCAGCTCCGAGTTTCCTCATACTGACATGATCCAAATTCTGTGGGAACCGTTCAGAGCGGATTGCATTCTGACTCAGAGATGACTCGTCGCACAATATCAGAGACCTTGGCTTCTAACAAACGCTTTGTGTTGCCTGAGTCAACGACCCCAAGAATTTTTGAACGTGCTGAACTTCGAATTGGCGTTATATCATTAGGGTGCATTATGTCATGACTTGTAGGTGCTTTGGGGGGAAAATCCGATATCAAAGAAGTAACCGTGATAATCTCCTGCCCATCATGAAGGTTCGACTCATAGACAGAGATGGAGGTCAATATAGAGGGACAAGGTAAACTCTGACATCACCATACAAATGCCAACTTCATGTTTTGATGCGAAACGGGTCTTTGTGAGCACATCTGTCTTCTGCTGGATGCTACTTTCCTCTGCGAAACTGCGAGTCGCAATCACCTCGTGTATTACCCAAGAAAAAGCAAAATCCGACTCGGACAACGTCTAAAATAGCATTTTGGCCCGGAATCCAAACGATCGAGAAGGCTGTATTGCTAAGAGGGGCATGTTTGTGCAATTGCCTGGAACCGTGAATGGAGGTTTACACTGAAATTGACAGGATGAACCCAGTCAGTCTATTGATCGATAGGAATGGGAATCTTAGGCGGGCGATCTCCGGAGAGGGAACGACAGTGATGCGTGGCCAGGCCAATGGCACTCCCCACCCCTGCACCGCCTAGAACCACTGCGGAATGTTGAATACCATTTCACTAAATCAAGGGGGAGAAATTACAATTTATCGGGTGAGCGCTCTTCCATAGAATGGCGGGGGTTAGCACAGCGGCCAGAATCGCACCAATGGTGGCGTGGTCATCGGCTCGGAGACGACTGGCCTTTTAGTCACATCCTGTAAGTAGCCATCCGTGCAATGCGTAAAGCATGTATTACATCATAAGTGTTTGCTATCCTTCTGGCACTGGCGGCGTCGCTGCTAGAATGGCTATACCTGGCATATGTTAAACTGCCTACGCACGCGGATCCTGTAATGATGCTATTAGAATAGTATTCCCTTACCGTTGCATACACTACCTGCTAAGCCCCCTACCCAAGTAGCCCTCAGAGTTCTGTTGATCGAAAAAGCGTGTCGGCCTCGCCTGGTGATTGTGAAAACCGTATACAATGGAGGAACAAGCAAGGAGAAGTATTGATATGCTGTAAACATGGCTTGTCGTGTCAGATATTCGGTGTCTCTCGAGTGTGAGGCGGACATAGTGGCGCTCCACAGACCGAATGGCTGCTTATATAAAGCGTCACGCGACGTTACGAGTCTTTGACGCTCATCTCCTCATGTCCACCACCACGCTTGATTCCTATGATGCCCAGATGCTCGACTATCTACACGACGTCGACGTGCATATGAACACATCACAGGAGGAAGCCATTATGGAAGACTATGGGTTACATTCGACTCACAAAGCAACATATGAAAATGTTAGTATAGAGGTTGACATGGAAGATTACGATGAGAATCCTACCGAATTCGACATGCTTCGTGATGTACAGCATGTTTACGCTGGAGATGGGGCAACCGAGCTTATAGACGTGGAGGTTTATGATGTAACGCAAGTTCATTCGCCGGCGTTTGTCCCCCACCCAGTTCCGGACGACGACGACGACACGCATGTGCCTCTCACAGATGACGCACAGCATCAGGACACTGAAAAGACCGTTTCCCCCGCTACTGAGAACGAGACACATCCAGAAACAGCGGAGCTGACGCCGACTCATCACATCGATTTGGCTGAGAGTTTGGCGGTAGAGGAGCACGCCGTGGTTGGCTCTGCGACTAGTCAAATTGATTCGAATCCAGCAGCTGAAGGTGACACGGAGGGTGCAGGACTCACGAAGACTGATACCCTTGCCGACCTTACCCTCGTCTCATCTAGTGGCAATCCGCTTCCAGCGCCTGGAACGACAGACGACACTCATGAACACACCGACACAGGTGATCATGAACTTGCTCATGAAGAATCTGCGCAATTCACAGCGTATGGAGATCCTCATGAGATCTCCGAAGGCGTATACATTGACCCGCCTCCATCCGTGCTTCTTGCGATTGAAATCACCGATCGATCCGATGTTAGTCTATTCAATGAGGCCACGACTGTGACGGGCCAAGGAGACGAACGAGAAAGTACAACCAGTGTTGTTCTCCTCCAAAATCGACCCACTCTATATTATGAACCGCTTTCAACTTTGTTTGAAGGACTTCGCCAGGAAACTTTCTTGTCAGACATCTCTGATATTTCGGAAGGTGAACTTGTTCTCGAAGCATACGATCTGCAACTCGTAATGCCTGAGGTATGACGTTCTTAAGATGTTTGTTTTGCGAAGGTCAACCATATACAGGATAATTGTTATGTTCGTGGCTTGTCGTTGCATGATATCAACATGTTGCACGATGCGCACGGCCTGTTAGGTCCACTGCGATTGAAATTACGGTTGGATCTACCAAGATTCATAATACGTTATCAGAGACTGCAGGAAAGAGTTACTCAACTCACGGTTGAAAATCAGGAAGTTGAAACCAATCAAGTTGTTCAACAAGATGTACAAAATGGAACAGGCAGGGCGAGTTAATTGACCGTGCAGCTGGTACTCATGAATTTTGGCAGATTACTTAGAATATGTGGAAAATGAGAAGGAATCGCATGATGGTACCTTCGTTGATTCAAGAGCCCAGTTCTCATTGCTAGAACAAGGAAAAGAGAACGAGCAAGATAATGTTGGAACAAAACGTTCGCAAGAGCCTGCCGCCTCTAACTTATTAGAGCCGGTAGAAGATAGTTACAAACTCGAATATGTCGACAATGCAGAAGCCAGTTCTGTGACAGCCTCTGGTGAAGCCGAAGTCCGCGAGGATCATAACCATTCTGGAACAAGAGTAGAGCCGACACCGGACGTAGTCCCCGTTTTTGAAGAGGAACAAGCACATGCAAAAACTGTAGGTGAGGCGACTAGCATCGAGAGTCATGAAGAGGATGTTCCGAAGTCAACGTCTGGTCCACCATCCCCT
Source organism: Amanita molliuscula (assembly GCA_023014405.1). Taxonomy (NCBI): domain Eukaryota; kingdom Fungi; phylum Basidiomycota; class Agaricomycetes; order Agaricales; family Amanitaceae; genus Amanita; species Amanita molliuscula. The sequence goes on from JAEBUP010000001.1 coordinate 1,276,220, forward strand.
TCCTTGTCAGGGAAAGCATCTGAAGAGGCTGTTTCAACTTTGATCCCAGGCGAAGAAGCAAGAACAGAAGGCGCAGGTACTGGTAAGTGATTCATTGTATAGACAGCAACTCCATCTTAATAAGCTATTCACAATATAGAACAGCTTACAGAACAATCCATTATGGACCCCAATTATGCAGGTATGTATATTACGATGCCAATTTTCAATCAAGACTGTCTAATGCCTGATCCTAGCCGACGATAGTCACGAATCTACCTCGGTTGACGCAGTCTATGACCATGGTATATCAACTGAGGAGCAGCTTGGTATGTTCTATGTTATTTATCGAGTTAGTTCACGGTACATCTAGACTCAACATCAGTAATACCCATTACAGCATCAGATCCCGAGGCTAGTGGAGAAACATGGGATGATGAGCTGTATGAAGAAGGCGAAGCAGACGCGTCTTGGGATCACGAAACCAATCAAGATGAAGAGGAACAGGATTCAACATCTACTGAGAGTTCTGTTACGCTCTCAAGTAGGCTTTCATCCAAAAGGAGCTTCCATGAGTTGGAGGAAAACGAAGATGAGACGCCGATTCATTCTCCAGGTAGGCATTGTTCGATCGGCTCAAGACGTCATGTTCATATTTTGCAGAACCTAAAAAAGTGCGAACCGAATAATCAAATGATTTTGTTGAATTTTTCCGTTGGCAGCATGTGTTGATAAAGGCTAAGTTTACCGCATTCAAGGCTAATTCCTGCAGAGAAAATAGGGAGGGTACTGACAATTTACAGGATCAAATCCCGCGTGAATGCGAAAGTAGGAGATTAATTGGGTCTGTTTTCGTTTTGGCTTTAGAATCAAGTCGCTTTGTAAAATAAAAGGTTTTCCAATATTATTATTATGTAAATATGCATTTCCTTGTTCACGATCGCATTCGATGTCCAATTCAACTGGATAAGGCATGGCTGATGTTCATACTAGTCATTTGTGCGTTCAGATAATACACAGTCATTTTGGTGCCATGACAGCTGTGAGCGTAGTTCGAAAATCGATGTGTATCCAATGACATGTTCTTAGGCAGTGGCATCCGTCCTCCTCACCCGCGGCCGCCTATCCTTTATACAATTGGTTAGGTTCTCCTCACTCAAGCCATGGATGGTCAGAGCAGCAATCCTGGTGCTCGTTCAACATAATATTCTTTGGCATGCTCAAAGTGAAGACGAGGGAGAAGTTGTGGAAGTCAACATTGAAGAATGTCTCATGAGGCTAAGGTTTGGAAAATTAGTCTGGTTAACTGATCAGCTATTCGGCAAAGCGGTATGTCATGGTGCGCTAGTCATTAAGCTCTGCTGAATATTGACATCTAGGCTGCCGAAATCGTCCAGCTGGTATTAGACCATGGAAAACTTCGTCCGCCAGATATCCTTTCAGCACTGTCAGTTGGTGACCAAAAAAGTGATTCCAGCTCATGGATTTCTGTTCAAAAACTGACGCGGTCCTAGGCACGGTCGTGTATCCACAAGTACTCCATAAGCTAGTAGCTGGCTCGTATCTCAAGTCATCTACCGTCCTCTCACATATTTCCCCTCAAGAAAAGCGGATAAAATATGAGCTGGAGGAAAGGTCCAGAATTTCGGGAATACCAACCGCAAAACAATTGCGTGAAGCCAAGGAGCTGGTGGACGTCCGTTTGAAACGCGAGGATGAAGCAGCAGAAAAAATCGGCATGGTATGGATATATGATATATCATTACTCCCATCTGAGCCTGCCTCTCTAGAAGCGAAAAGCACAGGATCAACCTAGTCACCGCTCCTCAAAAGTATCGTGTCGGCGTTTGATTCAGGCTTGACTGACTCAATTTATATGCAGAGAAAACCACAGGAAGAGGAACAAGTTGATGTGAGTCGGTCACGGACGTAATTTTTCTACTCACACAAGAGTAGGAAGATGTTTACTTCCGCTTGAATTATGAAAAATATCATGTACACATCCGCAATGCCGTATGAATTTGTTTTTCTTACGTAGTCGGTTATCGACGTTTCCACAGCTCATTATCAAAGCAGTGAAGGAACGTTTCAACGACTGTGCTGCCAGGGTGATGGAGGCGTTGTTAAAAGTCACGGAGGCGAACCAAAAGAGACTGACGGACATTCGAACTGGCAAGCAATCTAACGAATCTCATTGCAGCTATTTGATGTTGCATTCCAGAGCCTGTGTCCATCGCAAGCATAGTCATGCAGCTTAGCAGTGAAGATGATTTGGTATCGGGACTTGTCTTGCCTGCGAACGCTAGAAAGCCTTCGGTCACTAACTGTGTCAAGGATTACCTCGGATTGCTCTCGTCGGCCGACAATACTTCACCTGCAGGAAGGGCTGCCGCATTCACGTCGTTCCTGAATTCAAGAGTGCAAGTGGAATTTGAAGTTGTTTGCAAACGGTTGCGACAGCATGTCCTAGAAGCAATAACATTCGCAAAGCACGGGACTGCTGGAGTTCGCATCATGAGACTGCTATTGGAAACGGGCAAAATGGACGAAAAACAAGTGAGTATCGGTGTCGCATGTCGAAGCAACGTGGTTGAAGATTGGTCAGATATCAAAAATTGTTATGATGGCACCTAAGGACGTACGACCCCTGTTAATGGCACTCTCTACCGATTCTCTTATTAGCATGCAAGAAGTTCCGAAGAGCGCTGACCGTAATCCAACGCGGACCTTCTATCTGTGGTTAGCTTTATTTTTATTTATCATTTTTAAATACTACCTAATGCATATACATGTGTAGGTATGTCGATTTGCGTAAAGCCTGTTCCATAATGCTCGCCAATATGTACAAGACTCTACACAATATTGAGGTACGGCGACAAAGCGAGCGTGAGGTACCCGAGATCAGGGCTGTGCTAGAGAAGCGGGAGCGGATAGACGTGAGTCAGGATGAGACACTGCTGAGCAGGCTGGAGAGAGAGTTGCTTAGGGGTTGGGAAGAAAAGCAAGAGAGGTTGACTGTTCTTGAGACGCGCGTGGATGAGAGTATCTTTATCCTGAGGGATTTGGGTGTGTTGGACGATTAGTATAATAGCTACGCCTCTTTCACTGAACAACCACGCATGCTAGCTGCCAATTCTCCAGACGTTCTGTCGACGCCGTCAGCGTTCGTATACATCAATCACGATTTCACCTCTGTCCCTCCGCGGCCGGGCAGTGGATGGACACGTTTTATCTGCATTTCCGACACCCATTCTAGGGTTTATCAGATTCCTGCAGGGGACGTTTTGATACATGCTGGTGACCTCACTAGCTGGGGTTACCCTCATCAAGTCAGAGATACATTCAACTGGCTAGCATCTCTTGACCACCCAATGAAAATGTAATTATTCAGACCTTATACCGGGAATATTGAATGACATTCAGATGACAAGTATCATTGCAGGAAATCATGATGTAAGCATACAGAACCCAAGCATCATTTCGGAAAGTAAAGGCTACCTAGCTATGCCTCGATAGTAATATGTACGGCAGTCTAATTAATTCTGAGGTGAGTAAGGAATGAAGAGGTTGTATCCTTGTGTCAATATTTGCAGAGTTTGCGAGCATTCCATGCTTCCTTGAAGGGTCAGTTCTACAAGAACGCAAATTTGTGTTATCTTGAACACGAGCTAACGAAGTTCGATTCGCCTGCTGGGAAGACTTGGCACGTTTACGGATCACCGGTGAGGCTAGCTTGCATTGAAAGATATACGCGCAGTGACGTGTGTATAGTCAACTCCGATGTATGCAGAAGGCGCATTCCAATACACAACTGCAGCAGAAGCAGATGGTAAGCTTATTCGCACAGTTCGATAGCCTCCTGGAACATGAGGTTAGGCATATACCAGAGAATTCCTAACGACACCGAGATCCTCATCACGCACACGCCACCGAACGGAATCCTCGACAGGACAAAGCGCGGCAAACAAGCGGGTTGTACGCGGTTGGCGGAGAGGCTGAAAAACTTGAAGTCCTGTCGACTGCACGTGTTTGGGTGAGTGTCAATTGTTGTGGAATCAAGCGTTCTGAATGGGCAAAATAGACACATCCATGAGGGCGCGGGAGCCATAATTCTGCCTGGCGGGAGAGTAGTGGTGAACGCAGCAGTGGCATGGGGAGGGCGGCCAATCATCGTCGACCTCAAAGACGTGCCGCTTTAGGTATACAAGTTGGAACTCCGACCGTAAGGCATCAGCGCGTCCGCAATTTGGACGCGCCTATTATTCCTCGTCCACCATTGCCTGCTCGTCATGTTAGTTGAGCTGAACAGGCCTCTTTTCCATGCGCGAGTCAAGAAGATATATGACGGCTGGGCTGTGCGTACATGTTCAGCACCACCAGAGTTCTACTTCGTAACCATAACCCCATCTCACAGAATGCCAGTAAGGACGACGACTACGGCTCTTTAGCAGACGTAGATGCTCTACTTCTTATTGCGGGCGACCCGGCCGCAGAAGACGAGCCAATGCGCAAAGGAACCTGCTTTCAGGTTGGTTTCTTCGCCTAGGAATCCTCTGGTTGACTCATCGACGCAAAGCAATGGTTGCTTGGTTATGAGTTTCCGTCAACATTCTTTCTGTTTCAGAAAGACAGAATATCAATTCTTTGCTCTGCATCAAAAGGTACATGACTTCCTGCCTCCGTTGTCCCCCTTAAGTCCCGGACATTTTCAGCAAAGATACTGGGACAAATTGAAGATCCCAATGGCACCGTCCCTATTGAAATTTTCGCCCAGGCAAAAGGCAAAGATATTTCCAATGACGCTATGCCCAACTTCGTTGCTGCCTATACGTCCAGGAATCGCGTTGGTGCATTGACAAAGGAGTCTCATTCGGGAAAGTTGGTCGCAGAATGGGATAAACTTGTGGCGGCGTCTCCACAACAACCTGAGCTCATTGATATAGCCCAGACGGTGTCTGCTTTCATGGCCGTAAAAGATGAGGACGAGCTAGTTAGTATTGCATTATTCATCCGTTTGCGGCTTACCTCACTTGGTAACAGAAGGCTGCCCAAGTTGCTGCAAATCTCACTTCAACCTTGCTCAAATATCATGTCTCTCCAAAACTCGAATCCATCCTGGATAGGGAAGCGAAAGTAACTCATGATGCCTTTTCTGCTCAGATAGAAGCTCGATTGGGATCCGGAGAAGGGAGTTCAGCCAAAGGACCGGACATGAAGGTGTGGGACAAGGGAAAAGGATTGCAAGATGTGAGTTCATTGTTTTCAATCCTGCACCTATACATGACTTCTGCTAGGTGGACTGGCAGATGGCGGAATTTTGCTATCCACCCATCATCATTTCCAAATCTAGTCGAACAGGCTATGATTTACGTTACACTGCTCAACCGACAAGCGACAACATTGCTCATAAGGGCGTTCTTCTTGTGGCGTTTGGTCTTCGGTACAAGTCTTATTCTGCCAACGTTGGGCGAACTTTCATCGTCGACCCACATCCTGTCAGTATTGGGAATATCGTATATTGCAAGCTCGGCTGAAACATCATAGGCACAAGCAAAACAGTATAACTTGTTATTCTCGCTGCAAACTGAGTTACTTTCCTTCATCAAAGATGGAGTATCAGCTCGTGACATCTATCAGTTCGCACTCAACTACGTCAAGGAGAAGAATCCGGAATTAGAAAAGCATTTGGTGAAGAATATTGGGTTTGCGGTATGTATTGGCGTACCCTCAAGTTCATAGTCTGAGTTTGTGTAGATGGGAATCGAGTTCCGGGATTCAGCGTACCTCTTATCAGCAAAGAATTCTCGCGCTATCAATAAAGACATGGTACTAAATCTTAGTCTGGGTTTTACGGATTTGGAAGATGACCAGGGACAAAGGTATGTTTAAAGCTGAAGTCTACGAAGTGGGCAAATTTTTCATACATGCAAGTTATGCTCTGCATCTCGTCGATACTATAAAAGTGGATGCTAAGGGCTCCGTGTTATTGACCGAACCCATGCGATCCACTAAGGATACACTGTTCTTCCTCAACCCCGAAGAAGACCAGGAAGAGGAAAGATCCAAGAAAAAGACACACGCGAATGGTTCACCACCTAAGCAAAAGACAATTGCGGGCAAAGTTTTACGGAATCAAACCCGCCGAGCTGCGCAAGATGAAGTTCACTTTACAGCAGTAGCTAAATTGGCAGAGCATCAGAGCGAACTTCATGAAAAATTGCAAGCAGAAGGCTTGCAAAAATATTCTGAGGATGGCGTTGGGACCAGCGGTAAAGAAGGGAAAGGCTGGAAAAAATTTCAAAGCTATAAAGGGGAAGTGGGTCTACCTACAGAAGTTGAAAAATTGCGCGTATGTATCTGCCCTCCTAGCTTTCTCAACGTCATGTGAATTTCTTCCGTAGATTTTTGTTGACCGCAAAGCACAAACCGTCATTTTACCCATTCAAGGCTTTGCGGTACCGTTCCACATCAACACGATTAAGAATGCTAGTAAAAGTGATGAAGGCGAATATACTTACCTTCGGATCAACTTTCAGACTCCTGGCCAACTGACCGGGAAAAAGGAGGATACCGTGAGTTCATATATCCAAATGTCATCTGCGTGATCTAAGATGTTTTGTTACAGCCGTTTGAAGACCCCGATGCCACATTTATCCGATCTGTGTCTTACCGCTCGCCGGACGCGCATAGATTCGACAATATATGCAAACAGATTACGGAGTTGAAAAAAGAGGCAAATAAACGAGAGCAGCAGAAGAAGGAAATGGCAGATGTCATAGAGCAAGATAGCCTGATTGAAGTCAAAGGACGGAGGGCCCATAAGCTACCAGAGATGTTCGTACGCCCTGCCCTTGACGGTAAACGTCTACCTGGAGAGGTCGAAATTCATCAAAATGGTGTAAGATATGTGTCGTATGGCCAACAAAAAATCGGTAGGTTGTCCGTGTAATCAGGAAGCTAATTGCTCACTCTTGATGTAGACGTTCTTTTCAGCAACGTCAAGCACTTATTTTTCCAACCGTGCGATCACGAATTGCTTGTCATCATCCATCTGCATCTGAAAGCTCCGATCATGATTGGCAAAAAGAAAACATTTGTGCGTGGGTAATAATTGCCGAGGTTTGCGGGCTTATACGTGCTCAGGATGTTCAATTCTTCCGCGAAGCAACCGATGTCCAGTTCGACGAGACTGGCAATAGAAAGCGCAAGACGCGCTATGGAGACGAAGATGAAATTGAGATGGAGCAGCAAGAAAGAAAACGCCGTGCTACACTAAACAAAGAAGTTAGAGCCTTTGCGGAGAAGATTGGGGAGGCAGGATCTGCTTCAGTGCGTTCAACGTCCGACGGCCACGTTCAGTTATTTAAGACTTGATCACCTGTAGCTTGGCGATCCTCTAGAGGTGGACATCCCCTTCAGGGAGCTATCCTTCGAGGGTGTGCCCTTCCGTACCAGTGCCCGCCTTCAGCCAACTACTGAGTGTCTTGTACACCTGACTGACCCACCTTTCCTTGTTGTTACATTGGCTGATATAGAAATTGCGTCCCTGGAGCGTGTTCAATATGGCCTGCGTCAGTTCGATCTTGTACTCATCTTCAAGGACTTCACCAAGCCACCTCTGCATATCAACTCTATTCCAAGTGCACAAATGGACGATGTCAAGAATTGGCTTGAGTAAAACTATTTATTTCCTGTTTGATGTTTATTTCATGCTCTCGTGTTCCAGCTCTGTAGATATTCCAATGAGCGAGGGGCCTGTCAATCTCAACTGGGGACCCATAATGAAGCATATCAACGAAAGCCCGTACGAATTCTTCCAAAACAGTGGTTGGAGCTTCCTTGGTGGTGCTACTGGTGGTGCTGAAGTTGGTCTTAATATTGAATCTGCTAGTCCTCCCCTAACATGATTTACAGAGCGAACGTTCTGAGGAGTCTAATTCTGAGTCAGAATTTGAGGCAGGCAGCGAAGCATTTGAATCTTCAGAAAGTTCCAAAGATGAGAGTGAATATGGCGACTCTGATGCCAGCGGCAGTATCTCTGACTACAGCGGTGAGGAGATTGACGAGGGTAAGCATACATGTGAGCAACATAACTATTTTACAATACCAAATATAGGAGAAGACTGGGATGAACTTGAGAGAAAAGCAGCCAAAGGTTGTCATGCATTAATGATCCCGTGGCGAGTTACTGAATGTCGTGCTACAGCTGATCAGAAGCGGGCAGAAGCGAAGAAAATGCGTGGTTCTGACGATTCTGACGATGATAAACCGAAGAAGAAATCGGCACCCAAGAATGTTAAAGCAAATGGGAAGGGCAAGCGCTGAGGTGATTGGCATGAATTGTAGATATAGTATCTCTAAGGCTAGCATGTAATTCCTAATCCAATATTGTATATATGTTCGCTTCAATGATTAGAGCTATATACGGTGTTACTGACTGAGACTGCCCCAGTGTACCGTCACACGTCTAAGGACTTGCCGTAGGCTTGCTGCCGCAGTAGCGTTCGACAGCCTGGAACACAGCTGGCGTGATCGTCAGCGCATCGAACATGATGGTGGAGGGAGAAAAAAAAGTCTTGTGACTGTACTAGTTCGTCTGAGTTTTGATTTGACAAGATCTAGGTCGATGAGGAAGAATAACGTCTCAAGGATTGTTCCGCAATCGAGGCACCAATCACCATCGTGAAGTGTTGCAACTTACCCGGGACTGGCTGCCTTCTGCGGCTCGTCAAACTTGACGAGCAGATTAGATTCATCACCCTGCCTGTTCCAACGCGGTTCAGGCTTGCGGTCATCTGTAATCGCACCAAGCACTCACGAGTAAACGGTGCATAGTACGTCCTGCATGCGATGCCGATACATGACATGCGCACGAAAACCGGAGGGGGCAAATAATTCCTCGGGTGCTTTATCAGTCCATATCCATCGATATTTGGTGACCCGCATTGCGCTGCAATAGAGGGCTGCGTTATCCCTAAAGCAAGGTTAGAAACTAGCGGATAGATAGGTGGAAATTCGTACGTTCCCGGGGCTACGTATATGGCATTGTAATTGGTATCCTTTTTAGTAACAAACATCTGGGCTGACATGCCACCTATGCGGGCATTCTCTCCAATGGTGTAATTCCACAAGCCATTATGTTCCCCGATTATTCTGTTCGTCGATAACTCATATATTGGACCAGGTCTTGGGGCTATGTATGATGCTGGCAAAAGTGAGTGAACGGCGTATTCGTGATGTATCCACATACAGAGAAAATTTCCAAATCGCGTTTTCTCTCCAACAAAGCATATTCCCATACTTTCTGGTCGCTCTGCAGTTGGCAACTGATATTTTTGCGCTAATTGACGTACTTGTGGTTTGTTCATGTGGCCTAAAAGGAACAGAGCACGTCGCAACCCATCTTCAGTTATAGCAGAAAGGTAGTATGATTGGTCCTTATTGTGATCGGGTGCATGTAAAAGACGAGGGCGGTATTTTCCATGGCATTCCGCCCAATCCTTTTTCGCGTAATGTCCTCGTTTGTATAGTGAGCCTCGCAGACATTTTTTCATGTGTTGGAGGCATCCTACCTGTTGCGAACCAAGGTTTCTCCTGCGTGTGATCGTTACTCGGCAGCCGTTCTAGCAGCGCGCCGAACTTTATTTCCCTAACTCAGGTGTTAGCATGGACCCATGGATTGAGGCACCGTCCTACTTATTACACCATACGTCAGGGTTAGGCATGACGCCCATCTCCCACTGATACAATGAAGGCTCAAAAACTCTGTTCCAATATTCGCGTGATAGGTCTATCTGCAGAATATAAGCAAAACCAGCTAACAGGGCCTACCAGTCTACAGGAGATATCAAGTACTCTGCAAACGCGTTGTACATCCTCCCAGTCCTTCTCCCATTCACACCCCCTGTCCGTTCGGTGTCCCAGTTGCGCATATAGACAGCTGAAAGATCGTAATCCTGCGACTGAGTCAGCCTCGATGATGATCCCGATCGAGGCTACGGACTAACAGACGTGCAGTTACGGAAGAGTCGACACCGCCAGACATACCGACGACAGCTGGAAAGCAGTTAGTCTGGGGACAGAATGAAATGTGACGCCAACCTTTGTCTCCTTTTCTTAAAGAGCAGGTATGATAGGTTGCAAGTGAACGGCGCAGACGCGTTGCCATGTGATGCATTGATGCCAAACAGAACCAAATGCGTCGCGCGTGTTTGTTTGTCTCCCACGGCCCGAGACAAGACAACTCGGGACGCAATGGCAGCCGCATCGCGTAAAAGCAGCATCGGCGGCGCACGACGCAGCATCCAAAAGGCCCACATTCCTCATCGCGGAGACGCCCAGCAGTCGGGAAAAAGACTGGCATTTCTGTCCGCAATGTCGAGCGCAAGTCCGATGGGTTTGAGCCCTTCGAGGAGGTTATGCTGCAGGTGGACAAGCGAACGCCGCCTCGGCTTGTCAAGGCCCGCCGGAGAAAGAAGTCAATTACAGTAGAGGAAGAGCAATTCGACGAGAATGGGGAAATGTCCATGGAACTTGATAACAGTGCGCAAGGCATAAACAGGTCCATTTCTCATGGCTTACCGTAGTACAGGTCCCATGCCCTATCTTTCAAGCGCAAAGCAGCTGTCTACACCTTCAACCGCTGGCCGGGTTGCGTCGACGTCGCGCATAGTGGCACGTACCCCGGAAGTCGATTTTGACAACGTCCCCTCACCAAGGCGCCGCTCGCAAGGAAGGAAATCTGTTGGACGACCAAGCCTTAGGCCTTCTAAACTGTCTATTGCATCAACCTCGCGGTACTCCCCTCCCGAAACTGATGCTACCGATGATGTCCTTCGCAACGGTGTTGGCAGGGATGGCGTTCATCACACGCGCTTCTCCGAACAGCAGAGCTCTCCGCACAACACTAGCTTCTTGTAGATAGACCAGGGATATGATGATGATGAAGGGAATGAACCATTCGAGGAGCCGGACATACCATACACCTTGCCAGAGCCTGATGAGGTATCTCCTCCCAAACCTAAAGGCAAATGGAGTAGGGTACAGGATGAAGGTGATCAAGACGATAATCAACCAGCATTATCGCCTGACAATCGTCGCGAAACTCCGGAAGAGGAGCCCGAGGAGGACGAGCGAAGGATAGAGTCAGAACCAGAGCCCGAACCCGAACCCGAACCCGAACCGGAGCCTGAACCAAGAGCGAAGTCAAAAAAGGCCAGAAACAAAACACCCCAAGATGAGCCGGAACGGCCACAGAAGCGCTCAAAGAAGGAAAATAGACGTAAGTGAATGGGTAGCGCAAGTGTTTATTCTAATGATATGCTAACAGCACAACGCGAGGGTGTACGAAGAAGTGTTAGAGAGCATATCAAACCTCTCGAGTGGTGGCGTGGAGAGCGTTACGTGTACGGCCGAGGCACATCAACTGGGTCACCTGTGTTCGTCCCCCCGATCAAAGAGATCATGCGTATGCCCAAGGAGCCGGCCATGCCCCTCGGCTCAAAACATAAACGATCTTCAGCCCGGGTCACAGCAAGAGTAGGGTGGTCGAGCAGCCGGCAGTCATGTACAATCCCGAAGAGGGATGGGACGAAGCGACTCCGGATAACGGTGTAGTGCTTGATTTTCCTAGTGGCAAAGAGAGGATGCGGCGTAAGAAATTTCGGTCTATTTCTCCTTACCCTATTTCTCACACCAAAAGCAGAGGTTGCATTTACCGGCCAGATGTATCGGCCACAGTTAGCTGCGAACAACGAGTGATCATACCAGAGGATCTTTGGCGACAGCGAGTTTATCGCAGCGGGTCAATTAACTATCCCCGTGGCAGGTCGAAAACCGAGTAAAAGCGCAAAAGACAATACATATGTACGTTTTCTATTTGACGATTTGGTTACGATTAACGCGATGCATAGATATTCGACATTGCTGAGGGTGCCGTCAACTTTAAAGTCCATGATACGAGTTATGTGCTAGCTACAGGATGCATGTTAATGGTACCGCGGGGTGAGTTATATCAGTTTTGACAAATCTATGTACTGACACGACTTTCTTTGTTTGGAAGGGTTACTACATCGAAAACATTGCTGATCGCGAAGCCAAGCTCGTGTTCACCCAGATTTGTATTCTTCCAAGCATAATTGAAAGAGCAGAAACAGATATTGTATGCACCTCATCCAAAGCCAACTATTGTCGCATATCGCGAATCTATTTCATGCTACCTACACTTTTTTCATGTAGGTTGCGACAAATATGCGTGACCATTGTGGGACATAACCAGTGCTGCTATCCTCCGTCTTTGATACCCTCTCATGATTGTTTCCTCCTGGTTGAGTGGATACTTGACTTTTTTCTCATTCAAATCAAATGCATCGTGAGGCTTGAGTGAATGACCCAGAAGAGTTGTATATGACTTCAGGTCCTCACCAATGTACCTGAATGTGTTGTTTGACAAACCTGCACACCAGAGATCAAATGCAGTGAACTGGTCAAAACACCTTTTACGTGTAGGCCGATTGCGAAAGGCTATGTTGGACATCGGAGATGTGAGGGCAAAGACAATTTGAATGACAGGATGTGGTACCTGATTTGTGTCAAAAATGTGCAGCAAGATTGGATCCATGGCATCAAACAGTCTCAGATGAATATTATTCTTGAAATTTTTGTCATTCTTGACTTGGATAAGAATGGCTGTTACTGTATTACAGGAAAGGCTAATGTTCACATCACAAGCAGGCAAGACAATATTGATCCCCTTTTGGTTGTCCTTGCACATTATCATTGCTCCTCTTGTGATAAATTCCCAGAGACAGTTAGCTGAGATCATTTCTCCATCTTCAACTTTGATGATATGGTTGAACCACATGCCATAGTTCTTGAATGTTTCATGGAATGTTTTCTCTTCTCCCTCACACCAAAAATTTGGCTTGGATTGTTGCAAACTGCCATGCACAGCAGTTGGAAGTAGAGCCTCCATAAATTCACTAACCATCATCCATCTTCTTCCAGTTGCATGTGTCACCTTGTCACATGCCTGCATGATAATGAGCGCCACAATCAGTTCACCACATCATCCAAAATCAATGCAGTTCAAGTCCAAGTGCTTTGCCAAATGATCCACTGGTTCCTCCCCAGTTTCCTGCATAATTTCACAAGCAGCCTCAGCCAGAAGGGGTTCAGAACCCGAAATGGTAGTCATATCTTCAAGTCCACAAGTCACAGAGATGCACAGTCACATATGTCACTCAACTTGTGTACAGGCAATCTTGCGAGATTGGGCTGTCTTTATATTGAACTCAAGACCAAATCGGACTGATAAGCAGGCTAGAATACCCTCTTCCTTCTCTTCGAGGTTATGAGACAAGCTCGGGCCATTCAGCAACTTTGATTTGGTGAAGGACTTGACTCCAATGTCTTTTATGTGCTCTGACAAGACATCATAACGAGTCCCAAATCTACTCGAGGGAGGAAGTGAACTGCTTGCAAAAGGAACACCTGAAAAGGACATACAATGGACATCCAAGGTGAGATATCCAATCCATTTGAACAACTCAATCTAACGAGAGACCCCCCGTTGAAGACAATATGACATCGTCAAAACTAATCTCGGTAATTGGATCCAAGACACAGATAGAGGAGCTCGAAATGCGATCAGATGGGTCTGATTTTATTTCGGGCGAGAATTGGTGAAACTTGCCCGCTGTCGAAAGGAACAATGCGAATATGGGAAGATCAACTAACCCTCGAAGAACACGGCGCAACTCGGAGAACACAGTCCACGATGTGCCTTTCTGTGACTCTGTGAGGCAGTGGGATTCATCGAAAGAGATGATGACGAGTGGCACCCGTGGCCCCTCGCCCGCACTCTGCATGAAAGATGGGTTTACAAACTTGCAGAGTTCTTCCCCTGCTTCCTTTACCCCCTTGCCATTAACAACGTATCGAGGGGGGCTTGGAGGCATGCCTTCACGCAATGGTTCCATAACTTGAAAGGAATTTTCCATGAACTTGAAAGATCCATGAGTCGTACAAAATTGTAAAGACCACATAGAATTACCTTGTTTGCCATACTAATTACATTGTCATAGAAGTCTCGCCGACCTGTGCCTGGGCTCCGAAATGATTGACCGTTTGTCATGAAGTCATGGAAAGAAAATGCCAAACTTTGGCAATGCTTGATACACTCTAAATTCAAGTCATTGGCATGAAATTTGGGAATGCAGTGATAAAATAATTACGATTATTGATTGACATGTATTTCAGATATTTCAAAGTGACCTTTAACAGTGAAAACACAAAAGCATGTAGCTTCTGTGCAACATTCTTTTGGTTCAATGTGGCAGCTGAACGAAACCAAATGCATAGGGCATCATCGGGGGGAGGGAATCCTAATCAGATTAAATTATAAGCACGCCAAAAAGAAGGGAGATGCGAAACCTCCGCTGCCATCTTCAGGCAAACACATGGGCACTGTTATTATTTCTCTTGATAATTCATCCACCATACGAGACTTTCCAGTTCCTGATGAATTTATAATAGTACTAGTTCTCGCATAAACATCTCTTCTCTTATCTAGGTAATTAGAGATGGTGACTCGGAGTACTTTTGCAGCATTGCCTTTGAACTGGGCACCCCACGCATGCACGGTAGCTGTGATCAGAGACAATAAATGGATTATTTAGTGGTTTTAGCAATTGTATACCGTCTACCGACTCCTGGGTGACACCCCATGATGGTTGCACTTCCTGATCCACGGGAATTGGCTTTAAAAAGACAGCTAGTAAAGAATAAGATCAGAATGCTTTAAATTAAATGAAGATTAGATATACGGTGTTCAAACAGTTCCTTCCAAGAGTCTGTCTTCTCTTCCTTAGCCAGGTTTCTCAAGAAGTCAATGAATTGTTTTTTCCCGCCAGTTGTGTTCATAATGTTAGCTCGAAATTCAGCCTCATTTGCAAGATATGTGTGAACGTATGCATGTTCTAGAGCTTTTCGTATGGTGATCCAAACATTAGGCAAGAGGGCTTCGATACTGTCGTCGTCATCATCATGCAGAACAAACAGTCCAAGTGTTTTGTAGGTTTGTTCAACAACCTGCTGTGGAATACGATCAATCAGCGATGTCTGTTTACGGGTGGGGTTTGGGGGTGTGGATGGATTTGCGGAGCCTTGGTCAACGTCCATGGGTGAGACTTGCTCGATGCTGGAGGAAGGCTTCTTCCGAGCCCCATCACGTTGCGGTGCTCTGGTCATTGGTGGCTGATACCTCTCGAGTCCCTATCGCAGCCGGTTGTGCTTTGTCAGATGTGGGTGACGGTGAGAATGAGCGTCCTGCGTCCATTCAGCACCTCGGATCTCTTTAAATTCAACAACATGTATGTCCTCTTGTCTTTCTCCTTCCTTCTCCGACGCTGATCCGTGGCTCGCACAGTAATTTGGACGGAAACCGTCAGTCGCACGCGCACAATACTCTTATACGGGGCTGATTCCCTTATGCATCACTAGTATGGCATCGATCTATGCTGCGTCGAAGAGGCACCCAATGGCCATATCATGGGCTACGGTTAATTCGCTCATTTAACCTTTTTTTCTTTCTTTTCATCATTGGCAAGGCACGGCAGCGCCTCTTGAACTTGAACCTCCACCTTCCCGTTTTGGAATCGCTGCCATGGCCCCAGGTCGTGGTCGAGGTCGGGGCTCTGCCCCCCCCTCTTCGGCTGTTCCTTCCACCTCGCAAGGTTCGACATCTAAGGGAAAGGCACCTGAGTCTTCAGCTGAGTATGCTCTGCGCACGGCCCAGTTTCTTGCGTCGAAGGGGAGGGAAATCCCCCCAGCGTTGCTTGAGACCATGGCTCGCGTGGGGTCACCTTGGCCGGCAGACAAAAGTGTCTCGCCCGCAGGGCTCTCAGACGCTTACATCGACCCATCGCTCTCCCCGGAGATCTCTCGTGAAGAGGCCTCCCTGCTTGGCTTGCCCTATGAGGAAGACTTGCCAGGCTATGACTACAATGTCGACCCTGATGTTGATCCAGACGAGCTGGCAACAAACTGTTACATAGCACTAGAATATGTGCAAAAGGCCCTCCACCAGGCAGATATCACCCCCCTTTCAGGGATGCTTCAACTATGGTCTTTGTGGGCCCTACTGCAGGCCCACTTTGCCCCCATGACTACCGCATCTTCCCCTTCGACTCCTAGGGCTATAGGAGTCCCCACTGTGGTGCTTCCGGCTTCCACACTGCTACAACAGATGACAACTGGGGATTATGCCCCCCTCCCACCTGCCACTCCGATGACCCTGGGCGGACTCAGGGTTCCCCCCCTGGCCACTCCTTCCCACCTCGGATCTCCGAACCTCCTGCGTTTCCACCTGGCCACACCAGCCCTTTCCGGTGGAACCCCACGTCCCCCACGCATGCCACCCACTCCTGGAAGAGCTAGAATTCCGGGTTCCTCCTACGCAGCCGTAGCTGCCATCCCTCCACCTGCACAAATTGCCAGCCCCCCTGCTTTGCCTCTTCACACAAAACCTGTCGTCTCCACCATGACGAAACGTGTGAAGTCCTGCCTTACTCAGGGCATGAAAACCAACAAGGTAGTCTTACGTCCCTCGGGGGATGGTGCTACCCCAAGACCGCCAGCCCCATCCATCTTGGCCGCTACCTCCCTAGAAACCAACCACATGGTTTCTGCCTCCTGGACTCTGCGTGGGGATTTTGAGGCCATCCTCCAGAAACCCCCCTCCCAGTCTGATGTCAACAGGATTACAGTTGCTCTGCGAACTGCTACCTCTGGCGAAGTTGCCCGCTTGGGTCGCCCCACAACATCCGCC
Organism: Amanita molliuscula; assembly: GCA_023014405.1. Taxonomy (NCBI): domain Eukaryota; kingdom Fungi; phylum Basidiomycota; class Agaricomycetes; order Agaricales; family Amanitaceae; genus Amanita; species Amanita molliuscula. Next base: position 1,293,027 of record JAEBUP010000001.1, read on the forward strand.
ATCAAATTCCTCCACATTCCCACCTCCCGCCCAGACGGAACAGGTTTTACTAACACAGATGTCCAAGCCTGCATTGCAGCCCACCCGAAGTGGTCCGATGTAGTTTTCTTCAAGCTGCCAGCTTTCATTTTCCCCAAGCAGGTGGGACATGTCATCCCCCTCTCAGGCACCGTCAAGTGCGAAATATACGACGATCGCACAGGCTCCAGGGCCCGCCGCCTCCTCCAGACCAATGTCTCCTTCATTGGAACACCCCATCGCATGCAACCGTGGACAACGGAAAAACCTACCCCCCAGTGTGGGGTCTGCCTTCAATGGGGACACACCTCTCACCAGTGTGTCTCCAGACTTCCATGGTGCGCCTACTGTGCCAGCAACCACCCCTCATCGGCTCACAGCGCTGCTGCTGCCGAGAGCAAATCCCCACTCGCATTGAAGTGCCTAAACTGTGATGGCCCGCATTCTGCCATCTCCTGCCTCTGCCCATTCTACGGGGCAAGATTTACTCCAAAACTGCTGGCAGCCCTTGAAGCCCAGCACCTCGAACGTGTCAAAGCCCACCAACTTGTCAGGTCTCATCAGCGTGCCAATGCACGCCTTACCCGTTGGCCACCCAATCCCGTAGAGGCCTCTTAAAGCCCTCTCACTAGTTGTCTGTTTTGGAGCACAGGTCTAGATCCTGCCCTGTAGTGTATATAATCTTTCCAAGTAAGTCCACTTGGCTTTGGCCTCTCGAACAGTGTAGTTACAATTGCTCTGTCCTCCTCTTATGACTGGGGAACATGTGGTACATAGGTTGACATGACTAATACATTTCTAAAATAAAATTAAAAAAAATTGGCAAGGCACGGCCTCGAGTGGCACGGTCACGTCACCGCCCTCACAGTCGCACCAGAATACCGACGGCTGGGCTTGGCACGTAAAATGATGAACGTCCTCGAAATGGTCTCAGACGAGTCTACAAGTTCGTCGACCTTTATGTCCGTTGTGCGAACCATATCGCTACCGAGATGTATGAAGGCATGCGCAAGTCTCTCACGAGGGACAAGGATAAACGATCTGTGCGAGAAGACGGACGCCATTTTATCGTTAATGCACAGAGCGTGTCATAACCTCGTATATTCATACATACACTTAAAGATGACACGATTCATATCACCAGCGGAGGGGGATCTTCTGGTGCATGTCCCAAGTTGGCCAGCTCCTCGTCATAAAACCCGTTCAACGCATCAGGATCAGCACAGAATTTCTGCAGCCCTATCCTCAACTCTTCGGATGCGTCCGCTGGCCCATTCTCCTTGCTCTTGAGCGAGCCTAGCCGTCCAGGCCCCATCAGTCTGTTCGTCAAGAAAATGAATCCCTATCCCCAAGAACCTGCACAAATGCAACCCCAGAGCGATGGATAAACTGCGAGTATTTGTACGACCAGCGCCGGTGAGAATAAAAAACGTCCACCTGGTCGGGATAAGATGTCGCCGCTTCCACGTCCAGAATAAACCCAAACCGGCGCAAGAGCGCATATTCGAAATAGTGTGCAGTCTGCGTCCCTTCTGGCACCCGTTTTTCGAGGTCAGGGACGACAGGCGGTTGAATAACAAGCCGGAGCGGGAAGCACAACTGGAACGCATTGCGGTCGCGCACGTCGTGTATTTGAGCCACGTATGCCTCAACCAGCTTTAGTCCGTACCGGTCAATTGTTCTGCTCCACTGCCGCAGCGTGTCTTCGATACATCTAGCCGTAGTCCCAATCCAATGTAGCTCAAAGTGGAAAACATCGGCTTGGTTGTGTATAATATCGTGGTGCAACACGACTGACTCTGCTTGATTACTCCGCTAAATAGACGTGAAGAGTGAGCATATCTTGGTTTAAAATGAATTGTGATGACATAAAACACACCTTGTTCACGTCCACGTCCACAACCATACTTTGACTTAGGATAAGACGCTTCTTGGCTTTGCGCCCAACTTTGGGCTTTGGAGCGCTTGACGGATAATGTCCCGAGTGAGTGTGTTTTCTTCCGTCGTCGTGTGCCGTCGAAACCATCCTCTTGGCGTCATGGGCACAGAGTATTCCCCTTTGAGCCGGTAAAAGTAGTGGCTGCCACAGCATGTTTTAATTACCGTTCAAAAACACGTCTCACACTCACCCGTCCAGAAACCCATGAAAGCCCCTATAATGCTCAAAGAGGCCCTGCTCCAGGAGCTTAACTCCCCACTCCGCTCCCTGAACTCGCGACGATACATCTCGAAACTCTCTCACAAGCCACGAGACAAAGTCGAAACCGGTAAACGAGTTCGGATTCTGTATTCGATGCCGATGATTATTTTTGATCGGCACTCCGTCTTCCTCCCGGCTATTGCGGCGAGGGATATGTCTGCGATTTCACGCTCGCTCTTCATTTTTTTCTTCAGAGGTCCCGCGGCATGGATGGCGTCCAGCTGCTCCATTAGAGAATCGTCCATGACAGAAGCCACAGGATCCAGCGTCGTAGGCAAGAACCGGACCGGTGGCGGCGGCTGACGCTCGTCCGGAGGATGCCATCTGTTCTGCCAGCTTCTCGATTCCCAACAGCCGGATCTCCTCATCATTGAGCTTCTCCCCGCCAGGTCCCGCATTCATCACCGGAGCTTCGCTCGTGGGTATCAAAACGAACAGGGTTCGCCAGTAGCGCATGGTCTCGTTGAAATTCTGTTCATAACCCGCAACAAGCATGTCAATCCTGCAACGTCCCCATTAGCACTGAGGTGCACATCCTTCCTTTACCCTGCTCACCGATTCCATCCGTAATTTTCCAATCCATGCGACGAAAATGGGTCGAAAGCTCGGTATACCCGCCTGTTATTTTAACGCGCTTGGCTAACGGAGAGGGTAGACATGCCTCCAAGCTTGGGCCAAATCAGGCACTGGTACTCGAATGACTTGGCTGGGAGCATCTTGTGCACATATCGGCGCACCTGTACAGCCTCGCCAGTGTACGAGATGCGGTGAATCTCGTTGCTCATGCTGAGGTATACAGGATCCGATGCCGAGTTCAGCACCCCTGCCGCTCCGGCGGGTTCAAGAATCGGGTCCTCCTCGACCGATAGGAACCTCCTCATTGATGACCCCGTACTTCGTCAGGTCGATGAGGATGCTGCTGTTGCTGCTGCTGCTGCTGCTGTTGTTGTTGTTGTTGAACGCTTTTCTGCGATGGTTCCCTAATCACGAACTGGAATCCTTGCGCTAATCTGACCCCTGCCATCCCACGCATAACCGCTAATGCCCATGCTCGCCGCTCTTCGTTCGCATTCCCTTCGACATTGGGCGGCTTGCCAAAGAACGAGTGCATTTCAGTCGGGTCGACTACGAAGTCGTACGAGAACACCTGGAGTAGTCCAGCTCAGCCTGAGAGGGAAAGTACTCGACAGTGAGAGGAAGACAAGGAGGAGTCACGAGCGAGTCCCATTTTATGTCATGTTTATGTAGTTTCTGCGGTAGCATGTGCTGCCATCGACGCGCAAGGGAAGACTCCGTATAGGAGACGTGTGAACGAGTTTGCGTTGGGTTAGTGGAAGATCCAGGAGACGAAGAGGATGCGATAACAGCGTGAAGGTTGGTAGGGAAACTTCTGCGCTTGAAATGCATTCCTTCATCGCGTGGTGGCGTGTTGACCGGGGAACGGCGCACACATGTCGCACGGAAGTTAATATCATCCTCAAAGGTACGGCTTGGAGTCAATGATCGACCCATAGTGGGAATAGGCTTCCTAATTGCCAGGGAAGAGGTGATTGACTAGTTGGCAGAGCATGCGTAGGAGGTTTAGCAGACAGAGGACGCGCCGAAATTGGCGTTGTAATGGTGGTAGCAACAGCTGACATGGGAGCTTGCCGTGGGCGACTGGAAACGGCAGACGCGGAAACCTGCGACGTTTGCGGTTCACTGGGTGTCGTTCGAAAATGATTAAAAAGCCAGGCAGGTGTAAGCTTCGAGGCTAGAGACCCTTTGACAGAGGCTTTCAATGATGCTGCCCTGGCTGACGCCGCCGATTTATGGGAGTGGACTGACCGCACCGAATTCTGCGACGGCGATTTCCTGAGTGGGGTTTGCGATGACGAGACAAGAGTAAAGCTATCCGTCGACGCCGTTCCTAACGTCGTGGACTTCCCAGAAGGAAGCTCTCGTACAGCTACTTTACTTTTGGACTTTCTTCAATTGGCTGGAAACCAGTTACTAGCGTGGAATTGCGATGCATGTTACGCCTTTCAGTTGCACTCCTGGCTGAGCCTGTGGACGGTTCTCCTTTTGCTTCTCCTTTAAGATCAAAGATATCCAGGTCGAAATTTACCGCTTCAGCGCGAAACTGCGAATCGTCGATACTAGGTGGTGCCAATGCTACGGCGAGTTGCAATGACTGGCACGACGCTTTTCCAACACGCTTGAGCTCCCAGAAAATATTTGATAATCCTGGCATCAGTGTGTTCTGCATTGCGGGGCCGGGTTCATTGACAGGATGAATAGCTTTGATATGTGTGTTCATATAGTACTGAAGTTTTTATCTGTGAAATATTCACCTCGAGGAGTCAGAATGTAGTAAGAGCCGGATGTTTGCCCAGCGCAGGCAATACCGCGGACTATCATTCGCTTCGGATTTTGAAAACCACGATGGAATTTTGCCATTGTATGTTTAATCATTGGCATCAGACTCGTAGCTTAACACGCGGTTAGAATGGTTGATCTGAATAATGTTCAAAAGTGGTCGATTATGTTTCTCTCAACAACTTTTTTAACCGAACCCGGACATCTGCCTGAACTCGTTTGAATGCCTCTTTCTTTACTACTGGCTCCAAACGAATATTACGCGGCCAAAATTCGCCTGCCTTTTCTCTTTGCTTCATTAGACGACTGAGCAAGGTGGAACTTTCTGGCTTCTTTATTTGAGCAAGTGCTGGCATGACCCTTGCGTTTCCCAAGGATGTTCTGGAGACAACACGCATCAACGAAGTCGGCTGCATCTCCTAATAGAGCCAATTAGCACATGGACAGGTTAAGAGATAAAAAGCCAGACACACCGTTGTTGAGAATCGATCCGAATTGACACCTGTTTGCACATTGAGTTACTTTAGTTGAGTACCGTAGTGTTGTTTCAGTTCAATCAATGAAAAGGAAGGCTTCTACTAACTGCGAGAATTTAAGTGCCACCTACGAGAAGAAAGTCAAGATAAAGAGTGGAGAACAATCTGACTGGCCTGAATATTTTCATTCCGTAGGTTTTATGCGCAATCACCCAGTACCGAAGATAGCATTCACGCGTCCTTGAATAGTTGTTCCAGGTACATGGTTTTTTTTATCATGAGTTAGTGTTACTAACTGCTCTTACCAGGTTTTCAAGGTTTGTTAATGCGTACGCGTCTTTTGGAAGTTGATTCTAGCGACGGATTAGGCGTTGAACACTGTATTAGCCTTTGTGTCGTCAAAAAATCATCTTGCAACGACATTCGCGGTTATCAGGACATCCGTGGAAGGCCTTTTGAAGCGGTTTGTTATCTTGGCTTGCCAGCAAAATTTTGCTGATTTCAGTTATGCTCTTTGGAAAGGCCTTTGCTCCTGTCAGATGTTGCTGAACTAAAGTTTGTCGGGGGAATACACTTCTATGATAGAACCTGCTAACTACTCCTAGAGCTCTAATACCTGATACTGTCAAATTTGCTTATGTTTCTCGAAATGAGATTCAAATACATGAAAATAGCATTGAAGCCGTCCAAAAACCACGGGATGTAGTTGATTTCTCTCTTCCCTCATCCAGTCAGCCAGAGGATGAACATATTCTCGTTTTTGAGTTCACTGATAACCTGAAAGGCAAGAAGAGTGCTAACATCGGGCAAGTGGCATTATCCGATGCACTAATATCGTAATTTGACCAGATTTCAGTTTTTCGTATACAACACCACCAACCATTTCGCCTTCTACTGTTAAAAACCTTATCGAAAGCAGAAACAAAGCTTTTCAGAAGGCTGTGAACGAGTCAGTGACTTTGCATAAGGCAAATTAGGCACTAATCATACACTAGTTTAATTCTGGCAACGTCACCTGAGGATGCTGTGGAACTAGTCAAGAAATACGGCCAGGATCATATTCCAACAAATCCGAATCTCATCTGCAGTGGGAAGGGCAACCTATTGGGGTTAGAGTTTGAAAACCGTCCTTCTGTCGCGTCGATCATTGAGAAGCTACTTTCGCAAGAGTGGTACGAAGGTCAAATTACTCATAGACGATCTGTTGAAGGGAAGCCCGGGGAAACTGGTGGGCTAAATTCCCCTAATACGGTACCCAAGCAATAATAGTTTCTGCCCATAGCGCCAATTACTCCACCACTGCCGGAAGCCGTGGCCGAGGCCTTAAAATCGCGAAACATAAATAATCTTTATACCCACCAAGTAGCAGCTATCCAGTCCATCAATCAAGGTAAAAGTGTTGTAGTGTCGACCAGCACTGCATCTGGGAAAAGCATCATATATCAAGTAAGATCACTCGTTCGCGTGCATGATAGTAACCTAATCAGCGCAGATTCCAGTGCTTTCTTTTTTGCTAGCGGATCCTACATCAAAAGCTATATTTGTGTACCCAACCAAGGTCAGCATCATGTCCGTCCCCTGCCTTGAATATTAGTAATTATAAATTTTGTTTTAGGCCCTCGCCCAAGACCAACAAGCTTCGCTACGCCAGTTATTGAAATGTTGTTCTGCGCTGGAGAACGTTTCAGTTCGTTAATGATTGCTATCCATGTGCTCTAATAACTCGCTCTAGGTTTCAACGTATGACGGTGACACACCACAGGAATTTAGAGCAAGTAAGTCGACTTCTTCTAAGAAAGTTCTAGCACATACCTTTCTTGTCATAGGTATACGAGAATCGTCTACGGTGATTTTTACGAATTTCGTTTGTATCCAACAGCTATACCGAAACTCCATGAGCTCATCCGAACACATATAGGACATGCTGCATGCATCTATTTTACCACACGAGGAATTGTGGAGAGGGTGCGCCTACCCATAACGTCATATTTTCAGATTTCCTCAAATGCTATTCAGCTTTTTCAGAAACATGAAGGTCTGCCATTTTACATACATTCTGACCAATGGCGGTGCTAAATTGTCATGATAGCTATTCGTCATCGACGAACTGCATTATTATTCAGGTTCAATGGCGAGGTAAATCATGTGACGGGAAGATTTATGAAATACCTTGACATTGGGTATAGTCACGTCGCTCAAGTTCTTCGGCGCTTTAGACGACTAACCAAAGCGATCGGCAGTGAGTGATTTCAGCACTTGAGTGGTACCATTGCAATTTGGTCTCTAGATCATGAGATCCAGTTTGTGTCATGCAGTGCAACGATATCAGACCCTCTGGTCCACATGGAAAGACTAACAGGAATCGCTGAGGAAGATATTCATGTTATAACAAAAGATGGTGCCCCCGCTGGGCCCAAGGAACACCTCATATGGATTACCAAACTTGTGGATTCGAAAAAATCCCTTAGCTCACTTTCCGAAGCAGTAAGATTAATGGGCTTCTTAATGAAACACGGTTTCCGAGTCATCCTTTTTTGCAAGGTATTAAATCCATGAAATCATTAATAGAACTTATAGAATTGACGATGAGTTTTGGAAGATTAGAAAAGTCTGCGAGCTTGTGCGTTGTCTACATATTTGTAGGAGGGTTTCAGCTGAGAGTGATGAAGGCTATGAAATCATTGAAGGCGGACCTCAGTAGCGAGGGTCGATTCGATATTTTGGAGCGAGTCAAACCGTATCGGGGAGGTAAGGGGTAAAAATTTATGAAATCCTTCCTAATCCTGCGGTTTCAGGGTATTCGCAAGAGGTTACATGATCCTAGCTTCCGTCCTGACCTTTGACATATCCTGATGTAGGATCGCCGACGTATTGAACAAGATGCCTTTGGTGGCCATTTGCTTGGGATCGTCGCCACTAACGCCCTTGAATTAGGTGTAGATATTGGAGCCCTGGACGTCGTGATCATGCTTGGTTTTCCTATGAGCATTGCTAGCTACGTCAGTTCTGGTTTTGGAATCTCATATACACCAGCCAACCACGACTTACAGAGGCAACAAGCAGGAAGGGTTGGACGAAGATCTCGGGATAGTCTGACTATTTTCGTGGCTGAGAACTTTGCCATCGATAAATACTACGTGGACAACCCTGATGAGTTATATGATCAAGCGCCCGATGGTTTGCTTGTCGACATTGATAACAGAATTATTTTGGAAGGTAATTTTTATATTTGTTGGAAGCACTTTTCGCCGAGATTGACGATTTTTTTTTGTGAAGCACATCTACAGTGCGCGGCGCATGAAATGCCGTTGTCCTTGGATGATGCTCAGTTTTTTGGCCCCCAACTGCAAGAGATCTGTCAGACTAAGCTAACCAAGGATGAGGATGGATGGTACGTGAATTAAGTTTTGTTTTTGAGCGCCTGCTGACATTCACAAGGTACCATCCTCATGCCAGTTGTCTACCATATCCGCCAAGACACATAACAATTCGTAAGAAATGATCTGACGAAATGAATTAACGTCTGACGCTGGACTTAGGTGGTATGCAAGAAGAAAAGTATACTGTTGTGGAGGTCAAAAGAGAAGATAAACGTAATTCTGGGAAAATATTAGAAGAGGTCGAAGAATCCAGAGCGATGTTCGAGGTGTACGAAGGGGGTGTAGTAAGTTTGTCATACTGAAGTATTTTGGCAACAGAAGGTATTGATCTTCACAGTTTTTGCATCAAGGGGTCACTTACATAGTGCGTTCAATGTCACCATGTTGCATTCACATTGACTCGTGAATAGATCCAAGAAGTAAACCACGATACTAGAATGGTGCAAGTCATCCAGTCGGATGTTAATTGGATCACCAGTCCCAGGTAATGTGTATCGAGCCAAGTGACATTAGACTACGATTGTGCAACCCGTTTTCAGAGATTTCACGTGAGCTCGTTTTATTGCCCTGACTTACGATATCTTACTATTTCTTCCCAAGCAATATTGATGCCATTCAGACATATCGCATACGTGAGATCACACGCTCGTCTTACAGAGCCTACTACGGAAGTGAGCAGCGCTCCATAATTCTAAGATCAGGACCTGATGTGTTTGGGCGGCAGAAATCGAAGTACATGTTAAAGTTTTTGGTTTGTCTGCATTTCTTCCCATGTTCTTGCTTAATTCAAATCAACAGGGTTCTTCAAAATCAGGTAAGAAAGATAATGAAGTAGGTTCATTCATCCTAATCGCTAACACCTCACAGAAATAAACAAATCCTTGACACGGTCGACTTGGATACGCCTATCTGGGAAAGAGAAACGATGGGCTTTTGGATTGACCTTCCCAAGTCCATTCTCGATGTCATGCGAGATAAGAAGATTGATCTAGCTGAAGCTATCCATGCTGCTGAACATGCTTTATTGAATCGTTTCAGCTTGTCGGAAGATGTCAGGACTGAGTGCAAAGTTAGTGAGAAAGAGTATAGAGTGACGCAATCCCAGAGGAAAAGGCCTGCACGGTGTGTAGCATATTTTATACACAATTCCGTGCTAATCGATACCTCGGCAGCCTGGTTTTCTTTGACGCGGTAGGGAAAGGCGGTGGAGCAGCCGTCAAAGCATTTGACCATGGTTTGTTTCGTATTGGTCTTGATCCTGGATAAGTTTTACTGTACCACAGTGCGCGATTTGCTGGAAAAAGCTGATGCTGCCATAGAGCATTGTCGTTGTTCAGAAGGATGCAAACAATGTACGAAGATCCCTAATTACATTTGCTATCTCAACATGTTTGCCAGGTGTCCAGAGTCCTATGTGCAAGGAAAACAACGAAGTATGCTCGAAGCTGGGCGCCATGCTCATAATCAGGACGCTGCTCGGTCGTGAAATTGATCCTCAGCAAATACCTGAACAAGACGAGATTTACGGACTAGAGACAATTGTGGCAGCCACCACCGTTCGTGGCATAGGTGACATTGAGGTTGAAAATGCACCATCGATTATATATTGATCTGTATGAGACCTTCAAAACACTTATGCCAAAGGATCGAAATCCCGCCAGCCATCTTTTGAAAGCCCTTTGTTAGCGCCTTCACCTATGGTTCGTGCAGGTTTTGACGGAGCGAGTATAGTAGACATCGTAGGTTGGATGGAATTCCGGGACATGGTCGTAAATTGATTATTCGACGAAATTGATTTCGTAGCGTAAATGTTGTTGGCTGGTTGAGGCGTTGATATTGCGGCCTGAGAGGAAAATTGACTCGTCGACTTTGGATAAGTGGTCTGCGTATTTGAAGGCGGAGGTAAAGGCGGAGGCAATGTCCAGGTACTTCGTGGCCCCGAACTGAGCTGCGATGATGTCGATTCCAACTGTAAGTGCGACGCAACTGTTGGAGTCGTCACCGTATTCTTACGAGACTGCTGTCAGCTGAGAGGAAAAGCGGAGGAAAGACATTGATATCGGAGCTCACATTTTCATGAAATATACTGCTCCATACATCATCTTCCCATGACTTGCTTTCGGCCACGATATCTCCCTTGACAGTTGTCTCACTCCTTGTTCCCACCAGGTTTTCAAAGTCGGTCGTGGAAGAAAAACTTTGAATACTTGAACCATTAGTAGCCAAGGCTGAGCGATCCTCGATTCTTTGGGAATCCCGCAAGAATTGGTCATGCTCTTTCTCAACACGTTCGCCCAAGCGGCGGATCACGGACATAAATCGATGAAATTGCTCAACATTGAGCACTGGCGGATATTGAGATAAATGTTCTGGCCTTCCACTATGAATACTCACATGGACCGATTGACATTGACCACAGCTGTGGTAGGACAAGAGTCGCGACTGCTTCGCGGTCGACTTTAAATCCCATGGCCTCTTGCACAGACAATGTCGCCATCTGTAAACTTGTCATTTGATGATAAGAATAGTTGATACGGTGAGCTTGCCATAACTGCCGGTTCTTTTGTTCGAATTTTGGACAAAAGCGGGACAAGTTTCTGCGTCAGACTTGTCTTATTGTAAATGTAAGCACTGTTATCAGGGAACAACCAAGGACATTCACCTGATCAAGAGTTTTGACCATTGGCAGAAAGGCAGAAAGGGTTGCAACCTTGACTGACAATATTCGGGTCTTGGTGAATACCAACTGCAGCCATTCATCTATCAGAAAGAGGGAGAGAATCAAATCAATCAAATATTACCGCTACGTGAGGAAATAAGAAGCCTTGTACTTCAGCATAATCGATCGTCTCGCACAGATCTGGCACTACTTTGAGAGCGCGCTCTTGGACCTGGAGTCCTATAATTCAGGAACGTTAAGAAGATTCGAAACCGAATTCCTACCACGGCATGATCCGACTCCAGGGCATTGTAAACCAACGGTAGCACCTCTACACAGGATGTCATAACAATCAGGAAGCAGCGGCGGCTGATGATACTGACGTTCTCTAAAGACTACCTTTTCCGTCTTGGTCTGCAACATAGAGAGGTTATCCAGTAGTGTTAACATATTTTGTGGTGGCTCTTTGATAGCGAATAATGGCTTCAAGCTGGGGAGAACCATACCAGCAAATTGCGTTGCAGATAGAACGTTCGAAATAGAAAACACATTAGGTAGAATGTATGGTAAGAGGTGAGTGTCTTTCATCTAGTATAAATATTAGTCGTAGCGTGGCAACTTGGGCTGCATACGGCACCTCCTCGAGGAGAGAGGGGAGTATCTTTCGAGTCCGCAATCCTTCGGAGAACCGATCTAACACGCTGATTAGACCCTTCATAAAAGATATCTTTTCTTCTCTCGTCTTGGCTGTGAAATTTGATCTGTCCAGGAAATTAAGGGTTGAAATAGGCAGCGAAGAAAAGAAAGGATATGAAGGAAGTGTATTAGGCGTAGGCCGATTGTTAGGGTGTCGCGTGATGAGTGCGCGCAACATAGCTGCATGAGATTAATTCGTATTTTGCGGCAGAAAAAAATAATGGCATACCTTGAAGATCGCTATCCAATCTTTCCAACCCCCCTGGCATCTTTCCTGCGCTATTTCTCAAATTTCCAAGGCTTCCATGGGCTTTGAAAGGGGGATTCCCTTTGCAATGCACAGCGTAAATCAAACAACCAAGCGAGTACATGTCTGATGCAGTGACAAGTTGCTCATCCAGCGCATACTCGGGGGCTGTGATGGTGAGCAAGGCTCCTGACATTAGGCATGGACTTACCCATATAGTCAAATGTTCGCTGAACATAGGATGGTAGTCGACCATCATATGCAGGGAATTCCCAACGCGTCGGCGCACCGTTTGAGAGGAGAGGAATAGTTAAGCCTAAACCGGATATTTTCCAGTCGCCCTGTAAAGGTTCATATAGCCGACTTCACAACTGCTTAAGATACTGACGACATTGTTTATAATGACACTCTCGGGGCATATATTGGAATGAATCAGCTGAGCAGACGAGTGTAAGAAAGAGAGTCCTTTGCAAATTTGCAAAATGCCTTTTTGAATCTGTATACAAGGACATTAATAACAGCAGCGTCTACTGGACTATGATTACGGACTTCCACTTCATCGAGCTCTACGACAGATGAACGACGTCCTGAACTCAGTATCGACAGTTCAAGAGATGACAGAATGGGTTCTGTAGCAAACGTCAATTCGCTTCTCGTTTCTTCCAGCGGTTCCACCATTTCTAACAGCCGGTTAGCTGTATACGAAGTGTAGCATAACCATTCAGAATCTCACCGAGAATGGAAGGGTGCCGTAGCCGTGAAAGCGCAGATGCCTGTGGAAGGTACAACGGGATGTTGCGTCTCCAAAGAAATAACGCACTTCGGCCTTCAGGACTTCCATCACTCTCTCGCGCCCGATAGGCCCCACACGATCCATGTCTGTGCTTCTCTTGTCGAACGTCCAAACAGAGACGCGCTTATTTGTGACTTTGTGGAATGCAGGCTGGACCTTCCAAAGACCGACAGTCATGAAGGCAGCTGGGGGTCGTGGCGAGGTAGAATTGCGAGGCGAGGTAGGCCTGCTTCCATCATTTCCGATGGTGTATGACTGAGATATGGCTGTCCTGGCGAAAAAAGAGGTGGCGGCAGCCAGCATTTTGCTGGAGGACGCGATCGCCGACCTAGCTGTGTCGTTTTCGGCGTCTCACCCATTTTATTACATAATAAAATCACATTTTCTCTCAATTATCCCTCGATCCGTCGTATCACCCTCCTGTCCCTCTCCCCTGCAACCTTGATAAGTCCTTCGTTTTCTAATCCTTTGATGACCTCCGTGAATTCGACCACATCCACCTTGATGCTACTTTGTTCCGCAAGTATTTTGACTGCATCAGCCCATCTCAAGCCCCTGTCCTTGTTTTCAAGGATGCTTAGTATCTCTTTTCTCATATCTTCCCTTAACTTCCTTTGACCCTGTCCAGTGCCTGTATTCAACAAGCTCATATCGATTTTGCCTGTACGAGGATCCATGGCGCTCGTCCTAATAGCGTCGCGCATCAATCTGCATGCTTCCTTTACGTCCTGTACCTCAACAAAGTCGGAGAACCGCATACGAGCATGAGCCTCTGACAGACGAATCATGCTTTCCAGCTGCCGTGTCGTGGCAGTGATGCGCTTTTCGTTCGAACGAGGATCGTCGCCCATGTTACGCATGTCGACATAGGACCGCACAAGTTCTTGGCCGGCTCCTTCCGTGATCACAGGATGTATACGTGACCTGGCGTAGTCGATATATGCAGATAGCTCATGTAGGGGCTAGAAGACCAGCTCAATGTGTGTCAAACGGCTTTGGATTCTACGCACCAAGTACTCCTGAGAAGTAAAGAACGGTGTATCCTCTAGATAAAGGCCGACAAGATGTTGAGCCAATCTACGGTCCAGATTTTCATCCACTTGATCCAATACCAGATATAACAGATCAAATCGAGAGATGAGAGTTGGAGGAAGATCGATATTGCGCGTTACAGGAAGGTTGACGTTGTACTTCGACCCGACAGGATTGGCAGCAGCTAGAATGGACGTTCGGGCATTCAATGTGGTAATAATACCAGCTTTAGCCACAGACACAGTTTGTTGTTCCTGTTTTATTCGTGTAATAGTGTAGGATAAAGCGCGTAGATAAGCTCACCATAACTTCGTGTAGCACACTACGTGTAGCATCCGACATTTTATCAAACTCGTCGATACAGCAAACACCTCCATCACTCAGGACCAAAGCGCCACTGATGCCGACATTAGTCAACAAAATGAGGTGCAGCAACACGAAGCTCCAACCTTTCAAGTACAAGTTGCTTTGAATCAGGATCCCGTGTAACGTACGCTGTCAGACCTACAGCAGATGAACCTTTGCCCGAGGTGTACACGCCTCGAGGCGCGATTTTATGGACATACTAAGTAGTGTAATCAGCTTTCTAGTAATTCAGAAGGGATTGACAACTACCTGTAGAATTTGTGACTTGCTCGTACCGGGATCACCGACAAGTAGAACGTTAATATCACCACGATATCTTGGTCCACCGCCACCACCTCCTCTGGCAATGCTTTTGTTGGTTCCCCCAAACAATTGTAAGAGTATTCCTTTTTTCACGTCATCCATTTCCCAGATAGATGGAGCAAGGGAACGAGCGAGCAAGTCATAGATATCCGGCCTCTGGCTCAATTCCTTTAATTTTACCTCTAATTGAGCCTTCTTCGTCTGCCTACTTTGTGCTTGATGATCGTCACCGTCTTCTTCGTCTCCGATTCCTCCGACTCCGGGTATACGGTCTCCACCTGCGGGCCTCGTGCTTTTATCAAATCCAAGAGCATCTCCCGTTCCGAGCTTGATATGAACAACATCCAAATAAGTCTTGAAAAGACTTTTCATGGTACGTTGGCGGGGATTGACACGAACGGGTATACTCCTAAAGATCCCAGTTATCGCCAAACGGTCGCCAGGCTTGGCAACATCGACGAGCTCATCGTACACGCTAAGTGATACAGTGTGGGGTGTCTGACCATCTGGAACGACATCGGGCGTTTCTTGCAGCCGGATAACCTGGCGATCTGCAAATTCGCATCTATTATGAATGAGGGACATTGTCCCCGTTGAACTACAAACATCACGGGGACATCGTGCTGGCTCCTCGATCTTGCCGCGGTCGATCTCGACTTGTATGGTATGCGAACACGCTAGGCATCTAAAAAAGGCCACTTTCATGTCCGGTATCACAGGGGTAGCACGAATGACCAAGCCCTTTATACAGACAAGCTTGTCTGTATCTATGATAGATTTTCAGTTTAACTGAAATTTACATGGAAGATTCCAGTTTCACCTGATGGGTTCAGGTCCCGCATATTGACTGCAGGCAGCCCATGTGGTCGCACCTTATAAACTCGCCCCATAATTTCTGCTATTTCTGCATCGCCTAGTTCTCCCAACATGTCGT
Organism: Amanita molliuscula; assembly: GCA_023014405.1. NCBI lineage: Eukaryota > Fungi > Basidiomycota > Agaricomycetes > Agaricales > Amanitaceae > Amanita > Amanita molliuscula. The sequence goes on from JAEBUP010000001.1 coordinate 1,308,489, forward strand.
CAGTTCCTGCCTGTTGATCCATGTCTGCTATCTCTAGCATTAAATCCTTCAAAACTTGGTCCATTGCTGGGATAACCTCCTGGGGGTATTTTACGAGCTGACTGTGCAATTTACGACATGGAGGGTATGAAAACAAGTTAACCATGTCAAGATTCAAATTCGTTTCTCCGGTCTGCCTCATGCGACGTAGATAGTTCTCGTATAGTATCACTTCACTTGCCTCTGGAGATGCAAAAGCTTGTGAGCGCCTACCGACTTCACGATCGTGGGCAGCTCGGTATTTTGGTTTGAATCCCTTGAGAAATTCGCGGAAGAGTTTCATGGTTTCAGCAAGATTGACAGTTGTACCCCAAATCGCCCGAATTTCATCTGGCTCATCTGATGGTGCTGCAGGAGCTGAGAGAAGGGGTGCAGGGATGTCAAGCTGAGGTCCCTCCGAATTCATGTTATCCAAATCCATCCTATCCGAATTGGCAACGGTTCGACGAGATCGACGACTCGGAGTCAATGAAAGCGATGAGTGGATATCGCCACGCCTATTTTTCGGCGTCGGAGCAGCAGGGCTTGTTTACGTCGATTAAATCCACAGGCTACGGCCACAAGACGCTCCACTTACGATGTTGGAAAGTCAAGGGGATCAGAGTCCATAGCATCACTTCGCTGCAAGTCAGCGCGTCTTCTGGGTGTTTTTGTGGGGGATGAGCTAGGGAAAGCCATGGGTGATGAACTTCCTTTAGAATGCGCGTCTCTCAGTGTGCAGTAGGGTTGGCAGCGAAAAACGGACCAGCGAATAAGGGAGTCCTTGCGCTCTTTGGAGTAGTAAAACCCAGTGCTCTCTTGGCTATCACTCCTCGTAGAGGGGTACTTTGCGGCATATTATCCCTTCGCGGCCGCGAGGGAGTCTCTGCTGGAGAACCGAGGAAGAGTGGCATCGGCACAGGTGCCTGTGGCACGGATTGCTCCGTACTGTCGTCCATCTGCGCGCTTGTGTCTGACGAGGGAAAGTCGAGAGAGGGTGGTGAGGACATGATGAGCTGTGCAGACGCGCGACGCGTCGCGACAATATTGATGTCTTGAGGGCAGGCGTTGTTGAGCTCAGCCGCGACGATGGACGCTGCTCAATAGCTATGCAGACCAGCATTGCAGGACCTTTGACGACCTGTAGTTCCATGCCATTCGGCTATCACTGTGCCTTTGTTCAGCAGGCTCTCACACTTGACCCACCATGAGACCCTCAATCCGCTGTCTTCAACTCCAAGGCCCTGCGTTGCGTGCGCGGAGCACCAGCTTCATTGGCCTTGGCCGTATGGGCTATGAAATGGCTTATAATCTATTCTCGAAGCAGCGCAAGCAGGACAAAGACGCTCGCTTTGTTGTATGCGACTCTGTCTCAGAGACGGCTCAACGCTTCCGTCAATCGTTCATTTCTCACTTTCCAGATGCCAAGTTGGAAATTGTACATACCCCAGAGGAGTGAGTTGTTGGTTTTCAGAAAATCAAGCTTATTCCAACCTCACTTCCGCAAGAGCCGCTTTAGCATCAAGCACAATTATAACCATGCTTCCCTCTTCTCCCCAAGTTAACAGTGTTTATCGTGACGGCATTATACCCTCTCTAAATAAGCTCTCAACTGTCGACTGTCAAGACACTCTATGCATAGACTCTACAACACTAGATATAACAGTTGCCCGTGAAGTAGCCAAGGAAGTCAATCAGACTGGCGCATGCATGGTTGATGCTCCCGTTTCCGGAGGTTTCCTTTCTTTCCCTTTCGCTTACTGATAGCTACTCATTTGTGACATGTCAGGGGTAACTGGGGCCAAAGCAGGCAGTTTGTCCTTCCTCGTTGGGGGTACCAAAGAAGCATTTGAAAAGGCTCATCCCTTCCTTTCGCACATGGGACAAAGACTCATTCATTGTGGAGCATCTGGTGCTGGTCTCGGAGCAAAGATTTGCAACAATGTTTGACCCATTGATTTCTTACAACGAATTAATCTGACACGCAACGCTCTGCAAGTTGATATTGGGCGTCCATCAAATCGTGATTGCAGAAGCGATGTTATTAGGGCAGAAGATAGGTTTAGATCCTGGGATTCTGGCTAGCGTCGTCAACAGTAGCACAGGCGCTTGTTGGGCCTCGTCAGTGAATAATCCTGTCCCGGGTGCCCTCGCAGACAAGTCCCCACCCTGTGACAGGGAATACGAGGGAGGATTCGCTACCGCATTGATGCTCAAGGTAATGTTGCTTTCCCAACATGACTATGGAAGCTGATTGTCAAAGGACATGGGACTTGCGATGGAAGTCGCAAATCGACAAGAAACTTCCTTACCTCTGGGAGAAGCAGCAGAAAAAATATATGATGAGGTTATAAAAAACAGTCCGGAGTTGGCGCAAAAGGATTTTTCTTCGGTCTATCAGTATCTTCAGTTGGCAGCTCAGGTAGGAAAGAAAGTGAAGGCGTAGCTATGCTTGTACATTACGTAACAGGTTGACTCCCATCCTTCCGCAAACCATGACAGATAAGACACGAAAACCCAGAGCTCTAATTTTCGGTAATAACTGCTCAAATCATCGGTGCACAGGGCTGATCTAGAACGAAAGGCGGCTTAAATACATTCTCCAGGCCTCTTGCGGCTCTATTGGTGCCGCCGGAAGGGGAGCCGTTAGTCTCGGTAAAAACTTGATAAACTGGAGTCTTATACTTGAAGCTTGACAATCGGTGGCATTTCAACAGCACTTGCGAATTGTGGACAAGTTCTCCGTCCAACCCCCGACAACGTATGCTTTTGAGCTAACGTGTCGATATCCATTGATTCCTCGTAGTTACATCGGCTCAGAATTTTTAGAGGTCCTTCAGAAGCCGCAAGTCGAATATCGTCAAGCCAACTTGACCGTTCCTAGTAATTCCAGACACTCTGAAGAGTTTGACACTGGCTTGACATTGTAGCAGCCGTAGTATCAACTGTTTTCGAACCCAAGGAAGGCCACCCACCATTTGATTACGTCTTCGATTTCACTGGTGAGGTCAACCATGATCGAGCGGAACCAGTTGCGCTTTTTTGATGCCCATCTATTTATATTGAATCTGACCCATTACAGATCATAATAAACACAACATGTAACATCGCTCGCTTACTTGGTCTTGAAGCAGCGAAGCGCAAGATTAAGGCATACGTTAGATTCCAACAGCCATTCTATGAAAGCCCCCAAAAAAATGTTGATAATCCGGAAGATGTCAAGCCTGTTGGACCACTTGGAACATGGTGGCACGAAGCGCTTAGAATTCTGGGTGCAATTGTCGAGTTAGTCTACCTTTGCTTATGACCTTGCTCTGGCTGACTGCTTGATAGCCTCAATCTAGTCATTTTAAGAGTGGGTTTTTGCTATGGTCCTTTCATAAATTATGGAGTAGGCAGGTCGACTGTCCATGCATCTCGCAGCTCACTCATAGCGATCTCAGTTGCCTCGGCTATTACAGTCATGTCAGTATATGGATATATGAAGAAGCCCTTCAAGTCATTGTATGTGCCAATCATTGATATCAAACGAGTTGTCACAACTAGAGTAGGTGGTCGCCGGGCAAGAACCCTGTTTACACCGTCCATGTTGACGATATTGCTGGTGCGGCTTGGGCATGCGCGGAGTGGATTTCTTTGAAAGGAAGGGAAGCTGCTGATGCAGTTGTCGGCGAAGAAATAGTATTTCATAATGACAAAAGCAAGGTGAAAGAAGTTGAAGGCGCACCTCCCCATAATCAGACTATCGTCGCATCCATTTTCAATGTTGTAAGTCGCTGGTCAGCATCCGATCCAGAAAAATGCTGATTCAATGACAAGGTCGACGACTCGGACAGTACTACTTTGAGCATGGGGGAAACCCTTGCATCTTACTTTGGCACGAGCTTCGGATTTTTCAATATAGTGGAAACAACCGTATTCAAAGCAAGTGTTAATCTCTTCATGTATTACGTCAGGAACTTACCACTCCGTAGCTCAAAGACGATGCAGTGGAGGAAATCAACGAACATCATGTCAGTGCATGGACCGAAATGATCACGAATTCCAAGCCTCCGATTCCTAACACCCCACTGTCTGCGTATCTGGACAATTACTCACTGAAGAAACATTGCGTCGCATTCAGTAACAAGAAACTGAAGGAGACGGTCGGTTATCAGCTAAAGCGACCTAATTTTAACCATGAAACCGTCCGCGACATGGTGGAAAAATGGAAGTTAGAAGGAGTCTGGCCAAATCTCGAATGATATTCCAGCAACTCGTATACCCAACCCTTGCGCTTCATATCTATTTCTCGCTTTTCCTGTTGTAATTGGCAATTTGCACGTCAGTCCTAGGTTGATACCCTAATTTTTTACCACCACGGTGGGCTTTTTACATTTCATAATATAGCATGTACATAAAACACTTGTTGTAATTGAGAAGCATCTAACATACCTACTACCAGTGCTTGATAGAGATCAATTCAGCACTGAACCGGGGTTCAGAAGTCAAGGCGGGAGATGCTGCAGATGCTGTGGCTCATGCTAGTTGGCACTGTCATCGACAGTCCATAAAGATAACACAGATTTGCAGTATCGTACTACTGCTCTTCTCAACGGCTCCATGCTTAAGTTACAGATATTTTGTTACATCGTGGATAATTGTTGTGATCAATGATCCTTTGAGCTTTGGCGCCCCATCCACTACTTGAGTCAGAGCGCTGCTCTTGTTCTCTTCACTCGCGATGGCTCGAAAAGGATCTGACTATCCGACTGACGACTGCTCTGCATGACATGGCTCATCGTGTAGACTTTTATTGGAGGAGGACCCAGCATCTGGTTTGGAGGATACGCATTTAGAGCGAAATCAACTTGGAAATACCACCGGTTTGTCGTTTACCTTTTACTTTTTTATGCAGCAAATGGATCTTGACTAGCTTGACTGCCAGCGCCTCTGGATATCTTCTCTTCATTTTGATGATGTTTACTACTTACCTGGGTGGTGCCTGGTCGAACTGGGGCATCAAGTATCTTAGTATTCACGATCTCACCTTTCGTATTCTTACAGATGGCCGATCGTTATTACTTAGCAATGCAGATTGACCAAGATGAAAAATTTGTAGGAAGGTGCTTCAAAAGCTTAATCCAGGCTTGAAAGCACATGTATTAAACAATAATCAGTATATGATGTACGGTTTTGACGAAGAAATCATTTTCCAGGCACAGCTATCGGTATCACATCTTTTAGGAAGCCTGGTAAGAATCTTTCTATCCGCTCATGGGTTGTGGTCCAGAGCGTCCGCTGTCGTTCGTCACGGGTGTCTCCATCGGATGGGGGCACAAGAAGACCCGAAGTGCTCATCACTAGTACAATGTTCTTTAGTGACTCGGGCACAGCTTCATTCTACAGTGACCTGGTTAGGTTCTGCTGGAACCATCAGTGCTGAGACATACCAGTTGATCAGTCTTGTCGATGTTCATCAGGCGATCAAGCAAGTCTAAAATTTGGATCCAAACTAGTCGGAAGTCATGTTTGGTCGGGCTCTCTCGTAGCTCTAAATGTATGAAAGTCTTGCACAGTAAAGCAGAAGCGCGCAGGCGGGTCTCTGGCATGCCTTGCGGGTCGCGTTGTAGGACTTGTGGCTTCAAGAGTTCGTCAATTAGAGGGAAAATGACCCGATTAAACACGTCTTCCACTTGATTTTGCTCATTTTCGCCAGTAACTATGCGGGGGCCGAGCAGTATACGCTGTAGATATGTTATCGCATTATGTCGTACTTCCCGAGCAGCGTTTGCTGACTGACGGCCCAACGATGCCAGCAATGGAAGATACGAGTGTTTCCAAGCTGAAGGCCAATCAGATCACCTATCTACACAAGAAGTAGGAGAAAACGTGTACCTTGTCCACCTGAGACGTTGTAGCTTTCGAGGAGTGAGGGCAATTGCCGATTAAGACTCGCAATGAGTTCAATAGCCTTCTTCCCTCTCGCGATCACTGCGGAGCTAGATAACATTACTTGTTATATCTTGTATCAAAAACTGACGGCACCTACTTTGAGGAAGTGACAGGTTCTTTTCGGCGGTTTCTATACTGTTGAGTTTCCGTCAGGATTCCTGCTGCCGTTGCGAATTCGTCCAATAAGAGGACGAGTCCCGAAGAGTTGTCCATAGTGACAAGGTGTTCCGGTCCTTCAGATACGAGACCTATTATCAGATCGAATGACAGGCGAGCAGCTTCTGGATGGGGCATGGTCGAGCGGATCAGGGCGAACACCAGGTTCCACTCCGTAGCTGAACTGGGCTTGGTCAAACAAGGATATCTGAGTGAAACCTCTACCTACTAACCTGACGATCTCCTTGTGCTTCTCAAGGATCAGAATGACGCCAGATACTACTTGCTCCCCAACAGAGCTTGCAACAGAGGATGGGAGGCCAGAAAGTAGATCGAACGAGACATACACTTGATCGCGCAAGGCCGGCTGCTTATATGCTACTTACGGACTGTGCCTACATTCAATGCAGAGACGCACCTGTTGGGCTAGAATTAGACACATACGCAGAAGACTGACGACGGCTCTCTCTATAAGCAGAGCACTATATTGCGTAGAGGTTGTGAGGAGGGCAGATAGGTGCTCGAAGACAATCGGCCTATTTTGCTCGTCGTCAAGAGATCAATCAAAATAGGTGGTCACTACCCACCAAAGGTCCTGGATATATTGAGGTGCTTGACTAGAAAGACTGACCATTGTCTCCAATAGAAAGACAGATGCAGGGTCATATGGTAACACTTGCGAATTCAGAAGATTGCCGCTATCATCAAACGATTGTTTCAATCGTGCAACCGTTCTCTCATGAGCAAGCGCCTCTAGTGCCCGAACTGCTGCTATCATGGCTTCCAGATCGAGTATCCTGTAGAGTGTCAGTAAAGCATAGCATTTGAAGCGGGCATGCGTACATAATTTGTGCGTAGAGCTCGTCTAGTCGGCAAGACGCGATGCAATCGATAGTGCATAACGTGTTCTCTATATCTGCCTCTGTAGCCTCGGGAACGATGTTCTCGGTACTGGACGAGTACGGCGTCATAAGGTATGAGGACAACGCAGAGAGTAAGCCTCCGTCGCCCCTAGACGTTTGGCGATGCGGCTGGCTGCCACGAAGGGGGATCATTGATACATCACCTAGAAAATCCTCCGTTTGCAGCATTCGCCTTGGAAGTAGGGAGTGTAAAAAGAGATTCTGGAACATCTCGAAAATCTGTTTTGCCCATAATTGTCATAAAGCCATATCGCATAAGCTGGAAGCTGACCTGCGTCCAGCCCTCTCGTAGAGCATTGCCATTACCATTAACTATATTGAAGAGTACTACTGCAGCCAGTTGACCTTTGACATTAGTGCCAAACTCAACGGACAATCGTGATATGGTAATCGTTTGACCCTCTACTTCCACTTCTGGGTAGTTCGGTACGGGACCCCCCAGAGTGTCAGAAAGAAGATTTGTGGCTTGGGAAAGAGACACAACGACAAAGTCAAAAACGTCAGCAAGATTGAAGTGACGGGCCAGAGTTGCACATTGTCGTAGACCAGTGATTGCATGTTGAATAATGTAATCGTCTCCAAAATTGACGAATGCGTATGTGATCGCTGAGACGACTGGCTTCCATACAGCCCTGAAAATCTCCAAGTCGAAGAGAGATGTATTGCACATCATGAATCGCCCTTCTCACACGTCGGATGACATGGCGACTTAGTTATGATTCAACAGACTCACCAGTTTGTCTTGTTCTTGTCAGAAGTTCCTTCCATGCATATTCGAAGCCTAGTTGTCCAGTATGTTCTTCCGGCATTATGATCTCTCGTTTCCGGATTGAATCGTAAATATTTTGCTAAATAAACGTGATCTCATTGGACTGTGCACGTGCTCAGTGAACTCACCAGAAACTCGGGAGAGAAGTTTGAGCCATTATTGACCCCTCTCAGGTTTCTCGTATAGTCCTCGATAGTCATTCTTTTCTGGGTGGGGATTTGTCAGATAAATCAAGGACACTCGGTGGAGGTGATAACTTACCCTTATTTGAGGATTGTGAAGGTCTGTGTTTAGCAGGATGACAGAGTATGCTAATACGTAAACCGCATCTTCGCTTTGAATTTCCGCTGATATTTGTTACCGACAGAAGGATATCTCGACCAGAAAACCAACTTACTAGGACCGGAAGCGAAGTATATAGATGCAAAGGTTTCGGTAATCCGGGCGATCTGCTGGGCCTCTCCTGGAAGTCGAAAAGTTTCGAGTAGTTCACGCATTGCTTCAGCAATTGGTTTCTGTTCAGGTTTTGTCAGTCAAGACCTACAGTTGGATGAGGCATGGGACGTGCCTTTTTGAAATCAAAGAGGCCCATGAACGCTGTCAAGACGTCGATATTCTCAGGCTTGGAGATGAAGTCGCCAAGTAGACGCTTATCAAGCCGTGTGCTACCCTTGAGAAAATTGGCAAGGCTATGTGCCCTGGATACTTCAGGCGATAAATCATTATATATCAAACCCTTTTCTTCCAGGAAAGCCACGCCTGCTTTAGGTTTTGTGTTGAATCGTGCGGCACCGGCAAGAATAAGCTCTTTCTGTGACTTTGTCTGGATCAGTGAGTCGGGGGGCGGGAAGTCCTGTACAAAATGGTAAAAAAATTCTCTCTGGATAGCAGAAGAGAACGCGAGGCTCACCGACGGCCATGGTTGAGAAGCCTAATAATCCACATTAGTTAGCAAATTGAAAGCCGTTATCTAAAGGAATTTACAGACGCCCTCGATGCGTGCCACCATGTCATTGACAAATGTGAGCAACAAGTCCAAACTTAGGTATTGCGCGTTTATCCGTTGTGCTTCATGTACCGAGTCATAGTTTCCGGGATAGACGGACTGAATAAGACGTTCACAGACAAAATAACAGCAGAGAAACATTTAAAGCTTACTTTCGTTAAGAAATCAATAAGTCGCTCAAACAGGTTTTCACAGTTCACGTCACAATCATAGGTGGTATACAAGTCGACCATGAAGCTAGGATAGCGAGAAATGTGAATGAGAGTTTCGAGTAACAAATCTCTAGATTCCCCTCGGGCGGGGGCAACAAGGACACGAGAAGATGGCGCGGCGCCCTTATCAGTGTCACCTTCCGTCTCTGACATTGTATTTGTGGCTGGAAGGGCCGGCGTTCCAGGTCTTGGTGACGCCGTAGAACCTGATTTTTTGACATGTGCAACAATGGGCATGTGACCTTTACCTAGCTGTAGCATACCAGGTTGAGCCAGCCTGCCAATAGCAAACGCGAGAAATAGCTCTTGCTGCAACTTCAGATGTTTCCTCATCGTTTCAAACATTGTAGAAGTGGCTCGAAGCGCGGCTTGCAGAACCCAAACGTTATCAGACCTCGCAAGCTGAAACATGTACTTGCATCCATGGTCTACTATCAATGCCTTTAGAGATGGGTATTGCGGTATAAAGGATCCGGACTCTTCAAACGCTGCGTTCAATGCGCGAAGAGCTATCAAACGTGTCGAATCGGTATGTTGCTGGTCGTTAGGATCAAGGACATTGATGAGGACACGGAGGAGTTCCAGAATGGAAGGCAGCCCATCTATGGCTTATAAGCCAGGCTCGATATAGTACATGTACAACGTACATTCCAACCTTTGTATATGGGAACCGGAAGGTCTTGTGCCTTGATCTACTTGAGTAGATTCGGCCGTTTGTTCAACGGTATGCCTCTCTTCTGGAGTCTCTCGTTCTGCTTCGCGTAACTCTTGAGGTTGGACGTTCATTTTGAGTTCAGTCTCGGGGGTATCCTCGTCGTTTTTGGTCGTGAGCTTAGCCTCCTCGGCTTCCGGATCCAAAATGCATAATTTGGAAAAGACTGTTCTGACCAGACAATGCATGGCATTTTCTGCTGTTCGCCTCAGAATTTCTACACAACGTATGTCAGCGATAACACATCCGCGCTTGAAACCGTTTACCGCTTAGACGCATCTGGCAGCAGGTCGTCAGTACCGTCTCTAGCATCTCACAAACCTCAATATCGCCAAGACTTTTCCCAACATTACCACAGAGACAGTCTTGTATCACAGTCAATATCCTGAGCAGAACTACCTCATCACCAGAAGAGTCGCTCGCTTCAAATTTACAGTGTGAGACTGTGCTGCTCAATTCAATAAGAGCTTGGTCAAGATTCGATGAACCTGGCTGAATAAGGCCAGAAACGAAAATATTGTGCAACGACGAAAGGGCGGCGGAAGTTATGGGTCCGGTTGATAGAGGAGAACGGATGATCGCGAAAAATGGAGCAAGAAGTATAGTCAGATCTACTTCTCTGATGTCTGGGGGGCGTCAGTAGAACTGCCGCGATACTTGGACGTGTCGACTCGCCTTCGACGCTCTGGACGGTTCGTTTTAATTCATGAAATCCAGCCATCAATTCCACCTCTTTACTCCCTCTCCTGGAATCTGGAGTACTTGAGGCGGGAGCAGAAATGCGTAACCCTAGATTGCTGTTAAGATTGGAGGTGCTATTTCGCGCCGAAACGACGTGAACCGACGAGGCCCATCTGGAATTCCTGCGCATAGCAGATGTAACTGAGAGTATCTCCGAATACAAGACATGCTTGTGTGAAGCCGACTTGTAGGTTGGCGAGTTCGTGCCTGGCAAGCTCATACTCAAAGCGCGAGCAGACGATCAGAAATTCATGTATTGCTGACATAATTTGTTTGATTGAAGGTACAAAATACAAAAGAAATTCAAGCGCTCAAGGCGAATTACTGCTCGGGAGCATCGCCTGCCCTCTGCGACATGGCAGCTTGGCCCGCAGCAGTTGCAGCCAACCTTGATCTCTTTCTCTCCGCCTCTTGGATATGTTATTAGATGCTAAAGCAATTGCAGTTAGGTTGACTAACCTGCTTCCTTTTCCCTTTCGATCTCTGCTACGATGGCTTCAATTTCTGGAAGGGCGAGGCTCTACGTGATGATGTTAGCCCGCTTCACGAGACAAGAAGCGGTGCGTACTGTCACTTTACCGTAGCTTTCCATCACGCTAATTTCAATGTTCTTTGCACCAGTCTGAACGACCTCTAACAAACTCTTGACTGTTAGTTTGACGGCGTCATCCCTCGACAGGTCGTCCCTGTGATTTTTTTCCAAAAACTCCCTGACCGTCTTCGATGAACGCCCAATAGCATTTGCCTGACTACATCAGTAAGATAATCGCATATTTGTCTTCATACAAACCTTCCAGGCACTATAAATACCACTAGGTTCAGTTTGGTACAATCGAGGCCGCGTATCGTTCGGGTCAAATCCTATAATCAACGTGGAAATACCAAATGGTCTAACACCACCAGATTGGGTATACCTCTGTGAACAGCTTAGTACATTCAAAAGCAAAGGAGTGAGATCGAACGAACCTGTTGAATACCCGCTATATGGCGCGTTATGTATTCAACAGTAACGGGGTCTTCCACAGTTAGCCTATGACTCTGGCACTCTATTCTTGCTTTGTCGATAAGAACGCGACCATCGGCGGTCAGACCTGAAGATCCCTCGTCATGCAAACACGTACGCAGACTCGGAGTTCTCACCAGCAAATGCGAGACAGATATGGTCGTCAAGCATGACAACTTTACGCACGGTACGAGGATCTTGCAGTTGCAGCACCGATTTCTTTTCTACTCCCAAAACCACCACGTCCTTGCCACGAACTCCAACCTTTGAAACTCTTAGCGGCGATAGTACAGGAATGCAGGAGAGAATTACAGCACATGTTCCCTTTCTTACAGCTTCCAGGGCATATTCTACCTATGTCAGCACTAAGCAAGCGGGTGCGTAAGTGACCTTCCAAGAGTACCTGGAAGAGATGCCCATCGGGAGAGAAAACAGTAAGAGCTTGTAGACGCGCCTGAGTGATGATCGCAACAGCTCAAAGCGCACATACCACGGTCATAAGATCTCGACATGCTGGACGTTGCGCAAACGACTTGGGTGACCTACAAGACGCGCGTCCGTATGCGCTGCTGATAGGATACTGGGTTACGTAATCCGTCACACACACACGCTGCTATGGTTCAGTCAGAGGATGAAGTTGAGATATTAGAGACGACACACGACATAAGCTCCAGCTCTTTCTTATGTCAAATATGCTTCAAGGACATTGGCAAGCTGAGCGATTTTCAGCGCCAAGAACATTATGAAACCCACTTCCAGACCAATAACTCGGGCATTGTTAGCACTGAGGATCTACGAACTGTTGGCGTCGAACCTAAATCACGCAAAGGATGGAGGGTCCGCCTTCCATGCAACAGTGAGAATGATGTGTTTTGGTATTCTGGACAGTCCGAGCCACCTCCGTCCAACTATACTCCAGGTAATGCATCGCATTCATTGTTTGATAATTTAAGGCCTGATCATCATGCGTAGGACTGGTGCCACTTTTGAAAAAGGGACTACACAAATCACATTTACAGGGTCAAACTCTACGCGGCGCACTCTGTTACCCTCTTACAGTACATATTCATACGGAAGCATGGGATCGTACATGGGGCTGTGGGTGCGCTATTTTTTTACTTGCTGCGTAAATTATATCTAATCTGAAATGAGATACCGTAATTATCTCATGATGTGTTCTGCCCTTCTCAGCCAGAAAACTCGGCCAGAATATCATCGATTAATAGTCAATAGATTAAGACGTCCTGGGGTACGAAACCTGCAAAGATTAATAAAGGAAGCCTGGGAAGCAGGTGCTTGGAGCATGACCAACAAATACGTCATTGCTAAATGAGATTACAGGATTTGACCCAGAAGGACGGGAACAACTGAAAGAATTAGTCGGCACTTCCAAATGGATAGGCACTGCAGGTCCGAAACTTCTTGATTCTTATGGTTGCGATGAATGACATGATTCAGATCTTTATGTTGCTTTCACATTCTGTGGAATACCGTGCGAATTAGTAGAATTTGATTTAGCTGACGCAAAGACAACAACCGGTATCATTTATCTCTTATGGCATTTGCTGCTAGACGGCCTAATTATATACTTAGATTCTCTTGTCAATTGGGTCGTGGATTACTTCTCACCGACGACGGTCAGGGCAAAAGATGTCAATCAAGCATTACAAAAGGCTTCTGCCGTAACCGTAACAGATCAGATGCCTCTCATTTTGCAGCATAACGGTCATTCACGAACGGTCGTTGGCTACGAAGCTGCACGGGGTTCAACTAATCTGCTTGTGTTTGATCCTAGCTTGTGAGTACGTTTCAAAGGACATATCCCTCATGGTGTCTGACACCTATTAGTCGAATGGACAACAAGCTTCGTTCTGCCGCTATTGGATCACTGACCAAGCCGGCTGATACGTTAAAGCGCCCGATCAACAAATCTCTCGAGACAACTGCCCGAGCCAATCCACCGAAACGACCGCGCTCGACTTTACATGAACCCATAGACGTTGACATGCTCGATGAAACGAGCGTCGACGTTCATATCAGAGGGGGGACAAGTAACGGGAGGATGACCGGTATTAAAAAGCTGCTATCATCGGATGACAAGCTATTGAAAGATTGCAGGCTCATCCCAAGAAAGTTAAGGTAATGTATTTGTCGGCCTATCATAACAATGTGTGTAACTATTCACAGTCGACAAAAGCAATATCAAATACTTTATTTCCCCATGACGCCACCATTAACCGACAAAGAGAAGGCAGCACGGAAGACAGTTACGAGCACCGCAGCTCATCGAGGCTCGAGTTGGAACTTGAGTTCCGGGCGGGCATGATCTTAGTTGATTACTACAGTAGCCTCTGCACCGGGTTGTATGTCGGAGAGATTCAATCCTATCAACGGTGGTACATCCAATGCAGCCACTGCACACATGAGCGCTCTTCCCCAGGCTTCCTCGATCATGTAACCACCTCCCCGCATGATGCCCTCGCGGTCTTTTCTTACTGCATCACTGAATACATCTTCATAACCTGTATCTTTGAGTTGATATTTATCCTCATAGGCGGAATAATTATCCTGGAATGCAATGTGAGGTACGTCAGGGATGACGGTGCTCTGTGCCGCGCGTGATCTGAGCAATTTGGCACTACTCTGCAGTAGGGAAGCAGCAGAGCGGGTAGCAGAACGTTTAAGAGCATTTGCGCGCATTTTTGCGACGAGTTTAGCAGCGTCTTTATCACTTGTCTCGAGCTTGTCGATGATTTCTCTTCTCCCCTTTTCACGTTCTTGACGTTCTTCCTCTTCTTCACGCCGCAATTCCAGGGCATGTAACTCGCGCTCGTGTCTTTCGGCCTCCTCTTGTTCTTTAAGGGCTTGTGCATAAGCTTCTTCACGATGAAGGTTCGTTTCAATGAGGGCTGCGTTTTCTGCACGAAATGCAGCGATCTGAGCTTCGGTTTGTTGTACGTCGACTTCGTTGATGAGATTGAAAACTGAGATCGGTCAGAAGGGGTAAATTGCAAACTCCAAGGTCCACACACTGATATCTTCGACTTCCTGCAGATAATCATTGTAGGATCGTAGGTCTACAAAATCCTCGCGTCGTTTGTTGAACCTGTAGGGAGCTTGGACACTGTATATAACACGAGTAATAGATTCCTCACTCTTTCGCGATGCGTCTTCGTATGGCGACTTCTTTTTCAACGGCGAGATCCTCAAATGTTTGAGGGGCGAAAGCCAGCTTTCTAAGGACCTTGCCGCAAATCGGACAAGGTGCGGGGCCCAGAGTGAACAGGCGGTCTATACACGATTCACACCTGATGGTGCTGTCAGCCTCTGAGAGTGATGGGAGTGCATAGACGGACATTTTATGGTAACAAGAGCTGACCAACAAGCGCAACTTTGGGTTCAGATACCTGTCGCTCTTGCACACGGGGCACTGGTCATCCATGGACTGTGGGGCATGTCAGCAGCAGCGGGTGCAGCGGAGAGGTGATATACGAAGTATTCGGTTGTTCTGCCGGAAGGATCCTTGATGCCACCCGCAAAGAGGGTTGTGGAGGTGCTCTGGACATGGTTTGGGGTTAGCAGACGGGAGCCTGTGGTTGCACCAGCCTTGCGGACGGTCTTCCCCTGAAGCCAGCCGCGGGAGGCCATGTCTGACGTGAGCACGTGATCACCACTGCTTATGGATCTTTCTACTGCCAGGGCCGCCTGGCGCAAGGCTCTCGACGAGCTGCCCGCTACTCCCAACAACATCCCAGCCTTCTTCTTCTCCCATGGCTCTCCAAGGCTCTTGTCTGACCACGTCCCACACTTGAATTACATGGGACCGGGCGGACCTTTGGCCACCTTCCTGGCAGACTTTGGCCCAGCTCTGCTACAGAAATACAAACCCAAGGGAATCGTCGTGTTCAGTGCACACTGGGAAACGTACGGGGAACGTCTCGGTACGCAAACTAGACATTGCGACTATATGCATAGTGGATCACTGAGTCGTACCAACAGTAACTGATTACGGGGACGAGAATCCGTTGCTGATGGATTACTACAACTTCCCGCCGCAGATGTATGACATCCAGTTCAAATCGCGAGGGGACGCGGAGCTCTCTCGCCGACTAGTTGAATTGTTCAACTCGGTACAGTGTTCTCATCCTCCTCCTGCTCCATTTCGGTACTAACCCTGTCAAGGCTGGCGAGCGTGCACGCACGACTCCGAGAACCGAAGCCCGCGGAGTAGATGGACGGGGCTTTGAGGGCCCCGGACTTGACCATGGCGTCTTCGTGCCGTTCCGCCTCATGTTTGGTACCGAGTTCACTGACGTACCAATCGTACAAGTGTCGATAGATTCCAGCCTGAACCCAGAGAGAAACTGGGCAGTGGGCAAGGCTGTTGCGCCGCTCCGGTCCGTTGTCATCAGGCATACGAATGCGCAGCTGATATCATATATGCGCATAGGGAGGAAGGAATCCTGATCTTGGCTGGGGGGCTGACGATCCACAACTTGCAAGACCGAGCGGCGTTCGACCCATCGACTGCGAAGCCGATTTACCACGAGTTTGAAGAGGCAGTTGTGCGCGCGATTGGGATATGGGATGGAGCGGAGCGCAAGAAGGCGATGATGGCGTTGACGACGCACGAGGGGTTCCGGGCTGCACACCCACGGGCGGAGCACTTTGTGCCGCTGTACGTGGGCGGGGGAGCGGGGGAGACGGGGGGAGCGCGGGTGGTGACCGGGACGTATGGAACGGCGACGGTGGCGTTTGTGTGATGAGTTGATTGTGATAGTCTTCAGCCTGCTTGACTCCTGCTCGCCCCGATGCTTCACCGCTCCGTCTCCCTCCCCGTCTCGCCCAATTTCTACTCAGGTCCTGCCCCAATCACCCCGCCGCTTTCTCCCGCCGCTTGTGATGACCACAACTCCATCTTTGTCGACGTCGAGCCGCGCTACAGCGGGCCCTGCAGCTCCCTGGACACCGACGCTTCTCCCAGTCCTTACATGCAGCCATCCGTCGACCCTACTCCTCCCGCATTGCCCACAACACAATATGCAAACCTCTTGAAGCACTTTGATCTCCCACATCGAGTCAACCCGCAAACGCTCTCGCTCGCCGCATTTGAGGCGCGAGGCACTTTGGGTACGTCCTCTTTACCCAACCGCCTCTCCATGTAATCCTCGTCATCCTAGGAACCGGAACCTTCGGGAAGGTGCTGCTCGTGCGTCACCGCGCGGCGGCAGGCGACAACGACGCCCAGAACCATTTCGCTCTCAAGGTCTTAAAAAAGACAGATATCATACGTCTGCGACAAGTCGAGCATGTCAATGCCGAGCGCAGCATCCTCCACCGTATCAGTCACCCTTTCGTCGTCGACCTCTTTGCCACTTTCCAGGACAGCATCAACGTCTATATGCTCATGTCCTACGTCCCTGGTGGAGAGCTTTTTACTCATCTTCGCCGTGCCCAACGCTTCACACCCGATGTAACTCGGTTTTATCTCGCAATCATCGTGCTCGCTTTGCGCTATCTTCATTCTCACAATGTCATATATCGTGATTTGAAACCCGAAAATCTCCTCCTTGATTCTCGCGGCTACTTGAAACTCACAGATTTTGGTTTTGCCAAGGTCGTCGACGACCGTACATGGACTCTCTGCGGCACGCCAGAATACTTGGCACCAGAGATTATACAATCCGATGGTCATGGCAAAGCTGCCGACTGGTGGGCGTGCGGCATCCTCTGCTACGAAATGCTCGTTGGCTACCCCCCCTTCTTTGACGAGTCGCCGTATGGAATTTATGAAAAGATCCTGATAGGAGAAATCCATTGGCCAAGAACGATGGACCGTTTATCCAAAGATCTCATCCGCTCATTCCTCAATCCTGACCGTACCCAGCGACTCGGAAACATGATTGGTGGTCCACAAGATGTCCTCGATCACCCTTGGTTCCGTGGGGTCGATTGGTGCGCGCTGGAACGACGAGAGATACAGGTTGGTCTATTGATTTCTCGAATGTCTTGCCTCTAACGACATTTATCAGGCACCCATAATTCCTCACACCACATCCCTAGAAGACATGCGCCATTTCTTGCACCTAGGTCTTCCATCTATTGAACAAATGCCTGGCTTGTGCAGCTTGGAGAAGCCGGTGCCTCGTGAAAGCCTCCGTCACTCTGAATACTTTCGCGAATTCTAACACGGCCTCATCATATCTTCTAGTTTTAACCTCCGCGACCGTCATTTCCACGTCTGCAACCTCCTATTCAGCAATCTTAGTTAATATGGACTAATTCACTTTGCTCCTTGGCCCTGCTGCGCATTGCATCCGCAGTTTGTATCGACTGTCCCGTGTCTCGAGCACATATACCCATTGTATCTATCCCTCGCTACGTTTGTCATTCTTTAACGCTTGGTATCTTCACGGTCCTTTTCTCCATACACGCGCGAATTCGCCCCTTGTGTAGCTATGGTTTCCGGTAGTTGTACTTCTGTTCTGTATCCCGTATCTCGTTTCTTGGCCCTTTGGCAATTTATCAACCCAGTCACAATGTTGCCGAGTCCATGCGATCCCCTCGTGTACAAGTGAGTAAGCGAAATCGATTGTGGGATGCATCATCGATCTCATTAATAACTGCATGAAGTGCTTGTTTTGACCTCGTCGCCTCGTTATGACGAGTCATGATTCATCAAATTTCCTCGTAGCAGAGGCGCAACTCGCCCTAGAACACGTAAGGTTTCATTTATCTTCAACGATCCATCGACATGTTCTCTCCAGGCCCGGAAAGCTAAAGCAAAGAGAACCAAAGAGCAGGGTCTGCCTATACAACTTCCAGGGAAAGCACTCGCATTGCATATCCGAGACGGACATGCTTGGATCGCCGAAAACACTCACATTGCAAAAAAGATCAACCTAGAGGTACATGTTGGGCCCTAGTCCTTCCGACAGCATTTCATACAGTGCTTCAGTCAGCAAAGACCGTGCAAGTGTACAAGGGCCATACTGGTCCCGTAACTTGTCTCGCTTTTTGTGATAAAGTGAAGGGATCCGGAGATGGAAAGGTACTCATCACCGGGTCCTGGGATCAAGTATTTCAGTGCCATATCTCGATTGCGTCGCGCGCCTCATTGACGATTTATTCAGACAATCAACTTGTGGGACACTGATGTATGTCAGTCAATGTCTGCTCGGGCGTGGACTGACGTGCGGGGTGCTCTAGACGAAAGAACTAATCTCGTCCACCAACGCTCATTCCGATTTCGTCAAAGCTTTGCTCGTGTTCCCATCGTTACAGCTCTTGGTGTCGAGCAGCTCGGACAAGACTGTTCGATTCTGGTAAATTTGTCCATATTCACTCCGCTCCGCTAAAACACTCATTCCTTTTCAGGGATTTATCTAACCCTGTGCAGCCGTCTCCCCTCCCCAGCTTCGGTTCTATATCCGCCCACACGAGACCCGTAGAATGCCTGGATGGCATTGTTCAATCCGACACATCCGCGGTGTTGTACACCGCAGATACCATGGGCATTATCAAGGTATGGGATTTGACTCGGGAAGACACGACACCGCCCCGCTGGGCAAGCGCATTAAAGACGGAACACGATTACCATCGAACAAAAATTAACGAAATGATTGTTGGCAATGGACAAGTGTGGACAGGTTAAATGTTCCTCGCCTAAAGACGACCTTTATTGATTATTGGCATTTAGCCTCCTTGGACGAATCAGTTCATGTCGTGTTTATGAATCCTACAAAAGGAAAACCACCCAAACCCATTGCGCACCCAACAGGAGTAAGAACCATCCTTCCATTATCTCTGACTCCGCTATCCGAAACTTATCTGGTAACGGGAGCGGGGGATGTCATACGGACTTATGATATTTCAAACCTGGAAGAACCAGAACTTCTTGGGGAAATAGACGCGCATTGGCATGATGTCACCTCTATTCGACTTTGGCTGCGCCAAGTCAAAGGTCAAGATGATCATGCTCGAATAGAACCGTGGGTGGTCACCGCAAGTCTGGATGGTACCTTGAGAAAATGGAAATTGTCAGGTGCATATAACAATGTGCAAGATAAAATCTATGTGATTGACTTTTTTTTTGTGTAAAAGAACTTCTTGATCCCTCGACGCTGCCAAAACCAGTTGAGGCAACGCCTTCACCAGCCGCAGGTCTTGACGGCCTTACAGAGGAGGAAGAACGTGAATTAGCGGAATTGATGGATGACTAGTGTTCGCATAAACCTGTCATGTACGTTAAGCAGGCCAGAGTACGTAGGCATTTAGTCGATTCATGACCAGCGATACTGGTCTTCCCAGCCAGGAAAGAAAGGATCTTCATTCAACGTTCTCGTCTTCCAGTCCCTTGGCACCCAGCCCTTCTCTTCCTGTTCCACCTGCCCACATCTCGAGAGCTGGTATTAACTTATGTTCGACGTGCTCGGTCGATTATACTTCAGAAAGGGTTGTTTCGATTCTCGCAGAATTGTCAGCACTAAGCGAGGAATGTAGGGCTCGTCTCTAAACGCGACCACGGGCGTAAAAAACGCCTTGAAGTTGAAAACGATCGCCCGTGACTTGGGGAGCCGTCTAAGTGTTTGCCAGTCACAAAGATGAATGTCTTCGATTTGTAGATCGGGACACTGGCTCTCTCGTAATAGCCATTTATCATGGCCACATTGGAGATACAGCAGGTTGGCCAATTTCAAATGCCCAACTACCCCGCTGTATAGGCTTATCGCATGAGAGTCCGGAGAAATACCTGTGCGTGCAGGATGCGAGATAGGTCACTACAGTACGTATGAATGTTTTGTATACATACCGATCCATAGACGACTCCATCTTCTGCTTGTAATAGGGAACCGGTTCATGAATCTCGTTTAATGGTTTGCCCATCTTTTCCTGCAATAGCCACCCGATTGCAGAGCAAGAAACTGCCGCGCACAAGTGATACAGGCCAGTTTCTTCTTTCTGCTGCATAATGACAAAGTCTTCTGGAACGTGCTCCAGCAGAAAAAGCAAAGGTTTCGTTTCTCGCACGTTGCATTCTACGTGGAGTATTCGGTTGTAAAACACGCCCGTTTGTTTGTTAAAGGCGAACTGATTAGGATAACGTGCACAGAGGAACTGGATCACCATCTGCACCAGCTCTTGGCACGCGCTCTCGCTTCCCATGCATTTCGTAAAGTTTACGGCGTTCGTTCAAACGCTCTCGGTAAGTCGATTCCAGCTCAAGCCACTAGTCATGTTCCATTTTTTCAATGCTTTATGAAACAGGACGTCATATTGTCTCCTAAACGTCTTGTTAATGACTTACACATAGTCTGATGATATTCCCATCGAAATGGCCGATACGGTCGTGGTCGAGTATCATCTATTTGGAAGTCGACCAATGATTTGGGCAGCGGTACCCCAGTAAGCTGAGCATAATCCCGCCAATCGATCTTATCTTTCCTCGATAAGCAGATCTTCACCTCCAGAAGGACATTTTGGCCAGATTGGGTAAATGTCAGAATGAAGAAAGTGACAACCGCGGCGAGGACTTGCAACGGCTCTAGCGCCATCGGTTTTGTTTATCTTGGTGGAAGTCAGAACCGGGACCTGTGATGACACCCACACCTTAATGTGCGTGGCAAAGAATCTGAGTTCCCTCGTGATCACGACCATATGATAGCAATCCGCCAGTAATACAAAACTGTCAACAAAAACATCATGACACAACCAAGTATGAATAATGTGCTGCAACGCCGTGGGACATGGTGTGTGTGTGTGGCAATTATAGCTTCGCTGTTGGAACTCTGCCAGCCGCCGTCAGACTGTTGGCAGCCGTGTGGACAAGCTCGTCGACACTATAAATGGTGATGAATCTGGATAGCCGTGAGATATAGTGGGGAGACTCACATTTCTTTGGCGGGTTTGATTTCCTACCACCAATTCAGTCAAAGTGCTCAGACGAACATGCAATGCGAAATGCAAACGTACGTGAATAGACCCAGCAATGCGTCCCATTAACCCTATGGAGTGTTCTGGATCTCACTCCTACGTAATTCGAGGGAGTAACTCACAAGGAAAGCCAATCATATGCTTCTCGGGGTGATGTTGCATTTCGACTTCGTGTGGAATTTCTCCCTCAGAAGTCAACCGCTCCAACTCGTCGCGTCGCTTCGTTTCCCTGCTTCGTATCAAACGACCATTTCCAGGTTAGGCATAACGAAGAAGGCATACCAATCAATGATGTAAGGTGACTTGAAAACGCTCATCGGACGACCAGTATAGATGATTGTGCGGGTGACATCATCGTAGCCCGCTTGAAGAACCATTTGCTTGTGCTTTGGAGGAGCCGCGGCTTCCACACTGGCAACAAATCTCGTTCCAACCCAGACTCCGGATGCTCCATAACTGAGGAGACCTTAGCACTGGATGTTTTAAGGTATAGAATAATCTCACGCTAGAGCAGCTGCAAGCCCGCGGCCATCTCCAATACCTCCTGCTGCGACGACGACGACGTCTTCTCCAGTCAATGGACTTTTCTTACCCTTGCAAAGGTCGACGACGGCAGGAATGAGGATCGAAAAGGGCGTATCGCCTGTGTGGCCGCCCCCCTCACCTCCTTGTGCACCAATGATATCGACACCTAATATAGAGGTTAGCTGCCGATTCAAGATAATGCACGGGTTAGCATGCCTTGTTCTAGGGCTTTATCAACGTGCTACAGAGAAGTAAGCATGAGATACTTGATAACGAGCATAGGCGCTCACTTTGGGATGTCCAATCATGCTGCTACTTGTCAATAACCGCAAGTTCTTTTAGTTTTACAACTCACTTCATCACCAGAATCCCAGCCTTGTGGAGTTTATCGACCACCCACTTGGGGGGTACGCCAACAGCACAGACAAACAAAGCTGCCTTGCTTTTAATAATAATGTCAATAAGTTCGGGGAGTTGTCCATCGGTATAGTCTCTCTAGGGAATGATTCGAATGATTCGGTATACGATTTGGGAAGGCTTACATTCGTCTTACGAGCACTCCCGCCGACCTGTGGAATCAATAGATCCACACCAAACGGAGCATTCTTGTCCTCCAACTGGCTTTTCAGGTCATCAATTGTCCCTTGGAGGAACTTGGGACTCTGTCGAACGCCACCGATGACGCCAATGCCCCCTGTGAGCGGAATAAGACGAAGTGCGACGGTCTTCTAAAGGAAAGATCTACCCGAATTAGTGACAGCTGCGGCGAGTTTGGGACCAGCGGCCACGTTCATCCTGTCAAAAGGTTAATTGGTGTGGTTTGTGACGGTATCTGTGCATACCCAGCCAACATGACTGGATGGTTGATTTTGAACAATTTTGTGAGGGGAGTGGAGAAAACAGGGTCTGAAGCGGGCATAGTATGGGGGTAGTCTGGCGAGGAACAGGGAGAGGGCTCTAAATACGGTTTCAGCGCCCATGAGTTTGGGAGAGTAAGGGTCAGTCCGGCACCGGCTCCGTGATAGCCGAACGTTCCCGACTGTAAACATGCCCGAATGCCCAGTCGACCACCATTCCCCGGCCCAGTCATGCCCAGTCGACCATTCGTCCAGCGAAGCCTGGTCCACCGGCGGCGCCCCTTCTGCGCCGCCCGCCCAGCTCTCCGCGGAGCGCCGCGTCTCTTCCATTCCGACGTTGTCCGAGGGCAACTGGGTGTACCCCTCCGAAGCGCAGTTCTTTGCCGCCATGGCACGCAAAAACCACAACCCGGAAGCCGCTGACATGAAAACCATCGTCCCTATCCATAACGCCGTGAACGAGCGGGCGTGGGCGGAGGTGCTCAAGTGGGAGGCGGGCAGGGGAGGCGCCGCATGCGGTGGTGTCAGACTGGTGACCTTCAAGGGCAAGGCGAATGAAACCAGCCCCAAAGCGCGGTGGAAAATGCTACTCGGGTTCGTCCACGTCGCCTATCAATATTTCACGTTCTGTAACGCGCCGCGGCAGCTACTCAGCCCCATTCGACCGCCATGACTGGATTATAGATCGTTGTGGGACGCGTATGCGCTATGTGATTGATTTCTATACAGGTCGGAATTCCAGCTCTGGTCCCTCGTTCTACCTCGACGTTCGCCCTGCGTTGGACAACTGGGAAGGGGTCAAAATGAGGATCCAGCACTTTTGGCAGAGATGGGGCCAATAGGTCCACGCCTGTACAGTACTGCGCCAGATTCACCTCTTTCCCTTTAGCCGGGCCCTTTTCAGAGGGCGAGAGCGTTCATCGCTGCTGCTCTCCCCATCGTCATCACCACTCTCTGGCTCGCTCTCATCGCCATCGCTTATTTCTTCATTTTCGTCCCACTCTCCATCATCTTCTCTTTCATCCTCTTCATCCCTGTCCATCTCCACGTCAGATTTGTCTTCGGCATCTGCGCGTATCGTCGCTTTTTTACGCGCCACATTCCGCTCTTGCTCGTCTCGCCTCTCCTTCCTCAGTTTATCTTTCGCGGCATGTTCGGTCTTCTGAGTGGCAATCTCCTTTTTGGTTTTTCTTACTGTCGCGGACAGTGAGCAAGGACGCAAAACCTTTCGACATAACCACTGACCAAATTCATGGTAAATGACGGCACCTTCTTTCCCCGGCACACCTTCAACAATCTTGATCAGTCGTAGTTCCATTCGTGGGCCAACTTCATCGAGCCGCACAGCTCTTCTTTGGCCCTTCTGGTTGTTCCTTCCAACGTAATCATCAGGAAGGCTTACTGCATTTTCCTCATCTCCAGCCACACTCCCCGCGGAGGATGCAGCACTTTCGTAACCGTCTGGCCCGGGTTCTCCACGCTTCCTTAACAAGAAATCGGCTACATCCTTTTCGTTACCTAGATCAAGTACGCCCGACATTGAAGAAGACCGTTTAGAAGTTGCGCCTTCTAATATGCGTCTTATGCGCCTCGAAACCCCGTACGGTTTGACTGTAATAATGTAATGTCTGAGGTCGATTGTTTCCCGCTCAGCATTATACGACACGAGAACAACTCGTCTGGCATTTGATAATTTGATGGTATGAGGGGACAGTGGAGGGAAAAGAGACTGAAAAGATTTGACAAGAAGGTTCAAGTGCGGTGGCACGGTTGGTGAAGACGGCGGAAATGACGCCAGGACAAGCTATAAAGGGTTATGAAGACCGCATCTCGAAACCCTGGAGTTAAGCATACCAGAGGCGGGCTTAGATATTCCAAACCCATACTTCGCGCTCTTTTCGATGTATTCAATACGTCCCTCATAAGACTATATCTCTCTAGCCGGAAGCTGAGAGTGGGGCCATTGGACAAACGGACTAATCTCATTGATGGAGCGACCTCGGCCAACGTGAACGCCAAAAGGTGTGTAACCTGCAGCGCCGGCGCCATAGACAAGTAGTCTTTCAATTTATTTTTTTGCCGTTCCTAATGAAATAGTGTTAACACACGTTTTTGAGCCAAGCATGCTACATACTTTGAGGCGACTGGCCGTATTTGGTTCCATGACTTTTCTAAGGTCACGCACGAGCTGTGCGATGGACGACCCGACACGGCCATGCTTTATAATAAAAGACTTGGACACGCCGTCCTTGTTGATTGGGTCTGCGACTGAGCCCTTGAGGTGCGTCCTGTTCTTCCGCCTCTTCGCCATCGAAGCAGGATTTTTCGGAGTATTATGATCTGAAGCTGGTGCCAAACAGCGCGAACTTTCATGAGCCGCCTGGCCTCGTTCCGTGGCCCATCCACCCCCTCTGCCTCCCCAGCCCAATACAAACAGCCAGGCTCACCTGCATCGCCGTCAAAGGGCGTTGAGTCTATATTCCATCGCAAATTAAAAAAATTTCTGCTAGAACTCCGCGCCATCGCAGAAGCGTGGGACGATATTGTTCTTTTAGATGGGCTTGAGGCTGCTAAAAGTCTTGTAGATACACGGACGGAGCTCGAGTACGTCTTCAAGTAGAGGCGTAACTAGAATTAATGCCTGCTCAAGGAATGCGCTGGCAGTCATACCCAACAGACGACCTCGAACGCGTGTCGTTGGCCCAAAGTTGACCCTCATCGAAAAGCACATATCAGAGCTTGACCTTGTTGTCAGGAAACTGGTGAAGCGCATAGTTTGACTCGACGTGAACGGCAATGTTGAGTTTAAGTCTACTAGCAAAAGTTGTTTCGTCGCATGAACACTGTGATAGATAACATGGAGGCACTACTAATCGAGGCACAAAAGACAAAGGGCTGGCAGTGGGTCGAAGAAGAACCGATGTGGCTGACCTGGTCACTAGCAAAATTCGGTGAGGAGCATACACTAACATTTCTGCCCAACTATTGATACATGGACAGTCTCCTCATTTGCTTGTATTGTACCGCCTTACCACCGTTCGCTGGCTTTGCACACTCAATTAGTGGACAAACTACGCAGCAATTCCATATCATTCGAAGATTCCCGTGATGCCATAACAGGATGGGCGGAACAGCCATGGCTTGAGGAGTCAGGTTGGAATGTTCAATGGGAAGATATCTGCGCCGTCGAGGTCGAACGATGGCAGGGCTGACGTTAAACACCAGCATCACAAAGTTATACGTACATCCGCAAAAAATGATAGGATACGTTACATATCGTCCTCGTCTATGTGTATCTCATCCGCATTGGCTGGTTGAGATTCCATTTGCGACTCGGCAGTCGTTTTCGGCAATGCCGTTTTCGTTGCAGACACGAAAGCTGGTCCTTTGACACCTCCATTGGCCTGCTTTTCAGCTGCAGCCATGGCGTCTTGTGCTCCATCTTCCTCTTCCTGGCCCGTTCCCTGCCTTGCAGCGATGGTCTGCGCGGCCAAATAACTAGCCTCCGTGTTGAATTGCGCTTGCACGCTGCGCTTGATTCGAAGCATTTCTCGGAACGTGTCTTCCGATCCTGTCTCTATTTCAAAGGTATTCCATTCTGCCCAGAACTTGGGATTGACACGGGGATCGCAAAACTGAGATGCATGGGCGTAAATTGTACGAGCGCGGTCAATTTCTCCGAGCTTGCGCTCTAATGCAGCAAATCGAAGACATATTTCTGCCGTCTGGCGGTCGGGGAGAACTACGAGATACCAGGTAAGTTGGTGACAAAGGGATAAGAAAGGCTCCACAAACCTTCAAGCGCCCGTTCGTAAATCGGCCGAGTAGCAGGCAGGCCATAATTCTCTGTGGCTTTTGCAATATAGATCGCGAACATCTTCACTGGGTCAAAATCACGTAGAAGTTGTAGCGTTTAATACTGACCTCAAATTTGTCTTCGTCCGCCACGACCTGGGTCGCTCGTTCGTAGATGCCCATCGCTCGTTTTGCCAGCCCATACTCTTCCTCCAACTTGGCATACATAAGGAAGATGGGCTTACATGACTTTGGTGGGCACTTTTCCAGCGCTTGTTCAAAGAGATCACGAGTTCGTTCGAGTTTATCACCACCCTAGAAGAGGTCAGCAATGCCGAGACTTACGGGTCGGGTTACTCACATATCGCTTCACGAATTTGGACAAGTAAATGTTCCATAGCTCAAAGGACACGGGGAATGTGAATAACTCTACTCCGCGTTCATATACCTGGCAAAAAATGTTGACGAGATGTTTTCGTCGAATGTCAAACAGACTCTTGCCTTGAAGCTCTCTTCAAAATACTTGTTCGCTTCCAAAAACTCCGCATAGTTAACAATGATTTGGGCGTTGGCTATACGCAGTTCCAAAATCTTGTCATATACAGCTTTCGTGCTCTCAACGGTACCAATGGACTCTTCCAGGTCAACATAGAATGACCACAATTTGAGCGACTTGAACAGTCGTGCTTGAACAGACAAAGCCTGAAAGTGTCGTAAGACATTGATCTTTTTTTTCTCCCGTTTAGCACCTACGTGGTCATGGTAGTTGACTTTGGTGTTCTTGGGAATTGCTGCAGCACGCTGCATGACTCGAACAGCTTCGTCATAGTTCCTAAGGAGTAGAAATGAGCATGGTATGATGTTCAAAGAGGAAGAATTTCACTCACTCGTGCCGCAATTCTAGCTCTGCCCACTCGCACCAAATCTCGGCCAAGTCTTCCACAGCTTTGAAATTGACCTTGGTTGCCTTTTCCAAAATCTTTCTCGTACTATCGAGGTCCGACTCGGCCTTGCCAGAAGCACCCCCTTCTTCATAAAAGCGAGAAAAATTGATGTACAGTCGATGCAAATTGGGTGTCGCTTTCCGGGGATTAATGGTCTCTAACGCTTGGGTATACGTCTGTGCGATCTGTCTCGAGGTGTTAGAATTCTCATCAAGGCAAGAGCATAATGATAACCTTCTCATCGTCATCGCCCCAAAGCGCGACCCTCTTCACCCACTCTTGCACGTCATTTGGATTCCGGCGTATGAGAACGTCATTAACGAAGAACGGTCTCCTGTCTGCCAAATCCTCAAAGTCTTTCATCCGTTGGTCCAATTCTTCCTGCGTTTCCTCAGCCTCCTCCTCCGTCATTTCCTCATCTTCCTCCAGGCGCTGCATCAGCGCAGACAGCAATCCTTCACCAAATTCTGTATACGCCTCGAAAATCTGGTTGAAATCACGAATGGTAAAGACACTTTTCATGCCCTGTTCAAACGTTTGTACGGCGCGGTCAAACTCTGCGCGTTTAATCCAGTACGTGGCCCATCCTGCCCACAGTCTGCCTGCTTGATCTTTGTAAACGTCAAGGCCATCCTTTCGGATGATATGCTCAATGTTAAGTTTACGGGCACTTTGAGGATCCTCGTCGTCGTCGTATGGGGGCATTGGTTGGCCTTCAGCATCGACTGGAACGGCAGGACCTGCCAACCTGACGAGCTTGCCATCAACCGAAACGGGATCGACTTGTTCTTTTTTCCCCGCCGTCTCATTGGCCTTAGCGACAGTTGCGTTCGAAATGTTCGTGTCCTCGACGTCCATACCGACCTCGTCAGAGTGATTCTCTACCACGCTAATAAAGTCCTCGAGAAGCTGATAAGGGCTTTTTCCTTCTGGACTGACGTATTCTCCGCGTTGTGCTTTTCTGGCCAAAGAGAGCAATAATTTGGCTGCCTCCAAGGGACGAAGCTCCCCTCTAAGTGGGTTGAGAAGAAATTTCGTGTAGCGTTCAGTGACGCTGGGATCAATAGCCAGATACCTCCTATAGACGGCAGCCATGGTCTCGCCGCCTCGGCGCTCGGCCCACAGCAAGTATCTGACCCATATGCGTGAATGCAGAGACGGCGGAAGGGTGCGTAGGGCGCGGTCAAATGTGCGTCGTGCGTGCGTATGCGAAAGTAGAGCTGGACATTTTTTATGGAGGAAGATGGAAAAATACATGAGCCATAGACGAGGCATCTGTCGGGTGTAAGAATCTGTAAACGCGTGAAGAAACGAAGAACGTACTTTGGGTAACCACATGAGGGCGCGCTCGAAAGTTGCAATGAGAGCCTTCCACTCCTCCCAACCGAGGATACCGTCCAAACTGGTCTCCCATTCTTCAATATCCTCCAGCTCCTCCTCAAGGGCATCCTTCATATCGGGAAACTTTTTTCTCCCGCCTGCTCGTTTTTTAATGATAGGTTTTCCGCAGACAAAGGATGTGCGCATATTGAGATAGGCCTTCCATAGCTTAAACGAACCAGCAAACTGTCGGAGGGCAGATTCATAGAGATAGGTGAGGCGTTGCAAGTAGAGGCGGGCGAGGGGAGAAGCCAAGGGGCCCAGAAGCAGGACGACATCGTCTGGCAGGTCTGGGGGGCATTCTTTCCTCTGGAGGGCGAAGTAGGCCTCTCTCACGCCATTAATGGCAGACCACCACGCGTGGAAGGAATTTGGGTTGTGCAAAAGATTCTCTTCTCTGTGGAGGTCGCTGGGAGTGACGAGCTCTGGGTGAGTTGCGGGTGATGGAACGGGGAAGGTAAGCGGAAAGAGGGCAGCCAACTGGTCGTACGACGCCTTTGTCGCCGTCGCGCTGGGCATCGTCGCGGTAAGCGCTAAGCCGTCTGAAAAATCTTTCACACGCTCGACGGCAATATGCATGACCTCAAGCGCAACCACCAGTCTTCCAAGCACAAAGATCAGGCCAAGATCGCCCAATATATCGCCCTCACAGATGATATCCTCTCAAGGGTGCGCTTCTGTCTGATGTGGCTGCGGTCCTGTTGATTTGGAGCAGAAAAAGAGCAAGGATTACTCTTTCGAAGCTTTTGACCTGACGACACGCCTTTTAAAAATCAATCCCGAGTTCTATACCGTATGGAACTACAGGCGCAATATATATCTACAGGGAATCTTTCCCGCCAGGTTGGTCTCGGTAGAGCTTCTGTGGCCTGGCTCAATTGCTCTAGTTCCCCCGAAACTGTTCATGGCATGCTCTCTGATGATCTGGCGTTTACAATGAACGCTCTGAAGGGCCATCCTAAGGTGTACTGGATATGGAACCACCGGCGATGGTGTCTCGAGAACATTCCCAATGCGCCGAATGAGAGTGACTCGCAAGTATGGAAGAAAGCCTGCTGGGACAGGGAGCTGGCTGTGGTAGAGAAGATGCTCGACGCCGATGCCAGGAATTGCAAGTGCAACAGTATTATCGGCGACTTTAGCTGAGCACCCTGCATAGTCATGGCATGGAACTATCGGCGATATGTGCTTGGCAACATGCCAGTATCGCGGACGGAGAGAGCAGAGCTAGCATACACAACCCGGAAGATCGAGTCGAGTTTCTCCAACTTTAGCGCGTGGCACCAGCGTAGCAAGGTATACACAACGCTGTGCTCGCGCGAGAAGCTGAATTTCAAAGAACAAGGTGCGACGAACGAGCGCTCAAAAATGCCGTTGACACATGCACAGAACTCGAGCTGGTAAGGAACGCCATGTACACCGACCCTTTCGACCAAAGTGTCTGGATCTACCACCGCTGGCTGATAGGAGGAGGTACGGTGAGAATGCTCAAATGTACTTGATAAGCTCACAGCTGCACAGGAGACAATCTTAATCTGCTTCAGAGAGAGATTGCAGCGATTGAAGAGCTGCTGAACGAACAGCCAGACAGCAAGTGTAAGTGCGGTGCTCTGACAGGGGCGCATCTTATTAGTCGCTGTGCAGGGTGCATCGAATCAATAGTGCATTACAAGCGACTGCTGCATCACAAACACGGAGAAGCGGTGGACGCGGAGGCGTTGAAGCATGAATGTCAGCAGCTGCTGTTGCGACTCAGGACGATTGATCCGCTGCGGCGCCAGCGATATGAAGACATGGCAAAAACACTAGCATAGAATACAGCTGATGTACGCCTAGCACTTGCATTCATCAGGCTTGCATGTGCATCTGGGTGACAGTGAGCGGAGAAGAAACGAGCACGCAAGACATACCCGGCGCCACAGCTACAGGAGCTGCTTCCGCAATGGTTGAATGAGACGGGCGACTAGTGCTGTGAGCGCGGGCGGGGTGAAAGGCTGGGGACTTACGGTATGCATGGTGAAAGATGACAAGATGCGCAGACGGCGCGGCCTGCCTTTTATCTGCGCGTGTTGTGGTGTGTTTGGCTCCGCCTCGTGGACATGGCGTGCCTCTGCTTGCGCATCGCCCTCTCTCTCTGCTCTCATGGACACCCGCCCAAATCCCCTCCACGAGCTCTTCTCCCGCAGCTCTTCTCCCCCTGCGCAGGTCCAGCATCAGCAACTTTCAAATACAAGTTCTCCAAACCATCTTGAGTCGCTTTTTCACCAGCTGAATGCGCCACAGCAACAACAACAACAGCAGCAGGCGCCCTCCCAGCCTGCCCAGCAGCAGCAACCGGGCGACTCCTACTCTGCGCCTGCTCCCGCTGAAGAACCAGCCAGTCCCCCGTTGCAGCAGTCCAACACTGAACGACAAACTGCATTGCTTTCGCTCCTCAGTGGCCCTCCTGCTGCCCCCCGTCCGGCGCAACAGATCCCCTCCCCTCCCGTCTCGCATAAATCTAATACCTCCCCTTCTCACAACGAAGCCCAGGGAAAAATTCTTCTCGAACAACTGATGGCTGGGTGTGTCTTATCTCTCGACCCTGTATATGATCTTTTCCAATTATGTCATGTCAACGCGTCTGCATCGTGCTTGCTTGTTCCGCGCACGAGGCGCCCGCCTGTCTATTCCTCTTTTAATCATTCTTCCCCCATTATCGTTACTGTTACTCAACTATCCAAAATAATTCTTGATACAGAACTGCACCCGCCAGGCCAGCTTATTCCGAGTCTCAACGAGGTCCACTCCCTGCTGTACCCTCTCCTCCTTATGGTCCCTCGCCACCCAGGGACGGAGAGTATCGACCCTACGAACAAAACGACCAGGTCTCAGAAGCTCCTCAGACCACTCCCAATCAGTCTCTGTCCCCTGCTGTTCAACCACTTCCCCCGCTTCTCCCGCAACAGCAACAGCAACAGCAACAACCACAACCACAACCACAATCTCAACCGCAACCTCAACCGCAACCTCAGCAGCAGCAACCCTCCTCTCCACGCAAGTCCATGTTTGAGTTCACGTCTGCTTTTGACCACCTGTCAAGCCAAGTCAAGAAGAAACCAGTACCGCCTCAGCCATCCACTGGACATGAAGAAAATGCATCTTGGATGGGCAGCGCCGAGCCAAAACACCAATCAGTTGACAATCTTTTGGAGCATTTAAGTCGAAGCACTCAGGCGAATCAAGTGCCGAACGCGCAGCTCCCGCCACCCCCGTACGACTCTTACTTGGGCGGCAGCGACTTTTCACAAGCTGAGCCAGCCGTTACTCCTCAAGCTAGGGCAGCACCCATCCCACCGCCTCTCCCACCAAAGCCGACGCAGCAACGGGCTGCATCGCCGCCCCGTGCATCGCCACCAAAATCTCATTCCCAGCGTTCCTCGGGACGCTTGGAGGTAGCCATGCTTCCTTTGTCTCACCCTCACCAGGCTCCATCTATCGCAGGCAGCGTTGCAGGCAGCGTCGTCGGCAGTCGTAGAACAGAAAAAGAAAGCTCACCAGGACCTAGAGGCGGCTATCGAGGCAAAGCCAAAATTATCAATGTCAAGAATCAGTCCAGTCCAAGGTTTGCGAGTCTCTGGCTATTTACTAACATTACTCATATCATTGCCCTTAGCCCACAAATGCAATCAGTTGTAATTGATGTTTCTCAGGCGCTAGAAGAGATCCAAGCTTCCCGAGATTACGTTAAATCTACTGCTATTGCACTTGTTAAACAGGAACCGGTATTCTTGCCAGGAACTACTATCGGCGCAACGCATTGGGTTGCATACGCTATGACCAGAGGTCGTGTTCGTGTCATTTCCAGGTCGAGCGGTGATCGCACCCTTCTCCAGCTTCCCTCACTGTTCTCTCCCAATGCGAGTGTTATTGATATGGCAGTCTATGATAATCACTTGGCTGGAATCACATCGGACGGTGGTTTCGTCCTCTGGGAGATCCCCGAACTCTTTACAGACGACGTCCCGTAAGTGCATCAGACACCGTCTTACGTGTTTATTTACCTTTGTGATAGTGGACATCTATTGCTATGTGTCCCTCCATCTGGCGAATATGAGCCCCTTCATTCCGTTAAATGGCATCCCAAAGATCCTGACAAGTTGGCTGTGGCGTCGGACAGCAGGATTTACCTCATTGATTTAGCAAACACTCAGGGATTCCAGAACAGGCCTGTTTCGCATGCCGAATTGCATATCCTTGGTCAAATGTTCACCATTCCATCCGTTCGTTTCTGTACTTGCTATGTAGTATTTTTGCCCTGATGTTGCATACAGCCTCTGGTAGCATTTGACTTCGACGTACTCAACTTTGCCTTGGCAACCATTTCCGAAGATTCTTCGTTGACCACGTGGAATATTCACGACAGATTGCCATACACGACTCACAAAATTCGCGGGGAGGATAAGCCTTCGTCTTTGACCTTTGTGGATGGAGGTATCGTTGTAGGCCGCAAGAATGGCACCATATTCCAGCTGCTGTCGGCAACGACAAAGAGCGTTCTTGCAACCGCCAAGTTTATTAATGGCAATCATGAAGATCCTGATATGTTTGGTCATGTCAGCTATGATCCTCGCATTCAGACGCTTTGGGTGGCCAATTGTCGGCGCGAAAGTATGATCGCGTTCAAGTTGAATGTCGATCCTGCAGCGTCGGGTCATGAAGATGGTCACAGATACTATTTTGATCAAATTGTCGAATTCGTAGGACCCAAACCCACCATCCACTTTGTCATTTTGACCGCAGATGCCGACCCTCGTGGTGACGAGGCACATGCGGCCTGCATAGCCGCCAAAGTTCCTCCTGGTGAATTGGCTCTGGTAGCCTTCTCCGTGCACAATGTTGGCGTTGATCAAATTCTCATTCGCAAAGAGTGGTTTGATGCAGCACTCTCTTCAACGGCATCTAAGCTTCCTTATCCTGTACCTGAATTCGTAGTACAGGCTGTTGCTCTGGATGTGAAACCGTCGCGTTTGTCCCAAGTACAACCTACTACTGTCAACATTTCGCCGCGCGGGAGGGTATCACCGTCCGAGGAAGTGGACAATGACTACAATCGGGATGATGGGCGTCCAGCCGACCACAAGGGTAAGGGTCCCAAGGGCAAGAATGTCAATTGGAACCAGAAGGAAGAGAGTAGCAGGGAGAAAGAAAAGGCGATCAAAATTGACACATCTATCAACAATAACGACCCTAATCTGAGCCAGGTGCTCACGCGAGAAATAAAAAAGACAGAAGAGAACCTTCATAACCGTATCAGTCGTCTCCTCAATAAGGAGATGGACAAGCAACGTAAGTCTGTTCCGTCACGGCCCCGTCTCGCTCAGACGTTCCCAGATCAACGGTTTGAAGAAGCGCGTGCTCATGAGCAAGCGGAGGATTTCACTCGGCAGGAAAAGATTCTTAAACTGATTTCAACTGAGCTGACGCGCAACACCACTCGCGTGGTTGAAATGGCTGTCAAAAACGAAGTCCAAAATTCTGTGCTACCTGCTTTGGAGACGATTACCAAGAACGAAGTCAAAGCCGCTCTCAACGACCAGGTCGGACGCGGTTTGGTGGATATGATAAATCAGGTTCGTGTCCCTGATGCACCTGGATTCACCTGCTCATCTTTATTTGAAGACCTTGCCATTGGAGATAGAGAAGCTTCTCTTACGATCTGAATTTTCTGGTCATTTCGCACACAATTTGTCCTCAACAATGACCCCTCTTATTGAGCGACATGTCAAGGAAGCCATTGCAAAGACGTTTATACCCGTGTATTCTCAACAATCTTCTGCCATCCATCAGGAATTGTTGCGGGAAATGCGAGCTCAGCTGCATAGCGTCAAGACAGAGTTGACCGCATGGCATTCTGAACTGTCACGGAATCACGAGGTTGGATTCCATCGTTGCTCGTGGCATGGAGATTGACTATTATTGCCGCAGGCGTCTATCCGAGATTTGGAACGTACAGTGCGGACTCTGTCAGATCAAGTCAAGTATATGAGCACGAACTTTCAACAAACACACAGCTCCCCTGGCCCAGCTGTCCCTCAGATCCAGCCCAACTTAGGTCAGCCGCCTCTACGACAGTCGAATCTGACGGTGGGCGCTCCTTACGCCAAGTACCCTCAACAACCTCAGCAGCAGCCCGTTATGCACACCTCCTGGTACCCTTCCGCCATTGCTGCTCCCCAAGCATCTCATCCTGCGACCATTCCCCAGCCGCCTCCTCCTCCGCCTCCTCAGCCAATAACGCAAGATCGCACTCCACCTGTTAAAAGCGACCAGTGGGACGAAGTGTATCTGAATGTCTTACAAAGCCAGGATGCCATGAAACTGCGCGATTTACTCTTGCATACAAATCCTGAGGTGATATTGCCCCTCAATGGACCGAGTCTAGTGTCGCAGGCCGTTATTTTGACTCTGATCCACCGTGTAAGTTGTGCACGTTTTATGCGATGTCACTTGACATGACGTACTCATCACAGCTGTCTGCTATGGTCGGTGATTCATCGCCCACTGATGAACAATTCAAGACCTCGCTTTGGTGGTTGCAACGTTCTGTAGCTCTTCTTCGTCCTGAGGTTTGTAGCGATGGGTGATGTTGAAGTTGATATGCAAACTGACATGAATTACAGGACAAACTAATTTCTGATTTCATTCCTCGAGTCATGCCTACTGTTCAACAATTGTTGAACACGACAAAGCAACGCATCACCATTCTCCCTGGCGGAGCAACGACTGTTGAGACTGCACGAACCATCACTGACATTCAAGAGAACTTGAGGCGTAAAATTGTCGTCTCGGCTTGAAAACGCGTTATATTAATGTTCGGATTTGCGTTTTTGGTGTTTTTGTTTTTTGATGTGCTACGATCTTGTTATTGTTTCTGTTTTTTTGTGTTCGACGGAGCAGATTTGAGTTATTACCGTGTAAACTCGAGCAATTAATAGAAATTTACGAACTTGCATCCGCCGCAGTCGCAAGTCGAGACGACAAGTGCAGGCACAGCATTATTGACGCACAACTGCCATGTCGAACCGTGGATGGGTGAACCTCGAGAGCGTTGGCAATGTAATACCGGACTCGCAGTTCTTTGAAGGGGAGCCTGCGTTCAAATTTCTCGGTCTATCAAAGAAGGCACGCCTGTATGGGTTCTTGTCATGGTGAGTAGTAGACGTCACTCGACATGTCCCCGCAGCGTTGACGCTCGGTGCTTTGTTCAAGTCTCGCCATTGGATTTGTCCTGAGTCTACTGGGGAGTATCGTGTTGTTCCTGGGTCAGGTGGCCCTTTTCGCCAGTAAGTGCCCTGCACGAGGTGGGTCCGAAAACGACATGCTTATCGAGCCAACTTTTGAGTCCTGTTCGTGCTCGGGACTGTTGTCAGCTTGGTCGGGACGGGTTTCGTCCTCGGCGTACGTTTGCTCTACCGCCTGCGTGTAACCGTTTCCGGCGCTAACCATCGATATCACAGTTTTTCAGACAGTTGAAATTGGTATGCGATATATTTTTTGGAACATGTGGTACTTCAACATCTCGCAGATGTTCAAGCCTGTCCGGGTCGTGGCGACCATCATATTTCTCGCCTCCATCGTTCTTGTCTTTATCTTTGCTTTTGTGATCCATAGCGATGTAAGTGTCCCCCCTCCCTGAGTCTTGAATTTGACTGACGCTTGTGAACCAGGTCCTCTGTCTCAGTAAGTCTCAAGTCGCAACGACCCACTGCGTGGCTCACGCATCATTTCACCAGTTTTCGTCATCCTCGAATACTTGGCTTATACATGGTACACATTATCTTACATACCCTATGCCCGAACCGCCGTTCTCAAATTGATTGGAATGGCATGAAGAATAAAAAATGTCCTAGCTACAGATTGCTCCTTACACAAGAATGCAGGTTATCCGCGAAAGTTATTCTTCAGGTCACGGAGCATATCCATGATTTGACCTTGAGCCGTGCCTGCTTCTGCACCAGTCGCTTCCCTAAGAGACAGATGAGCGAGACCTGGCCTGCACAGGGAAGGATTTGAGGCTGACATTACTGCATCACTGTTCAGACGCATGAAAACATTCCATTGTTTCTCGTCCCCGATCGTCGTTAAACCAGTCGTGACTCTATTATCCTTTGCCAGGGCTACCAGCCTGTCAACGTCTGGATTACCAGGATCGACAGACAAGGCGAAAGCGGCGTTCCCCGCTGTATATTCGTGGCCGTTGTACACGATTGTCTTGTCGGGGAGCGTGGCGAGATAGGCGAGAGCGCCGTGCATTTCTTCGCCGGTTCCCTCAAAGAAACGACCGGATCCTCCGATGAACAACGTATCTCCGGTGAAGACGCCGCCTGGATACGAGGAATCGGCGCTATCGGTGACGTGGTAGCAGATGGAATCCTGTGTGTGGCAGGGAGTCGCTAAACACCTGGATGGCGTCAAAAAGACAGAGCAGAGTGTAGTGGGATCCTGACTTGATGCGGATGTTGCGGCCGACGGTGAATTCATCCCTGTCCTTGACGAGTGTCGTCAATGCAGGGATCTTTTCGCCGCCGCCATAGATAGGGGCAGCGGGAAGCCTGTGCGCCTACGGTAACTCTGTGAAACATTCAATAAAAGGTGTACCGCGTCCATAACGTACGAATTCCTGTTCAAAGTAGACGTCAGGCATGGAGCTGGGCACAGTGCGACTCAATACCTTGTTACCGCCGCTGTGGTCAAAGTGGTGGTGAGTGGTGATGTTGGCGACGATGCGGGCACGGAGCTGAACGGCAGCAGCCTGTATCTTGGGCACGTCGTAGGGGTCGACTGCAGCAGCGTCCCTTGTGTCGTCGTCGATGAGCAGGTAGGAGTAGTTGTCCTGGCGAACGGGAACGGGGACGACCTTCATCTGTCTGAAGCGCCGGAGAGCAGCAGCAGCCATGGCGCCAGCACAGCTCGCCTGATGCCTGCCTTGCCTCCTGTACCGTCCCTTCGTCCTCCTTGGCTACAAAATGGCAGATCCCTATAGCATAACAGCCTCCTGGCCATCGCCTGCCGCCCCAACCCCGCCGCCTTCCCGGCATCCTCCCTTATCCATCGGCATCTCATCGACAACCACTCCCCAAAGCACTTCAACCGGTGCTGCGCATTCCGGTTCAGATGCAACAGGCGTCATCGTGGGCAGCGTATTGGGAGCCATAGCCGCCTCGCTCGTGGTCATATTACTGGCCTTCCTGTTCTTGCGCCATCGTCGCAAGAGACGGACACCACCGTCGGCCGAATTCCTCATCCCCCGACAGTCGGCCTCTGCATTTCAGCTGGTGCCGTCAGGATATGACGATGTGCTGCCCGTATACACCGGGGGCCCCCACCAGAACAACCCATTTTACGAAAAGCAACAGACATCATTTACCTAGCTATCTCACGTATATGCTCTCGTGTTATGTATGCTCTAGTCACTGAGAATGACCTGAACCACATTCGCCACCCTGAGTTGCCTCAAATCGGTATACGTCTGTTGGAAAAGGTTGAGATTGTTCAATCAGCGCCGGCAGACACAACGGCATACCTGTCCGCATCCAACAAAAAGGATGGGTTGCCCTGTGACATATGTCATGGAAAGGGCTGCGCCGACCTTGTCATCAACTGTGTCCCACTTGGTCACCAGCATGCCGTCGATACCGCGTTCCCTGCCGATACCAGTAGCTGAGGAAAAGTCGCGAAGGGCACGATCGAATTTCTGCAACTGATCGACGGCCTCGTTTCCGACCAATGCCTCTCCGACAAAAATAATCTTGTCGGGGGTATTGACGGCCACCAACTAAGGCAGAATCACGATCTGTCTCCTATTCTATCAAATAGGTCACTCACTTTAGCCAAAGCACGCATCAAGGGCTATAGTAATCGGTTACTCAACATATGGCGATAGGCGGGTGCAGTGCATTACCTCATTATCTTGCATTCGGCCAGCGGTGTCAATCAACACGACATCAAAGTCAGTCTGCGCAGCTAAATTGATTGTCAGATGGGAGCAGTGATGCGCAGAGAAGAAAAATAATAATAATAATTTTTACCGTATGCAATAGCCTCTCTAGCAATGCCTGCAGCGTCTTTGCCGTAGCCACGCTCAAAGAGCTCCACGCGTCCTTTGCTGTCGGTCGCTCCATTGACGCCCAACATGCTCAGGTTTCGGACGTGTACTCGCAGCTGTTCGACGGCACCACTCCTACGTAACATTGATGATTAATCCGCGTATATCAAACACGCGCGATGAAATTACCGGAACGTGTCACAAGCGGCGATGAGGACTCGAAGACCGTTCTGGACAAGCCAAAAACAGACTTTTGAGAGATTTGTACTCTTTCCGACGCCGTTGACGCCTACGAATGCGATGCTATAAGGTGACCTCTGTTGTGACGATAGCTTTGTTCGGATCGATAATAGCAGATCGGTTGACGTCTTGGGCGTGAGTATCTGGGTCAAAGAACTTGACAATGCCAATCGAACGGCAGCATTGGTGGCTAGGTAGCCTTCAGTAATAACGCAAGGTGGGAAAAGGAGAGATTAATCACTTTGAAAGCCTCCGACCTTTTTACCAACCATACTTTTGCCAACGCCCTCGCAAACCTTCTCGGCTATCTCCCTTGCAACGTTTTTCTTCATAAGGTGCTGTTTCATCCCTTCCAATACTGGCTGCAAATCTTTGTCTGTCAAGACTTTGGAACCGGTTAGCCGCGCAAAGATAGATCCTAGTGCACCGAGCGAACTGGTGGCCGGTTCCGTTGCAGTCAAGGCCTTGGCGATGATTTGGCTAGTCTGTTTTTCCTTGTCAAATTCCCAGTCCTTTACTTCATAAAGTCCATCGTGCGTTCTTGTGCCAAATGAAGACTGGTTGACCAAGGCTTGGATGTCCCGGGGCTGCAAATCGTTATCCTCAGAGATGGGTTTGTCTACGCTGAAATCGAGAGAGGCCATTTCTGTTTCCGAAGGTGGCTGGTCTCCCCACTTTCTCTGGGGTTTTGCTGTTGACTTTCGTTTGGGGGTGGATTCAGAGCTGGGTCGGACACTTGAATAAAAGTGCATGGCCGATCTCGCATCAAACACTCACTCTGAGTTGGGGATGCTGTCTCTCCCGTTCCCAGTCTCTGACCTCCCTCCCCTCCCTCCCCTCCGTCGGCCTTGACCGCGGAGTCTGTTTTTGAGTGCTTCTACTTTGCGGGCGATTTGTTGTTCGTCGCCAGGAAGGTCTGGATTTCGTGTGGGTTCTGACACAAGAGATTCTCGTCAGCGCTTCTGGCAAGAGATGGACGCTTACCAGTGCTTTGATCATCGGATGGAGGCGATGGAGTCTCGATAGGAGCACGCTGCGATGCGCGCAAGCGTGCTTTGCGGTCCTGTCGAACTGTCATATCGATGGCAAGGGCAGAGAAAACGGGGGACTACGGACCTGAGCTGCTTTCTGTTCCAGGCTCTTCAGGAGGGCATCAAACAAGGAATCCCAACCATCCAGAGCCTGGGCAAAGTTCCAAGTGACGGGATGCACGGGAGGCTTTGCAGCGAGGGCGTGGAGAGATGCGACGAAGGCGGTGAGAAAGGGCTCAAACTGCCTGACAAAGAGGGCCTTCATTGCGGCCAAAAGCTCATCGACATAGGTGAGCTGGAGGATACGCTGGTAGGCAACCTGGGAGGGGTTGTACATGAAGAGGGGAGCACAGGGCTAGGACATACTACGAAGATGAGCTCAAGGTCGTTGACAACGGACCAGCGGACAGCATAGCCGTCGCGCTCGTACTTGTCGGCGTGGCTGCGGCGGTCGACAAGGGCATCGCGGACAAGAGCATTGACTGGCGAGTCTGGCGAGGCGGCGAGGCCTGCGGCCTGCGGGGTGAACGGGCGCGACCAGAGCACGAGGCCGCCCGAGTGCGAGATGGAGCAGAGGTCAAGCATGGCCGGGCGTGGGAAACCGGCGCCGGACGGCGTGCTTGGAGACGAGCGCCATCGTCTCGCGCTGGGCCGCCGCGTCTCGTCTGCGGTACAGCCGCTCAATGTGCCCGCACACGCTCCAGATGTCCTCCCAGCCAGCGTCAAACAGCTCCCACCACCCCCCAGG
This sequence comes from Amanita molliuscula, assembly GCA_023014405.1. Lineage (NCBI taxonomy): Eukaryota > Fungi > Basidiomycota > Agaricomycetes > Agaricales > Amanitaceae > Amanita > Amanita molliuscula. The sequence continues at coordinate 1,349,503 of JAEBUP010000001.1, forward strand.
CAGCCCAATGCCCTCCCCGCGCACCGTCAGCTCAATCGCCGCGCTCACTATCGTCGGAATCTGGTACTCCACGTACACCGCCGTCTGCAGCGCGTCGTTCAGGTAGCCCCACGCCCGTCGGCATACCTCCTCCCGGTTGATCAGCCCCAGCACCCGCAGATAGTTGATCAGCGTCCCGTACGGCAGCACAACCTGCACGTTGAATCCCAGCCGCTTCAGAATCTGCATCTCCGCCACAACAAGCGCGTCCTTCAGATCGTAAAACCTCGTCCCAAAGTACGACATGGGACTGTACACAAACTCCTCGTCGCTCTTCGAACTCAGCTGGTGGTGGCTGGCGCGCTGCAGAAGGAGATCGTAGACGTTGATGAGGTCGCGCATCCGCAGCGGGCATTCTTCCAGCTTGGACGCTAAATACAATGCCCCCATGCCAATGTCCTGTCAAGTCCTTAGCGCAGCCATGGCGTAGATAGTTGCCATTCTTACCCCCACTCCGAACTGCTTCATGGAGGTGACGAACCAGAATCGCTGGAAGAGGATCTGGGCGGTGGCCACGGCGACCTGCTTCCTGCAGACATGATGAATACATAACACGAGGCGAGCGCCATGCACCGACTGTTTCAAGAGTATTCCAGCCTGGTGGATCAGCTTGCAGCCATACGCCCTGAGGTCCTCCTCGACGTCTCGAGGAATTCCGTCCTCTTGCGAGGGCGATTTCTCGATTTGTGCGAGGGAGGCGAGCGGGTAGAGCGACGCGGCCATGAACTTTGTTTGTCCTGCTTTGTCCCATGGCCAGCCTTCCTCCAAAGCCCGTCTCCTCCCCTCCGCCCCCTGCAAAGGACGACGAGGACAGACGCCGCCATTTCGACGACCGCTCTTCACGCCATTTGTCACAAGATGACAGGTCCTACCGCCCCAGGCCCATGGACACCTATATAGCCAATTATGACGACAATAGGTACTCTGACAGACGAGACAGAGACTGGGACAGGAGAATTTGGGACCGCACCGCTAGAGGAAGAGAGGATGACAGAGACCGTAGATACGACAGAAGGCGAGATGATACCTACATTGCCTACGACGACAGGCGACATCGCAGGCCCCCTTCACCACGACGGCCAGGTTCGTGTTCTCTCCCAATTATTGCACAGTAGAATGATTGAGGTTCTAGATCGCCATCGCTCTAGGTCTCCCCGGAGCAGAAGGCCTTATTCCCCACCACGCCGACCCAGGCATTCCAGATCACCCCCTCCACTTCGGCGGCCTAGATACAATGGTCAAAGTCCTCCACGGCCTCGGAGGTCACGCTCTCGCTCCAGGACTCCAGAACGAAGGAGGCGCAACCACTCCAGGGAATCTGCACACGACCGTTATAAGGATCAAGGCAATGCCAGGTATTCGATCGCTGCAACCTCTCCTCCCAGGAGGAGAGTGTCGCGAAGCAGAAGCCATAGTCGATCCGCTCGCAGAGCTCCAGAAAATGGACCCTCGACTGTGCCGGACCCGAAGCTAGCAGAGCAAAAATCATCTCTTGAAACACCCGCGAATCAGAATGGTCCAAGCCAGTCTCACCCAAAGGACGCTTCTGCAGGCATAAAGCCAGAACAGAAACCTTGTCCGACGGTGACTCAGCGATCTCCACGACACTCAGAGAACCACCATGAACCTCAATCCAGTTCCAAACGGGATCTTCAAGATGCAGACGTAAGAATGCAAGCACCCAGTCCCTCGCCTCCTCGACAACCTCGCCAAATGAGCAACCAGTCAGCGCGGGACGGACCACCCGTGAGGCGCGCATCTAAATCACCCCCAAGGGGCCCTCGCAACATTCCTAAGCTTTCCTCGGCACCCGGAGCGACTCCGCCGTCTCATTCTTCCGGTTTACATGGCGGACGTCGCCCACCCCCACCTGCAATGTCTTCCTATTCACGAACTGGCCATGGTCCTCACGAAACACCAATCGAGCCACACGCAAAAAAAAGCAACAGAGCAACTATAACGGCATCACTAGATGCAGAGGTAAAGTGGATGTGTATTCTCCAACAAGCCCTACTCACTCTTGTGGAAAGATTGCCCGGCTAGAAAGCCACCGCGCAAATCTTGCCGCGGAGTATGTTCAAATTGCAAAAAACACGAAACGGGCGCTCCACGAATTGGATATGGCAACACTCGATTTACGTGCGGCAGAAGCGCGTCGTAAAGTTGCTGATAGTCATCTGGAGAAAGCGCGTGCCGGAACACTGGGGATTCCCATTGACTCGCCAGTGTCTTGATCATTCCTGTATGTACGTACAACACATGAATGATCTTGCTGGTTACTTGGGCAATGGCTTGCACTCCATGTAAGTTCTCCCCGGCTCCATCGGCAAGGCACAGAAAAATCCCTGGGCCTATGAGCAGCGTTACGTGTCGAGCACCATAGACAATCGTCGGCTTACCTGCATAGCCTGGAATAGTCTAGTCGATTGCATCTGTAGCTGTTCTTTCTTGAGAAAGAACGCCCTTGGAAAGGCAAGGGCTTTACCGTTATGCATTCTCTGCCCCTCGGTCCAGACTCACGACAAAGCTTCGATTTAGAGCTACCGCGCTCGCTGTCAAACGTGTAATTTGCTCCGGGGTCCTGCTACAACCCCTGTGCGAATCAGTGCACACTTCCACGTTGATGAACGTACGCTGATGAAGTCTCTCAGCCTCTCCTGCTGATCAGACATGGTAACGAGGGAACGCAACGGCAATATGACGTCATTGCCAATTCTACAATAACACAGCCGATAATGATAGGTTCCATTCTCCATCCTTCGTCACCACCCTCTCTGCGCCAGATGGCCGCCCTTGAGGCTGCCATCGCTAGATGAAAAAGTATTCAATGTTATTGCCTTTTTTTGACAAATTTACTCACATGGTAAGACCGACCATAGCGGGGCCCAGGTCCTCGGAAATCTTAAAAACATACATCAACAAATGATGCTCGCCAAAAGTAAACAATGCGCTACCTCTCCTAAAATTTTTGGGTTATTGTAATGTGTCACCTGAAATAGATTACCGTGTGCCAAATATCAATGCGTTGACAACATACAGCTTGCACGATGGCACGAGCTCTCTTCGCAGGGTCGCCGGACTAGAAAGCCATGAGAGAACTTGGGAAAAAATAGATAAAATCGTATCATACGTTGAAGATTCCGGAGCCAACAAATACTGTGATCTCTCGTAAATCCGTTTCTATGATAAGAAATGTCTCCTCACCTCCGTCGCACCCGAGTTGCATCATGAGAGCAGCGTCCGCTGGGCACATGAGATGAGAAAACCAGCAGTTCAATTATAGCATACCAGGAGTGGCAATGCCGCCTGCGGCAAAGTTTACGACTGGTAACTTTTTGAGTCTAGCAGTTTCCTTGAGCAAGTGAAATGGCGCTTGTATCTCTTTGGCAAATGCATAAAGTTCCTCCTCATTCATGACGCTTGCCTTTCTGATTTCGCTTGTCACAGCACGCGCATGGCGAACGGCTTCTACCACATTTCCAGTACCCGCTTCTCCCTTTGTGCGGATGAAGGCTGCGCCCTCTGATATACGACGCAATGCTTCACCGAGATTGCGGGCACCACACACAAAAGGCACTTTGAAGTTGTGCTTGTGGATGTGATGTTCTTCATCAGCAGGAGTGAGAACCTCAGATTCATCAATGTAGTCTACCCCAACCGATTGCAAGATCTGGTCACGGCATTCTCCTGTGTGAAATGCAAGCAAAAGAACAAAAATATCACGCACCTGTGCTTCGACGAAGTGGCCAATACGCACTTTAGCCATGACAGGAATGGTGACAGCTTCGATGATTTCTTTGATCAATCGAGGGTCACTCTAGGCGTAACCTTATCTGACGTGTCCAGTATGCACGACTAAACTTACCATTCTAGCGACACCCCCTTCCGAGCCGTGGTGAGTGGCAAATTTAAGCACTCCCAAAATGTTTATTCACCTTGTACCCTGATATCAGCAGGGACTCGTTCGAGCGCCATAACCGCACAAGCACCAGCCTCCTCGGCAATCCGGGCCTCGATAAGTGAGTGCATCATGATTTCATTCCAGATCTGTGATAAGATAGCACACCTGTTCTGCGTTGGTGACGTCCATGATGACACCTCCCTTGAGTGTCGCATGGAAGATCAGTCTAGAGATGGTCGAGTCAGACAGCCTCCTACTTTTAGCATCTGAGCTAGGCCCGATTTAACCTTAGGAAGGGTGAGCAGATAGGACGATCAAAGGGACGTAAACTTGCCCCAAAGGTGGCCAAAGTGTTGGCACCATCCCGCTGGGAACGTACGGGAGCAGCAGTGGGCAGGGCAGCAGCACCAACGCCCTGGGGAAGGGGAGGAGTCTGGACGGAAGGTGTGGCCGACATGAATTGCAAATCTGCGCTGCCAGCGACGTATTTGTACGCGTGTTTGCCTCTACCTAAGTAGTCAACCGGCCCGCCCTCAAAATCCTTTAGCCTTGAGCCACTCCACAATGCGGGCTTTCCAATGACCTCCTGTAATCACGAGTGTCTTTCCCCGCAAAACCTCGATTTTCATTCGCTGAGCCTCGGCTGATTCTCTCACGAAAAGGGAATCAGCCAAATCCTTTGCAAGCAGCTAGTGTGATCACATGAGCACAGGACCAGGGCAGGCGACATGACGCACGTTGGCGTTACCATCGACATTGCGGATGTGTAAGAGGTAGCGTGTGCCAGCATTCCGGATGTCAGTATAGACGGGAAGGTTACCCCGTGTATTGCGCGGGACGAGGTACGGATACTGCACTGAGCGTTGAGCAAGAGACAGCCGAGGCAGGGATTTGAACATGGACGGAGGCTAAATGAGTGATGCCGTCCAATTCAATCAGACCTTTCATATATCACATATCGTATCTCTACGCTGACAATACGCTTTGGGTATCTGCACTGCCATGTCTATAATACTTCCCCGTCGCACCCTTCCTCTTCCACACACATACCCTCTTGTGCTTCAACCCCGTTGATGACCCGCGACGGTCAGTAAATATCGCTTTGGCAGGCCTTCGTTCCATTCGAAAATTTCCTGTTATTATGACTCAGGGATGACTGTGCCATAGCACTGATTAATTATTGAATTGAGTCACTCGCTAGGTCAAATCCAGTCGTCGTCAGCAGTCCGGTCACGGAACTAATAGTATTTCTCAATCTGTATTTCGTGCGGTTCTAGAAGCAGTAGATAGAAGCGAGGGCATTTCATCAAGATTTAAAGGACTAAGGTATACCTCACCAGGGTGGCGTCCAAGGGGACTAACCTCAAGACGAAAGGTATCAGGAATGTACTATATTCATAGAACTAAATCCTATGATTCCCAGAGCAGTGCAACAGGAAAATCCGAAGCAGACTAGCAAAGGAAACGTGAAGGAAAAGTTACCAGGATGAGTATAAGACAGTAAGTCATGTCCATCGTGTAACAAGGATTGAATAAGGAGAGGATACGCGAGTAAAGAAAAAATACCACGCTTGCTGAGGAACACTGCAAGATAATCACTGCAACTGCATTTTCAGCAGCAGCTCCCGGACTGCTGTGATTGCACCGCCTGGCCAGGTGTCACGGTCGACGACTTTGCAGCCCCGGTCGATCCTGTAGTGCCCATCCTAGATTCAAAGATGATGTGAGCTCGCCAGTCAGTAAATAGTTCTGACATACCTGTCTTTAATCTGCTTAGCCATGGTCAGGAACGCTTGTTCAACATTCGTAGCGTTCTTTGCAGATGTCTCGAGGAATGGAATGCTAAGCTGATCCGCAAATTCCTAAGAGCGCACATTAAAGCATGCATAGACATCAAGAGCCACACAGGCGCACCTTGGCAACACTGTATTCTACAACTTTCTTGTTCGTGAGATCAGACTTGTTACCGACGAGTAACTTGTTGACGCCTTCAGACGCATATCTATCAATTTCCTGCAGCCATTGTTTGACGTTCGTAAACGTGTCTGTCAAAGTCAAAGTCACTTTGATCTCGTAAAAATCGAGTTCAAACCTACCATTATCTGTGACATCGTATACAACAATGATCCCATGGGCTCCGCGGTAGTATGATGATGTGATAGTTCTGAACCGTTCCTGACCTTTCACAAACATTTTCAGTTACTTAAAAAGCAAACAATTGCGTGCAGCTACCTGCAGTGTCCCACTACCAAAATAACAAGTTAGCACTTGGACCAAGACAAACAGAAGGCAATACGGTGGCAGCACGCGGGAATTCGCCTTATGGCAAATGCAAGGCACGCACAGAGAGAAAAATAAATGCCTACAATTTGTAACTTTACCGTCTTGCCCTCTAACTCAATAGTACGAATCTTGAAGTCAACTCCAATGGTGCTGATGTAACTCTCAGTGTATGTGTCATCTGCAAAACGGAGAAGGAGGCAAGACTATAGAAGTGGCATCATTTACTAACTCCAGCATTTGGCAGAGAGCAACTGCAAAGACGAACCTTGCCAACTCCCGAGTCACCGATAAGAAGGAGCTTAAAAAGGTAGTCGTACTCGCTGGTGTGCATACTCAGAGAAACGAGGAGTGGGAGTGTTCTACAACAAAGGCAGCTGGAGTGGAGAGGAAGAGGGCTGCGTCAACAGCTGGAGCGGTGGCCGTGCAGAATGCCACGTGCTCGGCTACTCCCGGACATAAAACTAATTATTCACTATATAGTACATACAGGAAGGTAGCGGCAGAATACAGAGAAATGACGAGAAAAATATCGTAAGAAAAGGTTCATCAGTTGCGTTTAGGGGTCGAATCATATGGCTGATAACTTGGCGCTGGTTGCCCAGGCCAGTCTTGGCCGGAAATAGGGTGGCCTTGATATGAATACCCATTGTAAGCCACCGGAAAGTCCTGACTGCAGCGGTATAAGGATAAATGAAAAGATAAGCTATTTGACTAACCCTTCGACCAGTGGTGCACTCCAATGACAGATGTGGCACATCCAGACGCGTTTTCTGGATATAGGCACAACGGGAATGAAGAAGAACTCAAACCAAGTCGTCTTTTTCGCGCAGATCAGTGACCCTTTGACGGTTCACATGTTATGAGCACATTGGCAGCCGCATCGAATGTACACACTAACCATTGTGACAATGAGGACATATGCGTGCCATCTGCTCACCACCATAAGCCTTGTATCTTGTTGGACATCCAACTAGTATGATGTGAGTTGAGGTCTCAGTTCGTGCAATCAACTTCTAGAAACACTCACTAATGATAGGTATGCACACTGTTGCACGTCAATCAGCATCCGGACAATATGAAAAGGGTTAGACCCACAGAACATCTCAGTATCTGAGAATTGCTGCGGAGAAGACTCGAGGTAATAACCCCGAATTTTCACACAGTGTTTATTTTATCTAATCTTATCTGTCTCACCAACTGTGGCGCACATGTTGCTCGCTTGTACAAGCCGCTTCCAACGTCAGATGCTTATCCCGCCCTGCGCCATTCACCCCACGTTCGCTGTGACTGCCGCATCAAGTCTCGTATGAATCGCTTTTGCAGTGAGAAATACCTCACTACTTGGGCAAGGTCACTTTATGCTTCAAGTCTAACCTCTTACGGTCAAACAGAAAACTCCATACATCCTGTCAGCGCCACAAACTATCCCATGAAATGTCAGGTGGAATACCCTATGTACACCGTCCCATTTTCGCGAAGGAAAAACGACGGTGAACTATCCGGAACTCCGGTTAGTTTGTGTTGATACCGTAAGATTTGCATCTTTGTGTCATTTCCCATTTCCACATGTTCTCTGCCAAAAAGGTTTTATTTGACTTGAGGTATCCATCAGCCTGAGATTGTGTTCCTTATACCGGTGCAAGGTTTCGTCATCCCGGCCGTCAGCATCCGATTGAGATTCCACTCCGGGAACGGTTCAGGATCCATTAATTTGCATACGATCAAAGAAGCACCTCAACCGTACGTAGAGTGGGACTCACACGCTAATCTACAGGGCAACTAAACACGTTTTATGTTGTAGCTCTGTCTCGACTCTTGCTGGCGCAGGCGCAAACGCAACTTGAAATTCGATGCATCTTGCTTAATTAGCTGTTCTAGCTATGCCGATTTCATGGTCCGTCAAGGAACCTCGAAATGAATACGTACCATATGTGACACGAACTGTTATTCCCCATATGTGCAAGGCCTTTGCGTGTACCATGATTTCTCATCCGCATCTAGTTCAGAATCACCCTTCTTTCTGAAGCTCCACCGTGTGCCGGTGTAATGTTTAAATATATTCTATTGGTAAGTACGCGCTACGGTAGTATTACAGTGGCCTAAGGGGACTGCATAACAACATCATATGGCACAATCAGGTATAAAATTCGTTCACATAGCTATCAATGTCAGATGTACGTTGCAATGAACTTTCGGTGGACGTAAAAGCACAGGGGCTAAGACCATCTGATACCTCTTGAACGTCTCGCGCATCAAGGAAGGCGTTTCGGTGATGGTATAAGGCTTGTGCAGCGGGGATGTTGCTTGGAGGAATGAAACTTGAGTATGTAAAGTGATCAAGGGCTTCTGGAACATAGCAAAAGATAGAGTCATCATGGCTGCTTTTATATGAAGCTGGGCTCGCCATAGCGCGAGTAGCAGGAGATGAGCTGTTGTCGACAGTACTGCCAGTAGTGGGGGGCGTATAGGTTGGCCAATTATTGATCCAAGTATCGACCGTGCTGTACGCTATGTCAGGTGCCGATTCTGCACGTCGACGAGTCGGGCGTATTATGCTGACTGACAGACTTCGTCGGCGTTCACGAGCATCTGCTACGACTTCAGCTTCAAAATCATGTGCAAAATCTTCGGGGTACGAGGGGCAATGACTATTGTCCATAGACGGCCCTAGTTGCTGAAGCGCGCTTGATGGTGGCGGTTGAGATGGGCCTCTCAATAAAGGATTTGCTAGTTTTTCGTTCAAGTTTTTTAATGTTGCACGGATTGTCTCTATCCGTTCATCGGACTTCGAGAAAACCCAACGCATCTCCGCCAAAGCGGACAGGCACGACTGTACGCCTTCTTTGGGGGTGATACAATCATCACTTTCTTCCACTTTAATTCCATGACCATCAACACAGCAGGAATCCTCTTGCAAGCTAATAGATAGTAATGCAGCGAAGAAGCAACCGTCGCGAACGAGGCCTGTATCCCATGCGAATAGATTCAGGTTTTCACCCTTCGTCGTTTTCATGAGGTGATGACGGATAACACGCAGAACATTGGGCAGGAGCCGGATGCATCGTGCTCTGGCTTCCAGATAAAATTCATGCGGTGATAGGTAAGGCGATGAGCTTGAAGGCGATGCTGCGTGTGAAAATAGCGGGCTATCTTCAACGGAAGTGAAGTGCTTCAGATGCTCTAATACAATATTATCTTCCGAATGTCAATTGTTGGGATTAAAATTGATTATCTGCAACTCACGACACTCGAAAATGAATATCTGGGGCAAATGGTGATTAAAAAGTGTTTGTCATGAGCGAAAAAGGAACTCACCAGCCATGCGTCCACGATGTAGTTGATGCTGCTTGAATCAATAGTGCCATCGTTCTTCATGGAAGAGAATCCGTGCCAACATTGGTCCAATTCTTGCCAGATCTCTCGCATCCCAGTTGCATCTATCAAATTATGTTCCTTGACACGGCGTGCTGCCTTTGAGCCGGTCAAAACGTCGTGCACCTTGCGGCAGACATTACTTAGGCGAAATGCCATAACGGACAGGTGACTAAGCGGTGCGTCTCGTATACCAGTCGTGCACCCGCCATTTATAGCGTCACCAGTAGCGTTCTGTGCAATATCATGATGAGCAAGAGGAGCTCGTGTACACTCAGGCGGCAGATAAACCATTCGACGTAAAGTATCCACGTCATCGTCGTGGCTAGCAGACATGTGGTTTCACCTAAGAGTTACAATCAATTAAAAGACTTACTATAGTAAATATCCTCCTTTGATCGCAGTTGAAATACCTTCCAGGGTGTGGGCGTACAAATAGATACGAGAGCGTAGGACGCCCTCATCTGCCGAAAATGGTGGCAGTGCAGAAAGCAGTGTATGTTTGGGAATAGGAGCGCATAGTGCTCGCGCTTGGGAGAGAGCTGCCTCATACATGGCCATCCTTTCCAAATCGGGCACCTCTAACTATTTTTTAGATTACGGCCGACGAAGCAAGGGGGAAACTGTACCCTCCATCAATGGCAACGTCAGGAGTAAAATGCGGACGCCATCAAATGTCGGTCTTCGCATTACGCCATGAAAGTCGATGAGTTCCAATATTTCCCGTAGCATAGAGCTTGTCCTTTCGCAGTTCCTCTTTCCGACATGTTTGAAGGTGCCTTCTTCGGGTTTGGTAATTGCTTTTTGTGAAGCGTGACCTGCCCTTGATATGGGAGATGTTGCGCCGTCACCGCGATCATCCTTGATCAAGGACCCAAACTCATCCACCCCGAATGTAACGGCCCAAAGGACCAGTAGCATGGCTAGAATTCCGCCCTCGTGCCCAAGGGGTCGAGTTCCTTCGATATGAGCGACATATCTTTGACGGAACTCGGTGGGGTCAAGAATTGGACCTAATAACGAGATAATGGGACCGAGTATTAGAAAATCAGAATAACATACGTTGAACACAGAACCAAGTCCAGAAAGGCGAAGAAAAGAAGTCAGGGCTAAGGATGGGGATTTGGCTCGACACCCGAGGGGCGAGAACACCGGTGTCGGCACCTTTTGCTTTGCCATAGATGGCTCTACATAATTAGGGGTAAACACCTCAAGAATGGGTTGTCAAGGAATTTCGACTTGCTCGACTTGCTGTAACCGTCTGCCACGCCTCAGGAGCTTAACCGCCTTCATGTCGGCGTACTCATCCCTACAACGTGGGATGCTTAGTAAATGGCAGATACGCATGGGAAAAATACAAACACGCAGTTCAAGCCTCGCTCCCGGCAATTTGAGCACGGATGAGGCTCAGAGGCGTGTGGTAAGTCCTTAAGGTCGCAACGTACACTGATGGAAGATTAGGCGGAAGAAGGGGATTGGAAAGGGATGATGCTGACCGCCTCATACGACATGCGCCGCAAGCGGAGAATTGCTGGCGCGAAGACTTTGGCTGGGAGCCAGGGCGGCGGGAATATGGAGAGGAACTGTTGCGGGAAAGGGAAAGGGCGGGGCGGGGAGACATGAATGGAAAAAGAACGAGAGAAATGTTTTTATACAACGAACATTCGAGGATCTGGGAGATGAAGATCTGCGAGGCGCACCGAGCATTGGAGGATTAGTCGCCGGAGACAGATCCGGTGGCGGTGGACGGAGTATCCCGTTGGCATCCATCACGATCTTCCTGCGTGCTTGACGTCAATCGCCGGGCTTTCCCATCAAGCCCGGCACTCTATCATCCAATCAAACCTAATCTTGTTCACCACCCAACTTTCCCGCCATGACGTGATTATTGCCTCCTACCCTGCCAGCATCCCCGACCTCCTCAGCCCTCGCCGCAGCTCCCCCGCAGTTCTCTGTTCTCTGTTGAGCTTTCTGTCCCGTGCCATCCGCTCCACGTCGTCCCCGTATTTCTCGACCAGTCGCTCGAGATACTTGATTTCTCCCTGTGATGCGTGTCGCGTTTCACCCTGCCTATTCCTGGATATGTCTTCTAGCGCTATCCAATTCGAAATTAGCACAACCATTATATCACATTTTAGCTCAATAGAAAAATTCGGCTCCAGATCAGAACCGCTCTCACCGCCTCGGGAAACAGTGTGGGAATAGCGCATGTATAATGACTTTACGAAAATCCTGCAGGGCCCGCGCCTCCAGACGCCGCGCAGTTGACAGCATGCCTTAAACGCCCCTTTGGAATAATGCAATCTGAACGCACCTTCTATTGTGACATTGTTCCTTTTTGGTAACGCCCTATCACCATGTTTCCCTAGATTTCTAACCCATTTTGCTTTGACGTTTTGTCCGATTTCGGTTTTTTTCATTACTGCAGAGCTATCTTTGAACAATCCTTCCGTATCTTCTGAGGCTAGGGTGATCTGTACCACTTTCCCGGCGTGATCTCGTGTAATTCTTCCGAACCCCTGTGGGATCGCAACATCAACACCGGGGACGCCAGCTTCACCCGATTCCAAAACAGATGACAGCTCTTCACCACCAGACGCCGTGGGATTGAGAGTGTGCACGAGACCAAGAGCAGCATAGCTGGAGCAAATTAAGAATAGCCGAAAGTGCAAAGAAACAACCTACTTTTGCTTAACTGTTTTTTTCTTATCCCAAGCGTCTTGAAGGGCTTTGGGGCCCCGTATTGCTGCGCCAAGTTGACAGAAATACGAAACAGTCAAATCTGATGCCACTTACGAGGTGTTTTCTTCAAATTCTTTTTGGCGCGAAGTGATAACGAAACTGGTCTATGCGACGAAGAGCGAGCCTTGCGACGTTGACGGGGATTTGCCATACGCTGTGGGGAAAACGAAGGCCTCGAGGCTATGTAATACGAAAATTCAGCTCAAGAATGGCTAAGTCGCATCAACTAGCGCCTTCGGTCAGCAGGGTCCAAATACGGCATTCGCCGAGCACGCTCCGTCGTGTTCCGTCAACCACAACTTTCGCAGCATGGCACGGCTTGTCTATCATACCCAATCTCCGTTCAATGCAACGGTGCGTCGTTATTCGTACTGACAGGCGTTTTAGAAACTGAACCATGCGCTGTTCACGAAGGTAGCGAAACGGTGGTTACCAACTGCAAGCATCTGGGGCGTTGGTGCTGGCACGGCCGCATTATTTGTACGTTCGTTTCAGTGCTCTGATTGGGTACGGATTGATAATTTAATATTACATAGTTCCTGTCTGTCACTCCCTTAGTCAAACGAGAGTTTCTGTCAAAATTGCCCGTTGTAAGACCTCGTTCGCCGCGACCCTTTTCTGTCACTAACAATTTGTGAAGCTGGGAGAGTACTATCAAGACAATACGCCGCCATCCGATAAACCATTCTGATACCGCTTGCATTTGAATATAGACAAAGCATGTTATAGTCGTAGTGTTATACATTCCTATCATCCTCCTACTAAAGCCTTGTCAAATAGCCTGTGTCTATGAGTCTAAGTCCCAGAAGAGACTCTAGTTCTGCAACTGCTCTGATCGTTTCGCCAATCGATACGCCTGGAAAGAACATCAATCTTGATGCCAGGATCTATTCAGACCTATCTCACGAATAGTCTTCATTCCAAGTTTCTGTGCTGCCTTGATGTTTCTGTGATTGTCATATTCATTGCTCTAACAAGATATTTATGATATTTGCACGTACATTCCTATGTCATCGAGAAATACAGCTTCTTCGGGCTTGATTCCGTTCCTACTGCAAGCAAGCAGGTAGAACTCCGGTTCAGGTTTGCTGCAACCACCATTATTTTCAGGGTGTATTGAGGAAACCTCGACACACTAACCGCATCCCGAAACTACTACTATCACAAAAATCATCAAAGAGTTCTTTAAGTTGTTGCGGTACGGGCCCGCTTGCGTTCCAGCCGAGAAAATTAAGCTCTGACCGAGGTGCCTCGATGCTGGAGAAGTTGTTTGTCAAGGCAACCAGCTTGTGCTTGCCAGCCTCTTTATTCCAATTTAACTCGAGCTGACCAGATAGGAATGTGTTCAATCACCTCTGATACGAATGATAGCTTCACGGATGTGGGGATCGTATTGCTGAGATTCTCTCATCATCCTACCAAAGAGCTGAAGCTGCAGGTGAGCATAATGAACGCGCATCGTTTGACAGTGCCACCTCTCTTCCGTTAACGACTAGGGACGTGGGCAGTGACGGGCAAGCTGTCCTGGTGAGTTCTGCGTGCCATTGAACGACGACAGCACTGATATACATACATATGCCTTTCCGTTCGCAATAACGTGCATACCTAAGTCAAAACATCATCAACCCCGTATGCTTACTTAGCCTTTGTATAGTACAATTCATTGCCAAGCCATGCATCAGATAGATCACGACTGAAAGCGTCATAGAATTCGAGGAGTTTTGTTTCCCCGCGTTCAAATTTCTGCCAGGCACCCTGCGGACCACGTCCTACACTTGTGCAGATTAGATACTAGCGCTTCAGTAACATGTAGACCCGCCGGTACAAGAGGCAATTGAGATAGTTGGAGGGTAGCCCCACTTCCTTCTCATAAGCATCAATCGCAATAAATGGGCTCTTCAGCACGACTCCACCGATCTGAACAGTGGTAAGTCCAGTATTCAGGTATTGCAAAGTTGAGCTACTGTACATCGAAAATGACGGCCTTTATTTGAGGGCAAGCCATGGTTTCCCACGCCCTTGATCGAATCGTTCGCATAGAAATGTGTATATCATAATACTGCTGAAGACTGGGCGGTGAGCCTAAGATCATGAGAGTGACGAAGGAAAGCGTAAAGTAAAGTGGTCGGATCCTCATTCACTTGGTTCGTCAGATCGATCCAATGCGCGTACGCTAAATAGTGTCCTTCCAAAAGCAGCCAGTTCGGAGAACTAGCCATGTATCCCTCCTCAGCTTCAACTTCTTCACGCTCCAGTGGCCATGGTTCCCACAAACACAGCGGTCATCACCGTTCTCTAGTTCCGCCGCCTGGCGCGGATCCGCAAGTGTGGTATTGGTTTGCAACTGTGGACTCTGATCACTCTGGTTACATAACTGCAGATGAGTTGCGGACTGCTTTGTTTAATGGTGTGTTCTTCTTTCTGCATTCAGATTCGTCGTCTATGCTGATATCACCCCAATAATGATCTGAAAGCAAATGGAACTAGTAAGAATTCCAAGTCTTCGCATTGTATGAAAGTCGAGTTTGTTACTCAGGATTCGACTTGGACACGGTGAAAATGTTGATGACCACATTTGTACGATATTGCTGTCATGATACCCCGATCTTATATGCATATCAGGACACGGATCACAATGGCTCTATTGGATTCAATGGTACTCACTTGGCTTCAGCGACACGTCTGATATATTTAGTGACTGGATTTATACAGAGTTCACGGGTTTGTGGAAGTACATTGCTGACTGGCAGAATGTCTTTCGTCACTTCGACCGAGACCACTCTGGGTCAATAGATGGACGCGAGATGACCGAAGCTCTCCGAAGCTTTGGGTACAACTTTCCTCATTCACTCTTCACTCTGATCGAACATAAATATGGTGAGTTTCTGGTGTTTTCCGTTTTCTCCAAAAAGAATGACATGGAATAGCATCGGGACCAGTTACAGAATATGGACCTCCTCCTGCAATCACGTTCGACCGATTTATCAGGGCGTGCGTCAACATTAAGACTTTGACAGATTCATTCAAGCGGTATGAAAAGCGCTCTCGAGCACGTTCTGTACAATAAAGCACTTGCAGGTTAGACCCGGACAGAGATGGATGGATACGAATCAATTATGAACAATTCATGACTGTGAGTTATAACGACTGCGTCTGGTCCTGGCTAATTTCACGTACAAAGCTGGTACTCAGCGCTCCGTGACGAAGTGTTGCTGTGATTAGTATAGCATATTGACTTGACAAATGAGAGAAACGTAATAAATATTTTCACGTGAATTTGAACAAGTTTTGGGACTCTGCTCTACACTACCTTCTCATGCACATGACCTCGAATGGCGGGAAGACCATTCCTTATCCACCAGTTCTGCCGTATGACAAGCAAGCAGTTCCGGTCCCTGGCACCAAGCGTCCAGGTCAGACTGGTACGTCGTAGCATGTTCAATATTTTTCCCTATTTTTCACATGTGTGCAAGCTCATTATAGAAATGGTAAGATCTTCTCGTATTGGCGTCAATTTCCTCTCCAAACAGCACTAGCTATCTTTGGTCTGTTAACCGAGGACACGCCCAATTTGCTTAGAACGCTGGATGAAGTATTTGAAAATGGGCTAAAGCTCGGGCGTCATCGACCCATCTTGGGACATCGTCCACTCGTCTCGAAAAATCCGTTGAGATTCGACAAAAAATATGTTTGGCAAACGTACGGTGAAATCGATGACAGAAGGCGTTACATCGGCAGCGCGCTCCACGCCATGTTCACGGAGGGTGTAATAGGTGGCGGGGACTATGATACTGTGGGCATATGGTCGCAGAACAGGCCAGGTAAGTGATTTTGCAAAGTAGCGGGCGTGAGCAATTTTCAATGCTTTATAGAATGGCAAATCGTTGATATTTCACTTCAAAGTTATAATAAGGTTTCTGTCAGCCTTTATGATACCCTAGGAGATGATTCTGTTGGTAAGCAAAGTACAGTTCCCGTCCATATCCCGGGTTCTGATACGCCTGGTCACGCCAGAATACATGTATGACATTCAGCCTACGTATACACATGGCTTCTGACGTATTATAAGCATTAATCATGCCTATATAACAGTGGTTTTCAGCACTTCAGACCATATTCCCACCCTTCTCAAGTTAACAGATAAGGCCCCCCAAGTCAAATTGATTGTAGCCATGGATGAGCTGTCACCTGAGGTGAAGAATGTCTTGGTGCAATGGGGGAGTAAGCTTGGCGTGAAAATCATGGAGATGTCGGAACGTTAGTCTCACAGGTTCTCCTTGGAAGTTGCTCACACAACGATGCACTTTTTCAGTTGAGGCGTTTGGCAAAGCTAATTTGATAGATCCAATTCCAGCCACACCAGATTTTGTGGCCACTATATGCTATACCTCTGTATGTGTGTTGGTTTATTTGGCATGCTATAAGTCTAATATCGTGTTTATTAGGGCACGACTGGTAATCCTAAAGGTAAATAGTCATGCACCTGTCTTTGAGATTGTGATAAAGCATTGGTTCAGGAGCTCTGTTCAAGCACAGGAATTTGGCACTTTCTGTGCAATCTAACCTCTGTGGGCTCGACTTACCGGAAAACGCTACCTTGCTCTCATATCTTCCCTTAGCCC
Source organism: Amanita molliuscula (assembly GCA_023014405.1). Classification (NCBI taxonomy): domain Eukaryota; kingdom Fungi; phylum Basidiomycota; class Agaricomycetes; order Agaricales; family Amanitaceae; genus Amanita; species Amanita molliuscula. Next base: position 1,366,462 of record JAEBUP010000001.1, read on the forward strand.
ATATCTACGGGGTATGATGTTTGTCGTAATCATCTTATATCGTCATTAATTTATTATCTATGTTAGCGGATCTGTGAACTTTGTTGTATTACCTTGGGAGCAAAAATCGGATATTTCACTGGCGATCCCTTGAGATTGCTTGAAGATGCACAGATTTTGCGACCCGAGTTCTTTCCCTCAGTTCCTCGCGTGTTAACTAGGATCTATCAAGCTGCAATGGCTGGGGGGAATGTTCCTGGCTTGCGCGGTGACATCTTCAGAAAGGCTGTGTCGGCAAAGATAGAGAAGCTGCGTCGAACTGGTGATCCGACTCACGTATTTTGGGATAATCTAGTTTTCCGCAAGGTGTGTATTGCCCGAGGGTCTGATACGTGCAACCAATTCGTGTAGATCCAAAACGTGCTCGGGGGTCGGTTGAAGTTCCTTACCACAGGCTCTGCACCAATAACGTCGGACGTTCTGGATTTTCTCAAGATTGCTTTTGCTTGCAAGTTCGAAGAAGGTGTGTTATTAAAATGCAGTAAACTTCTTCTTACCTGATTTACAGGGTAAGAAGTATTTTTTGTCGTAGCATGGTAATAGCAGCTCTCAAATTTTCAGTTATGGCATGACAGAAACTGGTGCTACCTGTACCAAGACATTGCCGTACGACCCAACTTGCAGTGGCACTGTCGGTCCCCCTCAACCAGTCAATGAGATTAAGCTTGTTGACGTTCCGTCTATGGGATACTCGGCAGAGGACAAACCCAATCCTCGAGGCGAGTTGTGTATCCGTGGTGGTAATTGTATCGTGGAGTATTACAAAGGTCATTCAATAATAGCGAATGGAAATCCATTACTGACATCCCTCCTGCAGACAAGAAGAACACGAGGGACACCATCGATAGCGAAGGTTGGCTTCACTCTGGTGACATTGCTGAAATCGATCCGAGCGGCCGAATTAAGATTATTGACCGCATCAAGGTAGATATTCTTTCAGCTGTATTCGGTTGACGATGATATACCCTCTAGAACATCATGAAACTCGCGCAAGGAGAATATGTCGCCCTAGAAAAGATCGAGAATCTGTATAGCAGTTTCCCAATGGTGTCCCAGATCTACGTGCACGGCAATCCGTTGGAATCATATCTTATAGCTGTCGTTGTGCCGGATCCCATTCAACTTGCCAGTCTTGCTTCCAAAGTACTTGAAAAGAAGATTGCGCATGATGATTATGAAGGGTTTTCCGAGGCAATTTTAGATCAACGCATTCGTGACCAAATCCTGTCGATCCTATCTAACGAGGCTAGGCGTAATGGACTCAAAGGGTGAGTCGTCATCGTGTTGTTGACAATTGTGCCAACATTGTATTAGGTTTGAGATTGTCAAGCGTATTCATCTGAGCCTTCAGTCTTTCTCCATTGAGAACGGAACTCTTACACCAACGTTCAAGATCAAGCGCAAAGATGCTTATTCTTTGCACAAGGCTGCGCTTGATGCCCTCTATCAAATTGGAGGGCCGGCTGGCAAATAGAACTTTTCATTTATTGTATCGTTACATGAAAAATGCATACCGATCCCATTATCTCTAGTGAATAAGGCTATAGTAAATGATTTTTTTTGAAGTAGTGTAACCGATTATTGATATCAAGACCATCAACAACACCCAGGTATGCCCGCCCCTCTCCGATGACCACGAGAAGGCGGCGCTGCAACGATCAGTCGAGAATTGACAGGTGATTGATGAATAACCTACCTCACGATTGCTGGAGCAAACGCACGCGATAAACACATGGAGAGGTGTACGAGACCATTCGTTGCGCCTAGTGATGAGGGGTTGGGCACGTTGTTCTTGATCAAAATCATGTTAACACTAGAAGCCGTGAACCAGAGTATCATGAGCCAAGATCAAGAGATCAAACTCACGAGAAGGCGAGGCAGGCGATACGAGCCATGCTTAATGCGACTGCTACGCCAACCCATAACAGTGCAAAAGCATACGGACCCACGCCGTTGACTGCTATGCTGTTAAGGAAAGGCAAGACCGCAAACGCGAAAGGCCAAAGTCCCATGCAAAAATTGTACAATTTGGCATTGTTAAAGATGTTCAAAAGAGACGGGAGAAAGACAATCTGGATGAAAGAAGATATGACACCTGCAATAGCAAGTGAGTAACCAATTTGAGAGGCCTAAAAGCAAGCATTAATCATGCGTTGCGAGATCTTGGATTGCACTTACGGAGAAACCTAGACCGCCCGAATGGATAGGAGTGTAACAGAATAATACGAAAACGACGTCAAATGCCGTGGCAATGAAACACAATGCAAAGCCGGATATACATAACGTCCTGATGATAGGAATGGCAAGTAGTTCACGCATATTCAGGATGCGATCGTGTTCAGGTTTCATGGCATGATACTCGTCACTGGTTCCATACGAGGCATGTTGTATTTTTGCGCGTTTTCTTGGCAAAGTCTATGCACCAAGTAAGTGGTACTGTCATTCCCAACTTAATAGTCAAGCACCGCTTACTTCGTCAAGGAAGAAATACGCTGTCATAAATGCGATGAATGCAATAAAGGAGGTGATCAAACAAGGTAGGAAATATGGATTCTGTCTCATGAAAGGGATATCCAGGAAAATTCGTGAAGCGTTCTGCAGGTTTTGCAAACGCGCCGCCAATGAGGGGCCTGAAAATACATGAGGATGGGATCGAAGAGTAAAACATTGCACAGACCCTATGATACTTCCCAGCGGCCAACATAACCCAAAAATTGGGAAAGCCAAGGCCTGGTTCGTGGAATCTGTCATTTCACCAAGTGCAGACAGTACAACAGCTGCATTGCCGGAAAATATACCGCCTGACATACAAGTTCATCAAAATACAATCGGGGTGTGAAAACGGCGACTGACTCAGGCAGCGCGCAACCAAAATCTGGGTGTATGTTTTCGATAGGCCGAAACACAGGGTTGTGAGTGCCAAACCGATTGGGCCCGCAAATGATAACAGGGCGTCGACCGACGATATCTGTAAGAAGCATGAGGAAACTAGGCAGAGAATAATAGCTCACTCACCAGATAATTTACCCCATTGATAGACACTGCATAGTTGGACGATAGCATAGCTAGATTCCTGTATGCTTTCAGTTGCCACAACCGCGGTCGATCGAAAGACGCATACCACAATCCCACTATACAAGCCGATCCGAGAAGGATCGTTATCAGCTACGTGCAGAGAAGCTAGGAACTCGTTGATGTAGGGGAAGACCTGTTCATAATCGCTTGAGTCAGCGAATGAGGTCAGTACGCTGCCTACCGACCTGCGTGAAAGCGATAGGATCGATCAGTCTACTCATGCATAGCGCGCCCAACTGGAGTTTGGGCAGAGGGGTGACACGAGAAGAATGTTGAGCCTCAAGTTCAGAATCGGGGCGGTTATCTAAGAGAGGACAAGCTTCACTGGAGGAGCAGCCTGGGGTGGTGGCCATTAATGCAGACGATTGAAGATACAAATTTTCTGCGAAGTTTCTAAAAGAAAAATCTGGACAGGTGTGGACGGACCATTGGAGGAACCCTGCAGGTGGGAACATCAGCGTATAATTAAAATTATTAATTACATAATTAACGCCAGACACAAGGCTGCATCGAGGCCGACTGCTTTTATACCGTCGCCGTGCTCTTTGCCTGCATAATGCAGGGCGCCGACCCGCCCAGCCCGGACCACGGTATGTTTTGTGCTTTCACATCTTTTGCACCTCATCCACAGCCCAGAGTCCGCGCCTTTGCTGCCCAATTCCCATCAACAGCGTGACACGGACCAGCAAAGGAACCTCTGCTATTAGCTCCATCGCACGTGAACCTCTCACCTCCTTGACAAGAATACTCCTTGTTGTTACTCTCTTCCTTCTACTCCTCAGCTCTGTACGTCTCTGCCGCGTCGCCGGCGTTTGCGTGTTCCGCTCATGTATCCCAGGTCTTTGTCGGCTTATTCGCAGGCACACAACACAAGCTCAATCTAGAACGTACGAGGCATGGCGGAGGGGACGACGGCGGCACCGAACCGCCTATTGAGACTCACACTGCCACGGCCACCATCACTAGCACTGCAGTCACCACCGCTACGGCTACCGCCACCAGCACTGCAATCACTACCGCCACAGCTACCGCGACGACCACGAGCATAGCTGTATCTGAGACAACTGTCACTTTTATCACGACCGCCACATCTACAGTAACAGTGACAGACGTACCAACTACGTCTACGGATGTTCCTGTCCCAACACATTTACCTCCCGGCAAGGCAGGTCCATCGCAATTCCAAAAATGCTTTTCTGACATACACCATCTCAGGATGTTTGTACTACTCCACAGTGCATCGTGTTATCTGCGTCCATTCTTTCTTCCCTGGACACGTCCCAAGATCCATGCGAGAGTTTCTACGACTTTGCAAGTAAGTGACCTTTGTTGCTTTCGTGGCCATTGCATAAATTTGGTTAGCTGGGGGCTGGTTCAAGACACATCCGTTGCCTGCTGACAAGGGTACGTTTGGGATCTTTGAGGCCTTGTCTCAAGAGAATAAGCAATTGGTTCGACACATTTTGGAATCCAAGTCGACCCCATCGTCCTTTACCACCTCGCATGACCAAGAACTTCTGCGCAAACTCCGTGATTTCTATGCGTCGTGTTTGAGTGAAGACCAATTGAATGACATTGGCGTTGTTCCTCTTGTACACATTGTAAGGAATATCAGGCGGTTGTACAGAAATAAAGACCAAGTATTTCTATCCGACGGAGGGGCAAAAGAAAAGGGATTGACAGCTGCTGTTGCGTATTTGCATTCCAGGGGTAGGTTATAGCTACTATTGTGTTGTATATCACTGATACAATAGTCTAGGCGTCGCGGCGTTATTCTCTTTCGACGTTGAAGGAGACGTCGGCGAAGATCCAAGTGACATGACCTTGTGGTTTAGCCCATCGTCGCTGGGTCTTCCCTCAAAGGTTAGTGCTCGGCATTCAGATGTTGAATATGTCATTGACGAAGTTCTTAGGAGTATTACGAAGAAGATACGATTAGAGAAAAATATACCGATGTTGCGGAAAAGTTGCTTCTGACTCTTGCTGAGGAAGACGATAAGCTTCAAGGCAATGTGGGTGACTTGACGGTTCAGAAGGTAGGTAAAAATGTCTGGCCGCCTTGGCCTTGGCCACCTTGGGATGAAGATGGAGGTGATGATGATGATGACGACGACGACGGTGGTAAGCCGGTTAATTGGACAGAAAAGGCGCGCAAATTAGCGCGGGGTGCCGTTAAATTTGACGTCGGATCGCCCAAGCTAGCTTAGACTTGTAAGGGTTTTCTTTTCTTCAAGATTCGTTTAACAAACAGTTTCAATAGAGAGGTTATAATCCAGAATCCCATCGCAACTTACAACCCAGTACACATCTCGAACTTGACCAAGTCTATCCCACAGATCGATTTCCCGTCCTATTTCTCCACGTTCGCCTGTTCGTCACTATCCTGACAGAGTTATCTTAGCATATCCCCCGTACTCCGAGTCATTGACAAACATACTGAACGAAACACCGTCCGAAATAGTTGAGGCATACCTTATCGTGCAAGCTGCTCTTAATTTGTCTCCGTATCTGGGCATGGATACTGAAGCCTGGAAGGCGCAGAGGAGTTTGGTGGAAGCATTAACTGGCATAAAGAAGGGAGCTGTTGGGGATCGTGCTGAATATTGCGTGGGACAAGTTGAGGCAAGTTTGGGTTTTGCTGCTGGCCGCTATTTCGTCAATGAAACGTTTGGAGGAGAGTCGAGAGAAAAGGGAACCAAGGTCATTAAAGGTGAAACGGAATGTATTGTTCGTGGCGTTGGCTAACGGATCTTTAGATATCGTGAAAGCTTTTAAGAGATCCCTTCGAAATATCGACTGGATGGATGAAAAGTCTGCAACAGCGGCTGCGGAGAAGGTTTATTTCCCGGCTTGCGAAATTCACAATTTATTGACGATTGTTGGCAGGCGACAGAGGTACAGATCAAAGTGGGGTACCCTCTTTCTCCGGATACAAGAGATGCAAAAGCTATTGCTCGATATTATGGACAAATCCACGTTGACAGATTTAATTTCTTTGAAAACACCCTGCAGGCGAAGTGAGGACTGGTTCAAACTCGCTTGGCACACGTTAGACTAAACTTTTCATCAGAATGAGTGAACAGTCCAAGAAATGGCAGCAACTTGGTAAACGTCGAGATCGCGATGCCTGGGAGATGTACCCAACAACCGTCAATGCCTACTATAACCCCCCGGCCAACGAAGTAGGCTTTCAGCACCTACCTCTGATTGGGTCTAATAAACGCAGATCGTGTTCCCTGCTGGAATACTTCAACCCCCATTTTTCGCGGAAAACTGGCAAGTATGAATCTGATGAAGCCGATAGCATTTGACGTCTATTCGTAGGCCATCGTATCTGGCATATGGCGCCTTTGGTCACGTTGCCGCGCACGAACTGACGGTGAAATGGTTCTTTTGCTATTTACTGTGCGAATGTGCTGATGATGACAATAGCATGCGTTTGACTCTGCGGGGAGACTTTATAACCAGCATGGAAAACTCGAAGAATGGTGGACCGAGACAACCACCAGAGGATTCAAATCCAAGCAAGATTGCATAGTGAAGCAATATTCTGGTGTGGACCTACTCACCACGGCGCATGCCAGTACTGATAGTTTTGTCAAGAGTACACCATTGACGATGGCAAGGGGGAGAAAATACATGTCAATGTGCGTCTTGTCTAGTAATCATCTGACCTTGCAACTAACAACACATACAGGGAAACTTGTCCGTCTTGTAAACTACCTTTATCTGATGACATGCTTACCTCTCTACAGAACGTCAGGAGAAAACATTGGCGATACGGGACTCATTCAGGCTTATCGTGCGTGGAAGGCACAGTACGATGAATCGTATGAGGCGGGCAACGAGTATCTCTTACCTGGCCTCAACTATACACGGTGCGTGCGTCGTGCATATCACAAGAAATGTGGCTGAAGATGCAAAGTGAGCAATTATTTTTCGTATCTTTTGCCCGGATTTGGGCGAGGAACATGAAGCCAGAGGAGGCAGTAAGTATGAATTGTGACAGTTTGCTCTTGTTCTGACACTGCAAGGTACGTCGGATTCGAACCGACCCTCATTCTCCGACACGGTTTCGTGTGGAAGGAACGGTCTTCAACATTCCTGAATTTGCAAGTGTGTTTGAGTGTTCGGAAAATGCCAAGGTAAGCTTGCATGCAGGGAAATGATAAAAGCTAACTGTCTCTCTGTCGCAGTTGAACCCGCCTCGGGAGAAACAGTGTATCTTCTGGTCATGAATATGGAGCATGGATATCGTATTTAATACACTTAGTTTGAACCCATGCTATAAAACACCTTTCGTACTCGGAACGTCGTTGCGACCGGTTAACTCTACAGCTTGACGGATGGCGAGCGCTAGCGCTTTGAACGCGGATTCGACACTACAGAGATCAGTGTCAACAACACCGGGCTGAATGGAGCGTACCGATGATGGTCATTCTGGCCGCGAAGAACGTCGATGTGTAGGGTACATCCCGACGCCATTGCGAACGAGTAAAAGATGTGAGGTACCATTTCTGTTGAGAGATCCCCGATTTTTTCTCGCTTCAGGCCGAGGTCTGTGACGCAGTATGGGCGGGAACAGATATCGATCACGGCGCGCGATAAGGCCTTGTAGCGAGAGGTTAGGAGGGAAGCGACCGGCGTATATGGAGAAGCAAACCTCATCCAGCGGGGCAAAGCCTGTGCCGTATCTGCGGATGCCGCGCACCTCGCCAAGAGCCTGCTTGAACGCGGTGCCGAGGGCGATGGCGCTGTCCTGTGAAGAAGAGATCGATGAGGGATTGGCGGACACGGGAGAAGAGACATATCTGCGGTGTGATGGTCGTCTATCCAGAGGTCGCCTTTGCACTTGATGGAGAGAGACATGCCGCTGTGTTTTGCGAGGGCGGTGTACATCTGGGGAGAGTGAGCGGGGGCGGACGGCGGGAGAGGCGACTTGCATGGTCGAGAAAGCCGATGCCTGTCGAGACATCGATGGCGTGCTCTGGAGGATCGAGGACAAGATTGACGGTGATGGTTGTTTCAGCGGTCGAGCGGGAGACGGAGGCCTGGCGGGACATGGTTTGCTGATGACTTTCTTCCTCCGCCTCGCGTCCCGCCGCTTCCTCCGCCCCCCGCGCGTCCGCCCTTTCTTCTCTTTCCTTCGCTCGCATCCCGCCCCTCCGCCTCGCGACTCTCTCTTCCATCTCTTTTCAAAATCCCCCCTCCCTGCCCTGCGTGCCAGAGGCGACGCCATCCGCTCTCTTGCGCCCTGTCCTGTCTGTTCCGGTGCCCACCCGTCCTTGGTCAAGTTTGAGTGTCCAGATTGCGGCTGGCCCTCTCACTGCTCAGAGGAGCATTGGAAGGAAGACACCAACCACCAACAGTACTGCAGACGTCTGAGAGAGGCCAACGAGGATGAACACGACCTGCGCAGCGGCAGGAGGCTGCATGAATTCGACTTGCCCGGTGCGTGTCCCCCGGTCCTTTCCCGACCACCTCCATTCCAATACCTCGCACAGGACCCCAGGGATACGAAGAAGCCGTTTCCTTTGCAAATTGGGACGTCTTCTGGTATACCCGTGGCTTTCCGTCCATGGATACGGAGCGCTCAAGAAGGCACGCGAGCAAGCTTCTCACATATCCCATTACCATCGGCGGTGCTCTTCATCAGCACAGTGGGCTAACGCTGAGTAACCAACGAATTACACCCGAGGGCACCCGGTCACTGTCAGGTAAGCCTAGAATGGATTACCTCACAATGACTCATTTGATCAATGCATTGTCTAGCTCTCAGATCTACGTTGCATGTCGAACCAGGTGCTCCGGAGACCGAAGAAGCCGCTGTAGGAAAACCCCAAGTCAGGATATTCATTCTTGGAGCTCGGGCTGAATCGTCGCTACCACCACATGTTTGGGAACAGCTCTGCATGCTTTTCCCATCAACCCATTTCCACCTGTTCTTCATCGGTCCACAAGTTGCTTTGCCTAAGCCTCGGAATGACACGGTCTCCGGATCGGAGCCCGAAAATGAATCACTCAATTCATCAGATTCTCAAAAGAACCTTGTGAAAGACGAAAAGCCTTCATATGTACCTAATGTGTACCAGCCACCTACTCCCGCGCCCATCGAGCGACATAAGCGGACCAGGCCATCTATTGAACGTTATGGAGTACCCTCATACACCGTTCCATATACGCCTCAGCTAACCATTACTGGCATGAGAGCGAATTATGCCGATGTCCACGCTCAATTCCAATACACCCTAGATCCATATAGTGACGTCTTCTTCATGTTCTCTCCAGGATTTGGTTTCCCTTCACCAGAATCTGCAGATGAGAATGGTCAACCCTTACTTCAAATTGCTTCCCCGACTGAATGGGGTCCCGTACTTCCAATGCTGCTTGCAAGCAAATGTTCCATTTTTGTAACCGGCTTCTCACCAGCCGATGTCGAACGAGATGTTCGATCCCTGTCTTCCGCGCTGGGCGTCGCAGGCGAGTTTGAATGGGTTATAACCCCTGGTCCAAACACGTTTGGTAGCGAAAAATGGGAAATTGCAGACTTTGATCCAAGAGTGATGGTTAAAACGAACTGGGGCATATGGGCTATTAGAGGAAAGAGTCGCGATATCCAGGAAAAGAGCAAATTTTTCAGCCTCTTCTCTTGACATCATATTCACTCATCAAATTTCATGCATATCAGATACAGATACAGATAGTATATACAGTTGCCTCAGACCATGTTCACGTCTCGACCTCGACTTCCTTTATACCGCCAACACTGCTAGGCGGAGGAACGAAGGTCTAACGCAATTTTTAATCAATTTAGATGTTCATGTCATTATCTGTTTCACTTACCCTCGGTTTAATCCCACCCGCCGAAGGCAATCTGGTAGAGCCAGAGAGCCACGCATCGACCTCAGCGGCCGCTCCGCGCCCCTCGCTATCACGATATCAGACAAGTCCTACTCAAAATGTGAACCGTACTTACTTGATTCCCCACACGATAAGAGATTGCCCACGGCGACAATCTCCAGCGGCAAAGACACCATCAACATTAGTAGAATAACGCTGTAGGGCAACTTAGCGCAAGGACAACGTGAAAGACTTAATCGCATGCCTTTGACGGTGTTTGAATGTTGGATCTCCCGTCTTGCTTCACCCCCAGAGACTTGATGACATTCGATTCGGGTCCCAAAAATCCAAGCGCAAGGAACACAAGTTGAGCAGGGAAGAACCTCCCAGATCCAGGTACCTCCTCCATTTTCCATCGACCTCCACTGTCTTTGGTCCATTCAACGCGGACTAAAATTGTTGAGTCGATTACATACACGCCCATATCAGACGCTTACCTGTTTTCAATCCTTGGAGCTTCCCTCCATCGTCAAGTACAAACTCTTTCGTCGAAATACAGTATTCCCTCGGATCGTTACCAAAGTGGGCTGCTACTTCTGTATGGCCATAATCCGTGCGGAAAATTCTAGTCAAACATCAGCAAGGGTATTTCGAACATCTCAGTAAACATACTTGGGCCATTGCGGCCATGGATTATCGCGCCCGCGCGAAACAGGGGGCTTTGGCAACAGTTCGAAATTCGTAACGGACTTTGCACCATGACGCATCGCAGTGCCAATACAATCGTTTCCTGTGTCGCCGCCACCGATAACGATGACATCTTTGCCTTTTGCACTGATGTAGGTACCATCTCGCAAATCAGAGTCTATGAGCGACTTCGTGTTTAGCTAGATATGCCCAAAGTCAGATGTGTTCCCGCTTAGATAAATATATCCTCATACCTGTAAGTATTCCATCGCGAAATGAATACCGGGCGCATCACGGCCACGTATTTTGAGATCGCGAGGCCAGGTGGCACCAGTGCAAAGAACGACGGCATCATTTTCTGCTCTCATTTGAGCTACATCAACATCGACACCGACATTTGCATTTGGAACAAACGTCTAACAGGCACGTGTTAGCAAAAGTAATCCGAGAATCGTGGCCATGCTTACGATACCCTCTGCCGCCATAAGATCAAGCCGTCTCTGAACTATAGACTTGTCTAATTTCATGCTGGAAAAGCGTTTTAACGGGTGTCTTCGAGCAAAGAGAGATGCATACTTTGGAATACCATACATCAAAAGACCGCCCATGCGATCGTTTCGGTCATACACTGTGATGAAGTGCCCAGCCTTGTTGAGTTGGTCCGCACAAGCCAGGCCAGCCGGCCCGGAGCCGATAATTGCAATTCTCTTTCCGGTACGGAATGCAGGAGGCGATGGTGCCATCCATCCCATTTCAAAGCCCTAGCATGGTCGTCAGCTCAACAGAAAGATATGAAGACCAGAATACAAATAAATACTTTATCGATGATAGCGCATTCTATACTTTTGATTCCAACAGGGTGCTCGTTGATACCCAGCACGCAAGCGCCTTCGCACGGCGCAGGGCAGACACGACCGGTGAATTCAGGGAAATTGTTGGTCATAAGCAGTCTATTGAGAGCATCCTTCCACTGTCCTTTGAAAACAAGATCGTTCCATTTAGGAATTATATTCGAGATAGGGCAGCCTGGATCCGCTTGACAGAAAGGCACACCACAGTCCATGCATCTCGCAGACTGATATTTAAGTTCGCTTTCTGTCAGCCTTGCAGATATCTCTTTCCAGTCCTTCACACGCTTGCGAGGGGGGCGGTAGGCTTCGCCGAGACGCTTGTACTTCATGAAACCACGAGTTTTGTCTAATTTGTGAAGTCTCAGTTTCGTGGTTGAATCGTCTACCATTGAATCTTCCACATCAGGTACAGATGGTTCATGTCGACTCTTGGAGGTCCCAGCAGTAGGTGAAGATATAGCAGTGTTTTTAGAAAGAATATCTTCCAATGCCTCGGAGGCCAAATCTACTTGACTAGCAGTGCGGGATGGCACTAGATCGATGACGCTATGCCGTAATTTTTCTTCCTTTTCTCTCGTCGCTTCCTCTTCCAGGACTCGCTTGTAGTCCAATGGCATGACACGAACGAAGAGGGGCAGCAAATGATGGAAGTCATGAAGCACGCGGTCCGCTACTTCGGATCCAGTGTAGTGGCGATGGTCCTCGATCAGACTCCGTAAGGCAGCGATCTCGCGTGGGTCGTTAACCTTGCCCAATTCAACCATTTCCATATTCACTTTGGACGCGAACGTATGTGCCATGTCAAGAACGTAGGCAATACCACCACTCATGCCCGCTGCAAAGTTTCGTCCCGTTATGCCAAGGACCACAACACGTCCGCCCGTCATGTATTCACATCCGTGATCTCCGCAACCCTCCACTACAGCGCGGGCGCCAGAGTTACGGACGGCAAACCGCTCAGCAGCTATGCCACGAATAAAGGCTTCACCTGATGTTGCACCATACAGACAGACGTTACCAATAATAATATTCTCTTCCGCTTTGAAGGTGCAGGCCTTGGGAGGGTATACGATGAGCCGACCACCAGAAAGACCCTTTCCGACGTAGTCATTTGCATCTCCTTCTAATTCAATTGTAATACCTGGGGCAAGGAAAGCTCCCAAAGATTGACCGGCTGATCCTCTCATACGGATGTGAATGGTATCTTTCGGAAGGCCTTCTTCACTGTATTGCTTTGATACTCTATAGGAGAGGGAGGTGCCTAGCGCACGATCTGTATTGGTAACATCGCACTCGATGTGAACGGGCAATCCCTTGGTCAGAGCTGGCTCGGACTCGTCAATAAATTTGTTGTCAAGGCGAATATAAAGTTTATGGTCTTGTTGGCGAATTCGGTGCGTAGCTGCTCCTGGCCGCATCTGCCAAGCTGGCTTCAGCACCAGAGACAAGTCAAGCCGTGCTGTCTTAGGGGTGCGCAGCTTCTCGTTGACCTTGAGCATATCTGCTCGACCAACCATTTCGTTGATTGTGCGGAAGCCAAGCTTCGCCATATATCCACGCAGCTCTTCAGCCAAATAATAGAAGAAATTGATCACTTGTTCAGGTTGTCCAGCAAATTTTGCGCGAAGCTGCGGATCTTGAGTAGCGATCCCAACTGGACAAGTGTTTACTGCAATTTCGGGTAAGGACTAGCATGATCGACGGATGCTGTAGACGTACAGTGACATTTCCTCATCATAATACATCCCATAGCAATGAGCGGGGTGGTCGCGAAGCCCCACTCCTCGGCACCAAGCAAGCATGCAACGGCTATATCTCTGCCTGTACGGAGCTGACCATCGGTCTGCACTATAACTCGCCCACGAAGGTCGTTTAAAACAAGCGTTTGATGAGTCTCAGCAAGGCCAAGTTCCCATGGAAGACCGGCATTCTTGATACCCGTCCACCTCGAAGCTCCGGTACCCCGTCATGACCAGAAATCAGGATGTGATCAGCCTTAGCCTTCGCGACACCGCTCGCCACTATACCGACTCCGACCTCAGAAACGAGCTTTACGGAAACTCTGGAGCGAGGGTTGGCGCATTTTAAATCATAGATGAGTTGCTTTAGGTCTTCGATAGAATATATGTCGTGGTGCGGCGGCGGCGATATGAGACCTACGCCTGTTGTTGAATGACGTGTCCGAGCTATCGATGCAGAAACCTTGTGACCAGGAAGTTCACCTCCCTCGCCTGGTTTAGCACCTTGAGCCATTTTGATTTGGAGTTCGTCTGCATCTGCCAAGTAATTGGATGTTACACCGAACCGACCCGACGCCACTTGTTTGATGGCAGACCGCATAGTGTCACCATTGCTGAAAACCAGTGAACGCTCAGCGTCCTCCCCACCCTCGCCGGTGTTCGATTTGCCGCCGAGGCGATTCATGGCAATAGCTAGTGTCGAGTGGGCTTCCATGGAGATAGATCCGTATGACATGGCACCTGTTACGAAGCGACGTACAATCTCATTCCATGGTTCAACCTGCTCGATGGGAATTGGTGTAGCTGCCTCGTAACGGAACTCGAGTAGACCCCTCAAATGCACGGCTTGTGCTTGTTGATCAGCGTTACGAGCGTAAGAGTCGTACGCTGTTTGATTCTTTTCCCTAACAGCATCCTGGAGATTGGCGATACCTGCAGGATCATTTATATGCGCCTCGCCTCCATCTCGCCAATGATATTCGCCCGACTCGGGCATGCCTGGTGGCATTATCGTTTCCCTGGTTGGCCAACCACGTTCATGCAGTTCAAATGTATCCATGGCAAGAAGGTCGAAGGTTGCTCCTTGAACGCGACTTGCGCTTCCGATAAAGCACTGCTCTACCACCTCGCTATGAAGACCGAGGATTTCAAAAATTTGAGCTCCCTTGTACGACTGGAGAGTCGAAATTCCCATTTTGGACATGACTTTGAGGAGACCATTGTCAATGGAGTGGCGGTAATTTCCCAGTAGCTCCTCCACAGTTTTATCGTTCTTTACGCTGTATAAGTCAACGCAAGATGAGCATATCCCCGTGCTAAATCATACAGGAAATGATCCTTACAGTCCTTCGCGACCGACTTTTAGTATAGTTTCCAAAACAAGCCAAGGGCATACTGCGTCAGCGCCATACCCGACAAGAACGCATATATGATGGACTTCCCTCGCTTCTCCGGTTTCAATCATGAGTGCTACTTTCGCACGCTTCTTCTGCGAGATTAAATGGTGGTGCACACCTCCACACGCTACGAGTGCAGAAAGGGGGACCTGGTGAGGACCGATGGCACGGTCGCTTAACACTATGACTTTAATTCCATCGTCGATAGCCTGCGTTGCTTCGCTGCAAACCCGCTCGAGGGCGAGTCTATATCCGGGAAGTCCTTCTTCTTTTGGGAATGTTATATCAATAGTTCTGGAAGGCCAAGTGCTATAGGCATCCTTAAGGTTTTTCATCGCGTTCATCTCCTCGATAGATAGTAACGGTGACGGAAGGAGAATACGGTGGCATTGTTCCGGTTTCATTTCTAGCAAATTTCCCTCGGGACCAACGTACGACTCGAGAGACATGACAATACTTTCACGGATTGGATCGATCGGAGGATTCGTTACTTGGGCGAAGAGTTGGCGGAAATAATCGTAAATGATGCGAGGCTGCAAGGCCATAGCGGCAAGGGGTGCATCGTTACCCATTGAACCCAATGCTTCTTTTCCATCGGTGACCATTGGAAGCATCAACAAAATCAGTTGTTCTGCCGTGAATCCGAACGCAAACAGTTTGGGATCGGTGCTCAAAAGATGATCGTCTAAAGTGGGCTCCAAAGAGATGTTGCTCCTCTTCACTCGCTTGATAATGTTAGGGACATGTAAAACATGGGTTTCAAGCCATGATGCGAAGTTTTCTCTGGCTGCCGTAGTACGTTTCAACTCTTTATCGTCGACTATCCTGCCTTCAATAGTATCAACAAGAAGCATTCGCCCTGGCTTTAGTCTTCCTTTTTGAACGACCTTTTCTGGTGCAATGTAAAGGGCACCGACTTCCGAAGCGCAAACTATGATATCATCACTAGTGACTATGAAACGACATGGGCGAAGACCATTGCGATCAAGATTGGCACCGCAGTAACGGCCATCGCTGAAGGTAAAGAGAGCCGGGCCATCCCAAGGTTCCTGTAAGCATGCAGACCAGTTGTAGAACGCGCGTTTCTGAGGTTCCATGTACTCGTTCCCTTGCCAGGCCTCAGGAATTAACATCATTACAGCTTCAGGCAACGTAACCACCCCATTCACAACAAGTAACTCCAAAACGTTGTCGAATGCGGCCGAATCGGATCCGCCTGTCTCGATAATGGGATATAATAAATCTAGTTGTTCACCGAAATGTTTCGATGAAACAACGCCTTCACGAGCACGCATCCAGTTCTTATTTCCACGGAGAGTATTAATTTCACCTGCAGTTGAAAGTTGGGAGTCAAGGATCCGACAGATGAACGGTATGATTTTAACCGACCATTGTGTGCTGCTATCCTCAATGGCTGTGCACGATCCCAGCTTGGAAAGGTATTTGTCGAGAAGCGTGAATGCACCAACGTGAAATGGGAACGGTATAGAACGTGATTGAGATCGTGATAATAATTGTATACTTGCGGAGGGGTTAATTGACCCTTGTATACAATATTTTTGGAAGATAGTGAACAAACATAGAAGCCTTTTGCAAGAGTACTTTTCGCACCGAAGCCAAAACATTCAGCTTATATATACTGTACGAAGAATGAAGATCACAAACATGCTATGTGTTGCGTGCTTTCTGAGAACATATAGTTGCCGCTCAAAGTGCTTTGTATCGAATGTACCACCTTGACTAACATTACCATCACCATAGCGGCTGCGAAGAACGACAAAAGGCTGATATATCGCAGGTTCTTTGCTTCTTGAAGCAGGTCCGAGAATGGAACCATCTGTCGGTACTTCTCTCCAACCCAAGACGCGCAATCCAAGTTCCGAGGCGATTTTAGTGAAAATCGCCTGATGGGCTTGTAACTGGACGGGATCGTTCGCCTTGAAGAAGACATTTCCGACAGCATATTCACCAGGTTCGGGAATAACGCAACCAAGGTCCCTCTCTGCCTCTCGTTTGAATAAATGATGGGGGATGGATGTCATGACACCTGCGCCATCGCCATCACGACTGTCGGCACCTACAGCGCCACGGTGTGTCATGGCGCAGAGCAATTGGCGGGCATCGGAAACGATTTTGTGACTTTGTTGACCTTTGATGTGGCAGACAAAGCCTACACCACAAGAATCCTTTTCGTGTTCATTGAGGTATAGACCCTGATTTGCAGGCAAAGAGGCTGCCCAAGAAGAGGGGTCACGCTCTACAGCGTGAAAACCCGCAATCTGGTCTTCGGAAACTTCATCAGATACCAGAGGCAAAGCATTCTGGGGATCAAGGACACAGGCCGCCATCGGAGACAGATGGAAAAGCAGAGGAAGCAGCCGGTCACAAGGGGGTCACAGGCGAAGGGCGGGTGAAAGATAAAGATGCCCTGATCGGCCGAGTGGGATTCGGAGTCTGATCGTCATTCCGCGGACGGCATCTGCGCCACCCGATCCGACCTCCGACTTCAGTGTTCGCGGTCGGGTCTACGCACAGCATCGGCTCGCACCATTGGTCTGATGTATGAAAGCCTGCCGTCACTGCGCATGCTTTGCCCTGTGAAACAACCCTGCAATCTGATGAATTTAATTTATGTTCAGAAGCGACTCGCGTATATTCGTCACATTCCATACAACAAGTCACAATTCTTTTCGCGCGAGAGAACGACACATGTGCAACATCGGACAGATGTGTAAACTAAGCAAGGCAACAGAACTACTTCAACTGGCTCCATCATGCAGCGCGCAACAAACAGCAGCTTCGGGCCAGTTAGTCACGCAAACCTTCGTTGTCGGCTTGCGAACCTTACCTTTATGATGGCCATTATATTGACGAACGGTTTCACCAGATGCCATCTCCCATAACCGAGCTGTATGGTCAGAGGACGCTATCACTGCGGGTCAAACCTATAAACGCCAATCAAAGATGTCTTACCTGTCACTAAGTATGCCGAATCCGCGCTAAATGCGCAGTCCCAAACCCAACGCTGGTGACCCATTAAAACCTTTTCTTGTCTAATCTCAAAGTTGGGCGATAATGACCAGATCTTGACAGTGGTATCTGCGGAGCATGTCGCCAAGTATCTATTGCTCTTCAGCAAACGTTCAACTGCCTTACGAAACTAACCTGACGTCCGGACTCAGTAAGCATCTCGTCAGATACTTGTTATGTGCTTGCAGGCGCGTTACAGCCTGAAAACGCGGCAGTCCCGAACTTTCATCGTTGACCCTCCATACGTAACATTGACCCTGCAACTTGTCTGTGAGAAGGTCACGGCGGTAGTGAATATATAACCTTGTTGTTCCCAGCAACAAGGCAGGTTCCATCGGAGGCAACTGTCACAGAACGAATTGGGACATCACCAGCGGGTGTCTGCATTGCAGATTGAACAGAGTTCATAGCCGACACAGGATCCATCACTCACGAGTTCATGCGAGCATATATTATCTGAAAGGTCCCATTGCTTGATGCTACCAGCTTGGTCGCAGGATATAAGCTCCCCTTGATTGGGATGTATACAGACGTCGTTAACTAAACGTTGACAGACATTGTCAACTTTTCAACGGTATATCACTAGCTTGCAGACCTGGAGATGCATTATCATAGGTTCTGTGCGGATGTGTGTTTCTGAAATCCTGAGGATATCATCACTTGACATTGGAAGGAGGCCATTTAGACATACCGAAGGTCCCATATTCTAATGGTACCATCCTCACTTCCCGTCACAAGCCATTTGCCTTCGCTATGGAAGGATACCGATGTCACATTGTTGGCATGTCCTTCAAACGTCGCGATCTGATCATTCGTGGCCTCAAGCGTCCGTCGACCATTCGCGGACACTTACAGGATCAGATGAGGCAGAATTAATCTCATAGATATTTATCTTCTTGTGAATAGCAGCTGCCAATAATCTCTTGCTGTTAGTAAAGGGATGTTATCATTTTCTGCCTTTTGAACCTGCGCATTCCTTACTCTGGAGAAATTGCTAGTCTATTGACCTGCTATTGACGGCGGTCGCCAATTAAAGCACTAGTTCGATGGCTGTGACAGTACTCACGCCGGACTCTCCGGTTCGAGTTATTGTTCGTGAACAAATACCACTCCAGGCCTCCCAAAATCGTATTTCATGATCGTATGAACCAGTGACAAGCACAACAGACATATCGTGACGAGGAGGCGCAGCTTTAGTGGACGGTGTTGGCGTTGGCATGTGCTACCGCTATGCTAAACACTGCCAAATATTCCCTTCCACCAGCGCTGAGCCGGTACAACGGTGATCGACGATAGTTGCAGAACATCAATTCTTACGGGTTTCACCCGAGAAGTTTGCTTTTTGTCCTACCTCATGTATCAGACCCTGGCTCTGTCGCCAAGCACCGTAAGCCATTATCGCCCACGTTGTGTTCATTACCGGAAAGACAGCTATAGATTTTCCTTGACCAGACGTAGACCTCGCTTGATTACGTGCATTCCTTGATGGATACATCTGATCCCAGAACCCATTTCCCTACTGCGTTTATTTCCGATCTAACCAACGATCGCAGTGTAGTGCACGAAGACTTCCACGGTCACTTTTGGGTTGGGGTTCGTTCGCTCAAACGAGTTTTCCTCAGTGCTGCACGCAAACGTGTCGGTCATTATACAAGATTCGATGCCCTAATATTGTAACAATTTCAAAGTGATCCAAGTATATAAAGTAATCCCATTTCACTGACCTACTACGGCCCCGTCGTTCCTACTATGAACGCCTTTCCTGTGAGTAGACCTATATACTCACTTTCAAACGTTTCACGGCGTTTTCGTAGGCAGATACACGAGTTTTCTTCTGGGACGCGAAGTCTCAGATTGTTTACGGCACCGTACAATCAACTAGTCGAATGTCGGATGTTGGTGTCTATTTTCTTTCTAATGAAGCATCCTCACCTCCATTGTCAAACAGGGCACTCAGATTCTGGTAATCAAAGTTGATAGCGGTACTATAGTATCTTTGCCGTAAGCTCCTGCTACATGCATATAATCCATGACTCACCTAGCTATAGCGCTGCAGGAGTAACGAAAGTAGCATTAACACCTCTTCAATTTCCCATGCATACCGACTCAACAAACGCCTAGACACTTCAAAATATACTCATCTTCATTGGCTTTTGTTATGTAGTTCGCATGTATTAACGCATGTAGTGAGTGATATATCGTTCTACTGTATCAGTAGTAATCGAATGTATTTTCTCAAATTTTTGTGCCCCATAATCCTCGTGTCAAAGATTTGACTCCTTCGGAAACTGTTGTCACGCGACTGTTAGGTACTTGGACCGGATCGCAATGATGCGGCAGATCATGCCGGATGTTCGTGAACTAGACCTAAAACACAATGAATTGGAGCTCAGACAGTGTATTTTGTGGCGATTGTGTCAAAAGGACACCCCACTTTCAATTGGATGAAAATGCATATGCTGGGCATAGCGAACGTTGAACGTCCAAAAAGAGCGAATTACATGACATTGTTTGCGATCAGAATGGAAAGGTGGTGTACATTCTTCCAAGACGTTCGATACAGTTACGTTAAGAGTCTTGTAACGGCGAGCTTCGGTGAGCAGCTGAGCCAAATCCAAAAAATAGAATGCAGGCTCACCCATCGGCGGGTTCATGCTCCAAACTTTGATATGGCTGCATCGTCGCCTTACAGCAAACCGTTGTAATAACGCTGATCACTTTAAAATGGTTACATAAGTAATTTGGAACATCAACAAACTTGAAACGTCGAGTACGTCAACTTTATTGAGAGCCCTAGTGACATTATTTTCCTCCAGATCCAGATGCCAAGGTGCAGCAGAAATGGTTGTCGCAAGGAATTTGAGGATGGGGTCAAAGAAACCTGCATCTATCATCCAGGAGCTCCGGTAAGAAGGAACAAACCTTGTGCCGCCAAAACTGCTTAACCATGCATAACATAGGTGTTTCACGAAGGCCTCAAGTCCTGGTCGTGTTGTGCGGACGTTAACAGACCTGTTCTCACTTTTGATGAATTTATGGATGTTCCTGTATGTTGGTTGTTATTCGCTATCATCTAGATCACCTCTGATTCCATATTCAGGGTTGCTCTCAAGTTAGCCAGCATATCAAAGAAACACCACAACCGCAAGCGCAGAAAACACACGCTCCTGCTGGTATAACATCTGTAGAGATCAAGTCTGATACAGAAGTGTATAGTCTTGCGCCGAAAGTAGTTGATAAACATCGGCCTGGGATTACTTCTGCCGCGCTATCATTGTCCACCGTTGAAGAGGAAGATGATCGGACCATAGCAGTAACTCAAGGAACGATATGTAAACATAAAGGTTGCGGGGTCGCCTTTGTCAGCGACGAGGCCAATAGACTAGGGGATGGTGAAGGTACAGTATGTAGATATCATCCACAACCGGTGCGCCATATGCTGGAAAGAGGAATCCGAACTCAAACCTCAACTTTCAGCCACTATTTAGAGAGGGCAGCAAGGTTCGAATAACCCATAATTGGCCTTCGATTGCTCATTTGCCTAGGGATATCTTTGCTGCAAACGTCGAGTCCTGGAATTCGACGAATTTCTCAAGATTCCGGGTTGCAAAATTGGTCGGCATCTATTTGCTCCTCTAAAAAAAAAATCTGTGCGTCTCTTGCTATACAAGTTTGTAAAGTATATAGTTTTATGCCATAACTAGGGTGAAGAGGCGACTATCTGTCGCATTGACCATTACCAAACGCCAATGAAAGTGTATGTCTCTGTCTATGCCAAAGGAGTAGATCAAGCACGTAGTAAGGTCAAGTTTGAGGAACATTCGGTAAATCGCCCAAAAGCAAATTTTAGGTTTAATTGATCTAGTGAATTACTATAGGTAACAATAGAGTTGTACCTCCCAGGAATGAAGCACTTTCGTCGCGTGTTAGATCTGTTCGCACCCATTGACCCTGCTGGATCGTCGGTACAATACCTCAATTCTAAGGTATGCACATCGAGAGCTCTCAATGTCAAGAAATGACCTGCATTTTACAGGTTGAATTAAACCTTCAGAAGCAGGACATGCGAAGTTGGACGCTGTTAGAAAGGAGTAACAAGGACTTCGGGAACATTAACCTGACATTCGGTGTTGGTGGGAGGACAGGTACCGTTGGTGCAGAGCAGGCTATACTCGACGAAGCAAACAAGAGACGGGTTTAAGGAGTGTATAACCATTCATAGTCTACAATACACCCGGCTTCTCGATACGTCTGTATATTTGGATTACGTCCCCTTGACGAAGATCAGAGAAATCACAGAAGCTTAGGCCACACTCGGAGCCTTTGCGTACTTCCATTACGTCCTCTTTTAGGTGGCGCATAGTATCCAAATAGCCTTGAATATTGATGAGAAGGTAATGGTCTTCACTTGATATCTACATACCTTCATGAATCACAGACTCATTTCTCACCACCCTGGCGAGCTGCGCCTTTTCGACCACGCCATTGGTCACACGACAACCAGCAACCTTTTTCGTCTCTTTTGATTTAATCTGGATTTCAAACAATTGCAGAACGGTCGCTTCGCCTATTACAGCCGTTTCTACCGAAACAGGCAACAGATCGACAAGCTTTTGTTTGACATCATCCATGAGCTTGTAAATGACGTTTGATGAGCATACGGACACGCCACTGCGCGTGGCCAGTGTTTGTATACCACGAGGAACCACCACGGAAAAAGCAATAATAGTACCTGCATGAACCTTCAGAAGTGATCTGCACGGAGGAGATCAACTTACCTCCAATGGCCTTTGTCATCATCACATCAGCCTCCGAAACATCCCCCACTCCTGAGAAAATGATCTTCGTTGTGGCCTTATTATTACCAATTCCTTGTAGTGCTTCCGCTAGAGCTTCCACACTGCCGCTGACATCGGCTTTCACCACGAGCCTCAACTCCTTTGGCCCATCATTGCATTCCTTCGATGACTGGCCATCTGATGTTCCTGAGGACCGCCGATCCTTTTCTTCTCGCCTGCTGGCGTTGATTGCATCAACGTCGACCAATAAGGCATCCAATTCTGTTTTTCGCTGGCGATTAGCAATTGCCTTCTTTATCTCGGCCTCGACTGCTTGCAAGACTTCTTCACCGGCGTTTGGTAACGTTTTCCAACCCGAAACGGTCACTGCCATGCCAGGATATGCAACTTTGATAGACGTTCCCGAGACATCCTTCATAAGCCTTACTTTGGCCTGATTAACACCGCTAATAATATGGGAACCAACTTGAAGTTGACCTCGGAGAACGAGTACCGTTGCAACTGGGCTTGAACGTCGACATGAGCATTGTAAATGATAATGTCCTGTCTGCCTCACCCAAGGCCTTTCTGAACTTTGGACTCTAATATATAGCCATGCGTAGGACCATCATGTTCTGCACGTAGATCTTGCATTTCAGCCATAGCAGCAATTGTCTCCACCAGTTCCGGTAAACCTTGACCTGTGAGACCGGACACGGTCACGCAGGGGACATCTCCTCCAAACGCTTCTAGGGATATGTTCTCTGAAAGTAGCGCTTTTTGGACTTCCTCCTACAAAAATAAGAATGATAAAACAATTCATATCACTAAATTGTGCACTTGTACTCACTACATCTACATCCGGTTTATCAACCTTGTTGATAGCAACCACCACGCCCATCTTTCCATCTTCTTTGCGGATGAGATCGATGACCTCTCGCGTTTGAGGCATTACACCGTCGTCTGCTGCGACCACAAGAACAATGATGTCTGTTACGCGTGCCCCTCGAGCCCGCATAGTTGAGAAGGCAGCATGTCCTGGTGTGTCTAAAAACGTGATGGAAGCGCAATTGTCACTTTTTCCATTTCCATGGACCGGCACTGAGAATGCTCCAATATGTTGCGTTATACCTCCAGCCTCTCCTTTCGCCACTGAAGATGACCGTAGAGTATCAAGAAGTGTAGTTTTCCCGTGGTCCACATGCCCCATGATAGCAACCACGGGAGGACGAGTCGGAAGTGATGCAAGGTTCGGATCGAGAGGCCTGATGTGAATAGCTTTAATGACATACATTAGACAAAGAAGAATTACGAACAAAGGATGGATATCGAAAGCTGCTTCATCGCTAATGATAGGATTTCTTCCAAACTCTTCTGCGAGTAGCGCCGCGTAATCAGCTGTAAGCACTGTTCAAGCAATAATGTGAACCCAGAACGAAACGACGGATGACATTACGTGGTACCATGATCATATAAGGCTTCATTTGCCATTCCCGCTTGCCTCATGCGCTGCTGAAGGCGATCTTTTCAAATGTATAATAACAGCGAAAAATGCATTGTTCACCTACCCAGTCTAACATTCAGCAATCTGGCCAAGTTGCGCACTGATATGGTAGTAGGTATGTATATGTCCACTTTTTTCCGAGGCACTGAAGCCTGTTTCCGCCTTTTCCTTTCCTTCTCTTGGGATCTTCGTACATTAACGTCGACCATTTCTGACGTGGATTTACTATCTTGTACCTCTAAAGCTGTTAGCAGCGACCCTCTCTCTTTAAACATGTTACGTTCTAATCGCCGTCGATCATTCCGAAGGCTTTCGTCTGACGAGCTACGTAGGTCGTCATTTGAATAATTAACTTGGAAATCCGAATGTTCATCTTCTAAGACATTGGTTCCGTCAAGTAATGTAGTTCTATGTTCAACCGCAGGTTGTGTAGGTCGTATCCATTTATTCAAAGCATCGGTGCTTGGAGTCTTGAGCAAGTGTCGTGACTTCTCTTCTCGATTTTGTGAGGAATCGTGACCGTTTCCACGTCTTGAAGGATGTCGCAGCGAAGGCGGTCTTCGTGAGAGGCCTTGCGTCTTAACAGGTCTATCATTGCTCTGTTGACCTGATGCTTCTGACGATGCACTAGTATCTTGGTTTGGCAAAAACCATTTGGTAGAATTTGAGGCCTGTGATGCTACGGAACCTGCACCGACACCCCAGTTTCTGGGCTACGACAGTTAGGCGAAATGGTGCACAATTAAAAAGCCTTTCACCTTCAAATTTGCTGCAGTCGCGACCTGCCTGGTCTGGCAACAAGTAGAGCGGATAGCAGGCAGCAAATTGGCATGCCTGTGCATATCAAGGTTGTCCTACGGGAGACACGTGATTCACGCTCGAATGCACCACTTGGTTTCTGGATGCCGGCTTGCGTTGAACGCCCGGGCTTCTGCACAAGCTAGAAGAACATATGCACTTTCTCGTTTTCCAGTCAGACCCACAGGTACGGCGAGAACTCGCCAAACTCCATCCAAACACATTGCGCCCATTCCTCGATATCGCTCTCCGGATACCGCAAACGAAAATGAGGCAGCTCACGACGCCAGACCATGGCCCGCGGCTCAACGTCCTCCGGCAAGTGATCCAGAAGAAGGTCTGCACGCTTTGCTTATGGGTCACAAAGCGTTAGTAGTCGAAAGGTGCGTACCAGTCACGCCTGCATTCCGTAGCTGCAGCATATTTCTAGGCAAATAGAGATGCTGAATATTTTTGTTGGCTTTGAGCAATGCAACAAATATATAATAAGTAAACCAATGCTGCCCGCATCAAAGCTGTACGTAGTCTAACGGATTTCGTTAGATAATGATGTTGGCGATACTGTGGGGTATATAGCGGAGGAAGAGAGCGGCTTCTTGGCCACAATGTCCCGGCAAGTATTTGCGAGTCACCGACCTTTTAGAGCAGTTATTATGGATGCATCAGGGTCTCCAATACTGTTGGTCAGTGGCGTCCAATGAAACTGCACGTCTCTGAGCTAACATTACGCCCAGATCCGCCGCCCATTCGCTTGGATCAATTCTAGGATGTATGTACAGAGATTGGAAAATCTTGACAAGAACGCGCCTGCAAGCGAACCCCCTCTCGATAATTTTGGGGAAGTTCAACAAATCTGGCACCCGTGGAGACGGCGTTATGATGTATTCCTGCGGTCTGCAAGTTTTAACATGCGCCTTGACTGAGTGGCTGAAGGAAATTCAGTGAAAAACATAGGCGTGTATTGTCTATCATGCACGAGGCTCAACCAGAACCGCAGTCGGAGTCATCAATTTACAAGCAGTTTGCGAAAGTTGACTCCGGTTTTCTAGCCTGGAACTTTCCATTATTTGATCACACTGGCAGAGAGATTGCGTTCATTAGTCGTGCCTTTCGAGGTTTTGGACGTGAGGTTGGTAACTAGTCTCTTTGCTATTCGGTTAGGACTTAATTGGCTTTCTAGATTTTTACTGATACCGGTAAGATGGCTGTTATTCCAAAGCAGCTTTATCATTCTTGGGTCATAAGGTCAATATACAATTGGATTCACGCCCAGAGAACATCTTTCATTGAATGGTGATCCCCAAGTGTCTGGTATTTTACGAGACTTGTCCCTGGATGAGCGCGCGGCAAGTACTTGTTCAGAGTCCTTTGACATGCCAGCTAATACGTCCAAAAGGTGATCCTTGCTCTAGCCGGTCTGTTGTGCATTACGTTCCAGAATGCCTTAATCTGAAGCCCATAATTTGAAACAACAGTCAACGTTGACTTTGATTATTTCTCACGCCATTCAGGAAGGTGAGCACCTCTGGTTGTGGGTTGACTTGAACGCTCAGCATCATCTCTAGCGGTGGACTGTTTCATTTCCATACATGGGAATGATCCTTACCGGGCGGGACCAAAAGGAGTATGTATTGTTTAGAGAACTATATGTGGGGCAAAGAATAATAATCGCGTTGCCACGTTCACCATGGTACATATATCTGGCAGTGGAAGATGGTACAGCGTAAATCGACACAACCTCAAGACCAAAGCAAACCTTCGTCGCGCAATGTAGTCAATCGTCGTACGTCAATGGGATGATCCGTGGCGGATATGCATGGATTTATCGACCTGATACGAGCAACAGTATCTGGCCACATCCGTTTCCATCTTGACTCAACCATGTCTGCCAGAAGACCATCCGTCGACAGAAGTGAGCGACCAAATCTGAGAACTTCAAGTCGTGGGCAAAGGCAGGTCGCATGATCGCCATAATCTTGTCGTGCGGTAAGCAACGCAAGTACTCTGTCTCGCATGACGAAGAGACCATCGGTATCCAAGAGTACCAGTTCAGTTAACGACGCAGAAACACACCCCAGACACTGGATAAGAGCTTCTTCAGAGGGTAAGACGTCTTGCAAAATGAGGTGTCGCAATGCGGGAGCCGAACGCGCGAAGAAAGAATTAAACCGTGACTGTGCCCATCTATTGAGTACTTGATTACTCGTATCCCTGGTAACAGCGACCTTGAGCTTGCTCAAGGCAGGAAGAGTAAGGTACTCCAACATCAGATCCGTCACGACCGTCGAGTGCAGCGAAAGGGAGCGCAGCCTGGGATGAGTTATTAGACGACGCGGGTTCAAGTTGGCTGTGTCTGATTGAAGAATCCTGATTCTCCAGAACTCGCATGAAACAAGCCCAAGGCACTGCTGCAAAATTTCAAGGCATTCGGTGACAGAGATATCGTAATCAACGTCGAGATCCTCCAGACGGCTCAGCTGGGGAAGAAAATGCACTCTGTTCGGCCCAGTGATCCCCCAGCACAAGTAACGCAAGCGAGGTGCGGATATATCACTAAGAAGAAAGGATATTTCAGGTACTGGTAATGAGTTATCGTGCGATTTTGCTACCCGCATTCGAAGTACCTCGAGCAAAGGTGTGGGTTGATCGAGAATGTGTATGGCAATTCCAGCCCAACTGAAAGGAAGGACGAGACGAAGGTCTCTCCAACGTCGCCTGTGTGTATAAAGAAGCGCGAAGAATAAAGGAACAATTTCGAGTCCTGTAGACTGGACCTGAGCGTGCAAGGAAAGGGCACAGGCTGCAGAGCGATGGAGCCATGTTGCCATTGTGCTAAGACGCCGCGCTACGTTGCTACGAGACAGCTGGATCCATAGAGAATTCCAAAGGCGGGGAGCTGACAGGGCGATGCTCCTCCACGAGGAACATATTTGATTAAGCAGAAGGGGGGCATGACGGGGATCAGGTCGTGTATATTCATCGCGCGGAATACACCATAAGAAGATTCTCTGCATGATTTCAACAGGCATCCGTTGGATGGGGGATGAGGCGAGGTCGCTCAATATGCTATGGCGTGGCGCGACAGCATGAAGAAGATCCGTCCCGGTGAATGTGCCCAGAGGGAGCGTGGGCGACACGTGGGGCTGCAGACACTACTAAGTCAGTATAAGAGTGGGTGGTGAAGAGACGCACCATGGCTGATCAGCCGGGTGGGCAGGTGGTCCCAGTCTTGAGCTGGTATAAATAGGGGAAGCACAGTCAGCTAGAAGGATTAACGTCCACCCGATCATGTCCAGATAAGGAAGGTAGTGGTGGTGTGTCACGTGTCTTGATCCTTTGTCACGCGCATGCATCTCCCTCCTCCACACGTTGCGCACGGCCGCCCGTCGTATGCAGACGCGTATTCCAGCATCCTCGCAGCCCACAGACGCTCACCGCGGTCCTCCGCATCGTCAGCTGTCATTTTGGCCGCAACAGACGTCGATGCACTTTGTGCTTCTCATATGCTGGCTGACCTTCTGCGACAGGACGATGTCATCTACAGGATCATACCCGTCTCAGGGCTAGACGAGCTAGAGCGACTAAGGGACGAGTTGAAACTTACTGCAGAGGTTTTACTTATTACCTGTCACCATTACCT
This sequence comes from Amanita molliuscula, assembly GCA_023014405.1. Taxonomy (NCBI): domain Eukaryota; kingdom Fungi; phylum Basidiomycota; class Agaricomycetes; order Agaricales; family Amanitaceae; genus Amanita; species Amanita molliuscula. The sequence goes on from JAEBUP010000001.1 coordinate 1,394,840, forward strand.
TGTCTCAATGTCCATCAGCTGCACACTCTCTTCCTCATTAATATGGGCGGAGTGATGGACTTGCCTTCTTCTGATTGGTTTGGAGACTTTGACACCCGTGTAACCGTGCATATAATAGACTCAGCACGTCCATTAAGTTTGCCTAGTTTGTTTGGTACAGGAGAGAATGGTGATCGAATCGTGGTATGGGATGATGGAGGGGCCGAGAAACTGGAAGAAGTGAGAAAGTCATGGGAGGCACTGCAGGCAAGCATCCAAACTGATCACATGGACTACTTTCATTGATAAATTTCGTTAGTTTGAGCCTGAACCAGATTCTGATGACGGCGACGAGTCTGACGAGGACGTACTCGCAGAAGACGAAGATAATGATAACGACGAGTATAGTGCGTCAGGCAAGAAGAGGAAGTCGGAAAGTGGGGATGACCCTCGAGGCCTCAAGAAACAACGTCTATCTTCTGAAATGGTATACTTTGGATTCTTTGTATTGGTTTTTCTTATCAATATCTCCAATAGCCGTCGAAACGCATGTCGCAAGAAGAACGTGATGAACATTTACAACGCTTAGACAAGTATTATATGTCTGGAACGTATTATGGCCAAAGTGCATCAGGTACAATATACATCTTAGCCACTGTACTCGAGCGTCCTGACAATGATCTTCTCTGGTAAGTTGACGCCACATGTTCGTCGTTTTGCCGATTGACTATCCAGGCTTGCCATTCTCGGCCTAACCTATCAATACTGTTTCTCCCGTATTTCGCGTGAAAAGTATGAACTATATCATACGCTCTATAACGACGAGGTCTCAAGATTGAACGTTCCTGTGCCAAACGCCCAGGATTCTCCGCTCATATCCCTCAACCCCGACGACGTCAGTATTCGGCCAACGGACGAATTACGCTTCACATTATTCAGGCATTGGACGTTGTACGATGCAATGTTTCATTCCAGTTATATCGCAAGCAAGTTGGGGATTTGGAAGGAGCGCGGCCGCAAGCGACTAACGGGTTTGTTGGCAAAAATGGGGTATGGTGTGCTCGAGCATATGATTGTCAGCTGAATTATCGTTTTTTTAGTTTCTCACTGCCGCAGACACAACAACCATATACTCATATGGATATGGACCTGAAGAGGATGTTAGTTGACAAACTGAACGAAGTCGCACCCGAGTACGGGCTTGTTGAACTCTCGTACCCATCCTTCATGCGCTGCTACGGTTATCGTACACAGCCTCTCTCAGCTGCAGACGCAGTTGAAGGGATTAACGCTCTACTTGATATAGCTGGAGGTGTGCGGATGGAAATAGAAGTAGAAGGGGCGCGAAACGGAGGTGAATGGTTCGGCCGGGGAAAGATCTGGGAAGGCGATAAACATACCATGAACAAGAGACGAGACGAAGATCAATCTCGCGGCCGGGACAACGCATCCCAGATGCAGGATGACGATGATGAATTTTCTCAAGACCAATGGTGGATACAGAATTTCTGGACAGCGTATGACGCAGTGAACAAGTACGTCACTCCAAGGTGAAAACTTTACAAGATTCACGTTTATTCAGTGTTAGCCAACTCCAGGAAGCATTGAAGCTTTCCATGTCATTGCATCGTGCGATTATTCAACGGGGAACATCTATCATTGATAAGCAAGATATCAAAAAGATGAGGAATTACCGAGTTGTTGTGATCTCTCAAGGTCCTGACCTTGACTTGTTTTCGCATCCTGGTGTGCTTTCGCGCCTGGCTTTGTGGCTCGTAGACACCTTCCGCGATCGTATACCTGGAGCAAATGTCAGTGCAAGGTCAAAGAAAGAAAGTCTACCTTTTGTTGTCGCGTGCTTGAACGAAAAGGCCCAGACGTACATTGTTGTTGGAGTTATGGCTGCCCTGGACTTTGGCGAAGTGCGAAAAAAGTGCGTTGTATGACGTGGTCGAGTGCATGCAAGTACTGAATGATGTATGAACGCCAGTGAATTTGGTCTTGCCTTCCTTGATGCAAAAGAGCGATGTAATGCACGAACGAGACACGGGACTTTTGATACCAGCGTTCTTGAGATTGACCAAGCCGATCTCAAGAAGTTTTTAGACACATTGTGTGAAGGGCCAAGTTACTGATGGACACGATTTTATTGAGTTGCAAATGGAGTGGTCGTGGGACATCAACTCGCCTTTGGCACCCCGCAACAACATGTTCGAATCCCGGCCTTCCCTGTCAGGAGGCAAAGTGTCTGACACGCCCGTCGCAGCAGATTCTTCCATCCTCTCCCGAGACTCTGTCCAATATAGATTTCAACCGTCTTTTGGAACTGGAGTCTGACACTTCGTTCAGTTCGGATTCAACTCCGGTGGTAACCTGGAACATGCGTGCGGGAACGAGGAACGAAGGAGGCAATACGTTGGTGACTCAGACCTACACCCTTGCAAACAATAACCCGCGTCTCAGTCACACTGAGTGGAGAGGTGGTCAAGGAGGCCCGCGCCATCGTCGACGTCGGAACCCGAGTCTGAGAGACAAGTCGACTTCCAAGACAAAAGGGATACCGATGTGTGAGTCGTCGCAATCTGTCCCAAGCTGCTGATGATTCGATGGTTCATAGCACGAGACTTTTTCCTCCTGGTCGCACTTTGCATCGGCCTAGCCTGCGCTCTCGTGTTGCTCGCACGCCCAATGATCACTTCAATGTTGTTCGAATCGACCATACTTCCGGTGTGAGACGTGATGTGCGTTCATTATAGATATGCAAGTATGCAACGTGCTAAATCATGCCTGGGTAGACCCTACTCTTCATATATTCGAACACCTCCACCTCCCCATCCGAGCATCACAGCCTTTCCATCTCCTGTCGGTTGCGTAAAAGCGACCTCACCCTTTTGTGGGTCCAACTCGTACCCGTGGATGAACGTCTTGGCTGCCGCAGTTAGTAATTTGCTTGCAACACCTTGTCTTCGGTGCGTGGATGCCACGAACAGTCGTGGAATTCCCATCGGGGTAGGGAGAGGTTCCGGGTGACAGAATATCCCCATTCCTGTATCCACTACCACAAGAGTTGTACCGTCCTTTACGGCTTGCGTTGACCTGTCCGGACATGGACTTTGATGCTGGCCAGAATCATTCAGCATGACGATGGCCATGGCAGTTTCAATGTGCTGTGCGATAGCGCAACCGACTATCTTTTCGCGGACATGCCCTGCCTTTGTTTGAAGTGGCACGAGGAATAGATATACTTTGGATTTGTGCATGGCATCCGCCGTTAATGGCGGTGCAGATAATGTTAAATTGATGGTCTCTAGGAGCGTCGTAACCTGCACGATGTTGGATAGAGCTGTCTGTGTTGGCGAAGCTCGGCGAGCTCACCTTTGATCCTATTCTTCCAGTGACATTAGCCTTGAAACACACTATTCTTCCCTTGGTACCGTTCTTCAGCTTCACGCCAGTTGCGACTTGTACAACGCCTGCTTTCGCGCATTCCTTCTCTTCTTCTCTCCCCCATTCCATTCCTTTCTGCACCCTAGCGCAATGGGCGGCGTGGAGCATTTCGTCGTCCGGAGCACCTTTAGTGTATGATAGCGAGCATAATGGACAAGTCCTTAGAATAGGTTGGTCGATACAAAAGTGTAATTGAATGAGATTTCGCTGCGTCTCGCTCTTGTCCTTGGATTTCGCCGTTCGTTTTGCGGTGCCGACGACTCGCGAGCGCTTGGAAGGACAGGAGGCATCAACGGCGCCATCGAGTAGGGGTCGTTTGCGCGACGTTGGGCGGGCATAAGTTCGCTGGACGAGGGTGGGCATGATGACTGGGATAAAGGACGCGGACGCGTTTAATGTGATCGCGTGTGTCACGTGCCACGCGCCACGCGTCATGCTCACCCAAACATGTCATCCGGAACAACTGCGCAAGTAAGTGGTCCCGCACTGGCACAGACAACGTAATGGAACAAAAATGGTTCAGGATGGTACATGGAAGGAGAAACAGCGCTCAGAGGAGGCTTGCTATGTGCATGCAAAGGTGGGCCGGGACTCGGATCCAGTGAGCTATGTGATTGACACTGCTTGTCATAGGAACAAGAGCAATTTGCTGCTATCCGAAAACAGACGGACTTAGCAGACGCTAGCAATAAGCAAATGGACAAGGACTTTGAGGGTGGTTTCGGTGGTCAAGAGGACCTCGAGGATCGCTATGCCACGACATCTGGCGAGCACTGAAAAATGGAATATTGTTGCCAGGCGGATTCTATGAATGTACAGTATTACTGACGAAGCGATAATCTACGTCAGGTCTATGTCTTTGTAATGAATGACAGTAGTCCAAGTGTCTGCTATGAAAACGATATATCAATGGCTATATTACCAAATCAACCAAGTTCCCAAGTACGAATGATAGTTCGTGATTGATAGTTCAAGCTCCAGGACATAGCGGTGCAGGTGGCGCCGCATTCGGCCCAACCCAAGGATCAAGATACTGACAGCCAGGCATAGGAACATACACGCCCACCTGATCTGCGGGATTGTTCCAACCATTTCCAGCGTTAATCGTCTGGTCACTATATGTCAGAGGAGGTAATGTAGGTATAGGACCCGTCGGTTTGTATGCGGGTAGCTGGTTAACAGGTCCACCGTTGACGATGTTGCCAGGCGGCCAAGGCATATTATCTGTTGAACCGGGAGGTACATTACCAGCACCAGCACCTCCAAGTTGCCATGATTGCAATGGAGGTATCCAGGGATTTGTGTTGCCGCAAGTACCGTCAGCCTCTCGGGGGTCAACGGGCAACCATCCGTTGTCAAGCCCTAGCTTGTAAGACCATGCTGGTGCCTGTACGGTGCCTGTGGCGCTGGAATTGCCGATTTTCCACGTCCAAAAGTAGTAATTCTGGAATTTAATCAGGTCGTCACATGGTGAGGGAGGAAAAAAAGAAAAACAAATGAATTACCTGCAGGGCGTCCATGCTGGCGAGGGCGAATTGTTTGATACCCGCTTTCAATTGTGCATCCCAGTTTTGCCAATCTAGCCAAGGGGCACAATCGCCCACGCGCTTAGGAAAGCCAGGATAGGTGCCTTCAAAACGTGTACCAAGATTGACGCCGTTCACGTACAAGCCGCAATCATTGACGGCATTGCTAAATTCACCTGCCATAGTCAAACCGAATCCACCCATAGACGCATTAACCTGCTGTGCCCATAGTTGGCAAGGGGCTTTTGCAAAGGTACCGATAGCGCCGTCTGACTGTCCTCCAAAGCAGACATAAGGATGCGAATCGATAGCTAAGCGGTCGCCATTGGGAATAAAGTTGTACCACGCGGCCCTGGTGGTAAACCCATCGTGGATGGAGATAAATGGACCCATTCCTGTTCCGATCCCGCTCGCTTTGCGAACAATGTTATAAGCTTCTACGTAGCTGCACACGGCATTTAGCTTTTTCCCCTGGATCTGATGACGACTCACAAGCTAGCCAGCACATCATGGCCAATGACGTTCCCGGCAGGTTCATTGATTATACCGAATTGAGTAACGACGTCACGATATTGGGGCTGCGATATGAATTCAGCCAAGATGCGAATGTAGTCCAAAGATCGTTGAGCGTTGGCGTAACCCATCGGACCATTAAGAAAGTTTATCGAACCCAGGCGGCCAGAATGATTCCATCCATTTTGACTGCCAGGAACGGCGTGAAAGTCGAGATTGATACGCAGGCCATACTTTCGAGCCCATTTAATAGCTTTCAAAAAATAACTAGACAATGCATTACAACAATAGCAGAGCAGCTGGTAAATGTACTGACGTCCATGAAACCTTGGGAAGAAAGGGTTCGCCGTTCCACACTTCGATGGCCCAATAAGGCAAAGGGATGCGAACAAAATTGAGTCCAGCTCCAGCGATTTCAGCAAAGTCTTTTTCTGTCTGAAAAGGTATTAAACCATGTTCCTGTTAAGAGCTTAGTACATACAATAAATGTTTGATAATGATTCTCAAGTTGCGGCTGCAACCCTCCGTTGGCGGCCATGTTGAGACTGAGTGTCCATTCGTCCAAGGCAGGATTGGCGGAGTTCAAATACGGCTCAAACAAAGCAGGAGTTCTGGAAAGAAGCGATTTTTAAAAGTCGGACAGGTGATAAACAGACACTTGCATGAACTACAAGAAACAAGGGTTGGTCAGCAAAATGGAAGGGAAAAGCTGGAGATCGTACCGGTTCCGTATTCAACCAACCGCCAAGATTCACGCTGGAGGGACAATAAGACGGGATAAGCAAGAGTGGCTTAAAAATTTACCCCCGGATCTTTTCAACGCCGTAATTGAAAGTTTCATTCAAAGCAGGCGTCCACGATTGCGCCTTTGCGCCGTTGTTGAACGGATCATTTTCGTCATAGTACCAGCGTCCACCAAACTTGTTGACGTAGATAAAGGTAGTGCCATCGTCCATTGTGATTGTGCTGCCATCGCCACCGGTTACCGGCACACTATTGGGACTCTTGGCCGAGTTTGAGGGTGGAGTTCCGTCGGAAGCGTTACGGGTTCCCGCGGATTTGTGCTTAACGACTGTAAAGTAGACAGCGACGACGACAGCGACGACTATCAGGACAAGGGCGGCAAGGGCGAGAAACGCGAGGCGTCTGCGGTGTGAGGCACGTGGTGGGGCGTACCTGACATTTTTCTCATCTAAAATGCCTGAGGTGCCGATGGGCGACATGGGCATGGCGCCGGACTCGTTTGTGAGGGGATCATCCTGGTATGCATCGGGGGGGCTGGCGTTAAAATGGTTGAGGGCGTAGAGCGAGGAGTAATCTGAGGCAGCGCGGGGGGAGGGCAGGGTGTTGGAGGATGAGGCGAAAGAGTCGCGTGGACGGGGTGCATCCTGGCTAAGAGCAGGGCCTAGGAAGCGGGGGGCGGGAGGCTGTAGGTCTGGAGGCAAGTCGGAGAGACGGGAGGAGGGCGTCGCATTTGAGAGAGCGTAGGACGAGGGATCGTCAGTGGAGAGCGGGAGACGGTCGTAGGCTGACATGTGGAGGACGGACAGGTAGGACAGAGGCACGGCTTATAAGCAGGACAAGAACATAGCCGAGACGAGACGAGACGAGATGAGAAAGGTTTGCAATGTTTAGTTTAGACTAGCCTCTCCGCCCCTGTCCGGCCCGCCTGCATTTGCAGCCGCAGCTGCTCCGCACTCATCCCGCCCACATAGTATCCCCCGCCTCCTCCCGTCCCCAGCGCAGCCGCAAGCCGTTGCTGCTGGGATATGTTCACCTGCCCCCGGCTCCCTCCCATCCCCATACTCGCAGCCCGCGTCACAGGCAGCGCCGCACTTGCTTGCCCCGTCCCCTGTTGCGCCACCCCCGACGCTTGCGGCGACGCAGGTTGTGCTGCTTGTCCCTGCTGCTGCTGCTGCTGCTGCGATAGTCTCGCCTGCATAACTTGTCGTCCAAGCTCCTCCACGTGTCGCTTCCTTGCAAGCATTTCCTGATGCTCTCGCGCATCCCGCTCTGCCTTCAGCCGTATAAGCTCAGCAGGCGAAAGCTTAGGCAGCTTCGCGTATTGTCCATGCGTCTCATGAATGATCGACGGTTTACGTTGCGCTGTGCTGCTGTTAGTTCACTCCTATCAAATCAAACACATACGCACCATTTGCCTTCTGCAAAGTCTCAATTCTTTTCTTGGCATACTTGCGAATAGTGTCCTGCATCAGCATGTGTCTTCGACGTTTCCTAGGCTCCACACCAGATGCCGCGGTGCCACTCGTTGGACTCGCGGCACTGACATTCGCCTGTCTCTTGACCCCCCGCGTCATCATTTGGTTCTGACTCACAGACGTCGCTCCCGCTCCTTCCGTTGCCGCTGTGGCGTTCGCCTCTGTTTGTCGAAGCCTCAGTTCCGAGCCCCATTTCTCTCGCCAGCGATCCAAACAATCCCGTGGCATACGCTTGTCAGTGGATATGGTGACGCGAGACGCATTGAAACACTCGGCGATGAGGTACCAGTTGTACGGGTACCTGTCAATGCACGACTTGAGTAACGCGTCATCATTGGTTGTCCAGACGTGTTCGACACTCTTTCTACGCGGATCTCTCTCTTTCATAGCAGCTGCTTGCCAAAAGGCCGCCGCCGCGTTATTGGTGCGGTTCTCAAACAGTTCTATATCATCGTAAGCTGAGCCTTGAAAACGCGTTGCGGCTCCCCCCCCCCCACCCCCAACTCACCATTCAATTGCTCTTCATTAGTCCTGACACCTTCAGCCTCCGCTGCAACCGGCGCTTCCTCAATCGGTGTCCATGACCCATCTTTCCAGCGCTTCGACGGGAGCAGGGGACCAAGTAATGTTGGCTTTTTCCGCATGAATTGACTTGCAGGAAACAACTTGGAATATGTCGTGTCTTCTATCCTCTTGTTTGGATCATCTTTCTCACTTCGTTTCTCCGACTTTTTGCGACCTTCTTGACTAGCAGCAATCACTGGCGCAACATTTAGCATTTCCAAAGGCTGCAGATCAGGGAATATGGTCGAGAGCTCAGCAGGAGGGAAAAGCTCGTCCTTGTTCTCATTATTCTGCACTATGGAAGTATCGTCAAGATGCAAATCTGCGAGGCTAAGAAACAGCTTCTGTTCATCTGAATATGCAACCCGCTCGCGAACGGGCGCGTAACTATTGACCTTTGAACTTTGTTTTGCGGAACAAGGAAGTATATCGCGCTCTCCAGATTGTGAAGCCGATCCCCACATGGGATCATTGGAACTCGACTTTAACCCTGCCACTTCGTTGCTCCCATGGTTTCCACCCGTGCCATCACTTTGCGGCGTATCCTGAGAGTCAAGCATTGGTACGCTGGGTTCGCTCAAGGCTGACTGATCCTCCACTTCTTCCTTTTTCAACTGGGTGACTATGGGACCATCTTCAACCTCCGCTGTAATCCCCAGTCGGTGTGTCAAGAGCTTCTTCCAAAAGCGTCGATGGCTGAAGAGCATCAACAACTTCTCGATCCTGCTCCTCGTCATCCTCGTCATCAGATCCATAGTCAAGACCCAGCAATGAAACTTTTTGATCCTGGTCTGGCTGATATGTTTTTGTCGGCATTGGCTCTTCTGCCAAATATTCGTCCGAGTCCATCTTTTCAGGCAACGGTCGTTTCCAACGGACAGTTATGCCCTTCGCAAACCTCTCGCTCCAACTCCCAGCAGCGTGCCATTCAAGGACCGATGTCGATAAATTGTAAGCAAGCGCCATTTTCCATTTTCGCTCTTCTCGAAAATCAATTCGCATCCATTTCTGTCAGCTTATGAGAGATAGCTTATATGCCCTACATCTCAGCCACCTACCATTTCATCCAACAAGTAATCCCAATGTGTTTTGACCAATCCACCCACTCCCCTTTGCTTTTTTGGTTGTCGAAAGCTCCAGCGGCCGTCATCCTTCAAAGACTCGATACGCTCCATGGCGCGAACCAAACGAAGTTCTCCCATAGCCACCTTGTTACATATATCTGTAAGGTAGTCTTTACGCAAAAACAAAACTTACTGCCCACTCTCGCGAACTAAGGCACTTCATCGCCCGCGCAACCTTTTTCCATGTAGGATTAGCATTTATTGTCGCAGTCCACTTGTTTAATCCCATTGCAATCCAATCATTATTGTCTCTCTTTGCGTCATTCTTCTCCCTTTCTTTATCTCGTTTTCTCTGTTTTGATTTGTTCTTGCGACTGTACTCAATCGGTAGTGATTTAAGAGGGGGAAGTGAATATCTGGTATGCGGCCCGCTACGCAGTAATGTAGGTGTTATCGAGGGTTCAATTCCTTTAGCGAGTTGGGTAAGATTTTCGGGGTCAAACGCATAATCGTATGCCTTGAGAGGCACTATAGGACCGAGAACAAAAATCGGCCTTGCAACCTTGTCTGGCAGCGGTGAACACGTCAACTCTGACCGGTAAGAGAATCCAGGGAAAACCGGTCCGTTCACGGGAGCTTTGGGGACTACATCAGGCTGGACGTCCATGGTGTCGTCCACTTCTTTCGAGATCGCAGACAACGCCTCTTCTGACGCATCCGAGAGATGATCTTGATCATCAAACCCGTCTGGCAATCCCCTTTCCTCCGTATTTTGATCAATAGACATTTGTTCATCTTCCACAGGTTCATTAACCTGATCTTTGTCCATATCACGGTCACCGAGTGGCTCATCCACAACATTATCCTCTTGCAACTGAAACACGTCATCGTCCAACATTTCCTCATTATCTATGTCCCCTTCTCCATCAGCCAGGTCGTCTTCCACTGTACCAATGGCTTCAGGCAACATTGTGACAGGCTTATCAATAGTTTCACTTGGTTGGAGGACACGCTTGCGATGATATGGACCGAAAAAGTCGAGCTCATCATCAGATTCATCTTCAGGGATATGTCGCGGGTAGGGCTGAGACGGTACAAGGTTCAATCTGGATAGTGATTCTTCTGGCTCGGCCGGTACAATGACGTCCTCTTCCGTCTTGTCTGACGGTTGAGTCATCGACAAAGTAATTGAATCTTCTTCAGAGGGGACATGCGAGTGTTCGTCAATCCCTTCGTACGCAAACAGCTCGTTTTCGCTCAAGTCCGCTATTGACCCAGTTTCGGGACTTGATTTATCGGCGTTAAGCAGTTGAACATGAAAGGACTAAATTACCGCACTATTTAGAAAGATCGAAGCGTTGCAGGAAGAGGTGCAAATCCTGCTCTTCGTCTTGGTCGCGTAGGCCGAGTACGTGGCCGGCCGTTTTGCGGCGGCACATCATGTGGTACATTTCGCGCAAGAGCTCATCACGGCGGTCTGCAATAGATCTTTAGAGATGATTAGAATATATCAGGATGAGCAAGGATGATGGCCGAACTTGAGTTGGGCAAGGCGATGCTGAAGCAGGTCATCGGGAGAGTCCATGGCGGACGACGAGTCGTGAGAAACAGCAAGATGCTCCGCTCAGTGTCTGCTCTGCGCCTCCGCCCCGCCCCTCGTCCGTCTCTCCGTTCGTTTGCGTCACGGCCGACCTTTGCTCGCTTCTCCCCATGGTCGGATCATTTCGCTGGCTCGGAAAGGACCCGCAACTTCCTTCAGATTATGGTCTATGGATTTCTAATTGCAGCAATATCCGATTGGGGATTCTATTATATCGTATGTAACAAATCCATCATGCATTTCATACCAACATCCATGGCAGAAGGAGCAAAAAAAAATTGTTCAACACCAGTATGCATCCCCTCAGGAACTATCGCAGGCCATCCAAGAGTTGCGGAATGCATTTCCATCACCAAATGCCGTAATCACAGATCCCAAGGCACTCGAGTCATATGGTTCCTCTGAGAACTCATATCATCCATCTTCACCGCACTCGGTCGTCGTACGTATTTCTTCCCTTGCCAATGAGGACTCTGACACCTCACATATCACCTTGCAGGTCCGGCCCAAGAGCACCGGTGACGTAGTCTCGATTGTCAACATTGCGCACAAGTACAGAGTCCCGATCGTTCCTTATAGTGGGGCAACAAGTCTTGAAGGCCATTTTTCGGGGGTACCTCGTTCGCTGTGCTCACGTATATCCACTGAATACCGATAGCATCCGTCGGGAAGTGTCTGCGTAGATATGTCAGGCATGAGCCGTATCCTTGAAATAAATGGTAGTTACCGGTGATGATTTTTTCTAGCTCGTTGTATTGATCATGGGTAGAGGCAGACTCGGACCTAACCTGTCAGGCCGGTGCTCGGTGGGATGACATTAATGAAATCCTTCGATCCAAAGGAATTTCCTTGTTCTTTCCTGTAAGTTATTGAGTTTCCGTTGGTGAATGAAGTCGTAATATTCTCCTTCAGATTGACCCCGGTCCAGGAGCGGTACGACCTTATTCAAATGCGTTATACATCCATTGATATACAACCGAACCATCAGACAATAGGCGGCATGATTGGCACCGGATGTAGTGGAAGTAAGATTTGCTCTTATCTTAGACCGCTTCATCTCATCTCTTGATAGCAAATGCCGTTCGTTACGGAACCGCTCGGGCTGAATGGTTTCTGAATATAGTTCGTGCGATATTTTCGTATGTGATTGGGTTCTCACCATTAATAGACCGTGGTGCTACCCAATGGAGAGGTTATCAAAACAAGAAGACGTGCCAGAAAATCTGCATCCGGCTTTGACTTGACCAAGCTTTTCATTGGCGCCGAGGGTACCTTGGGTATCGTTACTGAAGGTAAGTTACATGTGGCCTCCTTATGACGAGAGTTAACATTGCTGTAGCCACGTTAAGATTGGCACCTCGTCTACCCACCAAAGTTGCAATGGCACAATTTCCGGATGTCGAACATGCTGTTAGTGCAGTTCAAGAGATTCTGAACTCCCCTCAAGGGCAACACATTCGTACGCTTAGCATTGGGAAGGGCTAGGCCTTTTGATGTTGACCTCTGCACAGAATGCATCGAACTGTTGGACGACCAGAGTATGTCTTTTAATCCACGGTTTCGCGCTACTGCGCTAAGCTCGTCCTTTACAGTGATGAAAGCGATCAACACAGCTGGCATTGTCGACAACCCTTATCCTGTGAAAGACACATTGTTTTTCAAAATTCAAGGCGATGACGCTTGTGTCAAGCACACTTCTAAGACGGTGGAGCGCTTTGTAAAAAAACACAACAGTTCTAATTTCCAGTTCGCGGCTTCGGATGAAGAAGCAGAGAACTTGTGGCAAAATCGCAAATATGCTCTTATGTCAAGCTTAGCCTCCCACCCCGGAACACGCTGCTGGACTACAGACGTTTGGTAGGGTTGCATTGTTATATAGGCAATCATACTCAATCATTGAAGCGTACCTGTTTCACGCCTTCCTCAACTAGTCCGCGAAACAAAGGAAGATTTGGTTAAATCAGGTTTGCGGAGCACGATAGTGGGTCATGTTGGAGACGGCAATTTTCATGCGTTAGTTTTATTCAAACCGGAGGAACTGAAGGCTACTTCTGACGCTGTTCATCGGCTGATCGAGCGCGCGATTTCGCTCGATGGAACATGTAAGTTGATATATAAATTTATCTGCCGATTGCTGAGTATTCTGCAAGGCACGGGCGAGCACGGCGTGGGTGTTGGTAAGAAAGAGTATCTAACAACCGAGCTAGGTGAGAGCACGGTGGAACTTATGTGGCAGATCAAGAAAGCGATCGATCCACTGAATATCATGAACCCGGGCAAGGTGCATTCAACACAATTCCAGTATCTTCTTAACTCACATTCTTCGCAGCTTTACCCAGATAATGGTATTAGACGAGCATGAATGAAAAAACTACTTGGAAACTGCAGAGAAAGAACTAGTAGTAGTAGTCTGAGAGGGGTTTACAAGATTGTATCTTAGCCATTGCTTCCTTGACTTCGGTCTCCGCAAACACAGTCGCTTCCTTCGCAACAATCAGCTTTTTCTCCAGTTCATCGATAGACATTAGTCTCAGCACACCGCCATCTTCAACCATGCCGATACTATCATAACGCCGTAGGGTGGTGCCTATGCGAGGCAAAAAGCCATGTCTGTCCCATCCGTTATCATTGAAGGAAAGCACAGCTCTTACAGCTGCCAAGTTGATATCCCGATGGAGCTCCTCCAGTTTTGATAGTTGCACCTCCATCCATCGAGCACGACGTTCCAAAGCCAATGTTAGGGCTGCAACTTCATCTTCTTTGCTATGTCCTTCTTCACCTGCATCGTCGAGAAAATCATCCCCTTTGAGCATGTCACGCAAAACACCATCAAAAGAGGAACTATCATCCCAAGTCGTGCGAGGGAGGAGCCGCAATAAGTCCGAAATAGTTTGTGTTAGAGTTTCGAGGAGTTGTTGAAAGGATGAGACGGCATTATCGATTGAGCCAGACGGCATATTATTAGCAAAGGAGCCACCTCCGACCGACAGCGTGGAGAGAGCATGAACCAATGGTCCATACTCGAGCGGCATCTTCGCAGCGGGATCCACTTTATTGGAATCGAAAAAAGGATGGTTGACGAGATCCATCCATGGATAGCATATATCCAAGTCATCAAATATCTCCTCCAATGGGGTGGGCGAGTTCCGGTCCAGCAATTGAGAACGAAGAACGGATGCCATATTCACATCGATGGTAGGGATTGGGTACACTTCAGATGGCGATGGCACCGACGACGGGGTATCTTCTGTCGCTTGATCGCCCTCTTTAACGATGCGTAGTGGTTTTGCAACCGGTTTGTTCTTCTTTGGTTTTTTGGAAAGAAGTGGTGCCGGTTCTGCTACTAATGTAAGTTCTGTAGGTGTCGATTGTTGCACTTTCGACGAGGAAACTTGCCGTCCAGTCTTAGGGGCTGTGGGGGTAGTGTCTGAACGCCTGATTACTTTTGGCCCGTCGGAAACCTTGGTCGATGATTTTTTATTATTATCCGGCTTCCCAGCTTCGATCACGGGAGTCTTATTCTTCTCCGACTGGATTTGGCGCTCGTTTTCGGCCTTTGCGCGTTCTTTCTCCTCCCTTTCCTTTTCCATCTTAATCATTTCCATCCTCTCCTGTTCCGCTTTCAACGCTGCTAAACGTTCCTTCTCCGCTGCCCTTTCTTGTGCAGCCTTTGCCTTTTCTGCTGCTTTCAATGCCGCCTTTTCTTGGGCAATCCTCTGTCGTTCGGCAGCCCGTTCAGCAGCTGCCGCCTTCTTGGCAGCCTTACGTTCCGCCTTTTCTCGTGCTTTGGCATCTTGCTGACCAAGTGCTGTGTCACCAACGGACGATTGGTCTTCAGGCGTAGTGGCAGTAAGAGCAGGGAAGTCAACGGTGGATAAAGTATTCGGTGGATCCGAGTTACTCTCCGACATTTCTATACATACCCAACGCGAACGCGAAAAGAATCACGTCAGTTGACAGTTTTCTTGCACACCATACCAAGGGGAGGGAGATAATTTGAGCCTTAATTACCACTGCTACTCGATGACTCGCCAGTCGGAAAATTCATGACTGAAGGAAACGGGAGCAGGCGCAGTTGCAAATTGGACGGTTCATCACAACCGATATCGTACATTCCGCACTGAAGAAGCACGGCACTCGGTATACTGACCTCCCTCCCCTTGAATTTCAAGGAGAGACACTCACCATCTCTTGACGAAATGTTTGGGGCGTCAGAGCCATCGTTCATGGGGACAGTGGAAACGTTTGCATTATGAACCAAACCCGGTGGGAGGCTAAGACCAGGTGGCGTCGTATATGTCGAGTATTCCTTTTCGACAGCAGATGATCCAAGGCTGGCAGACATTATGGCAGGATCATTGAACGGTAACTTAATTGAAGTGTTCTGCTCGATTTCTGAAATAGTAAGCATCTAGATCCATTCAGAAAGGGATAACCATACTGGTATTATTCAAAACAGAGCTCGCATGATCACGACTGGATTGAATAAACTCACGAAGCTGTGCTTCGCTGAGGCTTACATTAGGATCAGGAACATCGAACGGATGAAAGCGACCGGGCGATTGCTGCGAATGAATGACATGCGGTTGTGCAAGTTGAACAAGAGGTGAGCCCATGGCGGAATTGGGATATGAGTAGGAATAATCCTGACGGATAGGAAGTGACCACGCCTGAGAACTTTGGTATGTTTCAGTCGGGGTATGTATTGAATGGCCTTCGCTAAAATTGGCACTGATGGGAGAAGATGCATGAAGAGGAGAAGTTGTTGTGGAGCTCTGTCGACCGCGAGCAAAGCCAAATCGAGACACTTTCCTGCTAGCATCATCGTCGACCGCGCTATATTGAGCAGAAGCAATCGTGGACGAAACAGTATCGTCAGCTGAATCTGAAAATGGATTGAAGGAACCCATATAAGCGGATCCACAGCTTGGTTGATGTTCAATATGACGATGGGCATTGGTAGGGTCAAATATTGCATGATCATGAAATTGAGGGTAGGGAAGTCCTGGAGGTGCGAACCCGCCCGGATGGCGAGCAAGTGTACGGAGGGGGAAGGATTCCACATAAGATGCTTGAAAAGGAGTGTTTGGCTCATCTTCAAATTTGGACAGTTGATCATCATCTCGGCCTTCGTGTGCTAGGTTGGGATCCAAATTAAAACTGAACCCCCTGTCATCTCCCCTACTCAAGGTCTGCAATGTTCTATCAAAATCGGGGAAAGGACTAGGGTTCACCGTCGATGAGGGCGCAGCCTCCCTGCGCGCTTTGATATCATCGATCAATGCCCGGGCAGCATTGGACACTTGGTAGGACGTGTGAGAAGATAACAATGGTGTTTGTGGGGATGCAGATTCAACGCGTGGGGGACGACTAGGTGCTGGTAAACCAGGAGGCGCAGCCAAACCAGGTGGCATTAGAGGGATACGAGGAGGGATAGCAGGTGTTGAAGGCACTGATGATTCGGCAAGATTCATGGCGGCTGAAGGCACCGCGGACGAGGGGACATCTTGAGAGCTGGACCAGTGATCCGAGTCTGCTATCGTGGATGGAGCAGGCGAATACGGTAAATGAGGTGAATCTTTTTTTACTCGCAAAGCCTTTACGTCCAGCGGTGTTACGGGGCGTTGAGCAGATGCAGCACTGGCTGGAGTCGCGGGACGCGATGGGGCTTGAGAAGGTGGCCTTGTTGACGTATTAACTACTATCTTCTTGTCAGATACCTTTGAGCTGGACGCCCGGCTATCACCAGCAGATTGTTGTGAAGTAATGAAACCGCCACGGAGCTGTCGGACGGCTGCGCCACGTCGGCCCTGGCGGCTGGTGCTTTGTCCTGACTGAGTCGTTATCACCCCCTTTTGCGCTGCCCACGAAGCAGCACGAGGCAACCCTGTTCATCAACATCTCGTCAAGCATCGAGGTTGAAGAAAAAATTGCTTAACTGACCATCTAGCTCTTCAGACTTCTTGCTCATTGCACCGACTCTTGACCTCGTTTCCGTCGTTTTCATCGTATGCTTTCTATAAGGTATATATCAGTCACTTCCTCCTTTGCCCATAAAACATCCACTAACAATGTTGTCAGATCTTCCTTTGTAAAACAATCTTTCTCGTCACCCCATTCATGCAAATTCATGCAATTATGATCGTTGCAATTCATCCCTCGGAGGAATGACATGCAATACTTCGTTGTTCCATGACTAGCCCTCATTATCTCCCTGCCACCACTAGGTGAGGCAGCACCGTCAACGGCTGTAATTGCGCGAGCAGCATCTTCACGGCGATGGTACGTAATGTAAAGCCCAACGACCGGTTCACGACCTCCAGGGGGTGACCTCTTGACGAGAAGAATTTTCGAAATTCTACCGTACTTGCCAAAGTAGTCTTCTGAACGCAGAGTGGGAATCAACTGTTTAAGGAATATGAGGGAACAATACGGTTATTGAAGCCAGAGATAACATACTTCCTCTTTTGCGAAGCGTGGTCCGATTCCGACCACGTACACCACATTGCGTTGGACCACTCTGACGTTGGCAAGATGGCGTCGGCCTAATGAATCAAGTTCTTTGCGTTCGCGATCTCGCTGTTTTTTCTGGTGAGTAAGGCGCTTATGGCTAAACGCCAACTGCTCAGATTGCGTATTAAATCAATGAAAAACACTCGCGCACTCTTCGGTATTTATCGGTTTGAACTCTACTCCTTCATCGGTATAGATCCTTCGGCACGCTGGACAGCGCTTGTTTAAATTTTCCTTAATATGGTGCCAACAAAAGCGACAAATCTTTTCCGACATATAAATTACCTGAATCAACTAGCATATATGAGGTTTTCACCTGATAGCCACAGATACAGGGTTTGAAGTTCAAATCGGATATATCCATCTCCTCTAAGCATAGAGGACACTCCGCATCTTCCTGAACCTTATGGTAAGTAGATGCCTAATCAATCCTGCTGATGCGTACCGTTTCATCGTCGCTCCAATACGCGTCCTGAACACCAGCTAAAACGTGGGACTTAGATTGAGGGATAGAAAAGCCGACATTAACAGGGGCAGGGAGCGCGTGATGGGGTTGGATGCGGGATGTTGCCATTCTATGGTGGAAAAGAGTTTTGAAGATGAGGATGCGGACAAAAGATGAAAGACGTGAAACGCGCTGAGCAATGAGGCAGATTACTTATTTCTCACGTATGTTTGGCTATGCTTGTCTCTTCCATTACGTAACCAAACTCATCGTTCGCACAGATCATCGATCATGGCAGACGAGTATTCCCAAAACGTGAAACCAGCACCGGTGTCATCGACACCCCAGGAACAAATTATTACTCCTTGGGATGTACAAGGATCAGTTACAGCAGATGGGAAACAGAATGGTATTGATTATGACAAACTCATAGATCAATTCGGTACTCGCAGGATTGATCCAGTAATTTTGGAGAGGTTTGAAAGACTAACTGGTCAGAAACCTCACACTTTTCTCAGGCGTGGAATGTTTTTCTCTCATAGGTCAGCATCTTGTTCTTGGGCGACATATTACTCTGATTAAGACGTTAGAGAGTTCGATAAAATCTTAGACCGATATGAACAGGGAAAACCATTCTTTCTGTACACGGGGCGAGGTCCCAGCAACAACATCCATATGGGTCATATGATCCCATTCATGTTCACAAAGTGAGCCACATAGAATGCTTTAGAAACGACTGTGACCGCGCTTAGGTGGTTGCAAGACATTTTTGACGTTCCCCTTGTCATCCAGCTAACAGGTGAATTATATTTTTTCACTATGATTGACACTTACTTGAAGATATTAGACGATGAAAAGTTTCTTTTCAAGCCTGAATTGAAGGTAGATCAAACTAGGTCATTCGCTCGCCAGAATGCCTGCGATATCATTGCCTGCGGTTTTAAATTGGAGAAAACATTTATTTTTTCCGACTTCAACTACGTCGGGGGTCCATTTTACGAAAATGTGGTGAAAATATCGAAGCAGATCACATACAGTCAAGTCAGGGCGACATTCGGTTTTACTGATTCGTACGTCACTCGGCAGGCACCGATTAACATTACTAATGTGGTGTGCAGCGACAATATTGGCAGGATTCATTTTGCGGCTATACAAGCGGCACCGTCATTCTCCAATAGCTTCCCCCAAATTTTTGGGTCAATTTCCAATATACCCTGTTTGATTCCATGTGCCATCGACCAAGATCCGTACTTCCGCCTCACTAGAGACGTTGCACAGAAGTTGAAATACCCCAAGCCGGCACTTCTTCACGCAAAATTCTTCCCCGCCCTACAAGGACCTCAAACAAAGATGAGCTCAAGTGATGTTAACAGTAGCATCTTCATGACCGACAAGCCATCGCAGATCAAGAACAAAATTAATCGACATGGATTCTCAGGAGGGAAAGAAACCGAAGAAGAACACCGTCGGATGGGCGGTGACACCGAAGTTGATGTCTGCTATCAATACCTGACATTCTTTCTGGATGATGATGATGAACTAGAGAGGATTGGTCAAGTGCGTCGCGAACACGGCAGTCGCTTTCTCTCATTTATCTGATTTCAGGATTATCGAGCTGGAAGGCTGCTGACAGGCCAACTTAAAGCGCGGTGTATAGAAGTTTTGCAGCGGTTTATTAGCGAATTTCAAGAGGTCCGTCGAATGTATTTGCGGTATTGAACAAAGTTGATTTTATATATATATATTAACAGCGTAGGGAGAAGGTCACAGACACTGTCATTGATACCTTTATGGATGCAAATAGAAAGATCGACCTAGGTTTTGGTGGAACTAATAATGCTTCATAAGACATGTGTACTTAAGATCTATAGCGATCTAATGAAATTCACGACGCAGTCAGTTTGCCAGCCTTCGTGGTGCTGTCGCCCAATCTACGAGACCAGTCGAACATTGGCTCCCCATCAATTTCGGCCCAATTATCGAATGCATCCAACAACGCTCTACCCCAGTCGTAGTCTCCATGATCCGCATGGTCGGCGGGACCGTCCACAAACATGACAATACGGGCGTTTCCAGGTTGAATGTAAGCATGTTCTACAGCAGAATGAACGAGTTGTCGGAGCGGGTCCCAAAATCCTTGGATGTTGGCAAGTACGACAGCTGTGTACGAATTAGGAAATTGGCATAAGTCAAGATGCCTGAAACATACGCTTATTGTGGATACCCAGCTGAGTCCATGTGATGACCTCAAGGATCTGTACTCTGACTTGAATATAATGCCTTTGCTGTGATGCAAAAAATGCTGACCTCCTCGAAAGTTCCAAATCCGCCCGGTAGACCAATAAACCCATCTGCTCTTTTTGCCATCTCAACTTTGCGGTCGTGCATGGAGTCGACGAGGATCTTTGATAAACAGGTCAACAATGCGTTGGTGGCAACTCGGGCAGCACAACTTACCGTTGTTGCCTGTTTGACAGAGTCAGTACAAGGGGATTGGTGGGACTGTCGCACATACTGCTTGGCAATCGCTCGAGGGTGCATCGAGGTCAACGTCTAGGATAACCTTTTCCTTTTCGCCCCCCGCAACCCTCATTGCATAAGGAAGGACACCAATCACACTGCCGCCGTTCTCTGCAACCGCCTTAGATATGACACCCATTAAACCGTTTGTGCCGCCGCCATATACCAAGGACCTGCGGTCAGTCGCAATAGCCTTTCCTAGAGCTAAAGAAGAGCATAGATATAACGGTGCGTGTCAAAGGCCGAAACTTACATACGGCGGCCTTGTAAAACGCTTTCTGGGTACCATACGATGATCCGCAATAAACTGCAGCACAGTTGCGTTTGCCACGCGCCATGGGCTTGGGTATCAACATCATTTACTATCCCTTAGGTGTTTGATATTTTTTGAAAACTTGAGTCGGTAATGTCCTTCCCATTAAATACATGTCACCGGCTTTGGAACAGTGGTATATATACTTCTTATTTAGTGTTACATATAGAAGCAAAGAAGGTCTATGAATATATACAGTGGGGAGCACGATGCCGGTGTCGCGATCCATCAAAGGTAGTGTTTGAAAGCTGTCACATCAGTCACAGTCCCTGACATGCCGATTCACATCGCGAGAATGCTATCCTTCGTACTCAGTGAATTATCGAGATCGAGAATATGAACTATAAAACATATACTGGTATGATCATTACTGGTCTGAAAGATTACTAATAAGGTGCATTATGCACGATGTAAGCTGGTGGCATGGATCACCACTAGGTTGATGGATTAGGATGATCAGTGCTGGAGGAAGTACCTGGGTGTGTCGGAATATGCGTCTGGACATGGGGATATTGATTAGTATATGCATCCAAGGTAGGGTGATTATGTTCGTTGACGTGATTGTTCTGATTATTCGAGGGCTGTAGATTGGTATTATTTAAGGGGTTTGACATGGAAGCTGCTTGACGGCTCTGTAACCCAAGGTTCGGAAAGAGGTCAATATAACGAGCACTGGTGCGTAGTTCATTGTGTTCATCAACGTAAGCATTGATTCTTGACTTGAGTTCCTCCACCTTGCCTTTGATGTCTAGACCCAGGCTGAATGCGACATCCTGCAGGCCTGCCTTCCTTTGACTATTTAGAGCACCAATGAAGGGTTCATTTGGATCCCTCTGCTCTCGCTCTTGCTCCTCAGCCTGTCGTTCGTCTGGTCTCGCTCGCTTGCGCATGGCTTCGGCTCTCTCTTCAGCTTCTTGTCTTTCACATAGCTCCAAACCTTCTTCTGAATTAAGTCATTGGAGAAACTCTTGAAGGCATGAACCTGCTCACATGGCATACCATTGATGGATTAACAAAATGTATTTTATCATCAGTAAGACACAACACGTTGATTATTTGTGCGACACATGTTCATGACGTACACACAAATCAAACTCCCCTCTTGCCCCGCTCAGCTCAATAGTCACACCCCTGCCAAAATCTGTATGCAGCTTGCTAGAGCACTTATCTAGCCACATAAATTTGCACAGACCTTGTAGTATACATAAGAATGCTTTGTCTAATTTTATATTTACAATTTCTATCTGTATAGAGCATCTACACGTCATTTTCCACAAGATTACGGATTTTTGTGCCATTGTTTCCGTAATTTTACAATGGCAGAACTGTTTCTCCTCAAACAAAAAATATATGCATACAGGTAGATACTGTAGGAATATATTCCGAGATCCCCAGAGCACAGAGTGCATGGGAAGGTATAGAAATTTCGAGTTTTCAAACACCTACTTTCAAACCCAGCGCCAGGAATAGTAGGCTACAACTTCCTTGCTGGCCTTTTGGGCCGTGCAAAGACTTTCACATCAGCCGCCTTCGCACTTCCAACGTCGATTCTTTCCTCATCTAATCCAAGCCTTGCCCGCAATGCAGTCTCGTCAAGTTCTTTGGGATCAGACGTTTCGATTCTGCGCGGCGCAACATACGCCATTGGTGAGGATGTCAAGATTATGCTTTCTCCAGCCCGAAAGGTGGACAAGAAGCCGCACGAGTGTAGCATCCGATTCTTGACAGGTGAAGTCGCTGGACAAGAATAAATGTAGACTGAAACGCGCGTTAATTACATACATCACAAACGACGAACATTCTTACCTATCTCGCGGCGGGGAAGGTGCAGTAAAGGAATGTGGCCATGCGAGAAATGCATAACAAGGATCGGACGGAGGCAGTACTTCAGGGAGGTTCTGGATAGCGATGTCTTTAAACGAGTTCAGGGATAAAACCTCTGACGCTGTATCAATTTGCTAGGTCGTGACATCAGCATGAGGTACGGCAGCGTCCATAGAAACCTTATTCACGAGGATCACTATAGCGCATCCTTCGCCACGGCTGAGGCTAACTATTGCTGTTTCCGCATCTTCTGACCAGCGGAATCCGGCGGCTCCATCGACATGGCTTGTCCGGCCCCTTGTATGATAAGACAGGCTACTGTTCTCTGCTGCCCGTAATTCAGCGAGTTCTTGCTCGCGCGAAGAAAGAGGATTCAGAGTAGCACTATGACGCTTGTGGGCTGCATAGGCCTCGGGAGTGAGATCGCTCCTGGACGTAGCGAAGATGGAGTCTACAAAGGCGGCTGACCCGAGAGCCTTCATCAAGGAGCTTCTCGTACAAGCATACAACATCTGCCTCGAAGTTAATCGAGGACTGGCACAGAAGGAGGGCGGACCTTGTCTCTAATTTTGGCATTGTCGGGGACATAGGAGATGGCTGTCCAGAGGGAGGGGGGATCGTCTAGACGAGCAAGAATATAGGCAGGGGTATTGTCGCGGAGGACGAGAGGGTCCTGGAGGAGAAGGAGATCGTCTGTGGCGGCAGCACGGATGGGGATGGAGAGGTCATGGACGAGACGATTGTCTGCGATGGAGACCTTGAAGAAGCGGGTGCGGGCGGCAGGGGCGGCGGCGAAGCGGGCGAGGAGGTCGTCGTCAGCGGGGATGCCAGACGAGGCGGACATGGTAGTTGACCGTTGCTGTGCTATCGCTGTTGTTGTTGGTTTTTCTTGATTTGTTATCAGTTTCTTGTGTGTTTTTACATATGGGCTCTTCCGGCAGTCAATCTGTCCGGTAGTTTACTTGTACTTTGTACATCTGTTTCCCAATGCATATTTCTATTCTTAAAAAAAAAAAAAAAGTGGCGGACATGGTGGCTGAGACGCCCATGGCCATGCCAGACGTTCCCTACGACCAATACAGGCGCCGCTTCCCCGCCCACTCCCCCAGCCCCTCTCTCGCCTCTCTCGCCCCCTACAGACCAGGCTTCCAGCCCAAAGGCCTCTATCGCTCTCGGACCGACACCTTTCTTGCCCTCCGCTGCCGCCATCGCGACGGCGAAGGGCCTGCAACTACAAAGCGGGTCGAGCGTACAAAGCTCGAACGGAGGCTGGAGAAGCTCATATCCCTCCATTTCTACAAGCCCCCTTCTCTCGACGCTCCTGCCAAGCAGGATGGGCAAATGTGGAGGCTTTCTTCCTCGTTCGACCTAGATTCTCTCAGAAGCATGGATGCTGCTAGCTTTTGGAGAAATGTCGTCAGCGGGAAAGCCAAAGACGCCCTTCGAGGTATGTCACCATGTCCTGCACACATTGAACCATTCTGAACACCCTAGATGCCGAGCAGAGAATAACGCCGTGGCAAGAAGATTCAAGTGTAGATCGATGTCCCTTGTGCAAGTAAATGCTGACCAGTCCACATGCATCATGCAACATACTGATTTAGACTCCACAGTGCTTCTTTCCATCCACTCACGAACCGGAAACACCACTGCAGGCTATGTGGAAAAATCATTTGTGCATTGCCCACGAAGCGGCCGCACCGACCCGTGACTTGTTCGGTGTTGTTCGTTGTCGATCCACAATCCAATGCTATAGAAGAAGTTAGCGAAGGCGTCGATTACGGCGTGAAGAGAAGAAGAGATCCCGATGGAGAAATAACTGGAGATGACGACAAGTTCTTGAAAGGCGTCAGGATATGCAGAGAATGTCGACCTGTCCTTTTGTGCGTTCGCTCGATGTACTGCTTGATTCAGATTGGATTCAGATTGATCATTTCTTGTTTAGGCGCAGAAAGTATCGTCAAGAAGCATCTTCAATGCCGTCGTTTGTGCGCCTTCACAATGTAGGTAAATGCGCAAAGTTGGACTATTGCTTACTAACTGATATGAAAGGTACTGGTAGAGCTGGAACATGAAATTGAGACGGCGTTGCCTCATTTTCAAGATCTGATACTGAGTCTCAGGTAACCATGCGCTTCACATATTAGGAGAAAGGTAACTCGTATTCTGTAGTCAGAATGATCCGCCAACGAAGGAAGCTTCGGCCATGCGAAAGCGTCTTCTGGAAGCATTCGCGCAGTACGATGCTCTGTCAAAAAGAATACTTCAATTACCTTGTCCAAATGGATCCAAAGGCTCCCAAATCCGTGTTCAATCAGCGGTTCTTGCTCGTGCAAATATTTTTCTCCAGAAGAACATGTTCCCGTTGAAGGTGACGCGATTATTATTCTATATGCCAGACACGCCTAACTTCTCTTTGAATTTCTCAGTCCCTGCCTACTACGAGGTCTCCGATGAGTCCCTCGAGTCCATCAAAAACAGATCTGCCAACGCCATATGCTCTTGATTTTGAGTTTGCTCAGCAGCTGCAGCCGCTACTCGAACAGGAGGCATTGCTCGAAACTTTCATAGAGCAAGCGGAAGCTCATCGTAAATTTGAGGACGTTAAGACCCTCAAATCAAACTTGGGTGAAATCAGAGTGGAAATTCAGAGGATTAGCGAGTCTGCAAGTCTCGACCCTTCGTCAGCGATACGATGACGGATTCCAAACCATACACATATGCTCTTCCAGTAACATAGACTATTTCCAGCAGACTCGAGCTTCGCTGCTCCTCATGGGATTAATTTTCGAACATTTACATGACATCTACGACATTATAAGGCAGATACTACATGTGTGTGTGATAGGATGCTACTGAATCACAAAGATGCGAATGAGTGGAATTGGTACACTGGCGAAGTCATTGCCGTTCAAACGAGCTCATGAAGGTCTTTAAGTCTAGACCTTCGTATTCTTCCTCTGGTGGAAGATCTTCGAGACCCTGAAGCAAACTTTTCTGGCTAACAGGTCCAGACACGTCTTTCGTGCTCTTTTTAATTGTGCCTGCCGCATCCTGCTCCTCTGATGTATGGCGGAACAAATCCAATACCAGATCGGTATCCATTGATGCCAAACCTGTATTTTGCTGAGTAACGACCGAATTTGCTATGTTCAGTTTGAATCGTTGCAGCCTACATCTTACGGTTAGCAAATAAAGCGAACGCTTTAATCATTCTTACCCCATTATTTTTTCTTCGAGAGTACCCTTCGTGATGAGACGATAAACATTTACGACCTTTTTCTGACCAATGCGATGAGCACGGTCCATTGCCTGCAAATCCTTCATGGGGTTCCAATCGTGCTCAACGAAAATCACAGTGTCAGCCCCAGTCAATGTTAGACCCAGTCCGCCGACATGTGTCGTCAGTAGTAAACAGTCGATACTTGGGTCAGTGTTGAAAGTCTGGACGATGGCATGCCGTTTGCTAGCTTCCGTGCTACCATCCAGTCGCATATATGTCACTGATGGCATATGGCGTTTGAATAGGTCTTTTTCGATGATGTCAAGCATTTGTTTCATTTGACAGAAGATGAGTGCCCTATGTTGGGAAAAGGCACTGTTAGACTCTGCCACAGTATCAATCAATTCGCTTTTGCCAGTGTCTATTACCGGTGGGGCGCAGCCAATTCCGCAGTCTGTAAGCAATTGTCTGCCTCACTGTTAGTTCATGTTTGACAGAAGACGTATTGTATCCTACCTCAACGCCTGTAACTTGGGCGCATGTTGTATATCGTCAAGACCGGTTGACTGACCCCCTACTCTGGTAAGGGCATTATCAATGGCTTCCTTGTCATCCTTCAAGACCAGAGCTGGATGATTGCACAACTTTCGCAGGTATTGGAGCGATTGGAAGACGTGCTGTTGATCACCGCTTGGTGCAGGTTTGAGAGCCTGTATTGCACCTTGGGCAGCCTTGCTCTTGGAAAAGTCGTCATACAGCTGCTTCTGCATATCTGACAATTCACAGTAGTAATCTTGTATGATTTTAGGCGGCAAATCATTCAAGACGTCTTCCTTCAACCGACGCAGAAGGAATGGAAGAACTTGCTTATGAAGTGCCTCGAGTGCTAATGCCGCTGCACAGTGAAATTTCAGGCGGCCGTAATATATGCCAATCCTTTCGATTGCTTACCAGCTTCGCTATTCTTGGACTTTCCGTCGCGGTTGGATAATATTGGTTTGCCGAACCTTTCGTTAAACGAAGCCTCTGTACCAAGGAAGCCGGGCATCAGAAAATCAAATAAACTCCACAGCTCCAAAACGTTGTTCTGGATCGGCGTCCCGGATAGGATAAGGCGATGCTGTGCCCGGATACTTTTGACGGCTTTGGTGAGTTTCGTTCTGGCATTTTTTATGACATGACCTTCATCCAGAATACAGTACAACCAATTCATGTGATCTAAATTTGAAATATCATTGCGGACGACTTCATATGAGGTTATAACCACGTCATATGATTTCAGTCCGCCCAGAAGTCGGGAGCGCTCTCTGGAATTTCCCGTGTATAAAATTGGACGAACGTTATCCGCGTATTTGAGTACTTCATAGTACCAGTGACCCGTCAGAGTTGGCGGACAGACGATCAACGAGGGCAGATGTATAGCCTCTGGTGATTTTGTGGCTTTGTATCTCTCAGATCGCTCGTGATGCTTGCTTGCCAAAATGCAAATGGATTGCAGAGTTTTTCCTAGACCCATGTCTATTTTACGCCATCAACAACGGTCGTGAGCATAAATGACGGACAGCATACCGTCGCAGAGAATTCCGTGTAGCTGATATTTGGCAAGAAAAGCAAGCCAGTTGACTCCATCTTGTTGGTACTTGCGTAAATCTGCTTTAATTTTGACGGGTATAGTGTATTGCTCAACTTTGTTGCCATCCAACAGCTGTGTCAAAAATTGACGTTCTTCCCCGCGACGTCTAAGTAACTCTTCCGGGAAGCAGGGCGGATCAGGTAACCCAGCCTAATGTCATATTAGTTCCGTTTATTCATTCTTGAAGCAACACCATCGAGGACGTACTTCCAGCGGCACCATTTTGACCAAAGAAGCAAAAGTATTTGTAGATATTGAACGAATTTCCTCATCTGAATCACTCATGCGACCAAGAACAGGAACTATCATGAACAACACATAAGGTAAGGCCTTGATGTCTAAACGTTGGACAACATCTACCGTAGCTTAGTCTTGCCTGGTTTGCAGTACCTTTAAACACTCACGAAATATCAGTTCTGCTGCACCTTGCCTGTTTGCGAGAACCAGAGGATCGCCTAGAAGCGGTACTATATTCTCGATGACAAATTTCATTGCTTCGGTTGTCATCACATCGCAAATAGTCGCCAGGCATCTAGCAGCAGACTGTCGAATAATCGCAAACCTGCTCTGCAGGGCAAGCTTTAATATTGGGAAAGTTTCTGCCAGTTTAGGCCACGACCCCTCGTGGAAGGTTGGAACAATAGCTTCCATAACGCTGAATGAATCGATAACATCCTGTCCATGTTGTTTGTCAATTAGATTGTCAGATTGCTCAGGTGTTGCTATAAAACTGCCTTAGAGACAGAAGTTCGGAACCATCAAGGAGTAACGAACCAGCGTTGAAGGCACTCAGAAGACCACCAGCCATAGATTGCCACATTGTGGGAATTGCATCCAAGAGGCGGGATCCGAATTTTGACGAAAGTTGTTCAAAAGCGAGACCAGCACCTCTCCTGGCGAGGCGAGCTTTACCAGCGTCATCTGACCTCTGTATGTTTGTTTTGTCCTTCTCCTTTCCTTCGTCTTTGTCACTCTTCGATGACACAGATGCCAAGTTTTGATATGTGAGGATACCGTCTGTATGCTTTCGCGTGTATGCGAAAGTTGGGGTCTGCTCATCGTCCTGACATAAGAAGGTACATAAATTCTTGACAATCTTATCAGGAGGTTGAGAAAGGTTATGAAGAAGGCAAAACTCGATGAACGAGGCCACCGCAGCTGCGGACCTTGTTTGAATATCGACATTTCCCTCAGTCTTGGAACCACAGCATGAGTTAATGTCATTTGACCACAGAATATCGCACCTTGATACTGTTCATGATCCCCTTCACGACCGGACTCACTTTCTCTGGAGTCCCCCTGAATGCTACAAACGCAGCCGCAAAAGCTGCGGCTACTCGCACATCGTGCTGTCCCTTAACCTCAGCGTATCTTTCGATATTAGTGACAATAGTGTTGCGTTTCTCGCTGATTAGAGATAGTTCTTTGCGTCTTGTCTTGCCAAGACTGTCCTTCAATCTCGTGTACATCACTCCAACTGCAGCTTGAGCGGTATCTATAGTAAAACCGCCGGGTTGTGTACCAGTGATGTCAATCTCAACTCCAAGGGAAGGGACGGCAGACATAGGAAGTTTGCAGTCCAAAGCAAAAGATTGAAGTAGAGACGTGCACTCTGTATGAATGCGACCAAGTGACAAAGCCATCTCATGATAAGCCGCCGGAGGCGTCCCTTGCAGCCAATTGAGAACTTTGCCGCTTAGATCTTTAGCCAATACTGATCTTTCGACAAGTGGAGTTACGGCCGGATTAGTGTAGTAAATACGCGCCCACTCTTCGGAAACTATGGCAGCCAGGAATTTCTGCAGCATACTTGTGGAATCTATGTAATGGGTAAGAATTGGATAAAACGTGTCTTCTAGGACCTGCCGCGAGCGCTAAGACAGGAGCCCACCAAGGTAATGACGATTCTCACCTGTGATGGCCAATAGATAACGAGATGTGCCAATGCGGTCGCTGCTGCTATTCTAGCCTTCAAGATGATTTCCACAGGTACCAGAGATAAATCTTGGGAAAGCATGTTTTTGTCTACGTTGTGCCGTTCAAGCGTCACATTGTTGTCCGCGGCAACGAATGGGTGATAGAAATTGGCAGAATTGATAGGGACACCAATCGGAGTCATCACGATGGCATACCAATCTAGAACCAATTGTTGCCCCACGACATTTTCAAGCCAACCTGGTATAGATGAGATGATTGCCAATGCAGTCTGCCAGGCCGAGAGGCTAGCATTGCGTATATCGGACCGTTCTTCGGCAATGATATTTTGAAAGAGAAGCCGCAGGAAAGGGGACTGTATCCAGTCTCGAGGAAGGGACGGTACAGCCATAAAAGAGTCCAATGTATTTACAACGGAGAGGCGAACATTCGCTATTGTATGGCGAAAAAAAGGGAAAAGTGTTTGAGCCAATGTTGAGAGGGGAAGCCTAACATGAAGGTGAGTAAGGATAATGTGTGATCGCCTGCCACGTACGAGAAGTTTTCACTAGCAAGTAGTTCGATGACTTGGTCATATGTGACCAATTTCCCTGGTATTCATTTTTGAACAATTAGAATTAGGCTAGCTTATTCAAAAAGATGCACTACTTACCCAGAAGATCCATGACTGCGCCAACACTTGAACTAAGATCATCCTTCATGTCACTCAAGCAATTCCATAAAACATTTAACACACGTTCCAGAGTGTCAGGCAACTGGTCAACGAAATGCCCCGCAACAGGAATGAGACATGACGCTGCTACCGCGCGCACATCGTCATCGCGGTCGCTCAGGCTACACCGAGACATCAGAACAACCACTTTGAAGATGAAATAAGGTATACCCAAGAACCGCGGCATCGACAACATCCCGAAGAACGTTAATAACAGGCCTTGTAGAAATATCCTCCTCATATTTTGCAATTACTCCGTCGAAAAGATCACTGCGAACTGCTACCTCGTACTTCAACCCAAGGAGGCCAGCATGCCTGACTTCCCATACATGGGTCTTCTCCGACATGGAAAGTGATTTGATCGAATAGCTTGAGGGTGATTTCGATCGTAAACCCGCTGGGATATCGAAATCTTGGCGTATCATGTCAAGGAGGATGTTGTGAACGTGCAGCAAAGATCGCGTAGGCATATGAATCATGAGAGAAGCCAATGTCTGTGAGACGGTCTCTCGAACAGGAGCTACGACCTGCGAAATTATTTAATTTGGTATGGGCAGAGATGGAAGACGCAGACCTGGTCGGAAACAAAGTCTCCAAAACGGTCGAGCACGAATACACATAGAAAATTTGCCGCCAAAGCGTTGCACCATTTCTCATGCCCAATCTCATTAACTTCCCATGAAGCATCGTCTACTGAAATATAGCGGATAAAAAGCATGAAATGGGTAGTGAATCGTACCTTTCATTCCGCCATACTTCCCCTGAACCTTGAGCAACTCACGTAGGGCTATGGCCGCACCGTGCCGAACCTCCCAGGCCGTACTGAACAAGTCAACCTCTAGCACCTTCACTAAACCATCCCATATCCAACAACCGGGTTCTACCTCAAGAGCTTTGGATTGTTTAGTCGCCTTGGGCGATACTGCACCGCCCTTGGAAGGGTCAATGATTACTTTCTCTGAAGATGGTTCGACGCTGGAGGGGGATGGACTGCCGATACGAGAACTTGGAGAGACGTTCTCTTCATTGGTCAACAGGCGAACTCTACCGGAAGGATAATGACAAGGATGATTACTAAGGTCATTCACGCACTTGTGACTCTGTCCTGCGGGGGCGGCGTTGTATTTCGCACCAGAAGACTGAGGGGGAGGAGCAGGGACATATGCGGTACTACCTGGCTTTCGCTTCCTCTTCAATCTATTGCGCTCTCTCGCAGACAAATTACTCATATCCGCATTCGGCTCAGGGAGTATGATGGTTGGTGAAGGTTCCACGGGAGTTGAGGAAGTTGAACGTTCAAATTTCACCCTAGTGTCTAGCGGGGTTGATGCAGTCTGCAAGGCACTGTCGAGCGCGACCTCGTGCCTGCTAGAAACATCTTCAGTCTCCACTTCGACATCAACATCCATATCAGCAGCAAGCTCCTTGTCAAGGTCGATCTCGTCCGCAACATTATCGAGAAATTCGAGTCCAAGACGACCCATTGCCTCCTTCCTTGCTTTTTTTACTTCCACGGCACTTGACAGAATACCTGCGGGTTTGATGAACTCCTTCCCTGACGAGGCAAGTAAGAGTTTGCCCGATAATATGAGCTCTTGAACTGAAAACTTGGGGAAATCGGATGGAGGGCGGGCAGATATTTGGGGGGAAGGTGGAAGAACATAGGACGGCTGCCATACAGGGACCAAGGAAAATATTTGCGAGAGGGCTACGGACACGGCGAAACGCGTCTCGAAGGATTTTGAATGAAGATAGGGCAGAATCTAGAAAGGTGTTCATGGCAGAAGCAAAAGAAGGATTGAGGCGTACGCGAGCTACTACGGCCATAAGCTCAGCCCAGGCTGAATGATCCACGGCAGAAACATGTTGGCGAGTGGATTTGAGATCATCGTCATTAATAGCCACGTCGGAAATGACGCTTTTGACCGCTATCTGGGCCAGCTGTTTTGCAGCAGTATGCCTTACGGAGGGGGAGGAGCCTGTGTCCAGGAGAAGGAGGAGCCTGTCCAACCTAAACGCACGGATGAGCCGGCTAGCAGGCGAAGCAGTCGAAGGCACACCTTGAAGTCATACCGAACCGGACCGGTTCCGAGATAGAGAGTATTTGGATCTGTTTACGGGGGGCCTGCTGTCCAACTCTGAGGCCGCCTTTTAAACCCCGTTCGCCTACGCGTGACTGCTGGCTGTGACGGTCACACTTCCTATTTCGGTTTCGCTTCCTAACATGTTCTGGTACCTTAAATATCTCCATCCTATCCAGGCAGACCTCGCTGCGTTTCCGCGTATGCCCGCCGTATGTTTTCTATTGCCGCACTCACACAAGTCCAGTTTCATTGTCTGCACTTGCGCCTGCCCTTCGCATACTCCAATCCGCCCTTGATGCCATCACCGCTGCAACCGTGACGCTCGACTTGCAACAAGACGTCCTTGGGGTTGTCGACTTGGCTCACAGAATGATGTCGTCTGCTTCTTCCTATCATTGGCGCCGACTGCATACGGATGCCTGCATCATCAGATCCGTTTTGATACTTGAAAGTCCGACTCCTTTAAATGCCATATCATCCCTGGATTCTGCAATCATCATATCAGGGGCGACTGGAAACGATAGACTCGACCTAATCCAGTCGTTTATCCGCGACATTCAGACTCGTTATTCGTCCCCGCACCTAGTCACAAGCCAATTAATTCCGTCCTATGAGACATGTAAAGACGAGCAGTCATTTAGAGTCGGCAGCGCTTTGGGTACCACAGCTTGACAGCCAACCGTCGCTGCTGGCTTTTCAAACAATGCATTTTCAAAGGCCATTTGTTCTCCGAGGGTATGCCACAGAATGGCCAGCGATGCGGGAGCATCCGTGGCGTTCAGCAAGTTACTTGAGATCGATTGCTGGTGCTGGACGAATTGTGCCTGTGGAAGTAGGGATGGATTATCGTGCAGACGATTGGTCACAAAAGCTCGTTCTCTGGGATGAGTTTCTTTCTACTCTTGATCTTGCTGACCAACCCTGCTCCAAAAAATCATACGCAGAGGTGATGTATCTGGCTCAACATAATCTTTTTATGCAGTTCCCAGCATTGTGGGCAGACATATCAGTCCCCGACTATGTCTACGCAGATCTAGACCGTTCCAACTATACGCCCCCTCGGAATGACGAGGGATTGGCCATTAATGTATGGTTAGGGCCTCGTGGAACTGTGTCGCCTGCTCACACGGTATGTGGCATTGCATTATGTTGAGTTGCCTTTGTTCCTACTTCATGTAGGATCCGTATCATAATATGTATGGTAAGTAAGAAGATTTGATCCGAGGTAATCTGACACCGACTTCGCGTAGTTCAAGTGGTTGGTGACAAGACTGTGTGGTTGGCACCGCCAGACATTAGTTCGCGGATGTATCCGTACGAGAGCCTGGCGCTCCATCCTGCCGTAAACGACCATGATTCTCAGATGTGCAACACGTCCAGGGTAGATGTATTCGGGCAAAGAACTGATGCGAGCGAGGCAGAGTATCCTGATTTCTGGACAGAGGTGGTACCACGAGCAATGAGTTATACGCTGGTAGCTGGAGACCTGTTGTACATACCGGCTGGATGGTGGCATGGGATGCGAAGCGAGGACACGAGCTTTTCTGTGTCGATGTGGTTCTGAGTGTACATTTCATGTTCTGACATCAGTCCTTTGCTTCCATCTCTGCACACATGCAACAATAACGTTAGCGACTTCGATGCTCTCATCTATGGCTTTCCAGACAGAGCATTCTATTATACGCCCTCAATCTCCACAAAACACTTCGCTGACATATGCTCACGTCCCAGGTGCCTTGTCCCGTTCCCCTGATCGCGGCGCCACTCTCGTCCTTTCCAAATCGAATATCTCGGAAATCGATGCATCAGCCATACATGCCCTTGTCGCTACCAATGAGGATGCCACAGAAGGCAGGTCCTCAGTAGAGAGGTGATATTCATGTCCTTCTTGTATGGCACTTCCTGATTCGTCCGTCAGGCTTGCGTTTGCCTACAATTGCCTGTCCAGCTTGCCGACTGACTTCAGCCTCCTGCTTCACTTGAGATATATTAACCTCAAACACAACAACTTTTCTGTCTTTCCTCATGTGGTATGTGCAGTTAACCCGGCATACCGTGTAAACGAACATGCCTCCAAGTTAACAGGTCTACCCTCGTTGGAAATAATTGACATAAGTCATAATAAGATTACAAGGCTCCCGTTACAACCTGGACAACTGGTCAATCTCAAGGTAAGTCACATCCATCACAGCTCTTCCGATTCTGATGATTCCGCTCAAGGTTCTTTGTCTGTCGCGGAACAAACTGACAAGAATTCCATCGTACATTATTCAATTTCATCGCCTCGAAGTACTTCAGGTAGATCGTAACCCAATCGAATGGCCTCCAAGTGTCGTGGTTGATGGTCGGCAAAACGGCGATTCCGTGCATACTATGAAAGATTGGATTCAGACTCTCAAGGACTGGATTGGATCACATCCCGAATCAGCCCTCGATGAAGAGCCTTCTTATTTCGACCTAATTCGAGAAGAGTATGTGTTTTCTGACAAAAACAGAGTGTCTACGGGAATGAATACTCACGATAGACCCTGGCAATATCCTACAAAAGAGCACGAGGAGATTGACATTGTTTCACACATGCGTTCATCTTCGATGGAATCGTCTTTCACCTTTACTTCCATTCCTGAGTCAATATCAGGACTTGCTGCAGCGATCCTTGTAGATCCTGAGCCATCTGGAGCTCCAGAACTCCAAATTGACAGTGTCCATCCCCACAGTAATGATTCTTCTCCTGCAAAGTCTGTGGGGAGTTCTGTGGCTAGCCCTGCCGAGTCGGGATCATATGACGGACCTTCTGCCACGACAAGTGCGGATGGTACGTTTGATGTACCGATTCAGCACAACAGGACTGCATCTTACGCAGGTCAGGGACAGTTTACTCATCGCAGCGAGATATTTGCCAAGATGAGCATGCCTGACCTTCGATCGGCAAAAGTTGATTTCACAAAGAAATCATCATTGGGCCAGCCACCTTCCTCTGATGAGGCATACACTACCAACGACTCAACGCAGGAGCATTCGCCTCACTATCGAGGCATGTCACTGTCCATTGATACAGGAATCCGACCCTCCACATCATTTGTCGAAGAGAACGACGATAAATCTACTTCTCGCGCGACGTATTCTATGACATCCGAACGAAATTCATATTTTCGGAGGTTGTCCGCTTATCCTGCGCCAGTCACTCTGCCTCAGTCTCTACTGTGTCTAGTGGATACCGCTAGGAGCATGTTGTTTGCGGCTTGTCAAGTCTACCAGACTTTAGATCACTATATTGTGCACGTTGATGAACGATTCTCCTCGGTTCTCAGGAAGGTTCTTGAACCTGCGAGTTACGACATGATGCAACTCATTTCCGCTCTGGATCGATTTGACTCGATAAGCCGTAAAATCTTACCTCCACCTGCCACATGTCGAGCCGTTGTTGA
Source organism: Amanita molliuscula (assembly GCA_023014405.1). Taxonomy (NCBI): domain Eukaryota; kingdom Fungi; phylum Basidiomycota; class Agaricomycetes; order Agaricales; family Amanitaceae; genus Amanita; species Amanita molliuscula. The sequence goes on from JAEBUP010000001.1 coordinate 1,430,382, forward strand.
AAGTTGTAAAGATACAGCAGCAGCTTTCAGCAAAGTGGTCAAAGTCCTGACGCTTCAATTACAAGTCCTTACAACCTGTGATGATGTTCGATATTCTCGACTACTTTTGGTCGAATTGTACGCGGCAACAGCCGAGATCGCTTGCGCCTGGAAGAAAATGCTACCTCAAATCCATCACTTAAAGTCGTTGCTCCACATGAATCGGCTTACTGGCCATCATGGAAGTTCAGCCGAGGAGACAAGATCTGTTTTACCACTAGAGTTTTCTGCCCCAGCACCACGCTATCCCAGTAACTCTGTTTCGACTGGGATGTCTACAGGTGTTGGCCGTGCACGCACTGTGCGAAGACATGCCGGGTCATTCAGCTCGAAGGACGTTGAGATCGGTAAACAATTGCCATCATATGATGACTCTTACAGAGTTAGCGGACCCCAAGGACGATCCCAAACGTTTCGAATGCCAAGACGTCAAGCAACCACTCCACCTATTTTTCCATCTATACAAAGTACTTCGCCTATCCCCGTGAACCCCATACCTTTTAGTCGGTCACCACCTCACGGCTTAGAACCTGATCACAGTCACTCTCGCAATGATTCCCAGTCATCTATCCACGCGATCTCCTTGTCATCATCGCCTGTCTTACCTGGTAAACTCACGACTTCTTTCGAGTTGCCTTCAAACTCGCGGTCTATTGATAAAGAAGCTCTGCATGCTATTAAGGAGGCCGTTGATGTAGCACCGGCTGTTTGGGATATGATTGAAGATTCTCTTGAAGACGTCCTTTCAGTAAGAGCCGATTTTCGTGAAGGACTTGACATGGCCCGGATTCTAACCAAGAGATTGGCGAACATGGTAATCGCATTGCAGGAAAATGATGGTCTTAGTGATAGAAAACTGTTGCGTGAAGATGCAAGATTATTCCTCAAGGTAACCGCGATTATTATCCGACGCCAATCACAAATGACTTGAAGTCCATAACAGGCTGTTGTGCAGCTGTCTAGCGCGATTAAGACATCTAAAGAGGCGCAGGATGTATCACCCGCCCTACGTAATGGCATGGTCAAGCTAACAAATGCGGCTGAAGAGTTTGCTATACTCCTGCATGTGTCGTCCTTTTCACCATCAACTCCAAGGTCATTCACACCTACAATCAATAGTCACGTACCGCCTACATACCTTGTGCAACCTAAGGACAGCCAGCTCGGATCTAGTTTGTCACGGGCCAGGAGTGCGCAAGCTCCTTCGGGCACTAGATTGCCTGCAACGGAATATCCCGACGGCCCACGTAGTGCTCTTCCGACACACTCATTTGTACCCATGAGACATACTCGACGGAAAGGCTCACCGTGAGTTTCAATGATATATATATACTCTATGTATTCTATGGTATTACATAAAACAACGGGTCTGTCACTGTTGTATTAAGCATCACTACGCGTTGTGAGGAAGTGCACTGCGGAGCAACTGTGATCCATACTAATGGGTACAACATTCAAACCTTTGCCACCCATATCGTTATCAACATTTCTGCAGCCAGTCAGCGCTATATCTTTCGATCCCGTCTCTGACACGCTATGGGCCGGTTCAAATAGTGGATATGTCATTGCCGTGCACGGATCACGGGGGATGCGGGGTGTCTCATTCCCTGTGGGAGGAAATCTGGCTGTCAATAGAATTTCAGCCGGCGACAACTATGTGAGGGCATCTGGCCTTTCTAGTGATGGGATGGGATCATGGACAAAGGGAGGCATGAATAAATGGTATCACCGGTGCGGTTGAGGAATACATGCCATTAAGAGTACCCCGTTAACTGGGCATATGCAGGTCTTCTGTCAATATCACCACCTTCACGGATGCGTCAAACATCTCTCATCAGATAGCAGCGTCGGCCGCGAATTCGCATTTGATTTTTTTGAATTCTATGACAGGAAAGAGCGTCAGAGAAGTGGCGACCCCTTCACTAATTACCCAGCTACAATTCTCTCATACGACACTTGTATCTGGGTCGTCAGACGGCTTTCTGCGTCTTCATGACCCTCGGACAGGCATGAGCAGGTCCAGCGCGGAAGGTTCTGTCAAGGCTCATAAAAGCGGAATACAAGGTATTCAGGCGACGGGGAACTTTATTTTCACCATAGGTCTAGGAGAAAGGTGATAAACAACAGCTCATCCAGATGACATTTACAAACTTGCGGAATAGACTATCTCGTCCATTTCCAGATCCATTGGTGAAGGTCTACGACATACGGACGATGCGCCCTCTTCAGCCCATCCCTTTTTCATCTGGGCCGGCCTTCATACAGTTACTGCCCAAGCGAACAACCAGCGTCGTAGTTGTATCCAACCAGGGTTTAATTAATATCGTTGATGTGTCTAATGCACCGGCATCTAGCGAGTTTTATCAGGTGGGGTACACTCCTACTGCAATAGTCTTACTATCTGACTAGGTTAGCTTGACCTTGGCTCGTACATAACATCTACCGCCGTTTCCCCTACGGGTGCTCACATGGCTTTTGGAGACGCAGACGGTACAATACATCTCTTATCTCAAGCTGAGGATGCTAGCACAGTTCCCCTCAATGGTTTCGATGGTCATGCAATTGAATTGGCTAACACGCCATCGCCTTTACCTGTCATTGATTGGGACGATGATACGTGAGTTACCAAGCAGAGTGTTAAGACGGCCACCAACATCATTCTTGTAGACCGTTGAATTTGATTGGTTTACCTCATTATGATTCTGATTTACTTTCAGCTTGGTCACCTCTTTTCGTATCTGGAACGACAGAATACCTGCCATCTCCTAAGGTACCTCTGCAGGTTTTGAAGACGATGAAATACAATGAAGGAATAGCATATGCTACAATGCCCAAAGAGTTGAGAGGACGTCGCAATGTCATCACCTCTAGCCGCAAGAAAGTTAATGGTCGTTTCAGAAGCGGGAAAACACAAGTTCTCGAGGTATGCGACTCCAAAGCCTTGCTTCACTTGATCAACGTTCCTAGCCGGAGCACGATACGCTTCTTTACGATGATACAAATACTGTGCCACGTCATTATCGTCGTGTCGAAATTGAGTATTCCAAGTTTGGGGTCGAGGACTTCGATTTTGGGTAAGCTGGTCATGGATCACAGTAAAGAGGTTTCTCCAACTTTTCCCCTTTTCCCCAATTTAGCTTCTACAACAAGACAGAATACAGTGGCCTCGAAACACATATTCTTAACTCGTATACAAACGCAATCTTGCAAGTCATGCATTACTCCTTACCTATTCGCGGACTGGCCAAGTCTCACATCACTACAAATTGCCCTCGAGAACATTGTCTCTTGTGTGAACTGGGATTCGTTGTGCGGATGCTCGAAGATGCAAAGGGCATCAACTGCCAATCAAGCAACTTTTGCAAGACGGTGGGGGTCTTAGCTCAAGGCAATCGTCTCGCTCGATTCAAATGCAAGTTGACACTGATTTGAGTGTATAGAACAGAACGCGATAGAGCTCATTGAATACGGACGAGAGTCAGGCGAAATTAATTATGCACAAAAAATACAAACATTTCATCGGTTTCTCATCGAGCATTTGAGCCAGGAAGGCAATGCTTTCCCCCACAATCCGACAATCAACAGATCTGTAGATGATCCACGCCCGCCTCCAGCACCTGTTACTCAGATACTTGGGATCGATGGGAAGAACGTAGTCACCTGCATAGATTGCAATGTTACGCGAGAGAAAGATATGGTGACGCATGTTATCGACCTGACATATCCCCGCAAAGCGAGTTGTTAAGTTTCATCTCGCTGAAGGCTTTCTGACATAGTTATGATAGCCAAGCACTAATGATTCTCAATCTTCCTTCTCAACAATCTTGCGCAATTCGTTACTTCGATATATGACACACAAAGCGACTTGCCAAGCTTGCAAACAATTTGCCACGTTCACTTCACGTCGCTCAATTCCCTCCGAAGATCTTCCTCCTATTCTAGCCTTGAATGCTTGCATATTCAATGAAGAAACGCATTCGATCTGGCTGGACAGCAAAACACAAACTTTTTTATCTCCAACGATCCAGATACATGGTCAAACCAGAGGTGTGGATGATCTCGTGCCAGTAACTTATGAAATAAGGGTGAGTGCAACTGCGTACTTTATATCATCTCATGATTTTACGATCCTTAGGCCCTTATTGTGGGAGTAAAGACGAGAGCGAATTCAACGCATCTCGTGGCAATCGTTAAAGGCAAGGTGAAGCGTATCACAACACAGCAGTCACTAAAACATGTACAGTACCGCATGCTCAAGAAGAGTGCGACTTGGATAGTCCCTGGTTCATATTTAACGATTTTGCTGTGGAAAACGTGTCCGAAGAGGAAGCCCTCAGTTTTCCCGACAAATGGAAGGCAAGTATCATAGCAAAGAAGCCCTACCGACTGATGCAGGGACATATAGATACCGGCAGTCATCTATCTCGAGCGAGTAGATATGCAGGAAACCCTTGACTTTAGTGGTTTGCAAGACAAGATAAATCCAATTATTCTCAGTCATGATACGTCAATCTCGCTGTACGTGGTGATCCATATTGTAATGGAAATTTGCTCAATATAATGGAGAAATCGGGACGAGAATCTTGTTCAGCATGAAACACTCAGTGTCGACGAATTGCCGCGACCGGGAACTCTTGTTGCCATTGACGCCGAATTCGTTTCGATGCAGCAGGTCAACAGTTTTTTGCAACATTCCTTCGATACGAACTGACGTCTCGTAGGAAGAAACAGAAATTCGGTCTGATGGTACGAATAAGGTTATCAGACCTGCAAGGCTTAGCCTGGCTCGAGTATCCGTATTGCGAGGGGTCGGTCCGAAACAAGGAATACCATTCATTGATGATCATATACATACAAGCGAATTAATCGTTGATTATCTGACGGAATTTTCGGGTATCAAATGTAAGGACAATCTCTCACAAAACCTTTATCTGATGTTACGCAGTTGGAGATCTGGATCCGAGACTCTCGCGATACACTCTCACACCACTAAAGCTCGTGTATAAAAAATTGCGGCTCCTGGTCGACCTTGGATGTATATTTATCGGACATGGACTTTCAAAAGATTTCCGTATCATTAGTGCGTGGCCCGAGTTTTGTCAGGCTCGATGGCTTTTTACAATGCACTAGACATATTTGTTCCTCCAGACCAAGTAATCGACACTGTTGACCTCTACTTCGTGAAGAGCCGTCAGCGGAGACTTTCCTTGAGGTTTCTATCATGGTTCGTTCTGAACGAGCACATTCAAACGGATACACACGACTCTGTCGAAGACGCACGTTCTGCACTTAACTTATATAAGGCATACACCATATTTGAAGGACAAGGTATTTTCGATCAGAAATTAGAAGAAATATACAAGGAAGGGAAACAATATGTATGTTCCATGCCATAAAGGTATCAAGAACTGCTGAAAATTTCTATTGACAGCATTTCAAGCCGCCACTGCTTCCTGATCCGCCAACAACTTTGACCCACAATGTTTCTCCAACATCTTTCATTTTCGCTGACAGTAATATCCTCAGTGCCTTGTCCCAGATGTATCCCCTCAGTCATTCTGGCACGTCTTCTGGTATCAACTCTATGGATGTATATAGCTCCAACTGGAGGTCTTGATTACTCGTTGTCGTAATTGCATAACATGTAGACATCATCTCTCGGTGATAGAAGGATGTGATATACTAATATGTGGGTTACTAAAAATCTAGATCATCGTCAATATCCTTTCGTCGCTGAAACTAAGGAGGCTAGAATGAGTAGACTTTCAAGCACTGACGTTAAATTAGACGGACTACGATGGTGGATTTCTTAGATGTAGATTTTCCTTGTGCATCTTCCAACTATGGGCGCGATTAGGATGACAACAGCAATGTCAAGCAAGAGGCACACCTGCTCGAGCAAGTCAATGAGTTGACTCTCGGTTACCCGATCTTTCAGTTTTCCCCCTTGTGCAAGCGAAATTATCAAATTTTCGATCTTTGTTGATCTTTCCGGACTGACAAGTGCAATCCTTGAGACTATCGGTAGAAACTGAGATCCAGACTACGATGTTGTTTTACATGAACGCACGTCGTTCTCGAGCGGCATTGTTCAGAACCGTAGCTATCAGATCTCTACGCATTTGCTCCTCTTGCACGCGCTTTACCTCTTCGTCAACGCCATTCTGCACTTGTGATCCAGTTTGGATTTGAGATAGATCCATGGTCAAGTTGCTTGCTTTATGCTTTTACGTCGCACGTTGACATACATTTCTCACGACTGCTACGTCCATCCAATATTGAATTTCAAACAAAATCGTCAACAAATCCTCCCCACTTCTCAATGATTGGTTTGACAATCAATTCATATTCTTTGCCCTTATAACGGCCCTTCGTGATCCTTTCGAACTCAAAGATCTCCTTGTGAACGCAACCACAGTCACTGCAAACCTGCTTGTCTTCATGAGCATGGTCTATCAGTGGACTGCTAGTTGTTTTGCTGTGTGCGCTAGGGTTTGGCCATCTCGGGTCTAGATATGCTTTCGTTGTTACGATATCGCTCAACTCGAGGTGAATGAGCCGCTCTAGTCGATCAGTCCCAATGAGCAAGCTTGAGACTAATCAATCACACACCTAATCGATGACACCAGGCTGCTTGCCTGGCCAGATCAAGCTCCTGCAAACCTCTTAAATTGCTCGAGTCATCCGTATCTGGGTCTGGATATATTCCTAGGCGAATTTGTTCCTTAGACCCACATTGTTTTCCCCATTGATCCAGTCTTCTAACATGATTAGTTGCACGCCCAACCTTAAATTTGATTGTAGAGGAATTTGGTTCTGTGCACTTGTCATCTTCAAGATAACCTTGAGATATTGCTATGCGATTACCTCTAATCTCAAACGTGTATATATATCCTGGAACATCATTGTTCGAATGCGCCTTTTCCATTTCCGCGCGCAGCATGGCTTGAGTTTCTGGTAATACATGATCTGGTATCCAATCTGGGAGGTCGTCAACACCGTCTTGCTTGATCTACTAAAAGATGTACGTTTATATTCAATCCACACACCGTTTCTACGAGCATAGAAACCAGTCGCTAGATTGATTTCTTTGACATGTTGGAAGCAGTATGTTCCCGACTTGACTCGACGAGTGCATTGTTTGCCCGCTTTCGTGAATGCTGCACACTGATTTTGTTGCTGCGTATGCGACGGAGTCGTTGGTGCCGGTGGATCACAGCACTCTTTCTGTTCGGAAGTCAGACCAGTGGATGGAGATGATGCAACTATTTGGATCGCATTCGGTGTAGAGTCGGTATCGAACTTTGTTGGACGACTCGGCTTGGTTTCTGCTTGGCGCCCACCAGACAGTGCATATTGCATCGTCTTTGAGTAATTTCCTTGCTGAGTTGCAAAGGGACCTGGCCTTGCATAAGGTTGCGGCGGAATATTTCCCGACTCGCGATTACTTGCAAGGGTCGGGTGGAAGCCACCCACAAACGGTTCTTGATCATTCCCGGCTAATGAGATTGCGTTGAATGATTGTACTAGATCGAGGTCCATAGAAGGTGATGAGCTACTGGACGTGCCCATAGCAGACTGCTAGTGGAAAATCATTGAAGGTGCCAACATTGCCTACGAAAAAACCAACCTTCTGGTCATCAAAATGAAACAACCCATTCACCCATCGTTTAGCTTTCGCCTTCACGTTGGCTGTGGCAGACATCGGCTTGGGGGCAGTGCGTGTAGAGGTGCCTCATGGTCCAGAGCGTGAGTGAATTTTACATAAAGAACCTTGCACCTTATTCATTCTTATTACATATCGTCACTCACAAGGTCAGTTTGTATCTTTACTGCCGACTGATGAAAAGCACTGGGCTCTGAGCGCTCTGAGCGACGAGTCTTTGATGCCTTGCACAACGCTTACATAACGAGCGGCGGCTTAGAAAACCGTTCACTGAATTTTTTGGGCGCGAATTGACTGGTCGTAACCTCCAGCTGATACCCTCTTTATTTACAAGATCCTGGCCTCACAACTATGGCAGCTGGAAGTGCAGCCGCCACTGGAGTTGATGCTTTTCTCATCGACTTAAGCAATAGCTTCTCGTCGGTTCGCCAAATCATAAAATCACTTCGACAAAAGTCTGCCGGTGTTTCCTTTTTTTATAATCAGCGGATGTTTAATTATCTTATTCCAGTGACAGCATGCTTGACACTAAAGATGGCATTTCGCTTATGTCCCTGAAGCATAATGTATTGTTGCTGTATCTGAGGTCATTGTTCTTGATTACCTCCCGTCGAGCTATCGGCCACCATCTCAACACACGGTCACCGCCTTCACAGGCGATCGGTGTGCTAAGCCGAAGTACGAGAGGGAGTGGAGCAGGTGATCTAGTTGACGCAATGATAGAATATCGTGTAATACTCGAGAAAATGAAGGGTCTTGAAGGCAGAATGCGTCACCAAATCGAGAAACTCGTTCGATTGGCTCAAGGACCAGATAAAGGCGGAAAACCTATCGACGGTCAGTTTTGTCGCCTAATTGAATAACATAACTGACAGCTCGTGTAGATCCATTAGCATACCGACCCAATCCTAACAACTTTATAGAACAATCTGACGAAAACGATGCAACTAACATCGCCAAAAGTGGAACAACTGATACACATGATGAAATATATCAACCACCCCGATTAGCACCTGTGCCATATATTGAGCCCTCGAAAATGCATAGAAAGCAACAAGCTCCCGTCCCCTCCGCTTTAGCAGCCTTAACAAGTGATACCACAAGGCCAAGTATGGAATCCACGTCTGGTCTTGGACCTATTGCGGCAGTTTCATCAAGTCGTGCTGCTCACCTCAAACGGCTCCAAGAATATGAAGAGGAAACATTTTCTCGCTTGATTATGAAGAAATCTGATGCAAGGAGGCGTGCAAGGGATGAAGCTGACCTCGCCTTAGGAGGAGGGCTGGGAACCTCAGGACGAAAGGCTGGGATGCAAGCTGGCACTCTGGAAGATGCGTTTGATGACATATTGAAAGGAATCGGACGAAGAGGAGGAACGGAAGAAGGACATATCAGAGATGGTTACGAAGAATTGAGAGGGAAAGTCAGAGAAGGAAGCGCTCTGGAGAGAAGCCGCAGAGTGAACGAGGCAGGGAAGAGAGGCGCTGGCTCTGGAGATGAGGGAGGCGAAAATTCAACCAGACGCAAGCGCACACGATTCGAAATGGATGCCAAGATTGCCAGGAAAAGGCCTTCCAAACGCTGAGTTTCCAAATGGGGTAACATAACATGTGGTTACAATAATGCCGTCTTTGTGCGTTAAATACGTGTCCTCATTTCACATCTGTTGTTTAATACCTCTGTTACTCTCTGTGAGAGTGTTTACAGACGGCAAGTCCGTCACGCACGATCCTTTGCATTCCTTCACTGCTTATCATTATGCACACATATCCTCCGTTATGCTTCCGGATTCGAGCTATCACTCTAAGTAAGTACCAGAAAGCACTGCACAATGCTTTCCTGACGGCTTTCGAGGTTGTATTTCATTTACCAGCTTCTTGTTGACTGTATTATTATCGTTTTATATATTCTACCAATGGGAGGTCATGTGCAAGACAGAACGTGAGCCATTGCAAACAATCGCGTCCCTACTAATTTGCGACTGCTAGGTTCCCTTGTTGCGCTGCTGTTGTTCATCAACACGATAACAATTATCATATTGCTTGTATTGTCAGTCCCCTCTCGGTCCCATTACAATGTAACTCATTTTTAGTTGCACCACCAGACTCATTCTACCATTGCGAACTTGGCTAGACGTAGCACGTTGTATGTTTCTGCTCATATGTCACATAGGTCATTTTTTATCATTGCCGATACTTCTATCCAATTTCTGACCCACAGAACAGGAGTTGCCGCTGCGTTTGCTTATTGGAGGCCTCAATTTCTGTGTACGGGTACAGGTATGCGGGCTTATATATACCGTGATGTTTGGCTGAACTGATGCTTCTTCCTCTCCCCCGAAAATAAAGATCAGGACAAAGAAGTTTGTAATTTCGTTGCAACATATTTATTCATCGGCAACTGGATTGCGCCAATATTAAGTGAGTCAGTTTACAAGCCCAAAATGCAAATTAATAGATATGCAGTTGTTTTATACATTCAAGGATTGTCATTCATGGTTTACCGCATGCGCAAATTAGATGTAGATTGTAGAGGACATGACAGAGACATCCCAACAGTCGAAGTCCCCGATGCCCGCTACCTGTGAGGTTTGTCAGATTTCCATTGAAAACCTGACAGCCTCTCCGCCGTCACCCTCAACACCGCTAACACCAAAATCTACTGCTAGACTATCAAAACCTCTACGCACTTCTTACTACTAAACGCTGTTGTTACCGATCATCTAATTGACTATCATAAAAATGCATATCAAAAGTCAAGCCGCGCCTCTTCATATAATGTGGGAACAAACGAACTCGCATGGTATGCGGTTAGAGCAGCGTGATTTAAGCAACGGCGGATAAACAAGATTCCCACGTGGGCCGTCTCGTAAGTTGTCGCGCAGGGGATTGGCAAACTACCTCTTCAATGTCGCTCACATGGGATGCCTCGTTGGTCAAGGTCTTATCTTTATCTTTCATTTCGGGCAGGTGTTGACACCTTTCGAGGGGCAACTAAAACTTACGAGCCATAGACTGCGACGTTTGCAGGATAGAAAGGATACGCAGAGTCTCATGATTCGCAGAGATATTGCTACACTGTTGCAGAAGCGGAGAATCTGGCTTGCTCGTTTAAAGGCTCAGAGTCTTCTTATTGAAGAAGCATCTGCTGATTTGTTAGAACGATTGGAAATGTACATCGGAGTGCTGCTTGAGCATTTCGGTGAACTCGATACGAAGTCCGTCAGTGATGCTTCGGTTCTATACGTACCCAGCAGGTCCTTACTATCGCCTGTACTGGCGGAGGCTGTGGCGACAATTGTTCACGTTGCTCCACATATCGAATGCCAAGGTGTGTTGTGAGAGTCCCATGCAATAAGACTAATCATTCTCTAGATCTTCAAGTCACCCGAAGTCTCTTCGTGGGTCACTTCGGCATTCATTATTCGTCTCCCGCTCCGATTAGGAACGACAATTACATATCACCACCAGTTACTCGCGCCCTTGCAGCACCCTCTGCTTCCGAAATAAATGCCTGCCTTCGGAAAATAGCTCTCAGCTCAAATATCTCTTGGGAGCCCGAGCCATTGCGCCAAGACATGTACGCACGATGATAGTCTGTACAATCATTCTCTGAATGCTTCACAGTGCCCGTCCTCTATCCGAAGTATTAAACGAGCCATCATCCTCTATTAATCTACCCGCATTGCGTAATTCTTGTTGCCATGGCAAGTCTACCATCTTCAGCAAATCGGTACACTAAATCCTCAAGTCGATTGAAGGTATTCCAGACGATCCCCCTTGGTTACGTCCCCGCATATGGAGGTTGGTTGCATGTTGACCACTTCATGTCTCAACTAATTAAATCTGTGCAGATTATTCCTTGGTCTGGTATCCCCCACAGAATTACGCAAGCGACGCGACGATTACTACGTGAGTTAACACTCAGAGTGGAGAAACGTATACCAATATATAGAAGGATCTTGTACGACAGTTGCTAAGTCCATTCACTGCACCCCTGGCAACTACAGCACTGGCTCCTCTGGATGCTACTTTGCTTGATGTATCAAAGCAACTGTCTCGGATACCTTCATTTCTGTTTCTTCAGCTCGATAAAGATCCGGACATCTCAAATACATGTCCATTGGGTGCTGATGCACCTGATAATATCCGAATTTCCTGTGCCAATAATCTGGAACTTCGACTCGGGGCCCTGCTCGACGAATGGAATAAGAGTTCAATGATGGCACCCGAGATACCAGTTGGAATTTCACAACCCATCAGATGATACATGGATCAATAATAATAATTCTAGAGGTGCGCTTGTCGCAAACCAGGGAGCCATCCTGTACAAAGCATTCAGCTTGCCCAATGTCCACCCCAAAAATTCAACCGCCTTGCTACGGATTTTATATCTGCATGCCACGATAAATCCCGGAGCTCTTTCTCCGCACGTGCCATCTCTTTTGGTTCCCCTTTATACAGCCTTTACACAAGAAGTCGAGCCCGAACATGCTAATCATGCTGAAGCTGACGTATTCTGGTTATTTGAGACGATGTTAGGCGAATTCAGCGAATTTGAAGATGAACAGGCAATACATATATGGATGCGCAAGTTTGGGGAAAGAGTGGCATGGGCTGATGAAGATTTATACAAATTTTCTAGTAAGTCCGTGGTATATACCATTTGAGAAGATGACCCTCACCGTATGTTGACAGCTTGCACAAGGCCTTGATCCAGCATTGCCCCACTACTCATAGTATGTGTTCATCAGCGCAAAAACGAGCCTACTTCTGAATTGCACAGTCGATGGTTTGCAACAGTTTTGAGTCACGCATTACCATTATCTTCAGTCCTTGTTGCTTGGGATGTTCTTTTTTCGTGCCCAATGAGGTCTCGGAGTGCAAACCACAAGATAGACTATCTACTTGACATCTGTGCGGCAATGCTGTTGTGTCTGAGATCTACGTTGTTCAGGTAAATCAATTCGCATTTCTTGATTCCCCAAATGAACCAAGACTCTAGTTTATGCGGAAGTACCGCAACATCACATCGCTTACTGACCCAGCATAACGGTGCACAGTCTCAATCCAACAATGCTTTCACGGAAGGCATGTCCCTGCTGCAGAATTACCCAATTGAGACCGCTGGTGGAATTGATCGTATCCTGCAAACGGCATCGGACTTACTGCAGCGCCGACTCGATAATTCGGCAAGCGTAGAGACTAAAAAGTATGGCCTGGGCGTGCGCATTAGGGACACCATGTGGAAGGGTTTCACCAATCAGCCACCATCTCCCACAGCGTCTCCTACATCTTCCAATGATGATAGTGGCTCTATGCACGACAACGAGAAGGGAAATCTGTCCAGCAGCGGATTACCCAGTTTCACGTCTCGGTTAGCCACTAGTGTCTGGAAGGGCGTAACCAATCAAACAGCGATGGAAGTCCCTCCTTCACCGCCAGCATCGCCTTTGACTCCTGTCACGGAGTTACCGATAGGAGCACCTTCAAAAGATATGGTAAAAAATGGGACGCAACAAATAACCAATATCTATAATGGCCTCTGGAGTTATGCTGAAAAGTTAAAGGATTCAGATGCTGTTGCTGCCGTTTCCAAAGTTAGCAGCAATTGGAAGGCCAAAACATTGACAGCAACATGGGGCCGTGCTCCGAGTCATCAGAAAGCGGGAGGAGAGAATCAGGTATGGGACATCGCTGGGGACGGCGATCCACGCTCCATGTATTCACCTCCCCCCTGTCCCACTCACTTCCGCTCCCCACGCGATAGCCACGCTTCCACAGATGTCGACAAGTCCCCGTTATCTCAATCACTTGTGTCGTTATCTTCCGATCTGGGAATCATCAATAAAACGAAGGCATCGCTAGCTACACTCATTTCCCCTCCGCCGAAATCCCCGCCGAAATCCGCGCCAAGGCCTCTACTCTTGAATTCATCTTCCCTCATGACGCCTACTTTCCACAACGCCGTGCCCCGTCACCCGCATAGTGCACCTGCATTAGGCAGTCGTGATTGGGCGGACCACCCAAAAATTAGAAGCGCCACTTTGCACCGTGATTCAATTTCATCTATTTCTTCACTGTCGACGTCAGAGGCTCTAAACTCACTTAAGGGAGACAGTGTTTCAGACAAAGATACGGATACTAGCGGGCCTAGCCGACGAATACTCCTGAACCGGAAGTCAGTTTCGCCATTGGCGCCTAAGTACAGATTACAGCGTTCAACATATCCATCCAGAGCTTCTTCTGCTGCATCCTTAGAGGCGGCATACGGTATCCCTACGAATTCGAGCGCGGTGCTCGAAAGTGGACCAGCCTCGTCCTTGGTCACACTCTCGCAGGTTCCTCGTATTCCCGCAACCACCGAAACACTTACTAATGGAATACACGTATTGGAACTCGAACAGCAGCGTGATTCTGTATTTTTGGAAGGTCAAGTGCCAGTCGTTATATCTCAATCAAGGAAGTTTGTTCGAAACAAGGCTACTGCTGAAGATAGTCTACTTGAATATACAACGGATTCCTCATCCGTTAGATTACCGACGAGAAGTGCGCGTGTCCGAGTAAGGTTACACCAGTCACAGCCGGCGGATCTCCAAGCAGAGATGACATCGGACGTAAATATACGTGAGAGAACACAAAGTCCAAATGCTTTGAGAGTGGATGAAGACCTGGACGCGAGTAGGACTCCACGGGCTTCCGAGTTTGACTTGATTCGCCAACAATCCACATCTCCAAGGTTTTCCCGCAAGTCGTCCATAGAAAAAAGGTTGTCTGGTGATGGACGCGATGCTCGGGTGCGCAAGGTGTCAGGCAGCCAACGCAGCCGGAAATTTTCTTCGGAAAGCAGAGAAGCCGCCAAAAACTCCAGGGACAGCGCAGCGGAAGAAGGTGATGATGAGGGGTATGATGACCTGTTGAGCGCTTATGAGAGCGAAGGACCACGATCTCTTGAGTCTTCGGACCACACATAAAGCGAAGCGTCACATTACCTGTGTAAGATACTAGTAAATCATATCTCGTGTATTGGCCCGTTTTGCAGCAATCTTATCCTCTCGAATGCATACTTTCTTTCCTTTCCTATGGGCCGAGCGATGATTGGTATTTGACTTTGAAGACACCGATATACATGAACAAGAACATTATGATAAGGTAATAGATTCTGTGGGGTGTGAATTCATTCATGGGCGGAAGTGATTTGCACATACCTCGTATCCTACGACAAGTTCCGTCGTATCGTACTCTTTCCCATTTGCAAAGGCTAGATAATATCTGACATTCCATCGATGCAAGCCCTCGTTAATGATAATATCTTGCAATGTACACAGATGTATGAAACGCCGGGATGTGAACAGAGGCCTGGAGAAAAAAGGAAAACCTCGGCGAGTCTCTAGTTGCACTCCTAGCGATGGAAGTAAGATGATAGATTCTAGACATTAAGGCATTGAATCACTGGGATGTTCACGAGTAGAGGCGATCAACTTGCCGGAAAGAACCTGACTACACCGCCGCCAGACATGGAATAAGAAAGCTGCGACAGCGAGAGCAAACCACGTGTGGGTAACCTGGCTTCGCTGAGAAGTGGACGGTAGGATGTAGAGAAGGGAATTCACCTTCAGCCAAATGCCAGAAATAGTTGCCACTATAAAGGCATCCAACCATGTCAAACCAACGGCTCCTCTGATCATCTTGCCGCTACCATCACGGGCAAGTCGCCAGTTCTCAATCTTGTACTCCAAATATCCAGAATACTCCAACACGGAAAACTCAGGATTAGTTGAGAGTGGCCATGAACACCGCATAGCTAAGCGTGTGAACCACTGGAATTTCTAAGTACTAGTAGAATACTTTTCACAATCGTCCTTTCCACCCAAACCAAAGAACAATGCCCAGACCAAGAGAAATGAAAGACGTCGCACTGCTAATCCCGAACGTGAGGCGCCAACAATGACGTCCGATACATATGCTATCGGTGTTGTGTGAATGTGATTCTGATACGAAAGCATAGATGTACGAAAAGATGGATGTGCCAGTGAAGGTGGACAACATCAAAACGCCAAAGTTACGACCTACGTCATTCAGTCCCCAGATTGCTGAAATAATGCTTGGCCTGAGACAGTGAGAATCTCTTTAGTGCTGCAGGTATTTAAATACTTACAAAATAGTGAAGATGGAGCCGTAACTCACGCCTACACCAAGGCTGGACAAGATCAATCCCTACAACGCACAAAGTCGAAATCATTGGCTTACGTTAGCGCCCAAAGATCTTCCTGAGTTCTCACAGCAGTTGACGACCAAAGGAACGTAAGGGCTAGAAGCAATGAAGGGCAACATAAAAAGAAAACCCTGCTGACGAGGTGTTTCCTCTGGAAGACACCTACGGCGACTACGACGGGTGACACGAAATCAGCGACACATCCCGTAAGTAACCGACTAATTGTGTTGGATAACGACAGCAACTGGACTTGTCGCGCAGTCACATTAGGGGAAGGGGAATGTGATGGTAGCGCTTTAGAAGGAAGAGCCAAGACAATTGTTCCGATGTTGGAAATCACCATTTCGCCCTGTTCGATTTCAATCAGAATGTTGACCAACACAGAAATATGTGCTTACAGCGCCTAGGGTGCAAAGGCAAAATAAGAACAACCACCAAAATGACGGGTCTTGCAAAGGGAAACGCTGATAAGGCACATGCGCACCACGCGACACAGGGTTATCGGACGTTGTAGATATGAGAGAGCTGTTCTCGTCAGCGGTTCTAGCGGTTGATTGTGAGACGGCACCCGTAATTCCGTCATCAGTTCGGTAGGTAGGTCCGTTGAGAATAAAAGCCCCGGCAAGATACACGGATCCTGTCAATATGGCTAAAAACAACGGATAATTTGTAGCATCAATATTTCCCGACTCGTCGGTAAAGTACTTTGATGCGATTGCAGTCAGGAATAAGGGTGATAGACCAAAGAGAGTCATGCTTGCACCAGAGGCAATGCCAATATACCCTGGAAACATTTTCGACACTGCGAATAATGCTGAATAGTACCTGAAGGAAGACATGGGAAGATGTGAGCCAAGCAGGCTAAAGCAGATATAAACTAGCCCCACGCGAATACGGTGCCAAAGCCTGCCAGGAGAGAGCAGAACACAAGGCTGCGGAAGGGGGAAAGAAGAGCGTGATTTGTGCCAGTAGCGAGCGACATTTGGGAAGCGAATCCTCCAAATGACAGCACGTAGAAGATGGCTGCGAGTAGCGAGCACACCCGAGGTCCGTGACGGTCAATGGTGTCGCCGACGAGAGGGGCTAGAGGATATTGTCCGATCATGCCACTAGAACGGGGTCAGGATGGGGATATATCGAGATTGAATGCGTACGCCAAGAACACGGTGGTCAGCTGCGTTTGCGAGAGCTTGAGGTGAGATATGAACGTTGGGGAGAGCAGAGGGAGGGTGAGTAGACCCCCTGCGCACAAGCTTTGACATAGTCAGCGATGAAGCGGGACAGACGAACTAAACATACGCGTTCGCAGCGACTGACAGCAACTTGGACATCCCGACCCGAGGTCCTCGGACATCCCGTTTCCAGGTCCGCAATCAGCCTTGACTTAAATACTGAACACAAACTCATCTCTGCCAGCTATGTCCGAACAACCAACAAAGCAGAAACTATGGGGAGGAAGATTCACGGGAAAGACGGATCCGCTGTGAGTACTCCATCGCAACTGTCGTGCCCGAGAGACAAATTTCTGTCAAGAATGCACGCCTTCAACCAATCTCTTAAGTATGACCAGCGTATGCACGCCGCTGACATCAAGGGGTCCATTGCGTATTCCAAAGCACTCGAACGAGTTGGGATCCTCACAGATGAAGAAAAGGACAAGATCATTTCTGGTTTGTCACAAGTTGGCAAGGAGTGGCAGCATGGAACGGTTAGTCCGTTGCACGATCGATTACCGTCCCTTACATCGTCAGCAGTTCCAAGTACAAGAACATGATGAGGACATTCACACAGCCAACGAACGTCGACTTAGTGAACTTATCGGACCTCTCGGTGGTAAATTGCATACTGGACGTTCACGCAATGACCAAGTCGCAACAGACATGCGTCTGTGGCTCTTGCAAGAAGTGCAAGAGGTCAAGGAAGGACTTAGAGGACTCATTCGCACCATGGTCGAGCGAGCAGACGAAGAGAAGCATATTCTCTTGCCTGGCTATACCCATTTGCAGGTACTTTGTTTGCTGCACACAATTCACTTTTGTTGAGGATCATTAGCGCGGTCAACCTATCAGGTGGTCACATCTTCTACTCTCTCATGCATTTTCTTTCCGCGCAGATCTAGAACGTTTAGAGCAGCTTATTCCACGTATATCCGTGCTGCCTCTCGGTTGTGGCGCATTAGCTGGAAATCCATTTGTCGTGGACCGGGAGTTTCTCGCCAGTGAATTAGGTTTCTCATCCGTCGCAGAGAATAGTCTTTGGGGCGTCGGCGACAGAGACTTTATCACCGAATTTATGATGTGGGGTAGCTTAGCTATGGCCCACATAAGTCGCATGGCCGAGGACTTTATCATATATTCTACGGCAGAGTTTGGCTTCATAACTTTGAGCGACGCATACAGGTATGAGGATTACATTCGATCCCCAAGTGCCAATAACCTGTCCTTAATTTAGCACGGGTTCGAGCATTATGCCCCAGAAAAAGAACCCTGATTCGCTCGAACTTCTACGCGGGAAGTCAGGCCGTGTCTTTGGCAACGTGAGTTTAACCCAACTAGGTTCTGGGATGATGATGACCAGTGCCCGAGCTAGATGTCCGGATTTTTGATGACATTGAAAGGCTTACCTTCAACGTACAACAAAGACTTACAGGAGGACAAGGAGCCTCTATTCGATGTGGTTGACACGGTGTCGGCGGCTTTCAAGATCGCTGAAGGGGTTATAGCCACGTTAGAGGTAATGTTTGTTTCCGTAACAGTTGCGATTGATGTAATGATCGTGATCTAGGTCCATGCCAACAAAATGAGGGAAGCCTTGACAATGGATATCCTTGCTACGGACCTGGCGGATTACTTGGTTCGGAAAGGGGTGAGTCTAGACCCACCGCAGTCACAGTTCAGCTAATATTTCAATTCAAAGATACCGTTCCGTGAGACACATCACATTTCTGGAAGGGCTGTGGCGATGGCCGAGTCGCAGAAATGCCAGCTGAACGAGCTGAGCTTTGAAGACTACAGAAGCTTAAGCGACAAATTCTCAGAGGATGTGCACGATGTTTTTGATTTTGAGGCAAGCGTGGAAAGGAGAGAGTCAATTGGAGGAACGAGCTTAAAGATGGTGGATAGACAGGTAGGCGTGCTGCGTAAAGCACTGCAGACGTAGACAATACAAACATTCAAATCGCCGTGCTGCACGGCGTTGATCATCAGT
Organism: Amanita molliuscula; assembly: GCA_023014405.1. Lineage (NCBI taxonomy): Eukaryota > Fungi > Basidiomycota > Agaricomycetes > Agaricales > Amanitaceae > Amanita > Amanita molliuscula. The sequence goes on from JAEBUP010000001.1 coordinate 1,449,508, forward strand.
TAGTATTTGGCTTACTTTGTTCACCGCCTCAACTTCTTCCCATCTTCCCCTTTCAACACGTTTTACATTCCGCCCCACCATCTGCAGCAACATGGCACGGGACAGATTAGCTGCTATGAGGGTATGTTTTTAATGCTGATATACTCAACAATCAGTGATGAACTGGGTATAGGCTCAGCAGGGTAACCTCTCGTGGGTCAACGAACCAGTCGACGCTCGTGTGTCCTAACATCTCTTCAGAAGTTCTTACCCGACACAGGTGTCGGGTGGAAATTATCAAAGCCGCAGAAACAACCCTTACGCTCTCAGGGATGATGATTCCTACGAAATGTCTGATGTGAAGGACAGTACTACCCATCTTGCACCGTCTGGTGACAGTATGTCGGCATTCTATACAGAAGTGAGCAGTTGTGCATTATCGAGAGCTTTTATTGACATGTCTGTACTTCAGATAACTGCCATTCAGGATGGGATCAAAAGCTTCAACGATAATGTATCACGCATCGGGGATTTGCACTCACGGTCACTCAATAATATGGACGACAATGCTGCACAACGTAACCATGCACAGCTGGAGGAGCTCGTCGAGGACACGAGCTCCCTCAGCGCGACTCTGAAACGCCGTATCAAAGCACTCGAAAGGCAGGGCGGTTCAGGACGAGACGGGCAGATCAAGAAGCAGCAGGTAAGTAATAAATTTCCAATTTATTGCTACAGTTATCGAACCGGTTTGTTCCACAGATTGCACTAGTCAAGTCCAAGTTTGTCGAAGCAATCCAGAGTTATCAGACAGTGGAACAACAATACCGGACGAAGTACAAGCAAAGGATTGAGAGACAGTTCAAAATAGGTCGGTATTTGAATGAGTGATTAGGCCATATGTTCAAACTGCTGCATACAGTGAAGCCCGACGCAACCCCTGAAGAATTGCGAGCGGTGATTAATGATGATCAAGGAGGGCAAATCTTCAGCCAAGCTGTGCGGTTTTCCCCCTGGATTGAGTAGAATGATCTTGACTTGGCATTCGTAGCTTATGAATTCGAATCGATACGGTGATTCAAGACGGGCTTATCGGGAGGTCCAAGAACGACACGAAGACATCAAACGGATAGAGCAGATTCTTGCAGAGCTAGCGCAGTTATTTAACGATGTCGGTTCGTTTTTGCGACGAGATTTCACTATTGAAGCAATTTTGTAGATGAGCCTTGTCGTGGAACAACAAGACGAGGTGATCAACGTCATCGAAACGCAAGCAGCTGGGGTTGAAAAAGATACCGAAGCAGGGTACGTCATTTGTAATGGTTTTGAACCTGTGAGTCGAGGAATTGCCCAGACTGCAATATACGGAGAAAGCTGTCAATTCGGCCCGTTCTGCCCGCAAAAAGCGATGGATCTGTTTCTGGATATCTTTTGTCCTTGTGCTCATCCTTGCGGGAATCATTGCTTATTTAATAGTCAAAGCGAAACGCGGACAGTTGTAGCGTGGACTTTGTACGCCGCAAGGCATTAACGTGGCTTTGACATAACTTTTTATGAGGATGATATATATATACGCTCCTTCCATACTCTGGTTTTATTCTCGCTCGGCTATAATATGTTACATCGTAATCTATTGATGGACAGCTACTGATACTACGATATCGGGGGCCCTGCTCAGCCAACGGAATCGGCGTGAGTTATGCCCGGCCACGTGGTTGCGATCAGAGGAAACGCTTACGCGTCGCAATTCAAAGGCCCACATATAAATCCTTCTCCCTGCGCAGCCACCCATCCGGTTCCATTCGCTCTTCCCGTGCGTTGCTTCTCTCCACTCGTCCGTTCATCCTCACGGAAGCACAGCCTACGTCTAATATGCCTGCCAAGAAACGTTGCCTATTCCAAGTGGGCACAAGCTCCCAATGCAATTCAGCTGCTTTACGCATGGTGGGCGAATGTCCACATTGCCGCCTCCAGTTCTGTGGATCGGTAGGTGCTGTTGTGCTCAGTTTTGACCGCAACTCACGAGCTTCAGCACCGCTTGCCGGAACACCACAATTGCTCCAACCTCGAGGACTGCAGGCAACAGGCCTTTGACAGGAACAAGAGTAAGCTTGAGAGCGAGCGAACGGTCGCATCCAAGCTAGCGACGGCATAGCTGTTGTGCATCTCATTTTTTTCTACCTTTCTTTCCTCATCTCTGGAAGCATCCACCTTTGGGATGTCATGACGCTAATGACGTTCATGAACACTTGCGCGATACATTATTTAATTCATTCGGGTAGCATCTACGGCGGGAACCGCTATGACTATGGCCTCATATCTTAAGCTCTGTTGTTATGTTTAGAGCCACCTTGTTGTAATCGAGTACATGTGACATTCACTGCTAGTTTGGGATCAATACTGACCCAAGGCTTATTGATTTATATTTGAGTGCGACTTTTTCTCTTACACACGTAGCTGTGCGGTGGTTACTGTTACTCCTTGTTGCCGCCTCCGGATAACACGTGTATGTGAGTATAACAGCCGTATCCATCCGGGGTGCTTCAGGTCTGAACTGAACGTTCGTCTTACTGATCATGACAACCAGAATCAACCAGTTGTTGAGTCATCTCTCACCTAGCACAATGACAGCAGGTGAGTCACCTAGAACAAGTCAAATGGACAGGAGATGAACGCATGTCCGACCAGAAGTATGGCAGGAGGTTCCCTTGGCACCTCCAGACAGGTGCGTGCTGAGCATTTGACGAACATATCAAGGTTGCGTGACCAAAATCAGCATTTTCAAGCTGACAGCTGCATTCAACGCAGATCCATATGATAAAAAAGTTAATCTTGGAGTTGGGGCTTATAGAGACGATGATGGCAAGCCATGGGTGCTTCCGGTGGTGAAGAAGGTAATGACTCCGTCACGATTAGATCGCGATCTAATGCGCTCCTCAGGCATCAGAAAGGATCCTCAAAGACGAATCCTTGGACCACGAGTATTTACCGATCACTGGGTTTCCGGCGTTTACGGCAAGTGCTGCAAAGTTGATTCTGGGTCCCACCTCGCCAGCCATTCTTGATGCAAGAGTGGCTAGTGTACAGACCATATCTGGCACGGGTGCTAATCACTTGGGTGCACTGTTCTTGTCCCGATTTTATAAATGGACGGGCGCACCCAGGGTCTATCTGAGCAATCCTACGTGGGGTAGGTGTGCGACCAATGATTGTAATGTGTAATAAATTTGACGGGGCATCATAGCAAACCATCAAGCTATCTTTCGAAACGTCGGTATCGAGCCCGTTAACTATATATACTATGACCCAAAGACGATCGGGCTCGACTTTACTGGGTTTGTGGATGCCTTGAAAGCGGCGCCGCCCCAATCCGTGTTTTTGTTGCACGCGTGTGCACACAACCCAACTGGTGTTGATCCGACGAGGGAACAATGGAAGGACATAGCAAGTGCGATGCTTGAGAAAAGCCACTATGCATTTTTCGACTGTGCATATCAAGGGTTCGCCAGCGGGGACCTGGACAACGATGCATGGGCTGTAAGACACTTTGTGGAGCGAGGAGTGCCGATGCTTGTATGCCAGGTTTGTCGCAAGGAATGTATACAGGGGTGAGCAGAGAATAACACATACATGCAGAGCTTTGCAAAGAATGCAGGGCTATATGGGGAGCGGGTAGGGGCGTTACATGTTGTGACGTCAGACAAAGGTGGTGCGGAAAGAGTAAAGAGCCAACTGTCGGTGCTGCAGCGGAGCGAGATCAGTAACCCGCCGACTTACGGGGCACGTGTGGTGACGCTGATTCTGACGGACGAGGGGCTGTTTGAGGAGTGGAAGCGGGACATTGGAACGATGGCGGAGCGGATCAAGACGATGCGGCGGGAGCTGCACGCGGAGCTGACGCACAAGCTACATACGCCGGGATCGTGGGAGCACATATTGCAGCAGATCGGGATGTTCAGTTTCACAGGGCTCGGGGCGGAGGCGAGCCTTGCGCTAGTGGAGAAGGCACACATCTATCTGACGAGCAACGGGCGGATCTCAATGGCAGGGCTGAACACCAGGAACATCCGGTACGTGGCGGCGAGCATCGACGCGGTGGTGCGTGGGCAGCTGTAGATACGTCATTGCCGCATGACATCATGGAATGAGAATGGCTTGATTTTCCCTCGCTGCTCTGCTCTGTCCGACATGGTCGCCCAGAGGCCAAGCCATATCCCCCTCCCGCCCCCCCGCTTTGCCCCAGACGACCCAGACCCTCCTTTCTACTCGGCTCCTTCCACTCCAGACCTCCCCTCGCCCCAGCTTTTCTACACTCCCCCTTCCTCTCCCCCGCTCCCTTCCCCCCCCGCCCTTCCTCCTCCCCACGACGACCCTCATTCTGCCGTGGACCTCGTCTTTGATCTTGCTCTCACTGACGACGCCCTCAGCGCTCTTGAAAAGATCTATCTTTTTTCCAGGAGCAAGGCCATCTTTCATCGTGTCTTCATCGCACACTCTCTTCCTTCCTTTCTAGACGATGTCTCCCCACAGGACGCTAATGAGTATGTCCTGCCTCTGCTTTCCGGCCTCGCTTTGGACGATGGTGAGTTTTCTGCCGGCTATATGCGCCGTCTTATTCTGTTCCAGACGAGCAAGTCAAAGAAGCTTTGGCAGCTCAACTGGTGCCCATCATCTGGTGGTTCTTTACGGTATTCTTACTCCATCTTGATCCGGCCATGACATTGACTTTCCAGAAAGCGCTGTCAGGTGATTCCAGATGATTCTGCCACGGATGCAGCTGTCGTTATCGTCGCAGAAGCAACCATCTCCGTGCAGGCTTTTACGCCCATCCTCGGCACGCTCTTACTTAGTCCAAATCCTCTTATCGGGGGTACTGCCAGATATGCTGTTGTTGATCTTTTGGAGCGCATGAGAAAGGCCGACAATGACGAAGACTTTGATTTGGCTATGGGTTTGTTTGGTCCGCAGAAAGAGCTTTGTTCCAGGAAGAGATCCTTCAACAAGTCGTCATTGGCATGGGTCACCTTGATATCGAAACAGAGTATCCTGTTCCAACAGAGAATGGACATCCAATCGGCGCCAAGAATGATATTGTCGTTAGCCGTTTTGGGCAATCCGACATATCAGAACATCAGTCTGCTAAAGATGTGGTCAATCCGTACTTTCCAACTACATTTTCAGATCGTTCTTTTACAACCGTTTTTCTTAATTCATCCAGTGTCCAACCAGACAGCAAAGCCTACGCCGATACTTCGTTTTCCAAGCAACATGGCGCATCCGGTGCTGATTCCTCGATGCGTGTGCGTGCCGCAGATGAGGTCCTGTCTCTCTCGAGTCGTCCCGTCATTCCCGTGGACCAACTGAACCCTCCCAAATCGGGGCGGCTCTCACCAGAGCTTATCGACTCGTTGCCGTCATCGTCTTTCAAAGGCATGAAAGACGAAATGGAATATGACGCTGCCCATAATAGAGTCATCGGACCTTCATGGAGATGTACCTGTGACGAAGCTTACGATCACGACGATTGCGAAGACCAGAAGGCTGCTGTTGGTCGATTATCGAGCATGAGCCTCATGGCCGCCGTGACAGCGAGCGGTAAGGTATTATCATCTACGTATAGGTAATATGATTTTAACATGTCTTTAGGTTCTCTTGATGATGAAACTAAGCAAGCATTCGTGAAGGAAGTGGAACGCGTCTCTGGGGATCCCATTCCTTGGGTTAGAACAGAAGCCTCGTTTGCGTTGGGTGCTCTGGCAAAGGTTGTTCCCGAAGAAGTTGTATGTTGTTCCTTGGTACGTTGGTTGACACTGTTGAATTATTCGCTGACTTGCCACGAGCTTCCTTTGTTTGACCAATTACGTAGTGACGCTGCATGGCGCGTTCGTCATTCAGTGATATTTGCATTACCTGCTATACTAACGCGTCTCCGCCCCCATGAAAGGAGAAAACTCGCGATTGAAACCGTAGTTTGCCTTGCAACTGACGAAAGCGCCACTGTACGGCTCGGCGTGTTGGAGGTCTTGGGGGAAGTACTGTATACCTTCCACGCAGATGATGAAGGGGTACCCAACGAACTTTTAAGTCTTTTCTTGGGAAAGGAAGACGGTCAATGCTTATTTATAGGCGATCAAGCCCAATCAAACCATTGTCTCTTTCTTCAAGAACCCAAACGCCCTTTGATATGTGCCTTTAACTACCCTGCAGTCGTGCTTGCGCTTGGCAGGGAGCGTTGGAACGATGTGAGAGATGTGTACCTGTCACTTGCCTCAGACGTCGAGTTCAAAGTACGGCGGACACTTGCTGCTAGTCTTGGGGAGATGGCAAAAATCATAGGCGAGGACAATGCTCAACGGGATCTAGTGCAAGTATGGTGGAATTCTATCAGATCGGAAGAGGATGAAGTTAGACTGAAAGCGGTCGAAGTCATCGAAGCCTTTTCGGCGGCCTTGGGTCTGAATGCAGGAGCTTCAATCATTGACGGGGTTCTTATGGTTTGGGATGAGGGGTTTTTCAAGACTTGGCGAGAACGGGATTGCATAGCCAAGGCTTTAGTAAACTTATCGCGATGGGGACATCAAGTTATTCCGTCGGCAATTGTCGGTCTCTTGGGACGAGCATTGGAAGACCATGTTGCATCGGTCCGTGAGTCAGCAGTGACGGCGGTGAGTATAGATTGATTAGAAAGATGGTGGAACTTGACAAATGTTCGAGCAACAGCTTCCCCTTATTCGGGAAATTTTGTCTAATCAGCCCGACTTTTTGTTACAGCTTCAAGACAACTTGCGAACCTTCGCGAATGCTACTACGTATCGCAAACGCATGACGTGAGTTACTCGCTCTGCATTCTTTGTAACCATTCCGTGATCACCCCATAAATTAATAGCTTTATCGCTTGCCAGCAGAGTTTAATTGACTCTGGCAAAGAACTTGCTCATAATCTTGACAATGATTCCCTTGACGCCATTGACAAACTTGCGAGTGATAAAGTTGATGGCGTACGAATCGGAACAGCCCGTCTAGTTGGAATCATATGCGGTCAGTCCAAGCTTTACTTTATGGAACAGGTTTTTAAATATGGGATATAGAGAAGTTGACACAAAACGCAATACCCATCACTGCCACACTGCTCAGACTGATAAGGCGTCTTTCTCATGACAAATCTCCTGATGTGCGGGCTTACATTCCAGATCTGTCTAAGATCGGTCAAGACCCGGAGCGTACTATACCCAACAAAACGCGCATTCATGATGTCCATATTTTTTCAAGACCAGCAATGTATCAAGTTCTAGACCAAGGAAGAATTTTCGAGCCAACCCACGGTCATAGACAATATGGTGATATATAATCCGACATCGAGAAACGATTTATCATGAGGTTTCACGACGGGCCCCATGAATCTTTCTTTTTAAAGTATCGGAAGGCATATGCCTGCAGGGGACAAGGAGATATCCGATGATCTAGCATTATCGGAATCCGTAGTCCTTTTAGCATACTGAGAATATCACTCTCAGGTCGATCAACTCCGGAGCATTTGGATTTGATGCTAATAGACTCTGTAGGCGCGCGCGAATACTCGGAAAGGGTGTGGAGGTAGATATCTGAGTTTGAAACTGTACCATTCCAGGAATGGTACCTGTGTCGTGGGGACGACCGCGTGTAGCTTTTTTGCTCCTTAACTGCGCCATTTACTCTGACCGTTGGACGGTTCCCCACATTCTCTTGTTTAACGAAGGAAGATGCAGAATACCTTTAGTATCCTGCGTTATGTTGTATTTGGTTCGAACTTCCACAACTGATATTGAACCACTCCAACACTTTTTGAAGGTTCGGTCGTGATATGCAATGCCATCATGACTAGTGTCGCTGTATGGAATCAAAGCATGAGCGTCACCTCTCCTTCAGTATGTAAGTATCCAGCTATTCATAACGCTTTGCCGTGCTCATTCTGTGACTAGTCGCTGTCGACATGTATATCATCAGTCTGGGAGCGCTGGGATTATTATTCGTATTCTCGATGTGAGCTGATTTTCACATTCTTACATTTGTTAAATGATTATATGTAGCCTGTTTTTGGAGCTTGCTGGAAAAGATTCTCTAACAGGAAGAGTCTGGTTTGAGTGTACATGGACGTTGACTTCGCTTGTGACCAATCTGGGTATGTGGATTTCCTACCAGTGACGATGACCAAATCGACGATTACATGGCATGCTTAATAGTAGGGGCCTTGGCGCTATCTGCTATCGTTCCCAGGCAGTTTTGTTTGACAAATTGTACGTATGATGTGCGTTAGATGTATCACCTCTTCTTATACCAGGCCAGCTAGTTCTACTTGCAATTCAACTCGTGTCCTACTTGCATTCTCTTGGATAACCACTCTCATTTGTGAGTATATGGTTTGCTTTGACGGCAATTCATCTGATAGGGTTTACTCCAGTCTTAATGTATTCGACAACTTTACTGACCTTTGCCCTACTCCTGCGAGACGAACGTCCCACTGTTTGGTCTTTTAACGTAAGGCACCTGCATAGCCCCACTCCAAAACGTGCTTTATCTAGCGAGCCTCCTTCGCCGATCCTGCCTCGGATCATCGAAGTAACACCTCTGCCAATGTTGCCAAGCATTATTGCGCCAATGCCTAGGCCCATGATATTGGATCTAGAGGTTCTGCATTCGCGTAATCATGGACTTGGTTTGGAGCGTATGGTCGAACAATACGAGCCGCAGGAACCTGTCTTGCGACGGCCCGTTCATGCTACCAATACGGCGGGCAGGCATCAACTTCATCCCTCATCCCTTTATCCGCAGCTTGTCCAAAATGCCTTGCCGGTCATGCCCGAGAGTGCCAGAGCCACATCCTCACAGCAGCACCCACCGTCACCGTCACCCCTAGGTGACTGGCCACGTCCGGATGTACTAACACAACCTGTGCGATCGAAACGATCAAGACATCACCCACCAAGAACAATCGAAACGTTCACCCATCCTATATCCACCTTACGTGCGTTCGGTCCTCGAGACATGCCGACGGGAAGGGATGACGTTCTTGACGGCTATCCGCCTCCGGTATAGCGGTGCTGAGCACCGTATTTTTAGTCTTAAATGGTCTGTTCAGAAAGGGACACATCGAGTATCGTGTATTATAGCGGGGCTAGATATAGAACACCATTGTTCTCTTTTCATCAGGATTTGGCTGTGCTTCGGGACAAATCAATGCAGGATGATTTGTACATAACATGGACTTTGAGCGGATTTCTCAGTGAGCGGGAAGGGATGCTAGACAACCTCTAATCACGCCTCTCGAGAACAGCGACCCGACGTTTTAGAATGACATTCTCTTCGTTGGCGGCACGCAGCGCCGCTTTAGTCTTATCCAATTCCTTCATGATCTCAGCAAATGCTATCGCTTCTTCCTCCCTCAATTCTCCTGCGCCGACTGTAATCCCTTGGGTACGTTGGAAACAGATCCCCGGTCTATTCGGAGACAATACTTACCCCCGACGAGTTTCACGAGCCGCCATAGCCGAAGGACGATGAGCAAGCCAGCTAATTCGCGTCCTTTCCCCCTCAGTACAGCCTCGAGCACAAAAGTGGTGAGGATAATCAATACATCAAATATGTGCAGGGAGGCATAAGGCTTGTCTCCCAAAGGATTATAATGATGGAATCCAAAGGCCCACAATGTCAAGGGAATTTCAACTAAGAATAAGGTTGTGATGGCGAGAGATATATGCGACAGAAGCTCCAACCAGAATGGCGCTTCTGGACCTTCCGGCGTGCAATTCTGTGACAAGAGAGTATAGCTGAGGTCGGTGAGAACGCAAGCAGCATCGATGGTGATCTATGCAAGCAATGCAACTGACGAGCGAAGCGCGGAAAAGCATGGACATACCAACGCAACGACGATCTTGTGAAGCACATGGCTCTCAAGAAATTCAGCTGCAGCCTCTCGCCATGTGGCCGTTCGTCGTTCAGCGCCATTGTGGTCCGACGTAGAACGGGGATCTTGGGAGAGCAAGGGCTGGTTTTCCGACATGACTGACACTGCGCCGTTATCTGATGTACCAATGTGACTAGTTGGTTTGCGCATACCATGATGGTGACCTCATTCTTTGGACTCCTGACCCGAGCAAGTCGACTGCACGCGCGTTCCTCGCTGCTCTCACCTCGTCCTGCATTGGTCAGACGCTCAATAAAGACAGCTCCCAGATTAATCGCTGTGGGTGGCTTAGGCCTGGGTTTCGCAGCGCTCACTAAGCCAACGATTTTTTGCGATGGTGGGAAACTCAAAATCTTACGTTGTCGAACGTTGATGTGGCTTCACAGCGAGACAGCCGCCAGAAATAATTAAGACAAAGCCCAATGACTACCCGCCGCCGCAGTCGTCTGTCTCCGTACCACAGCTGACATTTGGATCTCTAACCGGATTCTGTGCTGGTATTTTCATTAAGAAAGGTGCAAAAGCCGTCGCCTGGTTTTTAGGAGGAATTTTCATCTTGCTTCAGGTGGGTACAATTTGAAATCACAAAAAAAAAAAACAACAACTTGACGTCGCCAAAAAGTATATGGGATCAGCATCGCTCATCCAAGTTGATTGGGGGAAAATCGGGGCAAAATTTGAGGACCTGGTCTATGTACGAGACTCTAATGGTGATAGAAGGCCTCCGACCCTTTCTTCAATATGGCATTGGTTGATAGACTTTCTGACGGCGGATTTCCAACCTCGAGCGTCGTTCATTGCAGGGCTCGCTCTTGGGCTTAGGCTGGGTTAGCTAGTAGTAGTAAACATGTACATACAATACAAATAAGATTTTCAATCGCAAGGCATATATGGGTCGTCGTGCAAAAAATAAGCAAGGGCCTCCCCTGCCATACGTTCAGCATGAGCCTTCAAAAAAACCGGGAAAGCGGAAAGCTGCTTCCGATAACCCAGTTACTAGACCTCTGAAAAAGTTGAAGGAAATTAGGTCGCTGCCTCCGCCGCGTAAAACTTCCAGTGATGACAGATCTTCTGTTGACGGTTGGGATAACGTCGAGGACAAGGATGACTTGGAAACACAGAAAAGGTGTGCGTCAGCCCATAAATTACTTGCACAAACGCCTTCATTACAGTAGATCGTTATTCGATGATAGAGAAGAAGACGAAGAAATTTCTGAGGACGAATTAGACAACTATGCAGAAGGCGACGACGAGTGAGACCAATCAATCACGACTTGTGTGATTTTTGCTCAACGGCACGGCTAGTGACGAATATATTAAAAATCCCGTACAGGAATTCGATTTTGAGTCGGATATTGAGGAGGAGCTACCAACCAAAAAATCATCAAATGATATGCCGTCCGGAACAGACGAATCTGAAAATGATAATCTGATGTCGAGCGAAGAAGAGGAACCACTTACTATATCCAATATGGAGGCGCGGTCTCATGCAATAGACCAGAAAGCTCGCCAGGAAGCCGCATTAGATGCAGAGGAGCTGAGAGCTGCCGATGCTGGGAATGAACCTGACATTGCTTTAGATGGTGAAGATGATGATACTGAGCCATTCAAATTGCCAACGGCTGAAGAAAGGAGCCAAGAAAAAAATAGCGGCGGATCCGACATCATTGTCGTGCAACGTCGCATGCGAGAGTGCGTGCGACGGCTTGGTAATTTCAAGAAATTTGCGAGGGACGGACGGTCAGTTCTTACATCCTTTCGTCGGAACCACGAGGCTGAACATTTCAAGTCCACGATCGGATTATGTCGAACAACTCATTTTCGACATAACCAGCTACTACGGCTATACAGAATTTTTAGCTGAAAAACTTTTTCAGCTATTTCCGGTCGCTGAGGTATATCTTTGACGTCCATCGCGTCGAAAACGATGACATATGCATGCAGGCGATCGAGTTTTTTGAAGCAAACGAAATTCATCGGCCAGTTACAATAAGAACAAACACGTTACGCACCCGTCGACGAGACCTTGCCCAAACTCTCATCAATCGTGGTGTGAATTTGGAACCTATCGGGAAATGGACAAATGTTGGCTTACAGGTGTTTGAGAGCAGCGTTCCAATAGGCATGTGACGATTCTCCTGAAAAATGAAAGGGACTGACTCTGATTGATTAGGTGCTACACCTGAATATCTCGCTGGTCATTACATGTTGCAAGCTGCATCATCATTTCTTCCGGTTATCGCATTGTCACCGCAACCGGACGAGCGGGTGCTGGATATGGCATCTGCGCCTGGAGGCAAGACGACGCATATGGCGGCTTTGATGCAAAATACGGGCATTGTTTTTGCCAATGATGCGAACAAAGCACGGCTAAAGTCTCTGTCAGCGAACGTGCACCGTCTTGGATGCAGGAACGTTGTTGTTTGTTCTTACGATGGGCGAGAGTTTCCAAAAGTCATGGGCGGATTTGACCGCGTCCTTCTGGATGCCCCTTGCAGCGGTACTGGTGTGATCAGTAAGGATGCCAGCGTCAAAATCAACAAGGTATCCCCTTCTGTTATCACAAAGGTGCCGTTTCTAACCGACATAGACGGAACGGGATTTTTCTTTGCTCTCGCATTTACAGAAACAGCTTATTCTTTGTGCTATCGACAGTGTTAACCCTGACTCCAAGACGGGTGGCTACTTGGTGTATTCAACCTGCTCGGTGACGGTCGATGAGAATGAAGCTGTGGTGGACTATGCTCTCCGTAAAAGACGGAATGCAAAGCTTGCCGACACAGGCCTTTCGTTTGGCCAAGAAGGATTCACCCAATACCGAGGGAAAACGTTCAGTCCCAGTCTGCGCTTGACGAGGCGATTTTACCCACATGTGCATAACATGGACGGATTCTTTGTCGCCAAATTCAAGATCGAAAAACACCTCAAATCGTCGCAAAATAGTTTTCATGATGCAAAAGATGATGTGGGAGATACGGTTGGCGAGCAGGCGGAGAGTGTGGGGTTCATCTCTGATGAAGATCGACCATATATTGAAGGTTTGCAGATGAAATAATGCAATAGTTTTTTCAAGTGACTGACTGTATAGCAGAATCAAAACGCAGGCATATGAAAGCGAAGGGATTACGGCCACCACCCCGCACGAACACGTATAGTTCGGCTGTCTTCAAAGCCAAGGCTTAGCTTGTTATCCAGGGTCACGTTTATTACTCAGGAAAAAAAAAGTATTTCATTTACATACAGAGTGTGTGCGTACACCTAGTAACGAGCAAGCGGAGAGGATCGTACGTACGAGACGCGCGGGCTATGGTCACATCGTATGTCCTGGGATGTACTCAAGATCCAACATCTTGATGGCGTGATTTCTTTTTGATGAGCACAGAATGTTTCTATAGCAATCTGGAGGATCACCGGTGTCACCAATGATGTGCTGGAGATATGGAAACAGCGAGCACACTAATGCTACAGGACGAAGCGTCTTGGCAGCCCTTCAAGCTTCAAGCTTCAGGGAACCATGTAGGTAATACTGAGGGGATACTAGTTGGTCAAAAAAAATATACGGAATCACGATCGTGGGAATGCGATCAGTGAAACACGGGATGCGAACCCCACCAAGAGTCCAAACTGCAAGGTAGACGCGGTGCGTATACTGAAACAGAGAACTGCGAGAGCACTCGAGCGGACATACGCTTCAGAGAGTGACAGTCGCTGAATGAGGCTCAACACAGGCAAGTGATCGGCTGTCTCCTGGTGACGTGATTTGGTTGCTGAATCAAAGGGTTACCGTTTCCGGCGAGAAGAGGAGAAGTGCTGTAACTGAGTCCCAAGCTCCTCTACTCAATCGCTGAATGCGGGCGTGTGGAGATAGAGTGAACTGCGACTTGTTAGAATGGATCCGAGGGCTAGAATCATGCCATAGACGAGAGAAGGTGGCCTTTGGCTGGGAGACGGCCCTGTAGCAAATACAGTTAGACGCCAAACATCGCCCAAACATGTTGAATCGAATAAAAGGGAGGAGCCGCTAAAATTGTCTGGTTCTTCATCCCCCCCTTCCTTATTTCAGTCCCCTTCACAGCGGGTTAACTGCTAGCGTAGCACGCGTTTCTCTCTCTTCTCTCATTTCTACTTTATTCGTGTTAGCATTTTGCTTGCCATCCCCATTTGGCTCATTGTCTGACCCGTTCGCTTCAGATATCTTTGAGGTCGCCATGTCTGATGCTACTGCTCCCGTTGTAGACAACACGCCTGAAATTCCCGCCCCCATTCAAGTAGATGAGGCTGGTTCTGCTCAAGCTGCCAAGGCTGATGAAACACCTGTGAGTCAATCTCTGTACGGCGTCTTATCTTAGCTCATCCTGAATGGGCAGGAGGCTCCCAAAGCTGAGGCCGCTGCAGAAGAGGTTCCCGCTGCCACCGAAGCTGCTCCAGCAGTGGAGGAACAGCCTGCGAAAGAAGATGCCAAACCTGTAAGTCTCATTGATAGACGTAACGGCTCGGCATTTATCATGCTGGAGGCTGCCGAGGACGCCAAGAAGGATGAGCGCCCTAAGAGTCCTGGTCTATTGGCCAAGCTGCTTGCTCCATTCAAAGATGGCAAGTCTAAAGGTGAGAAGAAAGTGAAGGCGCCAAAGAGTCCCAAGAAGGAGAAGAAAAAGGACGAAGCTGAGGTGCGTCCGGTCGTTAGATTTCGGGTTCAAATTAATGGTGATACTAGACACCCGCTGCCGCAACCGAAGAAGCACCGAAGGAAGAAGCCACTGCGGAAGCCGCTGCTGAACCCGTCAAGGCCGAAGAGCCTGCTGCTGAACCTGTAAAGGAGGGGTAAGCTACATTTTTAATGCATTGTTTGACAATTTTCTCACTTGTTTTCAACAGTGAGCCTGCGGTGCCTGTTGCTGAAGCTGCCACCGAAGCACCTGTGGAGGAAGCCAAGGATGAAAAGGTAAGTTAGCTGGAGATAATATTTCATGTTCATATGTTTATCTATTGCTAGAAGGATGAAAAGGAGGAGAAGAAAGAGGAAAAGAAGGAAGAGAAGGTGACCAAGGCGAGCAAAGTTAGCCGTCGTATTTCAGCCCGCGTGGGCGAATTTTTCAAGGCCAGACCGAAGCACGATGTCTCGCCTCCAGCCAAGGTCGATGAGCACCCACCGAAGATTGATGAGCCTACTCCAGTTGCTCCTCTTGATATCCCTGCTTCAGAAAATGCTGCAGCGACGGCCGAGAACAAACCAGACGAAGCAGCGCAACCTGTTGAGGCAGCGCCCGCTCCAACCCCTGTTGTCGCTGCCGCTGCTTAAATGCCAGCATTGGGTGCTTAATGGCGCATGACTATTACGATGCTGACCGACAAGTTATTTTTTTCCATCTTGTCATCTTCAAGTTTCTCTTCCGATATTGACGTCTGATTTGTGTTTTGTATGATACATCCGGATTTGGGGTTCTGCTTCCCTAACGATTGTCATGATCCGGTCCCGTAGTTAATTTGTCTATCCAGCGAATACCCCTTTGAACCTCTACGTTTATCTGTAATGAATTTTGATTGCCCTGCACTTGTCGGAGTGTCCCAAGTCAATTGCCATATTAAGCTTGTGGCCTTGCCCAATCATGCCTCCCAGACACGCTCCTGGTAATGACAAACTTATTGAAGAGGAAGAGGTATTACAAGCAGTTGTCCTGGCAGACAGCTTCAATGAACGTTTCAAACCATTGACAACTCGAAGACCACGCGTGAGTCTTATCGCACATCTGCATCTTGGTGATCAACTTTCGTAGTGTCTCCTTCCTGTCTGCAATGCGCCATTACTTGACTGGACTTTTGAGAGTCTAGCGTTGGCTGGCGTACAAGAAGTATTTGTTGTCTGCCGTTCTCATGCAGAACAAATCAAAGATGCTATAAGGTGGGAGTGTTCTTACCGTTATACATAGTTGTGATATCACTCCTGCCTTTAGAGACTCGAAGTGGTCAAAGCCCGGCTCGGCCATGAAGATATTGCCTATTGTAACAGCTAAGGAGACATTCTCACCAGGAGACGCGATGAGGGACATATATACGCGCGGTCTCGTCACGACAGATTTTGTACTGGTCATGGGGGATCTCGTCAGCAACGTTCGTATAGACGACGTTGTCCGTGTCCACAAGGAACGCAGACGAACAAATAAGGATGCCATAATGACAATGGTTGTGAAAAGATGCGGCGCCAGACATCGGACGAGGTAACTTCTGAGCTGTCCTGTAACTGACTAATGAATATTACCCAGGACGCGAGGCGACGAAGCTGTGTTCGCATTAGACTCGCACACTTCGGAATGTCTTCATTACCAACCGGTTATTGCGTATCCTCCTACACGTTATGCGAAAATACCCAGAGAACTTTTAGAATCACATCCAGAAATTGATATTCGATATGATCTCATAGATTGCGGCATAGACGTTTGCTCTGTGGAGGTATCGTTGTTTGGAAATGCTCAGCGCGAATCTTACTCAACGAATGTATCCAGGTCCCATCTCTATTCCAGGACAACTTCGATTATCTGGATATCAGAAAGGATTTTGTCCACGGTGTTCTAACATCGGATCTGCTGATGAAAAATATATATTGTTATGTGGTCAAGGATGGATACGCTGCTCGAGTGAAAGACACGAAGAGTTTTGAATCTGTCAGGTAAGATGACAATCTATGAACACTTAGAAGATCGTCTGACATCTTGCAAAGCAAAGATATTCTTTCGCGATGGACGTTTCCACTGGTGCCGGATGACAACCACCCTGGTGGTCATGTGTATGAACATTTGAGGGGAAACAGATACCTTGCCAAAGACAACACCGTGTCCCTGGCACGGTAAGGTGCAGCTTCATGTCTTTGAAAAGAGGTACTTAATTGGACTATAAAGGACCTGCAATCTGGGCACCGACACACTGATCGGATCCTCTGCTGAGATTCAGGAAAACACCCAGATCTCTGCGTCAGTCATTGGTCGGGGATGTATTATCGGTCCGGGCACCGTGATCAATAATAGTTACATATTTGACAATACGCAAATTGGGTCGAACTGCTTTATAGACAGAAGCATTATTGGATCGAATGTCCATATCAAGAATGATTCCAATGTGCCAAAAGGTTGCCTCATCGCTGATTCCGTCGTCTTAGGACCCAACGCCAAACTGGAGCCCTTTGATAGGCTCTCAGCCAAACGTGACAGCCTGAAAGACGTGCCATTGGATGACGAAGAATACGATTCCGATGTACAAGAGGTTGAAGCCAGTTGCGTATTCCAAGAAGCTTGTCATCCATGCGTTCTAAAAAGCATTGCGCCTAGCACAAAGTTCTATTGCCAAGCCCTTTCTAGGGGCTGATTCAAATGCACTTGTATGGCCTCGGAAGTCCATGAGCGAAGAAGCTGAAGAAAGTGCTGAAAACGAACAAAATTTACGTTTCATGCGCATAGGCACGCCAGTAACTTACCCTTCGCCGGTTAATGACATAGATCTGCGTCTACCTAGGTGACAATGCTTCCGATTTAGAACTTTCGGACTCGGACTCCACGTCAGAGAGTGAAACTGAATCATCGGATAACAATAGTGAATACAGTGGGCAGGAACACGGATCATTCACGGCACCCTCAGACACATCACTCCCGTTAAAGGGCAACGCAGCTGAGACGGAATTTCGAAGCGAAGTGACACAATCACTGGAGCGCGCCTTCGCTGAGGGCCACTCCATTGACAACGCCGCCGTCGAACTCAAAACCCTTCGCATGGCTTCCAATGTACCCATGTCTTGGGTTAGGGAAGCAGTGCTATCTGCAATCGTGAATAAGATAGCCATAGTTGATGGTGGCGGCATTTCTCAGCGTCAGGAAATTGCGAGAGTCATAAATAGATGGGGTGAACTGATAAATAAAATAGGCGGAGTAGATCCAGTCGAGACAATCACGTTGCTCCAGGTTCGTCCATCTCTCGTACATATCATGTTCGAAATTTTCTATCCGCACTGTAGGCACACTGCGCGGTATCCGAGCATTTGCCGCTATTCGGACAAATCCTAGCGGCACTGTACCAAACGGATATAGTCGAGGAAGACGATATTCGAGCGTGGCATGCACTTCCAACTTCAAAAGCGGAGGGTCGTCAAGCCGGTCCTGTGGCAGAGAATATGAAAAGATGTTGGATGATAGGGACCCACATGATTCGACAATTTGACGCTCAAGAATCGGATAGTGGGGAAGGTGATGATGAAAGTGAGGATTGATGGAGAAATACATCATGACACCAATTATTCGTTTGAGAATCATAGCAATAGAGAAATTGATTGAAATCATAACTTATGATCGTGAATGGTAAGTTTGAGCATGCTCGCATTAGCAAGGTATATTTTATCATCGGTGGCGTTGATCATTTCAAAATATGCAAATACTCGATATCTCGTATTCCTCCTCGCCATCGCCCTATCACTCCTTCGACCTCTATCTCCCACCGCACCCTGTACAGCCATCTCCTCTCTTCTGCTTCGTCCACGGCGGCGCTTGGCGTTCGTAAGTTCCCTAGTACCTCCATCGTGCCATAACTTGCTTCTCAACCATTCTAGCGAGGATAAACGTGATCATGCTGAATTCGTTCGTAACATCGCCCTGCGCTCAGGTTGCCCCGTTGCAGTTCCTAACTATCGCCTGACTCCTAAAGAAATATCTGATGGCGACTCTTTCCGCCATCCAGGTCATGTGCTAGACATACTGGAGTGCCTGACCTTCTTGACTTCTTGGACAGGCCCGCCTGATCTTGGTAGCGTGTACGATCAGAGTAGGATCCACCTAATAGGGCATAGTTGTGCTGCTCATATGCTATCGTCCACCTTTCTCGACTCTTCGGCGATAACACCTTGCTTGACACCCACGGCGATTGTGCTCCGATCCGTGAAGAGCATCGCACTATCGGAGGGCATTTACGATATCGATCTGTTGTTGTCGAAATATCCAGAGTATCGATCCTGGTTCATCGAACCAGCATTTGGAGACATGGACTCTTACAGTGCCTTTTCTGTTGCCACGTACCCCTTGAGGGCTGAAACCATCCGCTGGCTCATCGTCCATTCATCTGGCGATACTTTGGTCGATCTCGGTCAAGGCAAGCTCATGTACGAACATTTACGCCAAGTAATGACTGATGATGCGGGGAGGCTTGTCGAATGCAATTTTCATTCATGTAGTGCGCAACATCATGACGTGTTCAAGGACGAAACGTTTGTGGAACTTCTTGTAGAGTTTGCGCTAAGGGAATAGATTACCCGTGTCCCAACATTCTTTTCATATATCACTCCAACTGCCTCTTCCGCTAAAGCTTTCCTTTGTCCAGAAGCAAATCGGCGAAAGCTGCATTCAGGTGAAACACGGCCTGTTCGCAGTCGTGGATAGTGTTATATAGAGGTGCTGGTGACAGGCGGATAACGTCAGGTTCTCGCTTGTCCCCGATCACGCCATACTTGGTCAAGTAGGCGTGAACTTTCTGCATCGTATCAGAGTTGAGCGGCAGGAATAATAGCGATAATTGTGCTCCACGACTTTCGGGGTCGCTGGGCGTGATGATGGTAAATCCAGGTCCACTTGTGGTGTCATGTTGGCGTGACGGGACATCATGTAAGGCTACGAAATACTTGGATTGCCGTAAGGACTGGTCAAGTGAACCAGTCAAGCCGAGTGAACGCTCTCGGATGGGCGTCATCATGCCAACTTCCTTGAAGATTTGCAAAGAGCCGAGCAGGGAAGCAAGAGCAAGGATACAGGGATTTGATTGCTGGAAACCTCGCGCTCCCTGGATCGCTGAGAATTTAGACGGCATGTTGAAGCGCGTCGATACATCATGGCCCCACCACCCTGTATGTCTTAGTGAATTATTAGTAACCAGAACACAGGAAATGATGGTATACATACCTAGGTTGCAAAACGTTGTTCCATTTTTCGTGGATGAATATGCCCGCAATTCCTCCTGGACCAGAGCTAAGATACTTGTATGAACACCACACGGCAAAATCTGCGCCCCAATCATGTAATGATAAAGGTACATTTCCTACGGCATGAGCAAGATCCCAACCACAGACGCAACCCTATCCAGGCCATTAGCATAATAATATGAGACACTTTTGCCTGATAACCAACCTGAGCTGTGGCGGCCTGTGTTATAGATCTCATGGTAAACCATTGGCCGGTATAATACTGAACGCCACTAAAGATGACAATTGCAATAGACTTCCCTTCTTTGTTAATGATGTCCAGGATATCTTCTTCGCGCAATGTAAATTCGCCTTCGCGGGGAGAGACTTCCAGGATAGTGGTAGCGGGATCAAAACCATGAGCAAGCGCCTGTGATGCAAATGCGTACTGGGAGATTCGGTCATGCTAATTGAAGGTGTGCTTGGCAGATATGGCTTACTTGATCCGAGGGGAAAGCCTTGGCTTCACAAAGGATTTTAAACTTCCGAGGCGTCGGCTTGTAGAATGAGTCCATCATTAGGTGCAAGTTAGCCGTCAGAGCGCCCATGCAGGCCACCTCAGACTCCTTTGCCCCTTGACATGAAATAACGAAAAAAGAAAGCATCTGCAGGTGACACACACTAACCAATGATCTCTGCAAGCAGAGGGGTAATGGCATCCGTAAATGTGACCCAGGGCTTGCGATTTGGATGATTGAAATGGCCAGCAACGCCACTGGATCAAGCATGAGGAATTGATTGGGATTTGAATTGTCGGCGCCCACCGAGATGCCCAAACATCCAATTCGTCATTGACCAATTCCTTTGATCGGCGGGACAGCAGCCCGAGCGAGTTGCCGCAAAGGTAATGACATTCTGCGTCTTGAACAGCAAAGGTTAGAGAGAAGAGGCAAGACGGAGGGTACTCACGAGGATTCACGGCAGAATCGTGCAGGTTGGCGTTGAGGGGGATTGCGAAGTCGAGGGAGAGGGGGGAATGCATGTGGACTCGGATCAGCGTTTGGGGTCGAGTTTGCTAGTCGACCTCATGTTGTCGAGGCCATGAAGGAGGAATCTACCTCATTCCACACGACACACATGTTGCGCACCGCCGTCGTTGTGGGCGCTGGCCCCGTCGGATGCCTCGCTGCCCTGGCTCTTGCAAAGCGCGGTTGGACTGTACGTCTCTACGAGGCTCGCCCCGATGTTCGTCTCCCCGCCTCCAAGGCTGCGGCTCAGCAGAGGTCCATCAACCTTGCCATCTCTCACAGAGGAATTGCTGCCATCCAGGCCATTGACACTGGTGCGGCTCAGATCATTCTCCGCGATGCCATTCCCATGCAAGGCCGCATGATCCATACGGTAGACGGTCGTCTCGACAGTCAGCTGTATGATAGACACGGACAAGTGAGTGCTCTCATTCCTTTCCAGACATTGACCAAACCGTCAGTGCATCAACTCAATTGACCGTGCATTACTCAACGAAGAGTTACTCGAGGCTGTCTCGAATCTACCGAACATAGAAATAGTTTTTCTACACAAAGTCTTGTCCGCTGACTTTGTCAAGAAATATCTAACCATTCGAGATCTCAGCACCAATGAAGAGTTCTCGACGAACTTTGACTTGTGCGTTGGCGCAGATGGCAGTTACTCGATTATTAGACGACAGATGATGAGAGTCGTGAAGTAGGTCGCCATTAAATACTCTGACACTAATCGAGACGCCCATAAGAATGGACTACCAACAGGAGTATATCGACCACGAGTACGTTGAATTGAAGATGGCTTCAGGGCGAGACGACAATGGCAGACCTGCTTTTCTTCTCGACCCGAATCACCTGCATATCTGGCCCCGCCATGCTTTCATGTTGATAGCACTCCCCAACAAAGTATGCATAATTATTCCTTCCTTTATTGGGATATAGACTAGCGTCTTCTGCCCAGGATATGACGTTTACTTGCACCCTATTCGCTCCGAGTTCAGAGCTTGACCGCCTCATTGACTCTGGCGAGATCTTGGCTTGGTTCACATCACATTTTCCCGATGCGGTTAAGCTTATTGGTGAGAAGAGGTTATTAGATGACTTTACCCGGAACCCTAGGAGCCCGTTGATTTGTACAAAGGTAATTGATATCGGGTCCAGCAAAGTTACGGCTGACATAGCATGTATGTCAGTCTAAACCATACCACTACAAGGACTGCGCCATTTTGCTGGGCGATGCGGCTCATTCTATGGTCCCTTTTTATGGACAAGGGTTGAACTGCGGTCTCGAAGACGTCAGGGTCCTAATGACACTTCTCCGGGAGGAAGGCCTTGATGTCAACCTTGCTCGTGCTTTACAACGATACTCGGATTCCCGCCACAAGGATTTGATTGCGATATGTGACATGGCTATGAACAACTAGTGAGTCACAAATATGACAGGAAAGGATTCTTGCCGCTGATCCATCCTTGTTAGCATCGAGATGCGCCATTCGGTCACAACCGTGTCCTACCTGCTCAAGAAATATGTAGATACTACCTTGTATGCGCTTACTTGCGGGAAGCCTGTTTTCCTTGAATCTCTAGTTCCTGTACTGGCTTGCATGCCGTATCCGTCGGCCGGCACGAGTGGCTGGATACCGTTGTACACGATGGTTACCTTTCGACCCGATATTTGCTATGCTACTGCTAAGCAAAAGGCTAGCGAGCAGGACAGGTTGTTGGTTGTGTCGGGATGGATAGGGATTATATTATGCTGGGTACTGGCGGCGTTCCTGGCGCAGATAATGTGGGATAGGTAATATGAATGGAATTCCTCAGCAAAGCGGTATTTCTGCGGACATCCATTTTCCCAAGAATTTGGCCAATATTCTTACCATCCATCAGAAAATGTAATCAAATCGCAAAAGTTCGAGTCTATCGGAGGCAAATGGGTGTACATTGAGGGCCTGTTCTACAGAGAAGTACTCTTATGTACAGATAGATAAATAAGACACGATAGGAAAGAGCCCAAGAATTGTACAAAGCTTGAATGCCAAGACATGAAGCAACGGGGATTTAGGTCATGATAGTCGTGTAGCAAAGAAGCACGGGAAGCGAGGGAAAAATACACAAGTCATCGGGAAATGTGCCGGTCATGTTGTCGTTTTCTTGGGTCTGCCGCGTTTCTTCTTCTGCGGGGCTTCAGACCCTTCTGCGTCTGCAGATTGCGCAGGCGGTGGGTTTTTCCGAGGCCGCCCGCGGCTCCTTTTTACGGGAGGCTCTTCCCCTGTGTCCTCTGGCCTTGGCTGGTTTTCCTTATCAGTAATTATCAACTGCGCACACCCTGCACGACAGAAAGCGACGAAGATGCTGTCCTACCTTTCGTGGACGGCCTCGCTTTCGTGGACCTGAGGAGGGGGTAGCGGAGGGCTGGGCAGCCGTCTCCTTGTTTTTGCTGCCCGGTGGCCGACCGCGGCGACGCTTGGCGGGCTGCGTGTCCTGTGGAGAAGCAGCGTCTGCAGGGACGTGATATGAGTCAACGTGAAATCGGCAAAATTACCGCGACACGCCGCATGGACAAGGACGGGACCTGGGGCGCGATGGCTTACCGTCTCCTGCGTCTGCTCCCGGCTGGGGGTCTGCATCGTCATGAGAGAGGGGTTCTCCGGCATCCTCTTGCAGATCGCGAGGAGAGGACATGAAGAGCAGGATATGGGGGCGACAGGGAAGGACGAGGGACACGTACAGGCCGGCGTGGGCTGTTGGTTGAAGGAAGAGTGGGGAAAGGCTGGGTGGGCCATCTTTAATGAATAAAACGGCTGCCGAATATAGAAGAATTCGAATGTATTGTTCTCTCGCGTGGACGCTCAGCTTTGCCCCTCGTCGCTGGGAATTTCCCGCCACCGGCCTGCCGAGCCCGACCGACATGCTCCTCCTCCTCCTCCTTCCCGCCCTTGCCGCCGCCCGTCTCCTCCACTCCCTCCCCGACGACACACACGCCTTCCCCAAGTTCCGCGTCGCCTTCCTCAACGGCCGCCCCGTCGTCAACGACACCGCCCAGCGCTGGCTCGCTCACGGCTTGCGTGGCGGCCAGCCCGAGTTTCTCGATCTGCCCTCTCACGACGACTCCTGGCACACCCCCTCTGTTCGCAAAGATGTGGGCTCCCCAGACGTCCGTAGCTCCTCCCGCCTGCGCTCCGTTCCCTGACATCTCCGCAGCGCTCCACCGCAAACTATACGCTTGAACTTTTGAAAATGGGGCCACACGACTCATATATCTGTCTCGTACCTAGCCCTCCGCAAGTCGACCCTGCTGCTGCTGCCGCAGATGACCGCTCTGCAACGGACATATCACCAGCAAGGAGCTGGTCCCTCCTTCAGCCATTGACGGGTTCTTGCCTTTACGTATGTTCGACACTGCCCTGCAAGCTATCGGGGATCTAATTCTAGCTGTGATCAAGCACCGACAAGGCTGGTTTACTTATTCTTATTGTCACAACAGTGAAATTCGCCAATTCAGGGAATTGATTCAGGCAGGTAAGCCCGTCCTATTTTTATCCAATCCTCTTTGTCGGACAAGTCCGACATTCTTCTATTCCCACGTCGAGACGTTTGACCTTTTTTTTTGAAACTGTCCCAGGCGCTACTAGGCCAGAAGAAGATCCCGAGGTAATTTCTCCCGCTTGTGGGAAGCAGTTGCATTCAATGAATTTCCTCCTCCTCCTCCTCAGTTTGAATCGTATATCCTTGGCAAAGCACCTGCAGAATCAGACTCAGGGGCTGATTTGACGGTGGCTGAGCAGAATGCACATGCCGTCAATTTAGAGCTTGCACGGAGTGCCGGATCCCGCTACCTTGTCCAACGGTGGGGAGATGGTACCATTTGTGACAAGACGAAAAAAGGCAGAGAGGTCGAGGTTCAGGTTCGTTACTAACTTGATGAGCACTGATTTAAATTGAAAAGCTGAATTGTTGACAGTTCCACTGCTCCATGACGATGACCGATACCATTCTTTTTGTCAAAGAGGCCAAAACGTGCTCATATGTTCTCGTTATCCACACCCCGAGGCTCTGTGGCGAACCAGGGTTCAAATCGCGGCTCGACTCTGACGATGAAGCTCAGATACATTGTCGCGAAATCGTTTCTGGCACGTTGCCCGAGTCGGAATCGACGACAAGCACAGATACTTCTGCTTCGGATGCCAAGGTTGACTTGGCAGTAACGGACTATCCGTATAAAATTGCGCGACCCAAGGCGGTCCAGCCTCCCTCGGCGACGGCAAAACAGGAAACCGAGGCTCAAAAAGATAAAGTCTACCAAGAGCTGCTGCGCAAGACACTGGAAGCTTTGTTTGGAGACAATGCAGTGCTTGCAACTGGAAAGTTGCATAATGTACAGGATATACTTGGCGGCGATGGCAGTACCGGGGTGGTTGTAGATCTGGTGGAAAATGCAGAGGCATTGGAAAGAGTCATGGATGGTCTCCAGGAGAGTGGATATGATATAGTGGAAGAACAGGAATCAGAGCAGGAGAATAGCCACGATGAACTATGATGATGATATTATTCGAGTATATTGGTTGAAAGCATATGGAGTACATCTACTTAAAATATCCTGAGAGTCCCACAGCATAGGCATAAAAGCAGAAAAGCACGTAACCCGTGAACAACTGCCAAGGAAATCTACAGTGTGACAATAAACACTATATAAACAAGAAGCAACTGTATGCAATATACATCATGTACGGACACCTTAAAAGAGCTTGCGTTTCGGCTTTTCTTCCACTTCGACTTTAATATGTGAATGCGTTTGTGGAGGATGAGCTGAACAGGTTACGATGCTTTTTAACCAAACGTCTCCATCGTCTTCCTCTTCTGGATCCCAATTGTGATCCTCGCAGGAACTGGTATCGGGTACGTCTCCTGGCTTGGCCCTCGCACGTGCAGCAGCGCACCCACACAAAAGACCGCTCGCTTTTCCCTTGCCCTTTAATAGGTCAGAGAAAGTACACCGGCCTGTCGGTTCGACGAAAAGCATCCGTCGAATGGCTGGTCGTACTTCGCGTGGCAATAATCTGAAAATCGATTCGGCTCCCCCTGTACTGTAGGTCACGGTGCTATCCGCGCGTGAGCGGCGCTTGGATTCTGATGGACCGGTTTTATTTGAAGTCGGCACGGCAGCGGCAGCAGCCAAAGTCGGTTTCTTCTCGGCCGTTGCAGATGACACACCGTTGATGCCAGGGGTAACGGAAAATACGTTGATAGATTGAGCACGTGGACGCGGAGCAGCTGGAACTTGTAGCGTCGATACGGATACCTGTAATACTCGTTCATCCTGGGGGCTTGTGAGCTGTGCATCTGCCGAGGCTGCAGAATTGGCGTCTGAGGGAGGGAAATCATGGACGTCAGCAGGCAAGGTGACAGTGCTTCGGGAAAAATAATGATGTTGCTTGAGTGCATCATCTGATGCCACATGCAAATTCACTGAGACAGCGCGTGACGGCGGTTCTGTGATGGCAGTGGATGCTGACGATTGGGTAAAGATAGAAGGCGTTTCCGACGATATCGTGCTGTTGTTGCTCTCTGAGTCATTTCCGTTACGCAATGCGTCGACGCTCGCCGAGCGTGTTGGCCGATTGGGCCATTGGCTTTGAGTCTGGAATTAGGGATGCCGGTAATGTGGCATTCCGGACCGGCGGTGGCTGTTTAGCTGTGCGCGGGGGCGGCTTCAGAGACAGGTCGGGATGGGCATGCACAAAAGCTCTAAAGCTGGCGTCTGTTTTGGGGTCGGGTATCTTCCAGGGGAAGCGGCGCAAGATCATGCAAAGAAAAATGATGGCGACGCTCCAGACGTCGGTTTTTCTCGGGTCGTAAGAATCCCTGCTGAGCACCTCTGGGGCAAGATAAGGATCACTGCCAACCACGCCAGTTGCGAACGTATGTGATTTCCCTGGATACTGGAAGACGGTGGCGGTACCGAAATCAATCAGCTTGACGACGTTGTTGTGTGTCATGACGCAGTTATCGAGCTTGAGGTCGCGGTGGGCAAGACCGAGCTCGTGAAGATATTCTACGCCGTCGCAGATTTGGCGGAAAACACAGTAAATTTCTGGTCGGGCCATTCTTCCGGACATGACGACGCTAAAGAGATCATAGGGGGCATATTCCATGACCTGAGAGGGTGAGATTGATGGGAGAAGAGGACGTTGCAAAAGCGATGCGCACCTCGTAGTAATGGCCGTGATCGGAGACAATGTCCACGGTCTCGATGACGTTGGGATGCTTGAGCGCGGACCCGACGCAGAATTCAGCGGCGACCTTTTTCTGGTAGTCCCTTTCTGATTCGCCTACGCGTTTTGGCCTGAACTCCTTGACGGCAAAGATGGTTCCGCCATTCTTGCTGCTTGCTTTGATGAGACGGACCGTGCCGCCGGCGCCACTGCCGAGGATGCGACCCCACTTTCCATACTTCTTTGCGAGGCGTGCGTGGGTGGCATCGTGGAGAGAGAGGATGGGATGGGAGCCGGGGACCGGAGAGGGGAACCTGTAGTTGGTGTGGCATGGGTGCGAGGAGGCAGTGGAGGCGGAAGAGGACGCGGACGACGAGACTGGAGACGGAGGGGACGGCTGCGAGTGCTTGGGGATGTGGGGATGGAAGAAGCGCTTGAGGTCGTGGAAAGGACCGTGTCGCGTGTGCTTGTGCTGCATGGATGGGAGGAGAGAAGGATGGGAGCTGCTGGAACCGCCTCCGCCTAAATTTGGGCGCGTGGCTCGTAATTATTCAGCCGCCGATCCAATCTGCGCTTCCGCTCCTCCCCCGCCCTCCGGCCGCTCCCCGGCCGTCCCTGCCTATCTACCCGATGTCCTCCGCCTCCCGTTTCCGCTTCATCTCCCGCGACACCCGATGCTGCGCTGCCTCGTGCTTCGCCAGCTCGACCGGCACCTTCGACACTGGGCTCTTCGATATCTCTGAGCAAAAGTCAGCCTCCGGCCTCCCGCTGCATGACCAATGTCCGTACCTTGCCTCAGGTCATACCTGGGCCAAGTGGGTAAGCTAGATGTTAATCGCGTGCTATAATTACACTTACATCACTTCATCATCG
Organism: Amanita molliuscula; assembly: GCA_023014405.1. Taxonomy (NCBI): domain Eukaryota; kingdom Fungi; phylum Basidiomycota; class Agaricomycetes; order Agaricales; family Amanitaceae; genus Amanita; species Amanita molliuscula. Next base: position 1,477,459 of record JAEBUP010000001.1, read on the forward strand.
TCGTTTGTCAGAAATGTAATGGCCGTCCCCATTTTGCCTGCCCGTCCAGTACGTCCTGTTTTTAATCATTCGTTCAATCGTTATTCCTTCGCAGCCGATAATGCTTACCGATCCGGTGCACGTATGCCTCGATGCTGCTAGCCATCTGGAAATTGACAACAAGACTGACGTCTTGCACGTCGATACCGCGCCCCGCCAGATCTGTTGCAACCAACACATCCGCGTCGCCACTGCGCAGCGCCTGCAGCGCCGCCTCACGTTGTTCCTGGTTTTTGCCCGAATGCAGCGTTGACGCGCTCCACTGTTCTCGACATCAGATCCAAGTCACACATGCATTTGCAGTTGCACGTACGCCTGCCCGTGACAGGTCCTTTGCAACCATGTCTGCCGTCTTTTTCTGATTGACAAACACAATAATGGGTGAAGGGTACTGTTCACTGTTGAGAATCTCCAACAGCCGTTGCCTAGCTCATGCATTAGCACGTGTCAGCAACTGAATACACTTGCTTACTTTTTCTTCTCGTCTCCACTGACAAATTCGACGCGCTGTTCGACGGTGTCCACAGCCCGTCCGGCCTCACCGATGGTAATCACGGCCGGTCTCTTGAGATATTTGCGCGCCAGCCGCTCAACGGCAGGTGGCATTGTAGCAGAGAACAGGGTAGTCACACGCGTGCGACCCTTTTTGACCATTTCCCCATCGACGTCCATTTGTTCGCTCGTGTCTTCTCCTTGCATCGTCTCTGTGGGCAGTGCGTCCAATATGAATGTGAGATCCGCCTCAAATCCGAGATGAACCATGCGATCAGCTTCGTCCATGACGACATAGCGACATTGAGATAGAACCAGGACATGCCGCTCAATGACATCCTTTAGACGTCCTGGAGTTGCGATGATGATTTCCGCACCCTCTCGAAGGTTAAACTGCTGCTCCTCAACGGCTCGCTACCTCAAATTTAATGATTTTTTTTTCTTTTCGTCATGGTATCGTAACCACTTACGCCTCCCACGATGGAAACACATTTATACCCAAGCGGGCCTGCAAACTTTCTCGCTTCGCTTTCGATTTGCTGTGCCAGTTCACGTGTCGGAGCTAGAATAAGAGCATGGGGTCCCAGATGCCGATTCTCGTCCGTAAAAGCGGGTAGACTGGAAATGAATGCCAGCATGGGGATCACGAACGCGGCAGTTTTACCCGATCCTGCAACACATGAGATTCATGGGCGTTTGGACGGTGATGATGCGCACCTGTTTCGGCGATGCCAATAACGTCGCGATTCTGCAACCCAATGGGGATGGCCTGTCGTTGAATAGGAGAGGGTTCCTTGTATCCAATTCGTTCGATGCATTCCAAAATGGGCTGAGGAATGTCAGATTCTATCCATGAACGTAGAGGGTGCGGTATCTGGCCACCTGAAGCGAACTGAATACAACAGTATGTAGAGGCGATCAGGCTGACCTCTGGCAGATATGCTAAAGTCCTCTCTAAAGATGCGCCAATCACGTTCTGTCATCTCATCGAGGGGTTTTTCTGTCCAGTGTCTGTCGTCGAATCCGGCCTTGGCAGCTCTTCGCCTTTCCATGGCATCGGCGAGACGGGCGTCGTATTGTCCCGAGCCCTTTCTTCCGCCATCGTCCATACCGGCAATGTGACCACGGCCAAACATAATCTGTGCGCCCTGCCTATTGCTTCCCACGGCGACAGGCGAGTCTTCCGAGAACGTGTCGTCTTGGGCGTCCCAGTCAAACACAAACTTGCGATCGTTCATCTTGCGAACCTTGCGCTTTTTCTTGTCGACGCCGAGGTAACGGGAGCGAATAGCGGAGAGATCGTTCTCGGACATGGGAGGCACATAAGGCGCCGAGTCTGGGGTAGGCGTGGCAGAGGGAGGAGGAGGGGCCCTGTTTTTCGCGGTCGGCGCGTGGTGCGGTGGGTACGTTCTGAAACCCATCGCGTGAGCTGGGTGGTGGAGGGCGTCTGCTGTCGCGCGCGTCCCGATCTCGCCTGCTGTGGCGGTCGCCTCTGTCACGTTCGGGGTGTCCGTATCTGTCTTCATCTGATGGCAAGGATGAGAGCAGAGGGAGGTAAAAGAGGGAATGGACAGACATCGGCTGTACTTGCTGTTCGAGGCTTGGAGCTCCTTCTGTCTAATGTCCTCTGCGCTGCGTTCGAGAGCCTCGCGCTCAAGTTTCTTTCTCTCGTCTCTTTCGCGCTGATCGCTGATGTCCTGCTCGCGCTTGGCGAGGGCGAGCTGGGCCCTCTCCTGCTTGGAGAGAAATCTGGGCTGAAGCAAAAAAGTGAGCAAGGAAAGAGGAAAGACAGAGGCGGTGCGACCAGCCTTTGAGGCAGCCTCCTTCTCCTCTCTCTGTTTCTGGAGGAGAGACTCGATGGACAAGGGCTCTGGGCGGGAGGCCATGGCAGACACGTGGCAAAAGAGGAAATACCATTCTTGGCATATTTCTCCGCCATGCAGTCTCCCCGACGCGCGGACACGCCAGAGCCCGCCTCGATGCAGGGCAGGCGCAATGCGGGCATACAACTGCTGGACGAGGACGGCGAGATATCTACGCGGGTGTGTGGACTGCTACAGGAAAAGGACGGGACGAGACTGATGCGAGTGCAGCTCAGGACATGCCTGGAGCACATCTTTGCAAAATACTGCACGCCGGCGGTCAAGGGAGCGAGCGGGCAACTGCTGACGCCGCCTGCCGGGGCGTATCTGAGCCCGGAGGGGCTGGACGAGTGGGCGCAGGAGACGAACGGGGCGCCGTTCTCGAAGGAGACGAAGGAGGAGCTGATTGAGTTTCTGGATGTGAGGGAGGATGGGGGCCTGACGTGGGTTGCTTGGTGCAGGCGGGGACTCAGCTAACGGACGCAGACTCAGGGGGTTTCTGCAAATCTACCAGCTACAGACGGAGACCGACGAGGAGGAGACGTGGCGGGACCTGTCGACGCATGGATTTGAGCGGACGCTTGAGCTGGTGGCGACGCGACGGGAGGCTCCGTAGTTTGTTTGGCTGCCGTCCAACACGAGGCGCTTGTTGCAACCATGAAGGCCTTCCTCAGCCGCCTCCACATCGGCAGCGCGCCCAGGGACTCTGCTGCAAAGGACAGGCAGCGCGCCTGCCCGCCGCCAGGTCCAGCGTCTGTGCCCAAGCCGTTGCCCGACATTGTCCCCGCCGACGGCCCCATCGACCCCCCCGCCCCCATCGTCCGCAAGGCCACCAACACCAGCGCCGCTTCCGCAGACGGCGCAAAAAAGGTCGCTTTCAAGCCCGTCCCAGACCCGCCCGACCCATCCCCCAAAGAGCCCCGCAGCTCCGTCGCGACCGCAACCACCGCCACCGCCGCGTCCTCCTCCAAGACCGACATCGCTCTCTCTGCAAAGCCCGTCTCAAAACCCTCCTCCACCCGCGCAACCTCCCCCTACCTCTTCAAGGCCCATGACGCCGGCTCCGCCCTGTCCTTCCGTTCAGCCACGCCCTACTCCCACATGTCCGCCCAGACTTCCGGCAGCCGCATCCTCTCCGCCCAGTCCTGGAGCGAGGTCACAGAGGAGGACCTCGTCTCCAATCTCGGTTCGCGCGAGCGTACGCGTCAGGAAGTTTTGTTTGAAATCATATCCAGCGAAGAAAGGTGCGTCTTTTCCTCCCATCCCGTTCGCTCCCTTGACCCTCGCCAAAGATACGTACATGAGCTCTCCAAGATGAAGGAGACCTTTATCGATCCCCTTCTCCATCCATTTTCTGCTCACTTCAAAAGTCCGCCCGCCTCGCCAGGCCCACATCTGGAATACGACACCATCCGTTCAGATTCGCCGGTAGAATCCTTCGACCTCCTGCCTCCCATCGCGGCTCGCTTCATGTCCCCAACTCCCACCCCTCGTCCCAGGGACACTTCCGCCATAGATGGCGCTGAATCCATCGAGTCAGAGGATGACGAAGTCGACAACCGCCTTGGCAAGCCCTATGCCGGAAAACGGCCAGAGGATTCTCTTTCTCCTTACCGCGCCGCCGCGTCCAAAGGTCTTGGTCCCGTCCCGTTCCCTTACGAGATCACATCAGTCTCTTCCGCCCCCGCCAAGATTCAACCCAAAGTCTGCGTCAACCAGCTCTCTCGGTCGCCAATCCACCATCGTAGACAAGGACAGAGATAGAGAACGCAAATACAGCCAGGGACAGTCGGATAATCCGCCGCCTCCAAAATCAAGTGTGCTCAGAAAATTTAAAAAGAGCCAGACAATCCCTGACGACGTTTTCGGCGGTGCCATCCCCCCCCATCAGTTGCCCGAAGATTTCCGCATTTGCCTTGAAGTCATCGATGGAGGTGTCCTCGACGGTCACAAGAAATTGTGTGAAGCTCTCAGGAAACGGTACGAAGACCAGTTTCCTTTGGTTAGGTCGCTCGCAGACGTTTTTATCGTCCACGTTAGTGTACTTTTCTTGATCAAGGTCTATTTGGCTAACAGCTGACCTTTAGGCCGACATATTCCGCGGGTATGCGACCTACGTTTTGCGCCTAGAAAGGGCCCTGGAACAAGTAGACTCGGCCTTGGCCAACCAATCTACCAAGAAACCTAGTAAGCAGGATGCCAGTGAGTGGCAAAAAGTCTGCTCCGCCCTTGCGCAAGCTCGAAGAGGTTGCATATGAACGAGGAGAAACGGGCCTGGCTATCACCTTGTCAAAGCCTTTCCAACGTCTGCTGAAATACCCTCTTTTGTTTCAAAATCTCCTCTTTCACACGGACCCGAGCACGTTCGAGTACGAAACCACTCTACAAATGGTCGCAGAAATTGAAGCCATCGTGAGGAGCATTGAAGACGAAAAGATTCAAAAGGAGGAACGAGACAAGACGAGGGACGTTTTCGCTCGCATTGATGGGCTAGACAAGGTCAAGCAACTGGCGCTGCCCAAACCTTCTCGAGTGCTCGTTGAAGAACGACCCTACAACCCTGTTCCCAATCCAGCTAACGGATCGCAGAAACCTTCTTCTCCTCCACCCGTCATCAACGGAAAGGGCGTTAAAGGCAAGTCGTCGCTAAAACGACTCAGCGATGTCCTCTCGTCTGGGGCAAACGGTTTCGGGAGTAAAAAGGATCTCTGGCATGTCGTCTTCAACGACGTTGTACTCTTGTGCCAGCGTACAGGGACAACATCCTTACCTTTGGTAGCTTCTACCACGTCGCGGACCAATTCGTTGCCCGAACTTCAGGGGAAAGCCAAATATGCAACCACCGGTCGCCGCAACTCTCACACTAAGCCTCGCAATCTCTACAAGTTCATCAAAGTAGGTCTGTCCACGAGCCATTTGAATCACAATTTGACATGGGTATCAGATTGAAAACTGGGCGATCGGAGACGTTGTCCAACCAAAGGAAGGTGTAGTATCGATGGACGAGTACGTCCAACGACTGTTCGGTTTTTGTTAAAGTCTGTTGACCCCTTTACACAGAGTTGCTCGCTCAAGGGCACAAGCGCTCTCATCTCAGCCTCGAATTGTCCCCATGCCAGATGACGATGAAGACAAGGACAATGACTCGGATGACTCGGACAAGAAGAGCAAGATGAGCTTTTCCTACTGGGGCGCCGACAAGATGACCGTCGTCCAGCGGCCGGTCATCAAGACTCGCATGGGAGCTAACCCCCGCAGGGGACTTGCCATGGCTTCATACCAAAGAGTTTCTTCCGCGAACGCCAAGTTTGGCACGCGTCTCGTATCTGATAGTACATCTCCTATCGCAAGACCGGTCAGTCGGCGTACGACGGCAGGTAACCCCTCTATACGCCGACCTCCCCCGTCTTCAGAAGAAGGTCCGAATTACGCTCGTTCAACAGCAAATAGACCTGCATGGGACCAAGGAACTAGAACCACTGCCCCTCCGTCAATTAAATCACGGGCTCGCAACACATCGCAAACTAGTGCAGCCACACGAGCTACGACGACAACAGCCAACGTTAAAGGCCTTGCATCACCCGCTCCATCCAACGACTCTGGCGTTGAGCTTTATGGCCAGATTATTGCCAACGATCCTGAACTGAGTATGGCTTGATGCTCTCACTTTTTTTCTTTTTTGTTCAACTCGTTATAATAGCATATCCTATATCCCTTCGTTATCGTCACCCATTTATGATTTCTGCAGTTTATACCACTATACACTCGTTGAACATCTATTGCTCTATGTTTGCTTTGCGGAATCAAATTAACTGGCCATTCCCACTTGGGCAGCTGCAATGTACGCAGCTTGGTGTATGCTGACACTTCGCCCACTCGGATCTGACGAACAGCCCCAATCACCGCGAGGCACCCAGCTGACAAAATCAATGAGAAAGAGGGTGCAGTGCATTAGCTTAATTTAACACACCGGACCGCGGTACTGGCAGCTGCCTTGGACGGGAATAGATCTTAGGGACTGGTCAGCATCAGACCAATGCTCCTCTGACAAGATGGATTACCATCGAATACGTCACGGATAAAGTATGCTTCCTTCGTATCCGGAGTATTCTCTGGCCAACGTTCAGCACGCTTGGCAAAGGATTCATCGGATACGACCGAGGCTGCGTGATCTTTCAATCTCATGCCTTCCTTAGTCATAAACACACGCAATTGGAGCTGTCACACACCCATCAATCCACGAGTATCCAACTCCATCAGAGAACTGCTCCTTCTGCCTCCACAAGATCTCATCCGGAAGGTACTTTTTGAATGTTCAGTGTAAAATTCATGTGAAAGATCGGCCGGATACCTTGCCATCAGCAGACTTGTCAAATGCTTTCCGCAGAATGTACTTTTCCATCTTTTGCCTGCCATCTTCATCCACCAGTTGCTCCTTTCCCTTGGAAAACATCTTTTCTTTTGGATCAATGTTCATGGCGACCTCAAGGAATGCCTTGTCAAGAAATGGAACTCTTGCTTCAAGCCCCCATGCCATGGTCGATCTGTCTTGCGATCAATCAATTTCGAATCGCCTTGGCAGATCACCTACTTGTTCGCGCGCAGGCAATCTGACGTGTGAAGGGTTTTCACACGTTTTACCGTCTCCACGTGGAACGACTTGCTATCTGGCGCAGCATGGAAGTAAAGATAGCCTAAGATAGCCCTTTGTCACGCTCAAGTGTGTGTGTGTGATTCGCTGAAATTTACCTCCAAATATCTCATCACTACCTTCACCACTCAACACCATTTTAACTCCGGTCGCCTTGATCTTACGGCTGAGCAAATACATTGGCGTGCTAGCACGGACAGTAGTGACATCAAACGTTTCCAGGTGATAGATAACTTCTGGAACCGCATCTAATCCCTCTTGGACAGTAAACACGTACTCGTGGTGTACGGTTCCCAGGAAACGTGCCGCCTTCCTGGCAGCCAGGAGGTCTGGAGAGTTTTCTAAGCCAATAGAAAAGGAATGCAATCTGGGCCACAAGGTTAGGAGAGCTGACAATACGATTCATCCAATATCTCCGCTGGAGAAAAACGACCGGACCAACCTTCGTCTGCCGTGGAGGCAACAGATCCGTTAGTCGCATCAAATGATCTCCTGCGAGCCTGGAATTGTGCAAAAGCGATCTTTTCCGTTTCTCTGGCAGCGATGGCGGCGATAAGGCTGCTGTCTAATCCACCGCTCAAAAGGACACCGTATGGCGCCTCGGACATCAAGCGCTTGCGAACGGCGGCTTCCAGCGCATGGCGCAACAATGTCAGATTGGCTGATTCGGTAGGTACAGGAACGTGTTCCTGGTCGCCATTCCACCAGGTGGGTTTGTAATAGCGTGTGGTGGACCCGTCGCGGCTATCGTATATATGTCCTGGTGGGAAAGAAATGATTCTATCGCACTCATCAACGATAGCCTTGAGTTCTGACGAGAAATACACGGCATCCGGCTCCTTCGAGTTCCAGCCCTGGTATAACGTCGTTATTCCGATAGGATCACGGGCGGCGATGATGCGGGGAGGTGTTGCCGTTTCGTCCAGAAGAACGAAGGAGAACATGCCATCCAGGAGATTGCAGAGCCCCTTGTCATATTTCTTATACTACACAAAGTCTGAATGGGACAGGGATACGGGAACTGGGGATTTTCTTACAAGGGGGAGAATGATTTCACAATCCGATTTAGTTTTAAAGATTGTGCCAGGATCCAAGTCTGCGCGGAGAGATAGGTGATTGTAAATTTCACCGTTGACAGCGAGGATGTGTTGTCCATCTTGACTGACGAGGGGTTGGGCGCCCGAGTCTTTTGAACGATGAAGGGAGGCAGTACGGAAATAAAATACATGACTCACCCACGCCAACTATAGCGAGACGTTCGTGGACGAGGATGGTGTTCTTGCCCACATAGCAGCCAGACCAATCGGGGCCGCGATGACGGTTGCGCTTGGAAAGGGCGATGAAGTGAGCTCTGTTTTCCTGGGGGTTCTGGAGACAATGGACTGCAAGAATGCCGCACATGTTGTAAGATAAGATTACCAGCCACAGGCGGAGGCGTGGAAAACAAGCCCGAACACGTTGGTTGCCTCGCACAATGTCCAGAGACCGTCTAGCCGCCCTCAGGGTCTGTTCTTTCTCCTTCTCTATCCCATTATCATCGCTCATGCACCCTTTTTCAGGCCCAGCGTCCGGGACAGCAGCAGCAGGCCCACGAACTCACCACTCTGACCCCTCCCCCTGTCGGAACCAATGGAACCGTTCCTGCATTCTTCCAAGAAGTCCGCATTCTCATTTCTCTTGCCAATGGAACCCATCGCTCACTTTCTAGTCTAGATTACCTCCGTCCAATCCGGTATAGATCAGCTGAACGGAAACATCGCCAATATAGCAACTTTACATGGACGGCTAGTTAATGTCGTATCCGAAGGCGCGAACCCGGACGCTCAGCAGCTGGACCTGATGAGAGAAGAGACACGGACACTTGTTAATACACTTAAGGACAGGATAAAGAGCCTAGAGACTATTCCAGCAGGGACCGACGCCAGCATACGCAGAAATCAGGTAGGTTCTCTCTCTCTCTCTCTGTCGATGCCTAACTTACGACAATTACCCCAGGTTACTCTTTTACGGTCAAATTTCGTTGATGCAGTACGAAACTATCAAAGGGTAGAGCAGGACTATCGTCAGCAGTCTAAACGACGGATTGAGCGTAAGCTCAGAATTGGTAGGAATATAATTTTGGGTCATTATTCGATTCTGACGGACTGGGGAAGTGAAACCGGACGCAACTGATGACGAGGTCCGAGAAGCGGTGGAAGGTGGAGGAAACCAGATTTTCACAGACGCGGTTTGTACTCCGTGCCGGGCATTGTCCGTTCACTGACGGAATGCGCTAGTTGACGGTCTCGACGCGTTATGGCGAGTCGAGGGCGGCATACCGGGAGGTTCAGCAGCGGCAAGAAGATTTGCACAGGCTGGAGGAGACGCTTGCCGACTTGGCTCAATTACTTAGTGATGTAAGGTCTGGCTCTGGCTGACATGGTGTTGGGTTAACAAGATTAGATGGCTATACTAGTGGCACAACAAGACGAACTTTTTAATGATATTGAAAGAGCGGCGAAGGTCACGGAGGCAAATACTAAACAAGGGTGGGTCTCAGCGTGTGTATCCGAGCGAGACTAATGTCTGGGCAGATTGGAGGAGACCAAGAAAGCGGTCATACACGCACTTCGGAGTCGTAAGATGCGATGGATATGTTTTTTCATTGTGGTCATCATCTGCGCGGTTCTAGCTATTGTACTTGGGATTGTATTTGGTACGCGCCATTAATATCGTGATGGGTGACATGTGACCTTACGTACCGAGCGTGTAAAACCCACTCCCACTGCATCCGTCATCATGCCCAATTCCTCTTCTCGAAAGCCAAAGGCCCGCCGGCGAGGAACCTCCATAGGCCTCGTCGATGCCAAGGCCGCCGTTGACCTTGCGACGGCCCAGTCCTACTCGGAAAATGTGTTTCTGTTTGTGCCCAACTTGATTGGTGAGCATGCGCCAAGCGTGGTACGCACAATGTTCACCGCTTGGCAGGTTATACGCGCATTATATTGGCCGGGCTGTCGTTGCACTTTATGAGCTATCATCCCAAATATTGCACGTTGGCTTATGTCGTGTCCTGTTTGCTAGACGCAGTAGACGGTCAAGCGGCGAGGGCGTTGGGACAGACGTCGAAATTCGGGGCGGTCCTGGACATGGTGACTGATAGGTATAGACGTTCCCAGATGCGCAGCATGGCCTGACCGTTGAGTAGATGCACGACGTCATGCTTGCTTTGCTACCTCTCGTCGGCGTACCCCAACTATGCGATTCTTTTCCAGTTCCTAATCGCGCTGGACTTTAGTAGCCACTATATGCATATGTACAGGTAAGAGCTGGATAGTGCGATACGCTGGTCTAATCTAATGCGCGGAGACAGCTCGCTGGTGACCGGATCGCGAAGCCACAAGCTGGTGACGAGCGACGTGAGTCGGATACTGTGGCTGTACTACAATGACTCTGTGAGTGCAGCGCATGAGGCGACGGACATGGCTGACTCCCGGACAGCGCACACTATTTTTTGTGTGTGCGGGGAACGAGCTGTTCTTTGTGTCTCTGTATCTGATGAAGTGGGTCGAGAAGCCAGTGTTGGGTGAGCTGACGTGGGCTGAGCTGGTGGCGTGCGTGAGCTTTCCGGTGTTTGTGGTGAAGAACATCATCAATGTCGTGCAGCTCTGGAAAGCGTCGAAAATTCTCGTTGGCGTTGACCTCGCCGAGCGCGCAAAGGAGCGCGACCGGTCCGCGTAGCTATTTTCGTAGCATTACCGTATTAGGCAGTGCGCCTCTTTCCTTCATGCGCGCCCTCCTCCGCTCTACCCGCTCCCTTCCCCGCCGTTTTCCCCGCCTTCCACCCGCCCGCTTCTCCTCTTCCCTTCCAATTCCAGAATCCGAGCAGGACGACCCGCACGACGATGTAGACAAGCCAAAGCTACGCCGTACCAGGCTCGCTCCACCTCCGCCAAAGGACACCGAGCCCATGGATCTGCCGGACGACCTGCACATCCTCTGGTCCTCCGACCACGATCTCGCGTCGCACGCACACCATCTCCCCCCACCGCAGCTGCTCGAGGAGGCGCTCAATAACCTCCACATCACCCTCCATCCGCATACCCAGCACCGCGCAACCTACTCCTCCCCCCTCGGCTCGCCTCTCGAGCCAACCCTGGGTCTCTATTGTCCGATAGAGGGCGGAGAATACGTTATCGATGCGACCGTCCGCGAGCTCGCCTCGCGCACTGGTTCGGAGGTCCTTGTTCTTGACGCTGTCCAGCTGGCAGCAGGCGAGTGGGGCCACTTTGGCAAAGGTCGGTCGTCTTTGTCGGTCGTATACTGTGCCAACTGATCATACCGCGGTAGCTGCCAATGCGTTGCAGCTGCCCCGCAATCCCCTGCACTTCTCGTCGACCCCTTCTCCCCCTCCCAGCTCCTGGCCGTTACCGGTGGAAGACGAAGAAGGACCTGGAAACAACACCCAGATCCTCTCTCTGCCCCAGCAAATGACCTTGACACTCATGGCAAATTCGCCCATGCAAGGACGCACCATCGTGGCCACTCCGCGCAGAACAGCGCCTCCGAGTCGCATTAAGGTATTTTTCGATACTCTGATTAATCTTCCCTCCAAGGAAGACACCGAATCCTTTCCCTCGTCTTCACGAACGCGTCCGCGCCTAATCTACATTCGTGATTTCCCGACTCTGGCTCCCTTATCTGCGTCGTGGTATCCTCATCTACTGTCTGCTGTTCGGCAACGACGTCGGGGTCCTATATCACGCCCTTCTTCACCCATCATGAACCCATTAACCATCATTTTTGGAATGACCCCTGCGATAGCACCCCACACCTCTTCCTTTCCGCCAAGCCAGGGCAGTGGCTTGCTAAATATGATTCTCAGTAAAAATCCATCCCTCTCCCATACGCAACATCCTTTAAAGCATTCTAGGTCAGATTGGGGGGAGGACGATGCTTCAGAAAAAGCAAGAGAGAAACGCCTCAGAGAAAGGCTAAAAAAATGGGAAAGAGGCGATGTCGCTCTGTATGATGAGTTTGGAAAACTTGCCGTTGGCTCAGATCCAGAAGATGCGAAGCCAGAAATTGTTTTCATTGGACCTGCTACTGGACCCCCTGCCTTGCTCCCTTTTTTCGGTTCTTTCTCACCCAGCCAAACCAACAGGCCTCCTGATTCAGAATCCAAAAGTTTTCTCTTCCGTACGTCTATGCTCGTGCCTCAAACAAGATCCCAGAGTCTTGAGAAGGACACAAGGGTTGCGCGCAGGCGGGAGATAAACGAACTGACCATGCGTATGGGCGTCGGCGCTGTTGGAGGCTGCGTGCAAACAGAACGCGCGTCCGATGTACTTGCGGAGGTCAACCCTGATAACGTGCATCCAGTAAGTTCCGGCCAAGATATTGGCATGTGGACTTCATGGGGCAACTCGCTCGAGTCATGGGCAAACGTGCGCAAGGTCGCGGATAGAGCGTTGGGCAATGTTATGTCTTCATTTGTAACGCAAGACAAGTTGGACAAGGATAGTTTGGAGTTGACGCAGATACCCTGGTCGGTAGTTCAAAACGCATGGTTAGCGCACAGATCAACGCGTGATCTGCGCAAGGTTTGGCTCAAGGAGATTGCACCCAACACGGGCGCCGAAGAAGACGAGGCGAATCAGGCTCAAGTGGAAACGGACGAAGTGATTGAGCGTCTTAAGAACGATAGTGATCTAGATGTTCATGAACAACGTTTGTTGTCATGTATCGTTGATTCAGGTATGTGCCTTTTTTGTGTAAAATATCTACCGTAGTTGATTTGCCCTGGTAGCCTCTATGACAACCTCATTTAACCAAGTTCATCTCCCACCTCACACGATCGACTCGGTCCGAACTATTGTTTCTCTACCCCTTCTGCATCCGCAAGCGTTCCAGCAGGGTATTCTCAAAGAACATGGCATGACAGGCTGTCTTTTGTTCGGCCCGCCAGGTACAGGCAAGACACTCGTGGTCCGTGCTCTTGCCAAGGAAGCGGGGTGCCGCATGATGATGGTCTCTCCATCTGATGTAATGGACATGGTAAGTACCAGAAATTAATTGTGTGGTCTATACCAATTTCTATCAGTACGTAGGGGAAGGCGAAAAGCTGGTCAAGGCGGTTTTCTCTCTCGCTCGAAAATTAGCGCCGTGCGTGATTTTCCTGGATGAGATCGATGCCCTTTTTGGCGCAAGAATGTCTACACGGGAGAGTGGCGGGGCTTTTGCCCATCGAGGCGTTATCACCGAGTTTATGCAAGAAATGGACGGTCTCAAGTCTTCTCAAGATGACCGTGTCATTGTCATTGGCGCCACCAATAGGCCTTTTGATCTTGACGATGCTGTGCTTCGTCGATTGCCTCGTCGGTTACTTGTCGACTTGCCCGGTGAAAGAGAACGCGAGGGTATCTTAATTTTTTTTCTCTTCTCCAAGTGCACCTGCTCATCTCATTTACGCATCAGAAATTTTAAAAATTCTGCTCCGCGACGAGAAGTTGGCGGATGATGTGGACATCAAGAGCCTAGCCAAAAAGACCGAAAGCTTTTCTGGCTCAGACTTGAAACGTTAGTCTAATGAATATATCTATGACGAGTTGCTCATCGATGTCAGATCTCTGTGTATCTGCTGCGTTAGATGCTGTGAAAGAACATGTACAAGTACCATGGAACGTACCACCTCAGGCATCCAGCTCACAGCAAACGCTCGTTTCAGAGCTCTCAGCTGTCATTACACCTGCGTTAACTGATACGTTACCTACGAATGATTCGGACGCCACTGACCCGAGTTATATATTGTCACGCACCCTTCATCTCCATAACTTTTTGAAAGCACTCAAGGAAATAACGCCTTCTTCTTCAGAGTCTTTGGGAAGCCTTGCAGAGCTGCGCAAGTGGAATGAAGAGTTTGGAGAGGGACGCAAGGACAAAAAACGACAAGTATGGGGAAAGGGGAGGTTCGGATTTGTTAAAGCCGTTAGCGATAATGAGGCGGGATCCAGCCATGCTAGCATTAATACCACTATAATAGACAAAGTGTATTAGGCTAATCCATATAATAGATTCCAACAGATGGAGGCGGAGGTTATCTTCGCGACACACGCCTGGCTTGAGATCTGGTTGGCCTCTTTTGACTCTCGGCAGCATAATCTTCATCGATATCCATGCGTGTATCCCGTCTTTGGGTAGCACTCGTCCTCTGACTTCGCTGCGGTGGCCGCTGGCTCTGCGTCATAGCGGGGCTCCGTGAGGGACCGCCCTCTTCTGACATCTCTTCGTCACTTGGCTCTACGCTTTGAACACGGACACGCCTTCGGGCATCGTCGCCGTCCCTTGCAGCGCCTTCGCCAATGGGAATCAGCGTCTTGTCATTAGCATTCATCGGCCAGTCCTTCCCACACTGAGGACAGGCACCATGTCGTTTGCGGAGGTTGTCAAAACAGTGATAATGTAAATGATTTGCGCAGTTTGAACCGCAACAAGCAACGCCTCGGGTCATAACCTGGATAAGCGCAGCACCGTTAGGAAGCCAATACCCGGCCAACTACAATGAACGGCTTGCCTCGTTGCAAATGGAACATTCGATAACTTCTTCCGGGTAAGTTGCTTTGAGATAGGAACACAATTCAACGATGGATCGTGAGGAAAGTGAATAGCGACCGAGACTGTCGGTGGAAGGGTGAGGCAAGATTAGATGAGGACAAGACATATATAAGTACCTGCTCTTGAGGAGCCATCCTCGCGCAACAAAACTAGTCAACACGTTCTCCGCCTGAGTTTTCGTCATGTTAGACTTGGGCTTGATCGCGCGTATTTCTCGAAGTGCTGCCATGGAGGAAATGGAAAATGACTGTCTGGGGGCCAACATAATTTGTTCCACCTGAAGCTTTTCAGTTTATTTATCCACCACAGCAAAAGAATGTGGACCGACCAAGGCTCTAAAGTAACTTGTTTCTGCAGGAGTGTAATCCGTGGCCAGTTGGGCAATCTCATCGCTTTTAGCATTGGCCTTTTATCATTAGTTTGCTGTGCAACAAGGCCGGGTTACACGTACGACGATGTAGACAGGTTTACCGGTGGACTCGTCCACGCAGCGTCGAAAATCGAGGTCAAAATCGTCAAACGATTTGTTGATTTTGGCGACGAAAATGTCCCAAGCTTCTGCACTGTCGGAGTCAGGCAAGTCGAGCGTGTTATCAACGGCTACGAGACGCGTTTGATGTGGGTGGCGCAGTAGACGCGAGATGCGTACCGCTAAGGGCGCCAATGCACTTTTTCCAGAGCAGCTTCGCAAGGGGCTCGGAAACACGGCCACGAGAGAGGATGGCCTGGAGATAAAGACGATTGACGTCGTTGGCGGTGGCCATGGCAGAGGAATTTGATGGTCAAAATACAGACGCGTACTAAACTTTTGACTACAACTTGGGAACGCGCAACGTTTTGCTAACCATCGCCGCCGCCCAAAAGCCAAAAACGAGACAGACCGTGTGCACCTCCCCTCGTCCTCCTGGTTCACCCCACAATGTAACTGTGCCCCATGGAATACCCTCTTTGCCCTCGATCCAGCCTTTCTTGGTCCAGTATGATAACATACTGACCAGCACAAGGGTGGAAGGTATGGGAAGGCCTTCGAAATACTTTGCTTTTCCTGCACTGTTTTTAGGGACAAGAGCTACAGTGGCATTAAAACGAGCTAGGCGAGCGAGTCCGCAACATATAAATGCTGTAAGGACAACCGTGTCAAGATACGTCCGCAGGCCAACCACGAAAGCCAACAGTGCAGGAGAAACGCCAAAGGAAATCTTGGGGGACGGAGTGAGGGTGGTGATAAAGACGGAATAGAAAAAGAATTACCAGATCGGCCAGACTGTCGAGCTCCTGACCAAGCAGGCTGCTCGATTTTCTCCATCTTGCGACCTTGCCGTCGAGGAAATCGAACATCAAGCCAGCCAAGGGGAAGGAAAGGGCGGACCAAAGATAGTCGGGATCATGGGTAACTAGGTAGTCTGCAGAGGAAAATATGGAGAAGCAGCCGCAGACGCCATTCATGATGGTAACAAGGTCAGCAAGACGGAAGTTTCTAACGAGCGAAAAATGGCCGTCTGTGTCCTGGTACTGCTGGAGGGCAGGCTGGGGCGAGGGCGAGTGTGCGTCGTGCATGGGCGGAGGAGGGAGCGGTCGCCGGGGTCTCTCTCACGTGCTGCTGCTGCCTGCCAGCTCCCGGCTGCGTGCGGCGTATTGGTTCGGGTGCGTCACGCTCTCCCCCTCGCCGATGCCTTCTCCCTGCCGCGCCCTGTGCGTTATCTCGAACACACGCGTGCACGCTGCATGGTAGTGGCTTCCCTTCACCATCCCCATCACCTCCCCAACATTCCCCGTCGTCACCCCCTGCCCCGAGTACAGCTGTACCAGTGCCGTCGACAAGTTTTCTCGCGAGTACTGCCGGTACGGACAGCCCGGCTCCGATGGTCCACATGTCAATAGTTGCACGCAGCTCCATCCTTCTCAGTCTATTTATTTTGGTTCCTGAAGCACGCGCTGCGTACCTTTTCGCGGGATAGTTGGCCCGTTTGCCCTCTAGTCCAAATGAATGTCGGATGTTATACTTGTGCTCCTTGTTGAACTTGTCATCCGTCATATTGAGCGATTTCCTCCAGAATATTAAGGCTTCTTCGATAGGGAGGCCCAACACCTGCCGTTCTTCAGTAGCTGTAATTATCCATCAAGCAGCAGCCTTTGACCTTCAAGAAGAGCCCATAATACAGACGACCGTAGTGCTTCAGGTGGTTGTCTCGTCTCAGATTTTCATGCAACGCCCGCATACACATCGGGAAGTGTTGCCGAGCCAGGTCGTCCACCATCTCCGCTGTAATTTCTGCGTTGTTCTGACCAGAAGGATCGTACATTTCGGGCGAAACACCCGCAATGAATCCTTTGGACAGATTCTCCAAAATGGGCAATAAACGGGTATCCTCGTCTAAGCGGGGCAAGGCCCTGGCCGTCACCTGCAAACGCTTTATCGCATGGGAATACACATTGTTCCATCTTACCTCCAAAGCTTTCTCAAGATGCACTTCAAACGCGTGATACACGATACTGGCTTGTTCAGTTTCGGGCACATAGGCCCATCCACCTTTGAGCAGCACGCTTCTCTTTTCGACTAGGTCAGGTACACGAGTCCATCTAACCTACATGTCCCTTGCTCAACCTTAAAATTTTGAAATAATAGTCAAATTTATATACCTTACAAAATTTGGCATCTGTGAACCACTTTGTCTTCGTCTTGTCATCTTCCACTCCCTTGTAATGAAGAGAAACTAAATCCTGTTCATAAGCCTTTTTCTCGCGTTCGTCGACCTTTAGATGCAGATAAATAGTCTGTTATGTTAGAATACAAGCAGCGTACCGGTAGCCAGTCAAATTTGCGAGACTGTAAGAGCTCCGCACGACTAGCTTGATCCTTGTCATATCGTATCTTGAAGAGAGTAGTTTCCGCCTTCACGAATCTACGGCGCAGATCTTCCCTGCACGATATCAGCAACTTAATCGTGCTAAGTAATGATCATACACACGATCGACAGAACGCTAGCCTCAGGACAAAGTGGCTGATGTGATCCTTCCTTCTTTCAGTTTCGGCGTCTTTGATGCTATGTTCCACCTGCGGTGAGTTGGGATTCAGAGGCAGATACTTCTTGCACTGGGCATCAATAAATTCTTTCAGTTCTGCCCATGATTTGTTCCGTGCCGCTGACGATTCTATTTCCGCAAGTATACGCAGCCGGTCCAGCGCACTTGTTTCAAACTCTTCTACCGTCACGTCATACGTTGGTGGGCGGTCGTAACTTTAACATTGGTTGAGGCACGAAAAACGGATTTGACATGGTACTCACAAACTAAGTCTATACGGATAGGTCGAAGTACCATGCTCACGCACGAGCGCGTCCTTGGTTCTATCTTTACTGTTAAACATGGTCAGAAACACGTCGCGTAACGCGTCCGTCAGTGTCACGCTGAAGTCCGAGCTTCCCACCGATAGTTCATATATAATGTCGTAACTTAACAAAAAAGCATTATGCAATAGATACATGAGGTCGTGTGTCATAGATAACATTTGAAATATCATTATCGCTTGTTTGGGGCTCTTGGACGCTTGGAGCGATGCCTTTGTTCATCCGGAGGTGGATCCTCTGCCACATCAAAAACTACCCCGGGCCGTAATATTCGTCGTCTTCCTTGAGCATCTGCACGAACTGCAGCCTCAATACCTTCTGTCAACCAGTCCTGTGCAGCTTTCATCGGATCTCGGGGAGATGGCACATAGATGGGTGGTGCCTGGCTAATGACGGAAGCAGTCGGAGAGCCTACCACAGTGTTTGGCTAGATTGAACAATCAATCCAATAACTCATTACATCGGAAAATGCTAAAACTTACAGCAGTACCATCTTGTGCTTCCATTGACATCGCTGAGACCGTGCGATTCCTCTTCTCCCTAAGATAACGATATACCTTCATATTGGTTATGTTGGGACTTTTCCTACCAGGCTTGACTTGTTCAACCCCCGTCATATCTCGGTCATCGTTCACTGACAATGTTGTTGGCACATTCTTTTGGGCCACTGCATCCGTAACTGCGGTTAATTGAGGCCGATTTTTCCCTTCATTTGAATTATCGCAATAAGAAACGGATGGGTACCATGTCTGGGGTGGTTCCTGTGATTTTGTATCGAGCGACACACTCTTTTTGTGCCCTTCTTCGGGAGGCTTGGGTTTGGCAACATCAAGTGAGTGGCTTTTTCTACGGGTTTCCTCCGACAACTCAGCGTGCTTTTGAATTCTGGGTGTAATCAACCTAGGTTCGTGCCTTTCTAGTTCCTGACTCGTAGGGGACGAAGTATATGCATTGTCCGTCCCCTTTACGGGGTGATTGCTTATTGCAACCGGGTTGACAATGCTGTCTTTTTGCTCCAGAGACCCATGATGATCCATGGACTTGGAAAAAAGCAGGGAAGCCGCCAGGGTGATACCAAGGCTCGATTCCTGGTTATGACTGCCATTTTCTGTACGTCCTGCCTCATTTAAGGCAGGCCGGTCATTGACGGGATCGAGAGTCCGATGATTAGACGATATGTCGGGAACCTTCGATTGGTGGAGCTGAGCAATGTCTTTGCGAGAACCGGCACTTTGTGCTTTTGGCTGAGGTTGAGGAAACTTGATGGATGTGGGATCGCTATTCTTAGCAGCAATTACCGATGGGCGTTGATTATATGCGGTCGGTATTAGGGGATGGGATGTTATTGTACTGACGTGGTATGGTGAAGAATCGCTCGGATGTATAATCTCTATTGTAGATGAGTTTAAGGAACCATGAACAGGTAAAGAGTGCGATAATTGTGCTTGATTCTTTGAAGGCTCATGTAACACGTGAGAGGTAGAGGTGCTGACAGTCGGGTATACTGATGATGAACGGTATATGGAATGCGGGTATTCAGTTGCAGATGCATTAGATCGATGATATGTCTCTTTAGAGTGGTTCTCTTGATTACTATGGGGATTATTCAGGGTTTTGACAATCGGACTAGGCGTTTTGTGCGACGTGGATGGCGACGACCGTGGCATGATTCTGGGAGTCCCGGAGAATGGTTGGCGGCGATCATGCTACATAGATCATGTTAATGCAGGTTGCAAACGTAGTATGGCACCTGACCTCGTTAGCAGATATCTGTAATTCCTCCCGGGGAAGCCCACTTTGCGATGATTGTGTGGACGGACTTGCCCGCGTCTTCTTAATATGTCTATCCAGAGGTTGATCCAAGATTCTGGCTAATCCTTCATGCAGAATAGCAGGCTTTTTGTCTTCTGGTGGGTGACTCGTGCCGGATTTGCCTTGTTTGACTTCCGGTGGGTTCACATCGGGGGAGCTGTTGACTGCATGTGATTGAGTTTTTTTGTCCGCAGTGGCTTCCTTCCATTGCTTTCGAAGACTTTCATTTTCGTGCGCTGCGTCATCAACAATTTGGTGTGATGTTTTTGGGGAGCGACGATGTTCCGTATGGTGTGAATGAAGCGCACTTTTGACATTTTTATCTTCGAAGACGGTGGAAAGGGTAGAATCCAACTGGTTAATCTGAGCTGCGCCGTTGGCTGGGATGCTATGAGTAGTAGACATCGTTATCTCTCGTTCTGTATGATAATCAGCATCTAACGTTCTATCGTTTCTAGCCCTCGCCGTTACATGGGAATCCCTTGTAGGAGGGGTACCAATATCGGACTGACGAGAGTTTGGCGCTCCACGGATATACATATCCTCAATGGGCTTCGGCGGTAAAGGATGAGATGCAACAAGTACGATGTCCTCCCCGGCCTTGGCAGACGATGAATAGTTACGACTGTGATTCGCGGTCTGCGGTTTCACGAGGCCTTGCACAAAGTCGGCAACATTGGAAGGCATATTGGGAGGGGCTTGGACAGGCGCATTACGGCGGAGGGATGCTGCAGGCGAATGAGACTGAGAAGATTCAAGGTGTGGCTGATCCTGAGAGTGTGGCACGTTGATACGACCATAGCTGCCACCACGCTGATCCGACAATACACACTCTGAGTCCGCGGAACGATGAGGGTCAATGATGTTTCTCCTCTTCTGCGTACTCTCGTCTCCCGGTCCTTGAGGTCTCGAGAAAGCTGCAGGACCAACAGACTCGCTAATAGAACGTGAGTTCATAGGCGGCGCAGGATTCGACTCGGGTCGACTACGTCCATCGGAAGTAGTTATGTTACGTTGGATGGTTGTCCCGAATGGAACGTCCGATGGTGGGTGGTTGACTGCCGATGTACTAGCAATCTCTGGGATAGGCGTCTTGGTGGGTACCCGAGAGAATGGCCCTTCCTGTTTGGAGACAAAGAGGCCGGTGGCCGGTCTACGGATGGTACTTGCCGGTGCACTCGTAAGCTGGCCTTCAATCACAACAGATCGTTCAGCATAGTGAGCTGCAAGTCCTGTAGGAGTTGAAGCAGCGGAAACCTTGTCTTTTATACTCTCTTGCTGATTTATCCACCCTGCTGCAGATGGCGGCGGCCTGTGAAAAGGGATCTCAGATGAACTTTGCAGTTTATGCGGATATAGTCCTATTTCTCTTTTCGGGTCTTCTTGTTGCGCTTCCAAAAGTGGCACCGCTGGCAGCCCAGGGTGAATGTCTGTGCGACTTCTCTCAGTTGCTGTCAACTTCGTCTCAGGATCAGTGACAAGAATGGGAGTCTGGCAATGGATTAATATACAAAATGCATTGCGCATATCCTTGAGAAAAACATACCGCATTCGATGTCTTGACGATGCCCTTGGAGCCGGTTCTTATGGTCGCATGTGACGTTGCACCCGAAGTGGAAGGGACCGAATGTGACAGAGACATGAGCGGGTCAAATTCAGGGCCTGAATGTTTCGTCAACTAGGACAGAGTCAAAATTACAAAACCACATAGAACTCAAAATACCTTGTCTATCTGGCTCCTCGACACTGGGCGAGGAGTGATTTGCTCAGAAGTAACTTGATGCATGGGATTAACGCCTATCACGGTATCATCTGCGTTAGCATGGGACGTAATTGGGAGTGCGCTCGTTTTTTGTCTTGCATCAGAATCGTTGCCGGTCCGCGTTGGCAGTTGTACATCTGGCGGTCCATTGTCACGTGCATCCCTGATAATGGTCTGTGTTGACGTTTGTACATCTGGCGATGCATTGTCGCGTGCATCCCTAGAAATGGTTCGTGGTACATCTGGCGGTCCATTGTCGCGTGCATCCCTGAAAATGGTCTGTGTTGACGTTTGTACATCTGGCGATGCATTGTCGCGTGCATCCCTAGAAATGGTCCGTGGTACATCTGGCGGGACATTGTCGCGTGCATCTCCCGGAATGGTCCGTGTTGACGTTTGTACATCGGGCGATGCATTGTCGCGTGCACCCCTAGAAATGGTTCGTGTTGACGTTGGTACGTCTGGTGGGGCATTATTGCGCGCATCTCTGGGAATGGTCCGTGTTGACACCTGTACATCTGGCGGGGCATTGTCGCGCGCATCCCTGAAAATGGCCTGTGTTGACGTTTGTACATCTGGCGATGCATTGTCACTTGCACCCCTAGAAATGGTCGGCGTTGACGTTGGTACATCTGGTGGGGCATTGTCGCGTGCATCTCTAGGAATGGTCCGTGTTGATATTTGTACGTCTGGCGGGGCATTGTCGCGTGCATCTCTGGGAATGGTCCGTGTTGACATTTGTACATCTGGCAGGGCATTGTCGCGTGCATCTCTGGGAATGGCCCGTATTGACATTTGTACATCTGGTGGGGCATTGTCGCGTGCATCTCTGGGAATGGCCCGTGTTGACATTTGTACATCTGGCGGGGCATTGTCGCGCGCATCTCTGGGAATGGCCCGTGTCGACATTTGTACATCTGGCGGGGCATTGTCGCGTGCATCTCTGGGAATGGCCCGTGTTGACACTTGTACATCTGGCGGGGCATTGTCGCGTGCATCCCTGGAAATGGTCCGTACTGAAATTTGTACATGCGGCGGTGTATTGTCGCGTGCATCTCTGGAAATGATTTGCGAAGTCTCGATGTTCACTTTGTCTTGGACAGAAGTAAGAGGCACGGTGACATTGGGGTTCCGCCCAGGCAGACGACTACCATTAATATTTTGCGAACTGAACGTTGTTCGATGCATGATAGTTGAGGGAATAATAATTCTAGGGTCTATTTTTGTCGGAACCACCGTACTCATGGGAGGTAACAAGTTCGGCGACGAGTCAACAGGCGCTTGGGCCGAGTTAAGCCGAGTAACATCCTCCTTGTCTGCTCGGAAAACGTGGCTCGGAGGGACTTGAGGCGCAGCAACGTGAGATTGACCATGTTTATAAGTAGCATGCGACGGTGGCAGAACCTATTGTTGTTTTTCGCACGTAAATAGTCCATACCATCTCTCAAGGTACTGTTACATTACCGCGACTGGTTCGGGAGCCGGATAACTCATTTTTGACTGGCGTCTGAGCGCTCGTTGGGACGACGATCCTTGCTTGACCCTAGCGTCAGATACACCCTATCCCGGACAGATCAACAAGCAGAGGATCAACAAAGGGATGTATTACGAACCACATCTAGCTTTGGACTATCCGCACCAGCCGCTGAAATTGGCGAATGCTTGGGTGTCGCCGATGAAGTTTGGTCAATCAGTCGAGACGCTGGCACGATATGACCCATATAACCGCCGGTTGCAGTAGTCGGCCTTGATACATCCGAAAAGGGCACTGGCTCAGGGGCCGTGCTTTTGGCAATGGCACCGTGACCCATGGAGCTCTGCATGTTTCAATGAAAATGAAACGCGACTGAGATACGAGAGGCAACGCACAATGTAAGGGGTTCTCTCATCTCTGGGATGCTTTGAGGCAACGATTGATGACTTGACAGCTACGTTAGTAGGCTCGGGTTCAACAGAACCGCGCAAAACTGTCTCTCGCTGAGAAATGTTCGAAACGCCGGCTTCACGGTGCGAAGGATTCTCTCTCTCGGAGTCAATTGCACGATCAGCGTAAGGACGGCCGCCAGGTTTTGTCCTCTCGTAATGAGATTTATGCTCGCGCCGCGCTACGTTCTCCTTGTCTGTATAACGGGCACGTTCGGTCTCGGATTGTTCGCTGGCCTTGTAGATCCTTTCGTGTTCCTTTTGCCTGGAACTATCGATGTCTTTCTTACTGCGCCTGGCCCTTTCGATATCTTGCTCCCGGAAGACGGACGGTATTAGCCCACCCTCAACAGGAAATGCTGCTTGATACCTGCGACTCGTCTCTTGCACCTTCTTCAGCTCTTCATGTTCTACCTCGCGCCGCCTGCCGTTCTGCATGACGTCTCCCCGATCAAGACCTTCTCTTGCTTTCTCTCTTTCCCTCTGCAGCTCCCATTCTACCTTTCTCTTGCGCCGATCGAACTCACGATCGGATTCACGGCCTTTCTCAACTTCAGGCCAGTACTCTCTTTCGGGAAGAGCCACTTCTCTATCCCTCCTCTCTCTGTCGAGACCTATCTTGAGTCTTGAAGAGTCCGATTTTTCCTTGTCCTTTCTTTCTCCTTCTCTGTCCTGTTCTCTCTCTCTCTCTTTCTGCCGCCTTCTTTCCTTGTCCCTGTCTTTTTCCCGCCCTTTTTCCTTCTCAACTGCTCTTTGTCGCTCCTTCTCTGTGTATCGTTCCTGCCCTCTCTCATCTCGATGCCTTTCTGGTCCTCTCGTTCTCTCCCTGACTGTCTTTTCCCTGGCACGTTCGACGAACTCCTCCTTGACTCTTTCGCGCTCTTGCTCTTTGCTCTTATCCTTTTCCCATTCTTTGTGTCGTTCCCTGTCCCGCCTGTCCCTCCTTTCTCTCTCCTTGTCCCACTCGCTATCTCCTTCGTCATGCCTGCGCTTGTGCCTTTCTTTCACATCGCTTTCGTCCCGACGTTCGCGATGGTATCCCTCCCTTTGTTTATGCTTGTCTCTCTCTCTATCATCTCTCCCTCGCTCTCTATTGTGAGGCTCTGGTTGATGTGAGGGCGGCGATGGCGGATTGGGAGGAATCCACCGCTCGTTATTTGCACGGGGGTATTGTATGACGTCTTCCGCAGAATGGTTATTGCGATAGGCTGTCGAGTCATGTGCATATCTTTTAGATGCTGAGGTATATGCGGCGGAATCTGCAGTGGATTCCTTGCGGTGCGAAGAGCGGATGTGTGCTGCATCTGCATAAGATGGCTCTCGGTAGTGCGTATATGAAGTCGGAGGGGGGATTGGTTGACCTTCGCTCACATTGCGTAGTCTGTGGTCACGAGCTGAAGAAGATTTTTCGCCATGCCTCCTTGAGCTGGAGACATAATCAGGCCCCGAAGGATAACCAGATGCGGACCGGTGATGGCGGGATGGTTCGAAGTCTGATTTGATTGCGGATGAGGTCCAGGTTGCTGGATAGATGTCCTTCGAAGTGGCTCTACTCGTGCCCGGCTGGCTGTCGCGGGTAGAATGATTCATACAGAGGTGATGCAGGGCATATGCGGAGGATGTCCGGCAATTGTGGCAGAAACGCGGTCAAAGAGAACACGTCCTGTCGACATGAGGCAAGAGGGGGCCTCGGTTGAGCACTGCTGCTTATGGTATCCTCGCTAGTCGTCTTCCCACCCTCGCTGTGCTGCATTAAATTTTATTGCTTATCGACCAGTACATGTCGCCCACAGCGTGGCCTGGACGAGCCATCGCCCGCCGCCCGCCACCCGCGGCAACACCGTGCGCCTGCTGCCAGTCGTCCCAAAACGGAACACAGACACAGGCGCCGCGGCGACTTGCTCTAACACGGACATGACTCATTGCACGACAACCGGACGGCAGAGCACGTCCTCGTCGAGAGAATTTAAGGATCGTGTATGTTTGAACTGAATGGCGCGGCGGCTTATATGAGGCCCGCCTCGGCAACAGCCGAATGACATCGCGGTCTGTGTTTGTAAGGGCGCCGTATCAGCATACCTCCACCATACACTCCTCCGTGACACGATTGGCTTATTTTCTCCTGTCCTGCAGTCGATATGGTAACCACTCCACTCTCTCTGCTTTCCATCCCTTGCTTGACTGGCTCCATTTTGCCCGCTTTCAGAACGACTTGACTCTCCTTGATGAGAAGCAGACAGGCGCCCCTCCGATGGACATAGACGACCTTGTCGTGTCCGTCAAAGATCGTAAGCTTTGCCTTGTCGTCGTATCGGCGTATCTTACTTCCCGCCTTGCAGAAGAGGCTTTTGCTGCCAAGTATTTACCGGACCTCGGCCACGACGTAAAGGACTTCCAAGTTTTCCCCTGGCGATTAACGAATTGGAGGAAGCTGGAGAAGAAACTCACAAGTCCTGAATTCGAGTGTGGCGGTCATAAATGGTAATAAAAAAACCCTGTCACAGCATCCGCAAAAGAGATTCACTAAACATGACAAAAGGCGCATTCTTCTGTTTCCTTTTGGGAACTCCAATGCCCCCCCTAACGATACCGTGTCCGTATATCTCGATTACGCTGACCCGAAGAAAGCGCCAGAAGGATGGCACGCTTGTGCCCAGTTCGCACTCGTGATATCCAACATTCATGACCCTACGATCTATACCGTTAGTCGTGAGTCACTTTGGTTGTTCTGCTACTTGCGCGTTGTGGATTGTAATTGCCCTAGATGCACATCACCGTTTCGTCGCAGAGGAGTGTGACTGGGGATTCACCCGCTTTAGCGAGTTGCGAAAATTATTTTCTGCACAAGAAGGCAACGTTAGGCCTACAATTGAAGAGGAATCAGCAGATATAACAGTATTTGTCCGGGTCCTGGAAGACCCGACAGGCGTGCTATGGCACAATTTTGTCAAGTACGCTTTTCATTCCAGATCCGACCTGCTGTCTAATAGCATCTAGTTATGATTCAAAGAAGGAGACAGGTTGTGTCGGCCTTAAAAACCAAGGAGCGACGTGTTACATGAATTCTCTTTTACAGTCCCTTTTTTGTACAAGATACTTCCGCAAAGTCTGCCCTTCAGCCTGTCGATATCAGCCCAACTGAAATTTTATATAGGCTGTCTATCAGATCCCAACGGAGGATGATCATCCCACAGAGAGCGTTGCACTTGCGTTACAGCGTGTATTTTACCACTTACAAACGTCTGATCAGCCAGTCGGTGTGTTCAACCATGACTTTATTTCTTCTTCAACTGAGCATTTTCTTCCCAGGCACAACAGAGCTGACAAAATCATTCGGCTGGAAATCGCTGGATTCGTTTCTGCAACACGACGTACAGGAGTTTAACCGGGTTCTGCAGGACAAGTTGGAATCCAAGATGAAGGTCAGATTCGATGCTCAAGTCTGCGAACCGTCTTACCGTCGTACCGTCTTCCAGGGCACGAAAGCTGAGGGTGCTATAGCCAAGTTATTCGTCGGTAAAATGAAAAGTTATATCAAATGCGTAAATGTGGATTATGAGTCCTTTAGAATTGAAGAATTTAACGGTTAGTGCAGTCCTTGAGGTGCCTGGCTTTTTCACAAATTGGTATGTGTAGATATTCAATTAAACGTGAAGGGAATGAAAAACCTCTACGAATCATTCAAAGATTATGTGGCTGTGGAAATGCTTGAAGGCGAGAACAAATACCACGCGGAGGGTTATGGCTTGCAGGATGCCAAAAAAGGCATTATCTTCCAGTCGTTTCCTCCCGTCCTTCATTTGCAGTTGAAGCGATTTGAATATGATATTCAACGCGATGCGATGGTTAAGATCAATGATCGCCATGAATTTCCTTTCGAAATTGACCTTGATGAATTCCTCGATTCCAGCGCGGACCGTTCTCAGCCTTGGGTATATAAATTGTTTGGCGTTCTTGTGCATTCAGGGGACCTACATGGCGGTCACTATTTCGCTTTAATTAAACCGGATCGAGAATCAAGGTGGCTCAAATTCGACGATGATCGTGTTACCCCCGTCACAGACAAGGAAGTTCTTGAAGAAAACTACGGTGGCGAACCTCTAAATGGATTGCATCCTGCTCTCCAACGAAGCCAAGTTCGTGCCATGAAACGGTTCACGAATGCATACATGTTGGTATACATTCGTGATAGTGATGTCGACGATGTTTTGGCGCCTTTTACAGATGAGGACACGCCGACTCATCTAAGTAAGTTGCAATCTCCACCTTATTGGTGGGTCTGATCCTTAGCACTAAAGAACGTCGACTTGAGGAAGAAAGGCTACAAATTGAGGCAAAGAAGCGGGAGCGAGAAGAACAACATCTATTCCTGACGGCGAAAGTGAGTTTGGCATTGTTACAAGTCGTGACATTCGCCAACTTGAGCAAGGTCATAACAGATGAAACTTTTGCGAAACATGAAGGTTTTGATTTGGCAACATTTGATGAGAAAAACTGGCCACCATCCGACCTGCCTACGTTTCGCGTGCTTAAACAGGAGACGTACAGCATTTTTAAGAACCGGATTGCTCAACACTTCAATCATTCTGAGAACCAGATACGCCTTTGGGTCTTGGTAAATCGACAGAATAAAACTGTTCGACCAGATGCAAGTATTCCAGAGAATGAGCCCACGTTGAGTAAGTTTACCCTCCAACATGTTGACAGGCGATCTTGAGCTTGCCACAGCCGTCGAGGTCATTCGAAATAACATGGCAGCAAGACAAAACGATCTCCGCTTATACTTGGAGATTATTCCAGATCCTGGAAAGGTGACTGAGGCTATGTTTGGTTCAGGACAAGATAATTTATTGACTTTTGCTCAGCCCGACCCTCCGCCTCAGTCGATCATGGTATATCTCAAGCACTTTGATACATCTAAACAGTCCCTTTATGGTGTTGGCAAGACCTACGTTTTGAGATCAAATAGGGTGGGTGATCTGATACCCATCATCAACGAGAGGATGAGATGGACACCTGGCACACCGCTCAAATTGTACGAGGTACGGGATTAAGCACTTGCCCGCAAAATATTTTTAAAGGCAGAGTTGTAGGAAATCAAACCAGGCATGATCGAGCTTATGAAACCAAAACTATCCTTCACTCAGAGCGAGATACAAGATGGTGACATTGTCTGTTTTCAAGTCGATCTCCCCGAAAAAGAGTAGGCTTGCTTACATCTCTTTGGGAATGTCTAATGTTTGTGCAGGGTGCATGACCTGGAATGCCAAGGTCTTCACTCTAATCCAGTACAATATTACGACTTCCTTCAAAACAGGGTTATGATCATTTTCAAACCCAAGTTTGACGAGCCTGATCAAGATCATCCAGAGTTCAAATTGATCTTAAGCAAGAAACAAAACTATGATATCGTAAGGTCGATAAATCTGCTTGACATGACATGTAACGTTTTCCCAGATGGCAGCCAAAGTGGGAGAGTATTTGAGACATGATCCTATTAAATTGCGCTTTACGACGACGCATGCCTCCAATGGTTCCGCAAAATCCATCCTTAAGCGTTCGCTAAATCAAAGCATTGCAGAGATCATGACTCCCAGTTACATCAATCCAAGTACAACTGTGATACTATACGAGAAGTTGGAAGTCAGTATAGTGGAGCTCGAGACGAAACGTAGTCTTAAAGTCACTTGGACTGGCGTTCACAACAAAGAAGAGGCTACCGTTCCTTTCCTTTTGCCCAAGACAAGCAGTGTTCATGATTTGGCTGACAACCTTGCCAAGAAGGTCACCCTTACTCCAAATGGAACGGGTAAAATACGGGTATTTGAAATCTCAAAGGATGGCAAGATGCAGAAGGAGTTTACTGGCTCCGAGATGATTGGTAATATTCCCGATCCTGTTGACCTGTATGCAGAGGTGCGTCGTTCACTATCAAGATCATTATAGTCATAAAATGTCAATGCAGGAGATTCCAAGGGAAGAGCTCGAGGCTGACGACTCGGATAAAGTCATTGGGGTATTCCACTTCTCCAAAGACTTGTTACGAACACATGGTGTTCCGTTCAAGTTTGTGGTGAAACGGGTGCATATCAACCTACACTCTGTGACTGCTGAGAGCTAACTGCATATAAAGAGCGAGAAATTCTACGACACCAAGAAGCGCCTGCAGACGCGTCTGGGCCTATCAGACAAGGAATTCGCAAAGTACCGATTCGCATTGATCCAGGTTTCTACATTCAAGCAACCATCCTATATCGAAGATGGTAAGTCATAAGCCGCTATGGGCCGCAATTCGTGACATAGATGATCATAGATGACACTATATATGAGCATCAGTTTGCCCCAGAAGATGTGCTAGGACTCGATCATGTAGACAAATCTGGAAAAACAAGAACAGGAGGAGAGAAAGCAATCGTCATTAGAGGCTAATTGCTACGATTTATAGGAGTAATAAATCGGGATGTATAACGTACTCAGCTTTTCTATCGATGTACTGCTCGCAAATTCACCTTACAATATGTCTACCATCACGAAGCTTAAACTGGAACTGAATAAAGGTGCATGAGAGTCGAGTGGTATCTACGGTAGTCACTTCCTTCTTTTAGCTTTCTGGATAAAAGATTAGGATGTTTATATTATGTCAAACTTGACGCACAGCCTTGGACTCTCCATCACTAGGAACAGGGTTTTCGGATTTGGAGGGTATAGATACAGCCTGTCTCGACCCCGTTGTAGCTTTAGCCTTGGTTCCATATTTGAAGTCTGGACGGAATTTGTCAGAAGGATACATAGAGCGGGATGTTATTCAATTACCTAGCTCCGTCCGGATGTCTTGAGCGCGTTCAAAAATAGTTCGCATTTTCTCGTTGGCAAGCATCTCATTAGCAGATGGAAATATGACTTGGCCCCATCCTTCGACAAACGAGTTAGCCTCTGCCACGACCTCTGTAATTTCGACTTCAAGTTCTTTTTCGGCATTCAACAAGCTATTCCAGAGGTCGTCGCCTATCGATCCCTTCTGCAGGAGGTTCTGCAAGGCAGGTTTGTCTTCGCGGATTCGGAGGACGCGCTGAACATCTCCCATGGCACGGCGCAGAAGCGCTGCTTTCAACAGCGTCTCTGATGCAGGAGGATCCATTTTCTGTAGTAGCGTAATGTACGCGTTGCGTTCTGGGTGTGAAGGGAAATATGGTTCATATACCCGACCTGTTGAGTGACGACAGTGAAAAAACATCCACAAAATATTGCCAACCTACTAGATGTATGCCGTCGATAGAAATGACTGAACACGAACAAACTTCCAAAGACGACCAGGATATAGACAACAGGCACAAGTAACGACGCCATTTAAGATCGACGTGTCGTTGGACGAGTAGCTGATTATGTAATGTTCCCTCATGTCGTACGTGGCCGAGTTTCCCTTTCGGGGAAGAGGGCGACCCGCGTATCATTCAGGTTTCCGTGACTTCCGTCTTCCGCGTCCGTTATGCTTACTTCCGTCCTCAGGTCATATGCACGCTGCTCCTTTGGTCTCCCGTCCAAGCGGTTTGCGTCCACGAAGGTATTTTCGCAACCTTCCCCTCTGACAGATTGCTGCCACCCGTTACAAGAGTCTCCGAGAAACTTTACACGAAGTCATTCCAATTAAGCAAGAGCAACTCAAAAGACTAGTATGAAAACTTCGCGCTTCTGTTGGCATCCACTCATTGTAATGTCCAGAAACTTCAGCACGGACAAACCGTAATAGGTGATGTCAAGGTAACGTATTTGAACAAAGTAACCGTATATTGCGTACCTGAAGATACAAAGGTTGAAAACGTCATTGGAGGAATGCGAGGTCTGAAAGCTATGTTATGGGAGGCCTCTGTTCTTGATCCCATTGAGGTGCGTTCACATACAATAATCCCTCGATATGATTGACTTGGTATAGGGCATTAGATTCCACGGGTTGACCATTCCTGAATGTCAGAAGCTCCTCCCCCCTGCTCCTGGGGGGAAGGAAATCATTCCAGAGAGCATGCTCTGGCTTCTGCTAACTGGTCAAGTGCCATCGGCTGAACAAACGCGTCACCTTTCGCGCGAGCTCGCAGAAAAGGGAGATTTGCCAAAGTTTGTCGAAGAACTCATTGATTCGTGAGTCGTCAAGCCTGCAATAAGAGTCAAACGCCTCAAGCAAATGTAGCCTTCCAAAGACACTCCATCCTATGACGCAACTTGGTATTGGTGTTTCGGCTCTTAATCATGACAGTGTCTTCCAAGCGGCATATGAGCGAGGCATCAAGAAGTCGGAATACTGGACGTATACCCTTGAAGATTGCATCAATCTCATAGCTCGTCTGCCTGCACTTGCGGCCCGCATCTATCGTAACGTATACAAACCTGGAACTGAGATGCCTTCCATCGACCGTGACTTGGACCTCGTTGGTTAGTTCCATACTGGCGCTTGTGCGCTTGACTGGATGACAAACCCTAACAGGGAGCTATTCCCGCTCTCTTGGATATGGTGATAATCATAGTTTGACTGAATACCTGCGATTGTACATCGCGCTCCACGGTGACCATGAAGGTGGAAATGCCTCCGCTCATACAGCTCGTAAGTTCGCACTCTGTGCGAGGCCAATGTTCTGAAATAGTCGATATCGTCAGACCTAGTCGGTTCGACCCTTTCAGATCCATATTTGTCATATTCAGCGGCCCTTTTTGCCCTAGCGGGTCCTCTGCATGGGTATGCGCCACTGATTCACAAATATGCTGGCCTAATGTTTTACTAGTCTTGCGAATCAAGAAGTACTGAGATGGCAACTGGCCATGCAGAAAGACATAGGAACAGGAATTACCCATGATAACATCAAAGACTACTTATGGAAGACGCTGAAGAGCGGACAAGTTGTTCCAGGGTGTGTATGATCAAGTGAGAAATAAAATCAAGTGCTCATACTTTTTAGATATGGCCATGGAGTCCTACGCAATCCTGATCCACGATTTATTGCGCTTCAAGAGTTTTGTAATAATCGTTCAGAGTTAAATGACAGTCCCATTATTCGCTTGGTGAACATGGTGAGATGCAAACTATCTCGCTCACCCAGACAGCTGATTTGCATTAGACTTCTGAAGTAGCTCCTGATGTTTTAAAGGAGCATGGCAAGGTTATAATAATTCTACACTACAGATGAAACTATACTGAACTTCACTTAGACTAAAAACCCCTATCCCAACGTTGATGCAACATCCGGTAAATCTCAGATATTTCCTGGTTTGAAAAACCAAACCCTCATCCATCTGTACAGGCTGTGTCTTATATCACTATGGCCTGATGGAATTCAAGGTCTGCATGATTAATGATGTCTTTGTCCCTAGTTGAGCAAATTTCCGCAGTACTACACCGTCATTTTCGGTGTTTCTAGAGGTACGGACAGATCACTGAGCCATTTACCTGATGCTGATGAGACATTTTAGCTCTGGGTGCCTTGACACAACTGGTCTGGGCGAGGGGTTCGTCTTTACTCTCGCACCGCATCCACTATTTTTCTCATACTTTAATAGCTCTTGGCCTGCCCCTAGAAAGACCCAAATGTGAGCCCTTGGCTATATTGATATGGCATGGATAAAGGCTAATACTACTTTAGCTATTTCGATGGATGTTGTAGAGCAACTTGTTAGCAAGTAATGATGTGCACCGAACATCTAGGATACAGTAATAACACATCACTTAGTAGACTTGAGTCCAACAAAGTTCGTTCCACGTAGAATTACAGACAGAAGGACAGAGAAGTCCATACAACGGTATCACATAGTAGAGGTCGATGCAAAGGTATTAAAATCTCCTTGTCTGGTTCAAACTCGGTTGGGCTTGAACCTGTGGAGGTGGCGGCCTAGCAGCGTAACTGAGCGGTGCTTGTCCTGACATCGGTACACCGACACGCATCTGAGGGGGAGGCATCCTTTGATTAGGTGGGGGGATGTAGCCTGCCGGAGGCAGCCCTTGCGCGGGTAGGCATTTGGGGGTGACCCCTCTGCGGCTGTTGATACCAAGGCGGTATCTGACGTACGGGACCAGGAGCAGAGTGTGACTGAGTAGGAACAGGACGCTGAGGCACTTGCTGCGGTTGTGCAGTGGCTGGAACTCGGCCGTTCGGTGTAGCCCCGGGGTCACGCAATGTGACAGGCGATGGCACTGGACCGGACGGCGGATTTTTCTCGGCTGCTTTTAAAATCTCGTCGCTGGGAACGGAAGTAAGGCCCTAAAACATGTTTGGGTGGATCAAACATCTCTTACTCGAGAAGATTCAACGCAGCGCACAACACAACCCACTCGACGCAGTCTTCGTTTCCCTCCCCTAGCGTCTGCCAGACAGCCTTCTCTTCAGCCGTCTTCCCAGTTATGCTTATACGGGTGCCTCCTCCATTAGGACCTGGAGGGTTCTTCTGTATCTTACCAAACTCAACACGTTTTGGCGGAATATCGTGCCCGGCGTACGCGAAATAGAACATGCTCCAAAACATTGCATTTGGGTTAGGTTTAGACACCTGAAACAGTGGAAGATCCGGCGAATTGGGAGAGGGAAGGGACAACTTGTATATAGGAGAAATGACACCAGTGTTCGCAATTGTCCATTTGAGGTTTCGTGAAGCTTCGCACTGAACGACGCGAGAAGATGAGACGGATGAATGACCAGGATCAGAAGAGGAGGCAATCCCAGCGTCTTTAAGCCGTGGAGGACAAAGTTTCGCAACGCACAGGTCTCCTTGGGGAGATGGCGTCAGCAGATAATTCTCTGTGTTCTGGTTTTTGAGGCTGAGACTCATGCATGGATCAGGGTAAGTAGCAGCTCACGAAGTTCGTATGCAAATACGAGTACAGGATGTTAGAAGGCTGGCCTAGAATATGGTGAGACCAGACGGCAACGGTGCGCGGGATGGCTGCTACCATGGGGAGTGACGATGAGTGTAGGAAGATGGCTCGGAATGGGCGGATGGTTGGGAGACGTGTAAACAGAGTAG
The DNA here is from genome assembly GCA_023014405.1 of Amanita molliuscula. Taxonomy (NCBI): domain Eukaryota; kingdom Fungi; phylum Basidiomycota; class Agaricomycetes; order Agaricales; family Amanitaceae; genus Amanita; species Amanita molliuscula. Next base: position 1,511,941 of record JAEBUP010000001.1, read on the forward strand.
ATGGCTGTGATATTATCAGCATACGAAGGAGAAAGAACAGGAAAGACGAACCAGACATGAGGAAGATGGGAGTCTGAGAACAAGAGTATTCAAGGACTCATCTACATCAATTGCGACCTCGTGACAATCACGGGCTCGACAACAACGACTACCATCGCTGCGCCCGCGCTTGCGCTATGCAGGATACACTGGCCTGGCTTAAACATGTCTCCAGCGCCCTTGGAAGCTATTTGTTGGTTGGTCATAGGCAAGCTGCATCAGACTGAACATCCTCTACTACGGTGTGACATGTCACTGTTGTCACGTCTGGCCATCGATTCAAACCGCGGTCTGCATTTCCTGCCGTCAACGCTGCCCACGCCTCTGCCGTTTTCTGCCCGTGTATTCACGCGCGAAGTGATGAAAGGCATCAAGAAGACATTCGTGAGTGCATTTACTATCGAAACGCGCGTTTGGACACTATCCCTGCAGCTCCGAAAAACGTCGCGGGACTCGAGGGAGCAATCCAATCATCAAGCGGCCGCCCCCCCTCCACCGCCTCCGAATACTGCCAAACCGCTGCCGCCGCCAGGCAATGTCTCCAATCATCATTCTTCTGGTCATGCCGCTCCTTCCCACAGTCCCTCGTCGTCCCATCGGTCTTCGTCATCCGCTTCCTCTGGCCCTGCCACGCCTGATCGTAGATCGTCCGCTGATAACGCTTCATCCACACCCCCTATCGTAGTCGTTAGCCCCGAAGTGTCATCAGACCCGATACACCGACAAGGACCATACAGTAACAACAACGAACGGCATTCGCTCGGCGTAGATTACTCCAATACCACACCGCCACGCACAACCCCTCTAAATCGTATCCGTGGTCCCAAGGACACGATACCCATAGTGGGCAAACCTCCTCGAAAACAGCGAAGTAGCAGGTTCGTCGTCACCGAAAAAGTAGAAATCGAAAAGCTGCCGCCATTCGCCGGTAAGTATTTTGCGTGATTCAACGCATGCTTTGTTCATCTGGTAAAGAAACGCCTCCAAGCGAACGGTCACAGCTATTTATTAAAAAACTCCACCAATGCCGAGTTGTCTTTGATTTCAATGACGCAAGTTCAGAATTAAAGGGCAAGCAAATCAAAGCCCAAACACTGCATGAAATGCTGGAATATATCACAACGCAGAGAGGAGTTATCACGGAGAATATATACCCAGAGGTGGTTGGCATGGTAGGATTGCGCGTATAATGGAGGTTCGATCATTGATGCGCAACGCAGTTCGCGACCAACCTTTTTCGATCCATACCCCCTCCCGTCAATCCCACAAGCGAAGCCTTCGATCCAGAAGAGGACGAACCGGTTTTGGAATTGGCATGGCCACACTTACAAATCGTCTACGAATTTTTCCTCCGTTTCGTGGAGAGTCCAGATTTCAACACCAACACGGCAAAGCGATATATCGACCAGCCTTTCGTGCTCAATCTTCTCGAGTTGTTTGATTCGGAAGACCCTCGGGAGCGAGACTTTCTGAAGACAACTCTACACCGGATCTATGGGAAATTCTTGAACCTACGAGCTTTCATTCGCCGATCCATCAACAACGTTTTTTACCATTTCATTTACGAATCTGAACGCCATAATGGCATTGCCGAACTGTTGGAAATTTTGGGGTCCATTATCAATGGTTTTGCGTTACCTCTGAAGGAAGAACACAAAATTTTCCTCACTCGAGTATTGATTCCGCTACACAAAGTCAAGAGCCTTCAATTATATCACCCTCAACTGGCCTACTGCGTAGTACAATTCCTGGAAAAGGACCCGAGTCTGGGCAAAGATGTGATGTTGGGTCTCTTGAAATTTTGGCCCAAGGTTAATTCGACGAAGGAGGTTATGTTACTCAATGAAATTGAAGAAATTCTTGATGTGACCAACCCTGCAGAATTTCAGAAGATACAAGTGCCATTGTTCCAACAGATCGCAAGGTGCATCAATAGCCAACATTTCCAAGTGGCAGAACGCGCTTTGTTGTACTGGAATAATGAATACATCGTCAACCTTATGAGTGATAATCTACCAATCATACTTCCTCTCGTTTTTCCCGCTCTATATGGAAACTCCAAATCGCATTGGAACAGGTATGCATTCCTCGCCAGCATCATCCGCATTCCAACCCCCCTTCAGAACCATACACGGGATGGTATATAATGCTTTGAAGATGTTTATGGAGATCAATCCAGATCTGTTTGAAGAAGTCATGCGTCAGTATAAGCAACGCAGAATCAAGTACGTCAACCCATCGTACTTACATACGGTTTTAACAACATGCTCAGCGAGCAGGAGCTGGCTATTCATCGTTATAACACTTGGCAGAAAGTTCGTGAAAGGGCTATTCATAATGCTGGAGGCGCGCTCCCCTCCGGATTGATTGATATACCACGATCTTTACCACCTCCGCCATCATCCGTTGACGAACCCGACATCTTGAATTTTTCTATGGAATTGAATGCTACATCACTAGACGATGTCACGGGAGACTTGGATGAACATGGTATAGAAAGGGTGCCAATGGCTGATCCCGGATTTGATGTATGTCCACGCTTGTTGCTACAGCTTATCTCCTTAATAATATTATCACGTAGAGACCATTGCCTGACGTCGGTCACCCGGAAGGTTCTCCCTCCTCTCCAGGAGTGCATTCGCGAAGAAGGAGCGTACTCCCAGGTGGGTAATCACTTTTCGAGTCAGTTTTTTAATTTTTCTCTCGAGTAGTGGATCCAACCGTGTTGCGTGATCTTGAAGCACATAGAAGTCTTGACGATTGGCCCAGCTACGGGACTCGCCACATATGATTTTAATAGTGTCGGATACAGCGACTCGCTAATGCATTGTATTATCCCGCCCGGGCCGGGGATCGAAACATTTCATAAAAATTCGTTCTGCCCTCTATTACTTCTCAGTCCTTATACAGTTGTGGAAACGGTGAAAGAACCTTACGTGTATTCCTTCCGACTTTGTTGAATGTCAGGATGCTTAAATTAATGTCGTACAATCCCAAGCCTCGAGAGTTTTATTACTGCGTAAGTGATGTTCACGTGACTTCCTGAGGATTCCAGAGAATTCGTCGAGATTCTTGTCTGTTCCAAAACCTTGTAAGCTGATATAAAATACGCGACCCAAATTTTCTCTCGTATCCATACCCACTCGAACGTACAGCCAGCTACTAGTCCCATCGCCACAATGACTACAAAAGCCATCGGCATTGATCTTGGCACCACGTACTCGTGCGTCTAGACATAATCGTCGTTGCGATTAGAATTACTCACGTCTGATGATCCAGATGTGTCGGTGTCTGGCAAAATGATCGCGTCGAGATTATCGCCAACGATCAGGGCAATCGCACAACTCCATCTTATGTCGCCTTTAGCGACACGGAACGTCTGATCGGCGACGCCGCTAAAAACCAGGTTGCCATGAACCCTCACAACACGTAATTATGAGTTTATCAGGCTAATTTGGTCTGCATTCTAACATACGTGAACAGCGTCTTCGATGCAAAGCGTCTCATTGGTCGGAAATTCGACGATGCTGAAGTGCCAGGCTGATCTCAAGCACTTCCCCTTCAAAGTAGTGAACAAAAGTGGCAAACCATACATGGAAGTGTCGTACAAAGGCGAGAACAAACAATTTGTAGGTCCCGTCATCCGAACACCTGTGAATTATGTTTGAGTTCGCGTTTAGTCACCCGAAGAGGTTTCTTCCATGGTTCTGACGAAAATGAGGGAAATCGCAGAGTCGTATCTAGGGGGTACGATCAATAATGCGGTCGTGACTGTTCCTGCGTATTTCAACGATTCTCAGCGTCAAGCGACAAAGGATGCAGGAACCATCGCTGGTTTGAACGTCCTTCGAATCATCAACGAACCAACTGCGGCCGCTATCGCTTATGGTCTCGATAAGAAAGTAGCCGGGGAGCGCAACGTCCTAATCTTTGACCTGGGAGGAGGAACTTTTGACGTATCCCTTCTCACAATAGAGGAAGGCATTTTCGAGGTCAAGGCCACCGCTGGAGATACTCATCTCGGCGGTGAGGATTTCGACAACCGGCTTGTCAACCACTTCGTCCAGGAGTTCAAGCGAAAGCACAAGAAGGGTATGAGGCTATTAGCTTTATTTAAAATTTGAATACTGACTGGTTGCCAGATCTCACATCAAACGCCCGTGCTATCCGTCGTCTGCGTACTGCTTGTGAGCGCGCTAAACGGACACTTTCTTCAGCTACGCAAACATCCATTGAAATCGATTCTCTCTACGAGGGTGTTGATTTCTACACGTCCTTGACTCGTGCTCGTTTCGAGGAGCTGTGCCAAGACCTGTTCCGAAGCACTCTTGAGCCCGTCGAGAAAGTCCTCCGTGATTCGAAGATTGACAAGAGTAACGTACACGAGATCGTGTTGGTTGGCGGTTCCACTCGTATTCCTCGTATCGTCAAGCTTGTTTCCGACTTCTTCAATGGCAAAGAGCCTAATAAGAGCATCAACCCTGATGAAGCCGTTGCATACGGTGCCGCAGTTCAAGCGGCCATCCTTTCCGGTGACACCTCAGAGAAAACTCAAGATCTTCTCCTTCTTGACGTTGCACCTCTTTCGCAGGGGTAAGTACTTGACTGTATTCATTTGACGTTTCCGTTAAAAAATCTGTAGTATCGAGACGGCTGGTGGTGTCATGACCGCATTGATTAAGCGCAACACGACGGTGCCAACGAAGAAATCGGAAATCTTCTCAACTTACTCGGATAACCAGCCAGGTGTCCTTATCCAGGTATATGAAGGAGAACGTGCACGCACGAAGGATAACAACTTGCTTGGGAAGTTCGAATTATCGGGGATCCCTCCAGCGCCGCGCGGTGTTCCTCAAATTGAAGTCACTTTCGACATTGATGCCAACGGTATTTTGAATGTCTCTGCCTCTGACAAAACGACTGGCAAGTCGAACCGCATTACGATCACCAATGACAAGGGCCGGTTGTCGAAGGAGGAAATTGAACGTATGGTTCAAGAAGCCGAGAAATATAAAGGTAAATCGTATTAGCGTGTCTTCGACATTTATTAATGCATATACATTAGCTGAGGACGAAGCTGCTGCCGCCCGTATCACTGCAAAGAATGGTCTTGAATCATACTCATATAATCTCCGCAACTCGCTGTCCGATGAGAAACTAGCCAGCAAGTTTGATTCTGCAGATAAATCAAAGCTCGAAGCAGCGGTGAACGAGACAATTTCTTGGCTTGACAACTCTCAGGAAGCCTCCAAAGACGAATACGAATCTAAACAGAAGGAGCTGGAAGGCATTGCCAAGTATGTCGCCGTTTTGCTTATTATTGCAATTATCTTACAACCAAATTACAGCCCCATCATGATGAAGGTTTACGGCGCAGGCGGTGCTCCAGGCGGTTTCCCTGGTGGTGCTCCAGGCGGTTTTCCTGGTGGTGCCCCAGGCGGCGCTCCAGGAGGTTTCCCTGGAGGCAGCGAGGAAGGCCCAAGCGTTGAGGAAGTCGACTAAATGTATGATTAGTTCGCATTCTTATGAGGACCTTACATTGTATCTTTTCGCACTGTAGAATCAATTTTTTCCCTGTAATCATCTACTAGTGCGATCGTTAATCACGTCAGTTTGTCTGTAAAAGGGAAATAGTGAACGAGTGGCGCGTACTAAAAGAAACATCATGACGACGTGCCATCGACGAGGATCGGTGGCCCATTTCATGGGAGACATTAAAGGACAATGTGATATTGCGCTAACTTGTTTTTGCCCGCTGCAGAGATGGAAAGGGATGAGCTGAAGCGTACCACATTATCTCTCTCTTATCGCCACAACTTTCATCTCCACAAGGCACGTCCCTTTTCATTGTAAAGTCGTCGGAAAATTGCGAGTCTCGGATTGTAAACAAAAGCAAACAACGCGTTGAACAAACACCGATGTCCATTGATTTCCGGCCAACTAGAGCATCTCCTCCAGCATGTCGCGTCCGGATTGTTCGACACGAATCTCCAACTGACCTTTCAATCAGGTCAGAGCAACAGCTAAAAGATCTGAGTCCTGAAGAAGTAGATTTTCTTGATGCCGTTTTCGAACGCGCAGGTCCAACTGCTGTCGGGTTCATGCCCGTATTTGAGGCTTACAATGGCGTGTTGGGAGATCGCGGTTTAGCAAAGGATGAAGTTGTTGGTTATGCCAAACTCCTGAAAGTTGGGAATTGGAGGGGTGAAACATGGCGAGAGAAATGGAACGAGGTCAAAAGCACTTTCGGGTATGGCAGAAAGCGCGGAGATCGACCAAAGTCCTCTCGGGATTACAACCATACACAGAAGTCCTCATCTTCTAGCGAAAAACAGACCAAATTGACGCCTCAGCCGTCAGAGATACAGATCGTCGCACCCCAGTATCACAATACCCCCCAAATTCCGTATCGAGTGTGGTCTCCGTGCCCTTCTGAAATCACGACTGATTCAAGGGAAAGAAACGTATTCCATCGTGTCCCTGTGCATAACCGAGATCTTGGTCCAATATCAGCATTTCGGAGCGAGGCTGGGTCAATAGCGTCAGAGGATAATAGAAGTCCATCAACTGCTCCTCCATCCTATAAGACGACAGATAAAGAGGCCCTTTCAGTACCACATCGTGCCGGACTCGTCCAATCAAGTCGACGGATCGGTATAAGGCCAGGTACCCTAGTAGATGCTTCCACTGCTCGACAAGCGGTTGCTGCTGCACGAAAGAGAAAAGGAAGTGTCGTGAACGAAGACGCAGCATGGAAAAAGATACAGATGGAGCGAGATGAAATCGAGGCTCAGCGTGTTTACCAAGATGGATTGCTTGAACGCTTTTGGGGGACTTGGAAAAATGGGTACGAGTGGATTATCGTACGTTAAATCTCCAAATATCAATTCTTTTGCGATTCTGAAGATTGTGGAAGGTCACTGGTAAACAGATCGACGAAGCAAGGGATAATTTATTACTGCGTATCACTCTGCAGTATTGGCGCAAGAAATTGGCGTCGCGGCAACTGTTACACGAGCGAGCAATGATTATATTGGGAAGGAAACGCTTAAACCATTATTTCAACCTCTGGGTAGACAGACTTAACTTGCGAAGACAAGAGAAATGGCGACAAGATATGCGAATGAGGATGAAGACAGTCCAAGATAAACAGGAATCTAGGATTGAGAAATATGCCTGGGGTCAATGGCGGCGTCTTTACAACTTACATCTCGCTTCTCAGAATTATAATCTGAAACTGACTCAAGCTTTCTTCAAGCGTTGGAAAATGAAGCTTGGACGGGTTGACAGATTGAACACGATCGCAGATAACGCTTACCGGCTTAGGTCGAGACGGCTGGTCATTCAGATCTGGATGAAGTGGAAGCACGCATTGAAGCTCTCGTTAACCGGAAAGATGGTTATGAGACGATGTTGTATAAAGGCGATGAAACGCATCATGATAATTTGGAGCAAGCGCACGTACGTCTTTGTCAAAGCCAATTGCATGTTCAATAGATTCCTTGATTATATAGGAGAGATTTTCAAACTGCTCAAGCCTTCTATCATTTTTGCCTGGTGAAGAACTCGCTAAACTCATGGAAAGCGACACGCGACCGGTTACGTGTATGAGAAAACAATTTACTCAATGATTGGTCTAATTTTTCAATGTTTTAGCGCATGGACGACAGGGTCAATATGCACGTAGCACGACAAGACAATCTATTTCTCCGCGCGATCATGCGTATCTGGAAAGCACGAGAAAGTGGTGTGCTTCTGGAGCGAGTGATACATTTGAGGTGCCTCAGAGAAAACATGCTTACCTGGCGAAGGTGCTTAGAACAGCAGAAACAGAATGAAAGTACGTCGTGACATGGTGCCGTGACATACTTAACTTTTATTCCAGATCGGGCCCTACGATATGCGACGAGGTCTCAGTCCAGTGCGCTAGTTACTGCAGTTAAAACTTGGCGGCAGAATTTTATCACACGCCAAAATGCCTATGCCTATGCGACGCAGTGTCATTCGATCCAATTGTTGGATCGCATGCTTCTCTCCTGGCGCATAGCATTACGAACGAGACTAAAAAGGGCCAAGTTGGCCAGAATAGCGGACAAGTTCTTTGCCACGCGTCGGAGTTGGCGCATTTGGCGTTTCCAGCTGGAAAAAAGACGACGCGAGGCTCTGCTGAGAACTTTTGAGCTTAGCCAGTTAGAAAAGTGGTTTTCAGGTAGTGATCCTTTTTCCATCACGTTGGTCATGACTGAATTGTTGTCAAGGGTGGTCACAACGAACGCAACGAACACGAGCTCGTAGGATATCAGAGTACACTATTCGAGACACAGTGGCTAAGGTTACATGAGGTCTTTTTCCACATTTCCAAAATGTTTACCCTGGATGCAGCGCCTCGTACGGGATGGCCTCGACCACTGGACGAAAGCCATCATCACAGTAAAGCTACGAGAGCTAGAGGTAGCGCAACAACATAACTTATCTGTTCAAGCGTTAGTTTACGATGACTTATCAACAAGTTTAACTGCCAATTCATAGCCTTGTAGAATTGCCTTTGGGAAGTGGAAAGCTGCTTGCATCCGACATGCGGAGGAGTTGAGTCTCATGGAAAGTTATCAATATGTTAAAAGAGAAGGTGTGTTAGTGTTTCCGAATCCTTGTACTTTGACAAACGTTGTCTAGAATGCTTGCGCAGATCTCTCCATCGTTGGCTTACTGCTACACGAATGGCGCGTCGTCGCCGCATTACCCTGAAAGAAAAAGAGGAGGAAATAAATACAGTGTTCCTCACTAAGACATGGAACAAATGGCGAGAACGCTTCGTCGAAGAGAAGCTGCGCATGATGGTCAGTCTAGATGTATCCTTCTCCGATGGCTACTTACAATCAAAAGGAACGGAGTGTTGTTCTTCAAAGTCGCCGTAATCTAATGTTCCGTACCTTTGGAGTGTGGCATTCAAAAACAAAGGTCAGAATCTTTCGTCAGCGTCGAGCATATGTCGATAAGTATTTCTCTTTCTTAGTCACTCCCTGCGTTACGTTTTCATGCGGTACGTGTCAAAGCAAAGTACTTTGCAGTTTGGCGCTCTGCTCTACCTGCTGCATTGCAAGCTAAGAAAGCTCGAGAAGCATATCAGCGCGCTATTCTTTGTATGTGTTTCGCATTTAGATATGTGGCAAGTTGCTAAGTAAGTGCTACAGCGAGATATGTGAAGAAGTGGATGGAAATGCACCGCGCAGAAATGGCTATCAAAGCTGTAGCGTGAGTGAAACTAATGTGATACATTTTCACAATGACGAAGTGGTTGGCAGACGTGCAAGATATCTTCGCTTGCCGACAGCTATCCCACGGTCGACTGGAAGTACTAGAGCAGATACTCGACGATATAATCGGATGGATAGCCTAGATCATGAATCTATCCCCTCGATATCTACGCTCCTTTCACGGCCGAGTGGCCACAAAGACAACATCGCGAGTCTGTTAAGGGCGAAGCGAAGCAACACAAGTCCGGCGAGGTCTTCAATTTCTGCGCTACGCCAACGTGAAGTTAGTCCGGCCCGGTCAAATACATCCATGGCTACCAGATCTACGCGTGATGTCCCTTCCACGTGTGCCTCAGGTTCAAAGGCGCCTGTCATGGATGGAGAGAAACGAGGCAGGCTATGGCTTGAATTGCGAGAGGTTCAACAAAAAAATAAGTCACTTCGGTCAAGAGATGGAACATGATGAACATCCGGGATGTACTCCATACGATGTAATAATAGTTTGTTGTACCTGGCTAACTAGGAATTCTGGTAATATTGCCAGCCGACCCAATTTGCGATAACGAAATATGCGGTGGTAGGTACGATAAGGACAACAAAGTACTTGTAATGGGAATCTGTGGCCAAGGTGTTGAGAAACTAGCACATAGATGTGAAGATGTGACGTATTCGGTGCGAGGTATCAAATACGTACGGGGTCAGTTGGAGCTGGAAGAAATGTACTAAAGAGGACAGCATAGCTTCCGAAAGCGAAAAACAGCACCGACAGAATGATCAGGAAGTAGCCAGCCTGCATTTAATACATGGTCAGAGTTGCTTGCATTTACATAAGTATACCGTACTCACATGCATCAGGTTGGTGGCCTGGGAACAAGGTGCGTCGCGTATAAATTAACTATCAAGGCTGATCGAATCCCAGACCATAACCACTTTCAATCACGCAACAGCAGCAGACTTGGGTGCAAGCGACTGTGATGGGTGACAAAGGCAGCGTCGTGTATGTCGCCATCGAACTCAAAAAGCAAATGTTGTTATTTAATTACATCTAGCGACACAACCGAGATGGAGGAAACAAAGGAAGCTCCTGCCGCGCTACCGGAAATACCGAAGTCTGACTTGGAGTTTGACATTTCGTCCATCGTCGGACCCAGTGTGTAAGTGAATCCATCTACGGCAAGGATTGAGTGGAACATGAGGAAACAACGGGCAGGGAGGACAGGGTCAAAAAGCGCACATCAAACATCCTGAAGCTGACGGAGGAGAACGAGAGACTGAAAGCGGAGCTGAAGGCGGTGACGGACCGGCTGGAGGCTGCGGAACGGAGAAAAGAGGAGCTGGCACAGAAGGAGCAGAGGATGATGGAAGAGCGCGGGCAGTAGAGGCGGCGTGACTTGTCACCTGGATACTTAAACCCATCTTATATCACTTTTCTTCATCTCCTACCACCATGTCCCGCAGGCCCTCCCAGGTCGAGCGCCGTCTCTCAGACAGGCGCGGCTCCGGCCTTTCCTCCCGCCGTCCCTCCATCGACCCATGGCGGCTCATTCCCATGGACAAGTATGCGTCCTCTTGCCCCTCTCTTGCCCCTCTCATCTCGCCTGCAGAGCGAGCCACGTCGGTGGTTCCGATAACTTCAATGTTCTCTTCATCGGTGCAGGGAACATCATGTTTGGTGAGGATCGCGTCTTTCCTTCCTTCCCGTTCCGCGATTCAACATCTTACCACAGGATCGGACGAAGGTCCCTGGAACCACTCGTTCCGCTTTGAGCAGTGAGTTTGCTCTAGTGTAATTAATGGCGCATATACCCCCCCTTCCGTCCAGTAAATTGGGTCGTCGCCTCAAAGTCGTAGCCATAGTAGATCCCGCAATCGAGCGAGCCACGGCAGTCCTGCAAAAGAAGTGTGATTCCTTTGTTGTCTCTGCATATCAAGACACGCGTGTCTTCAAGTCCTTTGAAGAGTTTGTCAAGAACATGACTCCCCATGAGCGGCCCAGGGTCGTCGTCATCGGTAGCCCGCCAATGTATCGCGGGACTTTGCAACCTGGTCGCGATATAGAAGTCCAGATCCTCAAGCATTTCCCAGGCGTCGCATTATTCGTTGAAAAACCAATCGCAACCGGTCCTGCTTATGAGATTCAAGAAGGTTATCAGATTGCCAAAATGGTTCATGACAGTAAAACAGTCTGCTCCGTTGGGTCTGTTTTCTCCGTGCCCACATGTGTCCTGGCATCTCATTCTGGCCAGATATATGCTCCGGTACCTGAAGGCAGTCCAAATGATGAAACAGATTATCAATGATAATAATTTGATCGTGATGTCAACCATCGCCCGTTACGCTTGTGCATATGAGAAAATCGCCAAGCCGGATTGGTGGAACAAATCGAAAAGGTGGGCACTGACGCTATGTGGTTTCAGCAACATAACGTTCCAGCGTTCCAACAGTGCTGGTCCAGTGATAGAGCAAGGAACCCACTTCTGCGATCTTTCCCGTTACTTTGGCGGTGAAGTAGATTATACCAGTGTCCAAGCGCATTCTCTTGAGTGGGATGAAAATGCCGGGCAATTGTCCAAAATAGCGGTTGATGAGAGTCAAATTCCACCCGAAGATCGCATTCCTCGCGTTACGACTGCCACTTGGTATTCATATCGTCGTGGCCCGTGATCCATCTTGCTAAAACACAACTAGGAAGTACGACAGTGGTGCAGTTGGTACATTCACTCACATCGTTGCCTTGCAAGGCATCAACTATAGCTGCGAATTTGAGGTCTTTGCTGACGGCTACTCACTAAAGTCCGCGAACCCGTATAAATGACGTGCTGCCTACTGACTTACAACTGCAGGTTGGTGAACCCCTACGTGTTGCCCGTGCTTTACGTACGCAAGCCGGGGGATGACCACGAACACACTTACACGTTCCCCGATGATGATCCCTTCTTTCTCTGAAGTGTCAAACCTCATTGATGTCGTTGAAGATATAGAAGAAGACCCAGAGGCGTCACAGATTCTCAGTACTTACGACGGTCGGTTGTGATCGCTTCTTGTCGTTCTGCTCGGTACCAATGGACTATTACCGACAGATGCTGTTAGGACATATGAGCTCACTTGGGCCATCCGTGAAGCTAGCGAACGCACCCGTGAAGCAAGGCTGAAAGTGAGCAATGAAGCTGGAAAGGCAGAAGCTGAAGGAAAGACTCTTACTGAGTGAGCTGCGCTTAAGGTCCCAGAAAAGAAATGTAATAGAATAGAATCGGCAAGTTGTTTAGCACACGTTGGTCTCAACTTCGTGAGATGAACTAGCCTCTACAAGCTGCTTCTGCTTTGTATCCGATCTCTTCTGTCCTTTGAACTCCTCTTGCCTTGCCAGTTCCCATTCTTCCTGCAAATGCTGCTTCAGGACGGGCATGTTCTTCATCGACTTTCCACAACGAAAGCAAGACAGTGGCTCTTTTAACATCTTGTCGTACATCGTCGGACTCCTACTCAATACCTAATTGATCTCAGTGCCTTCGGCATCAACGGAGGGAGCATTGTCTAACCGATGTCCGAAAGGAGGGCGTTGCATCAAACCAAGATATCACCGTGTCAATATCAAGGAAAAACCCGAGCTTGGGATGGAAAGAGTTGTAATGTTTTTTGTTCTTCATCTTTTCCGAACACAGGTCAGCCGATAACACGTGCAGGTGCAGGTGCCTATACTCTATCCATCAGAGAATTGATGTGAGCAATTACCGAAACGAAACACGCACAGCATGGATGGGGCTCCGTGGATCCCAATCCATATGTCCCATTTAAAACCGAAGCGCCTGATCATCTCTGTCTCAATGTCTCGCCGGAGGGGTTCGGTGACAGATTTCAACCCTTGGAATACTTTCTTTGCGAGCTCCATATCCTTTTGTGTGAGCGTGCGTAGATTTGTCAGATCCTCAGCGGTGAGCGGGTGCTGGACTCGCGGAAGGACGAGGAAATGGAAGATTGATTTGGGATAGGCATCAAAGATAACGAGCGCAGAATCTGTGTGAGTGTAAAGTATAGACTTGGGCAGACTCGTAGGTTCCCGCAGTGCGTATGACCGCAGAATGCCAAGATTAGCCATCGTATTGAGCTTTTACGTAAACTACAAACAGAAGTAACAAACGTTCAGAGCTCACAGATCAGTCCTTAGCAAGTCCCGCAGATCTTCCGAGAGCGACGGTATGCCAAGGGCCTGCCGTATTGGATGTCGATCCTGCACCGCGGCGGCGCAGGCCGCTCACCTTGGCTCTATGACCATCCTCATTCGCTCTGCGGTCAATGTCTGCCACAAGTTGAGTAAATGAGAGGAATAACACTTCCGCTTGAGCGAGAGTGGAATCCAACTCAATTGTCATGCTGAGTTCATTGCAGTACTGTATGCAAGAACTTTTCCGTCAGCCAAAGAGAAGACAGAACGGCATATGTACGTGCCTTGAGTATTTCGTCGAACTGTTTTGTATAGTGGAGTCAGGCTTCAGCACAGGTTGTGAGAGTGATACTTACTTCAACAAGGTATCTCAGAATGACATCACGATGCGATTCCAGGACAGCCAAAGCAACAAACAGCACGAAATTTCTGCTGTAATAGTTCGTCCACAAGACCTCCCACAGCCGCAGCACATCTTCAAAAGGGAATTCACGTTTGAACGCAATAAGTACCCAACTGGATGTCGTCAGTTGAATTGCATCAGAATACATGGGACCTTACCGGAAGCAAAAAAATAGATTGAGACCGTCAGTTTTCTCTGTAGATCACTGTTAGATGAATGAATTCATTCTTGAAACGAATCTCACCCAGGTGTCTGTATAATTCAGGGTCCTATAACGTTGATCAATTGCTGCAATGAAGATAGCTGCTTTTTCATTCCACTTTGGTCTCGCAAGAAGTTCTGTTTCTGTAACGCAAATTAGTAAGTGTAACATGATGAAACACGAGCATGTACCATCTGTTCCATAAACCCAGCGAAACACCAAAAAGTCATCTCCACGTCTGTATTCATAACGACGTAGATGGGTGCACAGAGATCCGACATCCCCTGGACGTAGCCTAACACCATTGGTCAATACAAGAATCAAAGCAAGATTGATTTCTGACCGAGTTCTTTCTCGTAAAAGTTGTATGACAATAAGATAGTTGCCAATCGATCAATGTGCTCGTTACTAGGTGACTGCGCACCGATATCGGCTATATTAGGCGATATTGTCGTGTAGCGTTTGAGTGCATCTTTATCAACATCAATATCAACGGCATTGTCCGGGATGGAGAATAACGGATGGTTTCTGTCTGTACGACGGCAATCGACATCTATGCGATGCCGTTCTTCGATGACATCAGGTCTGTTGAAGACTTCAGGAACGCCACACCATTCACTTTTCAATCTTTGGTAATCTTTCCTGGACATTCATTAGGGGGATCAAACAGATAGGCAAAAGATTTACCGCTTTTGCGACCATATTTGCTCTCGCTCCTCCGTCGTCGTTTCCCAACCGAAAACTCCCAGCAAAAATGGCCATACTTGATAGTCGCAAACGAGATTCAGAGCTAACACCTCGCCTGAATACTTCTTGTTTCATCTCTTTTAACGTGATATTTGGATGACCGTCTTCATTGAAAAAGCTGGACCATGTCTTTGAATCGATAGGCCGTCCGGGTTCGCGTGATGTACGAGGAGTGGGCAAATTAGATGTCGAGTGCAACAGCTCGAAAATTCCCAAGGAAGAATTCTCCTCTAGAACATCCGCCGACGACGAAAGAAAAGCTTGAGCTTCCTGCCGACGAGCACGTTCCCCTTCCTCGGCAACGACCCTTGCCCACTTAGCCAGGTATACACGAGCGCTTTCAAATTCCCCGACCCCTCCTTTCTCCACCCAGCTTCCCCAATCCCATTCTCCTTTGGCGTTTACCAGGCTCTTGACTGGATCCGGAAGATGCGGGACAATCGGTTTGGCCAAAGGATGTGATAAAATGTTTTGCGCTGCATGCCTCGTTGCACGGGTGATATTTGAAAATGACTGTAGAAACGCGATCCGTGCCTGCGACGATGACCGAGGATCCGCACCTACGCTCCCGAGCGAACGATGGAGGACGGATGTACGATGAGAATAGGGATTTGATGACTCGGAAGACAATGGCTTTGGTCGCCTGTGGGATGGCACTGGAGAAAATGAGCCAGAAAAGGCAGACTGAGCTAAAATATCATCAACAGCGTCGTCTGGAAATATCTGTGTTGTATGCGCCTCAATGTCGGCACGGGATGGATCCACAAGGAAAAGGGATGGTTGCAAGGTTGACCGCAGTATATGAGCATACGACCGAAGGCGCGATAACAAATCTTCACCGCCCCATGATGCGTTCGGTTTCGGTAAGTGTGATGATCGGCCAGGCGGAGGTGGAGGGGGATAAGTCAGACCGGAGCTTGATGACAGAGGCGAAGGCGATGGAAGTGATATTGACCGCGACTCGTCGTCGTGAAAGTGCAGGGTAGGAAGTGTATCACCATTAATTAGATTAATACCTATAGTTCCATCTGCAGAAACAAAATGAGAACAATAACCGAGAACATTAGCGGTTGATTGCTCACACCAGGATGAAAGACTAGGGGGATGGACGATGAAGGAGTATGTAGACGTCAGGGGTACAGAAAAGGCGTAAGATTCGGGCCTTCTTGCTGGCAACTCGACGAGGACGACGTCTAGGACCAGGAGTGTCAAGTCATGAACGCAAGAGCAGCATATACGCACCATCATCTTCCTCATCCGAAACAGCTTTCTCTTCGACCCGAACGAATTTATCACGTTCGGAGGAACCCCTTTCGTTCAGCAAAGACTCTGGTAACCATGCTAGCAGATATGTTGGATTGACAGACTCCTGCAACCGAGCAAATAAGGGCAAGTGGCAAGGAGTTGCATCAGGGACTGACGCGCTTCACCAAAGCGACGAAACCAGGAATGTTGTCTCTGGCATAGGCAGTTGGATTGACGTAGACTTTTGACTTGCTGTAGATCAGTCTGTACTTGTCCTCGTCTGGGACGGTGTTCTCAGACTGGCCAATGTATCTAATCTCAACCATGGAATCTGACTGGAAACTTGGGGAGAGAACTGATGGCGCTGGAAGAAACGTACGGAAATGGTTGAGAGGGACAAGTCAGAAGATTGGAAGAGCATCGCTCAAGACTCAGGCTCTCGGCCGCAGCCACCCGTATATGTCACGTGCTCATCTAGCTACAGCTCGGTTACTTTTGGTACAACCACACGTTCCGTAGCACTGCGGACCATAAGCTGGACGAATGCTGCGTGTTTAGCTCACTTACGGCCGGCCTTGGTTGCAAGGCGGTTCAGGCTGTCGTCGCCCTCTCCTTGCGACCGCACCTGTCCACACAGTGCGAATGTCGTTGACGTCGGCAGCGCACGACCGTTTGCATCTACATCTGCGATGCTAATCTGCACCGACTCGTGGTCCTTTGAGGTGATCAGCCGGTCTATGGGTGCAGATCAGACAGAGCCTGTCGGACGCAGGGTGCAACGCACTGGTCGCTGCACATTTGCGGGGGACATAGAGATCAACTAGAACGCCCTGGAATATATTTCAGAATGTGGTCTGGGATTGCTGGACGCGACGGACCTGATCGTTTTCCATGGTTTTCGAGACGAGATGCGCGTGGGAGAATGCAGGATGGAACTGTACAGTTGGCGTTTGTTTGCCAATATAATATTTAATTTAATATTTAGTTTGTAGTATCTCTACCGATGCCTAGGATCGAATCCCTTGGGAAAGACCTGGCGGACGTTGATGTTGATTCTGGTAGTGCTCATGTACTCCTCATACGTCGGCCAATCGCTGGCATCCACATTCTCCGAGTGTAAATGCGGTGGTAATGTACCTTCCAGGATGCGCGGCACTCCTGTCGCGCTCATAAGTCAGGCATTCGTTTCATAAGAGTGTGTGTGCTGACCATGATAAGCTCGGCGGCATTCTGGTCCCGACATGATGATGACATCACCGGAGCGCAAAATCAGAGGTATGGGTTCAATCTCTCTCGTTTTGCCTCCTATGAGGAAAACAGCGGCATTGCCTAGCCTGCGAGACGGTAAACCTCGCATCGGCTGACACTGGAGATGCACCCACGAAATAGACACCAGTGGGGACGTGGCGCAGACCTCCGACCGATCGACGTGTCCCATGAGTGTATCCTTGTTGACTACATTGTCGGCATGGACGTTTGACGAACATCTGCGCTTACTTTTGTCTGGTAAAAATTGACAATTCCCGCATCTGGCTCTTGACAGAATGTGAGTTGAAGGACTCTAGCAGCCTCGATTCACCTACCATGCGTTTCATTCCAAGTCTTCCATTCAGGACCTGCTGTGCCCCACTCGCTCTCGGATCCCTGAAAGACTTGATCCCAGTCGACGAACTCCACGGCGTCTCGACACACGTCCTTTATGATGCTGTCCACATGAGCTCTTGGCTTCGTGAAATCATACTGTTTGATTCCCCAGTGATAAGACCAACCAATATTGGCCCATCTGAGCTTGTACAAGAGTGCGGATGCCGGTGTGGGGCCGAGGGTAGTGGATGAAGATTGAGGTGGTTTTGGCGTGGCCATGATAAGATCAAACGTCTCTGGTGCAGCTGCCGTGTTGTCAACCGGTTGTCTGGGTCCTGCTTTGGGCTGGTCACCAGAAGCGCATCTTTTGGGCTGTATTATCATTTCTTTTGAGTGGAGCCGAGACTCGAGGTGAGCATTCCAGAGGCCGTGTTCTGGGAGATGGTAGTGGACATGCAGATTTGTCTCGTTGTTACTGACTTGCTTGCACAGGGCCCAACGAATCAGATCGCGTTGCAGATCGGCGCCTATGAAGGAGGGGAGCACGATGAGACCTGCGGATGCTGAGTGAGCGCGAACCTAAGTTTCAGGAAACGCACCTGGTATGCAGGGAATGATAAAAGCCTGTTTTGCGCCAATTTCCGCGCAATCTATGGCATCTGGAGAGCCGCGCCACAGACCCTGGGTGAGTTCTGCAGCGCGATGGGGATTGCGGGTGGCGAGGTCGAGCGCGGCGGAGAGGTCAGGGGGCGGAAAGCGTGTTTTGTAGCGCTTCTCTGCAACGCGAAAGGGAGTCCAGGCGTCGTTTGGAGGGCTTTTGAGGCGAGCAGCGATGGGGCGGGCCTTTTTGTGGGCGGGGCGATGCGCGTGGCGGCCTCGCTCTGCCATGTTCGTGGTGCTCCCCCGCACCCGCCGTCCGCTCCTGCGTGCACTCAGCCATCCCCGTCCCCCGCACCTTCTCCCCCGCCGTCTTTACTCCTCCTCTTCCCACCAGCCTCTGCCTGACACAGTCAAAGCCCCCTTGACGACTAGAGTATGGAAAAAAGTTAAACATGAGGCCCAGCATTACTGGCACGGCTCAAAACTACTGGTCTCGGAAATGCGCATATCCTCAAAACTACAATGGAAGATACTTCAGGGCGAGAGTCTGACGCGACGCGAACGCCGCCAGGTATGCCCTCATCCGCTGTGCGCCGACTCTCGGCTGACACCCGCATTTCTCAGCTGAGGCGTACGACGCAAGATCTCATGCGCCTCATCCCCTTCGCCGTATTTGTTATCGTCCCCTTCATGGAGCTGCTCTTGCCCGTCGCCCTGAGGCTGTTTCCCAACATGCTGCCTTCCACATTTGAGGACAAGTTTGCCTCGGTACAATGACTCACACATCCGCTTGATTTGTCCCTGACAGTCACTATAGGAGGAGAAGCAGCGTAAGCTATTGAGAGTTCGGCTAGAAATGGCCAAATTTCTGCAAGAAACCTTGCGCGAATCAGGTCTCAAGGCCAATGCTCACATAGTGGGCAGCGCGGCGTTCAAAGAGTTTTTCCGCAAGGTATTTTCGTTTCGAACCATTGGTGCCTGTGCCCAACAGCTTTAGGTCCGCGCAACCGGCGAATCACCATCGGCTGAAGACGTTATCAACGTAGCGAAACTCTTCGACGACGACCTCACTCTTGACAACCTGTCTCGGCCTCAACTGGTGTCCATGTCCAGGTATATGGGCCTACATGCTTTTGGAACAGACAATTTCCTTCGCGGCCAAATTCGTTCCCGACTCTTGACGCTCCGGCGGGATGATCAACTAATTGACGTTGAAGGTGTCGACTCTTTAACAACTTCCGAACTACAAGCTGCTTGCCAAGCTCGAGGGATTCGTACATTCGGCGTTTCCCCTGCTAAGCTGCGGGAGGAGCTCTCAACATGGATTGATTTGCACCTACACAATCGGGTCTCTGGTGTCCTGCTTATACTTGCTAGAGCGTTCTATTATGACAAGAAACCTGGGGAGCATGAAGACAGCAAGGCCGCCATGGCACGCAGCCTAGAAAGCGTCCTGTGCGGATTGCCAGACAATCTCGTATGTTTCTGCAACGTCTGAGCATTTATGTGTTTGATTTGTCTTTGTCAAGCTCAACGAAGCTGAACTCGAAGTGGACTCAGATAAAGCAAGTTACAAGCAGAAACTGGAGGTTCTCCAACAGCAACAAGAACTTATTGAGGATGAACAAGAACAAGAACAAAAAGAAGAGGACGCTCGTCGTGCTGCGAGAGAAGCGGCAGAACTGGAGGCCCACACTGCTCAGTCCTTGCTTCCAGACTCAGAGGTGTGTTCGACTCAATTACAGAATAGCGCAATACTCATAGATGTAGTTGATACATGAGATCCAAGAAGTTGACAACGCTCGTATGACCACTGAACAGCTTAAGGAATTGAGCGAAGCACTTTCCATCTTGTCTTCTAAATCTAGCGTTTTGAAGGAGCGTGATGAACTGCGCGGATTAATGGAGGAGAATCTGCAAGCGGAAGAGGTATTGTTGCTCGGTTGTGCGTTGCATATACAGAGGACTAATTAGGATATCTAGGATCCAAAGTCCCCCTCTGGTGCACTCACGAAGCGCATTCGATCCATGCTTACAAAAATAGATAGCCAGCTGCAGGAATACGACAGCCGCGTTGGAAACTCTCTGCAAATGATTTCAGCAGATGCGCAAGGGAGAATATCAGTGCAAGACCTCAAAAAAGCACTGGCGGTCATCAAGCACAAGCCCGATGATGAAGTGGTGCAGAACGTGATTCAGAAACTAGACGTGGATAAAGACGGCTTCGTTGAACTCGATCATGTGCTCGGTTTGGTGAAGGAAGAGGGACTGGGAACAGTCATTGATGACGAAGCACAGTCTATTATCGGTCAAGGTCGGGAAATTAAGCAATTGAGACCGCGCAAGGAAGATATAGTGCAAGAAGCTTGATTTTTTAATCCAACATACACATGATAGAATGCCTCCACTTAATAATCCAGTTTAATTTTTTTTTCCGCAGTGGAGTGAAGCAAAAAGTATATGTTGTACATTCCGCCGGTATAGATCATGTGGGTAGGAACCGCATGGATTATGACTTGACAGCGCAAGCATCAACACGCTGCTGGCCTTTTATATCCTCTGACACGATGGCATCAAAGTCTTCTTCGTCAGACCTTTCGGCCCAGAAACGTCCCGCTTGTAGAGCAAGGACGCCTGTCAGAGCAACGCTGCAAACAAGGTTATTTGACGCGAGCTCCAAGGTCGTGTGCCGAAGGCCGCGGGGAAATGGGTCCTTGAGTTGATGCGAGGGCAAAGTGCTGAATGAGGTGAAAATATCTTTCGGCTGGTCAGATGGACTCGAAATGAGCAGGAAACGACGCACTTGGAATTACTGAGTAAAGATACATGACGATCGTCGTGCCGAACAAGACTGGGTAAGCGAGTGAGGGAGGTCATGTGAGCAGCCAGAAGACGGAACATACAAATGCTACCGCCGTCAAACAAGATATTGCCTGCCTGGCCATCTCGTAGGTTCCATAGAATGGTTGTCCCGCCAAGGGTGACGATGGCGGACAAGAAATAGAGAATTTCGACGGGACCCTTGGCAAGAATGGAGTAATATGAGGCGGCGATCCAGAGGTGCTCGTCGGTGATGGGAGATTTCCAGAGGGTGAGAGAATCGGCAATCCAATGGGTAAATAAGGCGCCTGCGAAGGAATGAGGAGAAGTCGGACAGACAAGGTAGGAGCAGACCTAGAAGGAAGCTGGTCACGCAGACCACAACGCCTGCCCGCACACCCATGACGAGCTCCGGTCAACTTGCAGTTCAGACTCCGGCCGAAGTTGGGCTCCGACACACCCAAGGTTGGACTCCGACACACCCGAGGTTGGACTCCGACAGCCGCCCATGTACAGACGTGTCCGCCTGCCCTGGTTTGTCGACGGCTGTCCCCCGCCTGCCCCCTTGCTCCAACGACCGCAAGCGCTCGCCGTGCGGCCCGTGCCCCATGATGCCCCCCAGGTCTTGAGGGATCTTAGACTGGATCTACAGCTCCTGCCGCATCTTGAACCCACCTCCATACTTGTATCACGTCCAATCACTCCACCTTCTGCTCCTCCACTGCCCCACAGATCCCCACAAGGCAGGCGAAAAAGAGGTGCCACCTACGCCGGTGAATCAGTTTATGGCGATGAATCAGGTGGTCTGTGGAGCTGGATCATGTTGGCACAGGTCAAGGAAGGAACGGAAAGCAGAGGTGGTATAGAGTCAGTTGTCCGCACCGTCCGGAAATCTGTGAGTAGCGCGACAGTTTGTGCAACAACAGTCCTTGACAGCCGGCAAAGCTGCTTTCGCGCGAACCACCGATTGCGCTGCCGCCAAATCACAAAGGACGCTTACACAATGGATGGGCGATGGTGGACGGTGGAGACTTTGCGGTGCACATATTAAGCAGAGTGGCGAAGGAGCGGTACTTTGGCCACTGGGAGGCCTGACGTCATCCACCATCCGAAGAGTATATAGCATGCTCTGCTTCCGTCCTTAGGCAATAATCTGAAACATGTCTACCAGCCATATTGAACGCGACTTGGTGAGTCTGAAATGTCCCCTGCTATGCCCATTGCTAATGCCGAACAAGGTGTTGGGCCATGCTCCTCATGATCGGCGCGGTAGCCACCACCACCACCACCATGAGGACATTGACCGAGAAACGAAGCGGAACCAGAAGGCAACAGCTGGGGTGATCGAGGCACGGCCAGGGATCATCGAGTCGAGTAATATCGAGCCGCTGCACCATGATCCCAGCAAAGGTCAGGCATGTCCTGCTTGGAAGCGCATGTTCATCCTAGTGGCGCAGATGATGTTAGCAAGTAAGCGTGGGAAAGTAGCAGTAGTAAACATGTGTAACATTAACAACCCGGATTTCCATCTTGTTCTCCTTCCACCATGTCCAACAGAGCCGGAGGCCTTTATGGTGGAATCCACTTCACTGCCTCCGGCGCCACCATCTCTTCCAATTTTATCCCTCGCAATCCTCAGGACGACTCCGACTCTAGTCCACAACCAACCGTCCCACCACAAGTTCCCGTAGAAGCAAGTCAGCCCGCCCCCTCTGGAGGTGCAGGGAAAGCTACACCCGGTATCTCTTAATGTTACACCGTTCATCTTGTGAACCCTATTAAAATATCGATTTGCGTCTCAACTTCGAAGGGTGGTCCGCTGCACTCGCCTTTGCCCCCATTCGTCGCAATAATGTGCAGAAATCAAAGCCTGCCGCTCCCCGCATCCCCGTTGGAGCCTCCGTGCTGACGACAACGGTACCGCCTGCAAGTCTTGCCGCAACTGCAATGTCATCGACTGCCATCGTATCAGCGCCGCCCTCGTTGATCCCACAGCCAGAGATCGTCGATGCTTCACCAGCACCACAGCCAGTACTTTCAGCAGCTGCGGTTCAAGGATGGGGCAAGAAGGTCAAACCACCCTCTATGGTACTCGACGAGGATGTCAATGGGTTTAAAACTGCACAGAACAGGAGAAAAGGCGGCGGAAAAGGCAAGGGGAAAAAGGTATGAATCCATTGTCTTTATCTGCGGCATGGTTTACATTAGCGTTTAGCATAAGAACGTGCCTATTGTGCAAATATGGGACCCAATGGAACCATATGATCCACTCCGACCCAATGACTACAACGAATATAAAATTTGGAAACAGAAAGAGCGAATTGAACGGAGGGAGCGGGAAGCAGAGCAGCGTCGTATAGAAGAGAGGAAACGCTCAAGGCGCAGCAATAGCTACTCCGACAGTGAATATACGAATTCCGAAGACGAACGTCCTCGCAAAACTGGTGGGTGGCTTGTATATGTGATTGGGGCGCCTCTGACATTAATTGTAGGAAGGTTCGAAGATAATGACCAGGATGCTCGTCGTGATACGGACTCGACAACTAACGTTGTTGCCCGCGATCTAACTGGCGAAGAGGCTTATCAACGGCGGCTGGCCATGTCTGCTGGCTTTAAGCCTCATGAACCGAGTCCTCCGCCGGCAGTAGTTGCTCGTAAGCTGACAGGCGAAGAAGCTTACCAACGTCGTCTTGCATTATCTGCTGGTCTACAACCTCCTGAACCAACTCTGCCGCCAGCGGCTCCAAATACTGACGACGCTGAGGAATCCATACCTGGTCTTACCACGAGCGCTCATCAGCCAAGCACTATGGGAGAAGAAGCTTACCTACGCCACGTAGCAATGTCAACGATGGGAAACAAGCCATCAGCTGCTGCAGGCCCTTCCCCACCGTCGCCACCTCCTCTGGCATACAATCCGTTTGCGCCACCGCCTGCCCCCGCACTCCCAGCAGCGCCTCCCACTGGCACTTCCAATGAATTCGAAGAAAAGGTCAAAGCTGCCGCCGCAATTGCAGCAAAACTCAGTGCGTTAAAAAAATTGGATATTGAGACTACACCGACGCCGCCACCCTCGGAGGATAGAAAGTAAGTGTGATTGATATTCTCTTGGTGGATCAGCTGACAATGGTGCAGACCGGATCCACAAGGGTTTGCTGCACGACTAATGGCAAAATGGGGACATAAAGAGGGTCAAGGTCTTGGCGCAGATGGCTCTGGAATTGTCAACGCACTTACGGTTGAGCAAGTGGGGCAGAGCAAGGGAGGCAAAGGGAAAAACAGCAAGAACGCTACGCCAGCACCTGCAAGTTTCAAGATGATGGGCAAGATTGTCAACAATAATGAGGATGCCAAAGCCAAAGAGGACAAACAGCGCTTTGGCGAGCCTACCCGAGTCGTTGTACTTACCAACATGGTTGGTCCAGAAGACATTGACGATGAGGGCCTGCGAGAAGAGATTGGTATGTATTTTCAAGTTCCAAATGTGGCAGTGCTAATGAAAAGCAGGTGATGAATGCTCAAAGAACGGCACAGTTGAGCGTGTTGTCATACACTTGGTTCAACCCTCCCCACCCAACCCTGAAGATGCCGTCCGCATTTTTGTCCTGTTTGCAGGGCCTGTAGGAGCATGGAAAACTGTCCGCGAGCTAGATGGAAGATACTTTGGTGGGCGAAGCGTGAGGGCAAGATATTTCTCAGAATCTCTCTTTACTCATTACGATTTGGATGCACCCTTGTCTTGATTAGAACATCTTTTTCGAATAACATAGTAGCTCATAACCTGAAATCTACTGTGATACAAAACTTGCTCATCAGAAAAGGAACTTGGACATGCTATTCATGCAAGCCTGCAGGTATGGTTGCTTCCATGTGCCGAAAGTGACATTCTAGTATACGCGCTTAAAGGGGGGGACAGCTTTACACTCATTTTCATCGAGGGTAACATCAATAACATTGCGATACGTGAGGTTGACCTTGGGTGATGCCACATCGTGTTGGAAGGATAACGTATGCTTCATCCAGTTAGTGTCGTCCCTCTGTGACGCACATTTCTGTAAATGTCTACCCAAAAACAAAGAAAGAAAAATTCAATTACCTCTGTATAGTCTTCACGAGCGTGAGCACCACGCGACTCCTTGCGAGCGGCAGCGGCGGTGATGGTCTGCACTGCACATTGCAACAGGTTGCGCAATTCCAAAGTTTCAATAAGATCACTAGTACGAGATTTGAGTAACGAGACATAGGTTAGCATACGGTACGTACGAGTTCCAAATCATACTCCTGTCCTTGATTCCAACGTCTTTAAACTTGTTGTAGATGGCGCTGACCCTCTCAACGCCCTCATCCAGAGACTCCTGAGTCCTGAAAACGGCGGCATCCGATTGCATGGCCTTTTGAAGTTCAAGTCGTAGTTTGGCGGTAGGTTCGGGTCCATCTGCCTTCCTGTGACGAGATGAGCACTACGTATACGGTATGAGAACAGTCAAACCTGATGCTATCCAAGAAGTCGATGCTGTCTAAACCCGCATTCTCCGGAATGGGCTTGTGCGCTTTACCAGGCTCAAGGGTATCTCGAATGTGGTGGGCACATGCACGACCGAAGACGACAATATCAAGCAGCGAATTTGCACCAAGACGGTTTGCTCCGTGTACAGAGACACATGCAGCTTCTCCAGCAGCATACAAGCCAGGGACGACTTTATCTTTGCCATTCTCGTCAATGGTAAGAACCTCGCCGGTATATCTAGTTGGTATACCCCCCACTGCTGAACTTAGTTGCGAACTATCATGGACGATGAAACACGCACTGTTGTAATGCACAGTTGGTAAGACAGGAATGGGCTCCTTGGTGACATCAACACCGCAGAAAATGGCTGCCGTCTCAGAGATACCAGGCAGCCTCTCTCGAAGCACTTCAGCAGGAAGATGACTGAGTTGCAGGTAGATATGGTCCTTTTCAGGTCCGACGCCACGACCTTCACGGACTTCGATGGTCATGCTGCGAGATACGACATCACGGGAAGCAAGGTCCTTCGCTGTAGGCGCATATCGCTCCATAAACCGTTCACCTTCAGAGTTTAAGAGATAACCTCCCTCACCCCGGGAGCCTATACCAAATTAGAAAAGGCGTGACCACGAGGAAGATGAGAATGTACCTTCGGTGATAAGGCAACCAGCGCCGTAAATTCCAGTAGGGTGGAATTGCACGAATTCCAGATCTTGCAAAGGCAATCCGGCGCGGGCAACCATCGCGTTTCCGTCTCCTGTGCAAGTGTGCGCACTTGTGCAGCTGAAGTAGGCACGACCATAGCCTCCGGTTGCAAGGACTGTCTTGTGAGCACGGAAGCGATGCAGTGTCCCATCTTCCATATTGAGGGCAATGACGCCTACACACTCGCCGTCCTGCATGATTAGATCCAGCGCAAAGTACTCAACAAAAAAGTTGGTATTATGCCGCAACGATTGACCATATAAGGTGTGAAGAATTGCATGACCAGTACGATCCGCAGCAGCGGCGCAACGATACGCCTGTCCACCTTTGCCATACTTCAGCGACTGACCACCAAATGCACGCTGATAAATTTTCCCGTCCTTCGTTCGGGAGAAAGGAACGCCATAATGCTCGAGCTGCAAACAAAGTCACGACGTGCCTGGACGCTTGATGGATCGGGATACCTCAATGACTGTATTTGGCGCCTCCCGACACATGTAATGGATGGCGTCTTGGTCACCGAGCCAATCAGAACCTTTTACCTGCGAACAGTCTTGAGAAACAGCCACTTGGGGTGGACAACCACTCACAGTATCGTACATGTGCCAACGCCAGTCGTCTTCTGTCATGTTCTACCACCACGTCAACTCTGTGACAACATAGCGCGACATGGGAACTTACACCAAGAGCAGCATTGATGCCACCCTATATGCGACAGTGTGAGCACACACCAACTGACTACTGCTGAGCTCACCTGCGCGGCGACGGTATGACTTCGAGTAGGGAAGAGTTTGGTGATACACGCAGTCTTAAAGCCGGCTTCTGCAAGACCAAATGCAGCTCTTAGACCCGCACCGCCGGCACCACTAAAAGGGACGCATGAGGAGAATGTAGCTGGACGGTTATAAATCGCACACTACTATTGCATCGTACTCGTGTTCGATAAGGGGGTAGGGACCTGAAGACCAGCTCTGGGAGGCAGGAGACTTGACTTCCTGGGCGCTGACGGGGCTGGTGGCGAGGATGCGAGGACGCACAGCGGAGGCATGAAAAGCACGGAGGGAGGGAAGAGGCCGGCGGAGGAGTCTTGTGAGCATGGCAAATACACAGCGCACGTCTCAGCCAACGCGATCTCTTCCGACTAACGCCCCGGTCCCGTGATTTCCGGCCCGGCCCGACTGACCCCCAGCGGATCCTCCACCGCGCCCGCCCTCCGCAGCGCCGGCGGCACCCGCGGCATCTCGCTGCGGCCCGCCCCGGACGAAAACCCGGACTCCGTATGGTTCCATGGCGCCCACTCTCGCCCCGACTCCGCTCGTCCCGCCGCCCCTCGGCGACTCACCGTCAGGCGCGGCCGTGAGTCTACCACCGACGCCCGAGCCGGTGCGCGGACATCGACGCGCAGCCCAGCCGCCGCTGTCTCCGCCTCGCGTTTCCTTCTCCTGAGCTCCTCCTCTCCAAAAAGCCTGTCCTCCTCTAGTTCACACATCTCTCCCACCAGTACATCTCTCGCATAGGCAAGCGACTCCAGCGCTTCCCGCCTTCGCCTTCGCAACCGCTCCAGGTCCTGCACCCCGCTCTCGTCTTGCAGCATCACGTCAACAACCCATCCAAGCGCTTCACCCAATCTCTTATTATTTGACCGCAACTGTGACATCTCTCGCTCAATCTCGAATCGTGTGCGCGGTTCCCAGGGCGGTCGTCCCACCGTTGATCGTTCTGCTGTCAATGGGTACGAAGACACATGTGGTGGTGGTGACCGGGAGAATGGCCCTGTCAGATCTGGCATACTTTTCTGCAGTCAACAATCAACAACTGTTTTGACACAGATCTCGTAGAGTTACCCTTAATTCTGATACCGCGTTCATAACAGTTTTGTTGATGCCCAGACTTTCACCGCGTTCAAGCCATCCGCGCGCAATTAACTCGGGAAAGTACATGGGAGAAGGTTGAGGCTGTTGCCTACCGCCGGCCCCAAAAGAAGTTGAAGGAGATTTATTCCGAGGTATACGTGGAGGCCTGTCTTGGGAAACATCTTGTGTTATCTCGACTGGGATATCAAGCATTGTCCGATTCTCCATCATAATCGTGACACCAGTCGATGGTTTAGGTGACAATTGCAACGCTACCGCCTGTCTTATCAATAACAGTACATGGTACGGTGCTTGTGCGTCAAGGCTCGGATAATGCAGCAACAATGTTAGCTGGCCGCCGTAGTCTGCCGCAAGTACTAGGGGGAGAGAGAGATTAATATCATGCTAGGCAACGAACCGCTTACATTGGCTGCGAATCCGGATAAGCATTGCGACGGCCGATCCATGGCACGAGTTCGAATGTAGGATCAGACTGCAAACAAACCATCCCAGAGCTTCATAGCATTGAACATGTTGAATTCGCGGGTGAACAACAATCGTAACCATCGACTTTTTTTTCATGAGCTCTGCGAATCACTTTAGCGCTTCAGATACCAAACTTACATTCCGTAAATTTGGGGTTCTATGCCCAGCTTCTGCATATGATTACACAGTGGAGGATCCACTGCTTTCAATAAAGTTGCCTTGAATATCGTTACAAGTCTCAACTATGGGTGCAACGTATGGCTTTAGTTGCGTTTGACCACTGCCGAGATCCAAGTGGATGCGCGACGAAAAATGGAGTGGTTTGTCCGGTGTTTCACGCCACTCATACCATCGAGAGACCCCCTTCATAATAGTGGTGAATAAAGGTCCAGGCATCCGCAGCAATCCATCTCGTCGAGCAAATCTGCTGAAATGACGTAGGTTCTTCCTCGTCCTCGGGGCACGGTACAGCATCATATTGCACGGCATAATACAGTGGCGCGAGCAATTCATGCATACCTGTTCAACCATTAGGGCGGGAATGCCACGCAAATTATTTGACAGTACCTTGTCTGTAGCCTATGGTTGGAGTGATCGCCGAATACAGAAACAATATGTTGGTGAGTTGCGCTTGGACAGACGACTCGCGAAAATACGGAACTTCGGGAAATCTGAAATGCCAACGATGAGAGAAGCCCCAGGTATACAGAACAAGCCTTTTCGTACGTTCGTTCGACGTCCTGTGATATAGTTTTCCGAAGCTCGACTGATTCAAACCATTGCCTCCAGGGATTCTGAAGTGCGTTATATTCTTTAACTGCTTGGATAGTCGTGATTGATTATTTACCTCCTTGTGAAGGCTCAAAGGATTGTTCGTTTCGATGTTGAAAGCACCTGCCGTCCGTTTGGGCGGAGAGTCTGACCCTGGAAGACGGAAATCTTCCTCATAGCTGCCATCCGGTGCCCTCATATGCTCAAGCGAAAGATCTGTAAATTGCCTCCTCGGGGTGTCTTAGCACGTCTAGCAGTGATGACGGATGTACTGGCGCGGAATCCAGTGGCTCTCGCAACAGTAAGAATATCTTGATGAACGATGCATCAATGGTAAGTGAGGGCACTGGTAATCAACGACAGAAAAACCTTCCATGCTATGCTTCGTCCAGGAACTCCTGCGCTATCTCCAACAACAGGATACAGTCTGTCTGCCAAAGCTCCATTTTTTATCTTTTCCTTACTAATCTCAGGGTTCGTGAATCTATCGAAGGCCTTCCTAAAGGAAACCCCCGTCATTAGCGAATACACATCATCGCAGAGCGTCCCAATTTGACAAACTTGATGAGTTCTGCAGTTGGCGGACACAGATCCATGTGGCGAAAGAAAGAAGGTAAGCTATCTCGACATGAGGCTCAGGAATATGGCAATGTTTGGTCACAGTCGAACACCTGGCAGAAATATCATTCTTTACAAAGACTAGAAGTACACTCGTAACGCTGCACTGAGCTGGGACTCGGTAGGGCAATATGGACACTTGACACGGCTGTCCTAGGTCATCAATCATTGACCTTTTCAAAATTGATCGTGTCTGCTCACCCTCCATTCTTGGTAAGCTTCTGCAAGCTATCTTTCGCGATAACATGCCCGCAAGTCATCATCATTGGTGGATTCTGTTCCGTAGCTTGTTCTTTCGACACGGGACATGAAAATATGGAGTGATACCGATTCTCTGGAGGTAGTGGGATTTCGATCTGTGTAAAATGAGCATGCAATGAAGTGAAAAAGAAAGCGCGTCGTACTGGCAGCTCGTCAACTTGACTCCATTCGCTCTTCTTTTCCCGCATCACCTTTCGTCCCTTCTCTATCCTCGCAAGAGCGCCTCCTCCTCCGATATCCCCTACGACTCTTAGCGGTACCTGTCGGCTCATTCCCAAATTTGCGCAATATTCTTTGGCAAATAGCGGTTCCAGATCAGAATGAAGGGATGGCGAAGCAAGGTCTGCATAAGGCGAATTTTGAAGCTTTGCGATTGGCAAATAAACCACACATGCCATCAAACGCTTGAATTCAGCTTCATGTTCATGGAAAAAAGACCGAAGAGTCGTGTTCGCATACGAAATGGCCGACAATGGATTAGGCGGATACGATGAGAAAAGGAGGCGTATGTATTGTGATCTGTGAAGATAAAACTCCAGTGGAGAGGAACGCGATTGCAAAAAAGCTCGGTTCTTTTTTGTCCATCTAATTATGCGGTGAGATCAAGGTATCAGCACAGCACGCAGCAAGCGCACACGAGGGCAGGACCCAAGTCTTGGTTCCGTATAGCTTTCAGTATTCGGTGCAAATCAATAAATTGAGAACGTAATTCAACCGGTATGTCAACCCATGATTCCTGAGATGGTCACCGTGAACATTCAAGCTGGAGGAAAGCTTTTCTGACCTTTATGAATGTCTCTGAAATTTCAAACTGACCGGTTCTGAGGAAGTGAAGTGCGATTGTTCTCTCCAGGGCGAGGACAGATTCAGAAGAGGAAAAGATATTTGAATATGATGGAACTGGATTCGGGAATTTCTGTCATACTGTGAATGCAGGTCAGAGAAGTGACGGCAGGCGGGACCACCTTGTCCAGGGCTTTCCCCAGGCGGGACAGAGCCGAATACATTTCCTTCTGTCGATCGTCTATTTCCTTCTTTCTGGCATCGACCAAGCTGGCGAGGTGTACGAAGGCTTGTTCGTCTGCATTTCCTGCGAGAATCTGCAACCTTGCCTCGTCGAGAGCGGCGAGAAGAGAGTCCAGAGATTCATGTGCGGGGTAGGATTTTCCTTTGCTAGGGAGCTTTTCTATCTTCGCGACCTCCTTCAGAGGAGCATCCATACCGTGTCACGTGTCGGCGTCAACCAGTCCTCCTCATGGCTCGCTTTCTGCTTGGAGATGAACTTGGCCACATCAAATCCCTAAGATATACATCAGACACCTCCCAGGACAAACTTTCTCTCAAAGTCGTGTACAATTCCACTCAACAATCTACCCCTGTACACGGTCTAGCGGTGTCCTCTTCAAATGACGACGCGCCAACGATAGTATGTATTCCATATCATGCAGCCTCAACCATCCCTACAAGTACAGCTTACAGCTGCCTTCTCTGACGGTTCTATATCTGCATTTTATTTGGATGACCATGATACCCTCGAATTAATATCAACTTGGAAGGAACCGCGCCTCAAGGAGCAGCAGGAATTTGTCGGGCTTGCTATGTCTACGAGGCACGTTCTTACTCTCTTCTTCGTCAACGACAGAGCTTAGAAGTCAAAATAGAACCGTATTCTCTTGTACGTCCAACGGAGCCCTACGGAAGGTAATTCTACCGGAACAAGACTCGGATACGTCGTCGGTTTCATCCCAGACAGCGGTACTCCCCACTCGTTTGCGTGCTTGGAAGCTTTCAGAGGGTGGGACGAGGTTCGCCTATGGAGGCGATGAAGTAGATGTCTCTATCTGGAGTACAGAATTGACATTCCAAGCTTCCAAAGAAGCAGTCGCATGCGAAGAAGGGTCATCCAATAAAAAGAGAAAAAGGTGCGACGATCTTCTCCCCGCTGAGTTATGGCGCGCAAAAAATGTAAGATAGGCAACGACGCTCGTCCCTTCACTGAATATTTTCAGATAGCCAACGATGGTCTCGGTCTTCGCCAGCCCGTTCGCATATCTTCGCTGACATTTCTTGATTCTATACCGAATTCAACACATCTACTGGCCGGTACTGAATTGGGAGATGCCCGCCGCTATGATGTCAGGGTCGGCCGCCGGCCAGTGGCTGAATTTAAGGCAATCGCTAGAGCCGGAGCAGTCAAAGCAATGGAAAAGAGTGCAAATGACAAGTACCACCATTTCTTTTCTCGCTGTAGCCCTCATTCACCATTTTTAGCGAGGTATTCTTAAGTGACAATGGTTCTAATCTATTCTCTGTCGATCTTCGGAATGGGAAGATTGCTTATAGCTACAAAGGTCTGTCATTTTTCGTCTCATTTTCCTTTTTTTCAATCCGGGATGAAGGACTATCAGGATCCGTGAATTCAATAGCCACCGCGCCACAAATGCTTGCTACGACCGCCCTGGATCGTTTCGCCCGTATTCACAGCGTCTGCCCGCTTCCGAAACAAGTAGGCCAACAACAGAATCAAAGAGGACAAATCCTCGAGAAAGTGTTTACAAAAAGCATTCCCACCTCGATTGTATGGGATGGCCGCTCGCCTGCTATACGTCACATTTCCAACGAAGAGGACGACGACGTCTGGGGGAACATGCAACACGTTGGTGATGAATGAGTGTTGACAACGAAAAGCTTGATCGTAATGTATTATTTGATATATCAACCATTCGAAAAGTACAGTCGCAAGACAACAGGGTTTCGATGCTCATTGATTTCCAATGACGCTTTTCCAAACGTGGGCTTTCTCAAATCCGTTCTTACCCTCACGATCTGCATGTAACATTAGCATGTACGCGAAAATTTATGACGACATTTTACTTACAATCTTCTAAGGGTGTTTATAATTTCCTGCTTAGTTGTCATCACGAACGGCCCGTACTGGAACACCGTCTGGTTAAGAGGTTCTCCCGCGATGACGACCAATTCCGTTCCCTTCTCAACGCCGGTAATTGTGACACCAGTCTGGTTCTTGTCAGATGATAAGACAAGGGTATGGTAAGCACCATGAATAGGCGACGAATCGGGCCCGACAGATACAGAACCCTGTAGGACTAAATGGGGTTCAATTTGCATTACCACAATAGCAAGATGCAGCGTACCGTAGATGAATGCTGTCCAGCCAGATGCTGTCAAGTGTTGTCAGAATTTGATAAATTCTGGATCTGACAATCCGCTCACGTATATCTTGGAACAATGATGTTTTATCTTGGAAGATCACGCGGAAGTACCAACATCCACCAAGTGGTCGAACAGGTGATTCTACACCATGGCTTTTTCCGCTAATAACCTTGATTCTTACAGGTCCATCTGGGCCTTGAGGGTATGCCGTCGGGATTCTACACAAATGAACAGCTGAGAATGAAGACTGAGTATGTCCTTACTGTTCGGGACCTAATTCCTGGTATGAAGGTTCCTGGAATGCCGCATTGGAAACATTGACGAAAGAACGCATTATTCCGACTTACCACCATCTTAAACTGCAAACAGTGAAAACAGTGAAAACGTTACTCAGTATTAAAATTTATCCAACCTACCTGCTTGGGCAAATCTACCCACAACTGAAGACCCCTAGGGTCAGGAAGATTATCAGAATGGGTTGGCATCTCGGCATGAATAATGCCTCGTCCCGCACACATCCACTGGACGCCTCCGGCTTCTATTTCAAAGTTAGAAACATAGTCAGACCACACATTAGAAATCCATGCCTATTGTTCCTTTGTGACCAGCGGAATCTTCATGCTTGCTTGAACTAACGGACCTTCAGACTCTTGGCTACCATCATCTGAATTACATTACCCTTGAAGCATGTACGTGACCGTTGCTTGTCCTCTATGAGGGTGATCCGGAAAACCCTTGGAATTGGTTCAGTCCACGAACGATGAACTTGAAAAACTTGCAGCTCACGGCTCCCTTTGTGATATGGAAATGATCAAGCATTAGAAATGGGGAAAGGTTCCTCAGAGTCATTGATCCAATGCTTCTGCGGACCAGGGCACCAGCACCCTAATCATTAAATGTGAGTTCAGCAGACGGAGATACGATTCATATCGCACCTCAGATGTTTCTACAGCTAGAACCTTTTTCGTTACCACGCGTGAAATAGATGAGATTGACATGGCTCGCAAGTGATGGTGGGTGACAGTGCCGAGTGGGCTTTTATAGTGGAGCCACGAGGTGTTTGGCTTGATCAGCTGGAATATTGTCTCGTCATAGACATCGAGTTACTGAGAAGTCGCTGCCCGAAACGGCAAGGTTCATGTTACTCGCGTCATTCGTATTACGGGGTGTCTGATCATATGCGTCATTGGCATTACATGAGCTTGTTCCGGTACTTTTGCAATGGATAATGCACAAATCATTCCAAAACTCGTAAAATTCACCAAAACATCCTAAAAATACAGATACATGCAGAATGTCCCGATCCTTTCCTGCCCATCAAAGGAATTCAGAAACTCACGTCGTCCAAGCGTCCAAGACTTTTTTGGCCGACTTTCTGAGGAGGTCCTCTTTTCCTGGTGCAGCGAGGACGTGCGAATCAGCTGCCACTAGCTTCTCTAGGATAGGTTTTACAACTTCCTTGACCTTGGACATTTCATCGGCTGTTGTGTTTCGACCCAGTTGTATGAGAAAAGCGCATGCATTGACTCGAATTTCAACAGGGAAATTAACCGGATTATCGACATTTTTAAGAACGAAGACCAGGATATCCAATCCACTATAACTTGAAGGCAAAGCTCTTCCGCCCACAGATGGTGTCGTTGCCGGCGAGCTAGCTTCACTACTGGCTAAGGAAGCAGGGAAGGGATCTGTAGGTGTTGGAGGCGCTGTATCCGAAGGATCTCTAATGGCTCGTATCGCTAATGGCCCTGTGGCAAACATCATGAATCACTGTCAGGCGGGAAAAGTATAGAATTACCTCCTTCCTTCGTTGTACTAAAAAGACTAAGAGCGATGACCGCTTCGTTCACGAGCACAGGATACCGCCGGCTACGTGCAATTAAACCTCCCAGCACAGACACCACGTCAGGCGTGATGATTGTGCGGATTGCGGCTTGACGCCTTTGCTGCTTCTCAATAATCTCTTCACTATTCCCACTCATTACAGTTGGTGAGGTAATCTCAGATGACGCACTACGATTGTCGCCTAGCCACAGCGTTTTAATAATATGAACGATAACGCGCGTTCCTTCGCTCTTCACAGCGACATTGTCTGTGCGTTTTATGAGGTTTAGGACTTGCGAAAAGCCAGTCATTGTCCCGCCCGAGGACAGTGCAAACATGGCGAGCGTG
This sequence comes from Amanita molliuscula, assembly GCA_023014405.1. Classification (NCBI taxonomy): domain Eukaryota; kingdom Fungi; phylum Basidiomycota; class Agaricomycetes; order Agaricales; family Amanitaceae; genus Amanita; species Amanita molliuscula. The sequence goes on from JAEBUP010000001.1 coordinate 1,547,544, forward strand.
TGATCAACTAATCAGTTGAGTGAGAAGAGGGAAAGGCAAGGAGAAAATAGTCATACGACTAGACGAGCAGAGGTGCTTGGCGAGACCTATTGCACTTAACTGCACGATGCTTGTCATCGGATCGGGCTGTTCATCCCATATATGGGATTCAACTGTCTGCTGAAGCGTGTTAACCTGGGCAAGGATTGATATGATGACAGGAGACCCAGGTTTTGACTGGGCAATGTGCTTTAGTAACCCAATTACACCGTGTTTCATCTTAATGTCCGATGAAGGACATAGTAAATGTTTGGATACTAGGACGGGAGCCAGTGAATGAGGAGGCGAGAGAAGTGCGATTGAAATTGATTCTAGTTCCAGAGAGGTAAGCAACGGAGGACAACAAGAGAACTTGGTTACCTTTCCTGGTTAGGTTGCCCAGTGACAATGTTCCGCATATAACAAGGTCGTCTCTGCCCATTTGACTATGCGACGCCTGGGGATCTGCGTACGATTTAATCCAACTAACCATTCTTGATACAAAAACGCCCCCTGGTCCGTCTTTATCGGAATCGTACCACAGCACGTTTCCGTTCCGCTCTTCTCCCGACACTTCGACGACTGACTTGATAAGGGCCGCCTTGCAGATGTCGAGTGCTTTCTGCTTCTTCTTTATGTCCGACTCAGGGAGATACTTCCAGTAAGGAGAGGAAGCCCCGTATTCTATAAAATCAAGCATCGTACTGAGACAAGGAACACCTTGATGTTCAGAGGAGAGGTTGAAACCCCGGGCGAGGCTTAACCGGACGTCCTCAACATCAAGGGAGAGTGACTCGATTAAGGTACAAGACTCCTCCAGGAACTCAAAATCAGGCATTCAACAAGCGAGATAGAATATCATCACTCTGCTTGAACGGCAAACGGGTTTCCAAAGCGGAAGGCGGACAAAAAGTTTGAAGCGCGGGAGTCAGATAGGGTAAAACATCTTGACCAAAAATCTGGTGACCTAGGCGACTTAGTGCGAGCCTTGATTACTGTTTCAGCGGCATATCCTCACTTTCGTCCTCGACATCTTTGAGTTCACTGATTGTCCTCCAGCCCCAGTTAGATATTGTGGCACGCAGGGTCCAGATGTGCCGTGTTTCGTCGTCATATGAAGGTGCTTGAGCCCACGCAGTAGGTGGATAGACGGCGTTTAGGAGTTTAAGGATGGTGAGGGCAGTCTCTAGCGAATTGAGTCTATCCTTCACGGGATCTACGTCAATGTTGTAAGATTACACGTGGATATTGGGTTCAGATTAAGCACCATAACCAACGCTAGAGTTAAGCAACACGCCAATAGCGGATCTGATGACACTAAGGTGCGGCGCAGTGAAAGGGAAAGGCTTGAGAGTTGGTGGCTGAGGAACAAGATCCATGTAACTCTCTAGCAAGGATGAGGTTGCTTGGGGAAATCCTGCCTCAAGCAAATAGCCCCTATTGTCGTCTGAATCATAGAATGGGTATAAGTATGCTGAACGAGGTGAAGTGCTCACTGTGATCCATGGAAAGGTTGGCAGCGACACGGAGCAGCTCATTGACTGGATCTGTATAGGCAAGGTCTGGCACGGGAGCGCCGTGGAGAGCCAACGAAAGAAGATTTGTTAGTACGGTTGGAAGAGTGGATTTTCCGAGAAGAGTGTGATTGTCATGGACAGGATCCTTGATACGCAGGGCATCTGCGATTGAGCGGGCGGAGAGCCGCAGGGTGTGCCAGAGGTCTGCAGAATCGTTTGATTTGAGAGTGCGCGCGAGAAACGAAAGCGTGCTCGCGGCAGCCAAGATATCGGAGGCCATAGGAACAGTGGGAAACGCGGTGGACGATGAGCAGACCTTGATGTGATTAGATCCCGCGCCAATGGCCAAGAAGAAATCTCGCCCACACCGTCCTCCCACACCACCCGCACCTAGTCCAGGACGATGACAGCATTCTTGTAGACGACCTGCTCGCTCAGCTGGACTCAAACACACACTCATCCCCCCCTTCGCCCCAACCGCTCCCATCACAGCCCGCTGCTCCGAAACAGAATGCAAAATCACGTTTCTTGGCTCGCCAAGCGAGAAGGGCTGCCGCCATTGCACTCGCTTCTCCGCAAGTCGACCTGGCTTCTCAGGAACGGCTACAGCGGGAGATAGACGAAGAGGAGGATGCCATCAGACGCACTTGCGACCGACTTGGCCTTGATATCTTTCACGCACGTCTTCTCCTTCGCGCGCCACATCTTTCGCTCACGTCTCGACTTAGATCAATCCAGATGGTCATTGTCTATTTTCTGCAGTTGCAGACCAGCTCTCGTCTTTGGGCATTATCCCAAAATCTCAACCGGCTTACTTATCGGTCCGCCGCACTGCTGCAGACTATATTCAGTCCCATCCCGATGATTTCATTCCTTTTCTCCCTGGAGAAGACATCCGAGGGCGTCATGTCTCGTACGGAATTTGAACGTTATTGCGCGTTGATTCGTGGTACTGCAGAATGGGGAGGCGAACCAGAAATATTGGCTCTCAGTCGTGCATACAACGTTCCCATACATGTCGTACAAGGCGCAGCACCATCTCTTGTCAAACACGAACCAGATGGTGCCGACACTGGTACGTCGGATAGGAAGATTATTTTCATCAGTTATCACCGAAGAATGTACGGTCTAGGCGAGGTTAGTGATATATCTCCCTCATCCCTTTGACGGGGACTGACTGGCAACTTCGTAAGCACTACAATTCCTTACATAGGAAGAGTGCAGCTTGAAGAACCCTACAGTTCTAGTTGCTATTATGGTTTATGCCTAGTACCTCTTACGCCATGTGATGCAAGTTAGAATAGAAGATCGTCTGGTTGCGAGCCTACATTCATTGGCTGTGGTGCATCCACGAGGTAACTTCCAAAAGCACCGTCCAAATTAGCGTAAGGATCTGTTGTGCTTTGTGGACCATAGTCGGCGTGGTCATGTTCGTCATGCTGCGAAATAGTATCTTCTTCTGCTTGGGATCCTTTAGGCGGTACGGCAGGCGAGGTGCTCGGCTCTACACTTTCTGCCAGATCGGATGCACCAGGCTCGATTGGCCCGGGACCAGCTACGACGACTGAATCTATTGGCAATTGGGGTCGAGGTAACGGAATCAGCACCGCCCGGGAATGGGAATTCAACGCGGGGCTATCTGACAATGCCTTCCCTATAGCATTCCTGATGAATGTCTGCAGCCATATCTCAGTGCAACACGAGACAGGGGACTAGCCAATTTACCTCGGGATTCTTGTGATAGATGCTGCCCAAAGTGCCCGTATGTAACAGCAATTGATCCAATGCTCCGCGGTCCATCCTATCAGAGTCTGTAGTGATTGCTGGTTTTTCTGATAGTACAATCTCCTTCGCCGTGGCAAGGTTCATAGCCAACATACGCCAGTACATGAAGCCTCTATCCCGAAGATCAGGATTATCAATTTCTTCTGTGGTCCATTTCAACACTTTGTGTACTAGTTCCTTCGCCGCATCCGATGTAGATTTGTACACGAATAACTTGACGGTTGCGGTGAGTAAAGCGAGTTGCACCTAGCACTTTGTAGGTATTTGGTATCATCTTCTCCGTGACACACCCACCTCGACACTTTCTTCGAGGAAATGGAACAACAGATCGTCAAGTAGCTCATCGACATTGTCAATTTTGTCTGCAAACTGTCCCAAAACCCAAACCATTGCTGCCTTTGACTCTGGCTCATCTAATAAATCAAAATTTTCGCATAGCTTTGGTATAATGCCTTCATATCGTCCAGGATAGCGTCGAAAGACGTCCTTTGTCACAATAGTGGCTTCCTGAACAACATAAGAAACTTTCGTCTCAATGAGTTCAAGCAGCGCTTGTATGCATCTATCTGCGGCCCCGTCAACCTTGATAGCCAGGCGCCCGATGGAACGAACAGCCTTGCGAACGAAGTCAACATCAACTTCGGTTGCATACCTCCACAACATGGTCAGCATATCTTGTCAGAATTAATCGGACACCATACTCTTGGAGCTCTGAAAGCACTTCTAAAGCATTATCTTCCCGTGCCAGTCGGTACATAATCTCCAGTTTGGCTAATTTCACGTAGATAGGGTCATTGTATTTGCAAAAGAAAACCTTCACGTCATTCTTCAGCACAGCAGGTCGGCGTTGAATTATTAGGAGTATATTGCGCAAGACAACATATTGCACTTCCGGGCCAGATGAGAGTAATGTTACTAGACGAGTGGAGGCGATTAATACCAGCATTGCGTAACAGTTTCGATGTACCTAATGGTGGCCCCATTTTCTTACAGCAATAGTCAATCAGGCGTCTGTCTTCCATATAGTTCATAAGATACAAGAGTATCTTAATTGTTGTCAACACCACAGCGGAATTCGCATGTTGAAGTTGGGCGATGATACGTTCTGCCATAGCTTCCGCGTCGGCATGTTTGTCGGGTACGTATCTCATGACACAATCAAGGATATAAACTTTTCCCCACCTAGGACAACCGTCAAAACACCTTGAAATAAACTGCTGCAACTTACTCGGAACTCTCCTCCAAGGCGGTCAATAACCTATTTGCCATTGTCAAGTTCAACTTGAAAATGACGCCGTCTTGTCGATCGCCAATTTCTACCAAGTGCAGCTACCGCATTGGCCACAACAGTAGCATTCGTGTCCAGTATCAAGTCGCGTAACCTCTCTACGAAACCACCTCGTTCTGCACGTCGTGGATCGGCCGCGTATAGCTTCGCAACACATATTGCAGCTGTCTTGCGAACGTACGGATCCCGATCCCTCAAGCAGTGCCTTAAAGGCTCGTTCAAAGCTTCTATGACGACGGGCGTGGGTATATAAGACATAGTTCGGATAGCAAGTGCGCGTATGAGAGGGTTGCGGTCGGTAACATCCTACAGCGTACAGTGTAGTTAAATTCGATATCGGCATGAAAATATATGAGCTTGCCTGGAGAAAGTGGGGAATAACCAAGGGTATTTGCTCTGGTTTTGAACGACCATAGCTAACGAGGAAAAGGTAAACCACTGTTCATCTGAAGCATGAATTTGCCTTTTCAAGACGGAAGATGGAATGTGGATGCACTGCACTTTTTTTGACCTCGAGCAATGGCGTACCAAGACACTGTACAACGTCGGGGAACAAGGGCGACACTGGATCACCTATTGAGCTTTGAAGCTGGGACTGAGACTTCAGACTAACTGTCGTTTCCCATCGTGATATTAGCCACGATTTTCTTCAAGACTGTCTTGCGCTTCACGAATTTCTTGTCTTTTGAGTCGGGGATTTGTAGCTCTGTGCGGAATTCCTGGATTGTGACGTTAAGGACAACGGTTAACCATTTCAATTTTGCACTTGTCACCTCTATCTTTCCGCGCTGGAAGAACTTTGCATCTTGCCCGGGCTGCGTCATTGTAAGCACCAAGAACTGACTGGAGATCAACACGATTTCTGACAAATCAATATTAGCATTACGTACCACATGGACGTCGACACGCTTCCGATAACGCTTGCACCTCACGCATGCCACTCTGCAATAGATGCCATCCTGAAGGATTTGAAAATATGCCATAGACGACTTCATCATGCATTGGATTCTCATGCGAGTGAACTAGGACTTTTACGCAGGCTTTATTACAAGAGCAAGAATCAACACAGAGGAGCTTATTTTTGGAGGCACTTCGTAGAAATCCGCCGCTATAGCGAGCGTCTGGATAACGCAAGACTCTTATCAATACTTGAGGATATACGCATCTCGTTCTTCGGGTCCGAGGCAAAACAGAAGTACGCAACCCATTTATTCGTTATAGATATATCCACCGACAATCCACCACAAGTTTAAAACTTTTAAAAAAATCATGGACATATATGCCTTCGAAAGAATCCGTGATCAAAGTTATAAATCATTATCAGGCACATAGGACCTTGTTGCAGAAGGTGAGACAGGTGGAACAGTACTCGAGCCGTTACTAAGTCTTGCCAGATTCAGGAACGTTCACTGAGGGCCTATAGGTTGTGTCCTATTAGGTCATTCCTTCGAGAATATGACTAAAATGCGTTCAGTTCATTCACACTAGCTATGCAACGTGGCGCATTCGTACAGCTACTTGTCGTGCTTGCTGCAATGATTTCCAGGATCCGCACCTTGGTCATTGAAATAGATGATGTCATGCAGGCAGTATTGGCATCATTGAGTCAATATGTCGCCCTCGATATCGTACGTGCTTCTTCATCCCCACTTGCAACTATAATTTAAATCTTACAAACCAGCCGAAAGCACTACTAGATTCCGCTCTGCAGGCATCTTCAATTCACGAGACCGCCAAACATGAGACAAGTATGTGCAACTTGAGTGAACCCATGCCATTAGTGCAGGCCATTCGTATGTCCTCATATTGAGTGATGATCGGTTATATGCCTCAGCTGTGTTATTAGCACGTATAGCTATACAACGGCGAAGTGATGCGAACCGCAAGATTAACAACACTTCAGGGAGAATTTCGCGATTAAGTACACGAAAGGATGCTAAAGTTAATAAACGTTTAGACGAGATAGATGATATATTTTCCGCCATGCAGTAGCATAGGAATATCTTAATGCATGTGTCACGATGAATCGTAGTAACTACGCGAGCGTAATTCATTACTCCACAACGTATTTTGCCTGCCATATATGCTTCTACTCGACCGCGCAGTCATAGCACTTTGGCAGTTATTCGGCTTAGATGCGCTATTAATCATAGATGCATACGCCGAAATGGATGGGTTCTAGCCAAATCTTGTAAAACGACGTAATACAACTGTTCAACTTACACTAGTCATCAGAGAACCCATCATGCTAGAAACAGACGCGTTCGAACCAAACGAATGTGGAGGATTCCTACGACCCTATGAATGACACAAAAACAAAGCATTATTCTGTCGCTTACACGATGCCGAACATTCCCTTGCTGCAATGAGAAGGTACTGCATAGAGGAAGAAAGTCGGATTTGTATCATTGACGACTTGTGTGTCTAAAATTCTGTTATGTCAGACTTCTTGAAGAGCGAATTACGTACAGACATATCCTTTGTTCTGAACACCAGAGGTAAATGAAGGGTCCTGATTTGTGCTACAAGAGATGAGGGATGATGACTTGGTAACCGTATGCCTATCTGCACTCCAAATGAATTGAATAGTATCACCAACTGAGACTTAAGAGTAACGATACACACCCTGAGAAGGAACTGCTTGGCGTATTCATCACGGAGATTCAGACGAGTTGGAGGACTAAAGCACATCAAGGCTCACTGAACCAATCCATTAGCGTCGACATTCCGATATTATGCATGGCCGAAACCAGTATTATAAAGCAAGGTTGCAGTGCTGATGAAAGGTGCAAAATGAACTAACATTGAAAAGGTACGATGGTGTCGGTCAAACCCCCTATCAAAGAGGGTTGAGATCTCAGACAAAGAAGCGCTAAATAAGCACTTCTGAAGAGAAAAGGAAACGGAACGAAGGAGATCAACTCCACAGTGAGAGAAGGGTGTGCCATCTTGAACAAGATCATTTGGCTGTGTGACAGAGCTTATCAACTTACGAGTACTCTTCTCAATGGCTTATGAGTTATCGTCAACATATTGGTAATTGTAAAAACGCATTACAAGACCAGATAACAGAGGATAGTCGGATATGACGTGTATTGGATCAAATGCATCAATGCCCATGACATGTTTCAGGTTGTAGGATTTGCGGTCGTGTAACTAGTTCGAAATAACGTTAGACCCTCCTAGGTACATCAAGATTGCCCTTGCATCGTGCGACTCATGTTGATGTCAGGACTTTGCGTAGCGAAGCCGCGTTTGCTCGTCCGAGCGGCTGCAAGGCAATACTTGGAATTGTGGGACTGAACTCAAAAGCGGACGTCATCGGTGCAAGGTTGCACTTCCGACTATATTTCTAGAAGCTTAATCAACGCTCATTACAGTAACGCAGTCCATCACGCAGTGGCATGAGAAAATCAATAGAGTCGTCTTTAGAATTGCGCAATACTACTTCTTCCCAGGCTGAAAAACGTGCCCACCTTTTGTTCGCAGCGCAATATGTCAATCATAAGGGCGAAATATGTTCAATACAGATACGCAAGTACGTTGTCAGAGGCTTCAAAACATAAGATATTGGTTATTGGTGGAGGTGGGGTTGTGGTATATCGATGCACTTGTGGCTAATCGACGTTTCGCATGCCAGGCAGTGGTGGACTATCCGTGGCGCACCAAATTTACAATCGTTTCAAAGCAGCGGGGAAGTCATTGAGTGCAGGCGATATCGCGATTGTCGATGGTGCCAAGAACCACGATTATCAGGTCTGCATCATCCGTTATCGCAGGCGCTGATGCTAATTGGATTCATAGCCCGGATGGTATTTCCGTTTCTACTTCCTGCTACCGTTTCTTATCTGGCTCGATTGAAAGGACCTTGGTCGGCTCAGGGCTGCTACCTAAGAGTGACTTCCGACGTCCATTAGCAAACTTAATACCAGCTTATATTGAGCTGGTTCCTGAGAATGTGAAATCATTCTCCCCTGCAACTTCAACAGTAACCACTGAATCAGGTCGCAACCTTGGATACGATGCTCTTGTTGTTGCGACAGGACTCGAGATCAAATGGAATGCAATTCGAGGTCTACCAGAAGCTTTATTGGACCCGAAATCAGGAGTATCTTCCATCTACTCCTATGATACTTGCGACAAGGTTTGGCATGATATAGAAAATTTGAAGGAAGGCCAAGCTGTCTTTACACAGCCAGCAGGGATCATAAAATGTGCTGGTGGTACGTGACATTCTTAATATTCTGGATACCACTTGAACTTCCAGCATGTAGCTCCTCAGAAAATCATGTGGATGGCCTGGGACAGGTACAGAAAGACAAATCGGTTGGGTAATATTAGTGTCAGCTTTTATACTGGCATGCCGACCATGTTCAGCGTTAAAAAGTATTCTAATGCTCTGGACGCACTGAGAGTCCAGCGAAACGTTGGTGGTCATTTTTCGCGTAATTTGGAATCAATAGATGTCGCGAATCGCACGGCAAACTTCAAGGTTCCTGATGGCTCAATCGTCCAAATTGGATACTCCCTTCTGCATGTCACACCTTCCATGGGTTCCCTAAATGTCATTGCAACATCGCCAATCGCAGATAAAGCAGGGTGGGTCGAAGTCAATCAGGAAACATTGCAGCATGTGAAGTATCAGAACATCTTTGCTCTTGGTGACTGCTCTTCACTGCCAACTTCCAAGACTGCAGCAGCTATCACTGCACAGGCACCCATACTGACAGAGAATTTGTTCTCTGTTATGGAATCCGGAAATGTCGCGAGTGCTATGTATGATGGGTATACGAGTTGCCCGGTAAGACTATTAACAATATTGGCCATTGTCATTGAGTCCTGATATAGCTGCTGACCGGATACGGTGAACTTCTGCTGGCTGAGTTCAAGTATGGTTTGGAGCCAAAGGAATCGTTTGAGAAGTTCTTTAATCAAGCCAAAAGTCACAGGTAGGTTTGATAGTCATACCATGAAGGTTTTACTGACATAAAGTATCTAGGGCCTTCTACCACCTCAAGAAGGTACGATATACTTACCAATCACTTAAGTTCGACAATTAAATTGTTGCAGGATCTTTTCCCTTGGGCGTACTGGAATTTCATGGTGAGATGGTTTAGGATAACATAGCCAAGATGCGATATTGACCGTTGACGTGGATAGGTCAAGGGACAGTGGTTTGGGAAATCCGGCATTCGGAGGCCAGCGTTTTGATGGTCACGTGTGGGGCGTGGGAATATGGATGGCTATCCAGAAAGGCGTGTCGGGGGCGAGGAGAGAACGTTCATCATGTCCCGCTTGACTACTGCTCAGGTCATTAGCTTGGGCCATTATCTAGAGCCTGACTTCGACCCAGCTTCTCTAACCGTGTCTCAATTACTTGGTGTCTTGGGTTATCACAACATCAAGTATCCTACGCCTTATTCAAAGCCGAAGCTAATCCAATTATTCAATGAAGAAATCAAGACAAGGACCTCTAAGTTCAAGAAAGAACGACTTCGAAAGGAAAACAGTATTGCTAGTGATGAAGGAATTAAGGATGGCTTGACTGGGCAGCCACTGGCCGTGACTCGACGCGTACGTTCTATCATTATATATTATCATGACTTTACCTTTTTTTCTCGTTAGGAACCGCCCGTACGAAGATCACCGCGTCGATTATCTCAGGCGCCCAACCAAGAACCAGAAGTCCCACCTGTTCGCCCAGAGTCGGTACGTAAATATTTTAAACGGTCTCCAAATTGTTTAATCCTGGTGTAGCCAAAGCGAAGGCGTGCTTCCGCGCAGCCAGGGCTTGCTGGACACTCAAAAGCAGCATCCGCATTACGTCATGCAGCCGCTGAGGAGAGCGAGTCAGAGGGTATATTTAGAAAAGGGAAGAAGGTACGCTTTTGTACTGGCTATTGCTATTTCATTGACACCGTGCTAGCCTGATGAAGTTGGTTCCGAAAGTTATAGGGTCAAACAGCTAGTGCGTATCATGCTGACCTCCGGCAGTGCTAGGCCTTGATTAGATGACTTCCAGTATGCGGATGATAGCGGTTGGGAGGATAACAACATCTTCCAATGGGGTGCTGAAGACTCATCGCCTGCTCGACCTTCTCCCGGAAAAATCAAATCAGCTCGCAAGAGTAGCAGTGCCAGAAGATCAAGAAAATCTTCATCTGCACCACCTCATGTCCTTCCGGTTTCATCCCCCACTTCAACCTTGCGCACCATTGCTACTGTCAAGTTTCCCCAGTCGGAGTTTAATCCTGATTTGCACCCTCTGACCAACTACGAAAGCCCTGCATCCCGCAAATTTGAACAGCCAGAGTACAGCCATCATATCGACTCTGAAGAGGAAGACAATTTGTTAATCGGCGGTGAACGGATTAGGAATTCTCCCAAACATGAACACGTTTTACCTGGACCACGTAAAAGGACCGACGTTCCCCATGATCTCCCTGGGCGCAAACCTTTACAGGAATACACATCAGACATTCCAATCTCAGATAAGCATGGACGGCTGTTTCTCTCCTGGGAGCAGGAATACGGTTCTACAATCTTGTTTATTCAACGTCTTTCGCTTCTTCATTCTCGTTCTGCTGGTTGGGGCGAGTGTAATAACAGTCCAGCTTAAAACAGCGTCAGCATCTATCGGATATTGCGAGCGAGGCAGAAATAGTAATTCGTATTTGGATGTTATTCGCGCTCAATCAAATCTATGCAACATACAAGATCTCAAACTCCAGCTTTCACTTTGGCCATTAACCAACAATTCAATTGGGGATAGTGGAGAGTGTTCTTTGTCGTCAATAATGCACGTTTTAAGCCCGCAAGAGTGTACACCATGCCCTAACCACGCCACCTGTTCTCAGTATGCTGTTGTGTGCGATACCGGCTACGTTTTGCGATCACATCCACTTTTAGCGTTCTTGCCCGCCATATCATCATCTAGGAATGTGTCGTGGTCATTGTCATCTCCTGATATTATTTGGAAAGCACTTTCGACTGTTTTGGACGGTTTTCCGGGGTTGGGTAGTGTAGCTTTCCCTCCCCGCTGTCAAGAAGATCCGAAAAGGAAGCGCAATATTGGTGCCCTTGGTAAGGCTATCGAACTAGTGTTGGGTCAGGAACGGGGATTGCGATTCTGCGCTGGTGGAAAACTTTCAGGAATGATTGTGAGGCCTGAAGAGGGTGGGGACGCAAAAAAATGGGGTCTGGAGATGGAACATCTTCGGGAAACAATGAGGAAGAAAACTTCGGTAAGAAATCAAAACAAACATGAGTTCCCGTCGACCCTCAAACGCCGCATAACAGTCTCGCCTTCTAGCTTCCTTTGATGACATGTTCAATGAAGCTATTCAACAGCTCCTCCGATGGGGCAACGTGCTCATTGGGGACGACCGAGAGTAAGTCATTGTTGTCAATTTCGAATGCTATGCAACCCTTGACATACTTTCTCACACGGCAGAGGGAAACGATACCTTGCACATGGTACACCCCATCTAACCTTGGTTTGTACCTTGATTGTTAAATCAAGAGAAGTATGGGAACAATGGCGCACAACGGTCCTAGGTAACGATCGCTCCACTGCAATTGCTAACAGTATACTCAAAAGCGATCAGGATTTCTCTTGATGATTTTGTTCGGTCTGATTGGGCGAGCACGAAGGGCAAGCAAGCGAACAGAAGCCAAGCGGGTAGCAGAGTTAGTTCAGACCGCACTGAACTCGCTTCGCAGCCAAGAAATAGCACACCACACGGACCCAATCACGGCACCCCAACCGTTTCTTTCTTCCCTCCAACTCCGGGATCTCGTTCTGCAAGATGAACACTCGATCACTGTACGTAAGCGGTTGTGGGACCAAGTGGAACGCGTTGTGGAAGAGAACGCTAACGTAAGAGTCAATCTTCAAGAAGTACAAGGGGGTGATGAGATGAGGGTCTGGAGATGGGTGGGAAGCGGGCCGACGAAGACCGGACAAAGTGGCGACGAGCAGGCCGATCAGAAGACCGGGTTATAAATTTTAACGTGCACGGTGACACATGAATATCATGCACAGCATCATCTTCTATTGCTTTCACCGTGAACCTATTTTCTCATCGGACTGTATTGTATACTGTGCCTTAATACAAAATTGCCTTTAGCCCATTCAACCACAACAAAAACGAGGGAATGTCAGCGGTTGGTGGTCAAGTGTCCAAACAGATCGAAGCTCCAATATTTCCAAACTGAGGGCAGGGTGGAGCTGCCTCCTCTGTTTCGAGCTGGAGTTTCCTTTTAGGACCAGTGGGACCCGACAGACTGGTTCAGTGCTATCCCGATCGCGATTTTCTCGATTAGGGCTCGCTTCATAAACTGTTCTTCAGCCAGCACACGGGTATTCTACAAAAAGAGGATCCCTCAATGTCTGATGCAAAAAAAGCAATGGGAGAAGTCACCCTCAGAAATCGTTCCAAATCGATTCGCCCGGCATTCAACGCCCTGTGAAGCTGATAAATGGTGTCTTCAATTGCGTTGTCCTCCGCAACCAGATTGATAAGTCTGCGGCGTGTGTGTGAACATCTCAACCACTTGTCCAGATATAGAACTCAACTGATTGTGCACAATAGAAGTAGCGCATACCATTTCGTCGATTTCTGGATCTCCCTTTCTACGCAACTCGGCTACATTCTTTTCCGCATTGTTGACGGTATCACGAAACCTATCGCATACATTACGGCAGACGTCCCGAACCGCTTCAAGGCGCGCCATCTCGTCGCGAATGGCCGGTTCCCCTGCCAGCAGATCAACTTGTACCACTCTCAGGCGCTCCGCATCCAATGCAAGTGCATGTGATAGCGCGTTCATTTCGGACTCAATCCTGTCATGGAAACGGACCTGTAATTGTAACAACTCTGGATTTGGGGGTCGAGGTGGCGCCTGTTGAAGGGGTTGAACGATCGGAGCATCTTCATCAATCAAACTTGTCACATGGGGAGCAGCGGCGTCTTGATGGCTGTAGATCGTTCTCGTAACACCGGCACTGGAGTCTGAGATAGAATCGTTTCCATGTGGTGGAGTCGACGAATACAAATACGGGACTTGTACAGATGGCGCAGATTGAGCGGATCGTGGGCGATTGGTAAGAGGATGAGTTTGGGCACTTGTATCTTGCAGCGTTCGACTTTTTGCCAAAGTCAGATGCGGGGGTGGCGGGGGAATTGGTGGCGGGATCGACTGCTGACATAACGTCAGTCGACTAGGATCCTTTGTCAAATTGTACATACTGCTACTTGTAGAGAATTACTATGGCTCGTTGATGGACGTTCTGGGGACGTGAGATTAGGTGATGGCCGTGGCTTTGGCGGCAATGCAGGACGGCCATAGACAGATGACGAAGCTGTGCGAGGTGGTGAGGTCGGTTGTTCTACATTCTTTTAACTTAACTGAAAATCAATGACTAGATCATAATGGTCACTACCCTTTGGTCTGGAGAAGAGCGGGGGATCTCGAGAAAAGTGGTCTTGCATAATTTGCAGCAATGCAATGATATCGCAACCCTAGAGAGAGTTGTTGTCGAAGGGTGGCGCAATAAGAAAGGACGCTCACTTCGCTTTTGCGTTCCCAATTGCGAAGATATTCTAAATTGCATCTGCCACTGACGTCTACATAAACACTGGGCTTGACTAACATATCATTAGTGGGAACGACATAAGTGATGGGAGGCAGCTTGGGGTAATCGCGAGGAATCCAGAGCGCTATGGGAATGTTGTACGAAACGGTTCTGAATGTTATGGGCAGGACACCATGTAGGCAGAGCAGCAGCTGAGTGCGGCCATCGTCATAGGCTGGAAAGATGAAGAGGTCAGATGGAACGCGGAAGAGAGAAGAAACGGAACTGTAAACATCAGTCTTTGGGCGGAGGGCGGAGAAGCGGGAGAGGACGGTGTCAACATCGGCGAATACGCGATCTGGAAGTAGATAGGGCTGGATGTTCTGTCGCAGCCACCTGAGCGTGAGGGCAGACGGGGAGGCCATCTGACGGAGGACGTGTGACAGTGACAAAAGGAGCAGGCCCGATCCTGGTGGACAAAATTCTGGGGTGGACTTGCCTTATGCAGCAACTTGCATCTGAGGTCCAATCTGCCATCGAGATCCTGCCAGTTTCGGAACCCTCAAAGGGCTCTCGGCCTCCGCTATTTCCCGTCCCGTCTGGCGCGCTAGCCTTGCCCCTGCGTTGCCGCCCAGCACATGAATTCGACAACTGCAGCACAGCGTCCCCGGGCCGGTGAGGGATATAGAGAAAGGAGACGCTAGCCCGTTTCTCATCTTGTCCGATCTGGAATCTGACAGGGACAAAGATATCGTTCTATCTCCACAGTGATGGGTCCCACCTGCCTTTCTGGGATTTCATCGGATCTTAACTCTAATGCCCAATTGGCCCTCGAATACCCGGCCGCCATTCCGCTATATAACTCGCACTCCCGCTGCTCTGTCCATAGCCCGTTCCTCCAATGTCCCCCATCCATTTCAACGACAGATTCCGGTCTGACGATCCCTCCGCAAAATCTCTGACGCCCCAGCGGAAACACCGCAAGCTTTTGAAGGATGGCAGTGGCATCGAAGTCTGGCCAGAAAGCGTCGAAAAGATTTTCGTCCAGGGTGCGCGTCCATGCCGTCAGTCATTTCATTTCTCATTTCCTCGTCAGGTCTTCGCAAGTACTGGGAATCGCCCTATGCTACGTCATCCCAGTCACGCGGCAGAAGCAGGTGGCGCAATCAGTTCTTGGTCGACTATTTGAAGAGCGCCGGTGTGGACAGGAGTAAGAAGCAAGTCGCCAGCCATATACAAGTCTTGCGCAACATGTGGAAGGGAGAGCCAGGTTGGTTGCTTCCCCACTATTTGAGCGCCCGCTCAACCTTCAGTTAGAGTACCATCTTGTCGCTGGAGGGGAGGAATTATATCCAGAGCTGATGCCTACAAACGTTAAACAGGAAGAGCAAGGCGACTCACTATCTTTCGGATATCCCGATTACGATGATGCAGACTCTTCTTCAAATGGGACTTCGCCAAACTTCTCACCACCTGATGTGAAAACCGAATTCCCACCCTCTCCTGGCGTGCCACTGTGCTCCATCCCTCCTGACTCGTTTTACACTCCGACGTCTGATGGGCTTTCGATCTCTTCTGGCGCGATGCCAGCATCGTCGCCAACGGTGCAGAGGCCGTATTCAGTGGACTTGGTTTCTTCACAGTTCGCTCCATGTTTCGAGTACTCTGCTGCCACGAATTTTCCCCCTCATAGTCAAACTGCATCTGGCAATGCCACTTCCCAGACGATTTCCCACCGACATGTAGGGAAGACCGCTAGAGTGAAAGCCCTCAAGCTCACTGCGGATGGAATGAATCCATCCTGGGTGAGGTTGGATACTCTGGCATCTCTCGGCCAGTTAGCGCCACATACCCCTCTAACCCTCAAGTTGCAACTTGGAATCAGCAGTTCCTCGGTCGGACGTGGATTCGCACCTACCATCTATCTCACTAGCTGGACCCATTCTGAAAAGTGCTTAACCAAAGTCTTTATTAACGGTCAACTGAACTCGTCGGAGGACACTTCGTTGCTAGTAACTGGCTCGGGAGAGGGGTACGTTATTGCAGCACTACCAGAATCACGCCTGAATCAGTGTCGGTGGTTGGATCCCTGTAAGTTTCCAAGAACATATATGTGGCAATGCATACTTACCCTGATATACAGTTTCTCCGGTGGTCGTTACCCAAGAAATCGTTGCGGAAAACCAAACATTACTTTTCATCTTGTATATTATGGACCGTGCATCTAGTGGCGATCTACCCTCCGCTCAACTATTAAGTTATTGGAAATACAATCCTGGTGACAAAGCAGCAGCAGCCCATCTGTCATTGGGTACGGCCCACATGGGACAACAGGCAGCAACCTCCGATTCTTACCATAACAATGCGTCTTACCACGACAGTGCGTATATCTCACCTGGAGGTCAGGTGTCATATATGTACATGCCTACAGCTCCCCGCTATGCCATGCCCACGTCAATGATGTGTTGATGCGCGACAAAGGATTTCGTACGTTTCTTGTACAATGTCTCATGTATACCGACAATATATATCGCTAATAGTTAAATTCGCTTGTGTTAATGTTTTCGATTAGCGTAGTAGTCATGTCGCCTGCTGCATGTGTTTTTAGGCCTTTGAACTTGTATCGCATACATCAGCTCAGGATATGTACAATAACGGACGGATAACGGTATCTACGCTACGTGCTTGGAGTGCAATATCTTCCACGATTTTTCTCGGATTCGGGCATCCCAATGATGTTGGAAGCCTTGCAGCTCCCAGAAGCAGGTACCGAACGAGTGGCAAAGTTGTGGATCGTCAATTTCTGGTCGATAGATACCATCGTGTATCCGATCCTCGGTAGATAAGAGCGCTTCGAGTTTTGGATCCTTGGAGATGAGATTGCCAACAAAGTCTAGTGTCCGAAGGATCAAAACAGGAGACCAGTTGAGAGATGCTGTAAGTAATCGCTTGGCGAATGCGGCAGAGCGCCACGATGGGGAGACCGTCCCGAAAGTCCGCGGTGAGAAAACAAAAGCCAAGGCATCGAATAGTAAGTCGGCCATTTTTAGATACTGATGGCAACCACCATTATTGTCCGCAGCGATCGATATGCAGGGCCTGTCATTGTCGAGTATCAGGCTCAGCGGAAGAATAAGTCCATAAAGCCGCGTAATGAAGTCGCTTGGGTCGATATTCAATGCTTCTCCTGAAAAAGGTCTATGAAAATTTACCTGACAATCTAGGAACGATGTTACTTACCCTGTTCCGACAGAAGCCCAAATGCGGTGACTATACAGAGCAAGCGAAGTCGTAAGCGCTCTATTGCACCGTTCCCAGTAAGTGTAACGTCATCTTCGTGAGAGTCGGAAGAAATAAGGTTTTTCAGTACCGCCATGAGGTCTTTGAAAAAATCGACATTGACAAGATGGGCAAATTTGGAAATTCCATGAAGCGCCGCCGGAAGGAGAGACTTCGGGGTTGGGTTTTTCAATATCCGGAAGTATAAAGTGAATAAAAGTTTTAGCGTTTCGGTTTGCTTCGCGAAACGATTTCAAAAACAGGTCCATCGAAGCGACACAGCAACTCACCCGAGCCGCTCGCTCTTCCTTGTCAATTACAGCTTCGGCTTCTCGGATCTCCTTTTCCACCTCTCTACGTTCCTTTAGCGTTTTTCGTGCATTTTTGCTAACATGCCGTCCACTTTTTTTACCTTTCGCACGTCCATCCGTTCCTTTCTCCCGGCGGAGAGATCCGGGCCGGTCTGCGTCATCGGCTCTCGAGCCGGATGCTCGTATAGTTAGCTCGCTTTTCAGGCGCAAATTCAAGAGACAGGACAATACGTTCGGATGAACTTGGAATCGTCGTTCTTTAGTCATGCGATTAAGAAGTCGTACAATTTCCAGCGATGCCACACCGGTTACATCGGCACGAAACACCGAGTTTAGACAATTTAAGCAAATCTCCGAGGTCTGACCATCGTCAGTCGGTAGTCATATAATACAAAATAGCGCTCACCTTGGTCCACGATCTTCTACTCAACTGGCCGACAATGCAAGCCATGAGATTAACTCTGAAGTTGAAATGGGTGAGATCTGTTAGAAGAGTGCACATGCACTTGAGCGCCGTTTCGGATAATTCACTTTGTGCTGGAAGGTGATCAGGATCAGTTACCAAGGCTAAAGGTAGACTACCTTTAAGTTCCGTTTCGAGACAGTGCAGATAATTCTGATAAGCAGTGACGAGGCCCTGTTCCCAATCGCGGAGTCGTGCAACCATTTGACTGACCTTCTCAGCAGCCTCTTTCTCAGTTAACTGGCGTATTCTGTAATCTGGGACAATGTCCTTAAAGATGGCTAGTTGCGAAAGTATCGCCAGTTTCCGTATTATCGAATCATTTGGCACAGGTTTTGGATGATGTGGAGAGGAAATTTCTTTCATTGAAAACGTGTACAAGCGTTTGAGCCAGCCTAGCTGGTGAATTTATAAGACAACGAAGTAGAAGATAACTAATGAGCACATACACTAGTTTCGGGGTCTGCGACTATCTCTTGACATATACTGGCTATCTGGTCTTTGGCATGTTCAATTCGACGTTTTCTCGATGTTTCATTAATAACATCCAGAACGGACGGGCGTCCAAACCTAGCTCCAGTAGATATATCTTCCACCTTGTAAACAGATTTCTCTTGAATCTCCTGCTTTTCCACATCTTTCGGAACATGGTGTGAAGAGGGTAGATCATTCACTCCAGTTTTGAGTAACCGGCCATCTGCAAGTTTAATAGGCAATCGCTCTATGACACGCCGCCCTGACGGCGATTCGGATGATCGAGTCTTACGCGGCCTACGTTCATAAGACATTTCTGCATTACTGTAATCTGAATCTGAACTGCCATATTCTGGAGTGATGGTGGACAGAGGCTGGTCGATATCCGAACTTGCATCGCTGCTTGACTCGAAAGGTAGGGTATCTTGTGTTGAGGTTTGGACATTCGCCTTGTTTAGATGGAGGGTTTTTTCCGATTTATGTTTGGTCCTATGAAGGTGTCGTTCACGGGTAACAAGGATAATATTATGGACCAACCTAGCCATGGCCTTATGATCCAGATGTCGTAGGAAAGACATGGAATCACCAAATTCTTCAAGAAAATTGCAGTCTTGGTCTGAGAGCTCCGTTTTGTCGTCGTCATTATCATCATCAAAAACGTTGTGCGTAGTGATTTTCTCCAGATTTTGTCTTGATGGCACTGCCCTTCTCTTGGAGATTCTGCGCTTTTCCGTCGGTCCCTAGCCAAGTTCAGTACGTGTCTCGGTGCTGCGTGGCTATCGAATGTACCGAAGAAAGCGATGCAGCACGTTTTGGCATTTCGTGTGGCGTGGAACGACGCGTCTCAATAATAATTATGGATCCCGACACTCCTCCACCAACAGAACATGTGCTTAGGCCTCATCACATTGCACTGCTTACCATCTTTGTTCTCGCATTCAAGACTTTCCATTCGACCACTCTACCATCTCCCTTCACACTTCATCTTTATCGTTTGCTGCTGAATGAAGCTGCAGAAGTGGGTACACTGTTCTTGGCCCATTTACTTCTCAGCATTTCCTCAAGGTCGCACGACCGCGTTCTTACGCTCAATTGCTGCATGAATTGTCTTCAGGGCCAAGGGCTGATGCTGAGGATCCTCGGAATCTCATATCCGCCTTTGCATCCTATGTTAGAGTTCACTTTAGTGATTGCTGAAAGGTCTGAAAACGTTGAATAGCACAACGAGCTTACGACTGCTGAGCAGCTAACAAATTTTTTTGGAGGTAATCACATACTCCATCATGTTTTGAACTTTTCTGCAACCGTTCTAGAACTTCCATCGTTGTTCATGGAGAAAAGCGAAGACGTGCGTTTGCCGTCCCCTGTTTGTATTAGCCTGATCCAATTTCTCCTGGCCAGGAACCACCATTGCTAGTGAGTGATCACATCGTCCATAGCGAGCTGCTCGAATACAAAGTGCTAGATGCGCCGTTCTTTATTCGGGTATTTTTGCCGTCGATGCTTCGTTAGCTTCGTCAAGTTGTCATTCTCAGGAGTGGTCAAGTTGCAGCAGAACTATCAATCGTGGCTTTCCGGGGATTCAGAAGTAGGATACGAGCCTATGAATAAAGATCAGCTGAACCACAGCAAGTTCATCTCAGGGCAACCAGGCTCATGACACTTATTACTGCTGCAGATATGCTAATTTTCAAAACTCAAGCGGATAAAAAGACTTGGGCGAAGCCCGAAGCATTTGAAGCGTAGGCCATCTGTGTTCTCCGGTTAATTAAAGTTTTCTGAGCAATCTTTTAGCTGGGAGAAAGGGGATGCCACGGGCGACGAGAATCTGGCTTCAGAGAACATAAGGCGCTTTTTTGAGCAGCATTTTCATGACAGCAATGATTCGTGAGTACTGGACTTTTTGCTCGTATCATTTGTTAGACCATCACTTGACCAGAGGGGTTCGGCAGCATGCACTACTCAACTTGGTCCGGATGCACTATATTCGTGGCGAATATGATGCAGCACGCAAGGTTAGACTCTTTGTGATGGCCGTAGAAGTGACTTTATGACATTGGCTTTCAGCTGTTGGCCGAAGCGATTATCGTTGCCCGGACGAGCAGTGATAAAACAACACTGCAACATTGCATTAGGTTAGTGTATATCGTAGATGCTCTCTCGAAAGCCAAACATTACTTTAGCATGTTGCATCGCCTGCCTCTTTCCGCTCGTCAGAAACCTAATATCAACGAGGTCCAGCCTAATCTCCATCCACTGGAGGTTTTGTATGACGTTAAAAAATTGATGGATCCTCAGAATGTCGGAAATTCTTTCATCTTGTTAAAGTGACTGACGACGGCGTTAGGATCAGCCACTGAGCATGTCGTTTCAGAAGATTGTACAAGCCATCGGCTTGTACGACCACTGGCTTGACGTACAGCTTGGTGCCTGCATCGACGCCGAGCAATGGGCCCAGCACGCGGCACAATCTGTTGTATGGAATGCTGTAGGTGAGATAAGATATTAGCTGAAAAACGTGATGCCACACGATGACTAGGCTGTCACCAACTTGCTGCTATTGAGGAAGATCTTGTAATTGCTTTTACGCCAGTGGCTGGAGAAGATAACCAAAAACTCGTAATCATACTTAACAAAGCACACAAGGTCTGCCCAGCATTATTGAGTATGACTGGCTCATTTCCCACAAGCTTGCTCGACAAGGCCAATATAGCAATAGTTTGAAAATGTTATTAGATCCAGAGGTTTGGCGAGGGATATCCATTACCGATTATACATCATGGATTCATGAAATTTGGCATGTACTTGTGCTGCGCACTATCCGCCGGTGCGTAGTCAACTATATATCATGGTTCTGCTCGAACTTGATGAAAGGGGACAAAACCGTCTTTACCGTGATTTCCTTCTACCAAAACAACCTCCTGGTTTATTCAATGAAAGAGAGTACTTTTTCAATGCAAGTTCTCCACCCATGTCAAAGATCCGAGATTCACTGTATGAGGTATTGCAGATGCGCGTTAGTCCATTTATATTCGAAGCATTCAATTTTTGTTAATCATGTGTTTCTAAAGCAATACGAGCAAGCCTCGACCACTGTCGAGCATCTATTACGAGCTCTTTGGCATTCTGAATATCTTTGCCACTTTGATTCATATCGGATTGGAATTATTCTGTTGGCTGACATTGGTCTTGAGTTTGGGATGTCAAAAAGATGTCAGGAGATCCTGAATGAGATGCTACCACAAGTAAGCCACTCACAGTTATCGAAATAAGCTCATTTCTGCATATATTTATAGATTATTACTGGCGATGATCTTGAGCAGCGTGGTACAGCATGCTTTACGTTAGCACGGTGTGTTATCGCTGCTGAGGGTCCGACTGGTGCGGTTTAAGAGCATTTCGCTATCAAAATGTCCCTTATTAATTTGTCTTAGAACTTGCCCTTCGAGAAGCCATTCGGTACCTTCTCATTGCAGAAAATGACTTCAAAACACTACAAATATACCGTTCTTTGCAGGAAGTGCAATACTTGTTGTCTGTCGTGTATCATAATCTTGGCTTAAACGTGGAGAGAAATCAGATGGCGGTCAAGCACGCGAAGACCGGAGCAGAACTCAGACGACTGGAGGAAATTGCAGTGGATGATGAATTGGAGCAGATACTTGATACTGTAGTCAGCGTTGGCGCTGCACTTGCCATGCGTTAGTAGTCACGTGCACCAATGCTGATCGTTTGGAAGTTGGACGAATTGTAAACCAGAACTTCCACCGCTGCTAATAAGGGCATGGACGGCCCCCCACCTCAAGAAGAGGACTTATCTGTCATCCCAATCCAGGATCGGCTTGTTCACAAGAACTGGAAAGCTCGTGTCAGCGCTTATGAAACACTCATCAAAGTCTTTCAGACAACGGCCTCAGACACAGACCTTACCTTCAAGCCCTACGTCACTAATAATGATTTACTTAAGAAGATTGTAACGGATGCTAACACGGTAGCTCAAGAGAAAGGCGTGGAATGCCTAGTATCACTGGTCAAATATGCCGGCGAAACGTGTGCGCGAACGAGGGAGGCCGTGATGCCTGCGTTAGTCGATAAATGCTTTGGATCGTCCCGAGCCGGGACAAGGTCCCATGCTCTTGAACTTACTCTACAGTACGTGGAGGTTGAGAACAATGCCACTGGCGTCATGGTGAGTTCTTTTCTCTTGTTGCGCGTAACTCAACTTGATCAAGAGTTTGACAGAACGATATTTTACCGGGACTCGGCGCCAAGCAACCGAAAACCGTGGCAGGCTGTGTTTCCGTCTTAAAAGAAATTATCCGGTATGTCTTGCATTACTAACTTCTTCAACCGACTTACGCGCTACTATTCGCTTGGCAACAACATAGCCTCTTCGGTATTCAGGTAGCTCCTCCTCCCCCAATTCTTAAGTCGCTTCCAAAGGTATTCTCCCATAATGACAAGACCGTGCGCGCCGAAGGCGTTGCTCTATCCCATGTTCTGTACCAGTACATCGGTACTGGTATTGAACCTTGGCTGGCTGAATTAAAGCCTGTGCAGGTTAAAGAGCTTAAGGAGGCCTTTGAAGCCATGGAGAAAGAGGGTAAAGGTAAAGGTAGCGTCAAGCCAGAAAGATACACAAGAGCCCAAGCCCGCGAAACCGAAAATGTCGCCCAGGAAGGCGGGATCGATGCTACCGTCAATGATGAACGGGCAGGTTTGCGTAAATGCCAGAGAGGTGACTTTATGCTAACACGTCTGGTAGACGAAGTGGATCTCGATCCACGTGCTTTCGCCGAACCTGTTGATATTGTTCCAAAATTATCCTCTACCCTTCAGGCTGATCTAAAATCGTCAAAATGGAAAGAGCGGAAAGAAGCCCTGGATGATTTATCTGCTCTCTTGTCTTCAAACCCAAGAATTAAAGATGCTCCTGAATTGGCAGAGTTAGCGAAGTCCCTCGCTACACGAATTGCGTCGGATGCCAATATCAATTGCGTTATGGTTGCTGCGAAGTGTTTGGAGGACCTGGCCAAGGGTATGATGAATTCATTCTCTAAATTTCGCGAAGTTGTCGTACCACCTATGTTGGAGAGGCTGAAAGAACGGAAGGCGAATGTTACTGATTCCATCGGTGCTGCATTAGATGCTGTCTTCTCAACTGTAGGTACCTCTAAAGTCTGCATCTATGACGTGATTCAATCATTTCCTAGGTCACATTAGTGGATATCATACCTGATCTAGAACCGGCGCTCAAAAATAAAAATCCTCAAGTTAAAGAAGGAGCATTGAAATTCCTAGCAAGATGCTTGTCATGTGCCACAACCCCTATCCAAAACGCCCAAATCAAGCCTCTAGCTGAGAATTTGGCAGGGCTTCTGGAGGACGGATATGAAGGTGCAAGGAACGAAGCAGCCGTCTGCCTCGGAACTCTCATGAAAATGGTGGGCGAGAGACCTCTCAATGCTATCATGGAAGGCCTAGCGGATGTCAGGCGATCCAAAGTGAAGGAAGCGTTCGAGAAGGCGACTGTCAAATGCAAGCTTGGCACTCCACGAACCGCGCCGCCTCCTGCGAAAAGGATGCCTGCGACAAAGGGGGCCCAACCACCACCGACGGATAGTAGGTTGTCACAAGTCCAGCCAGTTGATAATAGTGATTCAAGTGTGCAATTCAAGAAACCTGCTGCCAAGCCTCCTGCAAGGTTGATGGTAAGTTGAGTGATCAATAGATATTATAGATGATTTTGACAATGCCGAACAGGCCAAAAAACCTGCAGCCCCTGCAGCTACCGTCAACAAGCCCCCCCCTGCGAACAATGCGAAGCAGTCAAAAGCAAATGCGGCTCTGGCCCCGACTGGTCTGGACACGTTTAAATACAGACACAACCCAGAAGAAGCGGATTCAATGGCGGCTGAACTAATTCCTGCCCGATTTCTTACGGACCTAGGCGACTCTAATTGGAAAACGAGACTTGCTGCATTAGAAGAGATGACAGCATGGATTGAAGAGCAGATTCAGACTGTCGATGCGGAAGTTATAATCCGTGCATTGGCAAAGAGGGGCTGGGCCGAAAAAAACTTTCAAGTGAGTGTTACAAACCAAAAGAGTATTAGGCCTCTTATCTATCTGCCCCCCAGGTGTCGTCGAAACTATACGGTATCCTGAGTCTGCTGGCCGAAAAATGCCCATCGTTTGGTCGCTCATGTGTCGCTCTCTGTGTCGCCCATTTATCAGAAAAGCTCGGAGATGCCAAGCTGAAAAAATCGGCCGGTGATGCGCTCATCATATTTGCTGAAAAGACTTCTTTGCAGTTCGTGTTCAATCAAGGCACGTCGCTTTTTTCATCCTTTGCGTGTTCTTACGTCTTTTGCCAGCATACGAGCCTCTATCAAAACAGAAAGCTCCTAAAGTTCTCGCAGATGCTTTACTGTGGATTAATACAGCCATAACAGAGTTCGGCATCGCAGGATTATCACTTCGAACTCTCATCGACAACCTCAAACTCACGTTGCAAAATTCAAATGCGACAGTTCGAAGTAATGCGACAAAAGCGCTCGTTACGGTCAAGTTATACGCTGGGCCTAGTGAGCATCATCCTTCATTCATCTTTGTCTGTCGCTAGACTAGCACATTTGCAGGTATCAAGGATTTGATACAGGACTTAAATCCCCAGCTTCTGAATACGATTATCGCTGAATTCGACAAAGTTGAAGGCACCTCAGCTCCGCAACCAACCCGAACATCTGCTGACATAGTAGATACGACAATCAGTGTTGCATCATCCACTAGAGGGGGAACAGTAAATCCGCTTGATGATCTCTTCCCGCGTGTTGAGATAGACGGCCTACTTAAGGGCACTTCTATTCTGACGGACGCTAAGAGTGATGCTTGGAAAACCAAGAAGGAGGCACTCGAGGGCCTACAAGCAATTCTTGATCAAGGCAGCAATAAGCGATTGAAGCCTACGATGGGTAATATATACCATGGTCATAAATATTTGTAATAATTGATCCCATTGGCTTGTTCTACAGGAGAAATCGGGCAGGTCTTAAAAGCTCGAGTTACCGATTCGAACAAGATTGTGCAAGCCTTGGCCCTGGACATAGTCTCTCGAATTGCAACTGGCATGGGAAAGGTGTTCGAAAAGCATACTCGACTATTCGTATTGCCTATTTCGACGGTCCTGTCGGATCAAAAGGCGTCAGTGCGCTCTACTGCCTTGCAGACGCTCACAGCGATGGCTACTGCATGTGAAGGTTTAGAACCAATGACTTCCGGTATTGCAAGTGCTCTTGACACTTCCAATCCGGTGCAGAAGGGCACATTACTGCATTGGTTAGTGGACTGGTTCAAAGAGCATGAGCCTTCGTCAAGTCTGGATGTCAATTCTTGGGCCGCTCTCGTCGTCTCTAGTCTTGATGACCGTAACACAGATGTGCGGAAAGGCGCCCAAGCAATTTTACCAACCTTGATTACTTGTGCCGGATTTGATTATGTGATGCAGCAGACCAATTCACTCAAGCCTGCTTCTCGTTCGACGGCTGTACCTCTCATACAGGCAGCGCGTCCGACTACCGCTCCTGCTCGGACTATATCTCCGGGAGATCAGGGTCCAATAAAACCTGTTGCGGCGCCAGATACACCTCCGGACAGTCCTGCAACTTCCGCAACGAAGTTCACTGCCAAGGCTGTTGGTGTCCGCCGCAAATTGCCACAAGGCCCAGCTCGCGCGGAGTCTCGGCCCGATACACCATCAGATGTGGCCTCCAATAAACCGCCACCCAAGGTGGCAGGAGCTTCGAAACGACCAAGTACCGTATCAACACAGAATCAACCAACTAATTCATCACCATTTCACGGGACAAACCAGGATGCGAAGAGAATAAGGTTGGCTAAAGACGCGCAAAAATGGATCAATGACTCTGGTCCCACTCGCAAAGACCTGGCTGAATTATTGCAGAATCAAATGGAACCTCACTGTTCGAGAGACCTGATTGTTCAACTATTCAGCCACGATCATAATGCAGTTAACGATTATATCGCTGGGCTCACAATAATTTGTGACTATTTTAATGACGCGACCAAGGATAACATTTCTGAGGAAGCCACGTGTCTTGCTGTGCTCGATTTACCATTGAAATACGTGTCGATTAAGGCGCATGAACCACAGTCTAATTTGTCCTCAAAATGTCTGGACACTCTAGAGACAATCTTGTCATTTGTCCGACATGTCGGATATCAGTTGAGTGACGCAGAAGCCTTGTGTTTTGTCCCGACGATGATCCACAAAGTATGTTTATCCTATTATGGCTACTAACGTCTTGCTGATTATGCTTACAGCTTGGAGATGCTCGGGAGCAGATACGATCTAGAGTCGCACAGATTGTACAAATGCTGCCCACGGTCTATCCCTTTAGCCGAATTTTTCATTTATTGCTCGAACATGGTCTGAAGTCCAAGATCGCTAAGACACGCCAAGGGTCACTTGATGAGCTTGCGAGCATACTCAAGAGGTCAGGAATGGGCGCTTGTGACCCTGTTAAAGCGTTTCCTTTAATCGCGGCAATGATAGCTGACAAAGATTCGCAAGTTCGCAAATCAGCTTTAGGCGCTCTCAGGTGCAATTCACGTTTTGTGGAACGAAGTTTTTATCTGACTCAGCTTATATAGTGAAGGTTACATCCTCGTCGGTGAAAAGACCTGGTCATTAGTAGGACCACTCCCTGCGAAAGAGAAGACCCAACTAGAAGAAAGACTAAGGCGTATCCAAGGTGCTGGTCAGCGAGACGTTAAATCCGACTCGCCAGTTGTCATGTCTGTTAATCGTTTGGCTACCAATGGTACAAATTCCCCGGTGTCCAGTCCGCGATCTGGAAGTGTTCTGAGACCCGCAAGTCCTGTAATCACAGGAATTCTACGAACGACGCAATCATCTCCGACTCGCGCGTCTGGTGTTACTGCTACAGAATCACGTCCAGGCTCGCCCGCACACTCCGTTCGTATAGCAGCAGCCTCTCAGTCTGCTCTCCCTTCCTCGCCGAAGGGACAGGGTAGGCCATCGACAATGTTACCTTCCAGATTGGCTCGACCCAGGACAACCACGTCACAAGTCATGAAAAATAGCCTACCTTTGGAAGAGCCGAATCTTCAGCCTGAGCGGTTTAATAATCGGATGGTCAATGCCATAACTGACGTCGCGGCCGAAGATGATGACTCTCATCCAGATGCACCAGCTGACATCACAATCACTATATCTAGCATACTCAGCAGCGATCCTGCCCGCAGTGTCGACGCACTGAAAAGGATACAAAAAACGCTTGCGATTAAGCCAGAGGCGGGATCGTCTTCTCCACAATATCTTGAGCTAGCAGAACACACGGAGGGCCTGGTCGAGACTATCACCCTGCAAATGGCTCATGTTTTTGAGCGACCTAAGGATCTTGTCCTTGACGATAATTTCCGTCTAGCAAAGCACCTGATTCAAACCCTCAACAATTTTTGCGACCATCCAATCTTGGCTGAGTCATTGACGGTTGACATTCTCACATCTTTGCTGGAAGAGCTTACGCTGCGCTTACTGGAGACAGATGATAGCTCAGTCAAAAAAGTCAAAGACTTGTCAAGATTTATTAACATGATTATTTTGCGATTGTTTGCAACTGGAAGGAAAATGTCTATTTTTAGGTGTGTATATATCCCAAGTTGTGATGGTCTAGCTTGACTGGCATAGGGCTTTGTTTGCGCTGCTGCTACAAATAGTGAAGCCGTTTCCGAGCAATGGTACTTTGCTGGACTCTAAAGAGTCCAAGGTAGCCGAACTAGTACTCAAGTGCGTATGGAAATTGGCAAGGAGCATACCGCAGGATTTAAGCAACAGGCAACTGGATCCAGTAGAACTGTTTCCTGCCATTGAACACTTTCTGCAGTCGGTTCCACCCAATGAATGGCGCGCGCGAGCCACTAACAAAGTCCCTTGTGGCGACATGCCGTTGAGAACCATCAAAGTCATTATTCAACACGTTGTCGGTATGTATGACGCGCGTCCGTGTTCGCATTCTAACAATGCACAAAGCACATTATGGTGATGATGTTTACGATCTACTATCCGAGTCTTTCGATGACCCTTCTGCCACGATTGTGTACCCGTACGTTTACCGAATCCTTAATTCTGGTACAAAAGGAGCTGCGGAGTCGGCAAATCGTGGCTTGTCTTCTGAACAGGCGGCCCGAGTACCTTCTCCATCGTCTAGTCGGCCACTGTCACCGCAGGAAACAACATCAAATCCTACGTCTATCAGCCACCGACACTCGCCAACCCAACATACGAGCATGAGCTCATCATCTAACAATGGTCACGGATTTTTGCCGACTCCCGTTGAAGAACCTGATCCAGATGCCCAACTATTAACAATCATTGGTCATATATCAAGCGAAACAACGGGGGCGCTTCATAAAGAAGGCATCACAGAATTGCATCATTTTCTCAAAGCATATCCTCATAAGCGACCACGGGTCGAAAAGATGCTTGAGTCCACAGGCGCTGTTTTTCGGAAGTATATAAATCGCGCATTGGCCAGCCGGGCTGCCGAGGATCAGGAAAGGGATGCCGCTGTGGCACACACGTTATCAAGTCAGTATATCCTACGCGAAGTCGATTGTTATTTACGCGTCGCACAGAATTAGAATTCAACAAAGAAACGAGATCAACCGCTGTATCCGAGCCCTTGGGTACTCATGAATCGCGCAACAGTACAGATATCATCGATCATCAAGAAAGATCAGCTAAAATGCAAGAGATGTACCAATCCAGTGCTGACAGTGACGGAGGGTCACAATACACGAAGGGATCTCCAGCACGGACCTCATTCGAATGACTACAACGCTTTTCTCTCCGTCTCAGTTCTGGACGTCATCTGATAAATATCTGTACTATGCATCACCTGTGTAGAGAAGTAGCTGTAACTAATACCGTTTGTTTGACCTTGTTGTAATGCTGCATTCTCACTTCGGTGCCAGGTTGTGACCCCAAGAAACGCTGTCCTGCTCACTGAACATCATGGGACCCAATGCAGCCTCCGTTAAATACGATGGTGCAATGGCCTTTTGGCGGCTTATCACTCAGGTTTTCTTCCGAGAGATTCGCCCCAGAGGTGCATTCAACATCCCTCGTGATGGTCCTGTAATATTCGTCGGAGCTCCTCACAACAACCAGGTAGGCATGCTTCCCGTCGTACGAGGATTCATGAAGAGTGTCATATAGTTCCTGGATCCTCTTCTTCTCAGCCTTGAGGTACACCGAGAAACTCATCGAGGCGTCCAATTTCTTGCCGCAGCCCACAGCATGAAAAGGAAATGGGTTGGATTTTTTGCAAGGTTGATGGATAGTAGTAAGTAATGATATCATACCTCTTCCAGTATCTATTAATGTTTCTAGTCCCTGTGGCTCGTGCGGCCGACTCGACAACGCTAGGTACTGGCTGCATATGGATTTCAAGCGAAGATCCATGTCTTGTGCATGGAGAAGGAACTAAATTTCTTTCCGAATTCGCCCCCAGAATGCAAATCATGCTGCCAAAATCTGTCAACTCGGCAGTTGCGGAAATAAGTGAGGTATTATCGGACACGGAGTTGAGGATCAAGCGTGAATTTGGCGGTGATAGTGGCAAAGGGACAGCGCGCGTACGGGAGAAACTGGCGGAACTGAAACAGGAAGGAAAGAACGGAATCGATTTCAAAAAGCTATCCTACATTGACCAATCGGAGATGTACCGGCACGTTTACGATTGTCTAAAGATGGGCAGGGCCATTGGTATTTTTCCGGAAGGTCTGCTGAATTCTGTATACTTCTGCATTGATTGATTGTAGCAGGTGGTAGCCATGATCGAACCGACTTGTTGCCGCTCAAAGCCGGGGTATCGATTATGGCTTTGGGTGCTATGGCTAATGATCCTGGTGTGCAAGTCAAAATTGTACCAGTCGGTTTATCCTACTTTCACGCTCACAAATTCCGTTCTCGTGCCGTGGTCGAATTTGGATCAGCACTCGGCGTACCAAATGAATTAGTCGAGATGTTTAAACAAGGTGGAACACAGAAAAGAGAAGCAGTCGCGAAATTCCTTGATTTAATATACGACGCTCTCAAAACTGTAACAGTCAGGGCACCTGACTATGATACATTGATGGTCAGGTGAAACAAGTTTTCGGAAGATTGAACTTCTGACATATTTCACGTAGCTAATCCAAGCCGTCAGGCGGTTATATAAAACGCCGGGTCAACATTTGACATTAAGTCAAGTTGTGGAACTGAATAGACGTCTTCTTGAGGGCTACACTCATTTCAAGGATGAGCCACGTGTTCAGAAATTGAGAACAGACGTTCTCAAATACAATCGTCTCGTTAGGGATCTTGGTCTACGAGATCATCAGGTAATTCTGGTTCCGCGTACGGTGTGCTATCTCACATATTTCACTAGGTACCAAAAGCGCAAAAAGCAAGTTGGAAAACTTTAGGTTTGCTTGGTTACAGACTTGCTATTTTGACTGTCTGGACGATACTCGCACTTCCTGGCACAATTCTCAATGGCCCCATGTTCATCTTAGCATCAGTAATATCAAAGAAAAAGGCAAAAGGCATGTAAAATTGTAATCCAGGTGCATAATCTGACGTCCAGTTCATCAGAGGCGCTTGCAGCCTCGAGAGTAAAAATAGCTGGACGAGACGTACTGGCTACATGGAAAGTCCTAATCGCACTCGGAGTGACACCTGTGTTATACATCATTTATGCATTCTTGGCTACTTTGGTGGCTATACGAGCCAACATGCCATTCAAATGGAAAGTGTGGACCCCTCTCCTGGTTTTCATCGCTCTACCCATTATGAATTATGCTGCCCTGAAATTTGGAGAGGCTGGAATGGATGTCTTAAAGTAAGCCTATTGTTTTGCCATCCTCGAGTGATTAATTATTATAAGGTCTTTACGCCCATTGGTGATCGCTCTCATTCCAGGTCAGCAACGGTCCCTAGACAAGCTAAAGGCAACGAGAAAAAAGCTGGCTGAGGAAGTGGCCGAGCTTATCAATGATTTTGGTCCTCGTCTATATGCAGACTTCAACGAGGTACGACAATCTCTAGAATATTGGATAAGAAGCGTGTTCAGATTCGCCACAGTCGCGTATTCTCATACCTTCCGCCAGCGTACCCCCTTCTACCGGTACTCCTGGTATATGGAGGAGGAAAAGTGGCAGTGGTGCGGTAGACGCCCAAGGCTTAGGGCTTACGCATCCGATGACATGGATTGACGAGCGACTTTTCGGGTGGAGCCACAGCGCTAAACGCGGTACTAGTGCCTGGGGTGGCACTTCCGCCGACGACGGCAGTCGAATTGGTACACCGGATGACAGTGATGATGAAGATACTGGCGATTATGACAACGTAATTGGAGTTATCACACCCATGAACGAGGACACACTTAACATCCAGAAGACGCGAAGTCGTCAGAGCTCTTATGCTGACTTGCAAAAATTGCGAATGTCTACTATAACTTCTCTGCGCAATGATTCATCCGAACACAGAGTGGATGCTACATCAGACGGTCTACGGCACCGTCTCGGACACAGAGGAAATCTTACGGACGGTACCTCCGTTGCGGCTGTCGATTGCAATCAGCATTCCCCTGAAACGATATCATAACGCACGGCAGGGGAATGACTCGAGCAGCCCAGGTGATGCCTTGGATTCTTCAATAGACAAACAATCCAAGGTCGATTTTGGACTATACTGTAACGTTTATGGAAGGGTGTACTACCTATGAATTTGGTGTGACGAGATATTATTGTTTCTTTGCCGTTAATACTTCCACCCCTGTTTCCGTAATTCTGGTTTTACGATGGATGATTAACAGAGATTATGACAACTTGAAGTACATACAATAAAGTCTCTTCAAACTGAGCGCTCCTGCGCCCATCAACAGTTGTAGCCGTCCAGTTGTCCGGCCAATGAACATCTCCCCAGTTTGGCCCTAGATTAATCATCTTCCAATGTACGACATGAGATACACAAACCGAACGCCTAATGAGGGTGCACATACTGGCTCGATAGTAAAAACCTTGAGCAACATCTCAGATAGCGCTACAAAGAATGTAACGATGAAACGCACCATGCCAGCCTTCATTGTACCAGTAGCCTTATTTTTTGCATAATGTGGTATGTTCGGAGTACAATGGAATAAGTCGTTGATGCCATGGCCCGTGTATGTTCTCACTGTAGAACAGCCATCCGAATGCGCGACGGGTTCACTTGCATACCTGACGTTAACAACCATTCACATTTAGTATTATAGCTTACATTGCCTTGCCTATATCGCGGAAAAGAGCGCCGGGTTTGCAAAGTTTGATGGCTTCGTCCAAGCAGCACCGTGCAACGCACAGGAGTTTCTCGGATTCCGCATCAATGTTTCCAACGGGATATGTCGCATTTAGATCACCGTGAAACCCTTTTTAGACACGGAAACGTAATGTCAAAGCGTCATTAATAAGCACAAAACCCTGCCTACCGCCATAGTACAATGTCACGTCTATGATAGAAGGTCAGTTCCTGTGATTTGCCGTCTTTGATCGCGAGGTATTACCGATGTTAATAATATCGCCCTCTTGAAGTTTTCGGCGATCAGGTATACCATGGCAGATAACTTCGTTAACAGATCTGAAGAAGATGAGATTTCATTGGCGTTGAAAGCCGAAAGTGACTCACGTGCAAACTGATTTGGGAAAATGACGATAATTAAGAGGTGAAGGGTATGCATTACGCTTGATGGTCTCGTTATGTACAATTTCATCTATCTCATCCGTTGTTATACCAGGACGGACGTGGGATGCAGCAATGTCCAAGACTTCCCTTGCGAGCTATAGCGGGATTAACAATATGGAATTTCAGGCGCAACGAGCTCCTTTGGAACGACAGACACAAACCCGACAGACTGTTCTCATTTTATCCTGTTCTTCTTTGCTAAGAATACGAGGAGGCTGACCCGCCCGTCGGCTTTCCGATAATGGGAAGCCTACACACTTGAGTCTACGTGACATCTGTAGTTAAATAGAGCTTGCCTGTTTCAGCATAATCTGGCAGTCGAATATGTTCAGGAACCACTCTGGTTTTTGACAAAGGATACAAAGGCCGCACTGTGCCCGTAAAGGAATAGGTGGGAAAAGGGTTATACGACCCGTCTAAATCTTCGCGCTAAAGCTTGTCCCCCTGAGTGAACGAGAGTCTCGTACCACTAGACGTCAAAGTTCCGCTATTCTTGGCAAGTTCGTGAATGATTTTATGGATTTTCTATCATCGCTATTGAACTCCGAGATGTTCCAAAATTACGAACGTCGTACCCCTGGAGACAACAGTTAAAGTGTGAAAAGGAGAAAGAAGTATGAACTTGCAATCAGCCTTGAAACATTCTTGTCCGCAGAAAAAGGACCCCTGGATACCCAGCCTGATACAACGTCTGTGAGCTTGAAGGCTAAGGCTACGTAATTGTGCTCAACTTATGGCAAGTGGGACATTCTAAGCGGGATGGGGGATTGCCGTTGGGACACGCTTTACTCTGGCAAAGAACGACAGAAGACATTGTGGTGTAGATACGGAAAGATCAATGCAGATTTCGTGAACGTGGGAGAGGGCGCACAATCACATACAAAATGC
This sequence comes from Amanita molliuscula, assembly GCA_023014405.1. Classification (NCBI taxonomy): domain Eukaryota; kingdom Fungi; phylum Basidiomycota; class Agaricomycetes; order Agaricales; family Amanitaceae; genus Amanita; species Amanita molliuscula. Next base: position 1,581,953 of record JAEBUP010000001.1, read on the forward strand.
ATGTATGAAGACAGTATGTGTATATTATTACGGTGCAATCAACTATGCAAATGGTCAAAAAAAAAATCTAAATTACTGACAGGTATGGTAATGACAACAAACAGACGAATGCGCCGCGACAAGATTCTAAAACAAGAGCTTATGGACGTCGTAGTTATTCATAACGGAAGCCATATACCGCATGCTCTACCCAAAAAGTTAGTTCCAAAGCCTCATGGCCTGAGCGTGTTTAAACATACTTTCGGTGGACAGATGATGGTGTTCGAACATCACTCTGCAGGTGGAATGACTTCCAGTTTGAACGCGGCTTTAGTATCATTGCATGCTTTGCGCAAAGCCCTGAAATGAGAAGGACCGAATATTTCAATAAGGGACGACTCGTTCGCGTTGATCCAAGACACCGGTGGCAATCCACGAGTGGTTTTATAAATGCCCTGGGGGAGGTTTTCCTCAAAGACGACGGTCACGACGCCGGTGAGTAGGCATTGGAGAAGACCGAGTATGTCGTTGACAGGAGGACATAGTTTGCGTACAGATTCGAAAATGTCACTGTGGAAAACCATTTGCCATTGAATGCGGCGCTCCGGGGAGAAAAAAGAGCTTGCGTGCACGGGCAATTGTAGTTTCAATCGAGGTCCTGCTGGAAGGCCAAAAGACGAGCGCCAGATGGAAGAGGTTTCCAGAGAGAAAAGCAGCCGCGAATCTGAAGCGGGGGCATCAATCCAGTTGTAGTCGCGAATGAGCTGGAGACGCAGGGCTTGCAGCCAACGATGGGCACGAGTGTAGGTAGCCCCAAGTGCCTCTGCTGTGGTCAGAGGGATATGAGTGCGCCTGGCCCATTCGTCCATGTTTTTCACGTCACTGGAGAACACTACTTGTGCCCTGGATTTTACGGGAGAATTTTGCATGACGTTGGGGGACGGACAAGAACCTAGCATCAAACAAGATTGAATTTGAGAAACATTGGGCACAAGACGTGAATTTATACCACGGAAGTAGGGACAAGGGTTGTTGACGGAGATTGTTATTAAGGGCCGGGAGCTTGAAGCGCCGGGCAGTCAAGATAATGTGAATGGGGTTTTTACCTGAAGAGACTATCACGGAAGACGGACAAAGGTTACAAAGGCATGAGCGGCGCTGATTGGCTGCGCGGGATGATCGCCCTAGTAGCGGGAGCAAATGAATAAAATAGAGCAGAAGGGCAGAACTTAGCATTTTGAGTGTCGGTCAAGAATACACGTGTAACATCCCCCGACGTCTTCCGGATTTCGGCCATACGGATCGATTCTCTCCGACTCGTGAGAGCACGCTGTAAACGGACAAGCCACGAACAAAGTCGGGCACAAGAACGCTGGAGCCTGTTCCGTCTGAGCACAACGTCATCTGTACATTAATGTAACAGTAACTCTAACTCACGTCAGCCCTCGCTTGTCTTACTCACCGCGATTCCGGACACTTCCAGCTAAGCGGATAGCCGACAAGCATCAGCGCGAAACAAAGGCAACCAGCTGTAGTCTACCACCGCCCTACTGACATAAATGGTAAGCCTTTGTTTGAGCGTATTGGCGTCAATACTTCCGACACTTTACAAAGTTACCCACCAACGAAACCGATCGCTCCACGTGAGTCTTCATAATCACTGACCCCGATGTATTTTACTGAGAATACGAGTAGCATGCTCGAGACAGATGCTATGGGAGATACTCCCTCGTTTGACATCTACGAGTCCTATCAGCGAATCCTTGCAAACGAGGAAGTGAGTCGAAGCTCTTCTCCCATATCAATTCTCAAAAAAATTGTCTTTCGCCTAAGATTTCGACTCCGTTGGCCGCGATCCACGCGCTGACAGAGTTGATAGAGCATTCCAACGGTGAGCCGCATGGAAACCAGCGCTCCGCTGCGCAATGTTATGCTCATCCCCCTAGCTGGAACTATGTTCGAGCTCGTGCAAGCGCTCCATGAAGGCGCAGAGACCCTGAAACGAAGAACAACTAACCCGATTAGCTTAAATGCAGGATGCGAACTTTTCATTGCCTTTGTGACGCTTTTTCCTCATGAGTCTACTGTGAGTTACTTGCTGCATCGACAGGAAGAGACCTTCAACCAAACAATAGAGCTTCGTAGATCTCAAGAAGGAACTTATATGTCAGGGCCGGGAGTACGCGACGGAGGCATTGACTTATCGCAGAAAGATTGCTGAACTCTCACTTGGCTTTATTAAAGATGGCTCCATAGTGAGTATTATATAAAATAGTTGATTTCCGTAATTGATTAACGTCATCAGATCCTCACGCATTCCTACTCCAGAGTTGTTATGCAAGCCTTGCTATTGGCTCATAAAACAAAGCGTATATCAGGTATCAGATTCATTCGCTTAATGCGCCTTCACATGGTCTCATGATACCGATGTCGGATCTCGTCAGTATTCGTGACGGAAGCACGTCCTCGTGGGCTAGGGCAAGTTAGCCGAGTATTCTCTAATGTGAAAAGACTCAAGGACAACACTTTGCGGTAGAATCAAAACGGCGGAGACATTGCGTGCAGCAGGCATACCAGCCACTGTTGTCCTGGATTCCGCCGTAGCTTACGTTATGGACAAAGTTGACTTTGTTCTTGTCGGTTCGGAAGCCGTCGTAGAGAGCGGGGGACTCATAAACGCTGTCGGAAGCAACCAAATTGCAATCATTGCTCGAGCCGCAAACAAACCATTTTTTGCATTGGCAGAAAGGCATGATAGGATTTCAATGCCCTCGTTGCAGCTAACGGCTTGCCCAGCTACAAATTTCACAGACTTTTTCCGTTATCACAGTATGATCTACCGAGTCACAATAGCAGGATATTTCCGTTTCCTGGTTCGTTGAATCTTCACCCTTCCCCTCATATCCGCATAGCTGACACTTAGGGCAAGAATACTTACCGCCAGCATGGCAAAATGATGCATCAAAGAACGACCTTCAATCAGTCATTCCGGGGAAGATTACTCAGGAGCAAGTTTCACGGGACAACCCTGATGTAGATTATACGCGGTACGCATCCAGTTCCGCTTGCATCCTTGATCACGATAAGAATCCTCTTGCCGATAGGCCTGATCTGATATCGCTGGTGTTCTCGGATGTGGGCAGTCTTACGCCGGAGGGCGTCAGTCAATATCTTGTTGGAATGTTCGCGGGATGATAAATGCCTTTTCAGGTGTAGAATGACGTGTTACTTTACAAGTAGATATTACAAAAAGGGTTTTTTATATGGACGATCATGATAGCCGATGATCCTACGTTTGAACCGTCTTGCACTGTATCGTTATCGATAAGGATCGCAACGGAATGACGTAGCGTAGTCGTGATAGGAGAAAGGGGAAATGATATCGCATGGTACAAGAATGAGAAACATTACCGAGGGCCACGGTTAACGACGGCAGCGTGATTTCTAGCGAGTTTTCACTTCATTAGAAGGAAGCTTTATTTATGACAAAAAATCGGTCTCTCGACTACCTCGAGGATCATCGAAGGAGCCTCGTTGCCGATTAAGGTAGCCTCCGAAGTGGTAGCGTGTCTATTGCGTGGATGTTCAAGCGCTTTGTAATGCAGTGACTAGCTTGCTCCTGACTGACATTGACACTTGCATAACTGCGCCTTCCTGATTGAAAAAAAGAACTCGTACCTACAGCTACCGGCACTCCTTCACCTTGATGCGTGCGACCTAAGCGCGGTCTGATCGTGATCAAAAATCATCAGCCAATTCCTGTCTTTTTGTTGATTTTCAGAGAGAGAAAAAGGTCAGGCGTATAAAGCATGGACATGAACCCTCAAGAACCGAAACCTATCTCCCTCGAACAACTAAAACTACCCATTACCCTCAATTTATTGGCATGTGCAATTTACTCCAGTAAGTGACCTTTCATAGCAGGGTTGCGCGACTCACGAAAAGTACAACAAGAGTTCAATATATATATTCTGCTTGTGGTCACATCTATAGACTGGTAAGAGATATTTGAATGTCATAATAATTCGACTCACGAGAAGAGAAGCCCGACCAGACGGTATGAGTATGGCATATACATTTGTATAATGCTCAGGACGGATTTAGGTCCAATGCGACGAACAGGACTGCAAGTTCAGTACAACCCATCCAACGGACTGCGGACCAGCATGTTCGACAACATGCTGGCAATAGTAAGCCATCTCTTTGCTCCAGCGAGTGATTTATGGAACACTCGACGCAGCCGACGATTTCCGAAAATGTATCGTCAGTGGGGGGCTCTGCTCTATGTCTTAACACTTACTTTCTGTGGCAGATCACACAAGAGACGCGTTCTGCCCGGCCTGCGGGCTCGCTCAGTTGGGAGAGTAGTGGAGAGGCTGGAGCCCATTAGATGACGGACTGCAAATCCTAGTCGCTGGGTGACTAGCGTATCGAGCTAGATCCAGGATTCCATTATGTAACGAGTATCTATGTACACCACCGACTCCCAGTGGCTTTTCCCAGTTTCTGCGCTCTACGCAACTCCTTCCGCCTGTCCGCTTGAAAGAGAACTGTATGACCGTGCCAGGGGCGTCGAATTTCTATTCAGACTTGGATCCTCTCTCGGCTTGTGCGAGTTTCGTCGTTTCCTGACATTTACAGCGTGCTAGATTTTTCATGCAGACCAACATCAGCAATCTTCACTGCTGCAACATGGTTCCATCGCTTCTACATGCGGTATCCGATGGAGACATTTCATAGACAAGTATGTATGTCGTCGTTTGCCGCTCCTCTTGTTTACATCCCATCGTTAGGATGTCGCGGCTTCCTGCATATTCCTCGCTACAAAGACAGAGGACTGCGGTCGAAAACTGCGCGATGTGGCCAAGATATGCAACGCAAAAATAACCGGCATAGATCCTAACACATTGCCTAACGATAACAAGGTTTGGCGGGAAATCCTATTTGTGATACTGTGATTTATCTAGCCCAGGATGTTGAACAGTTGCAAGCAACTATTCTGCTGACAGAAGAGGTGCTATTGGAGGCCTTGTGTTTTGATTTTGTCGTCAGCAGTCCGCACGTTGATTTGGTCGATCTTTTTGATTCCTGTGAAACGGATACACTCCTCCAAGATTACGCATGGAGCATTGCACATGATTCGTTTGTTCTTAGCTCTCTCTCTCTCACCTATTCTTTAATTAATATTGTGATAGGTATAGAACGCCGCTATGTATATTATATCCTCCAAAAATCACGGCAACTGCTTGCTACGTGTTAGCGCAACGCATTTATGATGGTCCAAACTCGCCGTCACTTGATGCGAGGATATCGGCTGCCTCGCCTTCTGCATCATTGCCAACACCACCTTCACATAAACCTCCGTCTCCTGATGCAAGTAGGCGTGCGATCGAGTATTTTTCACTGAATGAAACAGAGCTACTAGCCGTAGCAGGTGACAGCTGTTCTCTTGAGCACCTTTAATGCTATACTCAACGGTCGCAATCTATATAGAAGCCCTTGGCATCCTGTTCGAATTCTATGCTTCGCAAGATGTGCAAGGCACCTATCCCTACCTCAATGCCATTGTCGCCGTCTGTACGCCCATTGTCACCACTAATCATTCTGATGATCTATTAGGTACAACCTCCGACTGCATCTCTGAGTCGTTCCCGCCTGTATACTCATGTATCCCAGTTCCTTGTGGGAAAGCATACCTCGGAACTTATAACTACTTCAAATATTCTAGAAAGAACACCGAACTCATCGCATGGTGAATTAACTCCCGTGAAAAGTCCCACGCATAGCAGACCATTACCGGCGGACGTAAGACGACTTGATCTGAGTTAGCGCCAGACACATGGTATTACACAAGCCAGACCCCTCGCTCGTCGCCGCTTCCATCATACCTAGAAATGGGTTCGGGTCTTTGTGGACGTTCATGTACCTCATTTATCGCAGGTAGCACATCGTTGTCAATGGATTGCATCCAGCTTGATATATTGTAGTATGACTTCAACCGCCTATAAGGAGGTATGGTCATTCTTGTATCTGAGAAGTCCGACACGACGTCGGACATTGGTTTCGTCACTCCTGCAGAGGATGCTACGTCTATCAAGTGAGTAATCAATATTCATGAACCAGCCGTTTTAAATGTCAACTGACCCGACTGTTTACCAGCCCAGTTAGATTCTGACGTTACAGGATTTGACAGATTATCATCAAAAAACTCTGGCACATTGATAGGTTGGATTATATTTTCCAATGGTTCTGAAACCTAGAATAGGAGATGGAACAGTGGTCAAGAAGGCGTAACTTGTAGCACAGCTACCTCGGGGATCCGCCATGTTCCACGGATGTGCAACGCTGAGGCTATCCAGTAAGTCAAACACTCCACGATGGTCGGGCTAAAGTAGTCCCACTCGTAGACGCGCGTGACAAAAGCTGTTGTCCAGCCTAAGAGGCGTTGCAACGTCAACACCTTCACTTGCATTGTTAACGGGTTCCATACCTCTAGAGAATGCGCCAAACATCCAATGATGATAGGATGTCAACACAAACCAAGGAGTATGTCTCTCAGCGCAAATATCCCATAACTTGGTGTTATGAGACCCAAAATTTGATCTGACGATTTTCAACATACCTTAGCCCAAAGCCTCTCTTTGCTTTCGAGCGGCGTAGGAAATGCATTTCCGGGCAGCAGGTACGGAGGAAACTAATATACGCCGTGTCAAATAGACTATCTCGGTGCAAATTAACATACCGATCGGCAATCAGAAAAGTCTGTTAAGTCTTGGAATGACAATATCCAAGGTGGCTGAAAGGCTAATACCACTGAAAATCTGCCGATGCTCCTTTTAGTAACATCGTCCACTTGCTCCAAGATACGGGTATCTTCCTGGAGAGACCATACAAAATATTGGAAGATATCTTGATCTCTGGCTTCGACGTCCTGTAATGTAAAGCTCCAACGACCTGATGCAGGGTGGATAAGATGTAGTGTGCGTTGGACAGTCATCAATGGCAAGTTGTTTAACCATGGAATCATTCTGGCCTCAAATCAGAAAATCCACCGTTGAAACATGATAATAGAGTACCTGACGATATCAGTAGGTCTTCTTTCCACGCGGGAAGGTATGTTGAATATAGGAGGGCATGGTAAAGTCAGGGTTTCACCCGTACTGTAGTCAGTGTCGTCACATCCCAGTGAAGTGTCTGGAACATATTTGTCTATCCCTACCACGCAGGAACATGAGTAAACGGCGTGTCAGTTTGGAATCGGGACAAACAATCTGTCACTCGTTTATCCATTGTCGAGCTCTCGAGCGGCTGGATATTCTCCAGCCGTCGCCATCGTTCCGGCCTAACTTTCAGATGATTCAAATGACTTTTATGCCCTTTTGGTGGAAGAGGGGTTGCCTTCGAATCGCATGTCATTGTTGGAAGGACAGCCTCCCTTAGATAACACCGAAGATTGTCGGTTCCGCGGAATGTCATTCTGTGTGCTGGAGCAGCCTAAGACCTGGCTATGACATATGGAGGGCAATTTGCATGTTCTAAAAACTTTTTACACGACAAAGTTTGCCAAGTATAATGAAGACATTAGCGGAGGGACAAAGGAGGTAATGTTGCCCAAATAAGGTAAACCCAACAAATATAGTAACCAGTACACTATAATAAGCGAGCCCGCTCGAATAACCACTAGAGTATGACCTGTTTGTAATGATGTTTAAATTATCGTATGGAGAACGTCATTTAAGACCGCCTGTACGTTCCTTTGTTATGCAATCTGAGCAAATTGTAGGACTTATACGAATTGGATTTCTGACTGGTAGTGCCATGAGGCGTGTGCACATAGAAGATCGACAGCCTGGAAAATACGCAAAGGTACCAATTCTTGCAGTGCAGACGTACCCGTGGGATGTGCATGTTGTTCACTAAAGAGGCAGTTGGGTTGGCGACAATCGTGGTGGCTGGTGTTCATGGCATAAAAGTGACCACATTCCGTGTGATAACGACCATCTATAACCTGGAAGCAATGATGGTTGTTCAATAAGTAAATTTATAGTGCGCACTCACATGATGACACATCTTGTGCGATGGTATGTGCTGTAGGAGAGCCCGACGGGATTGATACTCTGGATGATGCAGTTTTTATTGGCTGTTAGGCGAACAATTCATGCCAGACTGTCACATTCCTGCAATTCGATTAATTGTAACATCGCGAGGCCGTCAGACCCTCCAACAGGATAAGATGCTGAAACGCACATGAAGCACCAGGGCTCCTTGTGATTGCATACACGCCGGGGCGAGGTTAGCAATAGTTAGTAATGAATTTCTCTTGTTTAGAAGGCTGATCAGAGCTTTTGGTCCCTCTTATACGATGTGCCGCCGAATTTGTAATAAGCCCCCAAGATAGATTTCAATTAGTCGATCATTACTCTGGCAGGAAGTCTTCATGTGTTTCCTGAATGATTAACACGAGGTTGCCATGCCTTCATTCTGCCCTGACAATTCAGTTGGTTCATTAAAGCAGATCCTGAGACATCGAGACTAGTGTACACAGGAAAAGACAGGGCCGCAGTTGGCGCCTCCAAACTTTACGTGACATGCTCCTTACATCTCAGTCGAGCAGTAGGCATAACCTGGATGAAGGCGCTTGCTTCTATCAACCTAGACCCCAATAAACCGAATAACACACCAGTCATGCACCACGTCTACGAATCTTCTGAACTAGTTGTACTTTCAGTCGTACCTTGGAAGAGAGACAGTCAGGGGGATCGACGAGCAGCTACAACGACACGTACTTCATGTGCAAATCTCTTCCTCCACCTTTCGCTACTCAGCCGCCGTCGCTTTGCACCCTTCTGTTCGTGTCTTTCACTTTTTCTCGCTTCTGCTCGAACTTTATTCCGCGTCAAGATGGAGTCTAACTTTTTGAAAGCCTCTGCCAAATTTGAATTCATGACCCATACGCTCCGCCCTACACGATTAGTCATTAATATATAGGAAAATTGACCGTCGATTACCTACCAGAATAGGGATCTGCCGGGTTTTGTTCTAACCTGCACGCCTCTCTTGACATTCTCTGCCACTCAACATTGGGGCGTACTTCGGACACTTTTGTGCTGTGGAAGGACATGCTCATGGGGCGCACATGATAGCTTGGCTGATATCCAGATCTTGCATACGAGCAACCCAGTAAACCTAGGGTCTGGGTTCCTCCTAGAATGCGGAATGTTCGCTTGGTTATCCAGGTCGCAACTGAGAGCATAGTAACAGCCGGTCACTGTCACAAACTCAGCCCGCAATGTCTGCCGAGGTGCTGCAGGAGGAGATTGAGGTGACATTTATTGTATATGATGCAGATGAAAATTTGAAATACGCAGAACAGGTATTGGAGTCTATTTACCCGACAGAACTGAGCAGTTTGTGCCATTGAGTTGTGCCGGCGCTCACTTGACCTGAAATTCGAGTGCAAAGGACCGTCGGACAGGGATATCGAGATAATCGCTGAACCAGACGATCCTTTGGATGGCGCCGAAGAATGTGCGCCCTTTATTGCGTCTAAACTGCATAGTTCTCATTACATATGACACAGTGAAAGTGTTACTATGTGTACATTTCACCGACGGTTATCCAAACGACCTTCCAGAACTGTCGGTGAAAGTAGATCAAGGTTCCATCGACGATGCAGATCTCGATAGCCTCTTATTGCAGCTGAAAGCGGTGGTATGATGTCGCCCTTAGCAACATCTCAGAATACCGATCTTTTAGGGCGAGGAGAACATTGGGATGGCGATGACGTTTACCCTTGTAACTTTTCTACGCGAGAAGCTTTCCCAGTTAATCCGCGTCAAAGTCGAAAGACAGAAACAAGGGGAGATGGAAAGGGAACGTCGGCAGTTAGAGGTGATTGATGACGACATCTGTCATTATTCGCCCTAACATACGTTCAGGAGGAGGAAGCCCGAACCCGCGGAACTCCGGTTACTTTAGAATCTTTCAAAGCATGGAAAGCAAAGTTCGAAAAAGAAATGGCCTCAAAGAAAGCCCGAGAGGAAGAGGAAAGACTCAAAGCGATGACGCCAAAGGAACGGGAAGAATATAAAAGATTAACCTCTCGTTCAAGCGGTACGCCTGGTTTTAAATTAAGAATATTGTTTGTATCACGAAGTCATAGGTCGACATTTGTTCGAGCGTAATAGGCATTTGGAAGACGAGTCCCTTATGGAAGAAGGAACCGTATCTGTCGACATCAGCCAGTATGATAGATCTAGGGATCGGGAAGAACAGGATAACATTGTTACATTCAGTGACAGTGAATGATGAGTACTAGGTGTCCGCATCGATCTACTTAGAATCTTGTGACGGTATATTCTATGCATGAAACATCCGTTATAATCCCTGCAATATTCCCGCCTCTCCGGTGGTCCATTCAAGCAAACCTCCATCTTGTACTTCCTTGCAACCCAGGTGTGGTCTGCTTTCTTCCCTCAAGAAGCTATCCCCGTCCTGAAATATAGGACTTGCATCGTTTGGTCCATGAATTATACTACCATCACCAGTGAGCCTGAACCACTCTAGCACAGGTTTAGTCGTCCACCTATCCACAGATAATTTAGACCCCGATTGGAACCATCCCAGATGCCCACCACCCGCAGTGAGCCATAGCGCAACGAAACCACTTTCGATGGCATCCAGAGGAACATGTTGGACGACCGGATCATCATTAGCATTGATTGCCAAGTAAGGAACCCTGATATCGTTAATAACGTGGTGACTTGAGGCCCAGCGATAGTAATCGTCCGCCGTCTCGAACGGAAACGGTGGCATTGAACCTCCGGCTTTGGATGTGAAAGTCTGGTCGAACTCGTTCAACAAAGGTTTTTTGAGCGTCAGGGCGGCATCTGCTGCCTTCGCTACGATGTGGTTTGAGTCAGAAGTCAGCCCTTTATAATTTTTCTTGACCATGTTGGCTAGGTTATTTCCCATTCCACGGGAGTATACCTGCCTCTTAAAGAAGGTACTCAAAATGCTTTTCAGATCAGATGGAACATGTCAAATGTGTTGCGAAACTACTTTTCATGCATACTTGCCTTGTATTATTCCGGCAGAGATCCCAGGGCTAGGAGGCTGAGTTGAGTCTATCGAATAGACGTGAGCGACTTACGCAAGCCAGGGCGCAGCACGATCGGAGTCTGCTTCTTTCGCCCTCCTCGGCGACATATCTCGTCATTACGTTGGCACCCAGGGAGAACCCAATTCCCAGAAGAGGTGCCTCCGGAAACATATGCGAGATGTAGATCAGTGCTTGGCGGATGTCGTCAGTGTGGCCGGCTGAATACGCTTGCGGGCTAGTGATTGGCACTCCTGCACCTGGGGAAATATGACAAGACCTGCGAAGGAGATACTTGGGGACCTACATCCTCGAAAATTGACGACTACCGCACGGTACTCCAGACCTCCGTCGCCAGTGGCAGCACAAGCCTTGCTGAGTATTGCCCTGACATAAGCTTCATATGATCCTGTTCGATGAGGGATTAGGGATCAAAGGATCTGAGAGACTTGATGTGACATACCTCCCGTAAGGCCATGCATTACTACTATCACGGGAGTGTTATCGCGGCGACAGGAAAAGGTATTATTTGTGAAGTCCAGCCCTCTACACATTTTGAGGACCTTTCAGTGTAACCAGAGGAGAATTTCCAAATGCTCACAGCGTACCACCATCCGCCAGACGAATGTATTTCCTGTCGTCTATTGATCTTCATACGCAAAGTAAATTTTGAGAGCGAGCTGTCACCTTCGGTATATAACTTGGTCTATCTTGGAAAAATCACCCAGTACACAGTATATAGTCTGCAAATGTCCACTTTGATCAGGTTGTTGGTCAACGAAATCATGTCGTTGAGTGGATGGACCGACTTAAAAAGCCACCATACGGGGGCGAAATCACTGAAGAGACTTGGACATCTGGTTTCTAACAGCTCTCGAAATGAGATGAGCTCGGTCTGATCATCATCACCATGTTTCTTTACGCGTAGCACAATGGGTTTGGGGGCAAAGCGGGCGATAGGCGCCGTCCTGGACATTAAGGAACTTGCAATTGTGAAAAGGATGCCGAGGACGCCCAAGCCAACGAGGCCTGACATGGTGGGATCTGGCCGTGCACGTGACGTCGAAGCGCGCAGATGCACGACTTGCCCGACGCTCAAACAACTTTCCAGGCGTCTGCCAGCGCACCATGCCACCAGACATCCATCGAACAGATCATGCCTTTCAGTGTGTTTCAGACTCTGTCACGGCCCGTTACTCCCGAGAATGACATCCTGTTACTCGACGGTAAGCAACTCCCGTTTCCCCCAGTCTCTTTTATTTTGAGAAGTCATCATGTCCGCAAGAACCCTCATCTACTCTGGCTTCTAGAATAATGCACGCACACGATAATCCGTCTCCACCCCCTAATGCTTCTCCTAAGAGCCGGACCATGTCACCCAGCAATTATCGTCTCATTGATATTTCTGAGCCAACGACACCATACCGTCCTCCTTCAACCACTGTTCACCATACCGCTTCGTCGCTCTTGTCGCCAACTTGGGGCCCATTACCCCCTGAACCATTGTACACCGAAATAACACCGCAACGCGACCTTATCATGTTTGATGTAGGCGAGTTAGCCACGACGGCTTCCATGTCACAGTCAAGTACAGCAGGAGCTTCTTTAAGCATTTTGAAGGCGGTTGATCCTGTGGATAACACACAGACCAAGAATTTGTGTAGTGAAATTTCGGACCGAATATCCGACAATCAAGCACCCCACACCACATATCCACCAAATTTACAGACCGAGGATTCACATCCTGATTCTTTACTATCAACCCCGGTTCGTCGTAGTTTGCATTTTGAACCGATTTGCACTACCGGTCACCTGCACTCGCCAACGACCATGACATCTCCAACTAAGATTCAAGAATTGCGAAGTGAGGAGAAGTATGGTTCAAGGATGGTCCTGGAAGAGCTGCCTGTTGAACAATTCAAAATTCCGCACGTTGATGAGGCTACCGCCTTCGATGCTTCAGGAGTTTTCCGACCAGATTCCGCAGTCCCTACGGCAGACCATCGCCATCGGCCGGGTCCGCCATCGCCATACATGGGCATGTCTTATGCCTTGGGTAGTGTATCAGCAAGCAAACTCTCAGAGCCACTTGTGCCAGCGGAAGCCATTTCAATACCAATATCTTCTATTGCATCGTCTTCCAGTGTTTCGAAGACATCTCCCAATGAATTGACAGATCCAAGAAACACACGTAGACTACAGTTGGGTCAATCGCCCACACCTCCCCTGCACGCTGACCCACCCCGAACTCCTGCAAGACGAATGTTGGTTGAAGAAGCGACACCTTCTCACACCAAGTTTCCGAGTACGTCATCGAAATCAATCACTTTTGGCGTCGGCTTTCCACGAACGCCAGTTTTCCATATTCCTCCTACCGACAGCCCTGCTCGACGCATGCTTGTGGAAGAAGCCCCTGCGTCAAAATCATCATTATCGAATAGTACGGCGCGCCTACGACGGAACCGTAGTCAATCAGCGGAGCCGACTTTACCCAAGGCCTCTCCGTCTCGTGCCAAAGTGCGGAAGTAACTCAGTGGAACCGCCTCCGATATTGCATCAAGGATTGAAGTGCGGCACGACTTTTTTTAAACCTCTCACCATTGACAGGCCGAAGACTGTGGTTAATAAATTGCCATTCCCACTCATTCCCGAGGTGATTCCAGAAGAGAATGGGAAACAGCAACCTAGAACGAATGTTCCCAAGCCCCTTTCCATATCCAGCTTAAAGCATGGCGTCAGTAGAATACCACGGATCGGTAACAAACCGTACGCCAGGCCGACAGCCTCAGCCGCGGCTAGGACAGTTGCAAATAGACATATCAGCATCCCGCAGTCGACTAGCACGAACACAAACAATTCGTTTCAGGTAGGGGATGAGATGTTCATTAGAATGACCTAGTTCTGACTCCTTTCCAAAAGCCACCAGGCCGCAGAGTAACTAAATCAATGACAAATCGTGACTTAGTTGTTGGTCTGAAGCGCAAGAGGAGTCCTGAAGACACTTCCCTGAGCAAGGCATCTAGAACAAATGCCCAAATCCATAAACCTGTGGCCTTGCAAGTTCCAAATGCTGACAGAATTTTGATTACATCTGAATTCTCAGGCGCCTCGTTAGAGGACAAAGTTGAGGTTGCACAGCAGTTCGAAAGACAGCCCAATGTGGAAGATACCCCGCTTTTGTTACAACCCGCCCGTGCCGAGTATATCTCAGAACAATCATCATTAATTCCTCCTCCCGAGACACAGAAAGTTGCATCCTCAGTTGTTCCGCCCGAGGATAGCAGGCAACCCGTAGTCACGGAAGCCCAAATCAGCGAACGTACCTCAAGCACTGAGACACAACGAACGATTAGAACACGTAAGAAAGTACAATCGACGACAGGAACTTCTCGGTCGCGGAGGAAGGCTGGCAATGTGTCAGTCCCGATCACGCGCGATGTTTTCAGAGGAATGACCGCCATAGCTTTGAAAACATTGACTAATGCAAACACCATCAGGAACCAACAGTACATAACCACCAAGCTGGAGACTAATGTCATAAGGAAATCAGGTCCTCGACCGATGAGTCCGACCGTCAAGGTTCAGACAGTCCTCCAGCGAGCACAAGACGAGAAGAGTCGCTCGCGACGAGAAAGGGCACAGAGAAGGGCACGGGGCGTCAAGAATGCGCAAAACAGTCGGTACAGTGAATGCGAGGAAGGAGCCGACACGACATTCGAACACAATTTTGACATTCGGGAGGAAGACCATGTCAACCATGATGGTAATCGTCATCGTAGAGGGGCTGGAGATGACGAAGACTACACAACACCAGAACGCCAGTTGAAAAAACTGAAACTGACGGATAACTCGGATTCGGAAGAAATCAAAGAAGGGCGCAGGGTCAAATGGGACAAGAGCCTGTTCAAAGAAGTCTTCCTTGACGAAGTGCAGTTGGGCAGGCGACCACTGTGCAAGGACCCGACTTCGGGAAAGGGTTGTCTAGCATTGGCA
The DNA here is from genome assembly GCA_023014405.1 of Amanita molliuscula. Lineage (NCBI taxonomy): Eukaryota > Fungi > Basidiomycota > Agaricomycetes > Agaricales > Amanitaceae > Amanita > Amanita molliuscula. The sequence goes on from JAEBUP010000001.1 coordinate 1,597,023, forward strand.
TCAAAGGTAAACGATTACTCGCCAGTACCTCGCCTGCTAACTAAGAACTAAGGTCGTGGAATTGGACACCATGGGTAATTTGCCCAACGCAGATGCATTAGTCATGGACTTGGTTGAGGAAAGCATTTTTGTCAAGAAGTTCGTATATGACGATGATGTTGAAGTAAATCCTCCTGTTGCTAAAAGTACACGATCAAAGCATACGAAAACAAAAGCTAGCTAATATCCGTTATCTCTCTCATTCTTCGTATCTGATAAAGATATATCATCAAAGGATATTCCTTCCCATGCATGATGTACCTGTCCGACTTAATTTAACGGGGCCCTGTAGTTTATGGTTGCACTGGCTTGGTTGACAGGGAAAATGAGTGTCTCCGCGATGTTGACATGGGGAGGTCGCGAGGCTGCCCAAACTATTTCTTCTGCGATATCCTCGGCTACCACTGAATGGAGTGCGTTACACGTTAAACGCAGTGTGATGGTCTACTTACGAGGTTGGAGACCTTCATATACCTTATTCGCCGCAGCTATATTGCCACGGTACCTTATGATGGAGAACTCTGTCTCGACCATACCTGTAGTCAAAAATCAGCGATCAATGCCACGATACGCTGTATGCCAACCGGGTTGTATCTCCGTCACCCGGATAGGCGTGTTGACCACCTCTCTCATCAATGAACCAGTAAAGGCTCTAACGGCGTGTTTGGTGGCGGTGTATATGCTACCCCCGACATAAGGTTCCCGACCAGCGATAGAACCGAGGTTGATGACATGGCCAGCTCGTTTCTTCTTGAAATCTGTCGATAATGTCAAGTTTCATACTTGGCCTGTGGATCGATGACATGCCTTTTATCAGTAGCTGTGTCATAGATACCAGACCAAAAACATTCGTTGAGAACATGTTGTCAATGTCAGCATCAGATATATCGCCGACGTGTTCCACTCCGAGGACGTAGCCTGCATTGTTAACTTCAAAAAGATCAGGATTGGCTTACCGGAACAGGATAATAGCCTACCAAGGATGTCTACATCCCGCAGATCCTGGGGTACCTTGTCCCAGAGACTTGCGACCTGCGCTCGGTCGGAAACGTCTAACTGAACACTTGCAAATTTTCCTCCCGCCTGCAAGCCTGATTGCTTATGAGCATCTGCACAGGCTTTGGCTACTTCCTGTAGCGGCTCTATGCGACGAGCAACTAGAATGACATTTGCCCCTCCCTGTGTAGTTGCAGTGTGAGATTGGTGAGCCCGCTATGATTCTCATCTTCCCACCTTCGCAAAAAGTATGGCAGTAGCCTAAACATCAGTCGAGGGATAACGCTGAAGGTTCCAAATACAATCGCTTACCGCACCAATCCCGCTGCTTGCGCCAGTAATGAGGACGGTCTTGTTCAGGAGGCGTGATGCGTTGAAGAGAGACATTGCGAGAGATACTAGATCAAGGATATCACCGGCATCTCAAATGGATCCTCAGCATCCTCTATGGAACGACCTTGTAGACTGGCTTGCATCTCATGGCATGTCCTTGGACAATTTCCACGTGCAGGCCAGGCTACGACATGGTGAATTTCAACCCATGTTGGGGTGAATTCCAACTCATGCTGGTAGATGCAGGCTATGGTCTCTGCGTAACATGCCCAGTACCTCCCTCCAGACCGCTTTTCACTATCCCCGCTAGCGCACTGCCCAACGTTCTTACATTGTCACCATATTATCCTAGCTCGGATGGTGTCTTAACTGCGGTTCAGCTGATTTCGCTGCATCTGGCATTATATCGCCCCAAAGCAGGCGCGAAATCGCCAGATCCTCTCTTTGGTCCGTATATTTCAGTATTACCAACGGATTTTGCGTTCCATCCGTTGAGCTGGTTACGAAAACGGTATCATGGATGCATAAATGAGAAAAGGTTGCTTGAAATGCTTCCGACGAACGTGATGGAGAGCTTGAATAAAGTTTCTGAAAGGTTTGAAACTGATTGGAAACGAGTGTCTGACTACCTGGTCTGTCTACTGTTCAGCGTCTGAAACAACTAGTAATAACCATACAAGCAAACTCACTCGGCACTGTATGAGCCCTTTCATAAAGCCTGTCCAGACGCTATCGAGAAGGAGATGCAATTTCTATGGGCTTGGCTGAATGGTACGCATTGTCGAGATCCCTTTTGGAAAATCAACCACCTTTGCCTGGCAGTTAATACCCGTTGTGTGTATCATCGCATACGCAAGTCCCGTTCAGACCCAGATAACATAAGCCTTTGTCCTGTGTTGGATTTTGCGAATCATACCGCAAGTGGCCCTCACATGACACCGATGCCGGGATATGACATTCAAGGGTCAGGAACAGGCGACATAACACTGATATCGCCGGCTCAACGGAGCGTCCAGAAGGACGAGGAAATGTATCTTATTTATGGCAGTCACTCCAACAAAACATTATTTGTGGAGTACGGATTTCTGCTTCGAGCCTCCACATCGGACGAATTGGATGTACAAGTTTGGGTAGAAGAACTGTTCAGACAAAGGGGACAGGTCGGCAGCCGGATGAAGGAGATGCTGGTGAACGAGGGATATTGGGGGTCAGCACATTCCACGTATCTCGGGTGCTGCTCCCACATGGATTTGGCAGGGACTGGACCATGCACAGCACGCCAGCACCCGCGCACCCGTCGTTCCGTCTGGTCACGGCCTTGCGCCTCTATCACGTGACTTCACCGGATGAGGCCGAAGCTTGGCGGAAGACGGTTTTCGGAAGGCGTGATTGCATCTCCGACATCAACGAAGTGATGTGGAGGAAAACGTTGGTTGAAATCTGCAACAGAGCCCAGGATGAGGCTGGGCGGGCATTAGGTGAGGTCGGTGGAATGCACGCAAGCATTGCAGAGCTGTGGGCGGAGCAGCGGCGGGCAGCGAGCGGCGTAAAGAGCAGTGTTGAGCAGGGCATAGCATTCTGATTCCAAATAAGGCTATCGGCCTTTAATACTCGTCCTCCATGGCTGTCGAACGTTTTCTGGGCTCAAGAGCTCAGCGTGCCTTCATCGGCACCAGTGCGTTCTTTGCACTTTCAGACTCCCTATTCACGCTAACCCATATGCCTTGCAGTTGTCGTTCGTCAGTCCTATTTTCTCTCCTGCCTTTAGTACCCCGTTCACTTCTGCCGCAGAAGCCGTGGTCGTACTCGTCATGGTCGCAATCACCTTTAGATTGGTGCGCAATATAAACATATAATTGAAATCTGTCGTTCAACGACAACCACAGGTCGAGGAAAAAGTGGAGTTTGTTGGTACCTACAAGGCAAGCTCTTCATTAACTAGGCAAGGCTTGGCTGACTCCACGCAGACATTGTCATGTTATCTTGCTCTTTTTGCCCTTGCAGAGTTAGTTTCTCGGGCCATCTCATACGCTCTCACTGAAGAGTGCACATAGGGTCTTCGAGTTGCTCATAACGATCGATGCACTGCGTCTGAGAAATGTCATCCAGCTAATGGGGATACTCGGTACGTCTCGTGGAGAGGCTGTTCTCTATAGCTGAAGGCTTCTAGCATTCCATCTTGGCCTAATGGTCACTGCAGCAATACAAGTCCACGAAACTAGAATTGCTCTTGTGCACAGAAGCAACTGTGATGGATCTGTAGACCCAATTGTAAGCCTATCCCCCTGGTGATCAAGCAACCTCTAAGGCCAGGTTAGATTTGCGATGGCAAAGGTACTTTATGGTCCCAAGTTTTACCATTCCTTGTTGTGTCGCCCTGTGTAATCGGGGCTTCTTTGGTATTGTTGTGTTATTGGATGCGAGATCTATACGCAGAATTTGGGTAAGTTGTATTGACACGTCCAATCTTAGGCGCCCCTAACATGTTCAAGTTGGGCTATATTCCACGTCGTTGGGGCTAATCCAAAAATGAAAGGTCAATCATTGTGTACGTTGACGGATAAAATACTAAAACCAGGTTCAGAAATGTACCGATACTATCAGATACTGATATGTCTGCTCAAGTTTGACTTCTTTTCGTTCACGGGGGTGACTATGCAAGTAAGTAAACAATACGACAGCATCTACGTGGCGCCTTTTAATCATCATTCCAGTTACTTATCATTGTTCTTCATCGGAATTCAGTCGAATTTGGGTTGACAATCGCAGCGATACCCGTTGTCCTAATTCTTCTAATCCTCTGCGGAATTGCGGTTCAACGAGAGATCAAATGGTTCGTTCACAATTTGGGTACATTCCTTAATTCATGCATATGTAGGATCATGTCTATATCCCTTGTTTTGATGCTGGCTTCCTTGGCTTATTGTGAGTTCAGATTTGTGTCTTTCTGGTCAAGCTGACGACTAGTGTAGTTAGTATGTATATTCAATTAGGGCACCGATTAGTGACTCTACCTGATAGTATACAAACTTGTTCGATTCTACGAACCGCGGTCAAGAGACCAATATGTCTCGACGCGAGTAACCCTCACCGTGTTCAGTGCGTGTTCAATCGGTTTTAAGCCTGCACTAGGCTTACATTTCGCATCAGCGATTACCGCATTCTTGCTAGTTTCTGCAAGTTTTGCCTTCGGTTTGAGGTGTTACCTTGACTTCGATCAGGGTCTGTTGGATTCTAAATTGCACAGTATGCTTGCCTGCAACATCACAAGTCCTAGGTATCCTAAATTACGTCAGGTGTTCCAACGCGTTCGACCAACACAAGAAGGCCATTTTCTAATATGGAGCAAGATAATCAAGCCGGGGTGCCTCTCACTCATCGAATATCGATTGAATGACAAGGGAGCGACCGATGTTTTCAATCTAAGATATCTACAGTAGATAGTAATGGCGCAACTTTGGTATTTATTTGATGAGATCAAGTGCGTGAGAGCAATTTGACTTGAAAGTATGGCAATGGTAGCTTTTCTAGACCAAGTCAGTCGTTTTCTCGTAACAACTGCTGCTGGAGGGACCGAGTGCTGATACCACAAAGTAGACAAACGTCACAGTCACAGTGCTAATGGCCTGCGTCGTTTGCGGAACGAGATCCTCTGCTGTTGCTTACATGGGTCTTGGAGGGATTGTATGTGCAGGTTCTGCAAAGCTGATAAAGGTCTTGCTCAGACAACCACGGCCTCAAAATGAAGGACCCAGTCGAAAGCGGTCGTATGGGTAGGACTAGACACCATACGTTGATTTCCAATACTAAGAATTGTTGCCATAGAATGCCCAGCACCCATTCGGCAGCGATAACCTATTTCGCAACGTACATTGTACTGGCTTGTCTGAGACTGCCCATACATCCCTTGCCGCCGTCGGGCATGATGACGCGCGTCATCGCACCGATGATAGCGGTGCCCTGGGCTATACTGGTGGTCATGTCACGGGTGTGGTTAGGCCACCACACGTGGCCACAAGTGATTGCTGGCGCATCCTACGGGGTAGCATTCGGATCCTTGTGGTTTTCGCTATGGCCAGATAGATTGCAGCAGCATGGACGAGAGCTGGAGAGATTTGTAAACGCGCTCATGCAGTAGTTACTCACGCACGTGACGCCTGTCGTTTGCTATCATGGACCAGGACGACCCCTTCTCTCAGTTCTTCCCCGACGAAAACGTCGATCTCTATACTGTTCTGCAGATCAGACGCGATGCCAGCGCTGAGGACATCAAAAAAGCATATCGCCGCCTCGCATTGAAATACCACCCAGACAAACATGCCACAGCGAGCGAAGACGCGAAGAAAAATGCGTCTCTCAAGTTTCAACAAGTCGGCTTTGCGTATGCAATTCTCAATGACGAAATGAAGCGCAAACGGTATGACAACACAGGCACCACGGCAGACAGCTTCGACTTGGGTGAAGGCGAGGATGGATGGGAGGCTTATTTCGAGGATCTATTTGATCGTGTCACGCGTGGCAGGCTGGACGAGATGAAGAAAGAGTATCAAGGTCAGTAATACCTACTACCAATCAGACTTCTTGTACACTAATGTTTGCTGTTTGCAGGTTCTGCGGAAGAGACAGAGGACCTCAAAAGTGCATACCTAGAAACCCAAGGTTCAATCGGCGAAATCATGAATTTCATTCCACATTCAACGCACGATGACGAGGCACGTTTTATTATCGCCATCTCAAGATTAATATCGAAGGGAGAGTTCCCCAGTCTTCCGTTGTGGGAATCGAGTACTATAGATGAGAAAGCGCGACTTGTTAGGCAGAAAACGAGTGAGAAAGAGGCCACGGAAGCGGAGCAATTGGCAAAGGAGCTGGGTGTATGGGATGAGTTTTATGGGTCTGGAAAGACGGGGGAAAGGGGACGGAAAGGAAAGTCAAAGGGTCATGACAATGCCGACAAAGACAAAGCAGATGCAGTCGACGGAGAAGCAGAAGATTACTCCGCCCTTCAAGCGCTTATACTTAAGAAAAAGGAGAAGAATATGGATTCGTTTTTTGACGGCTTGGCTGCGAAGTATGCAGGGACAGAAAATAAGTCAAAAAACAAAGGGAAGCAACGAGGTCGCGATACCGACGGCGAAGAAGAGTCGCCCAAAAAGAAGCGATCTGCTGTTAAAGCACCAGATATCGACGACGAGGAGTTTGCAAGACTCCAGGAAGGATTGTTTGGGGACAAGGCCGAAGTTTCTAAGAAACCCAATTCAAAATCCACAAGAAAAAGCCGGAGGAAAAAATTGTGATAACTTTTTTTGGGTACGCACTTGAGGGATAAATACGTTGTACAGATACCATTAGTAGTTTGGTGACCTGGTACAAGTCATACTAGAGGTAACGGACGGAATCGATTCCAAGACTTCGCCGAGCATGGATGATGGAAACAAGCTCTTTTATGCATTCTTCCAGTATCACGACATTGTCCAGTAATTGCGACAACGTGACTGTGGTTTTGTGTTTCCTTGACGTCTCCATTTCCTGCGTCTTATCGCGCGGAAACAGGCGAATCGACTCATCGAGTCGTTCATTCCAATTAGACGAGTTAAAGACATCCTCCTCGGCCGCATTCCACTTCAGAGGCTTGCGAGGCATCCATGGCCCGGAAGATGGTGCAGGTGCAACAAACGGCTCAAGGACAACACTGCTAGTGCTTCGGTAATGATCGCCGAATGGACTGGCTGATACGTTCTTATTCTCATGTTTGGATGGCGTATTAGACTCTGGTAGATTCGACGATTTGACCGATTTGTTTTTCCTAGGTGCAAGAAGCGATACAAGTGAAGCCGATGCGGATCTAATGGGCTTGGTTTTGGGCTTGGATGATGCCTCGACGGGTGCTGAAGGTATAATAGGCTCTTCGCCGATGCCCAAAACAAGATTCAGCGCGTCGGTCAAATTTTCCGAGAATAATAGCCCTTGTCGACGTTCCGTGAGGTACTTGTCAAAATAGTCAACCATCTGCCTATATTTATCAATTTGCGTGACTAGTCCATGGAAGATGGTATGGATGACGGGCCGGGAATTCTCGTCCATCTTAGATGCTGGGAGAGATATTTCATCGTTGTACAGCTTCTCCGCGATCTCATAATCGATCGAGCGATTGTCATCATCTTGGTATGGACACGACGTCTTCTCGGGTTTGAATGCCTGGTGCGCTTGACTATCGGGGGTGCCGAACGTAAGCCAACCAGCTAGTGAACGATCTGGGTGCATTGCCAGGGTCGCGAGCGCACCCGATAAAGCTAGGTTCAATTCAGGTGCGTTGGAAAAGAAAGTCCTGAGGGATTCCAGGAGACGGGTAAGAATTGGGTCGTTGACATTCAAGCGGTGTTTAATCTTTCGCCTGAACTCTAGATCAGCATCGTCATCTCCCATCAAGTGATAGGCTTGCTGGTTTTGAATTTCGAATATTGCGTCGCGAAGATAACGATCATAACCGGTGCTGAATACATTGTCCTCATGCATGGGATCCACGCGGGAAATTAACGTGAGGTACAATTGCATCTCACGTTCATGCGTTGTGATCGTCGTCTCCGGTTGCATGAAAGCGGGTCTTTCTAGTACGTCATGCGAACCATCGATATCGAGGTCATCTTCTGAGCGGTATTCTTCATTATCATCGTGCAATGCAGATGTCCTGAAAGGGTGAGGGAAAGAAGTTGCATTAGGGTCGTGAATAACCAGTAGCAGTTTGTCGATGCTTAATTGAGGATGCCTGCCAAACATTGTCTGCAATAACTGCAACGCACATGTTGCTGCTGGCTGAGATGGTGATCTCAAATTGGTAAGTATCAAATCTTTGAGCGTGAACCTCCCCATTGACGTGAAATACTCTGACTTCCTACTCGATTCGGGCGCTTCCATTTCAAGTAAAACCATGGCACTACTCTTTCTTCGGTTTGTTCTGTCAGGTTCAGACCTTGCGGTACCAAGTTTGCTGATGATTCGGGCTTCTTGTCTGGTTACACGCCCTTGACCTACTCGGACGTCTTCATTGTCTTCGCTGACCAGGAAATCGACTAGCAAGTCATTCAATTGTCCATCTGGCAGTGTCCTTATCATCGTCTCAATGTAGGACATCACTGCAACGGCACTTCCATCGGTATCAGAGCACTCCAGGATAGACGGATATAGGATGTTTTCCAGGAAGACCCGGCGAACAGCGTCCAATATGGAATGTACGATTGCACTGCCTATGAGTGAAGAAGGATCAACGGATTCATGTGTGACGTTCCTCTTGAAGATATCCTGAATAAATTCCAGGAACTTCAAGAAGTGATTGAGTCGCGACCTGAAGTCGTCGCCATTAGCCTCCTCTACTCCCATGGCAAGCGCCGTTTGCTGGGAAGACTCCCGTTGCTCCTTCTCTTCTTCAGTTTCGTGGCCTTTCTGACCTAGAGTCATTCCAGTTTCTGATCCGCTTTCTCCCTTGGAAGGTGGAAGAAACACCAGTTTTCTGGGCAACAACGAATAGACCGCGCTCAAGCCAGCTCCGAGCACGTCCGAGAAATCACCATCCAAGATGTATTCGGCAAGAGCTAACGCTACATCCGAGATTGGGTCCGTCGGTGCTGCCGTTCCATGTGCGTCTACCAACGAGCTGTGAGATTCATCACCAGCTATGTGGTGTGTTTGCTCTCCAGGGGACATAGCGACATCCATTAGAAACAATACACCAGCTCTGGCGAAGTCGCCTATGTTTCCCTCGCGATGGACGAAACGGAGAAGGTAGTTAAAGAGGAGGAACTCGTATTCCGGTTTCCTGGCTGCAGATGACATAAGTGTGGATGTGGCTTTTGGTCGCGTTGATGTAGGAGTTAGAGAGCCTGAGCCGCTGGCAGCAGTGATATCAGATGTAGATGGATTTTCAGTCGCTTGGACGACAAGATCATCTGCATCTTCATCTTCATTTTCTTCTACAAAGAACAAAGGCTCCGAATGATACCAATGTTTATCATGAAAAAATATCATGAGCAATTCGCGGAAAGTTCTTATTCGGCTGCAAAGGATGCAAAGGAGATTTACCACTGTCAAATATAATGAGCAGTTCAGGGCAAAGCTAGCAGGGAAAAGACACGAATACGAACGGTCTTCCTCGTACTCCGAAGGCTGGCCTCGGATTGCATTACGAGCAGCGCCCATCACCCTGCCTCTGCCGTCTAGCTGTTCTTGCATGTCATCCCCTACGCAGTTCCTGAGCAACCTGAGGACGGCACGATGAACGGCAGAGTGTACAAGGAATTGTTCATCCAGTAGAACCACCATATTTTGTACTGCCTTGAGCACTTCTGCTTGAATCCCTGATGGCCTGTCATTTTCACTCAATCGGACCAGAGAATCAAGGACGTCTACGGCGATATAGTAAACACCAAAGTACAATCTGGTCGCAAGAAAAGCGTACCATCCTTCAGAAGATACTCCAAACAGGCACCCGTACCGCTAGAGGGAAAATGGTGGACCTGACCTCAGTTGTGGAATAACTATGCGACCTACCCGGCTTCCGTTCTCGTCGATTCCCAAACGAGGGCATCGATCATTGATTGCAGACTTGCAGGTACATCCGTAAATTTTATGCCTCTACTCAATTGTCGTTCGTCTGGGTGTTGCAATGTACTCTGATTTTACGATATATAGTTCCAGTCGATTACGATGAATAACACCGGGCAGACCTTGATGGACATCCATGATTTATGGAACTCTTGAGCATGATCGGTGGGAGCCCTGGCAGAGGTAGCTTGATTACTGGAGCGTAGGAACTTGGAAAAGTAATCCATAGCAGTTGGAAAGTGAAGACCATGTTCACGAACGTAAATCTCTCACACACTGATAGCCACAAATTAGCTTGGCAACGAAGAGATTACTATTTCTATATATCATATTGATGCTACAGCAAACCAAAAACGAAGATGCAGAATCCATGCCAAACGTAGAATGCAATATGTAAATGGTTGTATTCAACGAAGGCTTCAGGCCAGCATCGGCCAACGATGCACTCGTGAGGTGGTATCTAAAAAGTAGAAAGCATTTCATCATATACTGCTGCATATCCGACACGTGAAGTTGAGGTGATCTCTGAACAGGGCAGCTAAAGTAGTTTTTTTCCCAATTAGTTCTTTCTACTGGTGTGCTCGACATGACTTACGAAGGAGAATCAATGCCATGAGGAGCGCGATCATAAGGGTATAGAGAATCGTGTATTTGATGACCTAAGGATTATGATCAAACCCAGTAATCCAAGAAGAAAGAAAAGAGCGACGTACAATCCACCTTCTTTTTCTCTTTTGCTTTGTCGAGAACAACGGGGCCCGTATTTGTTTAGATGGCCGAAGCCAGACTGGAGTCACTTTCAGTTTTACTGTTTGGCAGTGGCGAAAGGCGCTTACATAGCATAGTCGAATGCAATCGGTTGGCGAAAGGGATTAGAATGGGTGGTGTCAAGATGATGATAAGGAGATGTCCCAGTAGGAAATCAGAACTCCACAAAGTCATCTCTACAATCTTCACTATGAATTCTCGTGCAGGTTGCGACATAGCGGAGGAACCCAATCCACGGCCATACCACTTGCCAGTCCACCATGCCCTGTTAGTCTCCTCATGTTTGAATTCCCGAGTCAAAAAGACCGAGATCAGGATCTTTTGAATTGCTCGTTGAATCGCAATGATTGCGATAACACCGAGAACAGCGTGAGAAGCATCCCATTGTTCGAGGAACCACTAATGACAATCAAGTTGGGTGCGTCTCAATGGAGTTATGGCACTCACGAAAAACTCGAAGAAAGCAACTAGTCCAATGAGGCATATCGTGTGCGCCATTCCAGCAATTAACGTTCCAAAGTGTGGCCATCCATCCATCATAGGACCCAAGAACAGGGATACGAAGAACAACGTCAAGAGCACCGTAGCATTCCATACTAATGGTCCGAGGGAAATGACGGCAATTCGAATCAGGGGACTTGGTGGATCGACGCCATTTACGGGGAACGACTTGACGAACATATATGCGACAATGAACAAAGCAGCAGAAAAGATGGGTATGAGAACTTCAGACAGAAGCACAGAACGCCATTTAGCCCGTGGTATGTCGCCTGACAGCTTCTCAGAGGGATGGCCAAGTCGCTTTCTTTTGTAGCCAGTAATCATTGTTCGCGACAGCCTGCAATAACCGTACCAATTGCTCTTTGACTGCCTCGAATTGCCGCGGGACATCCAACGTAGAAATTCACGATAGTCAATGATGAAGTCCGAGAATGAGAATTGATGGGGGTTGAATAGGAACGGGGCGATGCAGAGCGACAGCACGGAAAGCCAGAAATATATGAGATGAGGTATCCATATCGCCAACGAAGCATAAAGCAGGAGCAGTAGATTGCGCATACCCATGTAGATGCTCGGACCTGCAAACCGGGAATATAGGATGCTGAATGACAGTCGCGATGTTGCGAAACCACGACCTGTGGCGATATATCGCGCGCCACCGAACGCCAAGTTATTGAGAATGGAATTCGAGTATATCTGAGTCGAAAAGACTTCGAATAAAGGAGAAAGCGACAAGAAGTGCTTAGCCAAGCGAAGCAATGCTTTTCCGGTTCCACGCTCCACCAGTTCTTTAGATATCATTAGCGTTTTCAAGTGGATGACGAAGGATAGGGACAAACCTTGCAAGAAGAGAGGAAGGAATGCGATGAAGAAAACCAAAAAGATGGAGACGATGCAGCGTCGGATCCAATCGAATACGGGGATCAGGTTATAACATCCTGGCTGGCCTCCAATTACATTTCCCAAAGAATCGACCCTACAGATATCCAACTGCTTATTCAAAGTACCGATGAAAAGCACTGAAAACAATGAGGCAAAGACGTGCCAAGTTTACAAAAAGACTTACATGTAATCATGAAGATCTGGATGGAATAAATGACCAAGATATTGTTGATATGGAATCCAGGATGGCCGTAGTAAAAGGTCAAGAATCGATCAATGGGCAGCTGCGTTCCGAGGTAATAGTATTCACGACTGAGCATTTGCTCGCCCATTCCGGTACCAATTTTTGTTTGGAAGTTTAAAATTGTTCCAAAACCAAGGTCACGCCCTTTGCCACATTGATAGTACTCGGAATGTTTAATCCGTCCTCCTCGTCCAAATGCATTCATTCCAGCGAAGATATCCTCGTTGAGATGTAAGCCCTTTTGTGCTTTGGACACGCCTCCTCTTGTGAGCATGAAGGTCGCATTCAGGAAATCCGGATGGCCATAATGTAACTTTCCGCCTATCCATGCGAGAGCACGCGCAGTCATAGTACCGAATGTTTGTTCCTTTCCAGCAGCAATATCGCCCAAGACACCGATGTTTTCGGAAAAGATGTACTCGCGTGTGCCAACGATAGCCACGGGAGAACGGTTGAACTCTTTGTGCCCCCATTGGGCATATGGGCTCTGGCCAGAGAGTGAGTACTCTTCGAATTCCCCAAGAATGTTCCGTATCTTGAGGCATTCTTCGAGATAATTGTCTTGGTTGGCATCAATCAACTGCAGATACTCTCCGCGGTAGAAGATGACGGCATGATTCTGGTTATCGGACTTGCCATCGCCCAAAATAGGATTACCTGGCAGTTCTACACGGAATTTCGGCTTTCTTTTACCAGCCTTCTCATCGATTTCAGAGTGTCCGTCAATAAGAACAGAGAAAATTCTCGTTTCGCCTTTCTTTGGACCCGGTTCTTCGTCTAGGTATGCAATTTGCAGATCTGGATATGCGCGCAACAGGAACTCAGCATTCTCATGCTCCTCTTTGTTGAACTTGCTGAATCTTTGCATGGAAATGGTGAACTTGAACTTGCGACGAGACATACGTTCCAGTTCGCGTTCGAGCCGCTCTGTATTACCTCCCAAACTATGGACAATGTCTGGATTTTCGACACGATACAGCAATTTGACAGCCTTGGAATAATTCATCATACCCGACACGGTACGATAAAGCGTCTGAGCCCGTAGGGATGCCCAAATACGCGTTCGTAACGTATATTCCGGAGACGAAGTCTTGAAACCGATGCAGTAGAACGGCAGATCATCCACCTTGGCGCCACCCTTCTCATTCTGAGTTGCAGTTCCATCAAGCGCTTCAGCTTCTTCCGCCAAGATTTTGGTATCTTTGACGAAATTGTCCCATTCAACGGGATGCAATTGCTTCAAGTATTCTAGCAACGTCACCCGGGTATTTTGATCTTCTTCTCTGATAATTTCGCGGAGGCTGAGAAGAATCTTCTCCGAATAGTGAGGAACAAGCACCGTAAACGTCGGCATAGCATCGACGGGTAACGGCTCTGGGATTGCTGTAGAGAGAGATGAAGCAAAGAAGGAAATGCGACGCTCAGCTTCGCCGCCCAACGGGAAAAAGTGACCCTTGAGATCAGGGCCATCAGGGTTGGTAAAGAATGGCGGGGCGCGTAACATACGCCTTCCATCGGAGGAATCAACTTGATGATAGAGCAAACGCTGTACGTGATCAATCGACAAGAGATGTTCGCGATACATTGATATAATGATTGCATTCCAGATCTGAGAGACTAAGACCTGCTCCCAGGGTCAGGCATATAAAGATAAAAACTAATTCATTCACGCACCTTTGGCTTGTATTTAACCTCCATCTCTGCTGTCGCCAGTAGTTTGGCGTATATCCTCTTGGGCAACCTGGTAAAAATGTCCTTCCATGGCGTCCAGATGGATAAACCGAGACCAAAAGATCGCCCTATGCTAAATATAACGATCCAAATGATGTACCACAAGTACGTGTCCAAGAAGAAGAGGACGAGGTCCATGAGATACATGATCGTGAGCGTGAATGCGACTTGATTGGAGCATAATGCACTGCCAAAAATACGGTCCGAGCACCCCTGTACCTTGGTTCGAGCCATAACAGCAATAGGACTACTGAACGAGGACGTCAAAAAGAAGTATGATTCAGCAAACTTGCAACCAAAGACCAGAATCCAGAGCACGATAGATGCTGTTCGTGGATGGCGTTGGAGGGCAGGATATGATGCTGTAAACGTTTGCGAGGCCAAGTATTTGCGCGATTTGCCAGCAACGCGATCACCAAACATTCGGCCAGAGGGTATAATGGCGAAAGCTATCGTAGCAACGATGGAAATGAAAAATTGCACAATGCCAACAATGAGTGGTATCTGTCCCTGACCTGGCTTACCATCGACGAGAACGATGTAAACCGTTGGTCCGCCAGTAAGGGCGAGTGTGACGAGGAGAAATACAAGTCGTGTGGTGAGGTGTGAGGTATTATTCCATGTAGTGGGTATGTATGAAAATTCCGCAAGAGTGGCAAAGATCATGATGAGCGTTGAGACCGCTCCTCCAAGAGCGACGACGGACCACGTCAGGGGCAGGGAAGGTTTAACCTTGTCTAGTGGTGCATATATCCTAGGAGAGTGATACGCGGTATAAAAGTAGTAAACGGCAACGTGGAGAACCCAGATGCGGTTGAAATTGGTGAGAAGATGAGCGAGTGAACGTTTCTCGTAGTAAGTCTTGAAAAAGGTGCGATTCCAATCAATTCTACCGAACTTGATGTACCTCTGTGCGGGAGCAACGTCCACGAGACGAGTCTATGAGACATTAGCTAAATCCGAAAGCGGAATGCCGAGAATTACATTATCTTGGAGGACAATTTTTGCGAGGCCTTCGGGATACCAAAAGAGCTGATTAATATCATCGTATCCAATGATTTGATCGTGGTCTTTCTCTCTTCGGACGAATTTACCGTCAACCACCTCATAACCTTGCTCCCTCATAAAGGTGTACAACGGTTTTATGACGGCGCTGAGGTAAACACCTTCTGGTACGGGATCTGTGCGATTTTGACAATCGGGACTACGATAATAATCGTCGGCACATTTGAAGATGAAGCACAAACACTCGGGAACAAAGCGGACGTTTCCAGCCTCACCCCAGCAAAGCAACCAGAGAGCGACTTGACGAAGCCTGTCATACTGACTCATCTTGTCCATAGCATTGCGCCAACGATTCAGAGCACTGTCAAGGGACTTTGAACCTGCGCTTTTGCTGCCCTTGACGCTCTTGAGTCGTTGCAAACCAGGATTTTGAGACTGGCCAACAGCATCGTCGAGATTGAGCTGAGCAGCAAAGTACCACTTTCGATAGTTGGCATGTTGGCCACCAATGTAATCGGCATGGACTGTGAGAAGGGCTTGATTCGGAGTCATACGAGAAGCCCGAGAGTCGAGTAGATGCATCAGGAAATCAAACTTGGAGAGATCGTGTCATGATGCGTGAAACGGAAAAAACAACACACCATGTTACGCATGGAATCCCTTTGAAAGCCAAACTTTTGGGTCAAGTCGAGGAAGACGTCCTCGATCTCTTCTACAGACATGGGAATCTGCTTTTCCGACGACCAACCCGGATAAGGTTCGGTGGACTGCAGGCGTGCTTCTGGATAGGGCGCCGTGACGCTAGCATGAGAATCGACTGAAGGAGCGTAGGAACGATTGTAATAGTCGGATTCACGAGGACCTGGAGGCGGTGCATGAGGGACGGTTGGCAAAGGAAGTGGGGAGGGAGTACCGTTGTTCTGATCATAGAAAGCAGGAGCAGTAGCTAGCCTAGTGGTGCTCGAGTTTGGTGAACCATAGTTGTTGTCACCATGGTCAGAGTCGACGTCGTAATCCCTTTTTGCGGGGGAAGTGGAGGGAGACGCGAAGGGGTTGTGGAGTCTTGGCTGATACTGGTAGGGAACCTGCCTGGCAGGGTAGTCTGGAGGGGAGGACATGAAGGACGGAAGGTAAGGAGCGAAGTGCAAATAACAAGCGCAAGGAAAGGTGGGAAAGCGCTGACGAGATTACCAAATGCGCTGTCAACACTGAAGGCTGAAGCGGCGATGGGCGTTGCGCCTCTGTCGCTGCTGTGCGTCCAGCTGCTGAGCCGCTCGCCGCACGAGCTTCACCGCGTTTTTGGAAGCTTCAGGCTGAATCTGCTTTATTCACCGCCCGTCGCACCCACAGACCCGCGTCTCTGGGCTTCTTTCGTGCAAATCTACAACCACCTCCCTGCCGCTTTTATCTCATATCCCATCCCCCTTCTCCACGTCCATCTGCCCCTACTCCAGCGCATACCACAGACTCCCTATTTCTCCCTCATCACTCTGCTCGAGCTGCCAGGCTGTCTCCATGTCACTGACTCCTTTGCCCAGCATGTTCTGCATCTCCATTCCCTTGTTGCCCTTGACATCAGTGGAGCCGCCATATCCTGCAACGCGATCAAGCGTCTCGCTCAAACCCTTGCCACGGACCTGACCGCTCCACAACCCTTACACGGTCCGTGGCCACTTCGCATCCTCCGCCTGCGTGGTTGCAAGAACATCGACAACACCATTTTCCCTTATCTCCTCAAATTCCCGCTGCTCTGCGTCCTTGGTCAGTCAACCTTTTCTTCCTCCACAACCACTCTCCTTAACTCGTTGCAGACCTTCGCGACACTCAATGCATCCCCAGACCAACTTCTCTTTCCCTCGAATGGACCGTGAGTGAGGATCCCAGCCTCTTTTTCCCTTCTAGCCTTTCGCATGCAATTGATCGCCTTGAGCACTCTGCGCCGCGTGATCTGTGGTCCTCTCCAACGGCATTCAGACTATTGGTCGATCGGTTCACGGACTTTGATGAACATCCCGATAAGTCGAAAGGGTCATCCCAACATGGGGCCGTTTCTACTACGCTGTTCTACGGAAACTCAGAAATGCGTACCGCTGCTGCGCCGGAGGACTCGGGACAGTTGATGCTCCACCGAAGACCTCCCCTGTGGGGTAGCCTTCGCGAAGCTATTCTGAACGTGGGTGAGCGCGGCACGAGGAAGCGCGCGAGACCGGAACGAGCCGTTGTTGTGATCGGAGGAAAGGCACGGCAGGCGGCGCTGGGAAAGCTCCAGGAGGAAGCGATGCGCAGGAGGCAAGAGACGGGTGGTAGTAGCAGTACTCCTAGTACGATCAGCGACAGGCGCTTGCAGACGAGGAATCCGTTCGCCAGACGCACTTAGTGCTCTGACGTTCCATCACTAGGCATGACCTTTCTCGCTCCCCGCCATCCTATCCTGCTTAGTCCCCTTCGTCGCTCTCTTTCCACCGCTACACACCCAAAACGGCGTCCCTACACCTTCCATCTCGGTGCCAGCTGGGCTGCAAAGCCCCATGATCCCTACGACAAGTATGTCAAAATCCCATTTCCCCAGGATAGCCTTATTGGATCTTGGAGGGACAAAACGCTAGCCCGGCCAAAAATCATTGCAAGCAGGGATCCCGGTGAAGATTTTCTCTACCTTCAACTCGTGCGTCCATTCCGTACCGGTTTTCATTCACGTTGACGTTAACAATGTTGAAAGATGCGGGAAGCCTCTGTCAGATTTTTCTCGTCTTTTCTTCCCCCTTATTTTGACGCCCTTTTTCAGGGCATCTCGTTTGGCGTCGCTGACGGCGTCGGCGGTTGGACTGTGAGCGGCGTCGACCCAGCTCTGTTTTCACAGGCCCTCATGTACCACGCCCATCGCTATTCCCGTAACGCCTGGCCAGGAGAACCCGAAATTGACCCAACTCTAGATTACGAGGAGCGAGAACAGATTGAAGGTTGGGAAATGACTCCGCTCGAATGCCTTGACCTCGCCTACGGCGGCGTGCTTCGCGAAAAATTCGTACAAGCTGGCAAGTAACACGTCAATATTCAGTGTTTTCTTATTTCATCCTCGGCATTTCCAGGATCTAGCACAGCTTTAATCATTAATCTCAATGCGCATTCAGGCGTCCTTCGTTCTGCATCGTGCGTCAGGTCACTTGTGTCAAGACGATTTTGCCCACTGGATCTAGTCTTGGTGACAGCGGTTATGCCATTATCCGTAATTCCTCCGTAATTTATCGCCAGCGGCCCCAAACTCACTACTTCAACTGCCCAAAGTACGTCTCGGCTCTCAGCTTTAGGATCAATCTCATATTCGACTAGACAACTAACCAAACTTCCTGCTAATGCGGGCCGCAAATTTGCAGGTGCATGCATAGACTTACCGAGCCATGCAGAAGTATACGGGACGACGTTGAGAGATGGTGATATCATTGTAGCCTATGTATATTTCAATCTGTATTCCACCACGCATTTGCTGATATTTCACCAGACCGATGGTTTTTCCGATAATGTTTTCCCGTCTGAGATGGTTAGTATTTGCTCTTTGGTTTCTAGAGCGGGTGGGCCGGAGGACGACCAAGTGCAAGCCATGGCTGACCGTATGGTCGATTTTGCACAACAATGCATGCGCAGCAAGAGAGTCAGCCCATTTGAAAGTAAGCCTTCCACACTAGTTGTTTGTCCTGATTTCATCTCCATTAGGAGCTGCTGCTCGGGAAGGCATGTTTTTCCGAGGAGGGGTATGCATGATTGATTTCCTTTCAAGGCCTCATACTGATTTCTCATCCGTAGAAAGTGGACGAGTAAGCATCAATCCCAAGTTGTGCCTGATTTTCTGACCAAGCTTTCAGTGTCACAATTGTTGTTGGTCTAGTCCGAGAGACGACATAACGGTGACCCAAAACGTATTTATTTCATCATGATACCCCTTCTGTATCGTATGCGCATGAAAATATCTTACAAGTGCACCTACAATCGATATTCAAGATAGACACCTTTCATACATCATTTGATATCTATATATTTTCCATTAAACATTAAAGCTTGTGGTCAATAAAGCTCTTACTGGCAATAACATCAGGAAAAACTCAAGTTGCTAATCTAAGATAATCATATCTAAGTATGGATAGCTATTCATAATATCAACTAGTGCAGTCATAATATTTGTTATGGTGATCTAGGTTTATGATAATACTAGGGTACTCCAGGGGTATTTTGGCCCAGACCCTTACCCTTACCCTCCAAAACCCTTACCCTTGAAGGAAGGCATCAGGAAAAACCCTTGTGACTTGATGTTGGAACTTGCCCTGGGCCCCAGGCTTGGGCATCAACCCCAGCATGCCTCACTCTCATTGCACTCTCCACATCCTCTGTGAGGATGCCTTCCTCAAATGAGGACATCTATGATGTGGCAGTGGCCAGTCCACAGCCACCTTTACTGTCACAACTCACCAGCTGCTGTGGTTCAGCAGCTGACAACCCTTCCCACTCCTCCTTTGGAGATGTCTCAACTGCAGTGGCAACCATACAGCTGTCTCCTGGGATTGCCCTTCTACTGGGCTTGCTTCAAATCCAAGGCCCTAGCCCCTCTCAAGGTTGTGTGCCTTCCTCATGTCCAGGCCAATTGGCATCATAGTGCTTGTCAGTGTGCCAACTGTTGGGAGTGACAGATCAATGGCAGAAGGAAGTGCATGAGCACTGAAGGTCATGGACCTGGACACAAGGTGATGGGTTTGAAAGAGAGGTCATGGCAAGGGGAATTGGAAAGATGTTTGATGAAGATAAAGCAAATATGAGTGTGCATGACTAGCACCTGACTTAAATACAGTGTGCAGTTGTCTGCTGATGCCCATCTACAGTGAGGGACAAAAGGGTTGCAATGTTGAGATGTTTTGAAAAGATTGCAACACAGCTTGTGAACCAATGAACCTGTGATTATGTAATATAGGCCAAAGTCGTAGCCCTAATTGTCAGCTTTCTGATGGAATGTACCTTATTATGTAATATTTATTTATTATTAAATTATATGCAATTTATTAAAGCATTTGCATTGCAACCCTTTTGTCCCTTTCAAACTGGACACACAAAGTGCTATGTTCAGTATTTGGTATAGCCTCCTTTAGCTTTAATAACAGCCTCCACCCTTCTTGGCATGCTTTCTATTAGATTCTGACACACATCTGGCCCTATCTTATTCCATTCCTTATCCACCCTCTCCCAAAGCTCCAAAATCTCTCTTGGTTGTTCCTCATACTCTCCAAGCTGTTTTTTGAGGTGATGCCATAGGTGCTCTATGGGATTGAGATCTGGAGACTGTGCTGGCCATGGAAGAACCTGGATATCATTGTCATTGAACCAGGTTTGGGCTGTTTGGAGGTGTGCTTGGGGTCATTGTCCTGCTGAAAGATGATGCCACCCAATTCTTTCCCATAATACTCCAAGCTGGTCCCCAGATTCTCCTCCAAAATTCTAGTGTAGAGGTTAGCATCCATCT
Source organism: Amanita molliuscula (assembly GCA_023014405.1). NCBI lineage: Eukaryota > Fungi > Basidiomycota > Agaricomycetes > Agaricales > Amanitaceae > Amanita > Amanita molliuscula. The sequence continues at coordinate 1,617,623 of JAEBUP010000001.1, forward strand.
TACCTTCAATTTGGCATGCATAGCCACATCCTTCCCACAACATACTGTTACGACTTCTCTTTCTTATGCTTACTTATTACAATAACCTTTCTTCACTTCGTCGCTATGCTTTGATACCTGTTTCGTCTGCCTGAACTACCCCTTGTTTTACTTCCTTTTATACTTCTTCATTGTTCTCCAGGCAGTATATAAACCTCCGCATGTACTGTAGTTCTTTAGTTCCAACTTAATCGAGTATTGTCCTTTACTGAACAACCCTCTTGCTCTCGTCCTCTTTATCGCTCGAGCTACCTTCGTTGTTGCCTAGCACAACGTCAAACAGCATTCTTGTCCAGTGACTGGGATTAGACCGAGACTCTAGTCATCGTTGTTGACTCGATAACGAACCAAGGGCATCAATCCTAACACAAGTTGGAACTCACTGAACCGCTTAGTGCATCATCACTAGCTAGACAATATAGATCCGAAACGACCTGAAACCAGACTCTCTAACCAGAGACCACTGAATGATTCCTTTCTCTTTAAAGGAACATATTATCTAGAAAGACAGGAGCTCTTTTTCTCAACACTAAATAAACGTTGGGAATTTCGAGGAGTAGGAAAGAACAAGAACACCCCAGTACCTGATGAATACTTTGAAGGGGATTACATTGAAGGAGACGAACGCTCACTACCTGGAAAACTTTGGGTTGAGTGGAGAAACGAACAAAAAGAACCAGAAGAAGAACCAGAACTATATTTCGAGAGACCCAAAGAAACCCTTTGGTGGGAAGAGTACTGTGACGCGGAATTTGATTTTGACGGTACTGATCCATACTACTCTCTCTCTGGAACATCCATAACAGGGTGGAACACCTTTTTGGAACAAAAACAAATCGAATACGAACTAGAAAACCCGAGACCTGAAACAGATGCCGAAACCGACACAAAACAAATGGCAACTAATGTTGAAACCACTGATGCCCCTAGGGGAGACATCAAACCAGTCTCAGCACGAATTTTCACAGGAGATCGGACTGAAGCTAAATCATTCATCAACTGGTTTAGCGATTTCTTTGCAATAAACGCCCACAACTATGAAGGGAAACATGAAAAGAAAATCAGATACATCCTCCAATGCCTAGGAAAGGAACTAGACGACTGGAAAGAAATAATCCACGACCAACTGGATGAAAAAGATGGACTTACGTGGGAAAACTATGACACCTTTGTCAAACGATTCCTCGACAACTGGGGAGAAGTCAACACTGCAGTCAGGGCACTGAATGAGCTCACGAAATTACGAGTTGGAGGAGAGATCACTGTCCCGATCTACGTCCGAAAATTTAGAATGCTCATAGGATCCTCCGGACTAACCGGAATTACCGCCCAACTTCAGGCATTCGTCCGAGGCCTACCAACCACCATTGCTGCCAAGATCCTCGAAGGACAAGGCAACTTTAAAACTATCACAGATGCCTACAGAAAAGCGGAACAACTCAATGCAGCATGGGAAATGATGAAAGCATTAGGGAAAACTGATACAGGGCGTCGATTCAATAAAACAGGGGGACCTAAAACAATCCATACCATACAGACCAGACACCTTACTGATGGGCAACGAGAAGAATATATGCATTCTGGGAAATGTTTCAGATGTGGAACCATTGGTCACTTATCCCGAAATTGCCCAAAGAAAGATACTACCAAGAACCTGCCCCCTTCAGGACAATTCACCAGAACAATCACCGAGGATAACGATGCTAAGAAAATTCGCACTATGATTGCGGCTCTCAGCACAGAGGAACGAGAAACTCTCCTCACCGACCTTGAAACTGAGGGTTTTTAAAGCGGAGGAACCAGAAAGCGGTTGGAACCTCCAAGAACGATTATGGACAGTTAGCACTCGACTCTGTAATAGTAAGATCGAATAATAATCAACGACTCTCAATAACTGTCCAATCGCCCAAATTACCCACTGAAATATCTGCCCTTGTTGACTGCAGAGCAGAAGGAAACTTCATTGACAAAACTATAGCAAAAACCATGAACAAGAAACCACTAATTCGACCAATACGAGTTAAGAATGCTGACAGAACAGTAAATCTAAATGGAATGATCACACATAAAGTCAAAATTCCCTACCACATCGGAAATCTACAAATCGAAACAAGCTTCCTAATCACTAAACTGGGAGACCAAAAACTTATACTTGGACTCCCCTGGTTAGAAAAATACAACCCAGCAATAAACTGGAAGGAATGGACCCTTCAGCTCGATTACCAACCGCTAGACAAACTGACAAAACCGACAGAAAGGAACCTAGATCAGGAAATTGACGAATACTGGATCAGGATCAAAACTTTGGCATCACAAGCGCTAGAACACATGCTACGCAAAGAAATCATAACAACTCTGCCAGACGAGTACCAAGGATGGAAATCTACCTTCGAAAAAGTGCCTTCAGAACGATTCCCAGTCAGACGCACATGGGATCATGCAATTGATCTCAAAACCGGATTTACCCCGAAAGTCAGCAAAATCTATCCACTGTCAATAAAAGAGCAATCATCCCTCGACGAATGGATCACTGAACAGCTAGCTAAAGGATATATTAGACCATCCAAATCCCCACAAGCCTCGCCATTCTTCTTTGTTGCAAAAAAAGAAAGCGGAGCGCTCCGGCCATGCCAAGACTACCAATACCTGAATGAATGGACAATAAAGAATGCATACCCACTACCATTAATCTCTGATCTAATGACCAAACTATCCGGCACTCAATATTTCACAAAACTAGACCTCCGATGGGGATACAACAACGTTCGGATAAAAGAGGGAGATGAATGGAAAGCAGCCTTCATAACGAACAAAGGACTATACGAACCAACAGTCATGTTCTTTGGCCTATGCAATTCCCCATCCACTTTCCAGACAATGATGAACAAATACTTCCAGGACATGATCAATGAAGGATGGTTAATCATTTACATGGATGATATTTTGATATGTGGAACAACACCCAAAGACTTAGAAACTTGAACAAAACACGTCCTAGAATGGCTAAAAGAAAACGACTTATTTCTCAAGCTCGAAAAGTGCAAGTTCTGCACTCAGGAAATCGAATTCCTTGGAATGATCATTAGACCTGGGGAGATAACTATGGACCCGATCAAACTGGCAGGAATAGCAGATTGGCCGACACCAACGACAGTCAAGCAAGTACAATCCTTCCTAGGGTTTGGGAACTTCTACCAACGATTCATTGGAAATTTCACAACCCTTGCTCGACCACTCATTGATCTCACCAGAAAAAACGAAGCATTCCTCTGGACACCTGAACGGCAGGTGGCATTTAACGACCTAAAAAAAACAATTTACAACAGCCCCTGTACTCCGAATGCCAGATGTCACCCGACCATTCATCCTGCAAACCGACGCCTCGAATAAAGCAACAGGAGCAGTACTAAAACAAGCCGATGAAGCAGGACTCCTGCACCCTTGCGGCTTCATCTCACACGCCCTGACCACAACAGAGCAAAACTATCAGATCTACAACAGGGAGCTACTAGTGATCGTCAAAGGACTTGCGGCATGGCAACACCGTCTTCATGGATCACCTCATACCACTATCGTTCATTGTGATCACAAGAATTTATCCTTTTATCGAACTCCACAATGCCTTACCCCCAGACAAGCCAGATGGTCCTCCTTCTTAAGCAAATTCGATCTCTGAATAGAGCATGTCCCTGGAACTAAGATGTTTGAAGCAGACGCCCTATCTCGACGACCAGACCACATTGGAATGGACGACACCCCAGAAGAAACCACGGTGTTACCACCTGAACGATTCATCAGGCTTATAGCAGATAACCTAGCAGAGAAGTTGCGCAAAGGCATGATTAAAGACGACTTTGGACAAATACTAGTCGAAGTAATCCAAAATCATCGAGCACCACCAATAAAATCAAAGCTGCAAGACTGGACATATGTCGACCACATTGTACATTACCAAGGAAAAACCTATGTACCTGATCAAGATGGACTGCGCACTCAACTCATTAAACTGACGCATGAATCACCTACATCTGGGCACCCCGGACGATTTAAAACTCTAGAATTACTCAAACGAAACTACTGGTGGCCCGGAATGAACAAGCATACCAGAGAATGGATCGAAGGATGTGCGCTCTGCCAGCAAATGAAAGTAAACACTCACCCCAACACCCCTGCCCTACAACCGATCAAATCTAATGCCACCCGACCCTTCCAACAAGTCACAATCGACTTCATTACAGACTTACCAATTGCTGATGGCTTTGACTCGATCATGGTCATGGTGGACCATGGACTTACAAAGGGGGTAACCTTTTCCCCTTGTCACAAAACGATCGACGCACTAGGAACCGCAGATCTATACATAAATGAAAACTTCAAACGATTCGGTTTACCGGATATCCTCATATCTGACAGAGGACCACAGTTCGCATCTAAAGTATTCCGAGAAATAGGAAAAGCGCTGGGAATAAACCATAGAATGAGCACAGCCTACCACCCCCAGACAGATGGCGAGACAGAACAAGTCAATCAAGAACTAGAAGTCTACCTCCGAATGTTCTGCACAAACAAACTGCACAAATGGAAATCGCTACTGCCAATTGCGGAATTTGCTCACAATAACTGACACCATGATACCATCAAAGCATCACCATTTCAGCTAATGTATGGGATAGACCCTGTCGCTATTCCCACAGCCGCATCCCCTATGACGACCCCAGCAGCTGAAAACCGACTACGAATGCTACAAAAAGCTAGAGAAGAAGCACTCGCTGCGCACGAACTCGCTAGACAAATGGTAGCACTCAGAACAAAAGACAAAAGTATCAGATTCGAGAAAGGAGACAAAGTCTGGCTCGAAAATCGAAACCTCCGAATACCCTATGAGTCAAGGAAGCTAGTGCCCAAAAGAGAAGGACCCTTCATGATTGAGCAAGTACTAGGACCTGTCACCTACAAACTGAAACTCCCCAAACAATGGCGCATCCATCCTGTGTTTCATACTACATTGCTAACTCCATATAAGGAAACAATGGCACATGGACCAAACTTCATGAAACCACCCCCTGATCTCATCAACGGACAAGAAGAGTTTGAAATAGAAGCAATCATCACACACAGAAAATGAGGAACCGGCTATCAATACCTAGTCAAATGGAAGGGGTATGGACCGAACAAAAACTCATGGGAACCTGAAATAAATCTAAAAAACGCTGCGGACATCCTTAGAGCATATAAAAACCGCCGAGACCTGCTATGAAAACCATGGTCCAGTATCGCAACAAACAGATCCTCAGACAAAATATTAGACATACCAAAAACATCGCTTCCCCCTACTCCCGATTCTCTCCCAGACAATCTATTCCAAAACTTAGACACCTAATCATCCAACTCCCTAATCGAACCCATCCTCACCAAGGATGACACGCAATAGGAACAGCCTTCATTGAACTATGCAAAATCCTGCTCTATCGAACAAAAGTACCATCACTACACCCAGTATATAAGAAACAGATCAGCTCCGACTCCCAGACACCAACCAACGCCATCAGCAGAAATCGCCATGTCAGGGAAGCACGAAGAGCACTGAACTTATGGATCATTGACTGAACAAGAGACCTGGAAGCGGCGGGAGTGACCTGCCTACACCAGACAGAGGCACTATTCCCAGACAAAATCGATTTCCCATTCGGTGGACCGCTGAACTTTAACTTACCCCCGAACTACCTATACATCCCACACAGAGGGATACCACCTCCATACCCGAATCCGCCGCCACCGCCCCACTACCACAACTTTGAATGGGAACCTGGATACCCAATGATCACGGGCATCATTCATCACACAAATCAGGGAATGATTACGCATCGAATTCCGCCTAGACCACTACACGAACCATATTTGGCTGAAAGACCTCCCATGCAACCTAATACTCCCAGACCAGAAGCGTTGGCTGATCAACTCTTATGAAACATCCTCTCTATTGACGCAGACAATTCATTCTGGGATGTGGAATACTTCGATGAAGCCAACCTATAAAAAAGCGAGATTCCCACTTCCTAGCCTTCCAACCAACGTCACAAACACAAAGATGTTCTCACTCGTTGCTGTCCTCATTGCCCTCGTCTCCACCCTCTTCCCCTCTGTCCTCATTGGAGGACTCGTTCTCACTACCCTCCTCACTACCCTCGCCCTCGCCTATTCTTTTCCCGAAAAGCTCCCTGAGCTCGACATCTTCACACTGCCCCTCGAAATCTTCGTCAAAACCAAAACGACGATCCACACCGACGATGATCTGCACATTCACCTGCCCAAACTCGTTGAGGAACCACCTATCGCAGAAGAAGTCATTCCTGCACCTATCCCCAGATCGAACCCCCTCGTCGCTGCCACCTCTCTAGAAGCCTCGTATGTTACAGCCAATCTCTGAGACCTCTCTGCCCCACTTGGAGCCCTTGTAGGACTCACCCTCACTACCGACCCCAACGCCATGACCTACGCCGAATGAGATCTAGCACTCTGCGAACTTTGTCAATTGAAAGTCACCCTCGACTCTGTACAATGGCACATAGATACAGCACAAAAGGACGTCGAAAACATCGTCCACTGGTATGAGTCTAGAGCAGACCATGCCTGGACAACTCAAGGTTGGCCTTAAGAAGTCAGTGACTTCTTGCATAGGGAGGGGGGTAATGTTATGACTTCTCTTTCTTACGCTTACTTATTACAATAACCTTTCTTCACTTCATCGCTATGCTTTGATACCTGTTTCGTCTGCCTGAACTACCCCTCGTTTTACTTCCTTTTATACTTCTTCATTGTTCTCCAGGCAGTATATAAACCTCCGCATGTACTGTAGTTCTTTAGTTCCAACTTAATCGAGTATTGTCCTTTACTGAACAACCCTCTTGCTCTCGTCCTCTTTATCGCTCGAGCTACCTTCGTCGTTGCCTAGCACAACGTCAAACAGCATTCTTGTCCAGTGACTGGGATTAGACCGAGACTCTAGTCATCGTTGTTGACTCGATAACGAACCAAGGGCATCGATCCTAACACATACAGCCCCAAAGCATCAAAGAACCCCCACCAAACTTTAGAGTCCCCTGCACAAGCCTGTCACTTAGCCCCTCTCCTGCCTTTTTCCACACCCATTTCCTTCCATCTGACCCTAGGCAATTGATTTTTGTCTCATCAGACCATACCACCTTCTTCCAGTCCTCCAATGTCCAATCCTGATGAGCTAAAGCCCAATCCAAACATTCCCTGTGATGTCAAGGTGAGAGACAAGGATGTTTGGCCTTCACTACAGCCTTTATCCCTGCATGTGAAAGATGCCAATGGACAGTCTTTGTTGATATGAGGTGGGGTAGTGTGTTGGAGAGGAGTTTGGTGACCTGTGCAGCATTGTCTACTTTGCAAGAGGTGATTAGCCTAATGGCATAGCAAGTATCAGCAGAGGAAAGAAGGGATGGACAGCCACCAGAGGGTTTGGGCAGGGATGATCAATGTTTGGCATGTATTCTTGAGATAGTGGAACAATGTATGCCAGTAGAAGCAGAGATCTGATGAGTAGATTCACCAGAATCAAGCAAGTAGAGGATGTGGCTGAGTTGGCTGGAAGTGAGGGGTTTCATTGTTAAAGAACATGTTGTTGTGGCCAGTATACAGTGACTCACACAAAACTGAGTCAATGTTTAGCACATTTTGATTATTTGTATGATATCTTTAAAACTAAAACAAATATAAACAAGCTGTTGGTGTATAAAAAAGATTATATAATCAGGGCTATGTGATAAACAAAAAAATATGTAATTCTGATCAGAAACCATGGAGATATATTCAATTTAAATCAGGAACTCATTTACTCAGTTTTGTGAGGGGGTATCAGGAATACAATTCTAGTACTTGGTATGACCTCCTTTTGCCTTAATCACTGCTTCCAGCCTTCTAGGCATGCTTTCAATCCAGTTCTGGCACACTTCAGGTTGTATTTCATTCCACACCTCTGCCACTCTTTCCCACATCTCCAAAACCCCCTTTGGTGGTGTTGGGTACTTGGCAAGGTCCCTCTTGAGGTGAACCCATTGATGTTCAATAGGACTGATATCTGGAAATTGTGCAGGCCAGTCCAGAAGAGTGATATTGTTGTCTTCCATCCACTTCTTGGCCTTTTTTGAGGTGTGCATGAGGTCATTGTCTTGCTGAAAGATGACCTCCTCTTCAGGAATCCCACTCTCCTCCAGGCTAGGTAGCATGTGGTCCTCCAAAATGGTCACATACTGGTCAGCATTCATCCTTCCCTCAACCCTCACAAGATGTCCCACACCATTCCACCCCATACACCCCCATACCATGATGTTTTCACCCCCATATTTGACTGTTCCCTGCACCTCTCTCCTCCCCCCTTCTGTTTCCAAACACACTGCCTCCCATCTGATGCCAACCTGTTGATTTTAGTCTCATCTGACCAAATTACCCTCTTCCAGTCCTCCACAGTCCATTCCCTGTGCTTCAAAGCAAAGGCCAACCTCCTTTGTCTATGCCTTGCACTAAGCAAGGGCTTTTCTTCTTCACAGCCTTGAATGAATTTTTCCTGAGGACCCTTCTGACTGTTTCTGAGGAGACTGGATTGGGGATGATGGTATTGATGTAATTTGTGGCCTGGACAGCATTGGATGCCTTGCCAGTTCTGATTTGGGTGATGATGGCTCTGTGAGAGGTGGATGAGAGCTTGGGAGGACAACCCCCAGAGGAGTGATGCAGGTTAGGATGGAAATTCCTAAGTGTCCTGGATACTGAGGATTGGTTGATATTGAGCCTGGAGGCAATATTGCAAGTGGAATAGCCATTATTGGCCAGAGAGAGGATGTTTTCTTTCTGAGCAGAAGAGGTGAGATGCATTGGAGAATTGTGAAGGTCTGAGAATGTTAGCCTTAATTAAATAGCTCAATTTGGGTTCCCATGAAAGAAAACATCCCTATAGTAACCATCTATCAAGGGTTGCCAGCTATATAATTGGTGGAGCATCAGATTCTGATATTCTGATACCCCCCTCACAAAACTGAGTCAATGAGTTCCTGATTTAAATTGAATATATCTCCATGGTTTCTGATCAGAATTACATAATTCTTTGTTTGTCACATAGCCCTGATCATATAATCTTTTTAATATACCAACAGTTTGTGTATATTTGTTTTAGGTTTAAAGATATCATACAAATAATCAAAATGTGCCAAACATTGACTCAGTTTTGTGAGTCACTGTATATACCATAGAGGTGGCTGTGCTGATTTTTTGAATGTGAATGTGCTGACTTTTCAATCAATCAACAAAGTCAGGTGACTTTGTATGCACCTGTTTGAAAGGGACAAAAGGGTTGCAATGCAAATGCTTTAATAAATTGCATGTAATTTAATAATAAATAAATAATACATAATAAGGTGCATTCCATCAGAAAGCTGACAATCAGGGCTACAACTTTGGTCTATATTATGTAACCACAGGTTCATTGGTTCACAAGCTGTGTTGCAATATTTCCAAAACATCTCAACATTGCAACCCTTTTGTCCCTCACTGTATTTCAAATCACAAAGAGTATATAACTAAGTAGTGTACATTGTCAATGCTAGAGCTTTAACTTGCATCTGCCTGAGCACTCCCCACCTTGTCTCTATCATCTCAACAGGTTATGGGCCCCATGCTTTAACCTTATACACTGAGACACATTCTTCTATCTATATTCATACTCATTATTGATCTACACAATGTCAGAATCTTCAACTGCCAAACCCAATGCTACCATCACTCTTAGATCTGGAAGTTACTGAATTGAACCCCTTAATGCCTTGAATTGGTTAGCATGGAGAAGGAAGATCACTGCTATATTATGCAATCTTGATCTTGAAGTTCTTCTTGCAGATCCCCCCAAACCAAAGGTTGACAATGCACCTACAAATGAGGAGAAAAAGGCCATCACTGAGTGGCAGAAGAAGGATGCTAGAGTGTGGGTACACATTGAATTAGCAGTAGGCTGTTGGAATGCCTTACATTCAGACACTACAAGCATTAGTTACATATATGGTAGTTAGTTTGTTTGTACTCCTTTACATGTTCTTTTGTTGGAGTTGAACTCATCATCCATGAAATGTTTGACTCTGTCATCTAGTTGTGGTCACAACTTTCCTTTCATTCCAGGTCACAAGATCTACACCTCAGTGTTACGAGCTGGAGAGGAGCCCCTGAGTCACATGACAGGGACCATACAGGAGTCAACAAATTCTGTTGATAGGATAACTCTGGAAGGCTTCAATACCCTTGGTGGCTATTGAAAACCATATATTCAGTAATGATGGCATGAAGACTATGCACTCAGACTTATTTATGCATGGGATGGGTTGGAAGAGGACTCATGGGATTTGTTAAGGTTGATGCCCTTGGTTTGTTTCTGAGTCAACAGTGATGACTAGAGTCTTGGTCTAATCCCAGTCAATGGACAAAGACAACCTTTGATGCTGTGCTAGACAGTGAAGAAGTTGGTTTGAGCAATGAGGAAGGTGAGAATGAAGAGATCATTCAGATGAGAGCAATACTCAACTTCTTCACTGTCTAGCACAGTGTCAAAGGTTGTCTTTGTCCATTGACTGGGATTAGACCAAGACTCTAGTTGTCACTGTTGACTCAGAAACAAACCAAGGGCATTGACCTTAACACAAGTTAGAACTAAGGAACTACAGTACATGAGTGGGTTTATATACTGTTTAGAGAACAATGAGACAACATAAAAGGAAGTGAAACTTGGGGCAAAACAAGTAAGTAAAACAGGTATCATAGTTAGGGATATGAAATGCAAAATAGAGGAATAGGAAATGACATAGGAATTGTAACAGGATTTATCCCTATTTTATTGGATTTACTGGAAGGTGGGACAAGCCTTAAACCTCAAGGTGACTGTGAAGAGTTGGGAATTACTTTAAGTGGAAACTATGGCCTGATGTTGGTGGCCTCTACGTGCACTGATATGCATGCTGTGTGCCTAGGGTGGAATTGAAGTCAGACTGGTCCTATCAAAGCAAGTTTAGAACATTCAAAGCATTCGAAGTCTTGAAGGACCTTTGGATTGGATGGCAGTACTGGCAGTTCTCGGATTGACAAACTTGTCAAAGATCATTCAGGCTTGAAGGAGGATCAGTGATAGGCAAGCACAGTTGAAGTTTGAAAATTGATCAGCTTCGAATTGGCATCTCAGCATCAATTGATGGTTGATCAAACATATCAGTCCCAGCTATTTTTAGCATTGCTGTGGTGCCGCCATGCCCACACAAGTGATCCACTTTTGAATTGCAGCCCTGGTGCATCAGGAAAAGACAGATTTGGTGCCTGAAAGAGTTGTGGGCCTTCATCTTGCTTTTGGAGTCCATTCCTGCCTTTGACCACCTTTGATCTTGCACACCTTTTTATCCTTAAGCCTTATCCTTGCCATGCCATCAATTATTGGACACATTACTAGCCATTTGAGACCAGTTGAACCAATCACACTCTTCCAAAGGTCATTAGACTCATTATTTGCCATTGTTGCCATCAAGGATCTCCAGTAGACCTTCCTTACTTGACATAGACCCCAATCCATCTAAGCAGGATGCCCCTTAGAGCCCAGTTCCAGCCTCTTTGATTGCTCTCAATGTGTCAAGTTCTTTGCCAGACTTTTTGGACTTCATCTATGGTGCACCCACTTTTCAGAGGCATTTCAGAGTCACATGGATATGTTTGGACATTGTGGAGATGTCGGGTTATAGCCATTTTGGTTGGTTTCAATCTGTTAAGGTCAATGCCCTTGGTTCGTTACAGAGTCAACAATGATGACTAGAGTCTTGGTCTAATCCCAGTCAATGGATGAATAGGCCTTGATGCTGTGCTAGACAATGATGAAGGTGGCTCAAACAATTGTGGAAAATGAGAGTGATAGGATTGTTCAGATGAGAGCAATACTTGACTAAGTTGGAACTAGGGAACTACAGTACATGTGTGGGTTTATATACTGTCTAGAGAACAATGGAAAGGTATAAAAGGAAGTGAAACAAGGGGTAAAACAGGGAGGTGGAACAAGTAACGAAGTATAGCAATGAAGTGAAGAAAAGCTACTGTAACAAGTAAGCATTAGAGAAAGAAATTGTAACATTACCCTCCTTCTATGTGAGAAGTCACCAACTTCTCAAGGCCAACCCTGAGTTGTCCAGGCATGATCCCTACTAGACTCATACCAGTGTATTATGTTCTCAATATCCTTCTGCATTGTATCTACATGCCATTGCATGGAGTTGAGGGTGACTTTCAGCTGATGGAGCTCTCGAAGTGCAAGGTCTTGCTTGGTGTATGTCATTGCATTTGGGTTGGTGGTGAGGGTGAGTCCAGTAAGGGCTCCAAGTGGGGCCAAAAGGTCGTGGAGGTTGGCTACAATGTACGAGGCTTCTAATGAGGCAGTGGCAATGAGGGGGTTAGATTGGGGAATAGGTGCAGGGGTGATTTCTTTGGCTACAGGTGGTTCTTCGACGAGCTCAGGTGGGTGGATGTGTAGGTTATCATTGGTATAGGTCATCATTTTGGTTTCCATGAAAATCTTGAGGGGTGGCATGAGGGCATTGAGTTCAGGGAGTTTTTTGGGGAAGGAGTAGGCAAGGGTGAGTGTGGTGAGCAGGGTGGCAAGGACAAGTCCTCTGGCAATGATGGAGGGGAAGAAGGTGGAGATGAGGATGATGAGGATAGTGATGAAAGAGAACATTTCTGTGTATGCGGCAGTGATTGGAAGGCTAGGAAGTGGGAGTCTCATCCCTTTATAGGTTGCATGTGGGAGTGGTTTTGTCGAGGTATTCCATGCCCCAAAATGAGTTGTCTGCATCAATAGAGAGGATTTCTCATAAGAGTTGATTGGCTAGTGCTTCTGGTCTGGGAGTGTTAGGTTGCATGGGAGTCCTTTCAGCCAAATGGGGTTTGTGTAGTGGTCTGGGTGTAATTTGATGTGTAATTGTTCTGTGATTTGTATGATGGATGATACCAGCAATCATGGGGTATCCTGATTCCCATTCGAAGTTTTGGTAGTGGGGTGGTGGTGGTGGGTTCAGATATGGGGGTGGTATTCCCCCATGTGGGATGTACAGATAGTTCAGGGGAAGGTCAAAATCTAGCGATCCACTGGATGGGAAATCGATTTTGTCTGGGAATAGTGCCACTGCATGGTGTAGGCAGGTCACTCCCACCACTTCCAGGTCTCTTGTTCAGTTGATGATCCATAAGTTCAGTGCTCTTCATGCCTCTCTGACATGGTGATTTTGGATGATAGCTTTGGTTGTTGTTTGGCAGTTGGAGCTGGCCTGCAGTCTGTATACTAGGTGTAGTGATGGTACTTTTGTTTGGTAGAGCAGGATCTTGCATAGTTCGAGGAAGGCTGTTCCTATAGCACATTGATAAGCTACTCCAGTGCCTAAAGGCAGAGGAGTGCTGAGGGGGGGGGTGAGTCCTGGAAGATTCCCGACACCTATGCCTGGGTGAGGGGATCCATCATGGGTGTGACTGGGCGCAGGCAGCTGTGACATGACTGGCAGCTGTGTCCAATGATGCCAAAGGCAAGGAGAGAGAAAATGAACAAGAGTGAGTTGGTAACAGCAGCAAAAGGAGGTGAATTAAAACATGAGGGTAGAGTGTAGGAGTCCCAGACTGCTGACTAATACTCCTTACTGACTATATAAAGATCTGCTTACTAATCTGTCCCAAAGCAGTGATATAGCATTGGCCCAAGCCAATGCTCATCAACGTCATCCTTGGTGGGGGTGAGTTTGATTAGGGAGTTGGATGATTAGATGTCTGAGTTTTGGGATAGATTGTCTAGGGGAGAATTGAGAGTAGAGGGAAGTGATGCATTTGGTATGTCTGATGTTTTGTTTGAGAATCTGTTTGTTGCGATACTGAACCATGGCTTTCATAGCAGGTTTCGATGGTTCTTATATGTTCTGAGGATATCCACAGCATTTTTGAGATTTGTTTCAGGTTCCCATGAGTTTTCATTCAGTCCGTACCCCTTCCATTTGACTAGGTATTGGTAGCCAGTTCCTTGCTTCCTGTGCATAATGATCACTTCTATTTCAAACTCTTCTTGTCTGTTTACAAGATCAGGGGGTGGTTTTGTAAAGTTTGGTCCATGTGCTGTTGTTTCTTTGTATGGGGTTAGTAATGTGGCATGAAACATGGGATGGATGTGCCATTGTTTGGGGAGTTTCAGTTTGTATGTAACAGGTCCTAGCACCTGTTTGATTATGAAGGGTCCTTCTCTTTTTGGTGCTAGTTTCCTTGATTTGTAGGGTATTTGGAGGTTTCAGTTTTCGAGCCAGACTTTGTTTCCCTTTTCAAATCTAGTGCTTTTGTCCTTTGTTCTGAGTGCTACCATCTGCCTGGCAAGCTCATGTGCAGCGAGTGCTTCTTCTCTGGCCTTCTGCAGCATTCATAGTCGATCTTCAGCTGCAGGGGTTGTCATAGGGTATGCAGCTGTGGGAATGGTGACAGGGTTTGTTCCATACATTAGCTGAAACAGTGATGCTTTGATGGTATCATGGTGCCAGTTGTTGTGAGCAAATTCTGCGATTGGCAGTAGCAATTTCCATTTGTGTGGTTTGTTTGTACAGAACATTTGGAGGTAGACCTCTAGTTCCTGATTAACTTGTTCTGTTTCACTGTCTGTCTGGGGGTGATAGGCTGTGCTCATTCTATGGTTGATTCCTAATGCCTTTCCTATTTCTTGGAATACTTTTGATGTGAACTGTGGTCCTCTGTTGGATATGAGGATGTCAGGTAGACCAAATTGTTTAAAGTTTTCATTTATGTATAAGTTTGCAGTTTCTAGCACATTGATTGTTTTGTTGCAAGGGGAAAAGGTTACCCCATTTGTAAGGCCATGATTGAGTTGAAGCCATCAGCAACTGGTAGATTGGTAATGAAGTCAATTGTAACTTGCTGAAAAGGTCAAGTTGCATTAGATTTGATTGGGTGTAGGGCAGGGGTGTTTGGATGGGTGTTAACTTTCATTTGCTGGCAAAGTGCACACCCTTCAATCCATTCTCAAGTATGTTTGTTCATTCTGGGCCACTAGTAGTTTTGTTTAAGTAATTCTAAGGTTTTGAATTGTCCTGGGTGTCCGGATGTGGGTGATTCATGTGTGAGTCTGATGAGCTGGGTGTGTAATCCATCTTGGTCTGGGACATATACTTTCCCTTGATAGTGTACAATGTGGTTGGAGTACATCCAGTCTTGGAGCTTTGATTTTATCAGTGGTGCACAATGATTCTGGATTACTTCAACTAATATTTGTCCAAAGTTGTCTTTGGTCATGCCTTTGCACAACTTCTCTGCTAGGTTGTCTGCTATGAGTCTGATGAATTGTTCAGGTGGTAGCACAGTGGTTTCTTCCAGGGTATCGTCAGTCCCAATGTGGTCTGGTATTCTGACTTTATGCATGATCATTCCCTTTAAATTGACTGTTCCATCAGCATTTTTGACTCATATTGGTCGGATTAATGCTTCTTTGTTCATTGTTTTTGTTATGGTTTCATCGATAAAGTTTCCTTCTGCTCCACAATCAACAAGGGCAGATATTTCAGCAGGTAATTCGGGCGATTGGACAGTTATTGATAGTCGTTGATTATTATTCAATCTTACTATTACAGAGTCAAGTGCTAACTGTCCATAATTGTTTTTGGAGGTTCCAACCATGTTCTGGTTCCTCTGCTTCAAAAACCCTCAGTTTCGAGGTTGGTGAGGAGAGTGTCTCATTCCTCAGTGCTGAGTGCTGCAATCATTGCACGAATTTTCTTGGCATTGTTATCCTCAGTGATTGTTCTGGTGAATCATCCTGGGGGAGGCAGGTTTTTTGTAGTGTCCTTTTTTGGGCAGTTTTGGGATAAGTGGCCAATGGTTCCACACCTGAAACACTTCCCAGAGTGCATGTATTCTTCTCATTGTCTGTCAGTTAAACGTCCAGTTGGCATGGCATGAACTGTTTTAGATCCTCCTGTTTTATTGAATTGATGCCCTGTTTCAGACTTTCCTAGCACTTTCATCATTTCCCATGCTGCGTTGAGTTGTTCAGCTTTTCTGTAGGCATCTGTAATAGCTTTAAAGTTGCCTTGTCCTTCAAGAATCTTAGCAGCAATGGTGGTTGGTAGGCCTTGGACAAAGGCCTGAAGTTGGGCAGTGATTCCAGTTAGTCCAGAGGATCCTATGAGCATTCTGAATTTTCAGACATAGATTGGAATGGTGATCTCTCCTCCAACTTGTAATTTTGTGAGTTCATTTAGTGCCCTGACTGCTGTGTTTACTTCTCCCCAATCTTCAAGGAATTGTTTGACAAAGGTGTCATAATTTTCCCAGGTAAGTCTGTCTTTTTCCTCCAGCTGTTTGTGGATTATTTCTTTCCAGTCATCCAGTTCCTTTTCTAGGCACTGGAGGACATATCTTATTTTCTTCTCATGCTTTCCCTCATAGTTGTGGGTGTTTATGGTGAAGAAGTTGCTAAACCAGTTGATGAATGATCTGGCTTTGGTCCGATCTCCTGTGAAGATTTGTGCTGAAACTGGTTTGATATCTCCCCTGGGGGTGTCAGTGGTTTCAGTGTTGGTTGCCATTTGTTTTGCATCTGTTTCAGGTTTTGGGTTTCCTAATTTGTGTTTGATCTGTTTCTGTTCTAAAAAGGTGTACCACCCAGCAATAGCTCCTTCGGTAAGGGAGTAGTATGGGTTGGTGTTGTTGAAGTCAAATTTGTTGTTGCAGTATTCTTCCCACCAAAGGGTTTCTTTTGGTCTTTCAAAGTATAGTTCTGGTTCTTCTTCTGGTTCTTTCTGTTTGTTTCTCCACTCAACCCAAAGCTTCCCAGGTAGTGAGTGTTCACTTCCTTTGGTATATTCTCCTTCAAAGTATTCGTCAGATACTGTTCTTTCCTACTCCTCGAAATTCCCAATGCTTATGTAGTGTTGAGAAAAAGAGCTCCTGTCCTTCTAGATAATATGTTCCTTTGTAGAGAAAGGAATTGTTTGGTGGTCTCTGGCTAGAGAGTCTGGTTTTGGGTTGTTTCGGATCTATATTGTCTGACTAGTGATGATGCACTAAGCAGTTCAGTGAGTTCCAACTTGTGTTAAGGTCAATGCCCTCAGTTCATTACAGAGTCAACAATGACAACTAGAGTCTTGGTCTAATCCCAGTCAATGGATGAATAGGCCTTGACACTGTGCTAGACAACAATGAAGGTGGCTTGAATGATTGTGGAAAACGAGAGTGAGAGGATCATTCAGATGAGAGCAATACTCAACTAAGTTGGAACTAGGGAACTACAGTACATGTGCAGGTTTATATACTGTCTAGAGAACAATGGAAAGGTATAAAAGGAAGTGAAACAAGGGGTGAAACAGGGAGGTGGAACAAGTAACAAAGTATAGCAATGAAGTGAAGAAAAGCTACTGTAACAAGTAAGCATTAGAGAAAGAAATTGTAACACAATCCTTGTTTTGATTTCATCATTCTGTTCCCTGTTCCTGGCACAGTTTTCCATTGCCTTCGACAGTGCAGTATCCCAGAGGTATCCAACATATGTTATGAGCAAAACCCATTTTACAGTAATGACATTAATATGACTTATGAAGACATGGACTCGGAGAGGCTGGGGATATTTTTTTTTTCTTTTTATCATTTTATCTGGACTCAAATGATAGATTACAAGATGAGGACACTATGATGGTTGCAGGACTTGGCTATGTTAGGACTGCAGCCCTTATTAGGAAGGAGATGAGGTAAGCACCAGCTATGGGGATAGACAGAGTGCCAATGGAACATGGCCCGATTGTTAGGACTATCCCTAGACACAACCCAAAGACTTCAAAGTGAGGCTTGTTAGGCCAAAGATGAGACATGTTGCTCAAGTAGTACTGTTCTAGGAACAATAAACTATCTAGAGTCTTAAGGACTGGCTACACTAAACTACAGCCCTTATATACTCCAACCCATGGTCTGTGCACAATCAGTGTGCAGCTAAAGTCCCTCACTCAGGGATCAATGCGCAGCAGTCAAGCCTGTGCTCATGTAACCATACCTGGAGTTATCCTCCCACACCAACACATTGTCACTCCCACATATGGCCATGCTATTGTTCTTGCACCTCAGCTGTTCCCATGAACCCTGGAGCCAAAACCTTGGCTGCCATAGAGATTCCCATGTTGCCCCTCAGGCGCCATTCAGCCTATGATTCCATCATAACCTAGGCCCATCATCAGGCCATGTCCCTTTGGCACTTGGTCTATGTCCATAGCCAGTGCTTACCTCATCTCCTTCCTAATAAGGGCTGCAGTCCTAACATAGCCAAGTCCTGCAACCATTGTAGCATCCAAGCCTCGTATCTAAATGTTTGAGTCCAGATAAAAAGATAAAAAGAAATGAAAAATATATCCCATCTCCCTGAGTCCATATCTTTGTTGGTCATATTAACATCATTACTGTGAAAAATGATTTCTGCTCATAACATGTCCCTCTCCTCAAGGCCTTGCATCTCAAGAGGCTGACATTTCTGCATCCACATAGCATGGATCTTTCTTCATTTTTTCATAAAAGCGGCTCTCCTCAGGCATGAGTCCCACCTTCTCTGAGTCCTCATCCTCGATTTCCTCTACAGTGGTCTTCCACTGGATTGCCTTTCTCTCAGGGCGTGCAATGCCCTTCAACCATTTTTGTCGGTCTCCCTCTGACTCACTGCTTTTGGTTGCAGCTGCCTTCTTCTTTTCCTCCACTGTTTTCTTTAATATTTTCTTTTCAAGACACACAGTGTCTTTCTCATGAGCTCTCCACTCCTCCTCTGGTTCCTCACTCCCTTCTTCTGGGAAATTAAGCACAGGTTTAACCCGCCCACCATGCTCCAGATCTCTGGAGAACATCCCATCAGTGTCATCAGGCAGTTCCTGAACTGCTGCCTGATTGCCCTTCCATTTGCACCATCTGCGCTCCATATTGTCAAGGTACTCACATCCAAAGCATCCGTCCTCCCATCCAAATAGTTTTTTAGGCACTCATGCCTTTGTGAAGTTTTAGTATGTGTTAGTCCTCATACCTCCTAAATTTCTCAAGTGCCTTGGTGTGTTTTAGTTCATATGATGACTCGCCAACCTTGGCAAGAACTTCCAGTGGTCTGACAAATTTCCTGTTGAGCTTCTTGGTTGCTCAGATGACTGGTAGGTTTTCTGTGCTGAGATAAACTTTGTCCCCAGGTTTATATTCTCATGCTGCCTGCCTATGTGTGTTGTACCACTCCTTCATTATCTGAGCAGCCTTCTCTAAGGCCTTCTTGGCCTTGGCATGCACGTCTTTGATCTCCTTTGCCAACTGTTCCACTGCTACCGCCTTCAGTGCATAGGTAGGGTCCAACCCCTTCTTGGGGTGCTGTCCATAGTTCATAAAGAAAGGTGTAAAGCCCATCGCTGAGTGTACCCTGTCATTGTGGCAGAATTGCACCACTGACAACCAATCGCTCCAGTTATCCTGTCAGTTGTTAACGAACATGGTCAAGAACTCCTTGACCTCTTGGTTTACTCACTTGGTTTGCCCATCTGTTTGAGGATGATAGGCCATTGATCTATTGGCTTTAATCCCCAGCATCCCATATAAGTTGTCCATAAACTTGGACATGGATTGGGGTCCTCTATCGCTGATTACTTTCCTCAGAAGTCCATGCTCCTGGAACACATTATCTCTATATAAAACTGCTGTCCCTTGAGAGGTTATTGCCATTGTCATGGGTATAAAATAGGACTTCTTGGTAAATCTGTCCACAATTACCAAGATCAGGTCATTTCCCTTTGATTCTGGCAAGGGCCCTATGAAGTTGACCAATATGACTTCCCATGGTTCTACTGGGACCTCATTTGGTCGTAGTGGTGCTGCTCGTGCTTGCCTATTGGGTTTTGCCTTCTGGCATGTTTCACAACCCGGAATGTATCGCTCAATGTCCTCATGCATGTTTGGCCACCAGAAGTTTCATGTCAAAGACTCCAATGTCTTTGCAACACCTGAGTGTCCCCAAGAATGGTGGATTGTGATGATGTCTTCTCACAATGCCATGACTGCTGGTATGTAGACTCTCCCCTTCCAGGCAACGAGTCCCTTCTCATATTTATAATCTCCCCCCATCTTGTCTAGTCCTTTGATGACTTGTGTCTCCCACTGCTGCTTGGGCACTTTTTGTATGTCCTCTACAATGTCACCTATTGCACAATCATTGTTGCACACCTGTACAAACAGGTGTTCTTTCAACAATACCACTCCCTCATTATCATTTTCTCCCCAGGCATGTCCTGCCCATCATGACAACAAGTCTGCTTTTGTGTTGGACTTCCTGCTCCTGTGCTTGATTATGAAGTTGTAATCTTGCAGGTCCATCACCCATCTCACCTGTTGTCTGTTTAGATTCTGCACTTTTCTAAAGTATGTGAGGTTTTGATGATCTGTTAAAACCTCCACTGTCTGTTTAGCCCCTTTGAGGTAGTGGGACCATTCATAGAATGCATGCATAACCACAAGCATCTCTTTATCATAGATCTCATAGTTTCTCTCAGCGTCATTGAGTGATTTAGAGATGAAAGCAACCAGCTTCCATTTGTCATCCTCCACCTGTTGTGATAAAATTCCTCCAATGGCAAAGTCAGAGGTGTCCACCTCTACTTGAAATTGTCCATCCTCATTGGGGATCCACAACACCACCTCCTCTGCTATAGTTTTCTTCAGCTTGTCAAAGCTACATCCTGCAACTCTGTCCATCTCCATTCATCTTTTCTGGTCAACTGGGTCAATGGCTTTGCTGCCTTGGCAAAGTCTTTCACAAATCTCTGGTAGAAGTTTATGAAGCCCAAGAACTGTTGGACCTCCCTCTTACAAGTAGGCTTTGGCCATTCTGTTACTGCCTTGACCTTGGCAGTCTCCATCTGGACCAAATCTTTACTGATGATGACTCCCAAAAAGTCCATCTCAGTTTTATTGAAAAAACACTTTTCTGTTTTTAGTGACAGTTTGTGCTCTTCCAGTTTTGCCAAAATATGGTTGACCTGAACTGTATGTTCTGCCTGTGTTTTTGAGAATACTAGGATGTTGTCCATGTAGATGACAACCCATCCTTCTGCTATCTCAACTCTAAAGATATTGTTCATCATAGTTTGGAAAGTTGCTGGCGAGTTTGTCAATCTGAAAAACATGACCAATGGTTTGAAGAGTCCTCTATTGGTTCGGAATGCCACTTTCCATTCATCTCCCTCCTTGATGCACACATTGTTGTAACCCCAACAAATGTCCATCTTGGAGAAGACCTTTGCCTGTGACAATTTATCTACCAGCTCCCCAATAAGTGGGAGTGGGTAATGATTCTTCACCATCATCTTGTTCAGCTTTTGGTAATCCTGTACCAGTCTCAACTTCCTGTCCTTCTTCTTTACAAAGAAGAATGGCAATGCCATTGGCAATTTACTCACCTGGATCTGTCCAGAATCCAGGTTTTCTTTTAAAAATCCATCCAGCTGTTGCTGCTCATCCTGGTTCAGCAGGTAGATTTTGCAATCAACTGGGTTAGACCCAGGGACTAACTCTATAGCGTGGTCCTATTGCTGCCATGGTGGTAACTTGTCAAAAGTTTCTTTTTCAAAGACCTTTCAATGGCCCAAGTAATGTCTGGGGACTGCTTCCTCCAGAGTTCGTTTTTTCATTTTATCTGCCTCTTCTGCTGCTATTTTTGTAGCGGTTGATGCATACACCCTGATGTGCAACTCTGGTTCACCAATGTGAACTGCTAGTACTCTGCATTCCATCCATTGTTATCTATTTTATCCTGAAACTCTTGTTGCGCTTCTTGAAACTCTTGTTGCGCTTCTTGAAACGCTTTGAGTTTCACCCCATTCCAGTCCACCACTCTGTCTCCTTTTCCACCTTTTATCCTATAAAGGCAGATTGAGATCTTTCTGTGATCTTCTTTCTCTCAGGCCAGCATGAAATATGTCTCCATCTGGCACAACCATCTGTCCAC
Source organism: Amanita molliuscula (assembly GCA_023014405.1). Classification (NCBI taxonomy): domain Eukaryota; kingdom Fungi; phylum Basidiomycota; class Agaricomycetes; order Agaricales; family Amanitaceae; genus Amanita; species Amanita molliuscula. The sequence goes on from JAEBUP010000001.1 coordinate 1,639,743, forward strand.
CATTCATGGATCTCCTTGATGAAAATTGGGCATTTCTGGCTTGGTGAGGGGTCCTGGGTCCCTTTGGTTTGACTGTTGATATTCATTGATCATGCTGGCAAGGGCCTGTCTCATGTTGGTGACAGTCTGTTGTCTCGCCTCTGCCTGTCAATGTATTTTGTTTTCTCAAGTGGCCACTGCTGCTGCAGGTTGGGTTTCAGGCAGCAGTTGTATTGTTTCCATATCTGCCCAATTGTCTTGCCACCCCATTAGTGCATGGTAGGTGTGCGTGATCATATCAACCATCAATCAAAATGGTGTGGCACCTAATTTGTAGTGACCCATGCCTTCTCTGTTAAGAACCTCAATGTGGAACCATTCCCTGCAATTACTATTGTACTTTTCAATGTGCAAGGTTGTTGGGTGTGAGTATGACTTCCTGATTAGGGTAGTCACATCCTCCTCTCATAGGTTTCTATCCCAGGTGCAGATTTCTTGTATCTGCAGGTAAGCTGGCCACATGAATTCGTCCCAATAATCTTTTTTATTAATACCAGATAACAGTATCCTGGTATATCTGGGTTGAATCCACTGTTTGCCCATGACATTTTTGGGTAGGGGTATGGCAGCCATGCCTCCCTTTCAACAATCCTTCTCCAGGATTTGATCTCTTGTTTCTTATGGGCATTGTTTGCCCCTTGTGGATACTTTTTGTTTGAGAGCCAATCCGCGGCTGTGGGAACTCCTCCATTCCAATGTGCTGTGTCACCTCCCTGTGTGATGACTTGTGCTTTATTTTCCCTTCCAGCTTGTGCTGCTGCCAATCGCACTGGTTGCACAACTGATTTGGGTTCTACTATTGCTGGGCAACTTCTTCCAGCTGCCTGGGCTACTGCCTCTGTTACAGTAACAGTTGTCCTGAGGTTGACCCTCTTGATTGGTGTTTGGGCTAGCTGTCGTTGTTCAGCCCTGTGCTTAGACTTTGACTGTCCCCCAATGCATGCTGTCCATGTGTAGGGTGAGACCTTGTGTAGGTCCACCAACTCATCCCAGGTGTACTTGATGTCATCTTGTCATATTGCTGATTCTTTGATAATATGGTATTGCCCAGGTTGAATACTGTCCTGGATGGCAAAGACAACCATTTTGTCCCTTAACTCAGGTTCCCAACTAAGGACATCATAGAGTGTGGGCCACGCTGGCCAGTTGTACTTGTTGTAATACTCTGCCTTGAACAGGTACATGTAACAGTACCCATTTTGTCTCCACTGGTTAGGTGAAATTGGACTCCTGGCTCTTGGACCTGGTAAGGTGGCTTTAATGCTAGCACACCATCCTAAAACCCTAGCCTTGTGGTCATTCCATGACTCCTCACCAACTCCTTTCAAGAAGTGGTCCATTCCTATGGTTTGGAGTTTATTAATGGGTTCTGTAAGGAGTTGTTCTGGTGTCCTGGCTATGATAGCCCCAGGTGGCTTTGTGACAAGTAGGGGGTCAAAACGGATCCCCTTGCGGCATTCTTCCTCTTCCTGCTCATGCTTCCATTTTGTGTAGTGGGTCACTCATATATTGCCATTCATGGCATGCATCCATGTCTTCCAATCCACATGTTCCATTGTCATTCCATCATGCTTGTCCAACTCTTGTATGTGGTGTGCATGGTTTAATCTTTCCACTGCTACCCAGTATCTCCAGATAGCCTTGTCACCATTGTTTATCAAAAGTAGCCACTGGTTGTATTTTGATGACACCAGTGCTAGCCAAATCAGGTTGGTTGTGTCTCCTTTGTACTGGACCTCTAGTAGCTCAATGAGGGTCTGATATTCCCTTTCTGCCTTCTGCATAGCACACTCTGCTTGCAAGACTGCGTGAGTGGCCACTTGTTCCATCAATAAAGCCTCCCAGGCTTCCTTCTGTTCCAACTCCTGTTCAGCTTCACATTGCTGCAGGATCTGTTGTACTTGTGCACACTCAACTCATCATGCTTCTTTCCAGTGTTTCCAATACAGCTGGACATGGTTGTCATATCAGCAGATAACTGTATCCCTGATAAATTCTCTTGGTCCCATCTGGACCTTATTGTTGCTGGTGACCCAGTCTGCCTTGAAGATGCACCCAATCTCCGAGAGTGTTGCCTGGGTATAGGGTAAAATATATGTAAATGAGCACTGCATTGTGTCTTGTGTAATCATTCTGCTGTAAAAAATCTTCAACCAACTTCAGGTCCTCCACTGACAGTTGATCCATTTGTTCAGCTTGGTCCTCCGCACCTGTTGATGATGCCTCTTGGGAAACAAGAGGGTTTGTGTCTGAATGTTGTGGGAACCAGATGCTTCCAACTGTGTGTGCCTGGAAATTTGCCTTAATGTCCTTGTGCCAAGTTATCAAGCATGCAGCAAATTTTGTGCTTGCTTGTACAGAGGGTATGAAGGGACTTTAGTTCAGCCTTGATACACACTAACAGCCAGTTTGTTTCGCTCATTCCCTGAGCTCTTTCACAATTATGGTATACATTACCCCAGGCATGTCTGTGGACTCCTGCCTACACTATCACCTGAGTGAACTTGTATTCTCTTCCATAACTGTTGGGTAGACAGGCCCTAACTGGGCATATTGAGGACCTCTTGTTCAAGACCTGTTGACAGTATGTTTGTCATAGTCAATGTTGCCTGGAGAGGTCATGGGCTGCATGGTTACTACCTCTCAGATATGAACTAGGCCTTCATGTGCGCTGTGAGCAATGACAAGCAAGGCATGCTTGGTGCTGTAAGACACAATGAAGGGGTAGAGTAGAAAAGACTCTAGATTATGTTAGGACTATCCCTAGACACAACCCAAAGACTTCAAAGTGAGGCTTGTTAGGCCAAAGATGAGATGTGTTGCTCAAGTAGTACTGTTCTAGGAACAATAAACTATCTAGAGTCTTAAGGACTGGCTACACTAAACTACAGCCCTTATATACTCCAACCCATGGTCTGTGTGCAATTGGCATGCAGCTAAAGTCCCTCACTCAGGGATCAATGTGCAGCAGCCAAGCCTGTGCCCATGTAACCATACCTGGAGTTATCCTCCCACACCAACACACTGTCACTCCCACATATGGCCATGCTATTGTTCTTGCACCTCAGCTGTTCCCATGAACCCTGGAGCCAAAACCTCAGCTGTCATAGAGATTCCCATGTTGCCCCTCAGGCACCATTTGGCCTATGATTCCATCATAGCCTAGGCCCATCATCAGGCCATGTCCCTTTGGCACTTGGTCTATGTCCATAGCCAGTGCTTACCTCACCACCTTCCATATAAGGGCTGCAGTCCTAACATAGCCAAGTCCTGCAACTGTTGTAGCATCCAAGCCTCATCTAAATGTTTGAGTCAAGATAAAAAGATAAAAAGAAATGAAAAATATATCCTGTCTCCCTGAGTCCATATCTTTGTTAGTTGTATTAATGTTGTTACTGTGAAAAATGATTTCTGCTCATAACACTGATGATGGGCCTAGGCTATGAAGGGATCATAGGCCTAACAGCGCCTGAGGGGTGACATGAGAATACCTGAAGGTGTCATGGGACAGTGCTGGTATTCATTGGGTGAGCACTGCGAGCACTGTGGGAATGGTTGGTGTGCTAGACAATAGACACAGCCATATGTGGGAGAGAAGCAGGCTAGGAATGGTTACATGGGTGCAGGTTGGCTGCTGTGCATCATGTCTATTGTGAGGGACTTTAGCTGTGCGCTGAATGCACACTGACCATGGGTTGGAGTATATAAGGGCTGTAGTATAGCATAGGTAGCCCTTAAGACTCTAGATAGTTTTGTGTTTGCTAGACACAGCTACTTGAGCAACATGTCTTGTCTTTGGCCTAACAAGCCTCACTCTGAGTCTTTGGGTTGTGTTTAGGAGCAGTCCTAACATAATCTAGAGTCTTTACCACTCTACCCCTCTGTTGGAATTCAGAGCATGCATCAAACGGCTCCATGATCATTCCCACACCCAAATTTGTTTTGGTGTACATTTTTATACCATACTGAATCCCCTTGTCTTCGTGTAGCTACTGCTTCCTCCTCTCCTATCCCTGTAAATGAATACAATAGTAGAAACATGTATTTATATAGCTACAAATATCATTGAATGGTGTGCATTTGCACCACAGCCTGCCGAGTTTGTTTCCTACATGCATGACCTTTCTACACCCTCTGGTCTTACAGCACCGAGCACACCTTGCTCATTGTTGCTCACAGCACCAGAGGCCTAGTTTCTTTCTGAGAGGTAGTAACTGTGCAGCCTGCAACCTCTTGACAACATCAACTACACCACACACACTGTCAATGGGTCTCGAACAAGAGATCCTCAATATGCCTGTTGGGCCTGACGACAAACCCTACTTGGGTGTCTACACACAGTAACAGATGAGAGTACTGGTTTGCTGGGAGAGCGAAGGCAGGAGACCACAGATGTGCCCCAGGTACTGTACACTGTTATTGCCAAAAACTCATGGAACGAGAGAATCAACCCACTTGTTGTTGTGTATCAAGGCTGATACAAAGTCCTCTCACACCCTCTGTACTAGCAACATGAAATAAGCTGCACATTGATAACTAGGCACAAGGACAGTGAGGTGAATTGCCAGGCACACACATTTGGTAGCTTGTGGACCCATGACACAGCAGACACTATCTTCCTTGTTTCCCAAGGAACATCATTATCAACAGTACACTTTGGAGGACAGTCCAAGTCCAAGTGCAGGGCTAAGCAAAGGCAGCCTGCCCAAACACCAATCAAGAGGGTTAACCTCAGAACAATGGTTACTGTCAAGCAGGCAGTAAGAGAAGCAGCTGGACGAACATACCCAGCAGTGATGGAGCCCAAACCAGTTATGCAACCAGCATGGTCATACGCAGCAGCAGCACAAGCTGGTAGAAAAATAAAATCAAGACAGATCACTCAGGGAGGTGATGCTGCTCATTGGAATGGTGGAGCAGCCATGATGGCGGATTGGCTCTCAAATGAGGAGTACCCACAAGGAGCAAACAATGCTCATAAGAAAAGAGATATTGACTCATGGAGGAGGATTGTTGACAGAGAGGCATGGTTGCCCTACCCCTACCCAAAAATGTCTTGGGCCAACAGTGGCTTCAACCCGGACATACCAGGATACTGTTATCTGGTGTTGATTAAAAAACAGTACTGGGAGGAGTTCATGTGGCCAGCCTACCCACAGATCCAGGAGATATGCACCTGGGACAAAAACCTATGAGAGGAGGATGTAACAACCCTCATCAGGAAATCATACTCCCACCCGACCACATTGCATATTGAAAAATACAATAGCAATTGCAGGGGATGGTTCCACATTGAGGTACTTAATTGGGAAGGGATGGGACACTACAAAATGGGCGCAAGACCTTTTCGACTCACAGTAGGGATGATAACAGATGCATATCAAGCCCTAATGGGGTGGAGGGAAAACTGGGGAGATACTGAAACCATACAACCCCTGGCCCTGACACAACCAGTGGCAGCAGTGGCAGCATGGGAAGATGAGATCCATCAGCAGGCAGAGGCCTGACAACAAACAGTCACCAGCATAGGGCAGGCCATCACCAAAATGATAAATGAGTACCAATGGTCAAGTCAAATGGAGCCAGGACCTCTCACAAAAATGGAGATGCTGGACTTCTATCAGGGAGATCCACAAACAGTGGATGGATGGTTATGTCAGATGGAAACCTACTTCATGCTGGCAAGAGAAATGAAAGACCTAAGAAAGGTCTCAATTTGCCTTTATAGAATTAAAGGCAGAAAAGGCGAAAGAGTGGTGGATTGGAGTGGTGTGAAACTCAGAGCATTCCAAGAAGTGCAACAAGAGTTTCAGGACAAAATTGACAACAGTGGATGGCACCCAGAATTAAACTGGGCTCAACTTAATGCAGGAGAAGACACCAACAATGGCAGGACATGGAGGAGACATCCTCTAGACAACCAATTCCCCTTTACAGGTTGGCAGGACTTTAAAAACCAGATGCATGACTTCTTCATGTCCACAGAAACCAAGGAGAAAGCTGTCGAGGCACTTCTGAAACTACAACAAGATAATGCACTAGTTGAGGACTACATTATCAAGTTCAACTCCCTACCACCATTGACAGACTGGAACAACCAGGCCTTGATAGCACAAGTCAAGGGCCATATTAATGCAGCCTTAGGATGGGAGTTAATTCGATATGGGGGACTAGCTGACACTGCTACTTTGCATCAGATCCAGGTCAGAGCCACAGAGTTGGTGAGGGCATACAGAAAAGTCAATGAGGCTTATGGGTTCTTGAAGTTAAAAGGAGAGTACAAAGAGAGAACCCCAACTACCAATGGTTGCCCCCAGTTCCAATTCCGAGCACCACTGCCAGTTGCATCAGGAAGTCAGTTGGACCCAAATGCTATGGACATTGACAGAGAAAAGAAAACCATTACCTGCTATAACTGTGGAAAGAAGGGTCACTTCAGCAAGGATTGTTGAGGGCCAAAAAGGAAGCCACCCACATGTTATAATTGTGGAGAGGAAGGGCACATGTCAATGACATGCACCAAGCCCAAAAGAATTACAATGGGAGAGAAAGGAAAATGAGCCATGAGAAGCATTACAGCAGGAGACATGACTGTGGAGGAATACAAGGAGCTTGGGGAGCTCCAGGGTTTTCAAGAAAGCCAGTAGGTGAGTGCTCAGCACTGCTGGCTACTAGACAGGTTTTTGACAATTATGTACAAATATATACAGACTCCCAAATTAACTTGCATGGTTTACTTTATGAATGCAGTGGGAATGTACACCATGTAAGAAATCTGCGAGTGAGTGCAAAGAAAGGGGAACAACTGAGGACATGGACACCTCAGTGGATGTTAAGACGAATTTGGGAACAGCCCAAACCTATTGCTGTGGAGTGCTTACAGCAGTGGGTACATACGAAACAAATAAATGAGGCAGACAGTCAACTGGTGGATCAGTTGAATGCAATGACTGAGGTGGAAGCCATGTGGAACCTAGTACACTTATGGGAAAAGTAGTACAAGGGACTGGCACACAAGAATTAGACCTGAAGGGAACAATCACAACTATGGACATGTTAAAAACAATTGATGTAAAAATGTTGTTAGATTCAGGAGCTACAGGGTCCTGTATCAGTGAGGACTTTGTGGAAAAACACCAGATAGCAAAACAATGTTTGGTGAGACCAGTGCCAGTATATAATGCAGATGGAACCCGAAACTCTATGGGACATCTGGAATACATGGCCCAAGTGAAATTATGGATTGGGGAACACAAGGAAGTAATAGAATGCACTGTGATGCACATTGGGAAAACAGACCTGTTCTTAGGGTTCGATTGGCTGAGACACCACAACCCAACAATAGACTGGAAGAAACAGTTGTTGAAATTCAACTGCTGCCCAGGAACATGTTGGAAGTCTTCATCAGTTCAAGAACTGGAAGATGAGATGGATGTGGTGCAGTGTCTAGAGGAGGGGGAGCAGTTATTGGCAGTTCACATTGGAGAACCAGAGTTACACATTAGGGTGTATGCATCAACAGTGACAAAGATTGCAGCAGAGGAGGCTGGAAAGGCCAAAAAGCGAATATTGGAAGAGGCAGTCCTTAGACACTACTTGGGACATAGAAAGGTCTTTGAAAAAGAGACCTTTGATGAATTACCACCACAGTGGCAATGGGACCATGCTATTGAGTTGGTTCCCAGGTCTAACCCAGTTGACTGCAAGATCTACCCACTGAACAGGGACAAGCAGCAGCAACTGGACGAATTCATAAAAGAAAACCTGGAGGCTGGAAGGATCCAGTCGAGTAAATCACCTATGGTGTCTCCTTTCTTCTTTGTCAAGAAAAAGGATGGGAAGTTGCAACTGGTACAGGATTACTGGTGGTTAAATGAGATGATGGTAAAGAACCAGTACCCACTCCTGCTCATTGGGGAGTTAGTGGACAAATTGTCACAAGCTAAGGTCTTTTCCAAGATGGACATTCGTTGGGGCTACAACAATGTGTGCATCAAGGAGGGAGATGAGTGGAAGGTGGCATTCTGAACCAATAGAGGACTCTTCAAGCCATTGGTCATGTTCTTTGGATTGACAAACTCACTGGCAACCTTCCAAACAATGATGAATGACATTTTTTGAGTTGAGATAGTGGAAGGATGGGTCGTCATTTACATGGATGACATATTAGTGTTTTTGAAAACTCAGGAGGAACATATGGTTCAGGTCAACCATATTTTGGCAAAGCTAGAAGAGCACAAGTTATTGCTGAAACCTGAGAAGTGCTTCTTTGACAAAAAGGAGATGGACTTCTTAGGAGTCATTATCAGCAAGGACTCAGTCAGAATGGAATCTGCCAAGGTTAAGGCAGTAACAGAATGGCTGACACCCATGTGCAAGCAAGAAGTCCAACAATTTTTGGGCTTTGTAAACTTCTATAGATGATTTGTGAAGGATTTCGCCAAGGCAGTGAAACCATTGACCCAGTTAACTGGAAAAAACAAATGGAGGTGGACAGAGTTACAGGATGTAGCTTTTGAACAGCTAAAGAAAACAATAGTGGAGGAGGTGGTATTGTGAATCCCCAATGAGGAAGGACAGTTCTGAGTAGGTGGATGCCTCTGACTTTGCCATTGGAGGAATATTATCACAGCAGGTGGAAGATGACAAATGGAAGCCAGTTGTTAAGGTCGATGCCCTCAGTTTGTTACAGAGTCAACAGTGACGACTAGAGTCTTGGTCTAATCCCAGTCAGTGGACAAAGTGGGCCTTGATGCTGTGCTAGACAAATGACAAAGGTAGCTTGGGCGGTTGTGGAAGGTGAGAGTGAGAAGATTGTTCAGATGAGAGCAATACTTGACTAAGTTGGAACTAAAGAACTACAATACATGTGTGGGTTTATATACTATCTAGAGAACAATGGAGAGGTATAAAAGGAAGTAAAACAGGGGATGAAACAGGCAGGTGAAATGAGTAACCAAGTATAGTGATGATAGGTACCCTGGGACACTGCCTAGTATAAATATGCCAACAAACCCAACCCTACAAACTGGGGGATGGGAGTGCGAAGCACCACCTTAGTGCCTGATGTGTAATTCGAGGGAGTGCGATGGTGAATGAGAGTGTGTCCGAGGGCGAGTGAGGGTGTGAGTCCCGGAAAAGTCCCAGCAGTCTCGTAGGAAATTGCTAGTAAAAACAAGGGAGGAGTGGTAGAGTCTCGAATGAGCCTCGAAATAGTTCGCTAATGGTTTATAATTGAAACTTTGTTGATTGTCTCATCAAATAAGTTTGGAGCCTCGGTTGCTATCAAACTGAACTTGGGTATGCTGAAACCACTGAATTTGCAGTATATCTAGATATCACAGAGAGAAACTCAATAAAATGCCACAGGAGAATGCTAACAAAACGGAGAATGCTGGTCTGAACTGAGTGAGATTGACAAAAGGGGGGGATCTTCTGATTCTAGTACCCTACTACTATATACGTAATTCAAAATGTCAAGGCACAGACAACAAATTCTTCTGTATTGAAACAGAAAAGCCCATGAGGCCAGGGCACTGCCCCACCTAATCCAACAGGCAACATGAAAAATAATGCTCCACATATTTCAAATAAAAAGATGAATCAGGAAATAAATCACCAATGTCTACACAGGGCATCTTCGGGCTTCAATTAGATATGTATATGGTCTAGGGGACTTGATCATTCTTTTAAGACCATGACAAAAGGAGAGCGCTGGGTGCTACAGAGAACGGCATTGTTATCACTTGTCTTCAAGAGTGATTGATCCTATTTGAGGGGGTCGTTTTCATGTGTGAGAAGGTCCGGGCTGGAGATCTTGCATGTCAGAGTGGTGTTCAAGTTCCGTAGGGAGGGAAACTACATGCCAAGTGGTTGTACAAGGGAGAATGCGATGGGCTGGAACCAGAAATGGATATAAGTGCCCTCAACAGTTGAGTAGGGCATAATGGTTGATATCGCATCCAATAACAAGGTAGGGTCCTCCTCCATCAATTTGTACATCCCATCCATCAGCACAGACTTCAATAGATACTTTCCAAGCCAACTGTCCAACACTGACTTCTGTTCCCGAGACAGAGGGTCTAACTGGTTCAAGACGCTTGTGCAACATTAAAAGGGGTCCTCCCATGGGAATTCTCGTCTGATTGAAGCAGGATACTGATAATGCACTAGTTGTTGCATAGGAATAATTAATTTTGGAGGGGGAGGTCGGATTGAAGGAATGCGAGGCCTCGAGTACCATCGATAATGTTGTGTTCCTGCGTGATTCTACACGATCGTCCACATAAATGGAAGCCGAGGGATACTCGAGGACTAAAGCTTCTTCGTCATCAACTAGCTCTGGGACTGGTGATGACAATCTATCTGCTAAGGATTGTGACTCAGTTTCTCTCGTGTAATGATGGACTCCGTTGATGGGCATTATGTTGTAGTGCAGACAAGGGCAGGTTACTCGAATCCAAGCTGGTCACCGCTCTTTATAGCTCTGTCAATGCTATAGTGGATCATGCCTAAATGATTATCTCCGTGCTGGCAATATTCCACTGTGAACCTCAGATACCCACTCTTGAATTTACTCCTGATCATCCCATTCAATTTTGTACAACAGATCCAGGTTGCAGGTTACACAATTTTAAAAGCAATTTCAAATGGCCATTTTGAGGCTACCTGATGTCTCATGAGTGCTCATGTTGAACCTGAAGTATCGCTATTGCACACTTTCTATGAAACCGAGAGCTCATACTGCCTCATTTAATATTGCATGTCTTGAAATGGTCCAAGATTTCACTTGAGATCCAGCCCAGCCAGGTAGCACACTCATCAGTGATGAAGTAAAGAAGAGCTGTTGTAACAAGTAGACATTAGAGAAAGAAATTGTAACATTACCCCCCTTCTATGTGAGAAGTCACCGACTTCTCAAGGCCAGCCCTGGGTTGTCCAAGCATGATTGGCTCTAGACTTGTACCAGTGGATGCTGTTTTCAATGTCCTTCTGTGCTGTATCTACATGCCATTGCATGGAGTTGAGGGTGACTCTCAGTTGATGGAGCTCTCGGAGTGTGAGATCTCACTCGGCATATGTCATTGTGTTTGGGTCAGTGGTGAGGGTGAGTCCTGTAAGAGCTCCAAGTGGCGCTGAAAGGTTGCGAAGGTTGGCTACGATGTATGAGGCTTCTAGTTGGATCAGGGAATAGGTGCAGGGATGACTTCTTCCACTATGAGTGGTTTGTCAGTGAGCTCAGGTGGGTGGATGTGTAGGTTGTTGTTGGTGTAGGTTATTGTCTCTGTTTCCACAAAAATTTCGAGGGGTGGTGTGAGGATGTCAAGTTCAGGGAGTTTTTCGGGGAATGAGTAGGCAAGGGCAAGGGTGGCAAGCAGAGTGGTGAGGACAAGTCCACCAATGATGATGGAAGAGAAGAAAGTGGAGATGAGGGCAATGAGGATAGCAATGAGAGAGAACATTTCTGAGTATGCAGCGGTGGTTGGAAGGTTGGGAAGTGGGAATCTTGTCCTTTTATAGGTTTTATGTGGGGTTGGTGTCGTCAAGGTATTCCATGTCCCAAAACGAATTGTCTGCATCGATAGAGAGGATTTCTCATAAGAGTTGATCGGCTAGTGCTTCTGGTCTGGGAGTGTTGGGTCATGTGGGAATCCTTTCAGTTAAACAGGGTTCATGCAGTGGTCTGGGTGTAATTCGATGTGTAATTGTTCCATGATTCATATGATGGATGATACCAGTGATCATGGGGTATCCTGATTCCCATTCAAAGTTTTGGTAGTGGGGTGGTGGTGATGGGTTTGGATATGGAGGTGGTATTCCCCCATGTGGGATGTACAGGTAGTTTGGAGGGAGGTCAAGGTCTAGTGGCCCACTAGATGGGAAGTCAATCCTATCAGGGAATAGCACAGCTGCGTGGTGTAGGCAGGTCACTCCCACCACTTCTAGCTCTCTTGTTCAGTTGATGATCCATAAGTTTAGTGCTCTTTGTGCTTCTCTGGTATAGCGATTTCTGACAATGATTTCAGCTGTTGTTCAATGGTTGGAGCTAGTCTGTAGTCCATATATGGGGTGTAATGATGGTACTTTCATTTGGTAGAGCAGGATCTTGCATAACTTGAGGAAGGCCATTCCTATGGCATGTTGTCCCTGATGGGGGTGAGTTCAATTAGGGAGTTGGATGATTAAATGTCTGAGCTCTGGGATAGTTTGTCTAGGGGAGAATCGAGAGTAGGAGGAGGCGATGTTTTTGGTATGTCTGATATTTTGTTTGAGAATCTGCTTGTTGCGATACTGAACCATGGTATTCATAGCAAGTTTCGACAGTTTTTATATGCTTTGAGGATGTTTGCAGTGTTTCTGAGATTTGTTTCGGGTTCCCAGGAGTTCTCATTCAGTCCATACCCCTTCCATTTGACTAGGTATTGATAGCTGGTCCCTTGCTTCCTGTGCATAACAATTGCTTCTATTTCAAACTCTTCTTGTCCATTTACAAGGTCCAGGGGTGGTTTCGTAAAATTTGGTCCATGTGCCATTGTTTCTTTGTATGGGGTTAGTAATGTGGCATGAAACATGGGATGGATGTGCCATTGTTTTGGGAGTTTCAGTTTGTATGTAACAGGTCCTAGTACTTGTTTGATCAAGAAGGGTCCTTCTCTTTTTGGCACTAGTTTCCTTGATTCATAGGGTATTCAGAGGTTTTGGTTTTTGAGCCAGACTTTGTTCCCTTTTTCAAATCTAGTGCTTTTGTCCTTTGTTCTGAGTGTTACCATCTGCCTGGCAAGCTCATGTGCAGCAAGTGCTTCTTCTCTGGCCTTCTGCAGCATTCAGAGCCAATCTTCAGCTGCAGGGGTTGTCATAGGACATACAGCTGTGGGAATGGCGACAGGGTTTGTTCCATGCATTAGCTGAAACAGTGATGTTTTGATGGTATCATGGTGCTGGTTGTTGTGAACAAATTCTGTGATTGGCAGTAGTGATTTCCATTTGTGCAGTTCATTTGTACAGAACATTTGGAGGCAGACTTCTAGTTCCTGATTAACTCATTCTGTTTCACTGTCTGTCTGGGGGTGATAGGCTGTGCTCATTCTATGGTCAATTCCTAATGCCTTTCCTATTTCTTGGAATACTTTTGATGTGAACTGCAGTCCTCTGTTGGATATGAGGATGTCAGGTAGACCAAATCATTTAAAGTTTTCATTTATGTACAAGTTCATGGTTTCTAGCATGTCAATTGTTTTGTTGCAAGGGGAAAAGGTTACCCCCTTTGTAAGGCCATGGTCCACTGTGATCATGATTGAGTCAAAGCCATCAGCAACTGGTAGATCTGTAATGAAATCAATTGTAACCTGCTGGAAGGGTCAGGTTGCATTAGATTTGATAGGGTGTAGGGCAGGAATGTTAGGATGGGTGTTAACTTTCATTTGCTGGCAGAGTGCACACCCTTTGATCCATTCTCGAGTGTGTTTGTTCATTCCGGGCCACCAGTAGTTTCGTTTAAGTAATTCTAGGGTTTTGAATTGTCCTGGGTGTCTGGATGTGGGTGATTCGTGTGTGAGTTTGATGAGCTGGGTGCATAATCCATCTTGATCTGGGACATATACTTTCCCTTGATAGTGTACAATGTGGTCAGAGTATGTCCAGTCTTGGAGCTTCGATTTTATTGGTGGTGCACGGTGATTCTGGATTACTTCAACTAGTATCTGTCCAAAGTCATCCTTGGTCATGCCTTTGTGCAACTTCTCTGCTAGGTCATGCACTATGAGTCTGATGAATCATTTGGGTGGTAGCACAGTGGTTTCTTCTGGGGTGTCATCAGTCCCAATGTGGTCTGGCCATCAAGATAAGGTGTCTGCTTCAAACATTTTGGTTCCTGGGACGTGTTCTATTTGAAGATCAAATTCACTTAAGAAGGAAGACCATCTTGCTTGTCTGGGGGTAAGGTGCTGTGCAGTTTGATAAAAGGATAAGTTCTTGTGATCGCAATGAACAATGGTGGTATGGGGTGATCCATGGAGGAAGTGTTGCCATGCTGTGAGTCCTTTGACAATTGCTAGTAACTCTCTGTCATAAATCTGATAGTTCTGCTCTGCCATAGTTAAGGCATGTGAGATGAAGCCACAGGGGTGTAGGAGTCCTGCTTCATCAGCTTGTTTCAATACTGCTCCTGTTGCCTTGTTTGAGGTGTCAGTTTGCAGGATGAATGGTCAGGTGGTATCTGGCATTCGAAGCACTGGGGTGGTTGTAAATTGGTGTTTCAGGTTGTTAAATGCCATTTGTCTTTCTGGTGTCCAGAGGAATGCTTCATTCTTCTTTGTGAGATCAATAAGTGGTCAAGCAAGAGTTGTGAAATTTCCAATGAATTGCTGGTAGAAGTTTCCAAATCCTAAGAAGGATCGCACCTGTTTGACCATTGTCAGTGTTGGCCAGTCTGCTATTCCTGCCAGTTTGATTGGGTCCATTGTTATCTCCCCAGGACTGATTATCATTCCAAGGAATTTGATTTCCTGAGTGCAAAACTTGCATTTTTCGAGTTTGAGGAATAAGTCATTCTCTTTTAGCCATTTTAGGACACATTTTGTCTGGGTTTCTAAGTCTGTGATTGTTGTTCCACATATTAGAATATTGTCCATGTAGATGATCAGCCATCCTTCATTGATCATATCTTGGAAGTATTTGTTCATCATTGTCTGGAAGGTGGATGGGGAATTGCATAGACTGAAGAACATGACAGTTGGTTTGTATAATCCTTTGTTGGTTATGAAGGCTGCCTTCCATTCATCTCCCTCCTTTATTCAGATGTTATTGTATCCCCATCGGAGATCTAGCTTTGTAAAATATTGAGTACCAGATAGTTTGGTCATTAGATTGGAGATCAGTGGTAGTGGGAACGTGTTTTTTATCATCCATTCATTTAGGTATCGGTAGTCTTGACATGGTTGGAGCACTCTGCTTTCCTTTTTTGCAACAAAGAAAAATGGCAAGGCCTGTGGGGATTTGGATGGTCTAATATATCCTTTAGCCAGCTGTTCAGTGATCCATTTGTCGAGGGATGATTGTTCTTTTATCGATAGTGGATAGATCTTGCTGACTTTTGGGATAAATCCATTTTTGAGATCAATTGCATGGTCCCATGTGCATCTAATTGGGAATCATTCTGAAGCTGCTTTTCAAAGGTAGATTTCCATTCCTGATATTCGTCTGGTAGAGTTGTTGAGGTTTCCTTGTGTAGTGTATGTTCTAGCACTTGTGATGCTGAAGTTTTAACCCTGATCCAGTACTTGTTAATTTCCTGATCCAAGTTCTTCGCTATTCGTCTTATTGGTTTTTCTGGGGTTAGATGATCAAACAGAAGGGTCTGTTCTTTCCAATTTATTGCTGGGTTGTGTTTTTCTAACCAGGGGAGTCCAAGTATAAGTTTCTGGTCTCCCAGTTTGGTGATCAGGAAGTTTGTTTCAATTTGCTGATTTCCAATGTGGTACAGGATTCTGACTTTATGTGTGATCATTCTGTTTAGATTAACTGTTCCATCAGCATTTTTGACTCGTATTGGTCGGGTTAATGCTTCTTTGTTCAATGTTTTTGTTATGGTTTCATTGATAAAGTTTCCTTCTGCTCCACAGTCAACAGGGGCGGATATTTCAGTGGGTAATTCGGGTGATTGGACAGTTATTGAGAGTTGTTGATTATTATTCAATCTTACTATTACAGAGTCAAGTGCTAACTGTCCATAATTGTTTTTGGAGGTTCCAACCACTTTCTGGTTCCTCTGCTTTAAAAACCCTCAGTTTTGAGGTTGGTGAGGAGAGTGTCTTGTTCCTCAGTGCTGAGCGCTGCAATCATTGTGCGAATTTTTTTGGCATCATTGTCCTCAGTAATTGTTCTGGTGAATTGTCCTGGAGGAGATGGATTCTTTGTGGTGTCTTTCTTTGGGCAGTTTCGGGATAAGTGACCAATGGTTCCACATCTGAAACACTTCCCAGAGTGCATATATTCTTCTCATTGTCCATCAGTCAAATGTCCAGTTGGCATGGCATGAACTGTCTTAGATCCTCCTGTTTTATTGAATCAACACCCTGTTTCAGACTTTCCTAGCACTTTCATCGTCTCCCATGCTGCATTGAGTTGTTCAGCTTTTCTGTAGGCATCTGTAATAGCTTTAAAGTCACTTTGTCCTTCGAGAATTTTGGCAGCAATGGTAGTGGGTAGACCTTGAACAAAGGCCTGAAGTTGGGTGGTGATTCTGGTTAATCCAGAGGATCCTATGAGCATTCTGAATTTTCAGACATAGATTGGAACAGTGATCTCTCCTCCAACTTGTAATTTTGTGAGTTCATTTAGCACCCTGACTGCTGTGTTTACTTCTCCCCAATCCTCGAGGAATCGTTTGACAAAGGTGTCATAATTTTCCCAGGTAAGTCTGTCCTTTTCATCCAGCTGATCGCAGATTATCTCTTTCCAGTCATCCAGTTCCTTTCCCAAGCATTGGAGGACATATCTTATTTTCTTTTCATGTTTTCCCTCATAGTTGTGGGCATTTATGGCAAAGAAGTCACTAAACCAGTTGATGAATGATCTGGCTTCAGTCTGATCTCCTGTGAAGATTTGTGCTGAAACTGGTTTGATATCTCCCCTTGGGGTATTGGTGGTTTCAGTGTTGGTTGCCATTTGTTTTGCGTCGGTTTCAGTGTCAGTTTCAGGTTTCGGATTTCCTAGTTTGTGTTCAATCTGTTTTTGTTCTAAAAAGGTGTACCACCCAGGGCATAGTATGGGTCAGTGCCATCAAAATCAAATTTGTTGTCACAGTATTCTTCCCACCAGAGGGTTTCCTTTGGTCTTTCAAAGTATAGTTCTGGTTCTTCTTCTGGTTCTTTTTGTTCGTTTCTCCACTCAACCCAAAGTGTTCCAGGTAGTGCGAGTTCATTTCCTTTGATGTAATCTCCCTCAAAGTATTTGTCAGATACTGGGGTGTTCTTGTTCTTTCCTACTCCTTGAAATTCCCAATGTTTATGTAGTGTTGAGAAAAAGAGCTCCTGTCCTTCTAGAGAATATGTTCCTTTATAGAGAAAGGATTCGTTTGGTGGTCTCTGGTTAGAGAGTCTGGTTTCGGGTCGTTTCGGATCTATATTGTCTGGCTAGTGATGATGCACTAAGTGGTTCAGTGAGTTCCAACTTGTGTTAAGGTCGATGCCCTCGGTTCATTACAGAGTCAACAGTGATGACTAGAGTCTTGGTCTAATCCCAGTCAGTGGACAAAGTGGGCCTTGATGCTGTGCTAGACAAATGACAAAGGTAGCTTGGGCGGTTGTGGAAGGTGAGAGCAAGAAGATCGTTCAGATGAGAGCAATACTTGACTAAGTTGGAACTAAAGAACTATGATACATGCATGGGTTTATATACTATCTAGAGAACAATGGAGAGGTATAAAAGGAAGTAAAACAGGGGATGAAACAGGCAGGTGAAATGAGTAACCAAGTATAGCAATGAAGTAAAGTGTCAGGACTGCCCTAGACACAACCTATATGACTCAGAGTGTGACTTGTTAAGTCTGAAATGATTCTGATTGCTCTGTAGCTATGTCTAGTGACAATAGACTATCTAGAGACTTAAGGTCTCTCTATGCTAAACTACGGCCCTTATAAAGCCCATCCCCGGTCCGTGCACAGACAGCGCACAGCACAAGTCCCTCACAATAAGGTGACTTGGCGCAGCAGCCATCCTGCGCCCATATGACCATACTCGGGGTCATCTCTCCATATACGGCTGCGACTTATTGTGTTGCGCATTCAACCGTTCCCATGTTCCCCTGTACCGATATCTTGGTACTCCCAGGTTTTCCCATGTCACCCCTCAGGTGCCATTCCACTCATGTATCCTTCCATGGTGTAGGCCCATCATCAGGCCACCTCCTAAATCGGCATTCGGTCTATATCCATAACCGATGCTGACCTAACCACCTTCCATATAAGGGCCATAGTGTTTGCACAGAGTTCCCATCCTAGTGGCATCTCGTCCAGCCCTTGTATCCTAACGTTTGAGTGAAGTAAAATAGATAAAAAGAAAAGAAAAATATAGTCCGACTCTCCGAGTCCATATCCTCCTATCTTCTATTGACAATGTTGTCTCTAAGTGTGTATCTTCATAATCATCATTGTGTTGTTACTGTAATGGTTTTAAAAGTATGAGGTGTGCTCATAACATCACCCCCCCCTCAAGGCTGACGTGGCGGAGTCCACATATCTTGGATCCTCCTTCATTCTAGCATAGAACGTGGCCAAGCGCACTTGTTGATCATCGGGCAACAGCCCGGTCTGTTCAGAGTCGACATCCTCGACGTCTTCAATGGTGGTCCTGTAGCTGACCAATGGTTTTTCTTGGCGTCTTGTGCCTTTAATCCTCCTCTGTCAGTCATCTTCTGACTCGCTGCTTTCCTTAGCAGCCACTGCCTTTCCTTTTTTAAGAATTTTCTTGGCAAGTACTGCCATATCCTTCTCCTGAGCTCTTCTTTCCTCCGCAAGCTCCTCATCATCTGTCTTCTGAGGGAAATTAAGCATGGGTTTAAACCACCTGCCGCGCTCCAGATCTCTGGAGAACGTCCCATTGGTGTCGTCTGGCAGCTCCATGATTGCTGCCCTATCGCCCTTCCAGTTGCGCCATCTGTGCTCCATGTTTTCCAGGTACTTTGGTCCGAAACGACCATCTTCCCAACCAAAAAGTCGTTGTCAATCTTTCCAATGTGTCCCCCTTTTCTTTTTGTGCCTTGGTGCACTAGTGGTTTGTTGGGGTTTTGTTTCGATGTATTGGATGTACAAGATCCCATCTCGGATGTTTCTAACAAGTTTGGGAGCATCGGGATTCACTTTATGGAACTTCTTGACTATGGCAGGTGCATTGACGACATTTTTGACTGGTTCCCAGGTGGCTTCCTCCACCGGATAATTTTTCCATTTTACAAGGTACTCCAGCCTCGCTCCTCCTCTGCCGCTCACTCGGCTTTCCAGGATTTCTTCAACTTCATATTCTCCTTCCTGTGATTCCTCCACCATCTGCATGTCCTTTCATGTCGCTGCCTTGGCCTGTTGCTTCGGGAATACTGGCTCTTTGTACGGTTTTAATAGGACTTCATTGAAAACGTTGTACACTTTCCAGGACGCTGGAACTTTTAATTTATAGGAGGATTCGCCAACCTTGGCGAGTACTTCCAGGGGTCCTACAAATTTTCCATCGAGCTTCTTAGTTGCTCGGATGACTGGTAGGTTCTCTGTACTGAGATATACTTTGTCACCTGGTTTATACTCGATTGCTTGTCGTCGATGAGTGTTGTAGCATTTCTTCATTATTTGAGCCGCTTTTTCTAATGCCATTTTTGCCTTGGCGTGAACATCCTCTATTTCCTTCACTAGTTGTTCCACTGCGATTGCTTTCGGCGCATATGTGGGATCCAGTCCTTTATTTGGGTGTCGTCCGTAATTCATGTAGAAGGGTGTGAACCCGGTAGTGGAGTGTACTCAATCGTTGTGGCAGAACTGAGCCACAGACAGCCAATCTGACCAATTATCCTGCTGGTTATTAACAAAGATGGTCAAAAACTCCTTTAGCTCTTGATTGACCCTTTCCATCTGTCCATCCGTTTGAGGGTGATAGGCCATGGATCTGTTGGCTTTGATCCCTAGCATCCCGTACAAGTCATTCATGAATTTCGAGGCGAATTGAGGCCCTCGATTGCTGATCACTTTCCTGGGGAGTCCGTGCTCTCTAAATACGTTGTCTCTGAACAGCACCGCTGTTCCTTGCAAAGTGATTTCGGATGTAGTGGGTATAAAGTAGGTTTTCTTGGTAAACCTATCTACAATAACCAAAACCATGTTGTTTCCCTTGGATTCAGGGAGTGGTCTGACAAAGTCGACTGAGATAATTTCCCAAGGTTCAGTAGGGACCTCATTGGGTCGTAGAGGCGCTGCTCTGGCAGTCCTGTCTGGCTTTGCTTTTTGACAGGTCTCACAGCCTGGGATGTATCGTTTGATATCTTTTTGCATGTTAGGCCACCAGAAGTTTCTGGTGAGTGATTCCAGTGTTTTGGCCACCCCAGAATGTCCCCACGAGTGGTGAATGGCTATGATATCTTCCCGTAATGCTGGTACCGCTGGTACGTAAATGCGTCCTTGCCAAGTGACCAATCCGTTCTCTAATTTATATTCCCCTCCAGCGATTTCTAGTCCTTTTATTACTTGAGTTTCCCATTGGTGATGAGGAACATCTCTGATGTCCTTAATAATGTCTTCTATGGCTCTATCATCATCAAAAACTCGCACGAATAGGTGTTCCTTGAGCAGGACAACTCCTTTGTTGTCATTTTCTCCTTTATTGTGCCCTGCTCGTTGGGACAATAGGTCTGCCTTGGTATTCGACTTTCCACTTTGGTGTTTTATTACAAAATTGTAATCTTGCAAGTCGGTTACCCATCTCGCCTGACGCCTATTAAGGTTCTGTGCTTTTTGGAAATATGTTAGGTTCTGATGATCTGTCAGAACCTTGATGGTTTGTTTTGCTCCCTTAAGGTAGTGTGCCCACTCGTAAAAGGCGTGCATTACTGCAAGCATTTCCTTGTTGTATATCTCATAATTTCGTTCAGCGTCATTGAGTGATTTTGAAATAAAGGCCACCAGCTTCCATAGTCCGTCCTCTCGTTGTTGTGATAATATCCCTCCAATAGCAAAATCTGAAGCGTCCACTTCTACCCAGAATTGTCCTTCTTCATTTGGGATTCTTAATACTACTTCTTTTGCTATTGTTTCCTTGAGCCTTTCAAAGGCTTCATCCTGTAGCTGTGTCCACAGCCACTCCTCTTTTCCAGTAAGCCATGTCAATGGCTTTGCCAATTTTGCGAAGTCCCACACAAATCTTCTATAAAAGTTGACGAAGCCCAGGAACTGCTGGACTTCTTTTTTGCATTTCAGCTTAGGCCAGTCGGATACCGCTTTAACTTTAGCTGGATCCATACAAACAGTGTCCTTCCCAATGATAACTCCTAGAAAGTCGATTTCATCTTTATCAAAGAAACATTTTTCTGGTTTCAGAGATAACTTATGTTGTTCTAGCTTTTCTAGGATGCGATTTACATGCTTCGTATGTTCCTCCTGATTCCTGGAGAACACCAGGATGTCATCCATGTAAATAACCACCCATCCTTCCGCTATTTCGACTCGGAATATGTCGTTCATCATGGTTTGAAAAGTTGCAGGTGAATTTGTTAGGATGAAGAACATGACTAGTGGTTCGAAAAGCCCTCTGTTGGTTCTGAATGCTGCCTTCCATTCGTCTCCTTCCTTTATGCGAACATTGTTGTAGCCCCAACGTATATCCATTTTGGAAAACACTTTTGCCTGCGATAGTTGATCCACAAGCTCTCCTATAAGTGGCAGAGGGTATCGGTTTTTTACCATCATTTCGTTTAACTTCCTGTAATCCTGTACAGGTCTGAGTTTTCCATCTTTCTTCTTTACAAAGAAGAAGGGTGATGCCATGGGGGATTTGCTGGCCTTGATTCGTCCGGAATCCAAGTTTTCCTTCGGGAATTCATCCAACTGTTGTTGTTCATCACGATTAAGAGGGTAGATTTTACAATCTACTGGAGTTGAACCAGGGATTAGTTCGATGGCATGATCCCATCGTCGTCGTGGTGGAAGTTCATCAAAGGTTTCTTTTTCGAAGACCTTTCTGTGTTTTAGGTAGTGACGAGGAACTGCTTCCTCTAATGTCCGTTTCTTTTCTCTTCCCGCCTGTTCTGCTGCTATTTTTGTTGCCATCGAGGCAAAAGCTCAAATTTGCAGTTCGTGTTCTCCGATATGAACGGCTAGTAAATGTTCCCCCTCCTGTAGTTGATAGGACACCTCTATTTTGTCTTCAGGTTCTTGTACAGAAGACGGTTTCCAGCATGTACCGGGACACCAGTTGAACTCCAAGGATTTCTTTTTCCAGTTAATGGTTGGATTGTGATGCTCCAACCAGTCGTGCCCCAGGAAAAGATCGGTTTTGCTAAGTCTGGCTACTGCACAATCCATAACCTCCTCGTGAGATCCTATGCGTAGTTTAAATTGAACAAAATATTCTACACTCCCTGATCCGTTGTGGGTTCCATCCGCATTATACAGTGACTCAAAAAAGTGATTCAATGTTTGGTGCCTTTTGACTGTTTATGGCATAACTGAAAAACAAAGGCAAATAAGGGTAAATTATGTAAGAGAGAATGACAGTATCACATCAGGGTTACACACTGATGAAAGAATTATGTAATTAGGCACAGTATCCATGGAGATATAGGCAATATAATTTGATGATGCATTGAATCACTTTTTTGAGTGTGCATCAGAAACATCAGAAACTGATATTGATGGGCTGCTATGACATGAAACTGATGATGAATGGTTATCATAATGATGGTACCTTAGCACCAATGCTATTTAAGCAGTGCTAAATGCTCATGGCTCCCCACTTCTGATATGTGCCCCATTTCTTCTTCCCACAAGGAAAACATCCTTTCCCTTGCCTCCCATGGTTACTCCACTTGCCATATTGCCTCTAAAACTGGTATTAGTCAGGCCACTGTCTCCAGATCACTCCAGAATCCCCTTCCCAATCAACAAACCCCTCAGCTTGGTTGCCCTTCCAAGCTTTCTGCCACTGCCACACACTCCATCCTCACACAGATCACCATTGGAAAGGCTGCCAATGCTGTCCAGGTTACCAGGCACATCAACACCATCATCCTCAACCAAGTCTCCACCCAGGCAGTCACAAACATTCTGAAGAAACACTCATTCAAAGCTGTAACAAAGGAGAAGAAGCCACTGCTCAGCACAGTGCACAGAAAGAAGCAGTTGGCCTTTGCTTTGAAAGACAGGGAGTGGACTGTGGATGACTGGAAGAGGGTAATTTGGTCAGATGAGACCAAAATCAATATTATTGGGTCAGATGGGGGGCAGTGGGTATGGAAACAGGTGGAGGAGGGGTCAATTGAAAGGGAGGTACAAGGAACAGTGAAATTTGGAGGTGGAAATATCATGGTATGGGGCTGTATGGGCTGTAATGGTGTGGGGGAGCTTGCAGAGGTTGAGGGCAGGATGGATGCTAACCAGTATGTGGACATTTTGGATGATCCCTTACTGCCAAGCTTGGGAGAATCTGGGATTGCTAAAGGAGAATGCATTTTCAGCAAGACAATGACCCAAAGCACACCTCCAAAAAAGCCAGAGACTGGATGAAAGAGAACAATATCACTTGTCTGGACTGGTCTCCACAGTCTCCAGACCTGAATCCCATTGAACACCTCTGATGCAGCTGGGCAAGCATGAAACACCAGCAAAAGGAGTTTGGCAGATATGGGAGAGAGTGGCAGAGGTGTGGAATAATATAGAGCCAGAGGTGTGTCAGAACTTAATTGAAAGCATGCCTAGAAGAGTGGAAGCAGTGATAAAAGCCAAGGGAAGCCATACAAAGTACTAGAATGACCAGTTTCTATATTTCTTATACACACTCAAAAAAGTGATTCAATGAATGATCAAATTAAATTGTCTATATCTCCATGGATACTGAGCCTAATTACATAATTCTTTTATCATTGTGTAGCCCAAATGTGATACTGTCATTCTCTCTCTCACTATTTACCTTTATTTGTTTTTGTTTCTCAGTTATTTTATAAACAGTCAAAAGCACCAAACATTGAATCACTTTTTTGAGTCACTGTATACTGGGATTGGACGTAGTAATTTTTTCTTGTTCATTTGATGTTTCTCTATGAATTCTTTGCTTATACATGAAGCGGTACATCCGGAGTCCAGTAGCATGGTAATGTTGGTGGATTGATAGGTGTCCATTGTGGTGAGCATTCCTTTCAGGTCCAATTCTTGTTTTCCAATCCCTTGTACCACTTTTTCCCTCAAGTGTACTAGGTTCCATAGGGCGTCAGTTTCTGATAGTGCATTCAACTGTTGGACCAGTTCTCCATTTACTTCTTTTATTCATTTGGGTTCTACCCACTGCCTTAGACATTCGATTGCTGTCTGCTCTGGTTGTTGCCAGATGCGTCTTAACACCCAAGGGGTGGTCCATGCTTTTATCCTTTTTTCAGGTTTTATGCTCATTTCCAAGTTTCTTATACAGTGTATGTTCCCACTGCATTCATAGAGTAAATCATGCATGTTAATTGTGGAATCTACTGGTACTAATACACCATTACTCGAAACTTGTCTTGAAACCAGTGAAACAGAGCGTTTGTTTACTGGCTGTCTCCAAAATCCGAGACTTCCTTGATTTTGGCACATCCTTCTGGGGTCGTTTCCCCTGAGCTACTGCTGCGTTTAATTGCGCTGGTTGCTTGTATAATTTGTTTGCTTTTATCTCCGGCCATGATTCTTTTCCTTTTCCAACATCTTTCTGTTGGGTGCCCCTCTCTGCCATAACTGGTGCATTCGGGTATTGGTTTGCTTTGTCTGGGCTGTGGACATCTCCAACTAGTATGCCCTTCCTTTTGACAGTTATAACACCACAGTTTGTTATGTGGTTTTCTGTCAACGTCCATTGCATTTGGATCTTGACTACTGGTCGTAAATGGAGCTGGCGCTTTATATTGATATTGGGGGTGAGAATTTGTACTTGGAGTTTGCTCTCGGTACTCCTGACGTGCTTTTGAGAAGCCATAAATTTCATTGGCTTTTCTGTATGCTCGTGCAAGAGCGGTGACTTGCGCTTGTATTTGTTGAAGCGTGGCATTGTCAGGAAGTCCTCCATACCGTATTAGGTCTCTTCCAAGGGCTGGATTGAGGTTATTTTGGAATTGAGAGATCAGGGCTTGATCGTTCCAATCTGTTAACGTGGTGAGGGAGTTGAACTTTATGATGTAGTCCTCGACTATCATCGTCCCTTGTCGTAGTTTTAATAGTGCCTCAATTGCTTTCTCCTTCGTTTCCGTTGACATGAAGAAGTCATGCATTTGATTTTTGAAATCGACCCAGTCTGTAAACGGGAACTGATTGTTCAATGGCCTTTGCACCCATGCTCGATTGTCCTCTGTTGATTCTCCCTCATTTAACTGTTGCCAGTTAAGTTGCGAACTCCATCCGCTATTGTCTATTTTATCTTGGTATTCCTGCAGTGCTTCCTGAAGCGCCTTGAGTTTGACGCCACTCCAATCTGCTGCCCTATCTCCCTTTCCTCCCTTCATTCGATAGAGGCATATGGAAATTTTTCTTTTCGGATCTACTTCTCTTGCCAACATGAAATATGTTTCCATTTGTCGCAACCACCCATCAACTGTTTGTGGGTCTCCTTGATAATAATCGGGCATTTCTGCTTTTGTGAGGGGTCCAGGTTCTGGTCTGGTGCTCTGCTGGTATTCGTTTATTATAGCTACAAGAGCTTGTCCAGCATTGGTGATTGCTCATTGCCTATCTTCCTCTTGGTGATGGATCTCATTTTCTCGTGCTGCTACTGCTGCAGCAGGTTGGCTATCTGGGAGAGGTTCCAACGTGTCGGAGTCCATCCAGTTGTTCCTCCATCCTAGTACCACATGATAGGCGTGTGTGACCATGTCGACTGTCAGTCGAAAAGTTCCAACACTGACTCGGTGTGATCCGTATCCTTGCCACATCATGGCCTTCATCCATGGCCACCCTCCAGGCTCTCCTGAGACTCGGACACAATGCCACATGCGATTGCATCCTCTGGTTTGCCTCCAGTATATGGGTCAGTGCTCATCCATGAGTTCTGGATCCCATCCATAAATTTCCCTAATCATGGGGTATGCTGGCCATTTATACGAGTTCCAGTATTCTCGTTTTACCAGCCAGAGGTAGCAATATCCAGGATGTTTCGGGTGCAGTTTATTCTGTGCCTGCTCTGAAAGTCCTGGTCATTCATTTCGTAGACAAGGGTCTATTTCTACCAGAGCTGCCGCTGCATTTGAGTGCGCTGGTTGCTCCAGTATCTTTTCTCCATTGTCTTCTAGTAAGCTTATGATTTCACCTACTTCCGGGTCATTTGTACTTTGCTCTGCTCCAACCCGCAATTCTTTGTGACCACTGGTGAATAATATTTCCACCATGTCCCATCCGTTGACGTCGGCCATTTCTAAGCCTATGTGCACCACATCGGTCCGTTCTGTGGCGGTCCACCTTGTATGAACCCCTTCGTTTCGGTATTCTGCTTCCATCTCCCATATGGCTGTGACTGTAGGATATGCAGGCCATTCGTACTTGTCCCAGTACTTGGGTTTGATAAGATTAAGGTAACAGAACCCTGGTACCGATGGTGCGAGTTTTTCTGGAATGGGGCCCATGTGAATGGTCCACCAGAAGCCGGGTGATATATTTCCATTTATTGCATGCATCCACGCATTCCAGTCTTCATGACTCATGGTCATACCTTCATGCTCATACAATTCTTTTGTATGGTATTCATATCGCATTGTGTGGGGTTTTATCTCCGAAGTTCGAATAGCTTTTCCTTCCTCGAGGATAAGCATAAGCCATTGGTTGTATTTTGATGTCATCATGGCTTTCCAGATGGAACTGGATGCGTCCCCTTTAAACGAGTCATTTAGTAGATTGGTGAGGGTAAGGTATTCCCTCGTTGCTCTTTCTAAGGCTTTGCTTGCCCATAATGCAGCTCGGTTTGCTGCCCGTTGTTCCAGTAAGGTGTTCCATGCCTCTTCCTGGATCCTCGTCTCTTCGGCTTCTCGTTGCTGGATAATTTGTTGTGCACATGCACGTCTTTCTCGTTTTTGTTCTTTCAAGAACGTCCACCATAATCATATATGGTTATCGTATCGGCAGTAGATGAGATCGTCAGTTATTTCTTTTGGTCTAGATGAGACCCTATCGTGATCGGTTACCCAGTCCGCTTCGAAGATGCATCCAATCTTCAAAAGTGTTGCCTGGGCGTGAGGTAGTATATATTTGAATGTGCAATTCATTGTGACGAGGGATGGTGTAGGATTTTCCTGTAAAAGAATTTTCAAACTATTTCAGGCCCTCCACTGACAATAGTTCTGTTCAATCGGCTGTCGATTAATCCGCGCCTGTCGATGACGTCTCTTGGGAAACAAGAGAGATATTGTCTGCAGTGTCGTGGGTCCACAAGCTACTCAACTACATGCACCTGGCAGTTCGCCTCAATGTCTTTGTGCCTAGTTATCAGCCCGAAATCAGGTAGGGCTGCTAGTACAGAGGGTGTGAGAGGACTTTGTTTCAGCCTTGATATGCACAGTAGTTGGTTTGTTTTGCTCATTCCTGAGCTTTTTCCGCAATAAAGATTTACTATACCTGGGGCGCGTCTGTGGTCTCCTGCCTACACTCTCCCGGTGAACTAGTAATCTCGTCCTTTACTGTTTTGTAGACAGGCCCTACGGGCGTATTGAGGATCTCTTGTTCGAGACCCGTTGACAGTATGTGTGTCGTGGTTGATGTCACCAACAGTTCCGGGATAATCAGATTACTACCATCAAAGAAGAAACTAGGCTTCTGATTGTCTGGAGCAACTATGAGCGGCGTGCTCAGTGCTTGGACAGTACAGAAGGGTAGAGAAGTAAGTCTCTAGATTATGTCAGGACTGCCCTAGACACAACCTATACGACTCAGAGTGTGACTTGTTAAGTCTGAAACGATTCTGATTGCTCTGTAGCTATGTCTAGTGACAATAGACTATCTAGAGACTTAAGGTCTCTCTATGCTAAACTACGGCCCTTATAAAGCCCATCCCCGGTCCGTGCGCAGACAGCGCGCAGCACAAGTCCCTCACAATAAGGTAACTCGGCACAGCAGCCATCCTGCACCCATATGACCATACTCGGGGTCATCTCTCCATATACGGCTGCGACTTATTGTGTTGCACATTCAACCGTTCCCATGTTCCCCTGTACCGATATCTTGGTACTCCCAGGTTTTCCCATGTCGCCCCTCAGGCGCCGTTCTGCTCATGTATCCTTCCATGGCGTAGGCCCATCATCAGGCCACCTCCTAAATCAGCATTCGGTCTATATCCATAACCGATGCTGACCTAACCACCCTCCATATAAGGGCCATAGTGTTCGCACAGAGTTCCCATCCTAGTGGCGTCTTGTCCAGCCCTTGTATCCTAATGTTTGAGTGAAGTAAAATAGATAAAAAGAAAAGAAAAATATAGTCCGACTCTCCGAGTCCGTATCCTCCTATCTTCTATTGACAATGTTGTCTCTAAGTGTGTATCTTCATAATCATCATTGTGTTGTTACTGTAATGGTTTTAAAAGTATGAGGTGTGCTCATAACATAAAGAAGAGCTGTTGTAACAAGTAGATGTTAGAGAAAGAAATTGTAACATCAGTTACTTTCATTTCCAAATCACTTAACAATGCTGAATGAAACTACAAGATCTATGACAAAGAGATGCTTGCAGTTATGCATGCTTTCTATGAATGGTCCCATTACCTTAAGGGAGACAAAAAGACAGTAGAGGCTCTAACAGATCACCAGAACCTTACATATTTCAGAAAGGTGCAAAACCTGAACTGGTGGCAGGTGAGATGGGTGATGGACCTACAGGATTACAATTTTGTAATCAAACACAGGAGCAGGGGGTCCAACACAAAAGTGGACTTGTTGTCATGGTGGGCAGGACATGCCTGAGGAGAGAACAACAATGAAGGGGTAGTTCTGTTGAAAGAACACCTCTTTGTATGAGTGTTTGATGATGATCATGTGTTAGATGACATCATGAAAGATATACAAGATGTGCCCAAGCAGCAGTGGGAGACCCAGGTGGTCAAAGGTCTAGAAAAAGTGGGATGAGATTATAAACTGGAAAAGGGACTCGTCACCTGGAAAGGAAGAGTTTATGTACCAGCGGTTGTGGCATTGCGAGAGGACATCATCACAATTCACCATTCTTGGGGACATTTGGGAGTTGCAAAGACATTGGAGTCTTTAACACAAAACTTCTGGTGGCCAAACATGTGTGAGGACATTGAACATTACATTCTGGGTTGTGAAACTTGCCAGAAGGCAAAACTGGACAGACAGGCACACACAGCACCACTATGACCTAATGAGGTTCCAGCAGAACCATGGGAAGTCATTTCAGTTGACTTCATAGGACTGTTGCCAGAATCAAAAGGCAACAACATGATCTTGGTAATTGTGGATAGGTTTACCAAGAAGTTGTACTTCCTACCCACCACATCAGCCATCACATTGCAGGGCACAGTGGTTTTATTCAGGGATAATGTGTTCTGGGAGCATGGCCTCCTGAGGAAAGTAATTAGCAACAGGGGACCCCAATTTGCATCCAAGTTCATGGACAACCTATATGGGATGCTGGGAATCAAGGCCAATTGATCAATGGCCTATCACCCCCAGACAGATGTGCAAACCAAATGGGTGAATCAGGAGGTTAAGGAATTCCTGACAATGTTTGTGAACAACTGACAAGACAACTGGAGTGATTGGTTGTCAGTGGTGCAATTTTGCCACAATGATCAGGTTCACTCAGCAATGGGCTTTACCCTGTTCTTTATGAATTATGGATGACACCCCAACAAGGGGTTGGACCCCACCTATGCACCAAAGGCAGTAGCTGTGGAACAGCTGGCAAAAGAAATTGAGGACATGCATGCAAAAGTGAAAAAGGCTTTGGAAAAGGCCACTCAGATCATGAAAGAGCAGTATGACACACATCACCAAGCAGCACGAGAGTATAAATCTGGGGACAAGGTTTATCTCAGCACTGAAAATTTGCCAGTCATCCAAGCAACAAAAAAGCTGGATGGCAAATTCATTGGTTCATTGGAAGTAGTCACCAAAGTTGGCAAGTTGTCATATAGGTTGAAAATCCCGAAGTCATGGAGGGTGTACAATGTCTTCAATGAAGTCTTGTTGAAGCTGTACCAGGAACTGGAGTTCCCAAAGCAGAAGGAAAAGGCTGCAGCATGCAAGGATGTGCAGATGGTGGAGGAGTCACCAAATACGAGGTGGAGGAGATCATGGACAGTCATGTCAGTGGACATGGAGGAGGGAAATTGGAGTACCTTGTAAAATGGAAAAACTACCCCATTGAAGAATCCACTTGGGAATTGGCCGAAAATGTCACCAATGCACAGGTGAAAGTCAAGAAATTCCACAGAGAGAATCCAAGCGCACCACAGCACTTGAGGAACATGGGTGGTATGGAGTTCAAACCATACCAGAACTTTACCACAGTGCGAGTTCCATGCAAACTCTTTGGATGGGAGGATGGTTGGTTTGGGCAGGAGTACTTAGAAAACATGGAGTGCCAATGGTGCCAATGGAAAGTAGAGAGTGTTAGGACATGCCTAAACACTAACTCTAGTTAACCCTTATAGTGGGACTTGTTAAGTCAGAGACAAAACCGAATGCTATTAGGAGCTATAGCCTCTACACAAGATGTGTTGTAGCATATAAACCACCTAGAGCCTTAACCATCTGCCACTAAGTCCCAGAGCCTCATCTGCTCTTCCATAAATCTTGAATAAATAGGACAAGTCCTAAAAGCCTTCAAACTGTCCATTGCATGCATAAATAAGGGTAAGTGCATAGTTGTCAAGTCATTGTTATGGATGTATAGGGTTTTCATATGCCACCAAGGGTTCCTGAGCCTTCTTTGAGTTATCCTGTCAATGGAAATTGTTGACTCCTGTTTGGTCCCTGTCATGTATCTTAGGGGCTCCTCTCCAGCTCATAACAGAGAGGGTGGCAATTCAAGAGCTGCCCAACAACACCAATGGGATGTTCTCCAGAGACTTGGAGCACAGCAGGCAGGTGAAACCCATGCTTAATTTCCCTAAGCAAAATAAAATGGTGGAAACAGCGAAGGAAAGCAGTGAGTCAGAGGAGGACCAGCAGAAAAGGTTGAAGGGCATGATGCCCTCTGACAAGAAAAAGGAAGATTGGACGAAGTGGTGAACCACTGTGGAGGAGGTGGAAGATGAAGATTCATACAAGGTGGGGATGATGCCTGAGGAGAGGGAAGCACAGTGAGATCACTTCCTGGAAAAAATGAAGAAGGATCCACACTATGTGGATGTGGGAGTGTTGACCTCTTGGGATGTGAGGTCTTGAGGAGAGGGACATGTTACAAGCAAAACCCATTTTACAGTAACAACATCAATACAACTTATGAAGACACAGACTCGGAGAGGCTGGGGATATTTTTCTTTTCTTTTTATCATTTTATCTGGACTCAAACAATAGATTACAAGACGAGGACACTACAATGGTTGCAGGACTTGGCTATGTTAGGACTGCAGCCCTTATTAGGAAGGAGATGAGGTAAGCACTGGCTATGGGGATAGACCGGGTGCCAATGGAACACAGCCCAATGATGGGCCTAGGCTATGAAGGGATCATAGGCCTAACAGTGCCTGAGGGGTGACATGAGACTACCTGAAGGTGTCATGGGATGGTGCTGGTATTCATTGGGTGAGCACTGTGAGCACTGTGGGAATGGTTGGTGTGCTAGACAATAGACACAGCCATATGTGGGAGAGAAGCAGGCTAGGAATGGTTACATGGGCACAGGTTGGCTGCTGCACATCGTCTCTATTGTGAGGGACTTTAGCTGTGTGCCAAATGCGCACTGACCATGGGTTGGAGTATATAAGGGCTGTAGTATAGCATAGGTAGCCCTTAAGACTCTAGATAGTTTTGTGTTTGCTAGACACAGCTACTTGAGCAACATGTCTTGTCTTTGGTCTAACAAGCCTCACTCTGAGTCTTTGGGTTGTGTTTAGGAGCAGTCCTAACAACATACCCTTGCTTGATGCTCCAGTTTTGGACTATTTTAATCTTCCATCTTTCTATATATATATCCTCCTGTCTTTGAAATACAGTAGAGAAGAATTGCCCATTGTTCCCCTCTCCCTTGGCATCTCAGAGGTTGTCTGGGTAGCACCTTGTGTTCCCACTTTGTCCTCGACTTGTCTCACCTAGCCCTTACCTTGATTAGCCTCACCTCGCCTCAACTTGCCTTGTCTAGCTTCGTCTTGCTTAGTCCCTCTCATCCACCACACTTGCCCTCCTTGCCACACTTGTTGCCAAGTCTCCAAACTTGAATTTGTCTAGCCCTTGACTTGTCACCTTGATTGTCACCCTTGCCCCCTTCAATTCACCTCGTCTAGCCCTCACCTTGTCCTTGTCCTGCTGTTATTCAGCCTCCACTTGTGTTACTTGTCCTTGCCATAGTCCTTTAGTCTGGTATAAGTCTGGTTCCCTGAAACGACCTCGCATTTTGCAGTTTCAAGTTAGTTGTCACCTCAGCCACCCTTGAGCCCACTTTGGTCAGCTTTGGTTGTTTCCCTGAAGGAGTGCCTGTGCACCTCAGTTGGAGAGGTTTGGTGTGTTGAGCTTGACACTGCACATCAGTGCAGGAATGGGTTAGGTCAGCAGGACACTGAGCCAGGACACTGAGCCAGGACACTGGGTCCCTGACAAGAATAGAATGGATGCCACAGTCATGGGATGGCCAATGGAGTAGTGGCACAAGTTAGGTGGCTGAACAATAAAGGACTGCAGAGCTGAAGGTCAGCATGCATAGGATTATGGGTGTGCATGTAGATGGTTAGATGCAGGGGGAGTCTGTTGCCGTGCCCCCTTAGCAATGAGGGGTTTTAGCTGCACACAGACCAGGATCTTTGGGATAAGTAGGGAGGAATTTTGTGCTTAGAGCCCTTAAGGCTCTAGGTGGTTTATATGCTACAACACTCTTGTTTAGCTATACCCCTTGAGTATAGAATCGATTTCTCATCTCTGCCCTAACACAGCATCACTTTAAAGTTGTTTGGTGGTGTTTAGGCATGTCCTAACATTACCTAGAGCCTTTACTCTTTACCCCTTTGTGGATGGTCATAGTACACAAGAGCACATCTTGCTCTGTGTTGCCATTGTTCCAAAGGCCTATTGACTTCAACACTGAGAGGTAGTAATCGTGAAGCCTGCAACCTCTCCAGATGACTCCAACAGCTAGGCAACATTGACAACCTACTGTCAACAATCTCTGTTTAAGAGATCTGACAAGCCCTTAACTTGGGTGGTGACAAAACAGTTCCAGACAAGAACTAGAGATTGCTGGGGTGTAGTGTAGGCAGGAGACCATAGACACACCCTGGGTAACTAGTACTGGAATTGTGGAAGAACCCATGGAACAGGAGAAGAAACATTGATTGTGTTATCTATCAAGGCTATTAAAGTCTCATCATACCCATCTGTACTAGCAGTCCCTCACCACATCTCAAGGTGACTGATAACTAGGCACAAGGACATTTGAGTGAACTGTCAGGGATACACTTTCAGCTAGCCTGCAGACCTCCAACCAAATTGAAGACTCAAGTGTGGGTAGGGTTGTGACTGCATTGAGCTGTGACTACAGGAGGATACTGTAGTTACTGAAGAAGAGGCAACAGTGCTTCTTAACTAAGGAGTGTCTAGGCAACCAACTGAGAAGGGACTTGATCTCAGTTGAAGATTTTTGTTACAGGTGTTTACAGGTGCCCTCATCACAAGAAAAAAGAATTATTGATATCCCACATCATTGACATCAGCAGGAGCAAATGGAGTGCTCATTTAGCTACA
This sequence comes from Amanita molliuscula, assembly GCA_023014405.1. NCBI lineage: Eukaryota > Fungi > Basidiomycota > Agaricomycetes > Agaricales > Amanitaceae > Amanita > Amanita molliuscula. Next base: position 1,673,392 of record JAEBUP010000001.1, read on the forward strand.
TTTTACCTCATGCCCAGGTGACACTATCAGAGATAGGTCAGATCTTCAATGTGGACTGGGCTATGGACACAACAGATGACAACTTGGTTCAGTTGGGACCAAGAGAGTATATTGGGGACATGGTGGTCCACTGATACAATAATCATATTTGACTTTGGAGATGGCACTTAAAAGAAATCTGAGAAGTGCAACTACATGATGAGTGGCAGCAGCTCCAAGCTTTGGAGGCTGCAAAAATACGAGAGCAGGAGGAGGCTTGGGAAGCCTTACTTGAGGAACAACAAGCCAGACAGGTGGTAATCCAGGCAGAAAAAGTTATGTGCCTGGTAAACAAAGGATACAATACCTTGGTTGAGATATTGGAGAAAAACTATGGGGGAGACACTTTGAATCCAATCTGGCTCAGTGTTAGGGTCTCAATATAACCAGTGGCTCTTATGGATCAAGGATGTGGATAGGGCAATCCACTGATATAAAATTGCCATTGAGAAAATCAACCACATATGACACATGGAGGAGTTATATGCTCATGAAGGCCTCATAATGGAACATGAGGATTGGAATGCATTAATGCATGCATTAAATGGCAACATAAAGGCCACGAGTTACACATGCCTGCAACAGGAGCAGGAACAAGAGGAGAGATGGTGGGGAATTTGTTATGACCCACATATGATCACCACACCTCCAGGAGGACTTATTGCACCATCACCAATATGACGTCTTACAGAACCTCTGACACACTTCTCAGAGATTGGGCTCAGCAACTTCCTAACTGAGATAGGCAAACAAACTTGGGAGGAACACAAAACCTGAGTATGCAACTGGAGGTCTGGAGTGGTTACCAGTATTCCAGGACCAGCAAAGAAAACCACTGGAGGAATGGACAAGTGGACCAAGGATGGATACTATTCTCAACTGGGAAAACGAGTTGCATGACCCCTTTGTTGTGTTCGCAATCTGCCAAATGGTTCATCAAGGATGATATCATCTTATTGAGGAACAAGGCCTCAAAGATGATGACAAAGAGTATGACTGGTCTAGACTACAGGAATTGGCAGACCTATCACCTTACACCTGGACCATATGCCTAGGAGGACAAAACAAATCCAGGTGAGGAAAAGGAAAACAATGAGCAGAGGCAGTTCCTATATGACGAGTCAACCTCAGAATGATGGTTCTGGTAGAACAAGCTATGGGAGAAACTCAAGGATGGAGTTACCCACCAGTAGTTGAACCTAAGGTTCCAGTGCAACCAGTGCAACCATACACAGCAGCAGCACAAAGGAACTTACAAGAGAACAAAGCTAAGGTCATCATTGAGGGAGGAGACAGTGAATGGTGGGGCAGAGGAATCCCTACAAAAGCAGACTGGCTTGGAACAGAGCTATACCCTCAGAACACAAACAATGTGCACAAAGAGTGGGACATTATTTCTTGGCGATGACATGTAGAAAAAGAAATGGCATTACCATACCCATATCCAAAAATGGCATGGGAAGACAGCAGTCTTCACCCTGATGTCCCTGGTTATTGCTACTTGGTTTTGATTCAGGAAACATACTGGAATGAATTGTGATGGCTGGCATACCCCCAATTACAACAAATCTGTGCGTGGGACAAAGAACTTAGAAATGAAGATGTCACCACCATCACTTGGAAAAGTTATGGAAGCAACAACACTCTGTGCATTGAACATTACCACAGTAACATGAGGGGATGGTTCCATGTGGAAATTCTAATGAGTCTTGGAATGGGACACAAGAAGCTAGGAGCATCAGGATTCACAATGGGCTTCTGGCAAACAATACAATTAGGACCAATACCAGAAAGGTTCTTGCCAGCAATGCCAGGATTTTGCTACCTTCATCTTGTCAAACCAAGATACTGGAGTAAATATGAGTGGCCTGCATTCCCACAGCTAAGCACCATTTGGAATCTAGAAAAGAAATTCAGGAACAAGGGAGTTCAAATTCAGTGGACCATGACAGGTTGGAATGACATTATTAACACAGAACCAAGTCATGGAGATGATGCTAATGGATGGGACATGGTAGAGCTAATGATCATAAAAGGGCACAGAGCACTACAAGTAGGCGCAAACCTACAAGAACCTCTAAAGGAAGAAGAAGAGGAGAAAGTAATATGGGAAATGACCCCATCCCTGGAAGAACTTTTTGAGTATGACATGGTAAATGTTATGAGCTGGAGAGGAACCCCTGAGTCACATGACAGGGACCATACAGGAGTTGTTTATTTTCATCAACTGGATAACTCTGGGAAGGCTTGAATACTTGGGTGACTATTGAAAAACCTACAGTGACTCACAAAACTGAGTCAATGTTTGGCACATTTTGATTATTTGTATGATATCTTTAAACCTAAGACAAATATAAACAAACAGCTGGTGTATGAAAAAGATTATATAATCAGGGCTATGTGACAAACAAAAAAGTATGTAATTCTGATCAGAAACCATGGAGATATATTTGATTTAAATCAGGAACTCATTGACTCAGTTTTGTGAGGTGGTATCAGAATATCAGAATCTGATGCTCCACCAATTATATAGCTGGCAACCCTTGATAGATGGTTACTATGGGGATGTTATCTTTCATGGGAACCCAAATTGAGCTATTTAATCAAGGCTAACATTCTTGGACCTTCACAATTCTCCAATGCATCCCACCTCTTCTGCTCAGAAAGAAAACATCCTCTCTCTGGCCAATAATGGCTATTCCACTTGCAATATTGCCTCCAGGCTCAATATCAGCCAATCCTCAGTATCCAGGACACTTAGGAATCTCCATCCATACCTGCATCACTCCTCTGGGGGTTGTCCTCCCAAGCTCTCATCCACCTCTCAGAGAGCCATCATCACCCAAATCAGAACTGGCAAGGCATCCAATGCTGTCCAAGCCACAAATTACATCAATACCATCATCCCCAATCCAGTCTCCTCAGAAACAGTCAGAAGGGTCCTCAGGAAAAATTCATTCAAGGCTGTGGTGAAGAAGAAAAAGCCCTTGCTTAGTGCAAGGCATAGACAAAGGAGGTTGGCCTTTGCTTTGAAGCACAGGGAATGGACTGTGGAGGACTGGAAGAGGGTAATTTGGTCAGATGAGACTAAAATCAACAGGTTGGCATCAGATGGGAGGCAGTGGGTTTGGAAACAGAAGGGGGAAGGATCGAGAGAGAGAGAGGTGCAGGGAACAGTCAAATATGGTGGTGGAAACATCATGGTATGGGGGTGTATGGGGTGGAATGGTGTGGGACATCTTGCAAAGGTTGAGGGAAGGATGAATGCTGACCAGTATGTGACCATTTTGGAGGACCACATGCTACCTAGCCTGGAGGAGAGTGGGATTCCTGAAGAGGAGGTCATCCTTCAGCAAGACAATGACCCCAAGCACACCTCAAAAAAGGCCAAGAAGTGGATGGAAGACAACAATATCACTCTTCTGGACTGGCCTGCACAATTTCCAGATATCAGTCCTATTGAACATCAATGGGTTCACCTCAAGAGGGACCTTGCCAAGTACCCAACACCACCAAAGGGGGTTTTGGAGATGTGGGAAAGAGTGGCAGAGGTGTGGAATGAAATACAGCCTGAAGTGTGCCAGAACTGGATTGAAAGCATGCCTAGAAGGCTGGAAGCAGTGATTAAGGCAAAAGGAGGTCATACCAAGTACTAGAATTGTATTCCTGATACCCCTTCACAAAACTGAGTCAATGAGTTCCTTTTTTTAATTGAATATATCTCCATGGTTTCTGATCAAAATTACATAATTTTTTGTTTGTCACATAGCCCTGATTATATAATCTTCTTTATACACCAACAGTTTGTTTATATTTATTTTAGTTTTAAAGATATCATACAAATAATCAAAATGTGCCAAACATTGACTCAGTTTTGTGAGTCACTGTATATGTAACAACAGCACAATGACTATGTGCTTGGGCTTATTTATGCATGGGAATGGTTGGGAGAAGACTCATGGGATTTATCCTCATTTATCAAGATTTATCTGAAGCCAGGATGAGCCTTAACTCAAGAGGCAGTTATGAAGAGTTGGGATTACCTTAAGAAGAAACTATGGCCTGATATTCATGGCCTCTATGTGCATGGGAATGGATTAGTCAGCAAGACACTGAGGTGGGACATTGGGTCCCTGATAGAGATCAATGGATGCCACAGTCATGGGACAGCTGATGGAGTAGCAGTGTGAGTTAGGTCACTGAACAATAAGAAGACTGTGGAGCTGAGGGTTGGCATATGGGTGTGCATGTAGATGGTTAGATGCAGGGGGAGTCAGTTGCTGTGCCCCCTTAGCAGTGAGGGGTTTTAGCTGCACATGGACCAGGATCTATGGTATAAGTAGGGAGTTTCATACTTAGGGCTCTTAAGGCTCTAGGTGGTTTCTATGCTACAACACTCTTGTAGTAGTACCCCTTGAGTATAGAATCAGTTTCTCATCTCTGCCCTAACAAGGCACCACTCTAAGGTCTTTAGTAGTGTTTAGGCATGTCCTAACATTACCTAGAGCCTTTACATCTTTACCCCTTGATGGATGGTCATATTACTTGAGAGCATGTCTTGCTCTGAGTTGCCATCATTCTCAAGGCCTATCAACTTTGACACTGAGAGGTAGTAATCACAAAGCCCACAACCTCTCCAGGTGACTCTGACAGCTAGGTGACATTGACTAACTGTCAACAATCTCTGTTTGAGAGATCTGACAAGCCCTTAACTTGGGTGGTGACAAAACAGTACAAGATGAGAGCTAGAGCTTGCTGGGGTGCAGTGTAGGCAGGAGACCATAGACATGCCCTGGGTAACTAGCACTGGTATTGCAGAAAAGCCCACAGAACAGGTGAAGGAATGCTGATTGGATTGTCTATCAAGGCTATTAAAGTCTTGTCATACCCATCTGTACTAGCAGTCCCACACTACATCTCATGGTGACTGATAACTAGGCACAAGGACATTCAAGTGAACTGCTGGGGACATCCTTTTGGTTAAGCTTGCAGACCTCCAACCAAATTGAAGACTCAAGTGTGGGTAGGGTTGTGACCACATCGAGCTGTGACTGCAGTTGGATACTGTAGTTACCAAAGAAGAGGCAACAGCACTTTTCAGAGCACTTTACACTCCCCCCCCCTTACAAGTAGAATCTGAGCTCATTCCGAGTATTCTGAGCAGAATCCGAGTAGAATCCGAGTTGACTCCAAGTAGGGTAAAAAGGTACAAGGAATCCGAGTTGACTCCGAGTTCAGTCTGAGCTCATTCCGAGTTGGGAACTTTCACCATTGAATCTGAGCCCATTCCCAGTTGTGTAAAATAACTGCTTAACAGGATTTAGAATGTTAAGTTAGTTACAGGGTAAGATGTAACAAAATGTATTACTACATATTCATCTACATAAGTTTTCCTCATCCATACCAGTTCTCATCTATTGTCTTCTTATCACATGTGATATGTGATATAGGTAAATGTATGCTACATATCTTCATCTGAGCTATCTTCATCTGAGCTATCTTCATCTACTGTACCCTGCTTTTTGATCACTTGTTTTGTGTGATAATACAGGATGCTGTGTAAAAACCAGTTAAAGTTCCAGGATGTCATTCTCCTCAAGATATGATCATAGCCACCTAACCAGGCATTCAATTGTTCACAAGCTTGTGTATTAAATGCATGCTTGTAGTAAGATCTCCCATTTTCATCTGTCTCCACAATTACCAAGTTGGGAGCTGACCCATCCAATGGTGCTGGATTACACCATGTGCGACATAAGTGATCACTTGCACGATGATTGATATAATGATAGGAATCAACTATGAACCTGCTTGTTCTTTGCCAGCTCTGCCATGAGCCATTTGTAACACTCCTTCGAAGCACCATGCAAGCTTTGTCAATGCATATATATGCAGGTTTGCTTTCATCATTAGGATATACATGCTCAAGGAAGCTCAGTATGTTTGTGGGTGATTCTGAATTTCTGAACTTTGCCCATGCTATAACAACTCCACATGGTGCACAAATGGTTTCAATACAATATGTCCTTGGAGGTGTGAAGAGTTCAGTGGGTGTTGTCTGATCACTAACCTCTATATCATGTGGTTGTTGTGAAGAAACAAAAGCTGGCATCCAAGGCAATGATTCATCTGCTCTCCTCATTGCCCTTCTGTATCCTCCTAGTGCATTGGCCTTATGATTGGTGACATGCCTTTGCCACCTGTCCTGATGTTGTACACAAACTTGAGTTTGGGGCATTTTTACATTGGTGCATTCATTAACATGGCACAATCTTCCAAGTGAGTTCTCATGAAAAGCACAGTATACTCCTCCACATGCATTCAACAAGTCAGAAGTGCAGCCTTGGTATCCACAATACTACAACCAGTATGAAGTTCAGCTCAACCAGGCCATGCAAAAACTTACTGTATGTCCTGTGACAATTCCATCTACCACAACCATCTTCACAGGTGCACAGTCCTCAATGATGTTACTCTGAGATTGTGATGTATTTATTGTATCTTCCATGCCAACAACAGCTGATGGATCTATTCCAACTGTGTCAGTACCTGACTGCTCCCTGTACTTCTGTGTACACTCATCACAGCTGTGTTGCAGTGACCCTTGAATGATACCATCGTTGCCCAGTAATTGGAAAGCCTCTCTTGTAACTTCATCTATTGGCAACCCATCTTGTATTGTGAACTCTATCTCTGACTCTGCAGCCTGCATGTGCAGTGACTCTTGTACAAATGCATGCCATATTTGCCTTCTTGTTATTTTTTTTGCAGGTGTAAATGATATGTTCCAAAACTGTGCATAGGTTGCAGATGATGCATGAAAAGTATAAATGCCACTCATTACAGCTGAAGTGAAAGGCCTATCAACCCATAAACTCTGTCCCAGTTTAATGTATCTAGCAGAGTTTAGATATTTTCTGTCATGCCTGTTGTTCAATTGATTGTGTACTGATTCATGGTCAGCATAGTAAACTGTCTTGCAATCTGGACATTGACCACTGAGAACAGGCACATTGTCATAGTGGGTAAAATTCTTGATAAGGCACACCCAAGGGATATCTCTTGGTTTGGTATTCTGAATCAATGACCTTGGATAACAATTGGGAGATTCACACACAATTGAGTCTGGGCAAATGACATGCACTGGCACAATCTCATCATGTGAAACTGTCTTAAGTCTCCCAGTGAATTTCCCCTTTTTATTATATGGGTATAGCTTCAACAACTTAGCTAATGCATCAAGCTTTGAGCTAACATTTGTGATGACTTGATCACTGTTTCCATCCTGAGTGTCATCATTTGCTTCACCTACAGGCAGAATGTTGGTGGCATTCTTGCTCTTCACTCTTTGTAATATTGCCCTTGATAAGCAATTCATCCAGCCAGTAGTTAAATTGAATCTCTCCCCCTTATATCTTGGGTTTTGTTGATGGCCATGTAGTCCAAGAAGCATTGTATTTTCTGTGATAGAAAATAGAATCATTAACACTGTAGACAGTGATACTGTTGAGTGGAAGTTGTCTCTAACAAACTTGCAAAATTCATGGAATGGTATGTCTGGGAATGGTTGCTCAGGTCTTGCTGCAACCAAAGGAATGATTTGAAGTGCAAATATCCACACCACATAATTTGTCATCACATTCAGAAATCATAACATAGTACACATGAGACTACAAGCAGAGATGATACAGGAATTTGCATATGAAAACCAGATATATCACAAAACAGGAGCTTACTTCATGGATGTCTTGCCTTTATAAGACCCAACCATCTGAACCTTCTTCTTGCTATTCTTCTTGGAGCCTCCATCCTCATGTACCATCACTTTCTGCTTGCCTTTGCCCTTTCTAGCCCTGAGCTTATCTTGTTTATGAAAGTATTCTGTCAAATCTGCAAAGGTATAGGTGATTTTAACAGTGCCCCAAACTTCCTGGTCCTCAGGAGCATTGGGCCCACCCTCTAACCATTCTTGCATTTGTGGATAATCAGAGACTTTTGACATTCTCTTCACATGAGAATGCCACATTGATGGAGATACAAACAGTTTGACAATCTCAGTCATATTGGGCCTCTTCTGAGCAGGCCATTGACTCTTTGAAAACATATCATCTAATTTGTGCTGGGCCTGAATGCAGGACTTGTATTTCTGGTAGTAAGACTTCAAGGATTTGTCTTCTTTGTCAGTCAAATGTGCAGGAATGCTAAGCAGTGCCACCAGATCAGCAGTGGAAAGCTCAGAATGGCCTGAAGCAGAGGCACTAAGAGCTGTAGAGATACCAGAACTGGATGGATTGAAAGTGGGAGTATTAATGCCACCTGCCAGGGATGAAATTTGTTCATCTTCCTGCATTACATTTAAGTTACATGTAGATATATGTTGGCAAGAACTTACAGCACATAGATAGAGCACAGATTTGCCCTCCACAGCTGACCACTCTATACCCTCATCCTCAGCTAGGGCATGACTGTATCTTCCTTTGATAACCCATTCTCCATCCTCAGAAATGTATATCCTTTGATTGAGCTCTATATGATATTAAAGCATAATCAAAGAATGAGAAGTGTTCAATTACTTACTGCTTACGGGAGAATACCTTCTGGATAACTTATCAAGGACAGGTGCAAGAGCGGGAGTGATATCAGTTTTTACAACCATAGTGGGCTTAACCTGATCAAGGGCCTCAATGCAAGACTTGTAAACTTTCACTAAGCCCTGAACTTGGATGCTGTCTGGCAAGAGATCCTGGGCATCTGCAAGACTGAAGATATTGCCAGTTGCCTGCCCCCTAATAGACCCTCCAGTAGTCCTGGATGCACCCTCAGAAGGGAGATCAATTCCTTCCTCTGATAAAATATGTAAAAAAGCACTTAGAATATTGGGTAGAATATACCAGCAATGTCAAAAACATTTCCTTCCTTCAATTTTTCTTCATTTTCCCCTTCCTGAATCCACTATGAGCAAGAGAAGAAAATTGAAATTTTCACTCACTACCATTCTTACTTCCCTCAGTCTACAACACAAATAGATGTTACAATACAAGATAATGATGATCAAATACCTTTTCTGATGTTTCACTCTTACTCTCATGCTCACCATTGCCATTGCCACCCTCATCATCCTTATCCCCACTCTCTGCTTCAGCATCCTTACTGTCATGCTCATGGTCACTATCTTTACCCTTGTCACTGTCATCCTCCTCTTCCTTATGTGCAGATCAGCACCCACATCCAGTTGTGCCTGTGTACATACCTTCTCTCCTCCACTTTCTCCCTCATTGCTATCATTGGAGGAATCAAGTTGAGTTTGGCTGGGGGTGGGCATGTCCTTGCTAGTAGCAGCAGGCATAGGTTGTTTAGGTGGGTGAACAGATATCCCACTATCCTCTAATACTTTCTCAATTCTATACATATGAATATAAATATTAATTGATACAAGATACAAGAACAGAAGATAGTAGGTAGGGTTATAGCAGCACCAAGAGGCAGTTGCGATGGTGAAGAGATATGGGCAGTGGTGGTGTGTGATTGTGGTTTCGAGGAGGGGTGATGGGTGGTGGCAGTTGTGATTTTGAAGGAATATGAGTGGGGCGGCAATGGTGGGTGTGGTTGTGGTTGCAGGTGTGGTTGCAAGGATGGGTGATGGGTGGTGGTGGTCATAGTAGTGATCGTGAAGGGAGATGGGTGGGGTGGCATGCGGTTGTGGTTGCAAGGAGGTTGTTGGGTGGGCATGGGATGGCAGGCAGCAGCATGGTTGTGGGGGGGTTCGCAAAGGCAGCAGGCAATGGTGGGTGCAGTTGCAGTTGTGGTTGTGGTTGTGGTTGCAGTTGTGGTTGCAGTTGCAGTTGCGGTTGTGTTATGAGCATACCTCATCCTGTTCAATTTTCACAGTAACGATGTCAATGGCATTTACGAAGATACAGACTCGGGGAAGCAGGATATATTTTTCTTTTCTTTTTATCTATTTCATTGCACTCAAACGATAGGATACAGGACGTGGACAATACCTTGGTCATGGGGACGAGCTATGTTAGGACTGCGACCCTTATATGGCAGGAGGTTAGGTCAGCATCGGCTATGGGTATAGACCGAGTGCCGACAGGAACAACAGCCTGATGATGGGCCTACGCCATGAAAGGAATCATGAGCGGCATGGTGCCTGAGGGGCGACATGGGAATGCCGAGATGTACCAACGACTAGGTACTGGCGTATGTGGGAATCAGCTGAGATGCACGACAATAGGCATGGCCATATAGAGTGTTGGTGTGGGAGGATGTCTCCTGATAAGGTCAGATGGGCACAGATCGGCTGCTGCACATTGATCCTGGCTTGAGGGACTTTAGCTGCGCGCTGTCTGCGCACAGACCAGGGGAGTAGTATATAAGGGTTGTCATCTTAGGTAGCAAGTCCCTAAGACTCTAGATAGTTTGTCATACCTAGACAGCTACTTGAGCAAACGTTCTTGTCTTTAGGCTTAACAAGCCCCCCTTCTCTAAGTCTTCAGGTTGTGTTTAGGTGTGGTCCTAACATGATCTAGAGTCTTCACCACTCTACCCCATTGGTCTTACAGCACCGAGCACACCTTGCTCGTTGTTGCTCACAGCGCCAACAGCCTAGTTTCATTTCTGAGAGGAAGTAATTGCGTAGCCCACATCCTCTCCAGGTGACATCGACACGACACAGTACTGTCAACAGGGTCTTGAACGAGAGATCCTCAATACGCCCCATTGGGCCTGACAACAAACCCTACTTGGGTAGTCTACACACAGTAACAGACAAGAGTACTAGCATTGCCAGGAGAGCATAGGCAGGAGACCACAGACGCACCCCAGGTGTAGTACACTGTTATTGCCAAAAAGCTCAGGAACGAGTGAAAACACTTGATATACATTGTGTATCAAGGCTGATACAAAGTCCTCTCATACCCTCTGTACAAGCAACCCTACCTGACTTTGGGTTGATAACTTGGCACAAGGACATTGAGGTGAATTGCCAGGCACACGTACATTGATAGCTTTCGGACCCACAACACAGCAGACAACAACTCTCTTGTTTCCCAAGAGACATCATCAACTGGCGCGGATTAATTGCCAGAGGAACAGATCAAGTGTCGGAGGAGGCCTGAACTTGATTGAAGATCTATTACAGCAGAATCATAAACGAGACACAATGCAGTGCTCATTTACCTACATTTTACCACACGCCCAGGCGACACTCTCAGAGATTGGATGAATCTTTGAGGCAGACTGGGTCACCATTCACAACATGGTCCAGATAGGACCTCGAGAGTTTATCGGCGATACAGTCATTCGCCGCTACAACAACCATGTCCAGCTGTATTGGAGATACCAGAAAGAGTCGCGACAACTTGAGCATGCTCAAGCACAGAAACTCCTCAGGGAGAAAGAAGTCCAGCAAGAGCTGGAGCAGAAAGAAGCCTGGGAGGCTTTACTCATGGAGAGGGCGGCTACTCGTGCAGTCTTACGAGCAGAACGCACAATGAAAAAAGCGGAGAGGGAATATCAAACCCTCATCGAGCTATTGGAAGTCCAGTACAAAGGCAACACTTCCAATCCCATCTGGCTGGCCTTGGTTTCATCAAAATATAACCAATGGCTCATACTTATAAACAATGGCGACAAGGCTATCTGATGTTATCGGGTAGCAGTAGAACGGCTGCAGTGCACACATCATGTGGAAGAACTGTATGAGCATGAAGGCATGACAATGAGTCATGCAGATTGGAATGTGTGGATGCATGCAATGAATGGAAATATACGGGCGACCCGCTATGCTAAATGGAAGCATGAGCAGGAAGAGGATGAACTGCCACAAAGGGATCCGATTTGATCCCCTTCTTGTCACTAAGCCACCTGGGGCTATCATTGCCAGGACACCGGAACGGCTCCTTACCAAGCCAATTGAAAAACTTCATACCATCGGCATGGATCACTTCCTCAAAGAAGTCGGAGAGCACACATGGAATGACCACAAAGCCAGACTCTTGGGATGGTGCACTAGTGTCAAATCACAACTCCCAGGGCCAAGAGCCAGGAGTCCCATCGCACTGAACCAGTGGAGGGAAAACGGGTACTGCTACATGTACCTATTCAAAGAAGAGTACTATGACAAGTATAACTGGCCGGCTTGGCCCACCCTCCATGACATTACAAACTGGGAACCGGAGCTCAGAGACGACACGGTAGTCTTTGCCATCCAAGACAGTATTCGACCCGGACGATGTCATATCATTGAAGAGTCGGCTATATGCTGAGACAATATTGAATACACCTGGGACGAATTGGTAGACCTGCACAAGGTCTCCCATTATACATGGACAGTGCGCTTTGGAGGACAGTCCAAATCCAAGCGCAGGGCAGCACAGCGAAAGCTTGCCCAAACACCTATCAAACGAGTCAACCTCAGGACCACAGTCACAGTTGAACAAGCCTACGCAGAGGCAGCTGGACAAACATACCCAGTAGTGGTAGAACCTAAACTGGTTGTGCAACCAGCACGGTCATACGCAGCAGCAGCACAGGCCAGTAAAGAAAACAAAGCACAAGTTGTCACTCAGGGAGGTGATGCGGCACACTGGAACGGGGGCGTAGCTACAGCAGCAGATTGGCTTTCAAATGAAGAATATCCACAAGGGGCAAACAATGCCCACAAGAAAAGAGAAATCGAACAGTGGAGGCAGATGGTGGAAAGAGAGGCATGGCTGCCTTACCCCTACCCAAAAATGTCTTGGACCCACAGTGGTCTAAACCCAGATATACCGGGATACTGTTACCTGGTCCTTGTAAAAAAACAATACTGGGATGAATTTATGTGGCCAGCCTACCCACAAATCCAGGAAATCTGTACCTGGGATCACAACTTGTGGGAAACAGAAGTGACAACCATCATCCGGAGATCGTACACTTGGGAAACCACCTTACACATCAAAAAGTACAGCAGTAACACCAGAGGATGGTTTCATATCGAGTGTCTCAACAGGGAAGGAATGGGTCATTACAAATTAGGTGCCTTGCCTTTCTGACTCACAGTTGAAATGGTCACTCATGCCTATCAAGCTGTACTAGGCTGGAGAGAGTACTGGCAGGACACTCAAATGATCGAACCCTTGCCCACTACACAACCGGCTGCAGCAGTTGCAGCTAGGGAAGATGACATTCATTGACAAGCGGAAGAGAGACAGCGAGCCATTACCAGTGCAGGACAGGCTCTAGCTGCAATGATCAATGGGTACCAATGGTCCAACTGTCGAGAACCTGGTCCTCTTACAAAGGCAGAAATGCCTGCCTTCTACAAAGGAGATCCTCGCACAGTGGATGGATGGTTATGTCAAATGGAGACGTATTTTATGCTGGCGAACGAAACAGATCCTAAGCAGAAAGTTTCAATTTGCTTGTACAGAATAAAAGGAGGAAAAGGAGACAGAGCTGCAGATTGGAGTGGTGTGAAACTCAAAGCTTTCCAGGAAGCACAACAAGAGTTTCAGGATAAAATTGATAACAGTGGCTGGAGTAGAGAACTAGATTGGGCTCAACTCAATACAGGAGAAAGCACTGCTGACGACCGAGCATGGGTCAGACAACCACTAGAGAACCAGTTTCCCTTCGTAGACTGGGTAGACTTTAAAACTCAGATGCATGAGTTTTTCATGTCTACAGAAACCAAAGAGAAGGCCATTGAGGCATTGTTAAAACTACAGCAGGGAACGATGATTGTAGAAGACTACATCATCAAGTTCAACTCCCTCACCTCGTTGACTGACTGGAATGAACAGGCTCTGATTTCACAGTTCCAAAATCACCTTAACCCAGCATTAGGACGGGAATTAATCCGATACGGAGGGCTAGCAGATAATGCCACCCTGCACCAAATTCAGACAAGGGTCACAGCACTCGCAAGGGCTTATAGAAAAGCCAATGAAGCTTATGGATTTTCTAGCACAAAAAAGGAATACAAGGAGCAAGCCCCAGCACCACATGGTCGTCCTCAGTGGCAATATAGAGCACCAACACTGGTCGCGTCAGGAAGCCAGTCCGATCCAAATGCCATGGACGTTGACAGCAAGGATACAAAAATATGCTCCTACTGCCGAAAGAAGGGGCATGTAGTAAAAGAATGCTGGGCAAAGAAATGACATGTGGAAGCAACCTGCCCCAAGTGTGGAGAGAAAGGTCATGTGGCATGGACCTGTAAAAAACCCAAGAACATCACAACCAGCGATAAAGGAAAGCAGGTTGTCAGATACGTTGACAATAGGGAAACGACCCCAGTTGCACATATAGAGGAGGTCTCGGATTTTGCAGAAAGCCAGTAGGCGAGTGCTCAGCGCTGCTGGCTGCTACTCAGGTTTCAGATAGTGATGTACCAGTAGTAGATTCCCAAATTAAATTGCATGATTTACTTTATGAATGCAGTGGGAAGGTACATCACCTAAGAAACCTAAGAGTGAGTGCAAAAAAGGGACAGAGGCTACAGACATGGATGCCTCAGTGGATGCTAAGGAGGATTTGGGAACAGCCCAAACCAATAGCAGTGGAATGTCTACAACAATGGGTAGACACAAAAAGAATAAAAGAGGTGGATGAGCAGTTGGTGGATGACCTAAACGCCATGACAGAAGCAGATGCAATGTGGAACCTAGTGCACTTACAAGAAAAGAAAGTGCAGGGAACGGGATATAACGAAATAGACTTAACAGGAGTCATAACAAAGATGGACAGATCAAAGTCCATCTGCATAAAAATGTTACTTGATTTGGGATGCACTGGAACTTGTATCAGCACTGACTTCATGGAGAAGCATCAGATACCAACCAGACAGCTGGTCAGACCAATACCAGTATTTAACACGGATGGAACAAAGAATTTGAGAGGTGCCTTGGAATTCATGGCGAAAATAAAGTTACACATCGGTGAACATGAAGAAGTCATTGAATGTGCCGTGACACACCTCTCGAAAACAAGCATATTCTTGGGCTTCGATTGGTTGAGGAAGCATAACCCAACCATCAATTGGAAAAAACAATCCCTAGAATTCAACTGCTGTCTGGGAACTTGTTGGAAGGGTTCTTTGGTTCAGGAACCAGAAGATGAAATGGATATAGTCGAGAACCTCGAAGCGGAGGATCGACTATTAGCCGTTCATATAGGGGAACCAGAACTATGCGTCAGGGCTTACGCGTCAACAGCCACTAAAATAGCCACAGAGGAAGCGGAAAAAAACGAAGAAAAGAACTCTGGAGGAGGCAGTCCCCGGACATTATTTAGGACATCAGAAAGTCTTTGAGAAAGAGACTTTTGATGAACTACCACCACGGCGACGATGGGATCACACTATTGAGTTGATCCCCAGGTCCAACCCAGTCGATTGCAAAATATATCCATTGAATAGGGATGAGCAATCTCAGCTGGATGAATTTCTGAAGGAGAACCTGGATTCTGGAAGAATTCAGTCAAGTAAATCGCCTATGGCATCGCCTTTCTTCTTTGTAAAGAAAAAAGATGGAAAGCTAAGGCCTGTGCAGGATTACAGGTGACTCAATGAAATGACAGTCAAGAACAGATATCCACTACCGCTGATAGGAGAGCTGGTGGATAAACTATCACAAGCAAAGATTTTCTCAAAAATGGACATATGTTGGGGATACAACAACATATGCATCAAAGAAGGGGATGAGTGGAAGGCAGCTTTCCGAACCAACAGAGGACTCTTCGAGCCCTTGGTCATGTTCTTCGGACTCACAAACTCGCCGGCCACCTTCCAGACAATGATGAACGATATCTTCAGAGTCAAGATAGCAGAAGGATGGGTCATAATCTACATGGACGACATCCTTGTATTTTCAAAAAATCAGGCAGAACATATGGAGCAGGTCAACCATATCCTAGCAAAGCTAGAAGAACACAAGCTGTCATTAAAGCCGGAAAAATGTTTCTTTGATAAAAAGGAAATGGATTTCCTTGGAGTAGTCATTAGCGAAAATTCGGTATGGATGGAATCTGCCAAAGTTAAAGCAGTAACGGATTGGCCGAAGCCAACTTGCAAATGTGAAGTCCAACAGTTCTTGGGCTTCGTGAACTTTTATCGGCGCTTTGTAAAAGACTTCGCTAAAGCGGCAAAACTGTTAACCCATCTAACAGGGAAAGACGAGTGGAACTGGACAGAACTCCAAGATGCAGCATTTGAAATGCTAAAGAAAACTATAGCAGAGGAGGTGGTGTTGCGGATTCCTGATGAGGATGGACAATTTAGAGTGGAGGTAGACGCCTCTGACTTTGCCATTGGAGGGATCCTATCGCAACAAGTGAACAACGACATATGGAAGCCAGTGGCTTTTATATCAAAATCCCTAAACGACGCTGAGCGAAACTATGAGATCTACGACAAAGAGATGCTCGCAGTTATGCACACTTTCTATGAATGGTCCCACTATCTCAAAGGGGCCAAACACACAGTGGAAGTTCTGATGGACCACCAGAACTTGACCTATTTCAGAAAAGCGCAAAACCTAAATCGACGGCAGGTGTGATGGGTGATGGACTTGCAGGAGTACAACTTCATCATAAAACACAGAAGTGGGAAGTCCAACACAAAGGCGGACTTACTATCTAGATGGGCAGGACACACCCATGGAGAAAACGACAACGAAGGGGTAGTTCTGCTCAAGGAACACCTCTTCATACAAGTATTTGATGATGATCATGCAATCAACGACATCATGAAGGATATCAGAGACGTGCCCAAGTGGCAGTGGGAAACACAGGTTGTCAAAGGCCTTGGAAAGGCCGATGGAGAATACAAATTTGAAAAAGGACTCATCACTTGGAAAGGACAAGTTTACATACCAGCAGTCGTGGCATTGTGAGAAGACATCATCACAATACATCATTCATGGGGACACTCAGGGGTTGCAAAGACATTGGAGTCTTTGACAAGGAATTTTTTGTGGCCCAACATGCACAAAGATATTGAAAAATATATTCCAGGATGTGAAACATGCCAAAAAGCAAAGCTGGATCAACAAGCATGCATGGCACCACTCCAACCAAACGAGGTTCCAACAGAACCATGGGAAGTCATCTCGGTTGACTTCATGGGACCTCTCCCCATGTCAAAAGGAAACAACACGATAATGGTAGTCGTGGACAGATTCACCAAGAAGTCGTACTTCTTGCCCACTGGAATACACACTGGCACAGAGCCTGTACTGAAGCCCCTGTGAGAAGCAAGCTTCAGGCAGGAACAGGGGAATAATTCTGTGTGCAGTCCGGTTAAAAACCACCTGACTACTGCAAAGCCGAGTTAACATGCTCTCGGAATCAGTAGACAGGGCACCCCTGGGTTGTCTGAACATTGGCAGGCAATTTGGTTAGTCTAATCCTCCATGGGTAGAGAGGTTGGGGGGTGGCAGCCCTGTAAAAGGCAAGATGTAGAGCAACTTCACCCGTAAGGGGATTTTGCAACAGGAAGGGCAACAAGCCTGGGCTGTGGTGGTACAAAGCTTCACAGCGGTCATGGGAAGAACCATCTGAGTGCTAACCTCCTGCTGGACTGTCAGTAAGCAGTAAGCTGGGAAACCCTCCACTACGACTAGAGTGGGGAGGTCAGGAGGTGATACTGACCTGAGAGGACATATTCTACATTGGTAACTAGTAGGGGAAGTCCAAATTACCACCAGGCTGCCCATGTGGCATGAGTCCAGAGGAGTAATGGAATCTTTCCTGAAGCTTGCTTAAGTTGTAAACAGGATTGGTGTTACAAGTAGGCTTCACTACGCCATTGCTGGTTGAGTGCCAGCTCCCGCTTTGGACGTGATTGCTCTCCTCTCTAGTTTCCTTGTGTATTTCAGGCTAGAGTGACCGATTTTGACAAAAGAAATAACATCGCAGGGAACAGCAGTGCTGTTCAGGGACAATGTTTTCCGGGAGCATGGCCTCCCAAGAAAAGTAATAAGCGACAGAGGACCTCAGTTCGCTTCAAAATTCATGAATGACCTATACGGAATGCTGGGAATCCAGGCCAACCGATCGATGGCTTACCATCCCCAGACAGACGGACAAACAGAGCGAGTAAATCAAGAAGTAAAGGAGTTCTTGACCATGTTTGTAAACAATCACCAGGATAACTGGAGCGATTGGCTGTCAGTGGCGCAATTCTGCCACAATGACCGGGTACACTCAGCAACGGGCTTTATGCCCTTCTTTATGAATTACGGATGTCATCCAAATAAAGGACTAGACCCCACCTATGTGCCGAAGGCAGTAGCTGTGGAACAACTGGCAAAGGAATTAGAGAAAGTACATGAGACCACAAAAAAGGCATTGGAAAGAGCTGCCCAAATAATGAAGGAGCGATATGACAGTCATCACCAAGTGGCACGGGAGTATAAACCAGGAGACAAGGTTTATCTCAGTACCGAAAACCTCCCAGTCATTTGAGCAACCAAGAAGCTTGACGGAAAATTTGTCGGTCCACTTGAAGTCCTTGCCAAAGTCGGCAAATCCTCTTATAAATTAAAAGTCCCAGCAGCATGGTGGGTCTACAACGTTTTCAACAAAGTCTTGTTGAAGCCGTACAAGGAACCGGAGTTTCCTAAACAAAAAGCAAAGGCAGTGGCGTGCAAGGATGCGCAGATGGTCGAGGAGTCCCAGGAGGATGAATACAAGGTCAAGGAAATTATGGAAAGCCGCATCAGTGGAAGAGGAGGCATGAGGTTGGAATACCTTGTTAAATGGAAAAACTATCCAGTGGAGGAGTCCACCTGGGAACCAGCTGGAAACGTCGCTAACGCACCAGCAAAAGTCAAAAAATTCCACAAAGAAAATCCGAAGGCTCCTAAACTCATTAGGAACCTAAAAAATGGGAAGGTGTACATTCAATACACCAAAACAGTTCCTCCACCAACCCCTAGTGCACCAAGGCACAAACAAAGTCAAGGAACCCATTGGAAAGACAAAAGACTTTTCGGCTGGGACGATGGCCGTTTCGGCCCTAAATACTTAGAAAACATGGAGCACAGATGGCGCAACTGGAAAGGGGACAGGAGGGCAATCATGGAATTGCCAGACGACACTGATGGGACATTCTCCAGAGACCTGGAGCATGGCAGGCAGTCACCCATGCTTAATTTCCCAAAGAGGGGAAAAAAAGAAGAGTTGGAAGAGGAGTGCCGAGCACATGAAAGAGACACAGAGTGTCTCCAAAAAAAAATTTTAAAAAGAACAGAGAACTCAGCAGCTGCTAAAGAGAACAGCGAGTTGGAAGATGACTGACAAAAAAGGATTAAGGGCATCGTATGCCCTGCAAAAAAGATAGTCCAGTGGAAAACCACTATCGAAGAAGAGGAGGACGTTGATTCAGAATGGACAGGCTTGATGCCTGAAGAACAGACTGAGCAGCTAGCCTGCTTTTATGAACACATGAAAAGGGATCCACACTATGTGGACTCAGCAAGTTCAGCCTCTCGGGATGCGAGGCCTTAAGGGGGGGGTGATGTTATGAGCATACCTCATCCCGTTCAATTTTCACAGTAATGACGTCAATGGCATTTACGAAGATACAGACTCGGGGAAGCAGGATATATTTTTCTTTTCTTTTTATCTATTTCATTGCACTCAAACGATAGGATACAGGACGTGGACGATACCTTGGTCATGGGGATGAGCTATGTTAGGACTGCGACCCTTATATGGCAGGAGGTTAGGTCAGCATCGGCTATGGGTATAGACCGAGTGCCAACAGGAACGATGGCCCGATGATGGGCCTACACCATGAAAGGAATCATGAGTGGCACGGCGCCTGAGGGGCGACATGGGAACACCGAGATGTACCAACGACTAGGTGCCAGTGTATGTGGGAATCGGCTGAGACGCACGACAATAGGCGTGGCCATATAGAGTGTTGGTGTGGGAGGATGTCTCCTGATAAGGTCAGATGGGCACAGATCGGCTGCTGTGCATTGATCCTGGCTTGAGGGACTTTAGCTGCATGCTGTCTGCGCACAGACCAGGGGAGTAGTATATTGTTACAACTTCTTTCTCTTACGCTTACTCATTACGATAACCTTTCTTCACTTCGTCACTATGCTTTGATACTTGTTTCATCTGCCTGAACTGCCCCTCGTTTTACTTCCTTTTATACTTCTCCATTGTTCTCCAGGCGGTATATAAACCTCTGCATGTACTGTAGTACTTTAGTTCCAACTTAATCGAGTACTGTCCTTTACTGAACAAGTCCTCTCGCTCTCGTCCCCTCATCGCTCAAACCACCTTCATCGTTGTCCAGCGTAATGCCGACAAGCACCCCTGTCCATTGACTGGGATTAGACCGAGACTCTAGTCGTCATTGTTGACTCGATAGCGAACCAAGGGCATCAATCCTAACACAAGTTGGAACTCACTGAACTGCTTAGTGCATCGTCACTAGCTAGACAACATAGATCCGAAATGACCCGAAACCAGACTCTCTAACCAGAGACCACCGAATGATTCCTTTCTCTTTAAAGGAACATATTATCTAGAAAGACAGGAGCTCTTTTTCTCGACACTAAATAAACATTGGGAATTTCGAGGAGTAGGAAAAAACAAGAACACCCCAGTATCGGACGAATACTTTGAAGGGGATTACATTGAAGGAGACGAGCACTCATTACCTGGAAAGCTTTGGGTTGAGTGGAGAAACGAACAAAAAGAACCAGAAGAAGAACCAGAACTATATTTTGAAAGACCCAAAGAAACCCTTTGGTGGGAAGAGTACTGCAATGCAGAATTTGATTTCGACGGTACTGATCCATACTACTCTCTCTCCGAAACATCCATAACAGGGTGGAACACCTTTTTGGAACAAAAACAAATCGAATATGAACTAGAAAACCCGAGACCTGAAACAGACACCGAAACCAACACAAAACAGATGGCGACTAACACTGAAACCACTGATGCCCCCAGGGGAGACATCAAACCAGTCTCAGCATGAATTTTTACAGGAGATCAGACTGAAGCTAAATCATTCATCAACTGGTTTAGCGATTTCTTCGCGATAAACGCCCACAACTATGAAGGAAAACATGAAAAGAAAATCAGATATGTCCTCCAATGCCTAGGAAAGGAACTAGACGACTGGAAGGAAATAATCCGCGACCAATTAGATGAAAAAGATGGACTCACTTGGGAAAACTATGACACCTTTGTCAAACGATTCATTGACGACTGGGGAGAAGTCAACACTGCAGTCAGAGCACTGAATGAGCTCACTAAATTACGAGTTGGAGGAGAGATCACCATCCTGATCTACATCCGAAAATTTAGAATGCTCATAGGATCCTCCGGACTAACCAGAATCACTGCCCAACTCCAGGCATTTGTCCAAGGCCTACCAACCACCATTGCCGCCAAAATCCTTGAAGGACAAGGTGACTTTAAAACTATCACAGAAGCCTACAGAAAAGCAGAACAACTCAATGCAGCATGGGAAATGATGAAAGCATTAGGGAAAACTGATACAAGGTGCCGATTCAATAAAACAGGGGGACCCAAAACAATCCATACCATACCGACCAGACGCCTTACTGATGGGCAACGAGAAGAATATATGTGTTCTGGGAAGTGTTTCAGATGTGGAACCATCGGTCACTTATCCCGAAATTGCCCAAAGAAAGATACTACCAAGACCCTGCCCCCTTCAGGACGATTCACCAGAACAATCACCGAGGATAACAATGCAAAAAAAATTCGCACTATGATTGTGGCCCTCAGCACGGAGGAACGAGAAACCCTCCTCACCGACCTTGAAACCGAGGGTTTTTAAAGCGGAGGAACCAGAAAGCGGTTGGAACCTCCAAGAACAATTATGGACAGTTAGCACTCGACTCTGTAATAGTAAGATCGAATAATAATCAACGACTCTCAATAACTGTCCAATCACCCGAATTACCTGCTGAGATATCTGCCCTTGTTGACTGCGGAGCAGAAGGAAACTTCATTGATGAAACTATAACAAAAACTATGAACAAGAAACCACTAAGTCAACCAATACAAGTTAAGAACGCCGACGGAACAGTAAACTTAAATGGAATGATCACACATAAAGTCAAAATTCCCTACCACATCGGAAATCTACAAATCGAAACAAGCTTCCTAATCACTAAACTGGGAGATCAAAAACTTATACTTGGACTCCCCTGGTTAGAAAAATACAACCCAGCAATAAACTGGAAGGAACGGACCCTTCGGCTTGATTACCAACCCAAACCGACAAAACAGACAGAAAGGAACCTAGATCAGGAAATTGACGAATACTGGATCAGGGTTAAAACTTCGGCATCACAAGTGCTAGAACACACGCTACACAAAGAAACCATAACAATGCTGCCAGACAAGTACCAAGGATGGAAATCTACCTTCGAAAAAGCGCCTTCAGAACGATTCCCAGTCAGATGCACATGGGATCATGCAATTGATCTCAAAACCGGATTTACCCCAAAAGTCAGCAAAATCTATCCATTATCAATAAAAGAGCAATCATCCCTCGACGAATGGATCACAGAACAGCTAGCTAAAGGATATATTAGACCATCCAAATCCCCACAAGCCTCGCCATTCTTCTTCGTTGCAAAAAAGGAAAGCGGAGCGCTCCGGCCATGTCAAGACTACCGATACCTGAATGAATGGACAATAAAGAATGCATACCCACTACCATTAATCTCTGATCTAATGACCAAACTATCCGGCACTCAATATTTCACAAAACTAGATCTCCAATGGGGATACAACAATGTTTGGATAAAAGAAGGAGATGAATGGAAAGCAGCCTTCATAACGAACAAGGGACTATACGAACCAACAGTCATGTTCTTTGGCCTATGCAATTCCCCATCCACTTTCCAGACAATGATGAACAAATACTTCCAAGACATGACCAACGAAGGATGGTTAATCATTTACATGGACGACATTTTAATATGTGGAACGACACCCAAAGACTTAGAAACCCGGACAAAATGCGTCCTAGAATGGCTGAAAGAAAACGACTTATTTCTCAAACTCGAAAAATGCAAGTTCTGCACTCAGGAAATTGAATTCCTCGGAATGATCATTAGACCTGGGGAGATAACAATGGACCTGATCAAACTGGCAGGAATAGCAGATTGGCCGACGCCAACAACAGTCAAGCAAGTGCGATCCTTCCTAGGATTTGGGAATTTCTACCGACGATTCATTGGAAACTTTGCAACCCTTGCTCAACCACTTATTGATCTCACAAGAAAAGATGAAGCGTTCCTCTGGACACCAGAACGACAGATGGCATTTAACAACCTAAAAAAACGCTTTACAACAGCCCCTGTACTCCGAATGCCAGATGTCACCCAACCATTCATCCTACAAACTGACGCCTCGAATAAAGCAACAGGAGCAGTACTGAAACAAGCCGATGAAGCAGGACTCCTGCACCCTTGCGGCTTCATCTCACATGCCCTGACCACAACAGAGCAAAACTATCAGATTTACAACAGGGAACTACTGGCAATCATCAAAGGACTTGCAGCATGGCGACACCTTCTTCATGGATCACCTCATACCACTATTGTGCATTGCGATCACAAGAATTTATCCTTTTATCGAACCCCACAATGCCTTACCCCCAGACAAGCCAGATGGTCCTCCTTCTTAAGCAAATTTGACCTCCGAATAGAGCATGTCCCTGGAACTAAGATGTTTGAAGCAGATGCCCTATCTCGACGACCAGACCATGTTGGAATGGATGACACCCCAGAAGAAACCACGGTGTTACCACCTGAATGATTCATCAGGCTTATAGCAGATGACCTAGCAGAAAAGCTGCGCAAAGGCATGATCAAGGACAACTTCGGACAAATATTAGTCAAAGTAATCCAGAACCATCGAGCACCACCAATAAAATCAAAGCTGCAAGACTGGACATACGTTGACCACATCGTGCATTACCAAGGAAAAACCTATGTACCTGATCAAGATGGACTGCGCACTCAACTCATTAAACTGATGCATGAATCACCTACATCTGGGCACCCTGGACGATTTAAAACTCTGGAATTACTCAAATGAAACTACTGGTGGCCCGGAATGAACAAACATACCAGAGAATGGATCGAAGGATGCGTGCTCTGCCAGCAAATGAAAGTAAACACTCACCCCAACACCCCTGCCCTACAACCGATCAAATCTAATGCAACCCGACCCTTTCAACAAGTCACAATCGATTTCATCACAGACTTACCGATCGCCAATGGCTTCGACTCGATCATGGTCATGGTGGACCATGGACTTACAAAGGGGGTAACCTTTTCCCCCTGTCACAAAATGATCGACGCGCTAGGAACCACAGATCTATACATAAATGAAAATTTCAAATGATTCGGTTTACCTGATATCCTCATATCTGACAGAGGACCGCAGTTCACATCTAAAGTATTCCAAGAAGTAGGAAAAGCGCTGGGAATAAACCATAGAATGAGCACAGCCTACCACCCCCAGACAGATGGTGAGACAGAACGAGTCAATCAAGAACTAGAAGTCTACCTCCGAATGTTCTGCACAAACGAACCGCACAGATGGAAATTGCTACTGCCGATTGCAGAATTCGCTCACAATAACCGACACCACAATACCATCAAAGCATCACCATTTCAGCTAATGTATGGGATAGACCCTGTCGCTATTCCCACAGCCGCATCCCCTATGACGACCCCAGCAGCCGAAAACCGACTACGAATGCTACAAAAGGCTAGAGAGGAAGCACTCGCCGCGCACGAACTCACTAGACAAATAGTAGCGCTCAGAACAAAAGACAAAAGTATCAGATTCGAGAAAGGAGACAAAGTCTGGCTCGAAAATCGAAACCTCCGAATACCCTATGAGTCAAGGAAGCTAGCACCCAAAAGAGAAGGACCCTTCATGATTGAGCAAGTACTAGGACCTGTCACCTACAAACTGAAACTCCCCAAACAATGGCGCATCCATCCCGTGTTTCATACTACATTGTTAACTCCATATAAGGAAACAATGGTGCATGGACCAAACTTCATGAAACCACCCCCTGATCTCATCAATGGACAAGAAGAGTTTGAAATAGAAGCAATCATCACACACAGAAAACAAGGAACCAGTTATCAATACCTAGTCAAATGGAAAGGGTATGGACCGAACGAAAACTCATGGGAACCTGAAACAAATCTGAAAAATGCTGCGGACATCCTTAGAGCATATAAAAACTGCCAAGACCTGTTATGAAAACCATGGTCCAGTATCGCAACAAACAGATCCTCAGACAGAATACTAGACATACCAAAAACATCGCTTCCCCCTACTCCCGATTCTCTCCCAGACAATCTATTCCAAAACTTAGACACCTAATCATCCAACTCCCTAATCGAACCCATCCTCACCAAGGATGATGCGCAATAGGAACAGCCTTCATTGAACTACGCAACATCCTGCTCTATCGAACAAAAGTACCATCACTACACCCAGTATACAAGACACAGGTCAGCTCTGACTCCCAGACACCAACCGACGCCATCAGCAGAAACCGCCATGTCAGGGAAGCGCGAAGAGCACTGACCTTATGGATCATTGACTGAACAAGAGACCTGGAAGCAGCAGGAGTGACCTGCCTACACCAGACAGAGGCACTATTCCCAGACAAAATCAATTTCCCATCCAGCAGACCGCTGAACTTTAACTTACCCCCAAACTACCTATACATCCCACATGGAGGGATACCACCTCCATACCCAAATCCGCTGCCACTGCCCCACTACCACAACTTTGAATGGGAGCCTGGATACCCAATGATCACGGGCATCATTCATCACACGAACCAGGGAACGATTATGCATTGAATTCCGCCTAGACCACTACACGAACCGTATTTGGCCGAGAGACCTCCCATGCGACCTAATACTCCCAGACCAGAAGCATTGGCCGATCAACTCTTATGAAACATCCTCTCTATTGATGCAGACGATTCATTCTGGGACGTGGTGTTATGAGCATACCTCTTATTTCAAACTTTACAGTAACGACACAACAACGACTATGGAGATACGCACTTAGAGACCACGCTGTCAATAGAAGATCGGAAGATACGGACTCGGGGAGTCGGACTATATTTTTCTTTTCTTTTTAGCTATTTTACTTCACTCAAACGTTAGGATACAAAGGCTGGACGAGACGCCACTAGGAAGGAGACTCTGTGCGAACACTATAGCCCTTATATGGAAGGTGGTTAGGTCAGCCTCGGTTATGAAGATAGACCGAGTGCCGACTTAGGAGGTGGCCCGATGATGGGCCTACGCTATGAAAGGAATCATGAGCGGTATGGCGCCTGAGGGGCAACATGGGAACGCCGAGGAGTACCGAGTCAACGGTACGGCGTGCATGGGAACGGTTGAATGCGCAACACAATAAGTCGCAGCCGTATATGGAGAGATGACCCCAAGTATGGTCATATGGGCGCAGAATGGCTGCTGCGCCGAGTCGCCTTATTGTGAGGGACTTGTGCTGCGCACTGTCTGCGCACAGACCGGGGATGGGCTTTATAAGGGCCGTAGTTTAGCGTAAGAGACCTTAAGTCTCTAGATAGTCTATTGTCACTAGACATAGCTCTTGAGCAACTCGTTTCATCTTTGGACTGAACAAGTCCCCACTCTGAGTCATTAGGTTGTGTCTAGGGCAGTCCTGACATAATCTAGAGACTTTATTCTCTACCCCGTTGCTAGCTGTCCAGCACCGAGCACGCCGCTCGTAGTTGCA
The DNA here is from genome assembly GCA_023014405.1 of Amanita molliuscula. NCBI lineage: Eukaryota > Fungi > Basidiomycota > Agaricomycetes > Agaricales > Amanitaceae > Amanita > Amanita molliuscula. Next base: position 1,700,236 of record JAEBUP010000001.1, read on the forward strand.
AAGGACATTCAACAGCCTAGTTTCACTTTGACGGTTGTTACCCGATTATCCCGGGGCCGTTGGCGACATCGACTCCAACACACACACTGTCAACGGGCACTGTTTAAGTGTCCTCAATACGCCCACAGGGGCCTGGCGACAAACCCAAGCTTGGGTAGGCTACAAACAGTTGCAGACGAGAGTACGAGTTCGCCCGAGAGCAGTGTAGGCAGGAGACCATAGACACGCTCGGGGTAACGTACACTGCAGTTGCGGAAAAGCTCAGGAACGAGCGAAACAAACCGGTTATTGTGCATATCAAGGCTGACTTGAAGTCCTCTCATACCCTCTGTATCAGCAGCCCTACCTGATTTCGGGCTGATAACTGAGCACAAGGACATTGAGGCGAATTGCCGGGTGCACCTAACTGAGTAGCTTGCGGACCCACGACACTGCAGACAGTATCTTTCCTGTTTCCCAGGAAACGTCATCGACAGGTGCGGATTTCGACTGCCGAACGAACGGATCAAGTGTCAGTGGAGGGCCTGAACTTGATTGAAGATTCTTTTACAGGAAATACCTACATAATCCCTCGTCATCATGAACTGCACGTTCAAATACATATTACCTCACGCCCGGGCGACACTTTCGGAGATTGGATGCATCTTCGAAGTGGACTGGGTCACCGATAATGACAAGGTCTCATCTAGACCAAAAGAAATAACTGGCGATGTCATTTACCGCCGATACGATAACCACATACAATTATGGTGGAAGTTCTTGAAAGAACAAAAGCAAGAAAGACGTGCGCGTGCACAACAACTTATCCGGCAGCATGAAGCCGAAAAGACGAGGATCCAGGAGGAGGCATGGAACGCCTTACTGGAACAAAGGGCAGCAAATCGAGCTGCATTACGGGCAAAACAGGCCCTGGGACGAGCAACGAGGGAATATCTTACCCTCACTAACTTGTTAAACGAATCATTCAAAGGGGATGCATCCAGTCCAATATGGAAAGCCATAATGGCATCAGAATACAACCAATGGCTCATGCTTATTATCGATGGGGAAAAAGCTATCCGAACTACAGCGATAAAACCTCACACCATACAGTACGAACGTCATGTCAAAGAACTATATGAACATGACGGAATGACATTGGAACATTCTGACTGGAACGCATTAATGCATGCGTTAAACAGAAACATCTTGCCAGGATTCTGGTGGACGATTCGAATGGGTCCCATTCCTGAACAACTCGCACCAACTGTTCCAGGATTTTGTTATCTCTGTCTCATCAAGCCAGAGTACTGGAATAAATAAGAGTGGCCCGCATACCCAACCATTGAAGCCATCTGGCAGATAGGGAAACAATTCCGAGAGGAAAGAATTAGGACCAGGTGGACCGCCACAGAACGACCCGACGTTGTACATGTAGGCCTAGAAATGGCTGACACAAACGGATGGGACATGGTGGAAAGATTACTCACCAGTGGTCACCGAACGCTCCGTGTTGGAGCAGAACAAACAGAAAACCCCGAAGTAGGCGAAATGATAAGCCTAGGGGAAGAAAGTGATAAAGAACCAGCAGAGCAACCAGCGCGATCGAACGCAGCGGCAGCTCTGGTGGAAATCGACCCTTGTCTACGGGATGGTTGTCCAGGTTTAACCGAACAGCAACAAAATAAGTTACATCCGAAACACCCAGGATATTGCTACCTATGGCTGGTAAAACGAAAGTACTGGAACGAATACAAGTGGCCGGCATACCCGACCATTAGGGAAATTTACGGATGGGATCCGGAACTCATGGACGAAGACCGACCCATATACTGGAGACGAACAAAGGGATGCAGCCACATGTGGCATTGTGTTCGAGTCTCAGGAGAACCAGGTGGATGGCCATGGATGAAAGAAATGATGTGGAATGGATACGGATCACACCGAGTTGGTGTAGGAACCTTTTGACTAACAGTTGATATGGTCGCTCAAGCCTACCATGCCATACTTGGATGGAGGAACCACTGGGCGGACTCCGAAACGTTAGAACCCCTTCCAGACACTCAACCGGCTGCAGCAGTAGCAGCGCGAGAAAATGAAATTCACCATCAGGAAGAGGTTAGACAACAAGCAATCACCAATGCTGGACAGGCCCTAGTAGCCATCATAAACGAATACCAGCGGAGTAGTCGTCCTGAACCAGGACCCCTCACAAAGGCAGAAATGCCTGATTATTACCAGGGAGATCCACGAACGGTTGACAGTTGGTTGCGGCAAATGGGGACTTACTTTATGTTATCAAGAGAAGTAGACCCCAAACGAATGATTTCCATCTGCCTCTATCAAATGAAAGGCGGCAAAGGAGATAGGGCAGCGGATTGGAGCGGTGTCAAGCTCAAAGCACTCCAAGAGGCGTTGCAGGAGTTCCAAGACAAAATAGACAACAGCGGCTGGGACTCGCAACTCGATTGGCAGCAACTGAATGAGGGAGAATCAACGGAGGATAATCGAGCATGGGTGCGAAGACCCTTAGTCAACCAATTCCCGTTCACGGATTGGACCGATTTTAAAAACCAAATGCACGAATTCTTCATGTTGACGGAAACAAAGGAAAAGGCGATAGAAGCCTTACTAAAACTGCGACAAGGAACGATGTTGGTCGAGGACTACATCGTAAAATTCAACTCCCTCACCTCACTCACCGACTGGAACGATCAAGCTTTGATCTCTCAGTTCCAAAGTAATCTAAATCCAGCCCTAGGAAGGGACCTGATTCGGTACGGAGGACTTCCGGATAATGCTACACTACTCCAAATACAAACACGGGTAACCGCACTTGCTCGAGCTTATAGGAAAGCCAATGAGGCATATGGCTTTCCAAAAAGTCGACAGGAATATAGAGAACAAACACCGAGTAGCAACCCCCGTCCTCAATATCAGTACAAGGCACCCGCTCCATTCGCGTCGGGAAGTCGAGACCCAAACGCCATGGACGTAGATAAAAAACGAGATGTCAAGCCATGGTGCTACAACTGTGAGAAAGAGGGACACTACAGTCGTCGATGCCCGCTACCACGAGGAAGGAAACCAATACCAGAATGTAGTAACTGTGGAAGGAAAGGCCACACGGTGGAAAGGTGTTGGAAAATGGAAGCCGCCAAAGATAAAGGAAAGAGGGTGGTACGGATGATAGACAACGGGGAAACGACCCCGGAAGGATGTGCCAAAATCGAGGAGGTCTCGGATTTTGGAGACAGCCAGTGAACGAACGCTCTGTTCAACTGGCTTCAAGTTCAAATTCTAGTAACGGTGTATTAGTACCAAGAGATTCTGCAATAGATGTGCATGACTTACTCTATGAATGCAGTGGGAACATACACCGTATAAGAAACTTAGAAATGAGCGTAAAACCGGAAAAAAGATTAAAAGTTTGGTCTACCCCTTGGGTACTAAGACGTATCTGGCAACAACCAGAGCAGACGGCAATTGAGTGCCTAAGGCAATGGGTGGAACCAAAACGAATAAAAGAAGTTGATGGGAAACTTGTAAAGCAGTTAAACGCGCTGTCAGAAACAGACGCCCTTTGGAACCTGGTTCACTTGAGAGAAAAAGTGATACAAGGAATAGGGAAACAGGAATTAGATCTAAAAGGAACGCTTACAACTATGGATACACTTCAATCCACAAACATAACTATGCTACTAGACTCCGGCTGTACTGCTTCATGTATAAGTGAAGAGTTCGTAGAAAAGCATCGAATGAACAAGAAAAAGTTATTACGCCCAATCCCGGTATATAATGCGGATGGAACACGCAATGGATCAGGGAGCGTAGAATACTTCGTTCAATTCAAGTTACACATAGGATCACACGAAGAGGTTATGGACTGTGCAGTAGCCAGACTCAGCAAAACCGATCTCTTCTTGGGACACGACTGGTTGGAACATCACAATCCAACCATCAATTGGAAGAAGAAGTCCTTAGAATTTAACTGGTGTCCAGGAACCTGTTGGAAGCCATCTTCAGTACAAGAACCTGAAGATGAGATAGACGTTTCATACTGTCTAGAAGAAGGAGAACGCCTTCTAGCCGTTCATATCAGAGAGTCTGAGCTACAAATACGAGCCTTCGCCTCAACCGCCACACAGATAGCGGCAGAACAGGCAAAAACAGAAAAAAAGCGTACACTTGAAGAGGCAGTACCCCGTCACTATCTAAAGCACAGAAAAGTTTTCGAAAAAGAAACCTTCGATGAACTTCCACCAAGACGACGGTGGGATCACGCGATAGAACTCATACCAGGTTCAACTCCAGTCGACTGCAAAATCTATCCCCTAAATCGAGATGAACAGCAACAACTGGACGAGTTCCTAAAGGAAAACTTGGAAAGCGGACGAATCCAAGCTAGTAAATCGCCAATGGCGTCCCCTTTCTTCTTTGTAAAGAAAAAGGATGGAAAACTCAGGCCTGTACAGGACTACAGGAAACTAAACGAAATGACAGTCAAGAACCGTTACCCCCTACCTTTGATAGGAGAACTGGTAGACCAATTATCACAAGCTAAAGTCTTTTCAAAAATGGATATACGCTGGGGATACAATAATGTTCGGATCAAGGAAGGCGATGAGTGGAAAGCCGCCTTCAGAACTAATAGAGGATTATTCGAACCATTGGTCATGTTCTTCGGTCTCACCAATTCACCCGCCACCTTCCAAACCATGATGAATGACATATTCCGAGTCGAAATTGCGGAAGGATGGGTGGTGATCTACATGGATGACATCCTGGTGTTCTCCAAGAACCAGGAAGAACATACGAAACATGTTAACCGAATCCTAGAAAAATTGGAGAGACACAAGTTATCGCTGAAGCCTGAGAAGTGCTTCTTTGATAAAAACGAAATCGATTTCTTAGGAGTCATCATTGGGAAGGACACAGTACGAATGGATCCTGCAAAAGTTAAAGCAGTATCCGAGTGGCCGACGCCCAAATGTAAAAAGGAAGTCCAACAGTTTCTGGGCTTCGTCAATTTCTATCGACGTTTCGTTAAAAATTTCGCGAAACTAGCAAAGCCGTTGACACGGCTTACGGGAAAAGAAGAGTGGCTGTGGACGCAGCTACAGGATGAAGCCTTCGACAGGCTCAAAACAACCATAGCGGAAGAAGTAGTACTCCGAATCCCCAACGAAGAAGGGCAATTCCGAGTGGAGGTGGACGCTTCCGATTTTGCCATAGGAGGAATTTTGTCTCAGCAAAGAGAGGACGGGTTATGGAGACCAGTGGCCTTTATTTCAAAGTCGCTTAATGACGCCGAGTGCAATTATGAAATATACGATAAAGAAATGCTCGCAGTAATGCACGCCTTCTACGAATGGGCACATTACCTTAAAGGAGCAAAGCAAACTATTGAAGTTCTGACAGATCATCAGAACCTAACATATTTCCGAAAAGTGCAGAATCTCAACCGTCGGCAAGCGAGATGGGTGACGGACCTACAGGACTATAACTTCGTAATAAAGCACCGAAGCGGAAGGTCAAACACTAAGGCAGACCTATTATCCTGGCGAGCGGGACACAGTAAAGGCGAAAATGACAATGAGGGTGTCATCTTACTCAAAGAACATCTATTCGTCAGAGTATTCGATGATGATCGAGCAATGGACGACATCATCAAAGACATTAAGGACGTACCTCGTCGTCAATGGGAAGCCCAGGTGGTGAAAGGATTGGAAATCACCGGTGGAGAATATAAACTTGATGCAGGATTAGTGACCTGGCAAGGACGCATATACGTACCAGCAGTACCAGCACTCCGGGAGGACATCATCGCTATCCATCACTCGTGGGGACACTCCGGAGTGGCAAAGACACTGGAATTACTCACCAGAAACTTCTGGTGGCCTAACATGCGAAAAGATATTGAGAAGTACATCCCTGGCTGTGAAACATGCCAGAAAGCAAAGCCAGACAGGACTGCCCGAGCAGCACCATTACGGCCCAATGAAGTTCCTACAGAACCTTGGGAAATAATTTCAGTAGATTTTGTCGGACCACTTCCAGAGTCAAAAGGAAACAATATGGTTCTGGTCATTGTAGACCGTTTTACAAAGAAAACATACTTTTTGCCAACAACATCAGACATCACCTCGCAGGGGACAGCAGTGCTATTCCGAGATAACGTGTTCAGGGAGCATGGACTCCCCAGAAAAATCATTAGCGACCGAGGCCCTCAATTTGCCTCGAAGTTCATGACGGACTTATATGGGATGTTGGGAATCAAGGCCAACCGATCCACGGCCTACCACCCGCAGACAGATGGACAGACGGAGCGAGTTAATCAAGAACTGAAGGAGTTCTTAACTATCTTTGTCAACAACCGACAGGACAATTGGTCGGATTGGTTATCAGTGGCTCAATTTTGCCACAACGATCGAGTACATTCCGCTACAGGATTTACCCCTTTCTACATGAACTATGGGCGACACCCAAATAAAGGTCTCGACCCCACCTACGCACCAAAAGCGGTGGCAGTCGAACAGTTGGCCAAAGAACTGGAGGAGGTGCATGCCAAAGCGAAGTTGGCATTAGAAAAAGCAGCGCGGGTTATGAAGGAGCGCTACGACACTCATCGAAAACAAGCCGTCGAGTATAAACCTGGGGACAAAGTTTATCTCAGCATGGAGAATTTACCAGTCATTCGAGCCACAAAGAAACTAGATGGCAAATTCGTCGGACCTTTGGAGGTAATTGCAAAAGTAGGGGAGTCCTCGTATAAATTAAAAATTCCGGCCTCATGGAAGGTCTATAACGTCTTCAACGAAGTCCTCTTGAAGCCGTATAGGGAACTGGTTTTCCCGAAACAACAGGCAAAAGCAGCAGCGCGCAAGGACGCGCAGATGGTGGAAGAATCCCAGGAAGGGGAATATGAAGTTGAAGAAATCTTGGAAAGCCGAATTAGTGGCAGAGGAGGAGCGAGGCTGGAGTACCTCGTTAAGTGGAAGAATTACCCAGTGGAAGAAGCCACTTGGGAACCAGTGAAAAATGTCGTCAATGCACCCACCATTGTTAAAAAGTTCCATAAAGCAAACCCGGATGCTCCCAAACTCGTCAGAAACATTCGAGATGGGATTCTATACATCCAGTACACTGAGACAGAACCAAAAAAGGGTTTCAAAGTACCTAAGCAACCCAACAGTGCATCAAGGCACAATAAAAAGGCCCGGGGAACTCACTGGAAGGACCGACAGAGACTGTTTGGATGGGAGGATGGCCGTTTTGGGCCAAAATACCTGGAAAACATGGAGCGCAGATGGCGCAACTGGAAAGGCGACAGGGCAGCGATCATGGAGCTGCCAGACGACACCGATGGGACGTTCTCCAGAGATCTGGAGCGCGGCGGGCGGTCTAAACCCGTACTTAATTTCCCTCAGACGACGGAAGCGGAGGAGCTAGCGGAGGAGAGGAGAGCTCAAGAAAAGGACATGGCAGTACTTGCCAAGAAAATATTAAAAAAGGAGACAGTAGTGGCTGCTAGAGAAAGCAGCGAGTCGGAAGAAGACCGACAGAGGAGGATCAAAGGCGCGAAACGCCGGGAAAAACCATTGGTCAGCTATAAGACCACCATTGAAGACGTCGAGGACGTCGACTCAGAACAATTCGGGCTGTCGCCCAATGAACAACAAGCGCGCTTGGCCGCGTTTTATGAAAGGATGCGGGAGGATCCAAGATATGTGGACTCCGCCACGTCAGCCTCTCGGGACGCGAGGCCTTGAGGGGGGGGTGATGTTATGAGCATACCTCTTATTTCAAACTTTACAGTAACGACACAACAACGACTATGGAGATACGCACTTAGAGACCACGCTGTCAATAGAAGATCGGAAGATACGGACTCGGGGAGTCGGACTATATTTTTCTTTTCTTTTTAGCTATTTTACTTCACTCAAACGTTAGGATACAAAGGCTGGACGAGACGCCACTAGGAAGGAGACTCTGTGCGAACACTATAGCCCTTATATGGAAGGTGGTTAGGTCAGCCTCGGTTATGAAGATAGACCGAGTGCCGACTTAGGAGGTGGCCCGATGATGGGCCTACGCTATGAAAGGAATCATGAGCGGTATGGCGCCTGAGGGGCAACATGGGAACGCCGAGGAGTACCGAGTCAACGGTACGGCGTGCATGGGAACGGTTGAATGCGCAACACAATAAGTCGCAGCCGTATATGGAGAGATGACCCCAAGTATGGTCATATGGGCGCAGAATGGCTGCTGCGCCGAGTCGCCTTATTGTGAGGGACTTGTGCTGCGCACTGTCTGCGCACAGACCGGGGATGGGCTTTATAAGGGCCGTAGTTTAGCGTAAGAGACCTTAAGTCTCTAGATAGTCTATTGTCACTAGACATAGCTCTTGAGCAACTCGTTTCATCTTTGGACTGAACAAGTCCCCACTCTGAGTCATTAGGTTGTGTCTAGGGCAGTCCTGACACGTGGAATATTTCAACGAAGTCAACCTATAAAAGAACGAGATTCCCACTTCCTAGCCTTCCAACCAACGTCACAAACACAAAGATGTTCTCGCTCATCGCCATCCTCGTCACCCTTGTCTCTACTCTCTTCCCCTCTGTCCTCATCGGAGGACTCATTCTCGCCACCCTCCTCACTACCCTCGCCCTTGCCTATTCTTTTCCCGAAAAAATCCCTGAGCTCGACGTCTTCACACCACCCCTCGAAATCTTCGTCAAAACCGAAACAACAATCCACGCCGACGACGACCTACACATTCACCTGCCTGAACTCATCGAGGAACCACCTATCGCAGAAGAAGTCATTCCCACACCTATCCCCAGATCGAACCCCCTCATCACCGCCACCTCTCTAGAAGCCTCGTACATTACAGCTAATCTCCGAGACCTCTCTGCCCCGCTTGGAGCCCTCATCAGACTCACCCTCACCACCGACCCCAACGCTATGACCTACGCCAAACGAGACCTCATGCTCCGTGAACTTCGTCAATTGAAAGTCACCCTCAACTCTGTATGATGGCACATAGATACAGCGCAAAAGGACGTTGAGAACATTGTCCACTGGTACGAGTCGAGAGCAGACCACGCCTGGACAACTCAAGGTTGGCCTTAAGAAGTCAGTGACTTCTCGCATAGGGAGGGGGTAATGTTACAACTTCTTTCTCTTATGCTTACTCATTACCATAACCTTTCTTCACTTCGTCGCTATGCTTTGATACTTGTTTCATCTGCCTGAACTGCCCCTCGTTTTACTTCCTTTTATACTTCTCCATTGTTCTCCAGGCGGTATATAAACCTCTGCATGTACTGTAGTACTTTAGTTCCAACTTAATCGAGTACTGTCCTTTACTGAACAAGTCCTCTCGCTCTCGTCCCCTCATCGCTCGAACCACCTTTGTTGTCGTCCAGCGTAACGCTGACAAGCACCCCTGTCCATTGACTGGGATTAGACTGAGACTCTAGTCGTCATTGTTGACTCAATAGCGAACCAAGGGCATCGATCCTAACATATATAAGGGTTGTTGTCTTAGGTAGCAAGTCCCTAAGACTCTAGATAGTTTGTCATACCTAGACAGCTACTTGAGCAAACATTCTTGTCTTTAGGCTTAACAAGCCCCCCTTCTCTAAGTCTTCAGGTTGTGTTTAGGCATGGTCCTAACAGGTTGCAGTTGCGGTTGCAGTTGTGGTTGCAGTTGCGGTTGCAAGGATGGGTGATGGTGGTGGCAGTTGTGATCAAGAAGGGAGATGGGTGGGGCAGCGTGCAGGGCAATGGTGGGTGCAATTGTGGTTGCGGTTGCAGGTGCGGGTGTGGTTGTGGTTGCAAGAGGGTGGTGGAGGCGGTGGGCGTGACAGTCGTGGGTAGCGCAAGGTGTGGGTGATGGGTGGTGGTGGTTGCAGTTGCGATTGTGAAGGGAGATGGGTGGGGTGGCATGCGGTTGCGGTTGCAAGGAAGTCGTTGGGTGGGCATGAGGTGACAGGCGGTGGCATGGTTGTGGAGGGGTTCACAAAGACGGCAGACAATGGTGGGTGCAGTTGCAGTTGCAGTTGCAGGTGTGGGTGTGGGTGTGGTTATGGTTGCAAGGATGGGTGATGGTGGCAGCAGTTGCGATTGTGAAGGGAGACAGGCGGGGCGACATGTGGTTGCAGTTGCAAGGAAGTTGATAGGTGGGCATGAGGTGGCAGGCAGTGGCATGGTTGTGGAGGGTTCACAAAGGCAGCAGGCAGGCACAGTGTGGTTGCAGTTGCAAGAGGGTGGTGGAGGCAGTGGGCATGACAGTTGTGGGTAGTGCAATGTGGTAGGTGGTGGTGGGTGTGATGGTTATGGGTAGCGCAAGGTGGTAGGTGGCAGTGGGTGTGATGGTTATGGGTAGCGTGAGGTGGTAGGTGGCAGTGGGCATGATGGTCGTGGGTAGCACGAGGTGGTAGGTGGGAGTTGGGGTGGATGGTTCATTGATCAGAAAACAAAAAATAGTGAAAAATTTTAAAAAACATACAGTTTGAGTTGCACTGGATCCTCTGCAGCTTTGTCTTCATGAGTGCAGGCAGCTGAGCTTCTCCTGTGCAACAGAGTGTGTGGTGAGGGTAAAATCACATCATAAGGCTGGGACTTACCTGCGTTCCTTCCTTGCTCTTTTCTTCTCCTTGATGGACATGGAAGACTGGGCTTGACTACACTTAGTCAAAGCAGGGAGCAAGGTGGTGGCTGGCAGGCCAGGACAATTGGCAGAGCAAGTATTGGCGGGCATTGTTATCGATGAGGCAATGAGGGAGTGACAAGTGACCTGTCACGCTCAACGAACCAAACACCAAATGCGCTTCATCACATGATGTTCAACAATGTGCAACATGCTTATATACTATACTTTGTCATGTGTAACACATCACAACTGCTATATATAGTGGGTGGCAAGCATTCAGTCTTGCCCACACAGCTCAGACAACTGATATTCCACTCGTAGTCTGAGTCCATTCTGAGCATTGTCAATCCTAAGACAAATCAGCTCAATCTGAGCTGAGCTCGGACTACGAGTTCCAATTTGAGTGAGTTGCCTGCCAATTTTTTGGCACTCGGAATTGACTTGGATTCTGAGTAGCCTACTTGGAATACTTGGAATGGGCTCGGAATCTCAGAATAAGGGGGGGGGGAGTGTAAAGCTCTTGCATGGTCAGAGCACTCCACTTTCTTTCTTTGCAACAAAAAAGAATGGCAATGCCTGGGGGAATTTTGATGGTCTAATGTATCCTTTGTTCAGTTGTTCAGTGATCCATTTGTCAAGTGATGATTGTTCCTTTATTGATAGTGGGTAGATCTTGCTGACTTTTGGGGTGAATCCTGCTTTGAGATCTATTGTGTGATCCCATGTATGACTGGTTGGGAATTGTTTGGAGGCTGTTTTGTTAGCATGATTTTTATGATGATACCTGGTGCTATTAACAAGGTCCTCCTCTCACACTCTTCCAGTCCTCTATAGTCCAATCCTGGTATGCCAGAGCAAAGTCCAATTAAGCCCTCCTATGCCTAGCTGTCAATAGTGGCCTCTTCTTCTTCACCACACCCTTCATCCCTGCCTTCTTGAAGTGCAATCTAACTGTCTCTGCTGCAAGAGGCTTGTCAATAACAGTTTCAAGCCTCTTGGCCACTTGGACAGCATTCTCAGCTTGCCCAGAGGTGATGAGATGGACTGCATAGTGGACATTGGCATCTGTAAGCTTGGATGGGCAACCACCAGTATCCTTCACAAGGTTGGGATGATGATTGGAATGCAGTCTAGAGATGGTGGAAGAGTACTTGTGTACTCCAGTCCTGGAGGCAATCTGGTGAGCTGAGAGACCAGAGTCAAGCAGGGAGAGGACATGAGAGGTCTGAGCAGGAGAGAGGGATCTCATAATGATGGTGGTTCAAGTTCAACAGTTGTTTGGTCTTGTTTAAACTATTCAACAGACATTCCATCAATTTGGACAGGTTAGGACCATGTCAGTATGTGGTACAGTGCACTTTCATTAGTCAATTGTGTCAGCCAAAAAACTGTTGCAATGAGCACTCTTGTTAGGAGTGGATCCTAGCAGGCACTTTTTATTTTTCATTCTAGTGGTCAGGGACCACCATGGAAGGATAGGAGACAGTCGGAGACTGTCACAGGAGACCAGGGGAACACTTTGCATGTATCAAGGCATGGGAGCATTCAGGAGACTGTGAGACGATGGCCAGTCAAAGAGCCATTGGTATACCAGGAAGGAGGGTGACACCCCTATTGTTACAGGCACATTACATCAGTGTCACAAGTCACTACAAAGATATGGCATGGGTACAGCCACAGGGCCGGACAGGGCCGAGAGCGCACAGGCATAGAAGTCCAAAGTCATTATGGCCATAGCCACAGAAGCCCCTATGAGGGATTAGCTCAGCACCTGCCATACGAGGACTCGAGGGAAGAGATTAGTCAAGGAGCACAGCCACTAGGACATACATGGATAGATGCATTGTGGGACCAAGACCAAGGATTGTTTAATTATACAGAGAGTGTGCAGCAATGGTGGCTCTTGGCGACAGGTCTAGAGAAGGTCCAGATGAAGTCCAGACACAAGCATAGCTCAGACAAACCTGAGACAATGGTAGAGGGAGGAAGGTCATTAGACCAATGGTGGAAAGGCTGCACAATGACAACACGGGGCAGCACTCATACTTAGCACTCACAGCATATGCTGGGAAGAAACACACCAGCTTAGGATATAGGACACAGACACCAACAGAGGACTCAATAGCCCAGGGAAGGCATGAGTACAGAATAGGCCAAGTGGCATATGATCCTGTGTATGGATATATGCATGCTGATGGACACCAAGAGTTGGGACAGTCTAGGGTGGTCCACAAAGATCCAGGCATGGCTAAAGGCAGCCAGTTAAGGATAGAGTTGTCATGGGAGGATCACACTCATATGCGCTCTCATGAAACATGCGCTGGACAATAGGGATGGGCACTGGAACATGGTAGGAGTGTTGTTGGTCTAGGGAGGTACTAGGGGGGATTCCCTGGAGGTATATAAGGTTGGACAATTGTAGTCTTGAGTCCTTAAGACTCAAGATGGTTTCTCTCTCACTAGGAGTTAGTTCTCTCTAGTAGAGCCATCTTTGTAGTAGGGCTTGCAATACAGCCTTGGTTTCGTCTCTGGAGTAGCACTCCACCTCAGTGAGGCTTTGGGGTTTGTTTATGAGTGAGAGCTTGTAACAACTCTCAATTAAAACAAACATAACTCCATAAAACCTTAACAGAATTATATAATTCCTGATGAAATGTAAAGCCAACAAGGTTTGTTCTGTTGTCAAATATTCATAACATTTTACATAATTTATTTGTTTTTTTCCCAGACCATATAATGCAAAACTGCCAAACATTGCTGTTAGGATCAATGCCCTTGGTTCGTTATCGAGTCAACAACGACGACTAGAGTCTCGGTCTAATCCCAGTCACTGGACAAGAATGCTGTTCGACGTCATGCTAGGCAACGACGAAGGTAGCTCGAGCGATAAAGAGGACGAGAGCGAGAGGGTTGTTCAGTAAAGGACAATACTCGATTAAGTTGGAACTAAAGTACTACAGTACATGCGGAGGTTTATATACTGCCTGGAGAACAATGAAGAAGTATAAAAGGAAGTAAAACGAGGGGTAGTTCAGGCAGATGAAACAAGTATCAAAGCATAGCGACGAAGTGAAGAAAGGTTATCGTAATAAGTAAGCGTAAGAGAAAGAAGTTGTAACATTACCCCCTCCCTATGCGAGAAGTCACCGACTTCTTAAGGCCAACCTTGAGTTGTCCAGGCGTGGTCTGCTCTAGACTCGTACCAGTGGATGATGTTTTCGATGTCCTTTTGCGCTGTATCTATGTGCCATCGTACAGAGTCGAGGGTGACTTTCAATTGACAAAGTTCATGGAGCGCCAGATCTCGTTCAGCGTAGGTCATGGCGTTGGGGTCAGTGGTGAGGGTGAGTCCTACGAGGGCTCCAAGTGGGGCGGAGAGGTCTCGGAGATTAGCTGTAATGTACGAGGCTTCTAGAGAGGCGGTGGCGATGAGGGGGTTTGATCTGGGGATAGGTGTGGGAATGACTTCTTCTGCAATAGGTGGTTCCTTGACAAGTTCGGGCGGGTGAATGTGTAGGTCATCGTCGGCATAGATCGCCGTTTTGGTTTCAATGAAGATTTCGAGGGGTGGTGTGAAGACGTCAAGCTCAGGGATTTTTTCGGGAAAAGAATAAGCGAGGGCGAGGGTAGTGAGGAGGGTGGTGAGAACGAGTCCTCCGATGAGGACAGAGGGGAAGAGAGCGGAGACGAGGGCGACGAGGATGGCGATGAGTGAGAACATTTTTGTGTTTGTGACGTTGGTTGGAAGGCTAGGAAGTGGGAATCTCGTTCTTTTATAGGTTGACTTCATCGAAGTATTCCACATCCCAGAATGAATTGTCTGCGTCAATAGAGAGGATGTTTCGTAAGAGTTGATCGGCCAATGCTTCTGGTCTGGGAGTATTAGGTCACATGGGAGGTCTTTCAGCCAAATATGGTTCGTGTAGCGGTCTAGGCGGAATTTGATGTGTAATTGTTCCCTGGGTCGTATGATGAAGGATGCCCGTGATCATTGGGTATCCAGGTTCCCATTCAAAGTTGCAGTAGTGGGGCGGTGGCGGCGGATTCGGATATGGAGGTGGTATCCCTCCGTGTGGGATGTATAGGTAGTTCGGGGGTAGGTTAAAGTTCAGCAGTCCACTGGATGGGAAATCGATTTTATCTGGGAATAGTGCCTCTGTCCAGTGTAGGCAGGTCACTCCCGCCGCTTCCAGGTCTCTTGTTCGGTCAATGATCCATAAGGTCAGTGCTCTTCGCACTTCCCTGACATGGTGATTTCTGCTGATGGCATCGGTTGGTGTCTGGGAGTCGGAGCTGACCTGTGTCTTATATACTGGGTGTAGTGATGGTACTTTTGTTCAATAGAGCAGGATTTTGCATAGTTCAATGAAGGCTGTTCCTATATTGCGTGTCGTCCTTGGTGAGGATGGGTTCAATTAGGGAGTTGGATGATTAGGTGTCTAAGTTTTGGAATAGATTGTCTGGGAGAGAATCGGGAGTAGGGGGAAGCGATGTTTTTGGTATGTCTAGTATTCTGTCTGAGGATCTGTTTGTTGCGATACTGGACCATGGTTTTCATAGCAGGTCTCAGCGGTTTTTATATGCTCTAAGGATGTCCGCAGCGTTTTTCAGATTTGTCTCAGGTTCCCATGAATTTTCATTCGGTCCATACCCTTTCCATTTGACTAGGTATTGATAGCCGGTTCCTTGTTTTCTGTGTGTGATGATTGCTTCTATTTCAAACTCTTCTTGTCCGTTGATGAGATCAGGGGGTGGTTTCATGAAGTTTGGTCCATGCACCATTGTTTCCTTATATGGAGTTAACAATGTAGTATGAAACACAGGATGGATGCGCCATTGTTTGGGGAGTTTCAGTTTGTAGGTGACAGGTCCTAGTACTTGTTCAATCATGAAGGGTCCTTCTCTTTTGGGCGCTAGCTTCCTTGACTCATAGGGTATTTGGAGGTTTCGATTTTCAAGCCAGACTTTGTCTCCTTTCTCGAATCTGATACTTTTGTCTTTTGTTCTGAGCGCTACCATTTGTCTAGCGAGTTCATGCGCGGCGAGTGCTTCTTCTCTAGCTTTTTGTAGCATTCATAGTCGGTTTTCAGCTGCTGGGGTCGTCATAGGGGATGCGGCTGTGGGAATAGCGACAGGGTCTATCCCATACATTAGCTGAAACGGTGATGCTTTGATGGTATCGTGGTGTCGGTTATTGTGAGCGAATTCCGCAATTGGCAGTAGCGATTTCCATCTGTGTGGTTCGTTTGTGCAGAACATTCGGAGGTAGACTTCTAGTTCTTGATTGACTCATTCTGTCTCACCGTCTGTCTGGGGGTGGTAGGCTGTGCTCATTCTATGGTTTATTCCCAGCGCTTTTCCTATTTCTCGGAATACTTTAGATGCGAACTGCGGTCCTCTGTCAGATATGAGGATATCAGGTAAACCGAATCATTTGAAATTTTCATTTATGTATAGATCTGCGGTTCCTAGTGCGTCGATTGTTTTGTGACAGGGGGAAAAGGTTACCCCCTTTGTAAGTCCATGGTCCACCATGACCATGATCGAGTCAAAGCCGTTGGTGATTGGTAGGTCTGTGATGAAATCAATTGTGACTTGTTGAAAGGGTCGGGTTGCATTAGATTTGATCAGTTGTAGGGCAGGGGTGTTGGGGTGAGTGTTTACTTTCATTTGCTGGCAGAGCGCGCATCCTTCGATCCATTCTCTGGTATGTTTGTTCATTCCGGGCCACCAGTAGTTTCGTTTGAGTAATTCTAGAGTTTTAAATCGTCCAGGGTGCCCAGATGTAGGTGATTCATGCGTCAGTTTAATGAGTTGGGTGCACAGTCCATCTTGATCAGGTACATAGGTTTTTCCTTGGTAATGCACTATGTGGTCGACGTATGTCCAGTCTTGCAGCTTTGATTTTATTGGTGGTGCTCGATGATTCTGGATTACTTCGACTAATATTTGTCCAAAGTTATCATTAATCATGCCTTTGCACAACTTCTCTGCTAGGTTGTCTGCTATAAGCCTGATGAATCGTTCAGGTGGTAACACCGTGATTTCTTCTGGGGTGTCATCCATTCCAATGTGGTCTGGTCATCGAGATAGGGCGTCTGCTTCAAACATCTTAGTTCCAGGGACATGCTCTATTCAGAGGTCGAATTCACTTAAGAAGGAGGACCATCTGGCTTGTCTGGGGGTAAGGCGTTGTGGGGTTCGATAAAAGGATAAATTCTTGTGATCACAATGCACAATAGTGGTATGAGGTGATCCATGAAGAAGGTGTCGCCATGCCGCGAGTCCTTTGACGATTGCCAGTAGTTCCCTGTCATAAATCTGATAGTTTTGCTCTGTTGTGGTCAGGGCGTGTGAGATGAAGCCACAAGGGTGCAGGAGTCCTGCTTCATCGGCTTGTTTCAGTACTGCTCCTGTTGCTTTATTTGAGGCATCGGTTTGCAGGATGAATGGTCGGGTGACATCTGGCATTCGGAGTACAGGGGCTGTTGTAAAGCATTTTTTTAGGTTGTTAAATGCCATCTGTCGTTCTGGTGTCCAGAGGAACGCTTCATCTTTTCTTGTGAGATCAATAAGTGGTTGAGCAAGGGTTGCGAAGTTTCCAATGAATCGTCGGTAGAAATTCCCAAATCCTAGGAAGGATCGTACTTGCTTGACCGTTGTTGGCGTCGGCCAATCTGCTATTCCTGCCAGTTTGATCGGGTCCATTGTTATCTCCCCAGGTCTAATGATCATTCCGAGGAATTTGATTTCCTGAGTGCCGAACTTGCATTTTTCGAGTTTGAGAAATAAGTCGTTTTCTTTCAGTCATTCTAGGATGCGTTTTGTCCGAGTTTCTAAGTCTTTGGGTGTTGTTCCACATATTAAAATGTCATCCATGTAAATGATTAACCATCCTTCATTGATCATGTCTTGGAAGTATTCGTTCATCATTGTCTGGAAAGTGGATGGGGAATTGCATAGGCCAAAGAACATGACTGTTGGTTCGTATAGTCCCTTGTTCGTTATGAAGGCTGCTTTCCATTCATCTCCTTCTTTTATCCGAACGTTGTTGTATCCCCATCGGAGATCTAGTTTTGTGAAATATTGAGCACCAGATAGTTTGGTCATTAGATCAGGGATTAATGGTAGTGGGTATGCATTCTTTATTGTCCATTCATTCAGGTATCGGTAGTCTTGACATGGCCGGAGCGCTCCGCTTTCCTTTTTTGCGACAAAGAAGAATGGCGAGGCTTGTGGGGATTTGGATGGTCTAATATATCCTTTAGCTAGCTGTTCTGTGATCCATTCGTCGAGGGATGATTGCTCTTTTATTGATAGTGGATAGATTTTGCTGACTTTTGGGGTAAATCCGGTTTTGAGATCAATTGCATGATCCCATGTGCGTCTGACTGGGAATCGTTCTGAAGGCGCCTTTTCGAAGGTAGATTTCCATCCTTGGTACTCATCTGGCAGCGTCGTTATGGTTTCTTTGCGTAGCGTGTGTTCTAGCACTTGTGATGCCGAAGTTTTAACCCTGATCCAGTACTCGTCAATTTCCTGATCTAGGTTCCTTTCTATCTGCTTTGTCAGTTTGTATAGGGGTTGGTGATCGAGCTCAAGGGTCCGTTCCTTCCAGTTTATTGCTGGGTTGTATTTTTCTAACCAGGGGAGTCCAAGTATAAGTTTTTGATCTCCCAGTTTAGTGATTAGGAAGCTTGTTTCGATTTGTAGATTTCCGATGTGGTAGGGAATCTTGACTTTATGTGTGATCATTCCGTTTAAGTTTACTGTTCCATCAGCATTTTTAACTTGTATTGGTCGAATTAGTGGTTTCTTGTTCATGTTTTTTGTTATAGTTTCGTCAATGAAGTTTCCTTCTGCTCCACAGTCAACAAGGGCAGATATCTCAGCGGGTAATTCGGGTGATTGGACAGTTATTGAGAGTCATTGATTATTATTTGATCTTACTATTACAGAGTCGAGTGCTAACTGTCCATAATCGTTCTTGGAGGTTCCAACCACTTTCTGGTTCCTCCGCTTTAAAAACCCTTGGTTTCAAGGTCAGTGAGGAGAGTTTCTCGTTCCTCTGTGCTGAGAGCCACAATCATAGTGCGAATTTTCTTAGCATCGTTATCCTCGGTGATTGTTCTGGTGAATCGTCCTGAAGGGGGCAGGTTCTTGGTAGTATCTTTCTTTGGGCAATTTCGGGATAAGTGACCAATGGTTCCACATCCGAAACATTTTCCAGAACGCATATATTCTTCTCATTGCCCATCAGTAAGGCATCCGGTCTGTATGGTATGGATTGTTTTAGGTCCCCCTTTTTTATTGAATCGACGCCCTGTATCAGTTTTTCCTAATGCTTTCATCATTTCCCATGCTGCATTGAGTTGTTCTGCTTTTCTGTAGGCATCTGTGATAGTTTTAAAGTCGCCTTGTCCTTTGAGGATCTTGGCAGCAATGGTGGTTGGTAGGCCTCAGACGAATGCCTGAAGTTGGGCGGTAATTCCGGTTAGTCCGGAGGATCCTATGAGCATTCTAAATTTTCGGACGTAGATCAGGACAGTGATCTCTCCTCCTACTCGTAATTTAGTGAGCTCATTCAGTGCCCTAACTGCAGTGTTGACTTCTCCCCAGTCATCAAGGAATCGTTTGACAAAGGTGTCATAGTTTTCCCAAGTAAGTCCATCTTTTTCATCCAGTTGGTCACGGATTATTTCTTTCCAGTCATCTAGTTCCTTTCCTAGGCATTGGAGGACATATCTGATTTTCTTTTCATGTTTCCCTTCATAGTTGTGGGCGTTTATTGCAAAGAAATCGCTAAACCAATTGATGAATGATTTAGCTTCGGTCCGATCTCCTGTGAAAATTCGTGCTGAGACTGGTTTGATGTCTCCCCTAGGGGCATCGGAGGTTTCAACATTAGTTGCCATTTGTTTTGTGTCGGTTTCGGTGTTTGTTTCAGGTCTTGGGTTTTCTAGTTCGTATTCGATTTGTTTTTGTTCCAAAAAGGTGTTCCACCCTGTTGTGGATGTTTCAGAGAGAGAGTAGTATGGATCAGTACCGTCGAAATCGAATTCCGCGTCACAGTACTCTTCCCACCAAAGGGTTTCTTTGGGTCTCTTGAAATATAGTTCTGGTTCTTCTTCTGGTTCTTTTTGTTCGTTTCTCCACTCAACCCAAAGTTTTCCAGGTAGTGAGTGTTCGTCTCCTTCAATGTAATCCCCTTCAAAGTATTCATCAGGTACTGGGGTGTTCTTGTTCTTTCCTACTCCTCGAAATTCCCAACGTTTATTTAGTGTTGAGAAAAAGAGCTCCTGTCTTTCTAGATAATATGTTCCTTTAAAGAGAAAGGAATCGTTCAGGTGGTCTCTGGTTAGAGAGTCTGGTTTCGGGTCATTTTGGATCTATATTGTCTAGCTAGTGACGATGCACTAAGCGGTTCAGTGAGTTCCAACTTGTGTTAGGATCAATGCCCTTGGTTCGTTATCGAGTCAACAATGACGACTAGAGTCTCGGTCTAATCCCAGTCACTGGACAAGAATGCTGTTCGACGTCGTGCTAGGCAACGACAAAGGTAGCTTGAGTGATAAAGAGGACGAGAGCGAGAGGGTTGTTCAGTAAAGGACAATACTCGATTAAGTTGGAACTAAAGTACTACAGTACATGCGGAGGTTTATATACTGCCTGGAGAACAATGAAGAAGTATAAAAGGAAGTAAAACGAGGGGTAGTTCAGGCAGATGAAACAAGTATCAAAGCATAGCGACGAAGTGAAGAAAGGTTATCGTAATAAGTAAGCATAAGAGAAAGAAGTTGTAACAATTGCAACATTCATCAGAGATTTTGCACATTTGCTGATGTGGGAGGGTCTGTGCAGTAGAGCTGCATATGGAAAGGGACATGAGGCAAGTAGTATATAAGTAGGGTCTATAAGACCATACTCCTTAGCCTTAAGATAGTCTCTGTTGCCTACAGAACTACTCTGTCCTCAATAGCATCTCTCTTCTCTTACTCATCTCAAACCTTGTGATTCTGTTAAGCTTTGTCTTGACAGTTTTTGGGTCTTGATGACATGCCCAAACTCCCCCTCCCTTTCTCTCTCTTAGCAGGTAGGCATCCCTGGGTTCCTGGGCAATTCCCTGTTTTTGGCATCATTAATGTGTAATTTTGCAATTCCTACTCCTACACCCCTCCTGTCCTTCCCCTTTGAGCACCCATGTGTCCCTTCTGTTTCGTGGGCCCTTTTGTTCATGTTAGCCAGGACCGACAGGGCGCACGCTGCCCTTAATCTTATCGATTCGCGCCGTCCTCGCTCGCGCTCACACGTTTGGGATCGGCGATCGCCGTGATTGCGGAGCCCGAACCCGGCTTCGCCCAAAACGGGTGATCGGTAAAACGCCACCGTGTGGGCTGTAAATCCGCGAAACGGTTGAAATTTCATATAATGACGCGTAATGTTTGCAGAAAGCAAGGTAACTTAAAGCTTGCGGTCAATGAAGCTCTCTATAAGACCCGCACACGTAAGGGGATATTCCTTCAACTTGACTTCATCGTTTATGATGTAGGTATTCGGTTGAACAAATATTCTGCGCGGCTATAAATCCAGTTAGTTATTTAACGGAAAATGGCCTGGAGGGAAAGGCGGCGAACCTGCTTCTTCTTTAGCACAAAGTCTCGAATCTCTCCCTCCCATCCACTAATTGGCTGAGTCAATCGGGTATAGTATTCGCAGGCTCCAGGCCCGTCTGCCGTGCTCTTTCGCACTTGCAGTTCGACCAAAAGTTCCCCCGCCATTTCCCTTCCCTTGGTCAAAACCAAATCCCGGTCAACCTAGAGAACTAAACATCATTTTGACAATGGCCACAACGAAATGCTTACCCGAACGTAGAGGTTCTCTAATTTACCATCTGAGTCACGCACCTCTTCCAATCTGGCAATGCCAGACCTTTTGAGGTGTTGGAAGATACCAAGCCTGTTACCCAAGAGCATTAGGGCGTCATCCGCTGAATACCAGAATCGATTAACCTCGCTTGCATGTGGGCCTGGCCATGTTTGCCGGTCTTTGGGTCATAGAATTGCAGTCCACGTAGACCAGCGCGAGCCATGTCTAAAAACGTCACGTATTGCATGTCTTCGACGTCCTGCTTATCGGTATACTGTGATCCAAACATCGAATGAACATGTCACAAATGAAAACCTTGTCTGCCTTACGTTGAATATCTTCAGGATATCAGGATTGCCGACCACTTGGCATAACTTCCCGTTAAAGTCGGTCTGCGAACACAGCGCATCACTTACGATACAGAGCAACGGTTTCCGCACGACACTCTTCCATCGAAGACGAGACTTCTCCAAGCACGGATCCAGGAGTTTGGCCAGGTTTATACCACGACGTTCTACGAAAAGTCAGTGGTAACCCTTGGACGCGTGAATTGCAACCTAACATGGGTTTTCCTGTCAAAGGGTTGATGACCTGAATATATATTGATATTTGTGACATCCACCATTGTCGAGAGCTAGTGATACCTTTTCAGGATCAAAATTCTTTTTTCCATTTTGATCCTCTTCAAATAGCTTGCCAGAGCCATGGCCCAGAAGTTCGTGGTTGGCAACCTGGAGCTCTAAAGAACGACTGTTCCATGTGTTGTATATCTCAACATCATCCGGGTGGATGAACGTGAGTTCTTGATCTAGAATAACAGAATGAGATCAATTTAATGCCCCGAACGAAATATACTACTGGGTGCTTTGGCGGCAAGTATATTCTGAAACACAGATGAATGCGGGAGGTATTAATCCGCAACGTCACGCTTACTGCTAGAGACACATTCTTGAAGCCGGTCGATTCTCTAATGTCGTAGTAGTTCTACAGGCACTCATCAAAGAGTATATCTACGTTATTTTCTTGACTTACTGGAATCTAATGACAAGGAGCATAATGTCGTCAGGCGCCCTTAACGCAGGACAGAAGAAGCCTACATTGATGCCGATGGGAATACCTCGGAAGCAGTCAGAGTTTCACGAGGTCAATCACGTATAAAATGCCTACCTCCAGTGGCAAATGTGAGAATTTCCAGAGCAGTAAAGTCGGGTTTCCGGAACACATCAACCTCAAAGTCCTTGCCCCACGGCAGCACTTGAATCAACTCTGGCGCTCTACCGACAAGAATTTCATATTTGGCGCTGAGCTTCTTGTTTACGACAGCAGTGAATCCTGAAGGTGAAGGATAAATATGACCAGTACAGAGTATCGCTTAACATACCTTCCCACTCTGCCCGCGCACCATAGGGATCGACGTATGTCTCGATAAACTGGTGAAATTTGACAGTGACAGGCAGCACATTGATGCAAACTCACCCCAAGGTAAGATTCCACAATGGGTCCGATATCCCGAACCCAATGCTTTGAACCGTCCTTGTGATCCTGGATCGATCCAGATTCAAATCTGGAATGCTTGGTCAGGAACAGCAGGCGGTGACATACTGCCGCTCACGATTTGACATAACCGCTCAACATCTGAGTTTGATGGTCGTTCGCTGTGTATTTCTTTGCCTTTGTTCAAGTTCAACACAGACTCGTTCCAAGCGGTTCGAAATGACGTGCCTCATGTAGAGCACTGACAACAGCAGTTAGCGCATCAGAGTGATCTCCATACTGGACTCGGAGTGTCCCAGTCGCCGATTTGAAGTCGATGTCATGTAACGTGGTGGGTTGACCCTCAGAAGAGGCAACTAAGAGGGTAAAGTTGTCCGGGCCGTGCTTGACAACGCTAGATGCAATGGTTCGTGGTTTATCAAAGGCAATTGCGTGGAAATCGTACCGAGTGTTCAGGACATCAATACCAAGCTTCTCTGCAGCAGACTGGATCGCAGCAACTTCTTCATCGGAAATAATATCTCCAAGGTAATAATTCGAAACATGTCCCGCGTTTCTCTTTCCGATGTAAAGACTAGATTCAGGTTCCGTCGCATATAAGTGCTCCTTCACCTGCAGGTCCTGATGGGTGTGCTATACAAATGGTATCATAGACCAACTAACGTTGTTCCATAGATCAAGAGCTTTCGCGGCATTGGCAGATTTGGATATGACAGCCTCAAATTTGTCCGCAGTTACGCGAGGGATGATCTTGGTGAAACCAAAAGACCTATAATTAACTAAGTTGGCCAGAGTCTTGACACTTCGTAAGTTCCACTAGAATAGAAAGAAGAGACCAGACACCTGTGCCGTATATTGCAATAGATCCTCCCAGTCTTCAGAAGTTAATCCCGAACTAGCTTTCAGTGCATCAAGATCGGCGAGGACGCTTTGATCTGTGCTATATGTTACGACCAACAAGTCGTACAGATCTTTGGCCTGGGGCGTCCATTGTTCTGCACAGAATCAATCAGCAGGTCCAAGCACACGGCCGAAGAGTACCTTGAATGATACGAGCTCCGGCCCACGAAGCCAGCCCCAAATAGTGTGCATATTTCTTTTCCTTGGAGCTTGGGAATGATCACGGAGAGAACAGAGAAATTCGAGGATGATATACGTTAGCTGGTTGAACACGTCGCTAGCGTTAAGGCCACATATAGGAGCTGCGCGATCTGCGTAGAAATGCTGGATGTCAATAGCCAAGTTTGCCATGCTTCGTTGCAGAGATGAGATCGATAAGCGCGTGATCGGAGATCGGAGTGTCGTTCGGAGACTGGAAGCTTCGCCATGCGAGGGTCCACCAAGCGCGACCAAACAGACCAAAAATTGGTAAATTGGTATCTCGACCGAACGCTGCCCGAGGTCACGTAACCCTTTCCAAATTGCGGGGGCTCATCAGCCCAGTGCAGGCAACAGGTGATGAAAACAGCTACTGTTGAAATAAACAGCACATGTTAATGACAATGAGTGTAATTGTTTGTCCTTGATACATGGATTTAGGGAGGAAGAGAGGGCAGAGGGCAAACAGATGGGGGTGGGGGGGGTACACAATAGACTGTGGAAAGATCATGCTTGCAGGAAACAAACTCAGCAGGCTGTGATGCAAATGCACACTGTACAATGATACTTGTAGCTAGTCCTTTGACCAGAGTATCTAGTAAATCCTTGACACAGGGGAGTGGCATTTTAAGGTGTTTACTCAATGATGATCTTGAACTAGACAGTGTCTTCCATCCTTCTTTCCAATAAAGAAGCATGGTGCTGCATATGGGGACTTTGATTTGCGTATCTTTCCAGATTTTAATTCTGTATTGATAAATTTGTTGAGTTCTTCTTCTTCAACAGGCATCATATGGTAATTTTGTGCAGGCAATTCTTTTGGTGCATCTGGTGTTAGGTTAATTTTGTGATCCCATTCCCATTGAATTGGGAGTTTGTCAAAATTGGTTTTATCAAACAGATGCTGGAACAGCTGTACATAGGAGGGTTTGACACCTTTAGCTAACCCATTTTGTCAATTGGAATGGCTGGTTGAGATGGGTTGGTCTTTGTGCTTTTAAGTGTAGCAGTGCAGCATCCTGTACATTTATTGAATGTAACTTTGTCGGTTTTCCAGTCTATTGAAGGGCTGTGATGTGACAACCAATCCTTTCCTAACAACATATTGTTGCATCCTATATCTAGGACCAGTGCTTCCATCATTTCATGGTGGTCTCCTACCCACATTTCAATAATGGCAATGTGCATGGCTTTCTTTTGTCAATTAAAGGATCTGTTGGTGTTCATCATGACAATTGGTTGGGAGAGTGGGTTTGTTGGTAAGTGCCATTTCTTTACTCCTCTTGGGTGGATACTCATAATTTGACACCCATTGTCAACTTCTGGGGAGAAATGGATCCATTGTCCTTGTCCATTCTTTATTTGTGCATCCAACATCACCAGTTGGGGCTCCTCCTTCAATAAGCAAGGAGAGATCAATAATTGTTCTTTCATCTTCTTGATGTACACCTTGCTTGCAGACTTGTGGGTTAAAGTGGGGGATGGACACACTAGGATAGGCAAAGTATTTAGTCAAGCTGGGAACTGTTTTAGTAGAGATGGGTATGGCATTTATGCATCTCTTTTGGTAAAATCCTCCTGGGTTTCATCTTTGTAATAATTGTCTTCTTCTGGCATCAATTCCTCTGGTAGTGTATTGTCATCACCTATCTCTTCTATTTTCTTTGTCTCACACAGATGGAAAGGTTTATTTCCTTTATTCAACAATGTTTTCTTCTTTGGGCAATCTTTGATTAGATGCACCTTGCTTCCACATTTGTAGCAAGCAACCTTCTCTTTCTTTGGCTGAAGGGAGTCTCTGGATAGGTGTCCAAACTTTCTGCAGTAGCATTTATTTCTATGGCACATCCTGCACCAAAGGTGGTGCCTGTGGCTGTGCGAGTATTGTGAGGGGTGGCAGTGCTTGAGGAAGTCAGGGTCTGATGTAGACCATTATTGATGTCAAGATTGGTGTTGATCCTTCTTGCTTTGGTAATGAATGTGTCATATGTGTTAGGGGGATCAGCATCCAAACTGTAGATGATTTGGGCAATGGCTGGGCTGATTCCCTGCTTCAATTATAGGGATCCTGAAGTTCAGTTTGGTTTGGTTCAGGAGCATTTTTGGCTGAACCAGAACCAGAACTGACTAGAACCTGCCCAAACTGAACCAGAACCTGCACCGAACCTGCCAGAACTGGTTCTGTCAGTTCAGTTCAGGTTCGGTTCGGGTTCGAACCGAAGAACCGAGTAAAATTTCCTTTTTAGGAAATTTGAGGCAAACAAAATGCTAAACACATGTCAAGAGGTTTCTGTATGCCTTTGCAGTGTACCACACTTCACACAGTTTGTCATAAAAGTATGTAGAGCTAACAATAAGGCAAGCAGGTGGGTGGTAAGGTGGTGGGGCAGTTGTAGGTTGCAGTGGTAGTGTTGCATGACTTGAGATCAATTCCTATTATTGCCTCATATCTCCATAAATGCATTGCATAAAAATATAAACTACTTAATGCATGAGAGATGTGAATCAGGGCTTTCTAGCAAACCAAGAATTATGTAAATTGGACAGTTAGTTCCTGAGTTATTGACCAAATGAGCATAGTAGTTATGGTGTTGGGCAGTTGTATTGAGTCAGCAGGTCCATTGGCAGTTGATGGTGGGTGTTAACAGCAGTGACCAGGCAGGTGGAAGGTGTGGTGGGTGGTATGCAGTGGGGTGAGGATGGTGGTGGTGGGTGGTGGGCAGTGGCAGTGGGCAGTGGGCAGTGGTGGGTGGTGGGCAGTGGTGGGTAGGTAACACTGGATGGGTAGTTGCTAGGGAGGCCATGGTGGGCAATGTAGGTAGGCCATTGTAAGGTTGGGAAAGTGCTGGCAGCAGGGTAGTGGCAAGCAGGCAGCAGGCAGTGGTGGGCTAGTGGCAGTGGCAGGCAGCAGGCAGTGGTGGGCAAGTGGTGGTGGCAGGCAGCCAGCAGCAGTGGGCTAGTGGCCATGGCAAAGGCAGCAGGCAGTGGTGGGCAAGTGGTGGTGGCAGGCAGCAGTGGGCTAGTGGCCATGGCAAAAGCAGTGGGCAGGGGTGGGCAAGTGGTGGTGGCAGGCAGCAGGCAGCAGTGGGCTAAGGGGCATGGGAAAGGCAGCAAGCAGTGACAGGCAAGTGGTAGTGGCAGGCAGCAGGCAGCAGTGGGCTAGTGGGCAAGGGTGAGCAGCAGTTGCAGTGGTAAATTGAGTTACAACCATGGAAAAAAACCACTGTGGCAGTGGCAGTAGCAGTAAAATTTCCTTTTTGGGAAGTCGGTTCAGGCAGTTCAGTTCGGGCTCAGTTCGGGTTTGGGTGTTCTGGCAATTGCCTGAACCAGAACCAGAACCAACTGGCATTTGGCTGAACCGAACCTGAATTGAACCTGAATGTTGGTTTGGTTCAGCCAGTTCAGGTTCAAACCGAGGTTCAGAACTGAACTTCAGGATCCCTAGCTTCAGAAGATACAGCACTTCAGTGTCTCCAACTCCACTAGTATATTTGAGGTCTTCAAACTGATCCAGGTATTCAGCAATTGACATTTTGATTGGCTGGATGAATCCATGGATGCAATTAAGTGCTTTGTGGGAGCAGATCAGGTCTGAGAACCTTGCAACAATCTGTAGTTTAAAGGCTTCCCATGATTGTAGTTTGTTGTCAACAATCTCCTGATTTTTTAACAGCACTCAAGGAGTAGTGCTTCCTTTCTTGTACCTAGATAACACTGCAATGATCTTTCCTAATTCATCCAGTGACTCATAGCCTTTTAGATAAAGCTGCATGTGTGTCCACCAGGTGGCAAACTTCATCTTATCTCCATCAAATTGTCAGCCTGAGCAACCACCTGTTGGAACAGCTTCTGGTGAGTTTCTTCATCTGCCATCTTGGTTTTATCCCCTCCATGTGGGGTTCATTTGTTGTCTTCTTTGTGCTTTTCTTCTTCTCATTGGCACTTTCATTCAAGGGCCATGTCACAGTAGGCAATCCAAGAATTGTAAAATTCTTCTGTGATGACATGTTCCTTGGTTTTGTCTAGATCTTGTTCTTCACAAAATGCATCCCAAAAATCTCTTTCAGGGTAGGTGGTTGGCAGCCCTAATTTAATGTGTGTTTTGGACATGGTGACTTTGTTTGTATAGACTGACCTGCTAATTAGGTACAGCCTGAAATCCTAAGTTGGTAGTGGTTGTGGTTCATTCAACAAATGATACATTCCTAATGACATGGTAGAATTGCTTTCCATCACAGGCTTGATATTCTTGTCTTTGATTGCAAGTGATGCTTTCAACAATGCAATAAACTCCTTTGCTGATGTTATACTTCTGAGTCAAGTGCAAAGTTTGGGCTTTGAGAAGTGTGCCTGTGGGCTGGAGGGTAGACCAGTATCTGTCAGATTCAGTAGCATGGGTGAGGAAAGTGACAGTTGTGGGATTGGTGGTAGGGGCCTCTCTTTCTTTTCCTTTGCTCTTTTTGGTCTTCTTCTGCTCAGCATTAATGGAGAGACAAACAACACATACACAACACAAGATGGATCAAGTAAGTACTGTAATAGGAAACATATGAATATAGAAATGTTCAATGCACACACAGGAAGGTGTTAAACCTTTGTCCAGAAGAAGCTGATGCTGTACCATTCATAACACTTCTTACAACCTGTTTTCCTTTGTCCTTCTTTGGAGCTCAACAATCCCTTGTGAAATGGCCTTTTTTCCACAGTTGTAACATTCCACCACTCATTTCTGGTGGTCAACATCCATGGCATTTGGATCCTTCTTTGGTGCTCTACACACATTTGCTGTGTATGTTAAGATGTGGTCCTCACACAACCTAAGGTTTGAGACAAGTAGAGAAGGGAGCACAGAGTAGATTGTGTAGGTGACACAAACTATCTTAAGGCTGAGGTACTATGGCCCTACAGGCCCTACTTATATACTACTTGCCTCATGTGTTCCTCATGCCCTTTCCATATTTGTCTGCTTATATAAGAAAAGAAAGAAAAGAAAAGAAAATGAAATAGAAAATGTTCATTCTTAACATAACACCCTCTTTAGGGATTCAGTTCCACAGAATCCTCGTTTGTCTTGATTTGCAATTTTTTGGTCCCCTTTCCACTTTTTCCAATTTCATTCTAACTTCTCCAAGTATTCTCTTTCAAATTTTCCATCTTCCCAACCAAATAATGTCTGGTGTTTGTGGCTGTGTGAAGTTTTTATATCGTGTGAATGTTAAGTCACTCATCCTCACTCTTTGAGGTGCACTAGGATGGAGGTGGTGGAATTCATCAATACACCAGTCAGCATTGTGACAATTCATTGCTGGTTCCCATGTGGAATCTTCTACTGGGTAATTTTTACATTTTACTAAGTATTCCAACTGTCCTTTTCCTTTTTTGCTGATGTGACTATCTAGTATTTTTCCACTTCATAATTGCCAGTTTTTTCCTCCTTCTTTTGGCTGTTTTTGTGATTGGTTTTGCAGTGTTTCTGTTGTGGAAAAGTAGGTTCTTGATATGGTTTTAGTTAAGCATGTTGTACACTTTCCAGCTCACAGGGATTAGGAGTCAATAAGAGGATGTTCCTACTTTTTCAATAATTTTGTAGGGTCCTACAAATCTTTCTCTGAGTTTCTTTGTTGGTCAAACAGATGGGAGATTTTCAGCATTTAGATAGACTTGATCTCCTTTCTGGTACTCAATAGGATCTCATTTCTTTTTATCATATTGAGCTTTCATGGAGTCTTGCGCTTTTTTGCAGTACTTTACACTGCCCCACTTGTCCTGGTGGACTCCTGGGACAGTCCTGGTCAGTCCTGGGATTCCTGGTTGAGTCCTGGTGAACCAACCAGGACTCCTGATCCAGTCCTGGTCAAGTCCTGACCTGGTCCTGGCCATGTCTTATCCATGTTAGCCCAAGCATAATACTCATATATTTTGATGAATATTACATCTCTTGCTGCAAGAACACTGTGTATTAGTGTATTGTAGTAAACTAAACTGCTGAGTGCAGGAACCAACCAGGACTCCTGGTCAAGTCCTAGTCTATATCATGTCCTGGCCAAGTCAACCCAAGCATAATACTAATATACCTGATCAGTATAACATCTTTGGCTGCAATAATGCTGTACATCATAGTAAACTAAACTATAGATCCCCTTCATCACCATCTTCTTCATGTATTTCTTCCCTTATATCCTCAACTCCTTCCTCAACTCCTTCCTCCTCATTTTTTTGGCCTTTTCCAGCTAATTCTTGTTTACAAATGACTTGTTTGGTGTGGTAAAATAACATTGAATGCAAGAACCAGTTGAAGTTCCCAGGAGTCATCCTCTTCAATATTTGCTCAAATCCACCTAACCATGCATTCAATTGCTCACAGGCTTGTGTATTGAAGGCACGTTTATAATAGGATTGTCCTTGATCATTTCTACCTGCTATCACCAGATTAGGTGCAGATCCATTCAAGGGAGCAGGATTGCACCATGTTTGACATAATTCATCTTCAACACAGTGATTAATATAGTGGTATGAGTCAACAATAAACCTTGTTGTCTCCTTCCACTCCTGCCAGCTGCCATTCCTTATGCAACTATGTAGGACCAAGCATGCCTTGTCAATGCAAACATAATTAGGCCTGGCCTCTATTGTAGGATAAACACTCCTCAAAAATTGCATAATATTGGATGGTGACTCTGATCTTGCAAATTTGGCCCATGCAATGACAACTCCACATGGTGCACATATAGTCTCAACACAGTAGAACCTAGGTGCAGTGAAATAATTTTTTGTTCTTTGTGTATGTTGCATTTCATCATGTGGTTGTGCATTGTGACTGATTTCAGGCATCCAGGGCCAAGTTTCATCTGATCTTCTTATGGCTCTCCTGTAACCTGCCAGGGCATGCTGCCTATGACTGATAAAATGTCTTCTCCAAATATTCTGATGCATGTCACAAGCCAGTGTATCTTGCACCTTCACATTTGAGCAACCTTCAACATGGCAAATGCCTCCATATAGATTTTCATGCAAGGCACAATATACACCACCTCATGTATTCTGCAAATCACTGGTGCAGTTACCATAGGCACAGTGTGTGTGACCCATAACTATGCCATCCATAACAACCATTTTCACTGGAGCATGCTCCATATCTGCCTCATTTTCTTGTTCATTACCTGCCATGCCCTGATTATATCTAATTTCTTCTGCCCCCAACATTGCTGATGGATCATTTGCTGATATTACATCTGGAAAACTTTTGTACTTCTGTGTGCACTCAGGACATGAATGTTGCTCAGCTGCTCTGATAATTCCATTTTCCCCAAGCACATTGAATGCCTCAGAAGCTACTTCATCAATAGACAAACCATCTTGCAATGTGAGCTCAATCCCTGAGTCTGAAGCAACTAGACGCATGGATTATTGCATGAATGCTTGCCATATTTGACGCCTTGTAATATTCCCCACTTTACCCAGAGTTTCATTCTAGAAATTTGAATATGCAGCTGCAGAAGCATGAAAGGTATACATGCCACTCAACACACAAGATGTAAATATGCAGTCAACCCATAAGTTCTGACCTATCTTAACATATTTAGCAGCATTGAGATACACTTTTTCATGCCTTTCATGATTCACATTCAGTGCTCTCTCATGGTCTGCATAGTATATTGTCCCACACTGCTTGCAGTGTCCTGATAGAACAGGTACATTGTCATGACTTGTAAAATTTTTAATCAGCTTCACCAATGGAATGTCTCTCTGTCTTGACCATTGGTATAAAGCCCTCCTGTTGCAACTGGCTGTTTGGCATACAGCTGTCCCTGGGCAAATGGTATGGACTGGTTCCAACTCTTGGTGTGAGACTGCTTTCAAGTTTCTTTTGAATCTATCTGAGTTCCTGTATGGGTCCAAACCAAGAAGATTTGCAAGTGCCTCAAGTTTGATACCCAGTACAATACTGAGTTTCTCATCAGTGATGCCTTGGTGTATATCTGACTGCTTCAACAGGTGGCTTTTTGTCTCCCTCAACCTGTTGTTCAATGAGTTACCCAGACACCTAATCCATCCAGTAGCTGATGTACTTCTTTCATCTATGCCCTCTGCCTTTTGTTGCCTGAAGTGCAAGCTAAGGAGATCAGTGTTCTCTGTGACAGTAAACAGTGTCATCAACACTGTGGACAACTCCACAGTTGAGCTGAAATGATCTTCCACAAATTGGCTAAACATCTTGAATGTGATATTGGGAAATGGCAATGGATTTTGTGCAGCCACAAGAGGCAGATAACAGAATATGATGACACACATGATCAGCCAACTGAATTGACAAACAAAATTCAACAAGTCATTGAACATGTCAACACAACTTGATATTTCTTAACTGCATGTAATACATAAGACTGGGAATAGCTCACTTATTTCTCCTCTTGTGCCTTCTTGATTCACCTGCACCTTTTGAGCTAGTACCTTCACCTTTGTCTGCCCTTTTCTTCCCTTTGTCTTTCCTGCTCCTCCTTTCCTTCTCCTCTTTCAGTTCTATAAAACCATAGGAAGTTTTCTCCTTGCCCCAAATGTCCAAATCTGTAGGACAGCCATCTTCTCATTCTAGCCACTATTTAATATCAGGGAAATTGTTGATGTCAGAGAATGCAGGGACAAGATATGAAAACCATGAAGCCTTTGATGTAAATAGCTGGATGATGGTGGTACTGTTGGGCTTCTTGCCCACCCATGTCCCAGCTTGCACTTTTTCATTCAAGTAGTGCTGAGCCTCTATGCATGCCTTGTATCTGGCATAGTGCTCCCTAACCCCCATATTTTTGCTTTTGTTGTCTGATGTCAAGTGCTCAGGAACATTGAGCAATGTAATGAGCTCCTTCCTAGAGTGCTCAGTAGCCTTCATAGCTCTGCTCTCTGGAGCTGCCTGTGCAACAAGAGCAGTATCTGCACCACTACCACCACCTGATATGACTGTCAATGGATCAGCAGCACTCTGCATATCATAAGTTAAAGGTCATGACAGAAAGAGATAACTCACAATACATAGAGTCAGTGATTGTAGTCCATTCTCAAGAGACCAGACAATCTCTTCTTCTTCTTCACGGGCCAGACAGTAACTCCCCATCATAGTCCACTGGTCATCCTGAAGTACAGTAATATAATGATTTTCATCTGAAAGGCCTTTAACAAAACAAAAGAAGGAGATCAATCACTTACTTTTGATGACAGGGCTAAGGTCCCCCAACCTCTTGAGCACTGGGGCAATAGTGGGTACAACCTTGCTCCTGAGCACCAATGGCTTGATGCTGCCTGTGTTAGCCAAACTGGTGAATAGTTTGACTACACCTTTATTAATGGGAAGGGTCTGGTCCTCTGCATCTGCATCTGCATGGTTGAAGACATTACCTAGAGCCCTGCCTCCCATAATACCACCTGAAGTGCGAGAGGAACCTTGGAGTGGAGGTGGTGAACCCATAGGATCATCTTTCACAGGTTATGCATATTCTTATTTTTATAATTACCAAGACTTACCTTCATTGAACAAATTGCCTGGTTCTTTGTCAGCAGACAGATCAACCTAGAGATACAAGTCCAGCTACATAAGGAAAGTTGTTGTTTTGCAACTCACCTTGTCCTCAAGTACCTCTTTCACCAATCTAACAGCTTCTTTCTCAGTCCTTCCAACCACAGACAACTCAATCTTGTCAATGTCAGTTATAAAAAGGGAAAAATATGTTTTGTAATACCTTATTGCCAGATATTGCTTCTGGAACTTCCACATCAAGCTTGGGCAACAAAAGTGAGCTAACTCATGGAGGACAGGTATTATGGAACCTACCTTAGCACCAGCCAGGTCCTTCTCAACTCCAACTTCCTCCTCTTCAATCTCCTGTTGATGATTATGTAAACTGAAGCTTCCTTCCAAATTATTAACATACCTCTATTATGCTGCTTCCCTGATTTTCCATACTCCCAGCACTGTCTCCTTCACTGCCTTCACTGCTACCTGCATCATCACTGCTTTCTGAATCTTGATTTTGTAGGTGAATACGGCCAGACCGATGTTTAGGTAGCTGAGATGGAAGGAAATGAATTGAGGGTGTCTTAGTCCTGACAGGAGGAGCAATAGAGACACCACTCTCAGCAAGTAATACTTCAGCACTGGTGGGAGGGGTAGGAAAGGTACAATTAGGTATGTAGGTGAATAAATACAGAGGGTAATTACAGTTACAGTGGTAGACAAGTACAGAGATAGGTAGATACAGTGACAGTGGTAGCCAGGTACAGAAGTAGGTACATACAGGGTGGCAGGGTGAGGGTGGCTGTAGGGTGAGGGTGAGGGCAGGTGGCAAGCAGGGACAAGGGTGGCAGCAAGAGCAGGGGCAAGGCAAAAGTTGGTGGCAGGCAAGAGAGGGCAAGGGGGAGGGTGGTGACAATGCAGTGGTAGCATGGGCAGCAGCGAGGGCAAGGGCAAGGGCAGGCAGTGGCCAGCAGCAGTGGCCAGCAGTAGTGAGGGCAAGGGCAAGGGTAGGTGGTGGGCAGCAGTGGTGGCAGGCCAAGGGGAGGGCAGCAGTAGTGGCAGGCCAAGGGGTGGCGACAATGTAGTGGTAGTGCAGGTGGCAGTGAGGGCAAGGGCAAGAGCAGGCAGTGGGCAGCAGTGGTGGCAGGCCAAGGCAAGGGCAGCGGCAGTGAGGGCAAGGCAGAGGCGCAGCAGGAGGTGGTGGAAGCGTCGCAGTGGCAGTGGTAGCAAGGCAGGGCAGCAGCGAGGGCAAGGGCAGGCAAGGGCAAGAGCAGATCAGCATGATCACCCATTGGAGGAGTGGGGGGACATACCTGGTTGAGTGTCCATGTTCCATTGCTGCTGCATCCTCACTTGCATGTGCAGCTAACATTCAACTGTGCACAATTAGATTTATAAACAATGGAAATGAGAGAGTAGGGGATGTACTGGACTCTCTTGTGCATGTTTCCTTCAGCGCTCTTGATCAATGTGACTGACTTCATCCATTTCCTACCTGATTGGCTGGATTGCACAGGCAGAGAATGTGGGGCAGCACTTCTTGAGGAGGGCATAGTTGTGGATTGTGATGCAGACACGCTGATGTGATGTGAGAGCTTATATGGTAGATCACATGAGGATCAACAGCACATCACTTTTGACATGTCCAAGTGTCATGTGTCACGAGGCCACGGTTTACATATAAGCCCAGGACTGCCAGGACTATGGGGATTCCCTAGGATTCCTGGGACTCTGAGTCCTCAGGAGTCCAGGAATATCCTGAGGAATTTTAGTTGTGAAAATGGGGTTCCAGCACCCCCTCTGCAGTCCTGGGACTGTACCAGGAATGACCAGGAGTCCACTGAGAATGTGTGGGGCACCATAAAGAGCTCAATTTGTCCAGGATGTGCACAAGGAAAAATGCATAACAAATCTTACCCTACATCAATCAAGCATGCTACTAAGCCACTTGAATTGATCCATGCAGACTTATTAGAATTGCCAATACAGTCTTATCATTGTAAAAAATGGTGTCTTATGATACTAGATGATTATTCTTCTTATGCTTATATGGCACTTCTTTGATCTAAATCAGAAACATTTACTGCTTTCAAGAGTTATGTAGAACTCATGGAAAACCAATATAGCAGTAAAGTTAAATGTTTCAGATCAGATCAAGGGGGGGAATTCAAGTCACATAAATTTAGCAATTTTCTTGCTCAAAAGGGAATATTGAGAGAGCAAAGTGCACCTTACATACACCAACAACATGGTCATGCTGAACAATTGAATGACACAATACTTGAAAAAGCAGAAAGCATGAGATTAGAATCTTCCTGTCCAAGATCATGGTGGGAATTTGCTTTTGAAACTGCTATTCATGTATACAATCACACACCATTAAGAAGGACAAATTGGACTACACCTTATGAAAGTATGGCAGGCAGAAAACCTGATGTCCATTATTTCAAAGTGTTTGGTTGTCTAGCTTGGGTTTTCATATTGTAAAGATAAGCTATCACCAAGATCTGAACCTATGACCTTTATTGGTTATGACATAGGATCCAAAGCTTATAAATTTATGAAGAAAGATAACTCTATATTCATTGGTGTTAAAGTACTATTGATCAAAGGGATCAAGATGGACATGAATCTGACTCCAATTCCCAAAACAACAATCATCTTGATAGTGATGATGATGATCCCAAACCATATAAACCATCATATGATCATGATCTGCCTCATGACAATGATGATACAGAGCCAGAAAATAATGAAGGTGGAAAGCAGGATGCATCTGCTATACCTGATGTTCAAGGATCAAGTGAAGACAGGTCCAATGAGAGTTCCAGTAGACAGCCTGGAACACAACATCAGAGACAACCACCTGGCATTAAAAGAACACACAAAGACAAAAAGGTTACAGATCACCAGTTTCAAAAGCAACCTGAACCTATTCCTTTCCCACTTTGACAAAGTACTAAAGATAAAAAACCAGTTTATAGAGAGGGTAACATATATGGAAAGAAAACCCCTCTAGAAATAGAAAAACAACTGGATAAAAATCTATTTGAGGAGTCTGAGGACTCTGATGATGAGAAAAGTACTTCTGAAGAAGCATCAGATGAACAAAATCCTGGTACTAGTCAGGATAAAGGAATTTCAGATATTGAAATGCTGCTTAAAAAGTTACAAAAAGGAGGCAGGAAATTTGTTAATTCCTACTCTCAAAAGCAGTATTACCTAGAATCTCAGTTCAATTTAGGGACATGTTAAAAATTAAAGAATCCAATCCTAAAGCTTTCCAGGAATGGATTAAAGATATGGAGGATGAGATTGAAGCTCTGTTTGAACAAGATGTTTGGGAGTTAGTAGATTGTCCAAAAAATTGTAAGCCTGTGAAGTGTAGATGGGTTTACAATATCAAAAGTGATGGTCAAAAATGTGCTCAACTTGCTGCTAAAGGATTTTCACAAATACCTGGCATAGATTATGATGACACATTTTCTCCTGTTGCATGATTTGAAACAATGAGACTACTTCTGACTTCAGCTGCCCTTGGTTCATTTCTGAGTCAACAGAGATGACTAGAGTCTCAGTCTAATCCCAGTCAATGGACAAAGATAACCTTCAGTGCTGTGCTAGACAGTGATGAAGGTGGGTTGATTGATAAAGAAGGCAAGAGCAATGAGATCATTCAGATGAGAGCAATACTTGACTAAGTTGGAACTAGGGAACTATGGTACATGAGTGGGTTTAAATACAGTTTGGAGAACAATGAGAAGATATAAAAGGAAGTGAAACAAAGGATGAAACTGGTAGATGAAACAAGTAATATAACTAGGAAAGTGAAATGTAGTGATGAAGTGAAAGTTGTAACATTACCCCCCTCATATGCGAGAAGTCATTGACTTCTCAAGGCCAGCCTAGGGTGGTCCAAGCATGATCCACTCTGGACTCATACCAATGCAGGATGTTCTCAACATCTTTATGCACTGTATTGATATGCCATTGCATGGAGTTGAGGGTGACTTTCAGCTGTCAGAGCTCTCAGAGCACAAGGTCTCACTCTGCATATGTCATGGCATTTGGGTCAGTGGTGAGGATGAGTCCAGTGAGGGCCCCAAGTAGGGATGACAGATCTTGGAGGTTGGCAGCAATGTATGAGGCTTCCAGGGAGGCAGTGGCAATAAGAGGGTTCGATCAGGGAATGGGCACAGGAGGAATTACTTTGTTGACAGGTTGTTCCTTGATGATGTTAGGAGTGGATCCTAGCAATCACTTTTTATTTTTCATTCTAGTGGTCAGGGACCACCATGGGAGGATAGGAGACAGTCGGGGACTGTCATAGAAGACCAGGGGAACACTTTGCATGCATCAAGGCATGGGAGCGTTCAGGAGACTATGAGATGATGGCGAGACAAGGAGTCATCAGTATACCAGGAAGGAGGGAGACACCCCTATTGTTACAGGTGCATTACATCAGCATCACGAGTCACTATGAGGATATGGCATGGGTACAGCCACAGGGCCGGACAGGGCCAAGAGCACACAGGCATAGGAGTCCAAAGTCATTATGGACACAGCCACAAAAGCCCCTATGAGGGATTAGCTCAGCACCTGCCATTCCAGGACTCGAGGGAAGGGATCAGAGGCACAGCCACTAGGACAGATATGGATAGATGCATTGCAGGACCAAGACCTAGGATTGTTTAACTATACAGAGAGCATGCAGCAATGGTGGCTCTTGGCAACAGGTCTAGAGGAGGTCTAGATGAAGTCCAGATGAAGGCACAGCCCAGACAAACCTGGGACAATGGTAGAGGGTCATTAGACCAATGGCAGAAAGGCTGCACAATGACGACACAAGGCAAGTGCTCATACTTAGCACTCACAGCATATGCTGGGAAGATACAGCCAGCTTAGGAGATATTGGACATGGATGCTGACAAAGACTCAATAGCCATGGGAAGGCATGAGTACAGAATAAGCCAAGTGGCATATGATCACACATATGGACATATGCGTGCTGATGGGCATTGAGGTCAGGACAGTCTAGGGAAGTCCACAAAGATCCAGGCTTGGCTAGAGGCAGCTGGTTAAGGATAGAGTTGTCACAGGAGGATCACACTCATATGTGCTTACATGGGAACATGCGCAGGACAATAGAGATGGGTGCTGGAACATGGTAGGAGTGTTGTTGGTCTAAGGGAGGTACCAGGGGGGATTCCCTGGTGGTATATAAGTCGGACAGTTGTAGTCTTGAGTCCCTAAGACTCAAGATGGTTTCTCTCACACTAGGAGTTAGCTCTCTCTAGTAGAACCATTCTTTGTAGTAGTAGGCTTGCAACACAGCTGGGTTTCATCTCTGGAGTAACACTCCACCTCTGCGAGGCTTTGGGGTTTGTTGGTGAGTGTGAGCTTGTAACAGATGAGTTCCAGCAGGTGGATGTGCAGGTTGTCATCTGTGAACACCATGGTATCAGTTTTGACAAAGATTTCAAGGGGCAGTGTGAAGATGGCAAGTTTGGGGAGTTTTTCAGGGAAGGTGGTGGCAAGGGTGAGGACAGCTAGTAAGATAGTGAGGATGAATCCTCCAGTGACTGTGGAGGAAAAGAGGGCAGAGACAAGGGTGATGAGGATGGCAATGAAGGAGTACATTTCAATGTGTGGAGGCAGTTGGAAGGCCAGGTAGTGGGGTCCATCATTTTATTGATTTCTTGTGAGAGCATTCTCATTTACATACTCTAAGTCCCAAAGTGGGTCATCTGCGTTGATGGAGAGGATTTCTTTTAAGAGTTGATTGGCCAGGGCTTCTGGTCTGGGAGTGTCAGGTTGTGTGGGAACTTCTTCTGCTGGTTGTGGTTCATGTAATGGTCTAGGCATAATTTGATGTGTGATTGGCCCATATTTGGTCTGGTAGATGATACCCATAATCATTGGGTACCCTGGTTCCCATTTGAAGTTCCAATAGGGGGGTGGTGATGGCAGATTTGGATAAGGAGGTGGTGTTCCTCCATGTGGGATGTGTTGGTAATTAGGAGGGAGGTCAAAGTCCAGTTGCCTGCTCAATGGGAAGTCAATTTTATCTGGAAATAGTGCCATAGTTTGGTGTAGGTGAGCCACTCCCACCACTTCAAGGTCTTGTGCACAATCTATGATCCACAGGACTAGTGCTCTTTGTGCTTCTCTGGCATAGTGATCTCTAAGGATTATTTCAGATAGCATCCTTCTGGGGTTTACATTGTATTGGTGCTTGTGGTTAGGATGTAGTGGTGATACTTGTGCTTGGTAAAGCAGGATTGTTTGTCATTCAAGGAAGGCCATTCCTACAGAGTGTTGTCCTTGATGAGGGTGACTTCAGTTGGGGAGCAGAATGGATAGATGACAAAGCTTTGGTGTGGAGTGTCTTGGAGAAAAGCGGGAGTAAGAGGAGGCATTGTTCTTGGTATATCTGATATTTTGTTTAAGAATCTGTCTGTTGTGGTATTGGGCCATGGATTTCAAAGTATATTTTGATGAGTCTTATCTGTTTTGAGAATGTCAGCCACATTTTTGAGATTTGCTTCTGGTTCCCATGAATTCTTGTTTGGTCCATACCCCTTCCATTTAACTAAGTATTGATAGCTGGTTCCTCATTTCCCGTGTGTCACAATTGCTTCTATTTCAAACTCTTCTTGTCCATTTATGAGATCAGGAGGTGGTTTCATAAAGTTGGGTCCATGTGCCATTGTTTCCTTATATGGGGTTAATAGTGTGGCATGAAACACAGGGTGTATACACCATTGTTTTGGAAGTTTCAGTTTGTAAGTGACAGGGCCTAGTACTTGTTCAATCATGAAGGGTCCTTCCCTTTTGGGTGCAAGCTTTCTTGATTCATATGGTATCCAGAGGTTTTGGTTTTCGAGCCAAACTTTGTCTCCTTTCTCAAACCTGATGCTTCTATCTTTTGCCCTGAGCACTACCATTTGTCTGGTGAGTTCATGTGCTGCAAGTGCTTCTTCTCTGGCTTTCTGTAGCATTTGTAGTTGGTCTTCCACCACAGGAGTTGTCATTGGGTGTGCAGCTGTGGGGATAGCAATGGGGTTCATTTGATACATTAGTTGAAACAGGGATGCCTTGATGGTATCATGATGTCAGTTGTTGTGGGTGAATTCCACAATTGGTAATAGTGATCTCCATTTGTGTGGTTTGTTTGTGCAGAACATTCAGAGATAGATTTCTAGTTCCTGGTTGACTCATTCTGTTTCACTGTCTGTTTGAGGGTGATAGGCTGTGCTCATTCTATGATTGATCCCCAATGCTTTTCCTATTTCTTGGAATACTTTGGATGCAAACTGCAGTCCTCTGTTGGATATGAGAATGTCTGGCAAGCCAAATTGTTTGAAGTTCTCATGTATGTATAAGTTTGCAGTTTCTAGTGCATCAATTGTTTTTTTGCAAGGGGAAAAGGTTACCCCCTTTGTAAAGCCATGGTCCACCATGACCATGATTGAGTCAAAACTATCTGAGATTGGCAGATTGGTGATGAAATCAATTGCTACTTGTTGAAAAGGGCAGGTGGAGTTAGATTTGATTGGGTGCAAGGGAGGGACATTTGGGTGAGTGTTGACTTTCATTTGCTGACAGAGTGCACATCCTTCAACCCATTCTCATGTATGTTTGTTCATTCCAGGCCACCAGTAATTTCGTTTAAGTAATTCTAGCATCTTGAATCATCCTGGGTGTCCAGATGTGGGTGATTCATGCATAAGCTTGATGAGTTGGATGCACAATCCATCTTGATCAGGTACATATACTTTCCCTTGATAGTGTACAATGTGGTTGGAGTATGTCCAGTCTTGGAGCTTGGATTTTATTGGTGGTGCACAATGATTCTGGATTACTTCCACTAATATTTGTCCAAAGTCATCCTTGATCATGCCTTTTCAGAGTTTTTCAGCTAGGTCATTTGCTATAATTCTGATGAATTGTTCTGGGGGTAGTACAGTGACATCCTTGGGTGTGTCTTCAGTTCCTACATGGTCTGGTTGTTGGGACAAGGTGTTGGCCTCAAACATTTTGGTACCAGGGACATGTTCAATTTGTAGGTTGAATTCACTTAAGAATGAGGACCAGCATGCTTGTCTGAGGGTAAGATGTTGTGGGGTTCAATAGAAGGATAAGTTCTTGTGGTCACAATGAATGACAG
Organism: Amanita molliuscula; assembly: GCA_023014405.1. Taxonomy (NCBI): domain Eukaryota; kingdom Fungi; phylum Basidiomycota; class Agaricomycetes; order Agaricales; family Amanitaceae; genus Amanita; species Amanita molliuscula. The sequence continues at coordinate 1,742,008 of JAEBUP010000001.1, forward strand.
TGGTGTGTGGTGATCTGTGAAGGAAGTGTCACCAAGCTGCAAGTCCTTTAATGATTGCTAGTAGTTCTCTGTCATAGATCTGGTAATTCTGTTCCATTGTCATTAAAGCATGGGAGATGAAGCTGCAAGGGTATAGGATTCCTGCTTTGTCAGCTTGTTTCAGAACTGCTCCTATTGCTTTATTTGATGTGTCAGTTTGTAGAGTGAATGGTCAGGTGATATCTGGCATTTGAAGTACTGGGGTGGTCATGAACCATTTTTGTCTTTCTGGTGTCCATAGGAATGCTTCATTTTTCTTTGTGAGATCAGTGAGTGGTCATGCTAGCTCTGCAAAGTTTCCAATAAATTGTCAATAAAAATTCCCAAATCCTAAGAAGGATCACACTTGCTTGACCATTGTTGGTGTTGGCCAGTTGGCTATTCCTGCTAGCTTAATTGGATCCATATGTATTTCACCAGGTCTGATTATCATTCCCAGGAACTTGATTTCTCAGGTACAGAACTTGCATTTTTCAAGTTTAAGGAACAGGTCATTATCTTTTAGTTGCTTCAGGATGCATTTTGTTTGTGTTTCTAAGTCATTAGGTGTTATTCCACATATCAAGATGTCATCCATATAAATGATTAACCATCCTTCATTAATCATGTCTTGGAAGTATTCATTCATCATTGTTTGAAAGGTAGATGGAGAGTTGCACAGGCCAAAGAACATAACAGTTGGCTCATATAATCCTTTGTTGGTTATGAAGGCTGCCTTCCATTCACCACCTTTCTTTATTTGAACATTGTTATACCCCCATTGAAGATCAAGTTTCATGAAGTATTGAGTGCCTGAGAGCTTGGTCATTAGGTCCAAGATTAGTGGCAGTGGGTATGCATTTTTTACTGTCCATTTGTTTAAATACTGGTAGTCTTGACATGGTTGGAGCACTCCACCTTCCTTTTTTGCAATGAAAAAGAATGGTGATGCCTGGGGGGATTTTGATGGTCTAATGTATCCTTTGGCCAGTTGTTCAGTGATCCATTCATTGAGAGATGATTGTTCTTTTATTGATAGTGGGTAGATTTTGCTGACTTTTGGGGTGAATCCTGTTTTGAGATCTATTGCATGGTCCCATGTGCAGGTGGTTGGAAACCATTCTGAGACTGTTTTTTCAAAAGTAGATTTCCATTCCAGGTATTCTTTTGGTAGAGTGGTTGTTGCAGCTTTTTGGCATAGCACATGTTCTAGACTCTGTGATGTCAACATTTTGACCCTGATCCAGTATTTGTCAAGCTCTTGATCCAGGTCTTTCCTTATCTGTCTTATCAGTTTCTTGTCTGGGGTGAAGTGATTGAATTGAAGTGATTGTTCTTTCCAATTTATTGCCAGGTTATGTTTCTCCAACCATGGGAGTCAATGTATGAGTTTTTGGTCTCCTAGTTTAGTGATCAAGAAGTTTGTTTTGATTTGTCAGTTTCCAATATGGTACTGAATTCTGACTTTGTGTGTGATCATTCCATTGGAGTTAATTGTTCCATCAGCATTTTTGACTCATATGGGGCAGGCTAGTGTTTCTTTGTTCATGTTCTTTGTTACTGTGTCATCAATAAAGTTTCCTTCTCCTCTGCAGTTGACAAGGCCAGATATTTCAGCAGGTAATTTGGGTGATTGGACAGTTATAGATAATTGTTTGCTGTTATTTGATTGTACTTTTACAGAGTTGAGTGCTAACTGTCCATAATCATTCTTGGAGGTTCCAACTGCTTTCTGGTTCCTCCACTTCAAAAACCCTCAGTTTCAAGGTCATTATGGAGGCCATTTCGGTCCTCTTCAGGGAGTGCAGCAATCATAGTGTGAATCTTTTTGGCACTGTTATCCTCAGTGATTGTTCTGGTGAATCTTCCTGGAGGTGAAATTTTGGCAGTATCTTTCTTTGGGCAGTTTCAGGATAAGTGACCAATGGTTCCACATGGCAAATTACACAAGCCAAAATACATGACAGTTGGTTTGAAGAGTCTGTTATGAGCAAGAAGTGGACCCCTGACAACACATGATGCATATGACATCACTACAACATTACAAATGGATGCAGAGGATTTCTTTTCTATTTATCAGATTTATTTCAAGACAAACAGACAATGGGACAATGAGATATCTCTTGTTCTTGACAGACTACTATGTTAGGACTACAGCCCCTATTGGATGAATGCAGGAAGGGATTAAGTCAGTGCAAGGGCCAAGACATTGGTCACCTTACAGATAAGGTTAGAGCACCAGTCATGGGAAGGCCAAGGACTTAGGGATGGAAACCAAGGGATGGTTGAGGTGCTGCTAGTTTGGGCATGGCCAAAACAGACTCAGTGGGAATGGATGGATCTAGAAGGATCCAGTAGGCTAGGTGGTTGCTGTGCACTTGCCTCATGGTGGAGGTATGGTAGCTGCACACTGGCCAGCTCTGGGGGTATATAAGGGGTGTAGCTTAGCATAGAGAACCCTTAAGGCTTTAGGTGGTTTTGTATTCCCTACAAACTTCTTAAAAGCAATCTACAGTTTTGTCTCCTATCTTTCCTTCTCATAAGGTTGTTAGGGTTTGTTGGGTGTAGTCCTAACAGAGTCCTTGACTCATGAGGAAGGCAGCTTTCCATTCATGTCCTTCCTTGATGCAAACATTATTGTAGCCCCAGATGATATCCATTTTGGTGTAGTAGCATCCTTTGACCAGAGTATCTAGTAGATCATTGATGCAGGGGAGTGGCATTTTATCTTTGATGGTACAGGCATTTACTCATTGATAATCTTGAACTAGATGGTGTCCTCCATCTTTCTTTCCAATAAAGAAGCATGGCACTGCATATGGGAACTTTGATTCATGTATCTTTCCAGATTTTAATTCTGTATCTATAAATTTGTTGAGCTCTTCCTCCTCAACAGGTGTCATACAATAATTTCATGCTGGCAATTCCTTAGGTGCATCTGGCATTAGGTTAATTTTGTGATCCCATTCCCACCAAATTGGGAGTTTGTTGAAATTGGTTTTATCCAAGAGATGTTGGAAGGGCTGTACATAGGAGGGTTTGACATCTTTGGCTAGTCCATTTTTGTCAACTGGAACAATTGGTTGTGAAGACACTGTTTTGTGCTCTTGATTGTGACAGTGCACCATCCTGCACATTTATCAAATGTTGCCTTGTTGGTTTTCCAATTGATTGAGGGGCTATGATGTGATAGCCAATCTTTTCCTAGCAACATATCACTTTGTCCTATGTCTAGAACCAAAACTTCTAGTTTTTTGAGGTGATCTCCTACTTGCATTTTGATAATTGCAACATGAGTGGCCTTTTTCTGTCAATTAAAGGAGTCATCTGTGTTCATTATGATGATTGGGTGAGGAAGGGGGTTTATTGGTAATTGCCATTTATTGACTTCTCTTGGGTGGATGCTCATAATTTGACACCCATTGTTGACTTCTGGGGAAAGTGGACCCATCATCCTTGTCCACTTTTTATTCATGCATCCAACATTACTAGTTGGGGCTCCTCCTTCAATAAGCAAGGAGATATTGATAATCATTCCTTCATCTTCTTGATGCACACCTTGTTCACAGACTTGTGGGTTAAAGTGGGAGATGGATTAACTTGCTTTACACTAGGACAGGCAAAGTATTTAGTTGAGCTGGGAACTATTTTGGTAGAGATGGGTACAGCATTTATGGATCTCTTTCAGTAAAATCCTCCTGGGTTTCTTCTTTATAGTAATCTTCTTCTGGCATCAATTCCTCTAGTAGTGTATTGTCATTGCCTAATTCTTCTATTTTCTTTGTTCCACATGGACAGAAGGGCTTCTTTCCTTTATTCAGTGTCACCTTCTTCTTTGGGCAATCCTTTATTCAGTGTCACCTTCTTCTTTGGGCAATCCTTAATTAAGTGCACCTTGCTTCCGCATTCATAGCAAGCACCCTTCTTCTTCAGTTGAGGACAATCCCTAGATAAGCATCCAAACTTTCTGCAGTTGCAACAACAAACTGCCTTGGTAGTGTCTATTTCTATGGCATGTCCTGCACCTCCAAAGGTGGTGCCTGTGGCTGTGTGAGTATCACAAGGGGTGGTGGTGCTCAAGGAAGTCAGGGTCTGATGTAAACCCTTATTGATGTTGAGATTGGTGCCAATCCTTCTTGCTTTGGTAATGAATGCATCATACATGTTAGGGGGATCAGTGTCTGAGCTGTAGATGATTCTAGCAATAGCTGGGCTTATTCCTTGATTTAAGAGGTATAGCACTTTGGTGTCTCCTACTCCACTAGTGTATTTGAGTTCCTCAAACTGATCCAAGTATTCAGCAATGGTCATCTTGATTGGTTGGATGAATCCATGGATATGGTTAAGTACTTTATGGGAGTGGATGGGATCTGAGAATCATGTGACAATCTGTAGTTCAAAGGCTTCCCATTATTGTAGTTTGTTGTCAACAATTTCCTGATTTTTTAACAGTGCCCAAGGAGTAGCACTTCCTTTCTTACACCTAGATAATACTGTGATGATTTTTCCTAGTTCATCCAGTGATTCATAGCTTTTAGAATAGTCATGTGAATATAGATGAATAGCACAAGGGCACTATGCATGTGAATAAAGGTGGGATATTATGTGTGAGAACCAGTCTGAGATGGTGGTGATGCAGAGCTGAAGTTATTATTAGTTCAGGTACTATGTACCTTATATAGCTAATCATGATTTACTTCTCCACTTATGGAAACTTTGTTAGGAGTGTCCTAAACACAACCTCAAAGTCCCACAAGTGTTGGCTTGTTAGGCCAAAGATGATACAATTGCTCTGTAGCTGTGTCTAGTGAACACAAAACTATCTAGAGTCTTAAGGACTGACTATGCTATACTACAGCCCTTATATACTCCATCCCCTGGTCTGTGCACAGACAGCACACAGCTAAAGTCCCTCATGCCAGTGTTACAACTTTTCTTTCTTACGCTTACTTAGCCTTTCTTCACTTCGTCGCTATGCTTTGACACTTGTTTCATCTACCTGGACTGCCCCTCGTTTCACTTCCGTTTATACTTCTTCATTGTTCTCTAGACAGTATATAAACCCCCGCATGTACCGTAGTACTTCAGTTCCAACTTAATCGAGTATTGTCCTTTACTGAACAACCTCTCGCTCTCATCTTCTCTATCGCTCGAGCTACCTTCGTCGCTGCCCAGCACGACGTCGAACAGCATTCTTGTCCAGTGACTGGGATTAGACCGAGACTCTAGTCGTCACTGTTGACTCGATAACGAACCAAGGGCATCGATCCTAACACAAGTTGGAACTCACTGAACCGCTTAGTGCATCGTCACTAGCTAGACAATATAGATCCGAAACGACCCGAAACCAGACTCTCTAACCAGAGACCACCGAACGATTCCTTTCTCTTTAGAGGGACATATTACCTAGAAGGACAAGAGCTCTTTTTCTCAACATTAAATAAACGTTGGGAATTTCGAGGAGTAGGAAAGAATAGGAACACCCCAGTATCTAACGAATACTTCGAAGGGGATTACATCGAAGGAAACGAACACTCTTTACCTGGAAAGCTTTGGGTTGAGTGGAGAAACGAACAAAAAGAACCAGAAGAAGAACCAGAACTATATTTCGAAAGACCCAAAGAAACCCTTTGGTGGGAAGAGTACTGTGACGCGGAATTCGAGTTCGACGGCACTGATCCATACTACTCTCTTTCCGAAACATCCATAGTAGGGTGGAACACCTTTTTGGAACAAAAACAAATCGAATACGAACTAGAAAACCCGAGACCTGAAACAGACGCCGAAACCGACACAAAACAAATGGCAACTAACACTGAAACCACCGATGCCCCCAGGGGAGATATCAAACCAGTCTCAGCACGAATTTTCACAGGAGACCGGACCGAAGCTAAATCGTTCATCAATTGGTTTAGCGATTTCTTTGCAATAAACACCCACAACTATGAAGGGAAACATGAAAAGAAAATCAGATACGTCCTCCAATGCCTAGGAAAGGAACTAGACGACTGGAAAGAAATAATCCGTGACCAACTAGATGAAAAAGACGGACTGACTTGGGAAAACTATGACACTTTCGTCAAACGGTTCCTTGACGACTGGGGAGAAGTCAACACCGCAGTCAGGGCACTGAATGAGCTCACTAAATTACGAGTTGGAGGAGAAATCACTGTCCCGATCTATGTCCGAAAATTTAGAATGCTCATAGGATCCTCCGGACTAACCGGAATTACCGCCCAACTCCAGGCATTTGTCCGAGGCCTACCAACCACCATTGCTGCCAAGATCCTCGAAGGACAAAGCGACTTTAAAACTATCACAGACGCCTACAAAAAGGCGGAACAACTCAACGCAGCATGGGAAACGATGAAAGCATTAGGGAAAACCGATACAGGGCGTCGATTCAATAAAACAGGGGGACCTAAAACAATCCATGCCATACAAACCGGACGTCTTACTGATGGGCAACTGAGAAGAATATATGCGTTCTGGGAAATGTTTCAGATGCGGAACCATTGGTCACTTATCCCGAAACTGCCCAAAGAAAGATACTACCAGGAACCCGCCCCCTTCAGGACGATTCACCAGAACAATCACCGAAGATAGCGACGCTAAGAAAATTCGCACTATGATTGCGGCTCTCAGCACAGAGGAAAGAGAAACCCTCCTCACCGACCTGGAAACTGAGGGTTTTTAAAGCGGAGGAACCAGAAAGCGGTTGGAACCTCCAAGAACGATTATGGACAGTTAGCACTCGACTCTGTAATAGTAAGATCGAATAATAATCAACGACTCTCAATAACTGTCCAATCACCCGAATTACCCGCTGAGATATCTGCTCTCGTTGACTGCGGAGCAGAAGGAAACTTCATTGACGAAACTATAACAAGAAACATGACCAAGAAACCACTAATTCAACCAATACGAGTTAAAAACGCCGACGGAACAGTAAACTTAAATGGGATGATCACACATAAAGTCAAGATTCCCTACCACATCGGAAATCTACAAATCGAAACAAGCTTCCTAATCACTAAACTAGGAGATCAAAAACTTATACTTGGACTCCCCTGGTTAGAAAAACATAACCCGACGATAAACTGGAAGGAACGGACCCTTGAACTCGATCAACACAAAACGACAAAGCAGATAGAAAGAAACCTAGATCAGGAAATCAACGAATACTGGATCAGGGTTAAAACTTCAGCATCACAAGCGCTAGAACATACACTACGCAAAGAGACCATAACGACGCTACCAGACGAGTACCAAGAATGGAAATCCACCTTCGAGAAAGCGCCTTCAGAACAATTCCCAGTCAGACGCACATGGGATCATGCAATCGATCTCAAAACCGGATTCACCCCGAAAGTCAGCAAAATCTACCCACTGTCAATAAAAGAACAATCCTCCCTCGACGAATGGATCACAGAACAGCTAGCTAAAGGATACATTAGACCATCCAAATCCCCACAAGCCTCGCCATTCTTCTTCGTCGCAAAAAAGGAAAGCGGAGCGCTCCGGCCATGTCAAGACTACCGATACCTGAACGAATGGACAATAAAGAATGCATACCCATTACCATTGATCTCTGATCTAATGACCAAACTATCCGGCGCTCAATATTTCACAAAACTAGACCTCCAATGGGGATACAACAACGTTCGAATAAAAGAAGGAGATGAATGGAAAGCAGCCTTCATAACGAACAAAGGACTATACGAACCAACCGTCATGTTCTTTGGCCTATGCAATTCCCCATCTACGTTCCAGACAATGATGAACGAATACTTCCAAGACATGATCAACGAAGGATGGTTAATCATTTACATGGACGACATTCTTATATGTGGAACAACACCCAAAGACTTAGAAACCCGGACAAAACGCGTCCTAGAACGACTAAAAAAGAACGACTTATTCCTCAAACTCGAAAAATGCAAGTTCTGCACGCAGGAAATTGAATTCCTCGGAATGATCATTAGACCTGGGGAGATAACAATGGACCCGATCAAACTGGCAGGAATAGCAGATTGGCCGACACCAGCAACAGTCAAACAAGTACGATCCTTCCTAGGATTTGGAAATTTCTACCGACGATTCATTGGGAACTTCGCAACCCTCGCTCGACCACTTATTGATCTCACAAGAAAGGATGAAGCGTTCCTCTGGACACCAGAACGACAGGTGGCGTTTAACAACCTAAAAAAACGCTTTACAACAGCCCCTGTACTCCGAATGCCAGATGTCACCCGACCATTCATCCTACAAACCGATGCCTCAAATAAAGCAACAGGAGCGGTACTGAAACAAGCTGATGAAGCAGGACTCCTGCACCCTTGCGGCTTCATCTCACACGCCCTAACCACGACTGAGCAAAACTATCAGATTTACGACAGGGAACTACTGGCAATCGTCAAAGGACTTGCAGCATGGCGACACCTTCTTCACGGATCACCTCATACCACCATCGTTCATTGTGATCACAAGAATCTATCCTTTTATCGAACCCCACAACGCCTTACCCCCAGACAAGCCAGATGGTCCTCCTTCTTAAGCGAATTCGATCTCCGAATAGAGCACGTCCCTGGAACTAAAATGTTTGAAGCAGATGCCCTATCTCGACGACCAGACCACATTGGAACGGACGACATCCCAGAAGAAACTACGGTGTTACCACCTGAACGATTCATCAGGCTTATAGCAGACGACCTAGCAGAGAAGTTGCGCAAAGGCATGATCAAAGACGACTTTGGACAAATATTAGTCGAAGTAATCCAAAATCATCGAGCACCACCAATAAAATCGAAGCTGCAAGACTGGACATATGTCGACCACATCGTACATTACCAAGGAAAAACCTATGTGCCCGATCAAGATGGATTGCGCACTCAACTCATTAAACTAACGCATGAATCACCTACATCTGGGCACCCCGGACGATTTAAAACTCTAGAATTACTCAAACGAAACTACTGGTGGCCCGGAATGAACAAGCATACCAGAGAATGGATCGAAGGATGTGCGCTCTGCCAGCAAATGAAAGTAAACACTCACCCCAACACCCCTGCCCTACAACCGATCAAATCTAATGCCACCCGACCCTTCCAACAAGTCACAATTGACTTCATCACAGACTTACCAATCGCCGACGGCTTCGACTCGATCATGGTCACGGTGGACCATGGACTTACAAAGGGGGTAACCTTTTCCCCTTGTCACAAAACGATCGATGCACTAGGAACCGCAGACCTATACATAAACGAAAACTTCAAACGATTCGGTCTACCGGATATCCTCATATCTGACAGAGGACCGCAGTTCGCATCTAAAGTATTCCGAGAAATAGGAAAAGCGCTGGGAATAAACCATAGAATGAGCACAGCCTACCACCCCCAGACAGATGGCGAGACAGAACAAGTCAATCAAGAACTAGAAGTCTACCTCCGAATGTTCTGCACAAACGAACCGCACAGATGGAAATCGCTACTGCCAATTGCGGAATTCGCTCACAATAACCGACACCATGATACCATCAAAGCATCACCGTTTCAGCTAATGTACGGAATAGACCCCGTCGCTATTCCCACAGCTGCACCCCCCATGACGACCCCAGCAGCTGAGAACCGACTACGAATGTTACAAAAGGCTAGAGAAGAAGCACTCGCTGCACACGAACTCGCTAGACAAATGGTAGCGCTCAGAACAAAAGACAAAAGTATCAGATTCGAGAAAGGAGACAAAGTCTGGCTCGAAAATCGAAACCTCCGAATACCCTATGAGTCAAGGAAGCTAGCGCCCAAAAGAGAAGGACCCTTCACGATTGAACAAGTGCTAGGACCTGTCACCTACAAACTGAAACTCCCCAAACAATGGCGCATCCACCCCGTGTTTCATACTACATTGTTAACTCCATATAAAGAAACAATGGCGCATGGACCAAACTTCATGAAACCACCCCCTGATCTCATCAATGGACAAGAAGAGTTTGAAATAGAAGCAATCATCACACACAGAAAACGAGGAACCGGCTACCAATATCTAGTCAAATGGAAAGGGTATGGACCGAACGAAAACTCATGGGAACCTGAAACAAATCTAAAAAACGCTGCGGACATCCTTAGAGCGTATAAGAACCGCCGAAACCTGCTATGAAAACCATGGTCCAATATCGCAACAAACAGATCCTCAGACAGAATACTAGACATACCAAAAACATCGCTTCCCCCTACTCCCGATTCTCTCCCAGACAATCTATCCCGAAACTTAGACACCTAATCATCCAACTCCCTAATCGAACCCATCCTCACCAAGGACGACGCGCAATAGGAACAGCCTTCATTGAAATACGCAAAATCCTGCTCTACCGAACAAAAATACCGTCACTATACCCAGTATATAAAACACAGATCAGCCCTGACTCCCAGACGCCGACCAACGTCCTCCGCAGAGATCACCACGTCAGACAAGCACGAAGAGCACTGGCCTCATGGATCATTGATCGAACAAGAGACTTGGAAGCGGCGGGAGTGACCTGCCTACACCGAACAGAGGCACTATTCCCAGACAAAATCAATTTCCCATCTAGCGGACTGCTGAACTTTAACCTACCCCCGCACTACCTATACATCCCACACGGAGGGATACCACCACCATACCCGAATCCACCACCACCGCCCCAATACCGCGACTTTGAATGGGAACCTGGATACCCAATGATCACAGGCATCATTCATCACACAAACCAGGGGACGATTACGCATCGAATTCCGCCTAGACCACTACACGAACTATGTTTGACTGAAAACCCTCCCACGCGACCTAATACTCCCAGACCAGAAGCATTGGCCGATCAACTCTTACGAAACATCCTCTCTATTGACGCAGACGACTCATTCTGGAACGTGGAATATTTCGACGAAGTCAACCTATAAAAGAACGAGATTCCTGCTTCCTGGCCTTCCAACCATCATCACAGATACAAAAAATGTTCTCGCTTGTCGCCATCCTCGTCGCCCTCATCTCTGCTCTCATCCCCTCTGCCCTCATCGGAGGACTCATCCTCGCCACCCTCCTCGCCACCCTCGTCCTCGCCTATTCTTGTCCCGAGAAAATCCCCGAATTCGATGTCTTCACACCACCCCTCGAAATCTTCATCGAGACCGAAACGGCGATCTATACCGACAACGACTTACACATTCACCCGCCCGAACTTGTCGAGGAGCCACCCATCGAAGAAGAAGTCATCCCCACACCTATCCCCAGATCGAACCCCCTCGTCGCTGCCGCCTCTCTGGAAGCCTCGTATGTTACGGCCAATCTCCGGGACCTCTCCGCCCCACTTGGAGCCCTCGTAGGACTCACTCTCACCACCGACCCCAACACCATGACCTACGCCGAACGAGATCTAGCACTCAGAGAACTTCGTCAACTGAAAGTCACCCTCGACTCCGTACGATGGCACATAGACACTGCACAAAAGGACGTCGAAAACATCGTCCACTGGTACGAGTCTAGAGCAGACCATGCCTGGACAACTCAAGGATGGCCTTAAGAAGTCGGTGACTTCTCGCATAGGGAGGGGGTAATGTTACAACTTTTCTTTCTTACGCTTACTTAGCCTTTCTTCACTTCGTCGCTATGCTTTGACACTTGTTTCATCTACCTGGACTGCCCCTCGTTTCACTTCCGTTTATACTTCTTCATTGTTCTCTAGACAGTATATAAACCCCCGCATGTACCGTAGTACTTCAGTTCCAACTTAATCGAGTATTGTCCTTTACTGAACAACCTCTCGCTCTCATCTTCTCTATCGCTCGAGCTACCTTCGTCGCTGCCCAGCACGACGTCGAACAGCATTCTTGTCCAGTGACTGGGATTAGACCGAGACTCTAGTCGTCACTGTTGACTCGATAACGAACCAAGGGCATCGATCCTAACAGCCAGGATCAATGCACAGCAGCCGAGTCTGTGCCCACCATACCATTCTGGAGATATTCCTCCCACACCAATCGCCTGTCCTTCCCATAACTGACCTAGTGTTGTGTCAGTGCTCTTGAGCGCTGAGCTAAGGGCAGCACCCACCTGACCAATCCACAGTCATTATCTCCATACAGCAGTGTCTTATTGTGTTGTGCCTTCAGCCATTCCCTCTAACACCAGTACCATTCCCTTGGTACCTTCAGATGTTCCTGTTCTGCCCCTCCAGTGCATCTAGACCTTGGTTTGAGTTGTGGTCTAGGCCCATCATCAGGCCATCCTCCATGTTGGCACTCAGTATATTTAATAACTGATGCTGACCTAACCACCTTCCTAATAAGGGCTATAGTGGTCACATAGGCATCCTGCTCTAAGTCCATCGTCCTGCCCTTGTATCGTATCGTTTCTGTGAGATAAAATAGAGAAAAAGAAAAGAAAAATATAGTCTCTCTCCCATGACCTGTATCTGCATAGTTGTCATTGAGGTTGTTACTGTAAAATGGAATTTCCGGGGTATGCTCATAACATCACCCCCCCCTTAAGGCCTCATGTCCCAAGAGGCTGAAGTAGTTGCATCCACATAGTGTGGATCCTTTTTCATCCTTTCGTAGAAGCAGTCCAACCACTCTGCCCATTCTTCTGGCATAAGTCCAGTATGCTCTGAATCTTCATCTTCTACTTCTTCAACTGTGGTTTTGAATTTAACCACCTTCTTCATTTGCCATGCTGCACCTGCGATCCACCTCTGTCGCTCAAGTTCCAACTTGCTGCTCTCTGTAGCAGCCCCTGCCTTCACCGGTTTTTTCAATATTTTCTTGGCAAGTTCTGCTGTATCACGCTCCCAAGCCCTTCATTCTTCCACTGGCTCCTCTGTATCCATCTTCCTTGGGAAATTAAGCACAGGTACTACCTGCCTGCCATGCTCTAGGTCTCTAGAGAACATCCCATCAGTATCATTGGGCAACTCCTGAATTGCTGCCTGGGTCCCCTTCCACCTATGCCATCTGCGTTCCATATTCTCAAGGTACTCTTGACTAAATTTCCCATCATTCCATCCAAAAAGCTTTTTCTGACTCTGTGCTTTCAAATTCTGTTGAGGGACTGGATCTGTCCCATAGGTAGTTCATATGTGCCTTGGTGTGCGTGGGTTCTCTCTGTGGAATTTCTTAACCTTTGCCTGAGCATTGGCAAGGTTTTCAGCTGGTTCCCATGTAGATTCCTCTACTGGGTAGTTCTTCCATTTGATGAGGTACTCGAGTCTTCCCCCTCCACATCCACTAACATGACTGTTAACAACCTCCTCGACCTCATATTCATCCTTGTGGGATTCTTCTATCATCTGCATGTCCTTGCATGCTGCTGCCTTTGCCTTTTGCTTAGGAAACACCGGTTCCCTATACAGCTTCAAGAGGACTTCATTGAAGACATTATAGACCTTCCAGGACACTGGGATTTCTAATTTATATGCCAACTCCCCAACTTTAGTGATCACTTCCAGTGGTCCAACAAATTTTCCATTGAGCTTCTTGGTTGCCTGAATTGTTGGCAAGTTCTTGGTACTGAGGTAAACCCTATCACCTGGCTTATATTCTACAGCCTGTCAGCAATGTGTGTCATAACGCTCTTTCATTCCTTGAGTGGCTTTCTCCAATGCCTTTTTTGCCTTGGCGTGTACCTCTTCCAGTTCTTTTGCTAACTGTTCGACTGCTACTGCCTTTGGGGCATAAGTCAGGTCCAATCCTTTGTTAGGGTGCCTGCCATAATTCATATAGAAGGGAGTAAATCCAGTTGCCGAGTGAACACAATCATTGTGGCAAAATTGTGCCACGGACAGCCAATCGCTCCAGTTGTCCTGTCTATTGTTCACAAAGATCATCAAGAATTCCTTGAGCTCTTGATTTACCTGCTCCGTTTGTCCATCCATTTGGGGGTGATATGCCGTTGACCTGTTGGCTTTAATCCCCAACATCCCATAAAGATCATCCATAAATTTTGAGGCGAATTGGGGTCCTCAATCGCTGATAACTTTTCTCGGGAGTCCATGCTCCCTAAATATGTTGTCTCTAAACAGAACTGCCATCCCTTGCAAGGTAATTTCCATAGTGATGGGCAAAAAGTATGCCTTTTTTGTAAACCTGTCCACAATGACCAGAACCATGTCATTCCCTTTGGATTCAGGTAGTGGTCCAATGAAATCTACTGAAATTATTTCCCATGGTTCTGAGGGAACTTTGTTGGGTCGTAAAGGTGCCACTTGCACCTGTCTATCTGGCTTTGCCTTCTGGCAGACTTCACATCCAGGCATGTACTTCTCAATGTCTACATGCATATTTGGCCACCAGAAATTCCTTGTCAATGATTCGAGCGTTTTTGCTCCCCCTGAATGTCCCCATGAATGGTGTATGGCAATAATATCTTCTCTTAACACCACAACTGCTGGTACATATACTCGTCCCTTCTCTTTTTTGTAGTCACCTTCAGCTTTTTCAAGCCCTTTTATCACTTGCATTTCCCACTGTCTCTGGGGTACGTCTCAGATATCTCTCATGATGTCACCTAGTGCACAATCATCATCAAAAACTCGAATGTCCATAAAGAGGTGCTCCTTGAGCAGGACTACTCCTTCATTATTGTTTTCTCCTTTGTTATGCCCCACACGTCGTGATAATAAATCTGCCTTGGTGTTAGATTTGCCACTTCGATGTTTGATTATGAAATTGTACTCTTGCAAATCTGTCACCCATCTTGCTTGTCATTGATTAAGATTCTGCACCTTTCGGAAATATGTTAGGTTTTGATGATCTGTCAAAACCTCTACTGTTTGCTTCACTCCTTTCAGGTAATGAGACCACTCATAAAAGGCATGCATGACCGCAAGCATTTCCTTGTTGTAGATTTCATAATTTCTTTTGGCATTGTTTAATGACTTCGAAATAAAGGCCACTGGCTTCCAGATTCCATCCTCCCTTTGTTGAGACAAGATTCCTCCTATAGCAAAATCAGAGGCATCTACCTCCACTCGAAACTGTCCTTCCTCATTTGGAATTCGCAATATTACTTCCTCCACAATAGTCCTTTTAAGCCTATCAAAGGCTGCATCCTGCAATTCCATCCACTGCCATTCCTCCTTCCCTGTTAGTTGAGTTAATGGTTTCGCCACCTTGGCGAAATCTTTCACAAATCTTCAATAGAAGTTGACGAAGCCCAGGAATTGTTGGACTTCCTTTTTACACATTGGTGTTGGCCATTCGACAACTGCTTTGACCTTGGCCAAGTCCATTCTGACCATGTCTTTTCCAATAATTACTCCTAGAAAATCCATCTCGCTTTTATCAAAGAAGCATTTTTCGGGCTTCAATGATAACTTGTGCTCTCCTAACTTTGCCAAAATACAGTTGACTTGAACCGTATGTTCTGCCTGTGTTTTTGAGAATACCAGTATATCATCCATATATATCACAACCCATCCTTCCACGATTTCCACTTGGAAGATGTCATTCATCATAGTTTGGAAAGTAGCTGGTGAATTTGTTAGACCAAAGAACATTACTAGGGGTTCAAACAATCCCCTATTAGTTTGAAAGGCTGCTTTCCATTTGTCCCCTTCTTTTATTCAAACATTGTTGTATCCCCAATGAATATCCATTTTTGAGAAGACCCATGCCTGTGATAATTTGTCCACCAACTCCCCTATAAGTGGGAGTGGATACCAGTTCTTGACCATCATTTCATTTAACTTTTGGTAATCCTGTACCAGTCTTAGTTTCCCGTCCTTCTTCTTCACAAAGAAGAATGGTGACACCATAGGCGATTTGCTCAGCTGGATCCTTCCAGAATCCAGATTTTCTTTCAAAAACTCGTCCAGTTGTTGCTGCTCATCCCTACTCAATGGGTAGATTTTGCAATCAACCGGGTTAGACCCAGGACTCAATTCTATGGCATGATCCCAATGCCACCGGGGTGGTAACTCATCGAAAGTCTCTTTCTCGAAGACTTTTTGATGTCCTAGATAATGCCTAGGGACTGCTTCTTCTAGTGTTCTTTTCTTGACTTTTCCTGCCTCTTCTGCTGCGATCTTGGTTGCTGTGGACACAAATGCCCTCACCCGTAATTCTGGTTCGCCTATATGGACAGCCAGTAGTCTTTCCCCATCCTTCAATCGTTGTGGGATGTCTATTTCATCTTCCGGTTCTTGTACAGATGATGACTTCCAACAGGTTCCAGGACACCGGTTAAATTCCAACGACTTCTTTTTCCAATTAATTGTTGGGTTGTGATGGCTTAACCAATCAAACCCTAGGAACAAGTCTGTCTTGCTCAACCATGTGACTGCACAGTCCATTACTTCCTCATGGTTTCCAATTTTCAACTTTAGCTGTACCATGAACTCCACACTTCCAGATGAATTCCTAGATCCATCAGCATTATACACAGGTACTGGTCTTATCAGCCATCATTTATTCAGCTGGTGCTTTTCCACGAACTCTTCGCTAATGCACAATCCTGTGCATCCGGAATCTAGTAACATGGTTATGTTGATCTGTTTGTTTGTGTCCATTGTGGTGACCATTCCTTTCAGGTCCAGCTCCTGTTGACCATTCCCTTGCACTACTTTCTCTCATAAGTGCATCAGGTTCCATAATGCCTCTGCTTCTGTCATGGCATTTAATTGTTGAACCAGTTTGGCATCTACTTCTTTTATTCATTTAATGCTTACCCATTGTTGTAAACATTCAACTGCCACTTCTTCTTTCTGTTCCCAAATTCTTCTCAATACCCACTGAGGGGTCCATGTCTTCAATCTTTCTTTTGGTGTTGCACTCACTTTCAAGTTTCTTATGTGATGTACATTCGCTCTGCATTCATAAAGTAAATTGTTCAACTTTATTTGTGAGTCTACAGGTACTGGTACATGATGATAAGAAACCTGACTAGTAGCCAGCAGTGCAGAGCACTTGCCTACTGGCTTTCTCCAAAATCTGAGACTTCCTCTATATGTCCTACTGGGGTCATTTCCCCTGATTTGATTGTTCGGACAACTTGTTTTCCCTTCTCTCCCATTGTAATCCTTTTTTGTTTTGGGCACCTATTTGCCAAATGTCCTCCATCCCCGCAATTGTAACATGTAAGGGGATTTCTTTCTTTTTGTGGCTCTGTGCAATTCCTACTCATGTGCCCCTCCTTCCCACAGTTGTAACATGTAAACTTTTTCCTTCTTTTGTCTACATCCATTGCGTTTGGGTCAGACTGACTTCTGGATGCGAAGGGCAGTGGTGCTCGGAATTGATAGGAGGGACGTCTATTACTAGCTGGTGTCTGTTCTTTATAGTCCCCTTTCGACTTAGCGAAGCCATACACTTCATTGGCTTTTCTAAAAGCTCAGGCCAACTCTGTTACCCTAGTTTGGATTTGATGCAGTGTTGCTGCATCCAACAAGCTTCCATATCAAATCAACTCTCACCCTAAGGCTGGGTTAAGATTTCCCCTAAACTGAGATATTAATGCTTGATCGTTCCAGTCCGTTAGGGATATGAGGGAGTTGAATTTGACAATGTAGTCTTCGACTATCATTGTTCCTTGCCACAGTGTTAATAATGCTCCAATAGCTTTTTCTTTTGTCTCTGTGGACATAAAGAACTCGTGCATCTGCTTTTTGAAATCTGCCCAATCCGTAAATGGGAATTGGTTGTCGAGTGGTCATCTCCTCCAAGCTCATCCATCCTTGGTTTCTTCTCCAGCATTCAGCTGAGCCCAATCCAATTCCGCACTCCAACCACTCATATCTATCTTGTCCTGATATTCTTGTAGGGCCTTGTTTCGTTTTTTATGAGCATTGTTTGCCCCCTGGGGGTATTCCTCATTTGACAACCAATCTGCCATAGTTGGTATCTCTCCACCCCAGTGTGCCGCGTCACCTCCAGTTGAGATTACTCTAGCTTTGCTTTCCCTTCCAGCTAGTGCTGCCACTGCGTACGATCGTGCTGGTTGCACTACTGGTTTTGGTTCAACTATGGTGGGGTAGCTTCGTCCCACTGCCTGAGATATGGCTTCCTGTACCGTTACTGTGGTTTGAAGATCCACACTTTTGATAGGGGTTTGGGCAAGCTTCCACTGTGTTGCCCTGTGCTTGGATTTTGACTGTCCTCTGAATCGTATGTCCTCCATATAGTGGGTATTTTGGTGTAGATCTACCAGCTCATCCCATGTATACTCAATGTCATCTCATTGAACTGCTGATTCTTCCACAATGTGACATTGTCCTGTCCTGATGCTATCCTGAATAGCAAAAACGACCTGCTCATCCCTCAGCTCTTCTTCCCAACTCAATATGTCTCACAGAGTGGGCCACGCCAGCCAGTTATATTTGTCATAATACTCGGCTTTGAACAGATACATGTAGCAGTATCCATTTTGCTGCCATTGATCATGTGCTATTGGACTTCAAGCTGTGGGTCCAGGTAATATCACCTTGAGACTAGCTTGCCAACCTAGCAAGCGTGCTTTGTGATCATTCCAAGATGCCTCTCCTACTTCTTTCAAGAAGTGGTCCAGCCCAATGGAGCAAAGATGGTTCCGTGGTTCTGTGAGGAGTTGGTCTGGTGTCCTGGCAATGATAGCCCCAGGTGGCTTTGTGATTAGCAAGGGATCATATCGGATCCCCTTTCGTCGCTCTTCCTCCTCTTGCTCCCACTTCCATTTCGCATAGTGTGTGGCTTTTATGTTGCCATTCATTGCGTGCATCCATGCATTCCAATCTTCATGAGACATGACCATTCCTTCATGCTCATATAGCTCCTGCACATGATGTGCACACTCCAATCTTTCTACAGCTACTTGGTATCATCAAATAGCCTTGTCACCATTGTTGATTAGCATCAACCATTGATTATATTTTGACATGACCAGTGCCAACCAGACAGGGTTTGAAGTGTCTCCTTTGTATTGCACTTCCAATAATTTGATGAGGGTTTGGTATTCCCTCTCAGCCTTCCTCATGGCCTGTTCCACTCGCAATACTGCCTTGGTAGCGGCACACTCCATCAACAGAGCCTCCCATGCTTCTTTTTGCTCCAACTCCTGTTCCATTTCCCTTTGTCATAGGAGTTTCTGAGCCTGAGTGCATTCAGCTTTGCACTCCCCTTTCTGATATTTCCACCACAATTGGACATGGTTATCATAGCGGCGAATGATGGTGTCGCCAATAAACTCTCTTGGTCCCGTCTGGACTGTATCATGAATAGTGACCCAGTCCACCTCGAAGATACATCCTATCTCCAAGAGTGTTGCCTGGGCATACAGTAAAACACATTCAAAACGGCAATGCATGCCTCCTCGTATATCCCTGTTTCCTAAAAATAAAATCTTCAATCAACTTCAGGCCCTCCACTGACAGTTGATCTGTTTGTTTGGCCTCCACACCTGTCGATGATGCTCCTTGGGAAACAAAGAGGATAGTGTCTGCAGTGTCATGGGTCCACAAGCTACTTATTGGGTGCACCCAGCAATTCGCCTCACTATCTTTGTGCCTAGTTATCAATGCGCAGCTTATCTTGCATTGCTAGTACAGGGAGTGTGTGAGGAACTTGGGTTCAGCCTTGATATGCAACACCAATAAGGTTTTTTTGTTCATTCTGTGAACTCTTCCACAATAATGGTACACTAAACCCAGGGTGCATCTATGGTCTCCTGCCTACACTTCACCCCAGCGAACTAGTATTTTCATCCATTACTGTTTGTAGACTACCCAGTTGGGTTTGTCGCCAGGCCCTACAGGTGTATTGAGGATCTCTCATTCGAGACCCATTGACAGTATGTGTACTGATGTCGATGTCGCCTGGAGAGGTTGCGGGCTGCACGATTACTACCTCTCAGATAAAAGTCTAGGCCGTTTGATGCTGTGAGCAATGACAAGCAAGGCGTGCTCGGTGCTGTAAGATCAACAGAGTAGATGGTAAAGACTCTAGATTATGTTAGGAGTGTCCTAAACACAACCTCAAAGTCCCACAAGGTTGGCTTGTTAGGCCAAAGATGATACAATTGCTCTGTAGCTGTGTCTAGCGAACACAAAACTATCTAGAGTCTTAAGGACTGACTATGCTATACTACAGCCCTTATATACTCCATCCCCTGGTCTGTGCATGGACAGCATGCAGCTAAAGTCCCTCATGCCAGGATCAATGCACAGCAGCCAAGTCTGCGCCCACCATACCATTCCGGAGATATTCCTCCCACACCAATCACCCGTCCTTCCCATAACTGACCTAGCATTGCATCAGTGCTCTTGAGTGCTGAGCTAAGGGCAGTGCCCACCTGACCAATCTGCAGTCGTTATCTCCATACGGCAGCATCTTATTGTGTTGCACCTTCAGCTGTTCCCTCTAACGCCAGTACCATTCCCTTGGTACCTTCAGACATTCCTGTTCCACCCCTCTGGCACATCTAGACCTTGGTTCAAGTTGTGGTCTAGGCCCATCATTGGGCCATCCTCCATGTTGGCACTCGGTATATTTAATAACCAATGCTGACCTAACCACCTTCCTAATAAGGGCTATAGTGTTCACATAGGCATCCTGCTCTAAGTCCATCGTCCTGCCCTTGTATCGTATTGTTTCTGTGAGATAAAATAGAGAAAAAGAAAAGAAAAATATAGTCTCTCTCCCATGACCTGTATCTGCATAGTTGTCATTGAGGTTGTTACTGTAAGATGGAATTTCTGGGGTATGCTCATAACAAACTTGTGTCATACTCAGACATATCCAATGCTCGCTCATTCCCAACACTCCCCCTTGAGCTTAGGATATTCCTAGCTCACATTTATGTTGTTGAAATTTATCTTTAGGGAGCACTTTAGTTAATATGTCTGCTGTCATAAATTGTGTAGATCAATATTGTGTATTAATAGAACAATCTTTGATCCATTCTCATATGTAATGATTCTTCATTTCAAAATGTTTAGTTCATTTATGATATGTGGGATTTTTCACTATGGCTAATGAACTCATATTATCCCCATAAATTAGTGTAGGTTCAGAAATGTCTGATCCTAATTCTTTATGAAGGTTTTGCAACCAAGCAGCTTCACGCATGGCATCTGATAGACAAATATATTCAGCTTCTGTCAACAATAATGTAGTCAATGTTTGCTTTTTAGATGCCCAAGTGATTGCACCCTCTGCAGCTATAAATGTATAGCCTGACACTGATATTGTGTTGTCTTTAAATGCATAACTTGCATCTGAGTAACCATAAAAAGATGGTTCATTATTATTTTAGGTGGTCAATAGGTTATTCCTTTGTGCCATGTTCCAGATAAATATCTAAGTATTGGTTTAGCTGTATATGATGCTAAGCAGAAGATGGCAAAGCTATATCCAGATGCATTGCAACCACAATAAACATTAATGACCCAATTAATGATGTGTAAGGGTTACTACAATCCTGAGGGTTGTTTGTCTTTGATGGTGGAGCAAATTTATAGTTGGGATTCATTGGTACTTGTATGCCATTTGCATTATCCAATCCATATTTCTGGAGAAGGTTCTCAATATAATGTGTTTGAGTGATTTTTACTTCCCCAGTTTCTGGATGAATAGTTATTTCAATCCCAATGAGTATGCTTGGTTCACTTAAGTCTGTAACCTTGAACATTTTATTTAGGTCATTTACCATTTGCTCCATCATTTGATCATCACTTGCAAATAATATTAGATCATCTACCCAAACAGTAACTATGCCCACACAATCATTTTCGATGCACTTATAGATGCAACAGTCAGAAATAAATCCATGATAGATCTCCTGATCTGTGTCAGTTAGTTTATCATTAAATTCATTATTCCATTCATGCCTGGCTTGTTTTAAACCATAGATAGACTTTAACAATTCACAAGCTTTATTGGTTCCATCTTTGAAACTGCTTGGCTGTTCCATGTAGAGCCATTCATGTAAGTGCCCATTTAAATATGCACCTTTGACATCCATTTGACACATTTTCCAGCGCTTCCAAATGGATTCTGCCATGAGTGCTCATAACATCTCTAGATGAACCACTGGAGCATAAGTCTCTGTAAAATCAATTCCAGGGATTTGAGAATATCCCTTCGTGACTAAATGTGCTTTGTATTTAGTGAGTATTCCTTCTTTATTATATTTTTTGACAAATACCCATTTATTTTTAATCAGTTTTCTATCAGGCAGCAGTTCTGTCAATTGCCAAGTCCCCATATGGTTAAGCTGTTTTAATTCAGCTTCAATAGCTTTTTGCCATTCTGGCAATTCAGGTGAAGCTTTAGCTTCTTCTAGCATATTTGGATTACCAGATGTATTGTCAATGACCTCACATCCTAAACACACAAATTCCTTTTTAGTTAAAGGTAAGTCATCTATTTCTTCATCATTCATGATTGCCACTAACTCTTCCAGCAAGTCTGGCTCATTAAGCTGACAGTAATCATGTAATTTATGTGGTCATTTAGACCATTGAGGAGTTTCCTCTTGATCAGTATCAATAGAATTATATTTTCTCTTTTTAGCTCCCCCTCAATAGAAACAGTGATGAACCAACTCCAATGCCAGCTGGCAAGGGAGTGGTGAGGGGGTTGAGTCCAGGAAGATTCCCAGCACTGAGGCTGAATGATATTACAGAGGAGGGTGTATTGTTATTGTTTGTCTGTGATCCAGTAACTATGTAACTATGTCACTGTCACTGTAACTAAACCCCTATCCACACCTACACTGAGCTAATGCTCATCAATGAATTCCTGAGCTAAAACTGGTGCCTGAGAATGTTCTCCCAGTGCATCTATAATATTATCATCATTATTCTCCCCCTCCCACTGAGCAGAGAAAGAATAATTGCACATCATTTTAATTTGACATGTATACTTAGGATGTGAAGTTTAAATAAATCATCACTGATTTCCCAGCCCATCATCTGTAGTTCCACATGATATTCCTTCATCCAATTGATATGTGTTATGATGTCATCTCCTTGAGTAGCATGCTTGGCCCAAAAATCACCAAGTGTGACAAGTATGGCTACCATGCCTTGCAGCTGATTTGCCTCCCTGAGCACTTTCCATAACTCTGCTGATGTGACAGGTGTGCTGTTGAGTTGCCATTTTGGAACATGAATTATCTGTTCATCTCCAATACCAGTAATAATCAGGGTTGAAACAGCACCATTCATTTTCTTCCACTGCTGTGAAGCAATGGGATTGATTAATGCATCCAGTTGTTCAATTAAACCTGTAGCAAAACCGAAGGTGCCACAAGTGTCAAGCACATATAACATGTGCTCCTTCCAAGCTAGCCAATTATTTGGGCCAAGCTTCTCCAACAAGCAACTTCTTGAGGTTGTTTAAAGCAAACAACTGGGGCCCATAACCTTTTAGAATAGTCATGTGAATATAGATGAATAGCATGAGGGCACTATGCATGTGAATAAAGGTGGGATATTATGTGTGAGAACCAGTCTGAGATGGTGGTGATGTGGAGCCAAAGTTATTATTAGTTCAGGCACTATGTACCTTATATAGCTAATTGTGATTTACTTCTCCACTTATGGAAACTTGCATCATACTTGGACATATCTGATGCTTGCTCATTCCCAACAATAGCCTTTCAAATAGAGCTGCATGTGCATCCACCAGGTGGCAAACTTTGTTTTCTCCATGTGGGGTTCATTCTGCTTCTTTGTGCTTTTCTTCTTCTTGTTGGCATTTTCAATCAAGGGCAGCATTACAATAAGCAACCCAATAATCATAAAACCTCTCTGTGACAATGTATTCTTTGGTTGATTCTAGACCTTGTTCTTCACAAAATGCATCCCAAAAGTCTCTTTGGGGGTGGGTGGACAGCAGTCCTAGTCTGATGTGTGTTTTAGATGTGGTGACTTTCTTTTACAGACTGCACCTGTTAATTAGGCATAGCCTCAAATCCTAAGTCAGTGGTGGTTGTGGTTTGATCAATGATGGATACATCCCTAATGAGGTGATAGAATTGCTTTCCATCACAGGCTTGGTATTCCTGTCTTTGATTGCAAGTGATGCTTTCAATGTGATAAACTCCTTTGCTGATGTTATACTTCTGAGTTGAGTGCAAAGTTTGGGCTTTGAGAAGCACTCCTGTAGGCTGGAGGGTAGCCCAGTAGCCATTGGGCTTGGTAGAATGGGTGAGGGGAGTGACAGTTGTGGGGTTGGTGGTAGGGGCTTCTCTTTCTTTTCCTTTGCTCTTCTTGGTCTTCTTGTATGTGCACTGTAATTAGCTCTTAGATTCACTGACAAGGGAATCTGATACAACAATGGGAGATGGTGGGGTGGGAGGTTCCTGGTTCTGGGTCCATACAAGCTCTTCAGGGATGATGGGATCTGGCTGGTTGAAGTGAGGGGGGTTGATATACTCACTGAAGAAGGGATCTCCTGTAAAGAAGTCTTCTTCAATGGGTAATATTCTGTCCATGTTGAAGAGATAGAAGGGTGTTCTTCTGAGGGTGTTTCTGTAGAACCTAAAGACTCTAATCTAGTGATTGAAGTGTAGTAGCTCCAGGTGAAATCAAATCTTTCAGTAGTCATCTTGTACTTGGGTGAGCTGAGGCAAGTTCAGCAATATGTTAGGTTCAAGTTGGGGTGCAGTAGCAGTGTGAGGCAATGCACAGTGGTGAAGGTTGGCAGCTCCTAGTAGGGGTAGATGGGCAAGACAACCTCCAGGTGCACTAAGGCAGGTAGAGGAGTGCTTGGGTGTTGAGAGTGGAGGGGCTGACTGAGGGGAGAGCTCAGGCAAGTCAGAACAAGCAATAGAGATCTATTGCTGAACTGGAAAATCAGCCCAGCACTACTACTGCTTTTATATACAGGGTCATGCTACAAATTACTAAATACAAACAATGAGACATGAGATGCAACTGCTGTGGGTGGCAACTGCTGTGGATTATTAATGGTGAGTAAACAACATGTGCACAACATGAGACAAATCAAGTAAGTACTGTAAAGGGAAACATATGAATTGGGAATGTTTGATGCACATGTGGGAAGGTGTGGAACCTTTTTCCAGAAGAAGCCAATGCTATACTGTTCATAACAAACATTCTTGTCTCACTCAGCAACCAGGCCTGCAGCCCTCAACTGCATCACTCCTTGCACAGAGTCTCAACTTGTTGTTTTCACCTTCACAGCACCATTGTTTTTGTTTCAACTTTGTCATTATGTGCATCTAACACCTGCTGTTGGGATATCCTCAGATGTTGTTAGAGCCATAATATTTTTGTACACCACCAACAACAACCTTGACTCTTGACAAGAAGTGTTTGGTTGACTGAGGACAGTCAAATTTTTAAGTGGGAGGGGGATGATGAGCTTGGGCTCATTGTAGCCAGGGATAGGGGTTTGGTTCCAGTCACAGTGGTTGCTTAGTCATAATAGAACTCCCACCACCATAATGCCATGTCCAACTCTCATTTCACCCCCCCCAGTGTTTCCTCCTCTTTCATATACTCCTTCTACATCATGCATAGTCACCCACTGCTGTCACAGCCACCAGCACCCATCTACAACACCCAAGCACTCTGTGTGAGTGTCAGGAATCTTCCAGGACCTGCCCACAGCCCTTGCTCCCTTCAGCCTGTGTTCCTGCAGTGCCAGAGCAAGTTTATCAATGGCTAAACTGGATTTAGAACATTTGATGGCAGCTAAACAAGTTCTCAGATATTTATTGGGAACACAGCATGAAGGTATAACCTATTGGCCACCCAAAGATAATAAAGAACTGCCTTTTTATGGCTATTCAGATGCAAGCTATGCATCTAAAGACAACACAACATCAGTGTTAGGACTGTGCCTAAACAACACCCAAAGACTCAAAGTGAGGCTTGTTCAGCCAAAGACAATTCTGGATTGACCAAGTAGTTGTCTAGGAACAACAAACTACCTAAAGTCTTAAGGAGACTCTACTCTAGACTACAGCCCTTATATACCCCACAGGCTGGTCAGTGCACAGCTAAAGTCCCTCACAATAGAGACAATGTGCAGCAACTGACCACCACCCATCTAACCATTCTTAAGCCCACTTCTCTCCCCCACAGATGGCCATTGATAAGCTCACTCTGTTATTGGAAATAGGGAGGAGTAGAAGGTGTGAGGTTGTGAATGAATTCCCATCAACTCTGGTGCACTTGATGGCAATGCTACAACACACAGAACTGGCAGAGTTCATGGATAATAACATTTAAGCATGCAAGTGTGTAACAATGGCAAATGCTGTTAGGAGCACCCTAAACACAACCTAAGAATCCCACAAGTGTCGGCTTGTTAAGCCTAAGATGAAACAATGCTCTATAGCTAGTGTCCAGGACACAAAAACTATCTAGAGTCTTAGGGACTGACTACGCTAAACTACAGCCCTTATAAACTCCTTCCCTGGTCTGTGCACAGACAGCACACAGCTAAAGTCCCTATGCTGGGATCAATGTGCAGCAGCCGATCTGCACCCACCATACCACTCTGGAGATATTCCTCCCACACCAATCGCCTGTCCTTCCATAACTGGCTAGCGTTGTGTCGGCGCTCTTGAGCATTGAGCTAAGGGCAGTGCCCACCTGACCAATCCGCAGTCGCCATCTCCATATGGCAGTGTCTTATTGTACTGTGCTTCAGCCGTTCCTGTTCCATCCCTCTGGGTCATCTAGACCTTAGTTTGAGTTGCAGTCTAGGCCCATCATCGGGCCATCCTCCATGTCGGCACTCGGTATGTCCAATAACCGATGCTGACCTAACCACCTTCCTAATAAGGGCTATAGTGTCGCATAGGCATCCTGCTCTAAGTCCCGTCATCCAGCCCTTGTATTGTATCACCTCTGTAAAGTAAAATAGAAAGAAACAAAAGAAAACCATAGTCCAACTCCCTGCACCCATATCCACATAGTTGTCGTTAGTGTCGTTACTGTAAAATGATTTAATGGGGTATGCTCATAACATCACCCCCCCCCCCCCCCCCCTCAAGGCCTCGCATCCCGAGAGGCCGAAGTAGCTGAGTCCACATAATGTGGATCCTTCTGCATTCATTCATAAAAGCAGTCTAGCCGCTTGCATCATTCGTCAGGCGTAAGCCCTGTTTTTTCTGAGTTGATATCTTCAACTTCTTCAACTGTGGTTTTAAACTTTACCACCTTCTTTTTCTGGCATGCTGCGCCGGCTATCCTCCTCTGTTGGTCAAGTTCCGACTTGCTGCTTTCCCTAGCAGCCTCCACCTTTACCAGTTTTTTTAAGATTTTCTTGGCAAGTTCTGCTGTATCATGCTCCTGAGCCCTTCGTTCTTCCTCTGCCTCCTCTGTATCCATCTTCTTTGGGAAATTAAGCATGGGTTTCACCCGCCCGCCATGCTCCAGATCTCTGGAGAATGTCCCATTGGTGTCATCTGGCAATTCCTGAATTGCTGCTCATGTCCCCTTCCACGTGCACCATCTGTGCTCCATATTTTCTAAGTACTCCCTTCCAAACTTCCCGTCATTCCATCCAAATAGTTTCTTCTGACTCCGTGCCTGTAAATTCTGTTGAGGGACTGGATTAGTCCCATAAGTGGTTCATAAATGCCTTGGTGCATTTGGGTTCTCTTTGTGGAATTTTTTCACCTTCGCCTGAGCATTGGCAAGGTTCTCAGCTGGTTCCCATGTGGATTCCTCCACCAGATAGTTCTTCCATTTGATGAGGTACTCTAGTCGCCCTCCTCCGCATCCACTGACACAACTGTTAACAATTTCTTCAACCTCGTACTCATCCTCCTGGGATTCCTCCACCATTTGCGCGTCCTTGCATGCTGCTGCCTTTGCCTTTTGCTTTGGAAACACTGGTTCTCTATATGGCTTCAAAAGGACTTCATTGAAGACGTTATACACCTTCCACGATGCTGGGATTTTCAACTTGTAGGCCGACTCCCCTACTTTGGCTATCACTTCAAGTGGTCCAACGAATTTTCCATCGAGCTTCTTGGTTGCTCGGATTGTTGGCAGATTCTCAGTACTGAGGTAGACCTTGTTGCCTGGCTTGTATTCGACTGCCTGCTGGCAATGGGTGTTGTAGCGCTCTTTCATGACTTGAGCCACTTTTTCTAACACCTTCTTTGCTTTGGTGTGTACCTCCTCGAGTTCCTTTGCTAATTGTTCGACCACCACTGCTTTTGGGGTGTAAGTTGGGTCTAGCCCCTTATTGGGATGCCTGCCATAGTTCATGTAGAATGGGGTAAATCCTGTCGCTGCATGTACTCGGTCGTTGTGGCAAAACTGTGCCACTGACAACCAGTCACTCCAGTTATCTTGTCTGTTATTGACAAAAATCGTCAAGAACTCCTTTAACTCCTGGTTTACCTGCTCCATCTGCCCATCCATTTGGGGATGATAAGCCATTGACCTGTTGGCTTTGATCCCTAACATTCCATAGAGGTCGTCCATGAATTTCGAGGCAAATTGAGGTCCTCAATCGCTAATGACTTTCCTCGGGAGTCCATGCTCCCAGAACATGTTATCTCTAAACAAGACTGCAGTCCCCTGCGAGGTTATCTCCATCGTTGTGGGTATGAAATATGATTTCTTCGTGAACCAATCCACAATGACCAGAATCATATTGTTGCCCTTCGATTCTGGCAATGGTCCAATGAAGTCTACTGAAATTATCTCCCATGGTTCCAATGGCACCTCGTTTGGTTGTAGTGGTGCTGCCCATGCATGCCTGTCTGGTTTGGCCTTTTGACAAACCTCACATCCTGGGATATATTTCTCAATATCAGTGCACATATTCAGCCACCAGAAATTCCTTGTTAATGACTTGAGTGTTTTTGCCACTCCCAAATGCCCCCACGAGTGATGTATGGCAACAATATCTTCCCTCAGCACCACAACTGCTGGTACGTATACCTGCCCCTTCCAGGTGACGAGTCCCTTTTCTCATTTGTAGTCCCCTCCAGCCTTTTTGAGTCCCTTTATCACTTGCACTTCCCATTGCCTCTGGGGAACATCTTGGATATCCTTCATGATGTTGTCTAATGCCCGATCATCATCAAAGACCCGTACATCCATGAAAAGGTGTTCCTTAAGCAGGACTACTCCCTCGTTGTCTTTTTCTCCTTTTTCGTGCCCTGCATGTCGCAATAATAGATCTGCCTTGGTGTTGGACTTGCCACTTTGATGTTTTATTAAGTTGTACTCCTGTAGGTCAGTCACCCATCTCGCTTGTCGCCAATTGAGATTTTGCACTTTTTGAAAATAGGTTAGGTTTTGATGATCCGTCAAAACCTCCACTGTCTGTTTTGCTCCCTTTAAGTAATGAGACCATTCATAAAAGGCATGCATGACCGTGAGCATTTCTTTATCGTAGATTTCGTAATTTCGTTCAGCGTCGTTTAATGATTTTGAGATGAAGGCAACTGGCTTCCACATTCCATCCTCTCGTTGTTGGGACAGAATTCCTCCTATAGCAAAGTCTGAGGTGTCCACCTCTATTCGGAACTGTCCTTCCTCATTCGGGATTCTCAACACTACCTCTTCCGTGATGGTTCTCTTGAGCCTGTCAAAGCCTGCATCTTGCAGTTCCATCCACTGCCATTCTTCCTTTCCTGTTAATCGAGTAAGCAGCTTAGCCACTTTTGCGAAATCTTTTACGAATCATTGGTAAAAGTTGACAAAGCCCAAGAACTGTTGGACCTCTTTCTTACACATAGGTGTTGGCCATTCAATGACTGCTTTTACTTTGGCCAAGTCCATTCGGACTGTATCTTTCCCAATGATTACTCCTAGGAAATCCATTTTGTTTTTATCGAAGAAACATTTTTCAGGTTTCAATGATAACTTGTGCTTTTCCAACTTTGCCAATATATGATTGACCTGAATTGTATGTTCTGCTTGGGTTTTCGAAAATACTAATATGTCATCCATATATATGATGACCCATCCTTCTGCAATCTCCATTCGGAAGATATTGTTCATCATTGTCTGGAAAGTAGCCAGCGAATTCGTTAAGCTGAAGAACATTACCAGGGGTTCAAACAATCCCCTGTTAGTTTGAAAGGCTGCCTTCCATTCATCTCCTTCTTTGATATGGACATTGTTATATCCCCAGTGAATGTCCATTTTCGAGAAGACCCATGCCTGTGACAACTTGTCCACTAACTCCCCTATGAGTGGGAGTGGATATCGATTCTTCACTGTCATCTCATTCAACTTTCAGTAGTCCTGTACCGGCCTCAGCTTTCCATCTTTCTTTTTTATGAAGAAGAATGGCGACGCCATTGGTGATTTACTTGGTTGGATTCATCCAGAATCCAAGTTCTCTTTCAGAAATTCATCCAGTTGTTGCTGTTCATCCCTGCTTAGTGGGTATATTTTGCAATCAACTGGGTTAGACCCAGGAATCAGTTCTATGGTGTGATCCCAATGCCGCTGTGGTGGTAGTTCATCAAAGGTTTCTTTTTCGAAGACCTTCCGGTGTCCCAAATAATGTCTAGGGACCACTTCTTCCAACATTCTCTTTTTGGCTTTTCCTGCCTCCTCTGCCACAATTTTCATTGCCGTAGATGCAAATGCCCTTACACACAACTCTGGTTCTCCTATGTGAACAGCCAGCAGTCTGTCCCTGTCCTCCAGTCATCATGTGACATCGATCTTGTCTTCTGGTTCCTGCACAGATGACAATCTCCAGCAAGTTCTGGGACACTGGTTGAATTCCAACGACTTCTTTTTCCAATTGATCCAATTGATCATTGGGTTGTGATGGTTCAACCAGTCGAACCCCAAGAATAGGTCCATCTTGCTTAACTTTGTGACTGCACAGTCCATCACCTCTTCATGGTTCCCAATCCGTAACTTTAGCTGCACCATGAATTCCACACTTCCTGAGGAGTTTCTTGATCCGTCAGCATTATACACCAGGACTGGTCGTACTAGTCATCTCTTATTTAACTGGTGCTTTCCATGAAGTCTTCGCTAATACACGATCCCATGCACCCTGAGTCTAACAGCATAGTCACATTGATTTGTTTATACATGTCCATCATTGTGACCATTCCTTTAAGATCCAACTCCTGTTGACCAGTCCCCTGCACTACTTTCTCCCATAAGTGTACAAGGTTCCACAATGCTTCTGCTTCTGTCATGGCATTTAATTGCTGCACTAACTTGGCGTCCACTTCTTTTATTCGTTTAATGTTTACCCACTGCTGTAAACATTCAACCGCCACTTCCTCTTTCTGTTCCCATATACATCTCAGTACCCATTGAGGCATCCATGTTTTCATCAACATTCGTTCTCTCAGTTTTGTGCTCACTTTCAGATTCCTTATGTGATGTACAGTGAGGGACAAAACTGTTGCAATGTTTTGAACTTTTGCACTAATCTGCTAATAGCTCAGGCAGCAATGTTCAGAATGCTCTGAAACTCATAAACAGGGAAGATATGTATATAACCAATCTAGGAATAGAACCAAATTATGTAATACAATGTCATTCCCTATATAGACTCTGATCAGTAAGCCAGATGCATTGCAACAGTTTTGTCCCTGTCATTAAAAATATAGAAAATGGATATTACTAGTACTTGGTATATCCTCCTTTGGCTTTTAACAAAGCTTCAACCCTCCTAGGCATACTTTCTATCAGATTCTGACACACTTCCTTTGGAATGTCCTCCCATTCTCTCTGTATTCTCTCCCAAAGCTCCAACATCCCACCAGGTGTCTTTTCATGCTCTCCCAGCCTTCTATTGAGGTGACTCCAGAGGTGTTCAATGGGATTCATGTCTGGAGATTGTGCTGGCCATGGAAGAACCTCCATTTCATTGTCATTAAACCAGTTGGTGGCCTTGTGACACTTGTGCTTGGGGTCATTATCCTGTTGAAAGATGATATCATTAGTGGTTTTACCATAATATTCCATGGTTCCCTGTAGTTCATCCTCCAAAATGGAAACATAAAGGTCCCCATCCATCCTCCCATCAATCTTGCATGCATTCCCCACACCATCCCATGTCATACATCCCCATAACATCACAGAACCTCCTCCAAATTTCAGTGTTCCTTCCACCATCCTGTCACTGAGCCCCTCCCCTGCCTTTTTCCATGCCCACTTCTTCCCATCTGACCCCAGCCTATTGATTTTTGTCTCATCTGACCATATAACCCTCTTCCAGTCCTCTACAGTCCAGTCCCTATGTGCCAATGCCCAGTCCAACCTCTCCTTCCTATGTTTCTTGCTGAGAAGTGGCCTTTTCTTCTTCACTACAGCTTTCATCCCAGTCCTCTTTAGCTGCCTAGCAATGGTTTTAGGTGAGACATGCTGGTTGGTGATACTGGAGAGCATCCTGGAGACCTGGACAGCAGTTTCTGCCTTTCCAGTCATGATTAAGCATACAGCATGTCATATATTGGAGGGGAAAGCTTTGGTGGATGACCTCCAGCTGACTTGGAGAGGGTGGAACAATGTTTGGTGTGTAGCCTGGAGATAGTACTAGTGTGAACACCAGTGGAAGATGAGACTTTGTGTGCTGAGTGACCCTTGTCAAGCAAGGAGAGGATGTGGTTGCAAAGAGTAGGGCAAAGAGATCTCATGGTGGAAGGATGTGGAATGAAGAGTGAGGAGTGTTGTGGGACCTTTATACATTCTCAATGAACTATCACATGACTTTATTTGGCCTTATTTGGCAGAATCAACAAAGTCAGGTGACTGTTACAGCACTCCAATACATCAGGGACAAAACTGTTGCAATGCATCAGGCTTACTAAAGTGGGTCTATATAAGGCATGGCATAGTATTACATAATGTGCTTCTATTTATGGATTGATTACATATATATCTACCCTGTTTATGAGTTTCAAAACATTTTGATCAATTCTGCCTGAGTTATTAACAAATTAGTTCAGAAGTTCAAAACATTGCAACAGTTTTGTCCCTCACTGTATGTTCCCTCTGCATTCATAAAGTAATTCATTTAACTTTATTTTCGAGTCTACCAGTACTGGTACATCATGATAAGAAATCTGACTAGTAGCCAGCAGCGCTGAGCACCCACCTACTGGCTTTCTCCAAAATCTGAAACCTCCTCTATGTGTCCCACTGGGGTCATTTCCCTGGACTCGATTGTTTGGACCACTCTCTTCCCTTTCTCTCCCATCGTAATCCTCTTCTGTTTCAAGCATCTATTCACTAAGTGTCCTTTGTCTCCACAGTTATAGCATGCGAGGGGTTTCCTTTCTTTTCACAGCTCTACACAATTTCTACTCATATGTCCCTCCTTTCCGCAATTGTAGCATGTGAACTTTTTCTTCTTTTTATCCACATCCATTGCGTCTTATGACAGTCTGTATTGGACAAAATCCACAAAAACAAGCTGTTCATCCTGAAACCCAATGAAGCAGGCAGGTTCATGGTGAATCACAGTGGATGACAGTGGAGCAGGCATGAACAAGAATGAACAAGAATGAATGCACATAATCATGCATGATCATGCTGAATCAGCATGGGTGCCATGATCAGCATGAATGCCATGAATGCCATGAACAAAAGAGAATTGGTAGATAAGTGTTAATGATTGTAGAGCATGAACATTGCATTTGTGAAAAAGAAATTATTAACAAGTCATTCTGTTCATTCTGTTCATTCCATTCAGATGGCATGAGATAGGGCATGAACAAGAGTGAACATGAGTGTAGATATGATGCCAGGTACAGTGAACCTTCCATGGATCACAATGAACCTGCATGTTCATTGCATGGTCCATTGGTTGTTCATTGTGATCACTGGCTGCATATTTCAAGCATTATATGTTCATGCTCCATGAACAGTCATGAACATTCAGCATGAATAGAATGATTGATCTAATCAATATCTAGTTGGTGCAATGAATCACCATGATCCATCATGATCCATTGTCATCCACTGTGATCCACTGTGGTTCACCATGAACCTGCATGAATAAGGATGAAATAGGGTGAACCAACCTGTTTTTGTGGATTTTGTCCAATACAGACAGTCATAGCATCTGGATCAGCTCGACTTCCTGATGCAAATGGTGGTGGTGCTCGAAATTGATAAGAAGGTTGTCCATTACTGGCAGGTGTCCATTCCTTGTATTCCATCCTAGTTTTTGCGAATCCATATGCCTCGTTTGCTCTTCGGAAAGCTTGTGCTAATTCCGTGACTCTGGTCTGAATTTTGTTATGAGCATACCTCATCCTATTCAAATTTCACAGTAATGACACTAATGACAATTAGGAAGATACAGTCTTGGGGAGTCAGGAATCTATTTTTCTTTTCTTTTTATCTTTTTACCTTCACTCAAACATTTAGATATAGGACTCAGACGATACCTTGGTCGTGGGGATGGGCTATGTTAGGACTGCGACCCTTATATGGAAGGTGGTTAGGTCAGCATCAGCTATGGACATAGACCGAGTGCCAATAGGAATGACGGCCCGATGATGGGCCTACGCCATGAAAGGATACATGAGCGATATGGTGCCTGAGGGGCGACATGGGAATGCCAAAGATGTACCGATGACTAGGTACCGGTGTACATGGGAGTCGGCTGAGATGCAAGACAATAAGTGAGGCCGCATATGGAAGGACAGAGTGTTGGTGTGGGAGGACGTCTCCTAGAAAGGTCAGATGAGCACAGATCAGCTGCTGTGCATTGATCCCGGCTTGAGGGACTTTAGCTGCGTGCTGTCTGTGCACAGACCATGGAGAGAGGTATATAAGGGTTGTCATCTTAGGTAGCAAGTCCCTAAGACTCTAGATAGTTTGTCATACCTAGACAGCTACTTGAGCAACAGTATTGTCTTCAGCTTAGCCAGCCCCCTGTCTCATAAGTCTTCAGGTTGTGTTTAGGTGTGGTCCTAACATAATCTAGAGTCTTTCTTACTCTACCCTGTTGGTCTTACAACACCGAGCATGCCTTGCTCGTCGTTGCTCACAGCACCAACGGCCTAGTTTCACATCTGAGAGGTAGTAACCACGCAGCCCACAACCTCTCCAGGCGACTACATCACACTTACTGTCAACAGGCATCGAATGAGACATCCTCAATTCACCCGTTGGGTCTGTCTACCAAACAGTAACGGAAGAGAATACTAGTGTGTTGGGAGAGCATAGGCAGGAGACCACAGATGTGCCCCAAGCATAGTATACTGTTATTGCCGAAAAACTCAGGAATGAGTGAAGATACTCAGGTTACGTTGTGTATCAAGGCTGATACAAAGCTCCTCACACACTCCCTGTACAAGCAACCCCTACTTTGTTATCGGGGTTGATAACTTGGCACAAAGATAGTGAGGCGAACTGCCAGGCACACGTAACTTGATAGCTTTCAGACCCACAACACAGCAGACAACAACTCCCTTGTTTCCCAAGGGACATCATCGATTGGCACAGATTAATTGCCAGAAGAACAGATCAAGTGTTGGAGGAGGCCTGAACTTGATTGAACATTTATTACAGCAGAATTATCTACAAGACACAATGCGGTGCTCGTTTACATATATACTACCCTATGCCCAGGCGACACTCTCAGAGATCAGGTGTATCTCCGAGGCGGACTGGGTCACAGCCAGCAACACGGTCCAGACAGGACCCAGAGAGTTCATTGGCGATACAGTGATATGCTGATATGATAACCATGTCCGACTATGGTGGAAATACTGAAAAGAGTTACGACAACTTGAGCACATGCAAGCGCAGATCCTCCTACAGGAAAAAGAAGCCCAACAGGAGAAGGAACAGAAGGAGGCCTGGGAGGCCTTACTTATGGAAAGAGCTGCCACTCGCACAGTCTTGCGAGTGGAACAAGCCATGAAAAAGGCAGAAAGGGAATATCAGACCCTCATACAGTTATTAGAGGACCAGTATAAAGGCAACACCTCCAACCCCATCTGGCTAGCTTTGGTCTCGTCAAAATACAACCAATGGCTTATGCTCATTAACAACAGAGATAAAGCCATCCGATGTTACAGGGTGGCAGTGGAATGACTCCAATGCACACACCATGTACAGGAATTGTACGAGCACAAAGGCATGACCATGAGTCATGAGGACTGGAATGCGTGGATGCACATGATGAATGGAAACATAAAAGCAACCCACTACGCTAAATGGAAGCGAGAGCAGGAGGAGGACGAACGCCACAGGGGAATCCGATTTGATCCCCTTCTAGTCACAAAACCACCTGGGGCTATCATCGCCAGGACACCGGAATGACTCCTTACCAAGCCAATTGAAAAACTTCGTACAATTGGCATGGACCATTTCTTGAAGGGAGTCGGAGAGGCATCATGGAACGACCATAAGGCCCGATTACTAGGATGGCGTGCTAGTATCAAAGCACACCTACCTGGGCCAAGAGCCAGGAGTCCCATAGCACTGAATCAGTGGAGGGAGAATGGGTACTGCTACATGTACCTGTTCAAAGAAGAGTACTATGACAAGTACAATTGGCCAGCCTGGCCTACCCTCTATGACATCATAAACTGGGAACCAGAGCTCAGAGACGACACAGTGGTCTTTGCCATCCAAGACAGTATTTGACCTGGTCGGTGCCACATTATTGAGGAGTCGGCTATACACCGAGACAATATCGAGTACACTTGGGATGAGTTGGTGGACTTACATAAAGTCTCCCATTATACATGGACAGTGCACTTTGGGGGACAGTCAAAGTCCAAGCGCAGGGCAACACAACAAAAACTTGCCCAAACACCCATAAAACGAGTCAACCTCAGAATGACAGTAACGGTTGAGCAGGCCTATGCAGAGGCAGCTGGATGAACATATCCAGCAGTAATAGAACCCAAACCGATTGTGCAACCAGCGCAATCATACGCAGTGGCAGCACAAGCCGGTAAAGAAAACACGGCACAAGTCATCACTCAAGGAGGTGACGCAGCACATTGGAATGGTGGTGTAGCCACAGCAGCAGATTGGCTCTCAAAGGAAGAGTACCCACAAGGAGCAAACGATGCTCACAAAAAACGAGAAATTGATCAATGGAGAAGGATTGTAGAGAGGGAGGCATGGTTACCCTACCCTTACCCAAAGATGTCCTGGGCCAACAGCAGCTTTAACCCAGACATACCAGGTTACTGTTACCTGGTCCTCATTAAAAAACAGTACTGGGATGAATTTCTATGGCCGGCCTTCCCACAGATACAAGAAATCTGCACTTGGGATAGGGAACTCAGGGAACATGATGTAACAACCATCATCCAAAAAACATATGACAAGGGCACCACTCTGCACATCGAAAAATACAATAGCAACTGCAGAGGATGGTTCCACATCAAATGTCTTAACTGGGAAGGAATGGGTCATTACAAACTAGGTGTCACTCCTTTCAGGCTTACGGTGGAAATGATTACACATGCCTACCAAGCTGTATTAGGATGGAGGGAGTACTGGCAGGACACTCAGACCATCGAACCCTTGCCTGCTACGCAACCAGCTGCAGCAGTCGCAGCTAGAGAAGATGACATTCATCGACAAGCAGAAGAAAGGCAGCAAGCTATCACCAGTGCAGGACAAGCTCTTGCTGCAATGATTAATGAATACCAACGATCGAACCGTCGAGAACCAGGACCTCTTACAAAAGCAGAGATGCCTGCTTTTTACAAAGGAGATCCTTGAACAGTAGATGGGTGGTTGTGGCAAATGGAAACCTATTTCATGTTGGCAAATGAAATAGATCCCAAAAGAAAGGTTTCCATCTGCCTGTATAGAATCAAAGGTGGAAAAGGGGAGAGAGCTGCCAATTGGAGTGGTGTGAAACTCAAAGCCTTTCAGGAGGCACAACAAGAGTTTCAAGATAAAATCGACAACAGCAGTTGGAGTACAGAATTGGATTGGGCCCAGCTTAATGCAGGAGAAAGTACCACGGACAATCGAGCATGGGTCAGGCGACCACTGGAAAACCAATTCCCATTCATAGACTGGGCAGACTTTAAAACTCAGATGCATGAGTTCTTCATGTCCACAGAAACCAAGGAGAAGGCCATTGAGGCACTATTAAAATTACAGCAGGGAACGATGATTGTAGAAGATTACATCATCAAATTTAACTCCCTTACCTCGCTAACGGACTGGAACGATCAGGCCCTAATTTCGCAGTTCCAGAACCACCTCAATCCCGCACTTGGTCAAGAACTAATCTGATATGGAGGATTAGCAGACAATGCCACACTGCACCAGATTCAGACAAGGGTGACGGCGCTCACAAGAGCCTATCGGAAGGCTAACGAAGCCTACGGATTCTCTAAAGTACAAAAAGAGTACAAGGAGCAAGCCCCAGCACCAAATGGTTGCCCTCAGTGGCAGTTCAGAGCACCACCACCAGTCGCATCAGGAAGTCGGTCCGATCCAAATGCTATGGACATCGACAAAAGGGAAACAAAAGTCTGTTCCTATTGTAAGAAGAGGGGACACTCAGAGAAGGAGTGTAGGACCAAGAATGCCACCTGTTACAAATGTGGCGAGAAAGGACATACAGCGTGGGGCTGTAACAAACCCAGACAAAATACAACCAGTGATAAAGGGAAGCGGGTTGTTAGATATATCGAGAATGGGGAAACAACCCCAACAGCACATATAGAAGAGGTCTCGGATTTTGCAGAAAGCCAGTAGGCAAGTGCTCAGCACTGCTGGCTGCTACTCGGGTTTCTAGTAGTGATGTATTAGTAGACTCCAAAATTAAATTGCATGATTTACTTTATGAATGCAGTGGAGACATACATCACTTGAGAAACTTAAGAGTGAGTGCAAAAAAGGGACAATGATTACAAACATGGACACTGCAATGGATGTTAAGAAGGATTTGGGAACAACCCAAACAGATAGCGGTGGAATGTCTACAACAATGGGTGGACGTTAAACGAGTAAAAGAAGTAGATGAACAATTGGTGGATGACTTAAATGCCTTGACAGAAGTGGATGCTATGTGGAACCTAGCACATTTAAGAGAAAAACAGGTGCAAGGAACGGGAATAAATGAGATAGACCTGACAGGAGTTGTAACAAAAATGGACAGGTCAAAGTCCATTCGCATAAAAATGTTACTCGACTCTGGATGTATGGGGACTTGCATCAGTATGGACTTTGTGGAAAGACACCAGATACCCAAGAGACACTTGGTTCGACCAGTACCAGTGTTTAACGCTGATGGCACCAAAAACTCAAGGGGCGCACTGGAGTACATGGCTAAGATAAAGTTGCACATAGGAAACCATGAAGAAGTCGTTGAATGTGTGGTGACACATCTAGGAAAAACCAATCTATTTCTGGGATTTGATTGGCTAAGGAAGCACAATCCAACTGTCAATTGGAAACAGAAGTCTTTGGAGTTTAACTGATGTCCGGGATCGTGTTGGAAGTCTTCAACAGTTCAAGAACCAGAGGATGAGATGGATGTGATGCCAAGCTTTGAAGAGGGTGAAAGATTACTAGCAGTGCACATAGGGGAACCAGAATTATGCATTAGGGCCTATGCGTCAACCACCACCAAAATAGTGGCAGAGGAAGCAGAAAAAGCGAAAAAAACAAACTCTGGAGGAAGCAGTCCCCAGACATTACTTAGGACATCGAAAGGTCTTTGAGAAAGAAACCTTTGATGAGCTACCACCATGGCGGCGATGGGATCATGCTATTGAGTTGATCCCTGGGTCTAACCCAGTCAATTGCAAAATATATCCGTTGAACAGGGATGAGCAGTCACAACTGGATGAATTTTTAAAAGAAAACCTGAATTCTGGAAGAATTCAGTCAAGCAAATCGCCTATGGCGTCTCCTTTCTTCTTTGTGAAGAAAAAGGATGGGAAACTGAGACCAGTGCAGGATTACAGGTGACTTAACAAAATGACGGTCAAAAATCAGTATCCACTACCATTAATAGGGGAGCTGGTGGATAAATTGTCACAAGTGAAAGTCTTCTCAAAGATGGACATATGTTGGGGATACAACAATGTACACATCAAAGAAGGAGATGAATGGAAGGCGGCTTTCCGAACCAATAGAGGACTCTTTGAGCCATTGGTCATGTTCTTCGGACTCACTAATTTGCCCGCCACCTTCCAAACAATGATGAACAACATTTTCCGAGTTGAAATAGCAGAAGGATGGGTTGTCATATATATGGACGACATCCTTGTATTCTCAAAGAACCAAGAAGAACATACGGTACAGGTCAACCATATCCTAGCAAAGCTGGAGGAGCACAAGTTGTCACTGAAACCAGAAAAATGTTTCTTTGACAAAAAAGAGATGGACTTTCTTGGAGTCGTCATCAGCGAAAATTCAGTCCAGATGGAATCTGCTAAAGTCAAAGCAGTAACAGAATGGCCCATGCCCACTTGCAAGCATGAAGTCCAACAATTCCTGGGCTTCGTGAACTTTTACCGATGCTTCATAAAGGACTTTGCCAAGTTGGCTAAACCATTAACTTGTCTCACAGGAAAGGACAAGTGGAACTGGACAGAACTACAGGATGAAGCATTTGATATGCTAAAGAAAACCATTGCAGAAGAAGTGGTGTTGCGAATCCCAAATGAAAATGGACAGTTCCGAGTGGAGGTAGATGCCTCTGACTTCGCCATCGGGGGAATCTTATTGCAGCAGGTGGAGAACGATATATGGAAGCCTGTGGCTTTCATTTCAAAATCCCTAAACGACACCAAGTGAAACTATGAGATCTACAATAAAGAGATGCTCGCAGTCATGCATGCCTTTTACGAATGGTCCCATTATCTTAAAGGGGCTAAACATACAGTTGAAGTTCTGACAGATCATCAGAACTTGACATACTTTAGAAAGGCGCAAAATCTCAATCGACGACAGGCGCAATGGGTGACGGACTTGCAGGAGTACAATTTCGTCATAAAACACAGAAGTGGGAAGTCCAACATGAAAGTGGACTTGTTATTGCGACAAGTGGGACACGCTCGTGGAGAGAATGATAATGAAGGAGTAATTCTATTGAAAGAACACCTCTTCATACAAGTCTTTGATGATGAT
The DNA here is from genome assembly GCA_023014405.1 of Amanita molliuscula. Classification (NCBI taxonomy): domain Eukaryota; kingdom Fungi; phylum Basidiomycota; class Agaricomycetes; order Agaricales; family Amanitaceae; genus Amanita; species Amanita molliuscula. The sequence continues at coordinate 1,783,028 of JAEBUP010000001.1, forward strand.
CATGCAATAGACAACATCATAAGGGATATTAAATATGTGCCCAAGCAGCAATGGGAGACACAGGTTGTCGAAGGCCTTGAGAAAGCAGACAGAGAGTACAAACTAGAAAAAGGATTCGTCACCTGGAAGGGATGAGTATACGTACCAGCAGTTGTGGCATTGCGAGAAGACATCATTGCAATCCACCATTCATGGGGACACTCCAGTGTCACAAAAACATTGGAGTCTCTGACAAGGAACTTTTGGTGGCCTAACATGCACAAGGACATAGAAAAGTACATTCCAGGTTGTGAAACATGCCAGAAGGCAAAACCAGATAGACAAGCGCGCGCGGCGCCACTAAAACCAAACAAGGTCCCAGCAGAACCCTGGGAAGTCATCTCAGTCGACTTCATGGGACCCCTACCCATGTCCAAAGGAAATGACACGATAATGGTGGTTGTGGATAGGTTCACTAAGAAGTCGTACTTCTTACCTACCACAAAAGAAATCACATCACAGGGAACAGCAGTGCTGTTCAGGGACAATGTATTCCGGGAGCATGGACTCCCCAGAAAAGTGATAAGCAACAGAGGACCTCAGTTTGCTTCAAAGTTTATGAATGACTTGTACAGAATTCTAGGGATTAAGGCCAATCGATCAACAGCCTATCACCCGCAGACAGATGGACAGACAGAGTGAGTTAATCAGGAAGTAAAAGAGTTCCTGACTATGTTTGTCAACAATCAACAAGATAACTGGAGCGATTGGCTGTCAGTGGCACAGTTTTGCCACAATGACTGAGTACATTCTGCCATGGGCTTTACGCCCTTCTTCATGAATTATGGATGACATCCAAATAAAGGACTAGATCCCACCTACGCACCAAAAGCGGTAGCAGTGGAACAGCTGGCAAAAGAACTGGAAAGGGTACATAAAACCACGAAACAAGCATTGGAAAAAGCTGCTCGAATCATGAAAGAGTGATACAACAGTAATCACCAAGCGGCACAAGAATATAAACCTGGCAACAAGGTTTATCTCAGCACAGAGAACCTCCCAGTCATCTGAGCTACCAAAAAGCTCGATGGAAAATTTGTTGGTCCACTTGAAGTCCTCGCTAAGGTCAGCGAGTCGTCATATAAACTCAAAATCCCAGCAGCATGGCAGGTATATAATGTCTTCAACAAAGTCCTGTTGAAGCCATACAGGGAACTGGAATTCCCCAAACAAAAAGCAAAGGCAGCAGCGTGCAAGGATGCACAGATGGTAGAAGAGTCCCAGGAGGATGAGTACAAAGTGGAAGAAATCATGGAGAGTCACATTAGCGGACGAGGAGGGGCGAGGCTGGAATACCTCGTAAAATGGAAAAACTATCCAGTAGAAGAGTCCACTTGGGAACCGGTCGGAAATGTCACCAATGCACCAGTGAAAGTTAAAAAATTTCACAAAGAAAACCCAAAAGCCCCCAAACTCATCAGAAACCTAAAGAGTGGGAAGGTGTATATTCAATACACAGAAATCATTCCTCAACCGACCCCTAGTGCACCAAGGCACAAACAAGGTCAAGGAACCCATTGGAAGGATAAACGACTATTTGGATGGGATGATGGTCGGTTCAGACCAAAATACTTAGAAAACATGGAGCACAGATGGCACAATTGGAAAGGAGACAGGAGGGCAATCATGGAATTGCCAGATGACACCGATGGGACGTTCTCCAGAGACCTGGAGTGTGGCAGGTGGTCACCCATGCTTAATTTCCCAAAGAGGGGAGAAAAAGAAGAGTTCGAGGAGGAGCGCAGAGCACACAAGAAGGACACCAAGTGTCTTCAAAAGAAAATTTTAAAAAGGGCAGAGAAACCAGAAGCTGCTAAAGAAAGCAGCAAGTCAGAAGAGGACTGACAAAAAAGGATTAAAGGCATTGTATGCCCCATAAAGGAACCCATACAGTGGAAAACCACTGTTGAGGAGGTAGAGGATGACGATTCAGAATGGTCAAGCTTAATGCCTGAAGAACAGAGTGAGCAGCTAGCCTGCTTTTATGAATGCATGAAAAACAATCCACATTATGTGGACTCGGCAACTTCAGCCTCTCGGGATGCGAGGCCTTAAAGGGGGGGTGATGTTATGAGCATACCTCATCCTATTCAAATTTCACAGTAACGACACTAATGACAATTAGGAAGATACAGTCTTGGGGAGTCGGAATCTATTTTTCTTTTCTTTTTATCTTTTTACCTTCACTCAAACATTTAGATATAGGACTCAGACGATACCTTGGTCGCGGGGACAGGCTACGTTAGGACTGTGACCCTTATATGGAAGGTGGTTAGGTCAGCATTGGCTATGGACATAGACTGAGTGCCGATAGGAATGACGGCCCAATGATGGGCCTACGCCATGAAAGGATACATGAGTGATATGGTGCCTGAGGGGTGACATGGGAATGCTGAAGATGTACCAATGACTAGGTACCGGCGTACATGGGAGTCAGCCGAGACACAAGACAATAAGTGAGGCCACATATGGAAGGACAGAGTGTTGGTGTGGGAGGACATCTCCTAGAAAGGTCAGATTGGCGCAGATTGGCTGCTGTGCATTGATCCCGGCTTGAGGGACTTTAGCTGCATGCTGTCTGCACACAGACCGTGGAGAGAGGTATATAAGGGTTGTCATCATCTTAGGTAGCAAGTCCCTAAGACTCTAGATAGTTTGTCATACCTAGACAGCTACTTGAGCAACAGTATTGTCTTCAGCTTAGCCAGCCCCCTGTCTCATAAGTCTTCAGGTTGTGTTTAGGTGTGGTCCTAACAAATTTGATGTAACGTAGCAGTATCCAGCAGCCCTCCATAACAGATTAGTTCTCTACCAAGGGCAGGGTTAAGATTTCCCTTGAACTGGGATATCAATGCTTGGTCATTCCAGTCTATCAAGGATGTGAGGGAGTTGAATTTCACAATGTAGTCTTTGACTATCATTGTCCCTTGTCGTAGTGCTAATAATGCCTCAATTGCCTTCTCCTTGGTTTCTGTGGACATAAAGAACTTGTGCATCTGCTTTTTGAAATCTGTCCAGTCCACAAATGGGAACTGGTTGTCCAGTGGTCGCCGTCTCCATGCATGACCATCATCCGTTTCCTCTCCTGTATTTAGCTGGTTCCAATCCAGCTCCGTGCTCCATCCACTGATATCGATCTTGTCCTGGTATTCCTGCAGAGCTTCCTGAAAAGCTTTGAGCTTTACCCTGCTCCAATCTGCCGCTCTATCTCCCTTGCCACCTTTAATCCTATAGAGGCAGATAGAAACCTTCCACTTTGGGTCTGTTTCCCTTGCTAGCATGAAATAGGTTTCCATCTGCTGTAGCCACCCATCCACCATTCATGGGTCTCCTTGGTAGTAGTCCGGCATCTCCACTTTAGTGAGGGGTCCTGGTACTGCTCTATTGGACCACTGGTACTCATTTATCATACTGGCGATTGCTTGTCCCACACTGGTAATGGCTCTTTGCCTTTCTTCTTGCTGCCAAGTTATTTCATCTTCTCGGGCAGCAACTGCTGTGGCTGGCTGGGTGGCAGCTAAGGGTTCCAGCATTTGTGTTAGGGATGACCTAAACACAACCTTAAGACTTATGAGAAAGAGGTGGCTTGTTCAGCCGAAGACAAGACAGACAAGACAAGTCCGAATCAGACAAGCTTGTTGCTCAAGTAGAAGTGTCTAGGACACAAACTATCTAGAGTCTTAGGGACTTGCTACCTAAGACTACAACCCTTATATACTGCTCCCCTGGTCTGTGCACAGACAGCATGCAGCTAAAGTCCCTCAAGCCAGGATCAATGCGCAGCAGCCCATCTGCACCCATCTGACCTTATCAGGAGACATCCTCCCACACCAACACTCTGTATGGCCACGCCTATTGTCATGCGTCTCGGCCAATTCCCACATACGCCGGTACCTAGTCGTTGGTACATCTCGGCGTTCCCATGTCACCCCTCAGGCACCATGCCGCTCATGTATCCTATCATGGCATAGGCCCATCATTGGGCCGCTATTCCTGTCAGCACTCAGTCTATCCTTATAGCCGATGCTGACCTAACCTCCTGCCATATAAGGGTCGCCATCCTAACATAGCTTGTCCCTGCGACTGTATCCTTGTCCAAGCCCTGTATCTAAACATTTGAGTGAAGATGAAAAGATAAAATGAAAAGAAAAATATAGTCCGACTCCTTGAGACCATATCTTCATAATTGCCATTAGTGTCGTTACTGTGAAAATTGAATGGGATGAGGTATGCTCATAACATCACCCCCCCCTTAAGGCCTCGCGTCCCGAGAGGCAGAAGTTGCCAAGTCCACATAGTGTGGATCGCATTTCATTCTTTCATAAAAGCAGGCTAGCCGCTCGTTTCGTTTGTTAGGCGTCAAGCCTGATCGTTCTGAATCATCATCTTCCACCTCCTCAATGGTGGTTTTCCATGTAACTATTTTCTTTTTAGGATGTGCAATGCCCTGGATCCTGCTTTGTCAGTCCTCTTCCGACTCGCTGCTCTCCTTGGCAGCTTCTGGTTTTTCCATCTTTTTCAAGATTTTCTTCTGAAGACATTTGGTGTCTTGCACATGCGCTCTATGCTCCTCTTCTAATTCCTCTGTTTCTCCCCTTTTTGGGAAATTAAGCATGGGTGACTGCCCGCCGCACTCCAGGTCTCTGGAGAACGTCCCATCAGTGTCATCTGGCAACTCCAGAATTGCCCTTCTGTCTCCTTTCCAATTGCGCCATCTGTGCTCCATGTTTTCTAAGTATTTTGGGCTGAAACAGCCATTGTCCCAGCCGAAAAGTCTTTTGACTTTCCAATGAGTTCCCCAACTTTGTGTGTGCCTTGGTGCACTAGGGGGTCATTGGGGAACTGTTTCGGTGTACTGAATGTACACCTTTCCATTCTTTAGGTTCCTAATGAGCTTAGGAGCCTTCGGGTTTTCTTTATGGAATTTTTTGACTTTTGCTGGTGTGTTAGCAACATTTCCAGCTGGTTCCCAGGTGGACTCCTCCACCGGATAATTTTTCCATTTAACGAGGTATTCCAACCTCACTCCTCCTCATCCGCTGATGCAGCTTTCCATGATTTCTTCCACCTCATATTCTCCTTCCTGAGATTCCTCAACCATCTGCGTGTCCTTGCACGCTGCTGCCTTTGCTTTTTGTTTAGGAAATTCTGGTTCCCTATATGGCTTTAACAAGACTTCGTTAAAGACATTGTAAACTTTCCATGACGCTGGTATTTTTAGTTTATAAGATGATTCGCCGACTTTGGCAAGGATTTCTAATGGACCGACAAATTTCCCGTTGAGCTTTTTGGTTGCTCGAATGACTGGGAGGTTCTCTGTACTGAGATAAACCTTGTCGCCAGTTTTATACTCTCATGCCGCTTGACAGTTACTGTCATACCACTCGATCTGAGTGGCTTTCTCTAGAGCCTTCTTGGCTTTTGTGTGCATGTCTTCAATTTCCTTCACCAGTTGTTCCACCGCTACCACCTTCGGTGCATATGTGGGATCTAAACCCTTGTTCGGGTGCCATCCATAATTCATGAAGAAGGGTGTAAAGCCCGTAGCTGAATGTACTTGGTCATTGTGGCAGAACTGTGCCACTGACAGCCAATCACTCCAGTTGTCTTGGCGATTGTTGATGAACATAGTCAGGAATTCCTTTACTTCCTGATTGACTCGTTCCATCTGTCTGTCCGTTTGAGGGTGATAGGCTGTTGATCGATTGGCCTTGATCCCTAGCATCCTGTACAGGTCGTTCATAAATTTTGAAGCAAACTGAGGCCCTCGGTCACTTATTACTTTTCTTGGGATACCATGCTCCTGGAATATGTTGTCCCTGAACAGCTCAGCTGTTCCTTGCAATGTAATTTCCTTGGTTGTGGGCAAGAAGTATGATTTCTTGGTAAATCTGTCCACAACTACCATGACTGTATCATGTCCTTTTGACATGGGTAGAGGTCCCATGAAGTCTACGGAAATGATTTCCCAGGGTTCCGTTGGTACTTCATTAGGCCTGAGTGGTGCCGCATGTGCTTGTTGATCCGGTTTTGCTTTTTGGCAAGTTTCGCAACCCGGAATATATCGTTCAATATCCTTGTGCATATTTGGCCAGCAGAAATTTCTTGTTATAGACTCCAGTGTTTTTGCAACTCCAGAGTGCCCCCATGAGTGATGAATTGCGATGATGTCCTCTCACAATGCCACAACAGCTGGTACATATACTCGTCCTTTCCAAGTGACAAGTGTTAGGATCGATGCCCTTGGTTCGTTATCGAGTCAACAATGACGACTAGAGTCTCGGTCTAATCCCAGTCACTGGGCAAGAATGCTGTTCGACGTCGTGCTAGGCAGCGACGAAGGTAGCTCGAGCGATAGAGAGGACGAGAGCGAGAGGGTTGTTCAGTAAAGGACAATACTCGATTAAGTTGGAACTGAGGTACTACGGTACATGCGGGGGTTTATATACTGCCTAGAGAACAATGAAGAAGTATAAAAGGAAGTGAAACGAGGGACGGTCCAGGCGGATGAAACAAGTATCAGTACGTAGCGACGAAGTGAAGAGAAGCTATTGTAACAGGTAAGTGAAAGAGAAAGAAGTTGTAACATTACCCCCTCCCTATGCGAGAAGTCACCGACTTCTTAAGGCCAACCTTGAGTTGTCCAGGCATGGTCTGCTCTAGACTCGCACCAGTGGACGATGTTTTCGACGTCCTTTTGTGCCGTATCTACATGCCATCGTACGGAGTCGAGGGTGACTTTCAATTGACGAAGTTCACGAAGCGCGAGATCTCGCTCGGCGTAAGTCATGGTGTTGGGGTCGGTGGTGAGGGTGAGTCCTACGAGGGCTCCAAGTGGGGCGGAGAGGTCTCGGAGATTGGCTGTAATGTACGAGGCTTCGAGGGAGGCAGCGGCGATGAGGGGGTTTGATCTAGGGACAGGTGCGGGAGTGACTTCTTCTTCGATGGGTGGCTCGTTGACGAGTTCGGGCGGGTGAATGTGTAGGTCCTCGTCGGCATAGATCGCCGTTTCGGTTTCAACGAAGATTTCGAGGGGTGGTGTGAAGACGTCGAACTCAGGGATTTTTTCGGGAAAAGAATAGGCGAGGGCGAAGGTGGCGAGGAGGGTTGCGAGAATGAGTCCTCTGATGAGGGCAGAGGGGATGAGGGCAGAGACGAGGGCGACGAGGACGGCGACGAGCGAGAACATCTTTGTATTTGCGACGTTGGTTGGAAGGCTAGGAAGTGGGAGTCTCGATTTTTATAGGTTGACTTCGTCGAAATATTCCATGTCCCGGAACGAATCGTCTGCGTCAATAGAGAGGATGTTTCGTAAGAGTTGATCGGCCAATGCTTCTGGTCTGGGAGTATTAGGTCGTGTGGGAGGTCTTTCGACCAAATATGGTTCGTGCAGTGGTCTAGGCGGGATTCGGTGCGTAATTGTTCCTTGATTTGTGTGATGAATGATGCCCGTGATCATTGGGTATCCAGGTTCCCATTCGAAATCGCGGTAGTGGGGCGGTGGTGGTGGATTCAGGTATGGAGGTGGTATTCCTCCATGTGGGATGTATAGGTAGTGTGGGGGTAGGTTAAAGTTCAGTGGTCCACTGGATGGGAAATTGATTTTATCTGGGAATAGTGCCTCTGTCCGGTGTAGGCAGGTCACTCCCGCCGCTTCCAGGTCTCTTGCTCGGTCAGTGATCCATAAGGTCAGTGCTCTTCGCGCTTGCCTGACATGGTGGTCTCTGCTGAGGGCGTCGGTTGGTGTCTGGGAGTTGGGGCTGATCTGTGTCTTATATACTGGGTGTAGTGACGGTACTTTTGTTCGATAGAGCAGGATTTTGCGTATTTCAATGAAGGCTGTTCCTATTGCATGTCGTCCCTGGTGAGGATGGGTTCGATTAGGGAGTTGGATGATTAGATGTCTAAGTTTTGGGATAGATTGTCTGGGAGAGAATCGGGAGTAGGGGGAGGCGATGTTTTTGGTGTGTCTAGCGTTCTGTCTGAGGATCTGTTTGTTGCGATACTGGACCATGGTCCTCATAGCAGGTTTCGGCGGCTTTTATATGCTCTAAGGATGTCCGCAGCGTTTTTCAGATTTGTCTCGGGTTCCCATGAGTTTTCGTTCGGTCCATACCCTTTCCATTTGACTAGGTATTGATAGCCGGTTCCTCGTTTTCTGTGTGTGATGATCGCTTCTATTTCAAACTCCTCTTGTCCGTTGATGAGATCAGGGGGTGGTTTCATGAAGTTCGGTCCGTGCACTGTTGTTTCTTTATATGGAGTTAACAACGTAGTATGAAACACGGGGTGGATGCGCCATTGTTTGGGGAGTTTCAGTTTGTAGGTGACAGGTCCTAGCACTTGTTCAATCATGAAGGGTCCTTCTCTTTTGGGCGCTAGCTTCCTTGACTCATAGGGTATTCGGAGGTTTCGATTTTCGAGCCAGACTTTGTCTCCTTTCTCGAATCTGATACTTTTGTCTTTTGTTCTGAGCGCTACCATTTGTCTAGCGAGTTCGTGTGCAGCGAGTGCTTCTTCTCTAGCCTTTTGTAACATCCGTAGTCGGTTCTCAGCTGCTGGGGTCGTCATGGGGGGTGCAGCTGTGGGAATAGCGACGGGGTCTATTCCGTACATCAGCTGAAACGGTGATGCTTTGATGGTATCATGGTGTCGGTTATTGTGAGCGAATTCCGCAATTGGCAGTAGCGATTTCCATTTGTGCGGTTCGTTTGTGCAGAACATTCGGAGGTAGACTTCTAGTTCTTGATTGACTCGTTCTGTCTCGCCATCTGTCTGGGGGTGGTAGGCTGTGCTCATTCTATGGTTTATTCCCAGCGCTTTTCCTATTTCTCGGAATACTTTAGATGCGAACTGCGGTCCTCTGTCAGATATGAGGATATCCGGTAAACCGAATCGTTTGAAGTTTTCGTTTATGTATAGGTCTGCGGTTCCTAGTGCATCGATCGTTTTGTGACAAGGGGAAAAGGTTACCCCCTTTGTAAGTCCATGGTCCACCGTGACCATGATTGAGTCGAAGCCGTCGGCGATTGGTAAGTCTGTGATGAAGTCAATTGTAACTTGTTGGAAGGGTCGGGTGGCATTAGATTTGATCGGTTGTAGGGCAGGGGTGTTGGGGTGAGTGTTTACTTTCATTTGCTGGCAGAGCGCGCATCCTTCAATCCATTCTCTGGTATGCTTGTTCATTCCGGGCCACCAGTAGTTTCGTTTGAGTAATTCTAGAGTTTTAAATCATCCGGGGTGCCCAGATGTAGGTGATTCATGTGTTAGTTTAATGAGTTGAGTGCGCAATCCATCTTGATCGGGTACATAGGTTTTTCCTTGGTAATGTACGATGTGGTCGACATATGTCCAGTCTTGCAGCTTCGATTTTATTGGTGGTGCTCGATGATTTTGGATTACTTCGACTAGTATTTGTCCAAAGTCGTCTTTGATCATGCCTTTGCGCAACTTCTCTGCTAGGTCGTCTGCTATAAGCCTGATGAATCGTTCAGGTGGTAACACCGTGGTTTCTTCTGGGATGTCGTCCGTTCCAATGTGGTCTGGTCGTCGAGATAGGGCATCTGCTTCAAACATCTTAGTTCCAGGGACGTGCTCTATTCGGAGATCGAATTCGCTTAAGAAGGAGGACCATCTGGCTTGTCTGGGGGTAAGGCGTTGTGGGGTTCGATAAAAGGATAGATTTTTGTGATCACAATGAACGATGGTGGTATGAGGTGATCCATGAAGAAGGTGTCGCCATGCTGCAAGTCCTTTGACGATTGCCAGTAGTTCTCTGTCGTAAATCTGATAGTTTTGCTCTGTCGTGGTTAGGGCGTGTGAGATGAAGCCGCAAGGGTGCAGGAGTCCTGCTTCATCAGCTTGTTTCAGTACCGCTCCTGTTGCTTTATTTGAGGCATCGGTTTGTAGGATGAATGGTCGGGTGACGTCTGGCATTCGGAGTACGTATCTGATTTTCTTCTCATGTTTTCCTTCATAGTTGTGGGCGTTTATTGCAAAGAAATCGCTAAACCAGTTGATGAACGATTTAGCTTCGGTCCGGTCTCCCGTAAAAATTCGTGCTGAGACTGGTTTGATGTCTCCTCTAGGGGCCTCGGTGGTTTCAGTGTTAGTTGCCATTTGTTTTGTGTCGGTTTCGGCGTCTGTTTCAGGTCTCGGGTTTTCTAGTTCGTATTCAATTTGTTTTTGTTCCAAAAAGGTGTTCCACCCTACTATGGATGTTTCGGAAAGAGAGTAATATGGATCAGTGCCGTCGAACTCGAATTCTGCGTCGCAGTACTCTTCCCACCAAAGGGTTTCTTTGGGTCTTTCGAAATATAATTCTGGTTCTTCTTCTGGTTCTTTTTGTTCGTTTCTCCACTCAACCCAAAGCTTTCCAGGTAAAGAGTGTTCGTTTCCTTCGATGTAATCCCCTTCGAAGTATTCGTCAGATACTGGGGTGTTCCTATTCTTTCCTACTCCTCGAAATTCCCAACGTTTATTTAATGTCGAGAAAAAGAGCTCTTGTCCTTCTAGATAATATGTTCCTCTAAAGAGAAAGGAATCGTTCGGTGGCCTCTGGTTAGAGAGTCTGGTTTCGGGTCGTTTCGGATCTATATTGTCTAGCTAGTGACGATGCACTAAGCGGTTCAGTGAGTTCCAACTTGTGTTAGGATCGATGCCCTTGGTTTGTTATCGAGTCAACAATGACGACTAGAGTCTCGGTCTAATCCCAGTCACTGGGCAAGAATGCTGTTCGACGTCGTGCTAGGCAGCGACGAAGGTAGCTCGAGCGATAGAGAGGACGAGAGCGAGAGGGTTGTTCAGTAAAGGACAATACTCGATTAAGTTGGAACTGAGGTACTACGGTACATGCGGGGGTTTATATACTGCCTAGAGAACAATGAAGAAGTATAAAAGGAAGTGAAACGAGGGACGGTCCAGGCGGATGAAACAAGTATCAGTACGTAGTGACGAAGTGAAGAGAAGCTATTGTAACAGGTAAGTGAAAGAGAAAGAAGTTGTAACAACAAGCCCCTTTTCGTACTTATATTCTTTGTTGGCTGTCTCAAGGCCTTCGACAACCTGTGTCTCCCATTGCCGCTTGGGCACTTCTCTGATATCTTTCATGATGTTGTCAATAGCATGATCATCATCTAGCACTTGTATGAAGAGGTGTTCTTTTAACAGAACCGCTCCTTCATTATCATTTTCCCTGCAAGTATGTCCTGCTCGCCTAGATAGTAAGTCCGCTTTTGTGTTGGACTTTCCACTCCTATGTTTTATGATGAAGTTGTATTCCTGCAAGTCTGTCACCCATCGTGCCTGCCATTGATTTAGGTTTTGCGCCTTTCTAAAGTATGTTAAGTTCTGGTGGTCTGTCAGAACTTCAACCGTGTGTTTGGCCCCTTTAAGATAATGGGACCATTCATAAAAGGCATGCATTACTGCGAGCATCTCTTTGTCGTAGACCTTGTAGTTTCGCTCAGCGTCGTTTAGGGATTTTGAAATGAAAGCCACAGGCTTCCATATGTCATTTTCCACCTGCTGCGATAATATTCCCCTGATTGCGAAGTCAGAGGCATCCACCTCTACTCGGAACTGTCTGTCTTCGTTTGGGATTTGCAGTACTACCTCCTCTGTGATGGTTTTCTTTAGCATGTCAAATGCTTCATCTTGTAACTCTGTCCATTTCCATGTGTCTTTTCCAGTTAGACGAGTTAATGGTTTGGCTGACTTGGCAAAGTCTTTCACAAAGCGTCGATAGAAATTTACGAAGCCCAGGAGCTGTTGGACTTCACACTTGCAAGTTGGCTTAGGCCACTCTGTTACTGCCTTAACTTTGGCAGTTTCCATTCAGACCGAGTTTTCACTGATGACTACTCCTAGAAAATCCATTTCTTTTTTGTCGAAGAAGCACTTCTCCAGTTTTAACGATAGTTTGTGCTCTTCTAATTTTGCCAAGATACAGTTGACCTGTACCGTATGCTCCTCCTGATTTTTTGAGAAGATGAGGATGTCATCCATGTATATGACGTCCCATCCTTCCGCTATTTCGACCCTGAAAATGTCATTCATCATTGTCTGAAAGGTGGCCAGTGAATTTGTGAGTCTGAAGAACATGACCAAGGGCTCGAAGAGTCCTCTATTGGTTCAGAAAGCTGCCTTCCATTCGTCTCCCTCCTTAATGCGTACGTTGTTGTATCCCCAACGTATATCCATCTTTGAGAAGACTTTTGCCTGTGACAATTTATCCACCAGCTCTCCTATCAGCAGTAGTGGATACCGGTTTTTGACTGTCATTTTGTTAAGTCGCCTGTAGTCCTGTACAGGTCATAGCTTTCCATCTTTCTTCTTTACAAAGAAGAAAGGAGATGCCATAGGTGATTTACTGGACTGAATTCTCCCAGAATCCAGGTTTTCTTTTAGAAATTCGTCCAGTTGCTGCTGTTCATCTCGATTAAGTGGGTATATCTTGCAGTCAACTGGGTTAGACCCGGGGATCAACTCAATAGCATGATCCCATCACCGCTGTGGTGGTAGTTCATCGAAAGTCTCCTTTTCGAAGACCTTTCGATGTCCCAAATAGTGTCTGGGGACTGCCTCCTCCAGAGTTCATTTTTTAGTTTTCTCCGCTTCCTCTGCTGCTATCTTGGTGGCCATTGATGCATAGGCCCTAACGCGAAGTTCCGGTTTGCTGATATGGACAGCTAGTAATTGATCCTCTGCTTCGAGGTTCTCGACTATATCCATCTTGTCCTCGGGTTCCTGAACCAATGAAGACTTCCAACATGCTCCCAGACATCTGTTAAATTCTAGGGATTGCTTTTTCCAATTGATGGTTGGGTTGTGTTTCCTCAACCAATCGAAGCCTAAGAATATGCTTGTTTTCGAGAGATGTGTTATGGCACATTCAATGATTTCTTCATGTTCACCAATGCATAGTTTTATTTTCACCATGAATTCCAAGGCGCCTCTCGAGTTCTTTGTCCCATCTGCGTTAAATACTGGTATTGGTCTGACCAGTCATCTTGTTGGTATCTGATGTTTTTCCATGAAGTTGGTGCTGATACAAGTTCCGGTGCATCCCGAGTTGAGTAACATTTTTATGTGGATAGATTTTGATCCGTCCATCTTTGTTACGACTCCTGTCAGGTCTATTTCATTGTATCCGGTTCCTTGCACTTTCTTTTCTCACAAGTGCACTAGGTTCCACATGGCATCAGCTTCTGTCATGGCATTTAAGTCATCCACCAGTTGCTCATCCACTTCCTTTATTCGCTTAATGTCTACCCATTGTTGTAGACATTCCACCGCTGTTTGTTTGGGTTGTTCCCAAATCCTTCTCAGCATCCACTGAGGTGTCCATGTTTGTAATCTTAGTCCCTTTTTTGCGCTCACTCTGAGGTTTCTCAAGTGATGTACATCTCCACTGCATTCATAAAGTAAATCATGCATGTTTATTTTGGAGTCTACTAGTACATCACTATTTGAAACCCAAGTAGCAGCCAGCAGCGCTGAGCGCTCGCCTACTGGCTTTCTGCAAAATCCGAGACCTCCTCTATGTGTCCGACTGGGGTCATTTCCCTATTGTCAACGTATCTGACAACCTGCTTTCCCTTGTCACTGGTTGTAATGCTTGTAGGTTTTTTACATCTCCATCCTGTGTGTCCTCTCTGTCCACACTTGTAGCAGGTTGCGTTCTTTGTCCTGCACTCTTCCACCAGATGTCCCTTATTTTTACAATAGGAACAGATTTTTGTTTCTCTTTTGTCGACATCCATAGCATTTGGATCTGATCGACTTCCTGATGCAACTGGCAGAGGTGCTCTGTACTGCCACTGCAGTCGACCGTTTGGTGCGGGGGCTCGCTCTCTGTATTCCTGCCATCCTGCAGGGAATCCATAAGCCTCGTTGGCTTTGCAATAAGCCCTTGCGAGTGCTGTGACTCATGTCTGGATTTGATGGAGCGTGGCATTGTCCGTCAGTCCTCTGTATCGGATTAGTTCCCAACCTAGTGCTGGATTGAGGTGATTTTGGAATTGTGAGATTAAAGCTTGATCATTCCAGTCAGTCAACGAGGTGAGGGAGTTGAATTTGATGATGTAGTCTTCTACAATCATCATTCCCTGTTGTAGTTTTAATAGCACCTCGATGGCCTTCTCCTTTGTTTCGGTAGACATGAAAAACTCATGCATCTGAGTTTTAAAGTCTACCCAGTCCACGAAGGGGAATTGATTTTCCAGTGGTCGTCTGACCCAAGCCCTGTCGTCGGCCATGCTTTCTCCTGCGTTAAGTTGGGCCCAGTCTAGTTCCCTACTCCATCCACTGTTGTCGATTTTGTCTTGAAACTCCTGTTGTGCCTCTTGGAAGGCTTTGAGTTTCACACTGCTCCAGTCTGCGGCCCTGTTTCCTTTTCCACCTCTGATCCTACAGTGGGCAACAAAACTGTAGCAATGTTTGGCAATGCAAGAAAGATTGGTGTCTAGGATGACTTCTAAAATAGAAACAAATAAGATAAAATATGGGTAAGAAAGCCCTGCTTCTTAGCTTGAATTTGGCATCTCATTGTACATATTTGGTTATGTTTATGCTGAGATATAAATTCCTTTCTAAGCACATGTCATTGCTACAGTTTTGTTGCTGAAGAGGAGGGAACACAGAACTGCTATCTGAGGATGATGTGTCCAGCTGGAAGTCATGTGACATTGTTTAACAAGTTGAACATGTGCCAAATAGACCATAACAACTCTTGGAACCAACCATGAAGGCACTCTCTGCTGCTCAACAATCCCACATCCTCTCCCTCCTCAATGCAGGTCATTCTGCTCATGAGGTGGCCTCCAGCACTGGTATACACTGCACTACCATCTCCAGATATCATAGAAAACACCTCCCCTACCTGCCCAGGCCATCTGGGGGCCGCCCTACCAAGCTTACTGACAGAAATGTCAATCATGCCATTCGACTCATCAGCTCTGGAAAGGCTGACACAGCTGTGGATGTCACCAGGGCCCTCCAGGATGTCATTAACCAGCCCCTCTCAGCACAGACAACCAGGAGATACTTGAAGAAAGCTGGGATGAAGGCAGTGGTGAAGAAAAAGAAGCCACTTCTCACTGCCAGGCATATGAGGGCAAGGTTGGACTTTGCATTGGCACACAGAGATTACACTGTGGAGGACTGGAAGAGGGTGGTGTGGTCAGATGAGACAAAGATCAACAGGCTAGGGTCAGATGGAAGGAAATGGGCATGGAAGAAGGCAGGGGAGGGTCTCAGTGACAGGCTAGTGAGTGGCACAGTGAAGTTTGGTGGAGGATCTGTTATGGTATGGGGGTGTATGATGTGGGATGGGCCTGGCTATGCTTGCAAAATTGATGGAAGGATGGATGGGGACCTTTATGTGTCCATATTGGAGGAGGATCTTCAAGCAAGCCTTGACTATTACCACAAGAATGCAGAAGATGTCATCTTCCAGCAGGACAATGACCCCAAGCACACCTGCATAAAGGCAAAAAAATGGTTCCAGGACAATGGAATTGATGTTCTATTGTGGCCAGCACAGTCTCCAGACCTCAATCCAATTGAACAACTCTGGACACACATCAAGAGGAAACTGGCAGGCTATGAAACACCCCCATCTGGAATCATAGAATTGTGGGAGAGGGTGGAGGCAGAGTGGAACAAGATTGAACCAAGGGTGTGTCAGGACTTGATTGAAAGCATGCCTAGGAGGGTAAAGGCAGTGATAGAAGCAAAAGGGGGGTATACAAAGTACTAAAATGTACTAATATTTAGTACAAAAAGATCAGCAACAAAACTGTAGCAATGACATGTGCTTAGAAAGGAATTTATATCTCAGCATAAACATAACCAAATAGGTACAATGAGATGTCAAATTCAAGCTAAGAAGTAGGGCTTTCTTATCCATATTTTATTTTATTTGTTTCTATTTTACAAGTCATCCTAGACACCAATCTTTCCTGGATTGTCAAACATTGCTACAGTTTTGTTGCCCACTGTATATAGGCAGATGGAGACCTTCCTCTTGGGATCTATTTCATTGGCCAACATGAAGTAAGTCTCCATTTGGCACAACCATCCGTCAACCGTTCAAGGATCTCCTTCGTAAAAGGTGGGCATTTCTGCCTTAGTAAGGGGCCCTGGTTTTTGTCAGGACTGCCCTAGACACAACCTATCTGACTCGAGCGGTGACTTGTTAAGTCTGAAACGATTCTGATTGCTCTATAGCTATGTCTAGTGACAATAGACTATCTAGAGACTTAAGAGTCTCCTATGCTAAACTACGGCCCTTATATACCGCTTCTCCTGGTCTGTGCGCAGACAGCGCGCAGCTAAAGTCCCTTATGCCGGGATCAATGCGCAGCAGCCGATCTGCGCCCATCTAACCATTCATGGAGAGATCCTCCCACACCCAACTCTTGGGTTGTCCGTATACGGCCTTCCTATTGTTCAGGACTTCGGCCGTTTCCCATGCACGCCGTACCGTTGACTCGGTACTCCTCGGCGTTCCCATGTCGCCCCTCAGGCGCCGTACCGCTCATGATTCCTTTCATGGCGTAGGCCCATCATCGGGCCGCAACTCCTGTCGGCACTCGGTCTATCTTCATAGCCGATGCTGACCTAACCTCCTTCCTTATAGGGACCGCAGTTCACGTAGGCCATCCTCCTAGAGTCCCGTTGCGTAGTCTTGTACATAGACGTTTGAGCTTGATAAAATAGATAAAAAGAAAAGAAAAAGATCTTCCGACTCCTCGTGACCATTCCTTCATAAGTGTCATTGACGTCGTTACTGTAAAGTTTGAAATGAGAGGTATGCTCATAACATCACCCCCCCCCTCAAGGCCTCGTGTCCCGAGAGGCTGACGTGGCGGAGTCCACATATCTTGGGTCCTCCTTCATTCTGGCATAAAACGCGGCCAAGCGCGTTTGTTGATCATCGGGCGACAGCCCAGTACGTTCTGAGTCGACGTCCTCGACGTCTTCAATGGTGGTCTTGTATTGGACCAGTGGTTGTTTCTGGCGACTTGCGCCCTGAATCCTCCTCTGTCGGTCTTCTTCCGACTCGCTGCTCTCCTTAGCAACCGCTTCTGTCGCCTTCTTTAATATTTTCTTGGCGAGTACCGCCATATCTTTCTCCTGAGCTTTCTTTTCCTCCGCTAGCTCCTCCGCTTCTGTCATCTTTGGGAAATTAAGCACGGGTTTAGACCGCCCACCGCGCTCCAGGTCCCTGGAGAACGTCCCATCGGTGTCGTCCGGCAGCTCCATGATTGCTGCCCTGTCACCTTTCCAGTTGCACCATCGGCGCTCCATATTTTCCAAGTATCGTGGTCCAAAACGGCCATCCTCCCATCCGAATAGTCTTTGTCGGTCCTTCCAATGAGTTCCCTTTGTTCGTGATGCATTAATGGACCTTGTCGGGGTGGTTGGTTTTTGTTTTTTCTCCATGACCATATATTGGATATATCGGACCCCATCTCGGATATTTCTAATGAGTTTAGGGGCGTCCGGGTTGGCTCTATGGAATTTCTTCACAATGGCTGGTGCATTGACAATGTTTTTTACTGGTTCCCAGGTGGCCTCCTCCACCGGGTAGTTTTTCCATTTAACGAGGTACTCCAGCCTCGCTCCTCCTCTGCCGCTTACTCGGCTTTCCAGGATTTCCTCCACTTCGTATTCATTTTCTTTTGACTCTCCCACCATTTGCGCGTCCTTGCGCGCTGTTGCTTTTGCCTGCTGTTTGGGAAACACCAGGTTCCCTATACGGCTTCAAGAGAACTTCATTGAAGACGTTATAGACCTTCCATGAGGCCGGAATTTTTAATTTGTACAACGACTCGCCCACTTTAGCGAGTACCTCCAGAGGGCCGACAAATTTTCCATCTAATTTCTTGGTTGCGCGAATGACTGGAAGGTTTTCCGTACTGAGATAAACCTTATCCCCGGGTTTGTATTTGACAGCCTGTCGTCGGTGTGTATCATAGCGCTCTTTCATGATGTGCGCTGCTTTTTCGAGTGCCAATTTTGCCTTGGCGTGGACTTCTTCCAATTCTTTTGCCAACTGCTCAACCGCTACTGCTTTTGGCGCATAGGTAGGGTCGAGACCCTTATTTGGATGCCTTCCATAGTTCATATAGAAGGGGGTGAAGCCTGTTGCAGAGTGGACTCTGTCATTATGACAGAACTGTGCGACCTGATAGCCAATCTGACCAATTGTCTTGTCGGTTGTTTACGAAGATTGTTAGGAATTCCTTTAATTCCTGGTTAACTCGTTCTGTCTGTCCGTCTGTTTGCGGGTGATAGGCTGTAGATTTATTGGCTTTAATTCCCAGTATCCCGTATAAGTCTGTCATGAATTTGGATGCAAATTGAGGGCCCCTGTCGCTAATAACCTTCCGGGGAAGTCCATGCTCTCTAAACACGTTATCCCTGAACAGCACTGCTGTTCCCTGTGATGTGATCTCCGAGGTGGTGGGTATAAAATAAGATTTTTTGGTGAACTGATCTACTACGACCAGAACCATGTTATTCCCTTTTGATTCTGGTAATGGTCCGACAAAGTCGACAGATATAATTTCCCAAGGTTCCGACGGAACCTCATTTGGCCGTAAGGGTGCTGCCCGGGCAGTCCTGTCTGGCTTCGCTTTCTGACATGTCTCGCAACTGGGAATGTATTGCTCAATATCTTTTCGCATATTGGGCCACCAAAAGTTCCTGGTGATGGATTCTAATGTTTTTGCTACTCCGGAGTGTCCCCACGAGTGGTGGATAGCGATGATGTCTTCTCGTAGTGCTGGCACCGCCGGCACATAAACACGTCTTTTCCAAGTGACTAATCCTTTTTCGAGCTTATAGTCTCCTCCGGCGATTTCTAGTCCTTTAACTACTTGGGGTTCCCACTGTCGTCGAGGGACTTCTCTGATGTCTTCGATGATGGTGTCTATTGCTCGATCATCATCATATACTCGGACAAAGAGGTGTTCTTTGAGTAGAATGATTCCTTCATTGTCACTATCTCCTTTATGGTGCCCTGCTCATCTGGATAGTAGGTCCGCTTTAGTGTTTGATTTTCCACTTCGATGTTTGATTACGAAGTTGTAATCCTGTAAGTCCGTTACCCATCTCGCCTGTCGTCGATTTAGATTTTGAGCTTTTCGGAAATATGTTAAGTTCTGATGATCTGTCAGAACTTCAATGGTCTGTTTTGCTCCCTTGAGGTAGTGCGCCCATTCGTAGAAGGCGTGCATTACCACGAGCATTTCTTTGTCGTATATCTCATAATTCCGTTCTGCATCGTTTAGAGATTTTGAAATAAAGGCCACGGGTTTCCATAGGCCGTCCTCTCGTTGTTGTGATAATATCCCTCCGATAGCGAAATCTGAGGCGTCGACCTCTACTCGGAACTGTCCTTCCTCGTTGGGGATCCGAAGTACAACTTCCTCTGCTATCGTTGTTTTAAGCCTGTCAAAGGCTTCATCCTGCAGCTGTGTCCACAGCCATTCTTCTTTTCCTGTAAGCCGTGTCAACGGCTTAGCCAGTTTTGCAAAGTCTTTTACAAATCGACGATAGAAGTTGACGAAGCCCAGGAACTGTTGGACTTCCTTCTTGCATTTAGGTGTCGGCCACTCGGATACTGCTTTAACTTTCGCAGGATCCATTCGTACTGTGTCCTTTCCAATTATGACACCAAGAAAATCGATTTCATTTTTATCGAAGAAGCATTTCTCTGGTTTGAGCGAGAGTTTATGCTTCTCCAATTTTTCCAGTATCCGATTTACATGCCTAGTATGTTCTTCTTGGTTTTTTGAGAATACCAAGATGTCGTCCATGTAAATGACCACCCATCCTTCCGCTATTTCAACTCGGAAGATGTCGTTCATCATGGTCTGAAAGGTTGCGGGTGAATTGGTCAATCCGAAGAACATGACAAGGGGTTCGAATAGTCCTCGATTGGTTCTGAACGCAGGCTTTCCATTCGTCTCCTTCTTTTATGCGAACATTGTTATATCCCCAGCGTATATCCATTTTGGAAAATACTTTTGCTTGGGACAATTGATCTACAAGTTCTCCTATCAAAGGTAGGGGGTAACGGTTTTTGACCGTCATTTCGTTCAACTTTCTGTAGTCTTGTACAGGCCTGAGTTTGCCATCCTTCTTTTTGACGAAGAAGAAGGGTGATGCCATTGGTGACTTGCTGGCCTGAATTCGTCCGGATTCTAAGTTTTCCTTCAGAAATTCGTCCAGCTGCTGCTGTTCATCTCGATTTAGTGGGTAGATTTTACAATCTACCGGAGTTGAGCCAGGTATAAGTTCGATTGCGTGATCCCATCGTCGTCTCGGTGGGAGTTCGTCAAAAGTTTCTTTTTCAAAAACCTTCCTGTGCTTTAGATAGTGACGAGGGACTGCCTCCTCAAGGGTGCGCTTCTTTTTGGTTTTCGCCTGTTCCGCAGCTATCTGTGTGGCGGTGGAAGCGAAAGCCCGTACTCGTAACTCGGGTTCCCCTATGTGTACGGCTAAAAGTCGATCTCCTTCTTCCAGGCAGTATGAAACGTCTATCTCATCTTCAGGTTCTTGTACTGAAGATGGCTTCCAGCAGGTTCCGGGACACCGATTAAACTCTAAGGACTTCTTTTTCCAATTGATGGTTGGATTATGGTGTTCCAACCAGTCGTGTCCTAAGAAGAGATCAGTTTTACTGAGCGTTGCCACAGCGCAATCCATTACTTCCTCATGAGTTCCAATGCGTAGTTTGAATTGAACAAAGTACTCGACGCTTCCTGACCCATTCCGTGTTCCGTCCGCATTATAGACAGGAATTGGTCACAGGAGTTTCTTTTTGTTCATTTTGTGTTTTGCCACGAATTCCTCGCTTATACATGAAGCGGTACATCCGGAATCTAGCAGCATAGTTACATTGGCGGATTGTAACGTATCCATAGTGGTTATTGTCCCTTTTAGGTCTAATTCCTGCCTTCCGACCCCTTGTACTACTTTCTCTCTTAAGTGTACTAAGTTCCAAAGGGCGTCGGCCTCTGACAATGCGTTTAATTGTTTGATAAGTTTTCCGTCCACCTCTTTTACTCGTTTGGGTTCTACCCACTGCCTTAGGCATTCAATAGCCGTTTGTTCTGGTTGTTGCCATATACGCTTTAATATCCAAGGGGTAGTCCAGACTTTTAATCTTTTTTCCGGTTTTACGCTCGTTTCTAAATTTCTTATATGGTGTATGTTCCCACTGCATTCATAGAGTAAATCGTGCACGTCAATTGCAGAGTCTACTGGTACTAATACACCGTTACAAGAATCTGAACCAGGAGCCAGTTGAACAGAGCGTTCGTTCACTGGCTGTCTCCAAAATCCGAGACCTCCTCGATTTTGGCACATCCTTCTTCCAGGGTCGTTTCCCCGTTGTCTATCATTCGTACCACCCTTTTTCCCTTATCCTTGGCGGTTTCCTTCTTCCAGCATCTTTCCACCGTGTGTCCCTTCCTTCCACAGTTGCTGCATTCTGGTACAGGTTTTCTTCCTCTTGGCAGTGGGCATCGGCGACTGTAATGTCCTTCTTTCTCACAATTGTAGCACCATGGCTTGATGTTTCGTTTTTTATCTACATCCATGGCGTTTGGGTCTCGACTTCCCGACGCGAATGGGGCTGGTGCTTTATACTGATATTGGGGACGGGGGTTGTTACTGGGAGTTTGCTCTCTGTATTCTTGTCGGCTTTTTGGGAAGCCGTACGCTTCATTGGCTTTTCTGTATGCTCGGGCCAATGCAGTTACTCGCGTTTGTATTTGAATAAGAGTAGCGTTATCAGGGAGTCCCCCGTATCAAATTAAGTCCTGCCCCAGGGATGGATTGAGATTGCTTTGGAATTGGGATATGAGAGCCTGGTCGTTCCAGTCCGTAAGCAAAGTGAGAGAGTTGAACTTGACGATGTAGTCTTCAACCATCATTGTGCCCTGTCGCAACTTCAATAGAGCTTCGATTGCTTTTTCTTTTGTTTCCGTGGACATGAAGAAATCATGCATTTGATTTTTGAAGTCCGTCCAGTCTGTGAATGGGAACTGGTTTACTAATGGTCGTCGCACCCATGCTCTATTGTCCTCGGTTGATTCTCCCTCGTTTAGTTGTTGCCAATTGAGGAGCGGACTCCACCCATTATTGTTGATTTTGTCCTGGAACTCCTGTAATGCTTCTTGAAGCGCTTTGAGTTTAACGCCACTCCAATCCGCTGCTCTATCCCCTTTTCCACCCCTCATCCGGTATAGACATATGGAAATCATTCGTTTAGGGTCTGTTTCCCTGGATAACATAAAATATGTTCCCATTTGCCGCAACCATCCGTCAACGGTTCTTGGATCTCCTTGGTAGTAATCGGGCATTTCGGCTTTTGTTAAGGGCCCTGGTTCAGGACGTGAACTCCTCTGGTATTCGTTTATTATAGCGACGAGGGCTTGTCCAGCGCTGGTGACAGCCCTTTGTCATTCCTCTTCTTGGCCGTGGATCTCGTTTTCCCTTGCTGCTACTGCTGCTGCAGGTTGGGTATCTGCAAGAGGTTCCAGAGTTTCGGTGTCCATCCAATGATTTCTCCAGCCGAGTATCGCATGATAAGCTTGCGTGACCATGTCTATTGTGAGTCGAAAGTTTCCGACGCCGACTCGATGTGAACCGTATCCTTGCCACATCATGGCTTTCATCCATGGCCAACCATTCGGTTCTCCTGATACCCTGACACAGTGCCACATGCGATTACATCCTTTGGTTTGCCTCCAATAGATAGGTCGATCCTCGTCCATGAGTTCCGGATCCCATCCATATATCTCCCGGATTGTTGGATATGCAGGCCATTTGTAAGCGTTCCAGTATTTCCGTTTCACTAGCCACAAGTAACAATATCCCGGATATTTCGGGTGCAACTTGTTCTGCTGCTGCTCCGTTAAACCTGGACGACCGTTTCTTAAACAAGGGTCTATTTCTACCAGAGCTGCCGCTGCGTTTGATCGCGCTGGTTGCTCTGGCGATCCTGTATTGCTTCCTTCCCCTAGGCTTATTATTTCGCCTTCCTCGGGGTTTCCTGCTCCTATTTTGTAGTGTCCCATGCCTTCTCGATTTAGACATTCCACATGAAACCATCCCCTCGTGTTACTGTTGTATTTTTCGATGTGTAACATATTCGATTGAGAGTAGGTTTTTCGTATGATGGTAGTGACATCTTCGTCTCGAAGGCTTTTGTCCCAGTTGCAAATTTCTTGTAACTGTGGATAGGCTGGCCACAGGAATTCGTTCCAATAATCCTTTTTAATTAGTACCAGGTAGCAATAGCCCGGTATGTCGGGATGTAATCCGCTGTCGACCCAGGACATTCTGGGGTATGGATAAGGAAGCCAGAATTCCTTTTCGACGTTTCGTCTCCACTGGTCGATTTGTCGTTTTTTATGGGCGTCATTAGCCCCTTGAGGATATTCCTCGGTTGATAGCCAGTCTGCTGTTGTGGGAACTCCGCCATTCCAATGAGCTGCGTCTCCCCCAGCGTTGATAACTTTGGCTGTGCTTTCTCCGCCAGCTAGTGCTGCCGCTGCGTATGATCGCGCTGGTTGCACTAGTGGTTCCTGCTCCTTTACTGCCGGGTATGTTCATCCGGCTGCTTGGTTTACTGCTTCTTGTACAGTAACCGTAGATCGTAAGTCCACCCGCTTGATGGACGTGGTGGCGAGAGGTCGATTCTTTGATCGACGCCTAGACTTTGATTGTCCTCCGAACCGTACCGTCCAGGTGTAGTGAGAAACTTTGTGAAGGTCCACAAGTTCGTCCCACGTATACTCGATGTCGTCCTTTCAGTACAGCGGATTCCTCAATGATATGACATCGTCCCGGTCGTATACTGTCTTGGATAGCAAAGACCACTGTGTCGTCACGAAGTTCTGGCTCCCAGTTTATAATGTCGTACAAGGTGGGCCAGGCAGGCCAGTTGAACTTGTCGTAGTATTCGGCTTTAAACAGGTACATGTAACAGTACCCATTTTGCCTCCACTGGTCGGGAGCGATTGAACTTTTTGCTATTGGTCCGGGCAGATATGCTTTGACGCGGGCCCTCCATCCTAACAACCTAGCTTTGTGGTCATTCCAGGTGTCTTCCCCTATTTCGGACAGGAAATGATCGAGTCCGATTGGGAGTTTCAAGAGTGGCTCCGTCAGAAGGCGTTCCGGCGTCGTAGGAAGAATTCGTCCCGGTGGTTTTGTGATTAGTAAGGGATCGTAACGAATCCCTTGACGACGTTCCTCTTCTTCCCGTTCCCACTTCCATTTGGCATAGCGAGTGGCCCGTATGTTGCCGTTCATGGCATGCATCCAGGCATTCCAGTCTTCATGTGACATGGTCATGCCCTCGTGGCTGTATAGTTCTTCTACATGGTGAGCACTTTGAAGTCGCTCAACCGCCACTCGATATTTTAGTATTGCCTTGTCGCCGTTGTTGATCAATATCAACCATTGATTATATTTTGACGAGACAAGGGCGAGCCAGATGGGGTTGGAGGTGTTGCCTTGGTATTGTTCCTCCAATAAGGTAATGAGAGTTTGGTATTCTTTCTCGGCTTTGCGCATCGCGCGCTCCGCCCGTAAAACAGCTTTGCTTGCTGCTCGTTCTGCCAGAAGGGCCTCCCAAGCTTCCTTCTGTTCGAGCTCTTGCTGGAGCTCTCTTTCTCGTAGTATTTGTTGCGCCTTGGCGCGTTCCCTCTTCCGCTCATCTTTGCGGTGACACCAGTATAGTCTGACGTGGTTGTCGTAGCGGCGTACGATGGTGTCGCCGATAAAGGTTGGTGTCCTTGTAAGGACAGATTCGATGGTGTCGGCCCAGTCCACCTCAAAGATTTGACCTATCTCTGAGAGTGTCGCCTGGGCGTATGGGAGTACGTAGTGGAAATGACAATTCATTTTTGATGAGGGAAGGTGTAAGGATGTTCCTGTAAAAAGATCTTCAACCAAGTTCAGGCCCTCCACTGACACTTGATCTGTTCGTGCGGCAACCAAGAAATCCGCGCCTGTCGATGACGTTTCCTGGGAAACAGGAAAGATACTGTCTGCAGTGTCGTGGGTCCGCAAGCTATCTACTGGGTGCACCCGGCAATTCGCCTCACTATCTTTGTGCCTAGTTATCACCCCGAAATCAGGTAGGGGTGCTAGTACAGGGAGTATGTGAGGAACTTGGGTTCAGCCTTGATATGCAACACCAATAGAGTTGTTTCGCTCGTTCCTGAGCTTTTCCGCAATAAAGGTATACTAAACCCAGGGCGCGTCTATGGTCTCCTGCCTACGCTTCACCCCAGCGAACTAGTATTCTCGTCCTTTACTGTTTGTAGCCTACCCAAGCTTGGGTTTGTCGCCAGGCCCCTGTGGGCGTATTGAGGACACTAAAATCGAGTGCCCGTTGACAGTGTGTTTGTCGAAATCGAAGTCGCCGACGGCCCCGGGATAATCGGGTAACAACCGTCAAAGTATGTCGTGGTCGATGTCACCAATGGCCCCGGGATAATCGGGTAACAACCGTCAAAGTGAAACTAGGCCGTTGAATGTCCTTTGCAACTATGAGCGGCGTGCTCGGTGCTGGACAGCTAGCAACGGGGTAGAGAAGAAAGTCTCTAGATTATGTCAGGACTGCCCTAGACACAACCTATCTGACTCGAGCGGTGACTTGTTAAGTCTGAAACGATTCTGATTGCTCTATAGCTATGTCTAGTGACAATAGACTATCTAGAGACTTAAGAGTCTCCTACGCTAAACTACGGCCCTTATATACCGCTTCTCCTGGTCTGTGCGCAGACAGCGTGCAGCTAAAGTCCCTTATGCCAGGATCAATGCGCAGCAGCCGATCTGCGCCCATCTAACCATTCATGGAGAGATCCTCCCACACCCAACTCTTGGGTTGTCCGTATACAGCCTTCCTATTGTTCAGGACTTCGGCCGTTTCCCATGCACGCCGTACCGTTGACTCGGTACTCCTCGGCGTTCCCATGTCGCCCCTCAGGCGCCATACCGCTCATGATTCCTTTCATGGCGTAGGCCCATCATCGGGCCGCAACTCCTGTCGGCACTCGGTCTATCTTCATAGCCGATGCTGACCTAACCTCCTTCCTTATAGGGACCGCAGTTCACGTAGGCCATCCTCCTAGAGTCCCGTTGCGTAGTCTTGTACATAGACGTTTGAGCTTGATAAAATAGATAAAAAGAAAAGAAAAAGATCTTCCGACTCCTCGTGACCATTCCTTCATAAGTGTCATTGACGTCGTTACTGTAAAGTTTGAAATGAGAGGTATGCTCATAACAGTTTTGGTACTTGTTGATCATTGCGGCCAGAGCTTGTCCTGCACTGGTGATGGCTCGCTGTCTTTCCTCTGCCTGTCAGTGAATGTCATCCTCCCTAGCTGGTTGTGTAGATGGCAAAGGTTCAATCGTCTGAGTATCTTGCCAGTGCTCTCTCCAGCCCATTACTGCATGATAGGCATGTGTAATCATGTTGACTGTTAGTTGAAAAGTTCCAGCACCAACTCAGTGAGAACCGTATCCTTGCCACATCATGGCTTTCATCCACGGCCATCCACCAGGTTCTCCTGATACACAGACGCAATGCCACATGCAGTTGCATCCTTTGGTTCGTCTCCAGTATATGGGTCGGTACTCGTCCATAAGTTCCAGATCCCATCCATAAATTTCTCTGATTGTTGGATATGCCAGCCATTTATAGGCATTCCAATATTCCCGTTTTACCAGCCAAAGGTAACAATATCCTGGGTGCTTTGGGTGCAACTTGTTTTGTTGCTGTTCTGAAAGGCCTGGCCGTTCGTTTCATAGACATGGATCTATTTCAACTAGAGCTGCCACTGCGTCTGATCGCGCTGGTTGCTCTAGCATTTCTTCCTTGTTATCTTCTGTGAGACTTATGATTTCGCCTACTTCGAGTTTGTCTGTCGACTCTGCTCCGACTCAGAGCGCTTTGTGTCTGCTAGTGAAAAGTACTTCCACCATGTCCCATCCATTGACGTCAGCCATTTCTTGGCCTATGTGCACTACATCCGCTCGTTCAGTGGCGGTCCATCATGTATGGACTCCTTCATTTCGGAATTCGGTTTCCATATCCCAAATAGCAGCAATTGTAGGGTACGCCGGCCATTCGTACTTGTTCCAGTACTTTGGCTTTATGAGATTAAGATAACAGAATCCTGGTACTGATGGTGTGAGTTGTTCGGGGATAGGACCCATGCAAATGGTCCACCAGAAACCTGGTGATATGTTTCTGTTTATTGCATGCATCCATGCGTTCCAGTCTTCATGACTCATCGTCATGCCCTTGTGCTTGTACAGTTCCTGTATGTGGTGCTGGCACTGTAGTCGTTCTATAGCCACCCGGTAACGTTGGATGGCTTTGTCGCCATTGTTGATTAGCATGAGCCACTGGTTGTATTTTGATGAGACCAGGGCTAGCCAGATGGGGTTGGAGGTGTCCCCTTTGTATTGGACCTCCAGTAACTGTACGAGGGTTTGGTATTCCCTCTCTGCTTTTCTCATTGCGCGCTCTGCTCATAGGACTGCTCGAGCGGCAGCTCGTTCCGTGAGAAGGGCCTCCCAGGCTTCCTTCTGTTCCAACTCCTGTGCAGCTTCTTGTTGTCTAAGGAGTGACTGTGCTTGTGCGTGCTCGAGTTGTCGTGACTCTTTCCAGTATTTCCAATATAACCAGACATGGTTGTCATATCGGCGTATGACTGTGTCGCCAATGAATTCCTTCGGTCCTGTTGTGACCGTGTCACTGATGGTAACCCAGTCTGCCTCGAAGATGCACCCGATCTCTGAGAGTGTTGCCTGGGCATGAGGTAATATGTATGTGAATGTGCACTGCATTGTGCTAAATGTGTGTGTTGAATCTGTAAAAGAATCTTCAACCAATTTCAGGCCTCCACTGACAACTGGTCCATTCAATCAGCTGTCCAGTTCAGAATCTGTGCCTGTTGATGATGCCTCTTGGGAAACAAGAGGGTTATTGTCTGCGGTGTTGTGGGTCCACAAGCTACTTATTGGGTGCACCCAGCAATTCACCTCACTATCTTTGTGCCTAGTTATCAACCCGAAATCAGGTAGGGTTGCTAGTACAGGGAGTGTGTGAGGAACTTGGGTTCAGCCTTGATATGCAACACCAATAAGGTTGTTTCATTCATTCCGTGAACTCTTCTGCAGATACGGTGTACGTTACCCCAGGCGCGTCTATGGTCTCCTACCTACGCTGCTCCCAAGCGAACTTGTACTCTTGTCTGTAACTGTGTGTAGACTACCCAAGTAGGGTTTGTCATCAGGCCCAATGGGGCATATTGAGGATCTCTCATTCGAGACCCGTTGACAGTTAATGTGTCGATGTCGATGTCGCCTGGAGAGGATGTGGGCTATGCGATTACTTCCTCTCAGAAATGAAACTAGGCCGTTGGCACTGTGAGCAACGACGAGCAAGGCGTGCTCAGTGCTGTAAGACCAACAGGGTAGAGTGGTAAAGACTCTAGATTATGTTAGGGACGACCTAAACACAACCTTAAGACTTATGAGAAAGAGGTGGCTTGTTCAGCCAAAGACAAGACAGACAAGACAAGTCCGAATCAGACAAGCTTGTTGCTCAGGTAGAAGTGTCTAGGACACAAACTATCTAGAGTCTTAGGGACTCACTACCTAAGACTACAACCCTTATATACTGCTCCCCTGGTCTGTGCACAGACAGCACGCAGCTAAAGTCCCTCAAGCCGGGATCAATGTGCAGCAGCTGATCTGCGCCCATCTGACCTTATCAGGAGACATCCTCCCACACCAACACTCTGTACAGCCATGCCTATTGTCGTGCGTCTTGGCCGATTCCCACATATGCCAGTACCTAGTTGTTGGTACATCTTGGCGTTCCCATGTCGCCCCTCAGGCACCATGCCACTCATGTATCCTATCATGGTGTAGGCCCATCATTGGGCCGCTATTCCTGTCGGCACTCAGTCTATCCTTATAGCCAATGCTGACCTAACCTCCTGCCATATAAGGGTTGCCATCCTAACATAGCTTGTCCCTGCGACCATATCCTTGTCCAAGCCCTGTATCTAAACGTTTGAGTGAAGATGAAAAGATAAAATGAAAAGAAAAATATAGTCCGACTCCTTGAGACCGTATCTTCATAATTGCCATTAGTGTCGTTACTGTGAAAATTGAATGGGATGAGGTATGCTCATAACAGTTTGGGTGTCGGCCCAATGTTCCCTCCATCCAAGTACTGCATGGTACACATGTGTAATCATGTCCACGGTTAGCCTAAAAGGTGTGGCTCCTAATTTGTAATGCCCCATTCCTTCTCGATTAAGGGTTTTGACATGGAACCATCCTCGACAGTTGGTGTGATATTTTTCAATGTGTAAGGTCATAGGGTGCGAATAGGACCTTCTAATAAGTGTAGTGACATCGTCGTCCCTTAGACTAGGATCCCAGGTGCATACTTCTTGGATCTGTGGATAAGCTGGCCATAAAAACTCATCCCAATATTGTTTCTTGATTAGTATCAGGTAACAATAACCTGGTACATCTGGGTTGAGTCCACTGTTTTCCCAAGACATCTGTGGAAATATGGGAATGGCAACCACACCTCTCTTTCGACTACTCTTCTCCACTGGTCGATTTCTCTTTTCTTATGGGCATTATTTGCCCCTTGTGGATATTCTTCAGCAGACAACCAATCTGCTGTGGTTGCTACCCCTCCATTCCAATGAGCCACATCCCCTCCAGTGTGGATGACCTTCCCCTTGCTGCTTGTTCCAGCTTGTGCTGCCACTGCATATGATCGTGCTGGTTGCACTACTGGCTTTGGTTCTTTGACCGCTGGTCCACTCCTTCCTGCGGCTTGTGATACTGCTTCTGCTACTGACACCATTGTTTGGAGATCCACCTTTTTAATTGGTGCCTGCACTAGCTTCCGCTGAGCTGTTCTGCATTTGGACTTTGATTGTCCTCCAAATCGTATGTCCTCGGTGTAGTGGGTATTTTGATGTAGGTCCACTAGCTCATCCCACATGTATTTGATGTTGTCTCGTTGAATCGTGGATTCCTCTATAATGTGGCAGTGCCCAGGTCGGATACTGTCTTGAATAGCAAAGATAATGCTATCATCTCATAGTTCGGTTTCCCAGCTTAGAATGTCTTGTAACATGGGCCATGCTGGCCAGTTGAACTTGTCATAGTACTGCCCTTTGAACAGGTACATGTAACAGTACCCATTCTGCCTCCATTGGTCATGAGCTATTGGACTCTTTGCTGTCGGCCCTGGTAACCCAAATTTAATACCGGCCTGCCATCCTAATACTCTTGCTTTATGATCATTCCAGGATGCCTCTCTGATATCTTTTAAGAAGTGGTCAAGTCCGATAGTCCTGAGCTTGAATATTGGCTCAGTCAGGAGTCATTCCAGTGTTCTCTGTTGAATTCCTCCTGGCAGCTTAGTGATGAGTAAGGGATCATAACGAATTCCCTTTTGATGCTCTTCCTCTTCTTTTTCTCTCTTCCACATAGTGTAGCAAGTGGCTTTTATATTGCCATTCATTGCATGCATCCATGCATTCCAATCTTCATGAGTCATGACCATCCCCTCATGCTCATATAACTCTTGCACATGATGTGCACACTCCAATCATTCTATTGCTACCCGATATCGACGGATAGCCTTGTCACCATTGTTGATTAATAGCAACCATTAATTGTATTTTGATGCTACCAGCACCAACCAAACAGGGTTGGAAGTATCTCCTTTGTACTGAACTTCCAGTAGTTCGATGAGGGTTTGATATTCCCCCTCAGCCTTCCTCATGGCTCGTTTTGCTCGTAGTACTGCGTGCGTTGCAGCACGTTCCATCATCAAAGCCTCCCAGGCTTCCTTCTGTTCCAGCTCTTGCTTGAGTTCTCATTCTCACAAGATCTGCTGGGCTCAAGCGCGTTCAATTCTGCGCTCCTCCTTCCGGTGTTTCCACCACAACCAGATGTGGTTGTCATAACAGTGAATAACTGTGTTGCCAATAAACTCTCTGGGTCCCGTCTGGACCATGTCACTGATCGTAACCCAGTCTGCATCAAAGATGCATCCTATCTCCAACAGTGTCGCCTGGGCGTAGGGTAATACATATTTAACATGGCAATTCATGCCTCCTCATGTGTTCTCTTTCCTAAAACAAAATCTTCAACCAACTTCAGGCCCTCCACTGACAGTTGATCTGTTCATTCGGCCTCCACGCCTGTCAATGACGCTCCTTGGGAAACAAGGAGGATAGTGTCTGCAGTGTCGTGGGTCCGCAAGCTATCTATTGGGTGCACCCGGCAATTTGCCTCACTATCTTTGTGCCTAGTTATCAACCCGAAATCAGGTAGGGTTGCTAGTACAGGGAGTATGTGAGGAACTTGGGTTCAGCCTTGATATGCAACACCAATAGAGTTTCTTCGTTCATTCCGTGAACTCTTCCACAATAATGGTATACTAAACCCAGGGCACATCTATGGTCTCCTGCCTATGCTTCACCCCAGCAAATTAGTATTCTCATCCATTACTGTTGGTAGTCACCCAGATGGGTTTATTGCCAGGCCCAATGGGCGTATTGAGGATCACTCATTCGTGACCCATTGACAGTATGTGTACTGATGTCGATGTTGCCTGGAGAGGTTGTGGGCTGCGCAATTACTACCTCTCAGATAAAAGAGTCTAGGCCATTGACGCTGTGAGCAATGACGAGCAAGGCATGCTTGGTGCTGTAAGATCAATGGAGTAGATGGTAAAGACTCTAGATTATGTTAGGAGCACCCTAAACACAACCTAAGAATCCCACAAGTGTCAGCTTGTTAAGCCTAAGACAAAACAATGCTCTATAGCTAGTGTCCAGGACACAAAAACTATCTAGAGTCTTAGGGACTGACTATGCTAAACTACAGCCCTTATAAACTCCTTCCCTGGTCTGTGTGCAGACAGCACACAGCTAAAGTCCCTCATGCCAGGATCAATGCACAGCAGCCGATCTGTGCCCACCATACCACTCTGGAGATATTCCTCCCACACCAATCGCCTGTCCTTCCATAACTGGCTAGCATTGTGTCAGTGCTCTTGAGCATTGAGCTAAGGGCAGTGCCCACCTGACCAATCCGCAGTCACCATCTCCATACGGCAGCATCTTATTGTACTGCACTTCAGCTGTTCCTGTTCCATCCCTCTGGGTTGTCTAGACCTTAGTTTGAGTTGCAGTCTAGGCCCATCATCAGGCCATCCTCCATGTCAGCACTCAGTATGTCCAATAACCGATGCTGACCTAACCACCTTCCTAATAAGGGCTATAGTGTTGCATAGGCATCCTGCTCTAAGTCCCATCATCCAGCCCTTGTATTGTATCACCTCTGTAAAGTAAAATAGAAAGAAACAAAAGAAAACCATAGTCCAACTCCCTGCACCCATATCCACATAGTTGTCATTAGTGTCGTTACTGTAAAATGATTTAATGGGGTATGCTCATAACAAATGCAGGATGTGGAGTGCAACAAGACTCAGAAATGTGGATGAGACAAGGAGAGCATGGCTTAGAGAATGAGACTTGTGGAAACTGGGGTGTACTGATAGGCTGGTAAAACTTCCAATCTGGTAATCTACAGGGGCTTTATATACTTTTTTCTACTCTAACTAATGAAGTAACACTTGTAAAATTTCACCTCGCAACTGTATATCCAAATCTGTCTTGAAGGTCTTCATGCAATGGGGCTAGCTGAGGGACACAATGGTGGAATAAGAGTGCCACAGTGGGAACCAATACCATGACCCTATGCAGGATGCTAATAGACTTGTCAACTGGAAATAGACTTGACTGATTGCCATTGGCAGCAACTCTGGGGTTCATCTGACTTGATGCATCCCTGTTCTCAATATTCCACAGACCTGACTAAGGGTTACTGGAGCTGGTTGTCGGCCGATGGCTTTACTTGTCCACTAGGGTCCTGATCCACTGTGTCAGTGTATCACTAGGGATGACATGGCAATTGGATCTTGGAATGTAGATCTTCCAAACAGGGATATGGCTTGATGGCAACAGTCCCTTCTCTGGTGAACTAAAGTATGCCAGCTGACAATTTTATGCAACTTGGCCGATGGGGTGCTGACATTGGATGCAAACGACCGACTGGCATGAGGTTTGGATGGTGTACATGGGAAACAACTTGATCGTTGGTTGTGGGTGAGATTTTGCCTTACCACAGATAATCACGGTGATGAGCATCAATCCAAGCTAGGACTGTAGAGGAGTCATCCACAGGTATTCCACAATAGCAACAAGCAACTCCAAGCAATTCTGCGCAACTCCGCATTTTTCCGCAGAAAGGCAAGCAGCACCCATGACCAACAAGCAAGTCACATCCCACATACACCATCCAGACCCAGTGCCAGTCAGTTGTTTGCACCCGATATCATCACTCTATTGGCCGAGTCACAGGAAAATTGTCAGCTGGTATAGCTTAGTTCACCGGAGAAGGGACTGCGCCATCAAGCCATATCTGCATTAGGGAAGATCTTCATTCTACAATCCAATAGCCACATCATCCCTAGCGATGCACCAACACAGCGGATTAGGACCTAGCAGATGAATAAAGCCATTGGCTGACAATCAGATACAGTATAGACTAGTCAGGTCTGCGGAATATCGAGAACAGGGCCACATCAAGTCAGATGAACCCCGGAGTTGCTGCGCATGGCAATCAGGCAAGTCTATTTCAATCTGACAAGTCTATTAGCATCCCACGCAGGATCACGATATTGGTTCCCACTGTGGTGCTCGTATTCCACCATTGCGTCCCTCAGCTAGCCCCATCGCAAGAAGACCTTCAAGACAGATTTAGATATATGGTTGCAAGGAGAAATTTTACAAGTGTTATTTTGTTATCTAGAGTAGAAAATTGTATATAAAGCCCATGTACAATTAGATTACCAGCTCAGTACCAGATCAGATCCCAGAATACAGTATCCCTTTGAGCCTCAGCCTTTAGTCTCACCCTCCTTGTCTCATTCACATCTCAAGTGTCATTGCACTCTGCGTCCCATGTTTGCCATCATTATGCACTCACATGCTTAAGTGTGATTATCCGTGAACTCCACAATTCCACACATAGTAGCATTGTCACAGAGTGCCCCGGAGTTGATGGGAATCCTTTCACAACCTCACACCTCTCCTTTCCTCCCTATTTTCAATAGCAGAGTGAACTTATCAATGGATAATCGTGGAGTTGCTCAGAGTTGCTCGTGGCTAGTGTGGAATACCTGCAGATGACTCCTATACACTCCTACCTTGGAATGATGCTCATCACCATGTCTATTGTTCAACACCTCAACCATTCCCATGAACACCAGTACCATTCCCTTGGTACCTTCAGGTATTCCCATGTCACCCCTCAAGGCCATGATCTCTATCACAGTCTAGGCCCATCATCAGGCCATGTTCCTTTGGCACTCGGTCTATGTCCATAGCCGATGCTTACCTCACCACCTTCCTAATAAGGGCCGCAGTCCTAACATAGGCAACTCCTGCAACCATCATAGCATCCAAGCCTTGTCCTGTATCATTTGAGCCCAAAGAAATAGATAAAAAGAAATGAAAAATATCCCCCATCTCTACAAGTCTGTGTCTTCATAATTGTTATTGATGTCATTACTGTCTGCTGGGTTTTGCTTGTAACAATCAGTGTCAGGCTATACATTTATAGCTGCAGAAGGTGTAATTACTTGGGTGTCCAAAAAGCAATCATTGACAACATTATCATTGACAGAAGTTGAATATATTTGTCTTTCAGATGCTGCATGAGAAGCTGCTTGGTTGCAGAATCCCCATAAAGAATTGGGATCAGATATTACTGAACCCACACTCATTTACAGGGATAATATGAGTTCATTAGCCATAGTGAAAAATCCCATGTATCATAAACAAACTAAACATTTTGAGATGAAAATCATTATATTAGAGAATGGATCAAAGATTATTCTATTAATACACAATACCACTCTACATGATTCATGACAGTGGATATATTAACCAAAGTGCTCCCTAAAGATAAATTTAAACAACATAAACACAAGTTAGGAATATCCTAAGATCAAGGAGGAGTGTTGGGAATGAGTGAGCATTGGATATGTCCAAGCATGATGCAAGTTTCTATAAGTGGAGAAGTAAATCACGATTAGCTATATAAGGTATATAGTGCCTGATCTAATAATAACTTCAGCTTCGTATCACCGCCATCTCAGTCCCACATTAAACATCCCACCTTTATACACGAGTCCTGCGCCCTCGTGCTACTATTCTATTATCAATTGACTATTCTATTAACTGAGCTTGACGAGATAGGAAAGGAGTGGCGCAATCATTTGGCTCCATAATTCCAACACAGAAGTTCATAAAAAGATTTAGAGCCTTGCATGAAGGACCTTTATTCCATGTGGTGGAAACTGTTCAAATATCAAGCTTCTGCCATGTCACGTAAGATATTTCTGGTAGTTCTGAGCTAGCAGAGGGATGAGGTGTGCAGAGCTTGTCGCCTCCAGAAGTGTGATAAAGTAGTAATCACCCCCATCACGTCAGGAGAGCTCTAGTACGAGAGACAATACGACAGTTGCCCAAGCCTATTTATTTCATCGTGATAGATACTTAACATAGACATTTATATACTGTGCATAAAGGACTTAAAGCTTGCGGTCAATGAAGCTCCCTATAAAACCCGCACACATAAGGGGATATTCCTTCAACTTGACTTCATCGTTTATGATGTAGGTATTCGGTTGAACAAATATTCCGCGCGGCTATAAATCCAGTCAAATTGCTTAACGGAAAATGTTCGAGAGAGGCGGCAAACCTGCTTCTTCTTTAACACAAAGTCTCGAATCTCTCCCACTCATCCACTAATCGGTTGAGTCAATCGGGTATAGTATTCAGGACCGTCTGCTGTACTCTTTCGCACTTGCAGTTTGACCAAAAGTTCCCCGACCACTTCCCTTTCCTTGGTCAAAATCAAATCCCAGTCAACCTAGAGTAGTCATGGAAAACCAAACATCAATTTGACAATGGCCACGAGATCCTTACCCGAACGTAGAGGCTCTCCAATTTACCACTTGAGTCGCACACCTCTTCCAATCTGGCAATGCCGGACCTTATTAGGTGTTGGAGGTTACCGAATCTGTTACTCAAGAGCATTAGGGCGTCATCCGCTAAACACCAGAATCAATTAACCTCGCTTGCATGTGGGCCTGTTTCCCGGTCTTTGGGTCATAGAATTCCAGTGCGCACAAACCAGCACGAACCATCGATAAAAATGTTACGTATTGGATGTCTTCAATGTCCTGCTTATCGGTATATTGTAATCCAAAAATCGAATGAATATATCACAAGAAAAACTTTGTCTGTCTTACGTTGAATATCTTCAGAATACCAGTATTGCTGACCACTTGGCAGGACTTCCCGTCAGAGTCGGCCTACGAACACAGCGCATCACTTACGGTAGAGAGCAACAGTTTCCGCACGACATTCTTCCTTCGAGACGAGACTTCTCCCAGCACGGATCCAGGAGTTTGACCAGGTTTATACCACGAAGCTCTGTAAAAAAGTCAGCGGCGACCTTGAACACATTCATCGCACACTAACATGGGTTTTCCTGTCAAAGGGTTGGGATATTTGTGATATCCACCGCCGTCGAGAGCTAGTAATACCTTTTCAGGATCAAAATTCTTTTTTCCATTTTGATCCTCTTCAAATAGCTTGTCAGAGCCACGGCTCAGAAGTTCATGGTTGGCAACTGGAGCTCGAAAGAACGACTGTCCCATGTGTTGTATAACTCCGGGTATATGAACGTGAGTTCTTGATCTAGAATAACAGAATGAGATCAATTTAATGCCCCGAACGAAATAGACTACTGGGTGCTTTGGCAGCAAGTATATTCTGGAACACAGGTGAATAAGGGAGGTGTTAAATCGCAATGCCGCGCTTACTACCAGACACACGTTCTTGAAGTCGGTCGATTCTGTAATGTCGTAGTAGTTCTACAGGCACTCATCAAAGAGTAATATCTAGGATATTTTCTTGACTTACTGGAATCTATTGACAAGCGGCATAATTTCGTCAGGTGCCTTTAACGCAGTGCAGAAGGGGGCCTACATTAATACCAGAAGGAGTACCAAGAAAGAAGTCAGGCGTTTCACGAGGTCAATCACGTGTACCTGTACGTACCAGTAGCAATTGTGAGAATTTCCAGGGCAGTAAAGTCGGGTTTCCGGAACACATCAAACTCAAAGTCCTTACCCCACGGCAGCACTTGAATCAACTCTGGCGCTCTACCGACAAGAATTTCGTACTTGGGGCTGAGCTTCTTGTTGACAACCGCAGTGAATCCTAGAGACGGATGGTAGACATGACCGGCAGCGCATTGATGCAAACTCACCCCAATGTAAGATTCCACCATGGGTCCGATATCCCGAACCCAATGCTTTGAACCGTCCTTGTGATCCTGGATCGGTCCAGATTCAAATCTGGAATGCTTGGTCAGGAACAGCAGGCGGTGACAAACTGCCGCTCACGATTTGATATAACCGCTCAGCGCTCAACATCTGAGTTTGACGGTTGTTCGCTGTGTATTTCCTTTGTTCGAGTTTAACACAGACTCTTTCCAGGCGGTTCGAATGACGTGCCTCATGTAGAGCACTGACAACAGCAGTCAGTGCATCAGAGTGATCTCCATACTGGACTCGGAGTTTCGCAGTCGCCGATTTAAAGTCGATGTCATGTAACGTGGTGGGTTGGTCGCTGGCCGAGGTAATCAAAAGCGTAAAATTGTCCGGGCCGTGCTTGACAACACTAGATGCAAGGGTTCGTGGTTTACCAAAGGCAACCGCGTGGAAATCGTAGTACCCGAGTGTTCAGGACATCAATGCCAAGCTTCTCGGCAGCAGACTGGATTGCAGCAACTTCTTCATCGGAAATAATATCTCCAAGGTAATAATTCGAAACACGTCCCGCGTTTCTCTTTCCGATATAAAGGCTAGACTCCGGTTCCGTCGCATACACGTGCTCCTTTAACTGCAGGTGCTGGTGGGTGTGTTATAGAAATGGTATCATAGACCAACTAACATTGTTCTATAGATGAAGAGCTTTCGCACATTTGGATACGACAGCCTGGAATTTGTCCGCAGTCACACGAGGGATGATTTTGGTGAAGCCGAAAAACCTATAATTAACCAAGTTGGCAAGAACCTCGACCCCTGGTGAGTTCAGGCACCTGTGCCGTATATTGCAATAGGTCTCTCCAGTCTTCAGGGGTTAATCCTGAGCTAGCTTTCAGTGTTTCAAGATTTGTGAGGACGCCTTGATCTGTGCTATATGTTAGGATCAATAAATCGTATAAATCCTTGGCCTGCGGTGTCCATTGTTCTGCACAGAGTCAATCAGCTGGTTCGAGCACACGATCTGACAGTACCTTGAATGATACGAGCTCTGGCATGAAGCCAGCCCCAAATAGTGTGCGTATTTCTTTTATTTGGCTTGGGTAACATCAGGAACGGAACGGAGAGATTCGAGGATGGTATACGTTAACTGGTTTGCCATGCTTATCTATTACAAGAATGAGATCAGCGATAATCGATAAGCGAGCGTTCAAAGTGACAACATCAAGATGTTCGACACCTGACTGTAATTGCGGAAGATACATCATATGATAGATACATAGGAAGCAGTGCTACTTGTGCTGAGACGCACGCTGTTTTGACCTGTGATAATTGGACCAGATTGTCTTCCAGTCGGCTTCTAGTGTGCCGTCAGCGGGAACTTTTGTATCAGACTGCGGCGCAGTCGCGCCGGCCCATTCGACAGCACGTTCATAACATTTTAGAGCCCTGTCTGAAGGACCTTCGGCTGATTCATGAAGGATACCGATCAAATGCCAAGCTTCTGCGGCAGTCCGGCTCGCGTCGCGCAAGAGATTAGTTGCTATCTTATTCATAGTGTGAGATGTCTTGTACGTATTAATCACTTCTCTGCCTTGTGCCCGGGGAGCCACATCAATAGGAAGTCCAGTCAAAGCGTATGCGACCCTTTCGGATGATTCCGCGGCTGAAGTAAGCCACTGGATGGAAGTTAAAGAAGGCTGTTTCTGTGCGTACAAGACTTCAGCCAAGTGAATTGAAAGTAGGGAAGAACGGTGGAGCAAATATAATGCATGCAATAGCTGTGCAGGACTCGACAGTGATTCTGGTGATGGAATGGAGCGAATGAGATTGAGAGCGGACTCTTCCACTTGCCGAGCTTTTGTCAATTGACCGGACGTTGCATAATATGCGGATAGGGACACCAGAGTATTTGTCAACGTTCTCTGAGCAAATGGGGAAGATGGAGCGGTGCTGGGGACTGCGGGAGCAGGGCGTTCATCGGCATCGCTATATTTGCTGGACGCAAGGAGAATGGAGCGCGTCCACCAGGCAAGGGCGTCATCTGCGTAACCTAGTCGTGAGTTAAGTTCGCCCAGCTTCCATGCGACGTAGGCTTCAGGGGATATAGCCCAGGCACGCTCATACTCATTTTTGGACGCTGCGCGGAAGCTGCCACCCAAACGTTCCAGGACAGAGGCATGGCGCAGAAGGAGAGCGTTTAGCGTGGCAGGGCCTGCTCTATCCTGTGCGATGCGGATGGCGCTGCGCAGAAAGTCAGCTGATCTGTGCAGAGCCGCGTCGACGACATTGATGGCTGCAGAGTTCTGAGATGAATTGAGCACTGCGGCGGAGTAACCTACGCCCCAGTGGGAAGCCATCCAGGCAGCGCGAAGGACATGCCTGCCCCTGAAACCGAGGGCAGGGTCAGTGCCGCCGCACAGGCGATCTGCCCAGCATTCAGCGGAGCGATGCCATTCCCATTTACGAACATCTGGGTCTGGATCGGGGGCAAGCTGGACGAGTTCGACATACTGGTGGGCGGCCTCCAAGAGGGCGCCAGCGGAGGCGCCGAGGACGAGGGCGCCTCCCGCGGAGAAGGCAAAGATACGACGCAGGTGGTGGATGGGAGTGGTTGGCATGGGCGAAACGCGTACGGCAAGCATCGCCTCATCGCCGCCATAAATTCGATGCTCCAGCTGCTGATGCTCGCCCCCTCCCATGCGTCTCCTCCCCTTGCTCCTCCTCCTCCCCGCCATCTCCGCCCTTGTCCCAAGGTGGCATAATCCCGGGCCACATTTCGCCACCGTGGGCTCCAACGGCCGCTTCGCCTTCAATGGCTCGTACGTGACCTCCCTCTCCCCTCTGTCCAGCTCACCCCGCCCAGTGAATTCCCCATCATCGGCACGACCGCGTACTGGCTGCCTGCCTTGAACAAAGACGAGGACATCGACTTTGCTCTCGGCAACATCTCCAGTGCCGGCTTCAACGCTGTCCGTACATGGGCGTTCAACGACGTTACATCCATCCCCGAAAACGGTTCCTGGTTCCAGCTCATCAGCAACGGCGCCGTCTCCATCAACGATGGCCCAAACGGCCTCCAGAAGCTCGACACTGTCGTCCGTCTTGCTGAGAAGCATCGTCTCTTCCTCATCTTGACCCTCACCAACAATTGGAATCCCGAGCCCTCGGACAGCATCGTTTACCTCCCCATCAACTTTACCACTCGTGGTTCAGGCATCCCCCCACCTCAGCACAACTTCTTGAGCAACCAGTATGGTGCGTCCCTTCTGCCTTGTGTTTTGTCCTCGATCCGACCATCGGCAAGGTGGCATGGACGTTTACGTACGACAGCTTGGAGATGTCCACCTTCATG
This sequence comes from Amanita molliuscula, assembly GCA_023014405.1. Taxonomy (NCBI): domain Eukaryota; kingdom Fungi; phylum Basidiomycota; class Agaricomycetes; order Agaricales; family Amanitaceae; genus Amanita; species Amanita molliuscula. The sequence continues at coordinate 1,823,920 of JAEBUP010000001.1, forward strand.
ACGAATTTTACAAGAATCCGAATATTATTGATGCTTTCAAGAACTACACCACTCACGTCGTCAAACGCTATCGAGATCGCTCCATCGTGCTTTCATGGTATGTCGCATAGTCATCACCCGCCCCCCCCTTGCTTACAACTCTCCCAGGGAAATTGCAAATGATCCAAGGCATGCCTTACACCATCACCATCTTCCTTATTTGCTACTGACTGACGCCTTTCAGATGTAATTCTACATTGCACACATCTGATACCTGTGCTACGACGACCGTCACGAGTTGGCACGCTGATATCGCGCAGCATGTCAAGAGCGTAGATCCAAACCACCTGGTTTCTTCAGGGTAAACTCCTCCCTTCCTCTCTTGTTCCGTGCATGACAGTTCCATAGCACCTCGGGATACTTGTGTCCAGATTGCCCAAAGATTTTCCAGAAAAAGCCTTCTCCACCAACCACCTCGCCCTACCCGACTCCTTCGTCCGTCACCCGCCGCCAGCTCCCCAAACCCTTGACCAAGAAATCCCTTTTGAAAGAAAAGAGAGACTTACTCAAAAGGATGAGGTCGGCGGGGGCTGTGACAAGGACAACCTCTGACTCCGAGGATGCTATTCGTATTAGAGGCCGTTGGATAGCAACGCGTGCGTATTTTTTGTTTTCAAACTACCGCGGCTCTTATTTTGACCACGCCACAGCTACCAAACGTGAACAAGGCACTGATATTGGCCCTGCTTTCAATGGTGCATCTGGAGTAGACAGTGAAGACATCCTCAGTATACCTCAGGTCGGCTTCGGTTCCTTCCAGCTCTTCCCCGATCAGTACCAATACGCGTTGATCAAGCCGTCAGGCTCACCCACGGCCAACGAAAGTCGTCAGGTTGGCTTGGATTGGATTCGGCATCAAGCAGACTCCGCGAAGAGGTATTACATGATGACTACTTTCTTCCTTTTGAAATTTCGTTAACGGCAAACAGGACTGGCAAACCCATCGTCCTGACAAGCTTCGGTTTGGTAACGCAGAATAACGCGGCAGCGTTCGTTCCATTCAACGGGACTGAGCCAGCGACTGAGCCAGCGACTAAGTTAGCCACCAGAGGTTTGTCGGACGGGTGTAATCTCTCCCTGAACTTACAATCCTGCATAGCGGATGCGACCCCCCAGCAGCAAACATTTGGTGTGTCGGACCAACAAAGAGACGAAACGTACAAGCAATGGATTGAAGGTAGGCTCTCGCTCGATTGAACTCTACGCAAGCGTTGACACATTGTCAACCAGCCTCGCTCAAAAGTGGCCTCGCAGGAGTCATTCATTACCAGGTATTTGTTCCATATGTTGATGCCCACAATTGCTGAATCGTGTTTCCTCAGTGGGGTCAATCTGGCTTTTCGGTCCAACCAGGAACACCAGTTTCAACGCCCAGCAACCAGACGGGGGTGACCACCGTCCAGAACTCAACCGGCGTTTCGCCAAACGATGGTTACTCTATTCAAGGCATTGGGTAGGTCTATCTTGCACAAAAATCTGCTCAGCTTCTCACATCCACCATAGTTCACCTCAGTTCGTCCAAGTCATTCAGCAACAACAGGCCACTTTCGGCGCCAACCCTGCTTAAAGAACTTTTATTACCCTAGGGACAAATTACGGACAAATTACGGACTTATCATGTTAAAGATCTTACGGTGCTTCATGTAGCTGTGTGACATTAATACTACTTTGTGACACTCCATTGTATTGTAATTGCGTCTGCTCTTCTAACATGAAATTCTACATCGACAATTTGCCTGTGAGGGTCTTGTCATTCAGTTGATTCATTGCTTAAAGCATGGGCAGATTATATTCCCTTATGACCGTATCTATCCAGGCATGCTAATGCACCGTTGCACACGTTCAGACGAATGACTGTTCTTATCAGAGCAATATTCTTACATGTGCGACCTGAAGAGGACCCTTGATGCTACAGTACGCGAAGCATGCAACCATTCTAGAGACAACGCCCAGTTGAAATCTTGTAGGGCCACTGTGTACTCGAAATGCCCTCTGGAACTGGAAAGACCGTTTCGCTGCTGTCGCTCATCGTCTCGTATCAACAAGTCAGTGCCAGCCAGCTATTTATTGCCAATTCCAACCTACCCATACATCTGCACAGTTCTACCCGACGCGTCGGAAACTTATATACTGTTCACGAACCGTACCAGAAATCGAAAAGGCACTCGCAGAGCTGAAAAGATTAATGGCTTACCGTGCCACAAACGCCGAAACAGAGGAACAAAAGCAAAAGGAGCTGGCTTATACAGGGCTTGGGCTGACTAGCAGAAAGAATCTATGCATCAATCCTGATGTATGTGTCCCTCTGTGCTCTTGCGTCAGAAAGCGCCTGTTAATGCGCTCCGTGACCAATAGGTGCTGAAAGAGAAGAAAGGAGACGTCGTGGATGCTCGATGCCGTGATCTCACAGGCCTCGCCACGGCACAGAAAGCGAAAGAAAACCCAAGTTCGGTGTCGCTTTGTGAATGGCATGAAGTGTGTTTGCTCAGATGGAGAGTTGACCCTATTGACATGATGCCTAGAACTTGGGGAAAATGGAGCCCGGCAATTTAATACCGCCGGGCATCTGGACGTTAGCAGACGTCATCGAGTACGGTCACGAGAAGGGCGTGTGCCCCTACTTTACTGTACGACGAATGGTACTGTCCCCCAAATCATCGTCCCTCGTTTGCAGTAGTTGTTCATACCATTCAACATCAGATGCCCTTCTTGGACGTCGTTATTTATTCGTTCCACTATCTTCTCGATCCCAAGGTAGCAGATCGAGTCTCAAACGAGCTATCAAAGGATGCCATCGTTGTCTTCGACGAAGCTCACAATATCGGTGCGTTTATTCGTCCCGGTTTACAAGCGATCTAAACGGCCCTGTAGATAACGTTTGTCTAGAATCCCTAAGCATAGACCTCACTCGTCCAATGTTGGACTCGGCAACACGTAGCATTGGAAGACTTGGCGAGAAGATTGAGGAGTAAGTTCCGTACCATATGTCATACCCTCGTAATCGTCGTAGAATCAAGGCGACAGACGCTGCGAGGCTTCAAGACGAGTATGCAAAACTCGTCGAAGGCCTTCAAGAGGCCGCAGAGCGAAGAGATAATGACGAGTTTATGGCCAATCCTTGTAAGCCATGCGAAACAGATGCGGAGACTGCCCGTTCATATTTTGTCAGTATTGCCCGACGATCTATTGAACGAAGCCGTTCCGGGGAATATCAGAAAGGCGGAACACTTCGTGGCATTCTTGAAACGATTTTTAGAATACTTGAAGGTAATTCATAATGTCAAATCAGAGAGTTGAAAAAGCAGCTTCTTGTAGACAAGAATGCGTGTTCTTCATGTCGTCGCAGAAACACCTCTGTCCTTTCTGCAACATTTGAAGGATATCACATACATCGAAAGGCGGCCCTTACGGTTTGTCTAGTTCAAGTGTAGCATCTATTCAGTCGTTCTTACTTGGTTAGATTCTGTGCAGAGAGACTACAGTCACTTATTCGCACGCTAGAACTGAGTCGGCTAGATGAACATGCAGCCCTGCGCAAGGTCGCATTCTTTGCCACCTTGGTCGCCACTTACGAAAAGGGTAAGAATTTCTAGGATTGATATAGATGACTATTCACACATACACAGGCTTTTTACTTATCCTTGAACCCTTCGAGACTGATAATGCAACTGTTCCTAACCCTGTATTCCATTTTACGTTCGTGAATTTTGTTCCTTAATATAGCCGGAGGCTAATCTGATCACAGATGTTTGGACCCTTCTCTGGCGATCAAACCAGTATTTGAGCGCTTTAGCAGCGTGGTCATTACGTCAGGAACGATTTCACCATTGGATATGTATCCAAAAATGCTCCAATTCACACCCGTCGTACAGGAGACATACCCGATGACTCTCACAAGGAACGCTTTCCTGCCATCGGTAAATCAGATTTATATCAATGGAAAACATTCTTACTCTGTCGCAGGTGATTACACGCGGAAGCGATCAAGTCGCAATCAGCTCTCGCTTTGAAGTGAGAAATGATCCAGCCGTTGTTCGCAACTTCGGGAGCATCCTTGTCGAATATAGTAAAATTGTCCCAGATGGCATAGTCGCATTCTTCCCTAGCTACCTTTACATGGAATCCATCGTGGCAGCTTGGAACGATATGGTATGGTCTATCCTTGTTTGGCCCTACTTCTGATGCGTGCCAATAGGGCATTCTAAATGAAGTATGGAAAAACAAGCTCATTTTTGTCGAGACCCCTGACGCGAACGAAACAAGCATAGCTCTAGAAAATTATCGAAGGGTGAGTTGGAAGGATGTCAGCTGTCCAACTTTTGACGTGGTCTAGGCTTGCGACAATGGCCGTGGCGCAGTCCTTCTCTCTGTCGCAAGAGGCAAGGTTTCCGAGGGCATTGATTTCGACCACAATTACGGCCGTGCTGTCATTATGTTTGGGTGAGCATTTTTGCACATTCCAAGTGTCTAGCCTGTAAAGTCTTCAAAGCGTTCCCTATCAGTACACGGAAAGCCGCATATTGAAAGCTCGACTTGAATACCTCAGAGATACTTACCGGATAAGAGAATCGGAATTTTTGGGATTCGACGCCATGCGTAACGCTGCCCAGTGTGTTGGTCGTGTACTACGAGGTAAGACCGACTGGGGTCTGATGGTCTTCGCCGATAAGGTACGTGTCATATGAGCAATAATTAATCTTGTTCAATACGGCATCCATCTGACAGCGGTTTGCGCGGGCGGACAAGCGGGCCAAACTTCCTCGCTGGATCAACCAGTACATTACAGAAGCTGCTTCCAACTTATCTACGGACATGGCAATTGGCCTTTCAAAGCTATTCATGCGTACTATATCTCAAAACCCGAACGAAAATCAGACTGGGATCTCATTATGGACATTGGTGGATATAGAGAAAGCTCAAGCGAAACAAAAAGCATTGGCATTGGAAGCAGAAAAGAACCAAGAAGACATGGCTATGGAAGAAGATGAGTTCGACGATGGAGGGATAAGCGATAGCGCGTTAATGGAAATTGATTTGGATATACGCGCATAGTCGCAAGGATCACGTCGGCTTCCTCGAAGTGGTGCAAGCTGGGCACATTCCTTCTTCCTGTGAATTTGAAATCCAATACCAGTTGGATATAAGTAAGGCTAGCACAGACCACTTGTGTAACTCTTTGAGGCTGGCCATAATAGCGTCGACATGTACATGAATTACAGTTGCGTGGGTGCGAACTACTGTAGAAGCAGTTCTGGGATAAACAGTCAACATGGTTTTGACGAATTAAAACTCTATGTGCACAAGAATATTGTGCGAACTGTAATTGCCGCTGGCACATCTTTATTCTGTTGAGTGTATTTTCAACAATTTAGCAAACTTGGTGGCACACTTACTGGTCCCAGAGGTAAGAGTTGCCCGGTTCTATATACCGATGATGTTAATCGGTCCTCTTGAATCTGCAAAGCCTATCAGAGTTATTGCTCCTTGTGATGGTGACATGCTCACTTTTTGAAGAGCGAGCTTAAGGAGAGCTTTGCAGAAAGTCCTTTTCCTGCGCTGTAGTGTGCTCTCCTTATAAAGGCCCACTGGCAGGACCTACTTATCTATCCAAATCCAACGGCCCGAAAAGCCACTCGCTGCCATACATGCGCTCTTGACTGAGCGCGATAGATGTCCGGGGGAATCATGGCTTGTACGTTAAAGTTTAGATCGATCTTGAATTAAACGCTTGATTCGTCTTAATTTTCCCTCATGATGGCAGGTTCGCAAGTCCTAATACTGGTTACACCATACCATGTAAATCTTTACTGTCGATGATTGACCGTCCTTCCTGTTTTTCTGGAAGGCTCGCTTGTAAATTTTTTGACTTTCCGATGAAGTCCATAGGTGCTGATTACGGTATCATCTGATACACATTTCTCTTCAGAGAAAACACAGTAAATCGTCTACTGCTGGACCACGTTCTATGTCAGAAACATTACGCCCGTACATACAAGGCTTCGTTAGCATATAATACAGGGCTTCAAGTTTCCGCAGATCTCCGTCAGCTACCTTGGGATGGCACGACCTTCGAGAGTGCCGCGTACCTAAGTAGCTACGTTTGGGTGCACACCATGCGCTGCAATTGCAGGGTCCCTTGATCGTTCGCCTATATGCTGCTGTCAGGCAAACTACAAATCAACGTCAATCTTAATTGGCGCGCGTGCCGAGACGTCGCATAATGAATAAGCCGGATTTTGGTGGCGTTGCGAATTTCATCTTATTTGTCAATATGAACGTGTGACTCGGAATGTTCAATGTTCGCTATGTATTGTGTCATTCATCAAATGGAATATTTCTCATGAGTAGACTTTTGAATAGATATACACCTATCCCATATGACACTACTAAGAAGATGTAAGATCTAAGGTAATGCTACGTGTCTTGTTGTGATTGTTGGCGTTGTTGGTTCGCGAGTTCCTCATCCAAAACCTCTGATATATTACGAATCGGCTCACCCTTAATTACCTTCTGGACTTCCACCGAGTCTAATGTCTCGTGCTCTACCAGGGCATGGGCGAGCTGTATTTTTTTCCAAAATATTCAGCCTCTTCCTGGCGCAGAGAGAGATATTCAACTTACCCGATGCAGCTCATTTATTTTAGACGTCAATAAAGTAGTAGCACGACCTTCCCCGTCTCTTATAATTCTAAGAAGGATGAATAAGGTTCGGCGCCATCAGACGTGCACGGGAGATTTACTTTAGTACTTCCCGCTCTATCTCCTGCCTAGTGTGCGGACTCAGGCTGTCATCTCTATCGCCGTAATATACTGGACCTAGTTTGGAAAACCCCCAGTTCTGGTCAGCAGTTAGGTGCGCGTGTATTTCCCGAGTAGTATCGGCGTACCTTGACCATATTACGAGCAACCCGTGTCGCGTTCCGGATATCCGAACTCGCCCCACTTGTAACGTTCTCCGCACCATAAACTACGTCATCGTTAAGCATGTTACTGCGAAGAACAATGGTACCATTTACTCAGCTGTTCGGCCACTCGGCCACCCATTGAGACATCAACTTCAGCAAGATACTCCTTGTAACTTATGGATGTGCGGTCATTTTCTGGGAGTTGTGAAGTCTGGTGTCCCGATTGGTTAGTATTTTCGTTCCTTTATGGATAACGTACATAGCCTAAAGCATGTCCACGGGGGACGCATGTTACCTTATGGAGGGGCATTGCACCATCTGTGTACAATGCAACCAGAGCATGTCCACCCTATTTTGGAATTGGTGTGAACACGGAACAAACCACAACAGACTCACTTCATGATAAGCAGTGGCTAGTTTGTTCTTGGGGTCAATGTACTGACTTTTTCGTTCGGCTCCCATCAGAATTCTATCCTGCGTAAATGTTAGCCATAACATTAAATGTGAGAAAGCAGGACCCAGACCTTGGCCCATTCAAAGTGTCTCAACTCCACCTCCGTTGCCTTTTCCTTTGATGCTTGGATAGCTGCTAAGCTGGGTTCATGTCTCAACGAGTTGGTTTTACCAAATCTTAATTGCACTCACTTGACCATGTTTTGTAGATCGGCACCAGAAAAACCAGGCGTTCCACGAGCCAATACCTTGGGATCGACATCTATGAACAAATTTAGCAGATGTCTCCGCAGAGTGATATGTCAGCATGCCTTTGCTTGTCACTACATTTTGCATGTGATGCTGGAGAATCTGCACGCGGCCTTTGATGTCAGGCAATGGTACACTTATGATCCGGTCAAATCTTCCTGGTCTTACGAGTGCTCTAGATGGCAATGAGTTACTATCAGAGTATAGATAAAAGATATTCACTGATCAAGGCTCTCGGGGAAGTTGGTTGCACCTATGACAATAACTCCCTCGTTCTGCTGGAAGCCGTCCATTTCCACTAGTAATTGATTCAATGTTTGCTTCATGTACTGCTGGTCTCTGTTACTCCGCTTCCCACCGACGGCATCCAATTCGTCTATAAATATGATAGCTGGCTCCTTTTTGCGCGCTGCGGCGAAGAGTTCCCTGACGCGCTTTGCGCCGACGCCAACGAACATTTCTTCAAAATCGGAGCTGTCAGAAAATGAGAGGCATTATCTCGCAGCAGAAAAGTCAAGCTGACCCGGAAGCAAAGAAGAATGGAACGCCAGCTTCGCCCGCGACAGCCCTTGCAAGCATGGTTTTACCCGTCCCTGGTGGACTAGAGCGAATGTAATCAAATGCAGCAGAAACGACCGATTACACCAACCCTGTTAGTAATACACCTTTCGGCAGTTTTCCACCTAACGAAGCGAACGCAGAAGGGTCCTTGAGAAACTGGACGACATCTTGTAGTTCCTGAATCGCGTGAGCTATCGAAACGTGTGACGCATAAAGGCGACATACTTCTTTCGCTTCGTCAACTCCGTGCACGTCGCTGAATTTTACCGTATTCCCCTCTGTAGGTTCGAATTGGGACTGGCGAGGGCCTGCCTTCATGAAGCCGGTGTTCTCAAAGAAGACGGACAGAACGACAAGGAAAACTGGTAACAAGGTCAGAATAGCAGGGTTCCGTGGAATCTGGCACGTACAGAATGAACCAGCAAGAAGATAACAAACAAAACGTATAGTCCGGGGTACCCACGCGCCCTTCCCTAGATTCAAAGTAAGCTTCTGCAGAATGTTGTTAGCTTGTACGAACGTTCTATGATGGACACTTGAATAGGATTGCCGCTTTCGCCGCTAAGGGCTGCCAGCAATTTTCCCATATCAGCCTGGGATATAGAACCGGTGGATGGTGGTGCACCTCCTCGAGCGAGAACCATTTGCGCCAGAAGCTGGCTGGGCGTCTGCTTTGGTGGTTCTTTACTTGCAGATGGTTCCGCCGGAGGTGCAGAGCCTGCCGCTTCTTGACCGAGGTTTCCTTGCAGAGGATGGGCGGTTAAAAGAGCATCTCTTTTCTGCACGGCAGCATCCACGGCGACATTCTGTCCGAGATTAACGAGACATCCCAAGTAGAGTTGAAAAGCGTCTGCGGAATGGAGCAGAGGGGAGGAGGGGTCCTGGATTACATGAACATAAGATAAAGACTATAAATGGCTAGCCAGACGCACATATTCACACATACGCTCCCAACGGGTAACGACGAGTTCGTATGACGAGGGCAAGCGAGTGTCTATGAGGGCACGAAAAAGAGTGAGCTGTTTGTCAACGTCGTGTGGGCTGACGTTTGCGTCTGCCTCGAGGCGGGTGATCTGGGCGACGACATGGGGAGATGGGACGGGGCTGGAGGTTGGACGGGAAAAGAGGGCGGCAAAAGAAAACGGACGGATGCGGCCAGGAGGATGCGGCGTGTGCGGGAGGCGGCAGATGTGCGTGCAGAGGAGGCGGGGCGGAAGGCGGAGCGGCGGCGGCCTCGTCGACAAGAGGGCGCGCCTCAGCATCGAGAGTGCGTGACCCGTCACCCCACGCTTGTCACGTCGTGACCCGACGTCACCCCGCCCGTCACTTCCGCCGCCCGCCATGTCAGGCCGCCAGTCTGCTCTTCTCGCCCTCGCCCTCGCCCTCCAAGCCTGCGATTCCGCTCTGTGCTCGCTTGACCAACAAAATCCATCCACTGAAACCAACAACAACGCGGTCATCCGCAGCGACTTGCTCTCGCTCCTTGCCATCCTTCATCATGCCATCACAAAAGTCTCGCTCGCGCTCAAGCCCTCCTCTCCGTCCTACGGTGCCTCTCTCACGCCTCTCAACGACATCGTGACCAGGATCGCTGCCATCTCACACTGCGTTAACCTCTTTACGCCTATCCATGGCCTTACGCTCGCCAATGAAGCCGTGTCCTTGGTTAGGCAGGTCATCCAGACTATCCGCTCACTCATGCAGACGTTGCTTGATGCGATAAATGGTACCACGAAAGCCGATGACGTCGGCGACGAATATCTGGTTAGAACAGCCGCCGTACATGATCTCATAGACAAGGCGCGTAGCCCTGACGGTTTGTCGCCCGACAATGTGTCTGCCGTACGCAAGTTGTGGCTACGCAACCAAGCGTCGCTCGATGACGGCTACGAGGAGCTCGTCCAGATGATCGAGAATGTCTTGGATGAAGAGGAACAAGTGGACGATGGCTGGGGTGAGCTTGGCCTCAGCACAGAGCATCTGTCTTTGGCCGAGGCGGACCGAGCAAACAAGGTCTTTCAGCGTGTTTTGGTGCCACCATTGACTAATGTCCCACTAGGCACAACCCCTTGTTCGACTGTCCATTTTACTGCACAAGCGTGTCGGCCGCGACCTCTTGTCTTGTCCTTACCCGAGTGACCTCAATCCAGAACTTGACCTCCTCCCTAAACACTCCTTATCTCTCTTGATTGCATCTGATGATCTCATAGCCAGCCTGTATAGTCCTCAGACTGCGGAGAACATCGCCAGCGAATTAACCTCCTTCAAGAAGAACATCCAAGATTTGCAATCACCGGTCAACGCATTGTTGAAAGACGAAAAGAAAAAGTGGTTCAATACTTGTTTTGAGCAAATACTAAAAGCTGCAGATGCACTGTCCATCACTATTGACAAGAAGTTATGATTTATTAACCACTTATCCCTTGTCCGGCTTTCGGGTCACTGGTTCCTTTGTCTTCCGCTTCTCTCGCTCCCACAAATCTCTCCATTTGGCAGCCATTGCGTTGGGCCATAAAACCGAATTGCGCTCTCGTCTCAACCGCTCCTCGAACCGCGCAATCTTCTCCATCTGGGCTTGGAGATCAAATGCATGTTTCTGCGCGAGTGATGAGACCATTCAAACACGTCAAATCGACACGTACCGCTTCGAGTTCACGCTTGGCCCTTGCATCCTCTTTCATCTTATTCAGCTCCCGCTGTCTCTCTTCATTCTTCTCTCGGCGGCTCAGACCGGAACGCGGCGTGTTTCCACCCGTCTTTCCGACCGTTCAGCTTTTGCACCCCCCCCCCCAGAGGAAGAAATGGCTACTCACATTTTTGAAGAGTGAATTGTACACATCCTGGTTTCTGAGATCAAAGTCGGCTTGTCCGGTAAACGTCGCAGGTTTCCTGGTAGGCGGTAGTGGCAGGATGCTCGCATCCAACGCAGCACTGCCGCCCTTGGGAGGTGGAGGAGGCGTGGGCTTTGTGACGGCAGTTGTGGTGGACGGAGTATTGGGAATGGCGGATGCGGCCGACTTGTTCTTCTTGATTGTCGGTAATTTACGCTTCTTGGGGGGTGGTGCCTCCTCTTTCGGCGACGGCGGGCTGTGGGTGAGATTCGCCCTGGGCGTATCAGACGCAGTGGCGTTCTCTCCTGCGTGGTCGTCTTCGGCTTTGAGCTTGAGGCGCGGACGTTTGCCAGCGAGGGCGGCGGCGGGTGTGTCTGCGTGTGCATTCGTCCTTTTTCGCTCCTCTTTGATATCGGCAGCCTCTGACTTTGTCCTGCCCTTGGTATGCTTCATAGGCCTCATTGGCGCCTTTCCTTTGCCCTTGGGAGGGCGATCCGGCTCCACCGCAAGGTCCTCCTCCTCGTCATCGTCGCCGCCGCCACCACCATGATCGACATATTCATCCTCCGCATCCGACCCTGACGCGACGAGCGGCCGCCTCTTCTTTTGCGCTTGAGATTTTGGCTTCGCAGGCCTTGAACTGGTGGCTGGTATGTTCTTGGACAATGATGGCACTGCGTAGTTCTCGTCCGTCGAGTCTCCAACGTCAACCTCCGGCTCCTCCACATCCTCTTCTGCAGAATCTGGTGCAGGTCGCTGTTGTGTTCTCTGGCGCTTTACCCGTTCCTCGCTCTCTTCATAGTCGCCTTCATCCGAGTCGACCGTGTATCGACGTTTCATGGCTCGTTATGAAGTACATAAACAGCTGTCAACAATACATTGATGTTTCTTTGTAAAACTTTAGCAGATCCAGCACATCATCCTTGCTCCCGAGGAATACAGAGCACCTCTCATGAATACTCTTGGGCTCAATGTCGAGTATTCTCTGGTATCCCGTCGTCGCAATTCCACCAGCCTGCTGATAAATTAAATCATCACGTCTATCCAGACTGCTCCTACTTGCCTGTTCCGTCAAAAAGGCCATAGGGAAAGCCTCATACAGGAGCCTCAATTTGCCGCTCTTGCTCTTCTTGTCGTCTGGGTAACCAAAAATGCCGCCATACAAAAGCGTGCGGTGTACGTCAGCCACCATCGATCCAATGTATCGTGCACTGTAAGGTGTTTTCGGCGGAGCAGGATACTTTATTGAGTTGAGGTAATTCATGACAGGTGTGTGGAAGTACATCGAGTTGCCTTCATTGAACGAGTAGATCTTTCCGCGCGAAGGAATTTGAATCTGGGACCAGTCAGTAGGAGACCCATCTAGCGAACGTCGACAGCATACGTTGGGGTGTGTCAGGATAAATTCTCCCAGCGATGCGTCTAGGGTATATCCGTTGACGCCTTGGCCGGTTGACAGCACAAGATTGGCAGAGGATCCATACATGGTGTAACCCGCGGCAACCATTTCTCGGCCGGGTCTGAGGACATCCTCGATGGTACCGCCTGAGCCGTCACGCTGGTTGCGATTACTGCCTGCAGTGGATTCCTCCGGGCAAGCAGCGCACTCACCACCTTGTAGATTCCAAAGATAGTGCCGATGTTGACACCGGCGTCGATGTTGCTGCTGCCGTCGAGGGGATCAAACACGACGCAGTATCCGCCTTTGAACCTGCTTTCGATGATGACGGCATTGTCGAGCTCCTCAGAGACCAGGACAGCCGTCCTTCCGGATGCACGCAGAGCATTGATCATGATGTCATTTGCGAGGACGTCGAGCTTCTTCTGCTCTTCGCCCTGGACGTTCGTCTCTCCGGCCAGACCGACGCTTGAGGGGGGTCAGCGGGGAAGCATGGCGAGGGCCAGGGAACACACAGATTGATGAGACGGGCCTTGCGAACGTTTGTGGCGATAAACTTGGAGGTGAGCTGGATGGCATTGAGCAGGAATGTCAGATCGCCCGTGGCGGAGGAGCCAAGGCGGATCTGGTCCTGTAATACGTGTCTAGTGAGGGTGATGAGGTCAGTAGAGGGCAAATCTTCGGCGGCCATGAAGGAAGAGGGCGAGGTAGAGAGGGGACGGATAGGGACCGGGTGACGGGAGCTCCGCGTGCCAAATCACGTGCTAAGGTACAACGTCACCGCTTCCGCTTGCCAGCGACGCGTGGCGGATGCACGTCGCTGTTGTCCTCCGACCCACGTACGTCGCTCGTATTCGGCCCAATCACGGCCGGCGATTCAAACTCCGATCCAGACTCCAATGCCCGCGACTTCAGTACCGCTGCAATCTCCGCCCCGATGCTCGCCACCCGCACCTCCAACGCTTCGTCCCCGCCGGCACCCTCTGACTGGAACAGCGCGGAGATTGTCCGTACAGACTCCGCCAGCTCCCGCTCGTCCTCCCCCTCTGACACCTTTCTCTTTTTCCCCTTGAAGTTGTACTTTCTGCTCTCCTCTTAAGTGCATAGTCCTCCAGAGTGCCACCGCCACTCACATGTTAGGATCTGGTTCCCAATTCGGATCATGCGTTCGCATATGTGTTGTCAGTGTTGTCCGTCTTGTAAATGTTTTTTCGCACGTGGGATCTTCACATTTATATGGCCGTTTCCCGGTATGTGTTCTCCGGTGCCGAGCAAGGCTGCTCGAGTCCCCAAACGTTTTGCAACATCCGGGGTATTCGCAGCAATGTGGCTTTTCTCCTGTGTGTACACGCAAGTGGACGTGTAGCGCGGACCGCTCAAAGTCCGACATGAGCCACCCTGTCCCCGCATAGCTCGATAGGCCTCACCTGAATAAATGTCTTCCCGCACCCTTCGTGACTACACACAAAGGGTCGCTCTCCTGTGTGTATGCGCATGTGCCGTGCAAGGTCGCTGCGCCGTGTAAATGATTTTTGGCACTGCTCCTGTTCGCATACATGACTGTGAGTCCCCTTTTCCCTTACATTTACTTTCTTGCTCTCTCGCACCGGCACCGGTGTGCGCCGCATGGATGGTGGCTGCGAGGCGGGGGGTACGGCAGGAGATGCTCTGGGAGAGGAATGTGATGGTAGGGGACGAGAGTGCGAAACAACAGGGGAGGAATCAGTTGGTGAGAGTCCGTGGCCATGTCCCGGACCGTGTTCGTCAAAGTGGGATGTGAATTGAGAGAGAATGTCATTGATGTCGGAAAATTCATTGGGGACAGTGGGAGACCCCTCAGAGGGCTCATCATGTCCTACCGTGCCATCGCTATCGCGTGTATCCTCCCCGTCTGAGAGCATATATTCATTTCCGCCCGGCTCTCTCGAGCAGGAGACTGTCTGTTTATTCGTTGTTGACTCACTGGACATGAGAGAATGAAAAGAGGGTGCAGTCTTTGTCGAGTCACGGATTCTCTGCACAAGCTCGGCTTCACGGTTGCGTGCATAATCGGCATCTCTCGTTGCCATGTCTGCGCGGGAGCGTTCCGTGTCGTGGGCCTGCGCAGCGTGGAGAACTGCTGCGAGACCGCTGAAGTTGATGCCCAGGTTCGCGATACTATCGGACACGACTGCAGCGTCATCTGAGGTGGCGGACTGGCGTTGCTGGGCAGCGGCGCTAAGAAGCGCAGCAGTGGCGGCAGAGGCATTCTGGTTCAAGAGACTGACGATCTCCCTCTCGAGCATGTCGACGGAAAAGGGCTCGGCGGAGATGTGGTGCGCAGGCGGCGAGTAGCGGTCGTGGAGCGGCGAAAGCATTTGATGGTGGGGGTCGTCGTCGATGGGCTCGTCGTGGACGACGTCTGAGAGGTCGAGGACATGGCCGTCGGTGTCCATGAGGGCGATGCCAAAAGCGGCGATTACGAAAGCGGACAGCCCATGGACTCGTACCGCATCCCTCCCAAGTTCGACCTCACCCCCAGACGCCATCATGGCTACGCAGTCCTGCTCTGCATCATGGGCACGCTCCTGCCTCCTCTTGGTTATTCTCTTGCTTGTTACGTTTGCATTGCTCACCTCTTCTCCAGCCGTCGCCGCTCGTTTCGGCATCGGCAAGGACTTTGGGATTAACGTCCTGCTCACCCTCTGCGGCTATATACCAGGCATGCCCCCTTGATCTTATTTCCGCACTTTCTCATCCGCAGTCTCAAGGTCATGGGCACAACTTTTATATCCAGGTCTGTCTCCCCCTCCTCTCTCTCTGCTGATCCTGCCTGACCCGTCGCAGAATATCCGCAACAACAAGACACATGCGCGCACCCCAAAATGGGTACAGCGCTATGGTCTTGTCGATACCTCCGAGATCCAGCGCAAACAGCGCAAGTCACAATGGGCCACTCGTTACAACGATCGCACCGCGGCTTCCGCATTAGAAGGCATGCCCTACGAAGAGGGCCAAATACCCGACCCGACGCCTGACACAGCCTCTCAGCACGATGGCAAGGGCAAGGATGGCGGAGAGCTGTGGAACCGGGAAGATGAATCATACTACGCCGAGTCGAACAGTGGCAATTCCGGCCGCTGGCGCTATCCTGCTAATTTTGACGACCCTGGGTTGCCCAGTGCCTCCAAGAAGGGGAAAAAGAAGGATAGATGGACAAGGACAGAGGATGCTTATCATCAGTCAGAGGAGCGTACCCGCCGCAAAAAATCCAAGAAGCGGCGGGCAAGTGCGGCGCAGCCCAGTATCAACTCTCGCGACTCGGTCGAGCTACCCGAAAACCCCGACGGTGGCAATTACCGCACAGCTCAGCATGCTGACTCCAATGGGCACGCCATCGCCACCACCACGAACGACCTACTTAATCACGAACTGTAGGTCAATCTGTCACCCGTTATACCAGTTTGTCGCACGTCTGTCATCTGAGACCCGTTCCTTTTTATAATGAATAATGTGCTGCTGTAAGGTGGATGCACCACAATCAGTTACCTTTCTGCATTTTTTCTCCACATGGTTTCCGCGGACTGAAGCGTGTTCACCATCAACATGGCGACTGTCATCGGACCGACTCCTCCAGGAACGGGTGTGATGAACGATGCGATGGTCGATGCTGGGCCGAATTCAACGTCGCCCACCAGCCTTTGTCCAGATTTTTTAGTCGGGTCTACAATAGAGCATCAGTCATAGTCTAGATTTACCCAGCTTCACATGCTAACCAGGCACATAGTTGATGCCAACATCAATGACAACGGCACCTGGTTTGATCCAGTTGCCCTTGACATACTCTGGACAACCGGTTGCGGACACGAGGATATCGGCAGATTTGACCTATGGAAACGCATCAAAGGACGGAATGGTTCAGAGGCGGACCGAAATCATTACATGTTCCTCGACGTTCCTTGTGCGACTGTGGCATTGCGTCACGGTTGCATCGCGGCTTCTCAACATTGACGCGACAGGATTGCCAACGATATCACTGCGGCCAAGAACCACCGCATGCGCACCCGCGATGGCGACGCCGGTGAATTCCAAGAGGCGAATGACGCCGAGGGGGGTACAGGGCGCGAACAGAGGATCCGAAGCACGGGACGCAAGATGGCCAGCGTTGTACGGGTGGAAGCTGGGGCAGTCCGGTTGGGAGCCGACGCAGCAAAGCGGGAGGTTTTGCTTACCCATCGACATCCTTTTCTGGACGAATGGACTCTGTGACAAGTCGCTCTCCATCTGCTTTGATGTGGTCCCCAAGCGGCAGCTGGACGAGAATGCCGCTAACTTGGCTATCGTCGTTGAGCTCGTTGACGACTTGGATGACTTGGTCGACGGAGGCCTCTTCAGGCAGTCTGACGTGTGTGAGCTTGACTCCTACCTCTTGCGCGGCCTTTGACTTCATACGGACATAGGTAGAGGAGTCTGGGCGATTGCCGGCCTGGACGATGGCAAGCTGGGGCAGGAAGGAAGGATGCGTGGCCTGAATAGTCTTTATTTTCGCGGCGACTTCAGCGCGGATGGATTTTGCGAGGGCAGCGCCATCGATGATGGTGGCGGAGGTCGCCATGCGTCGGGACCGACGGAGCGCCAAAACATTGCGGACGACAGCTTGTCGCATTCCGGACCGAGCGTTGTATGCGCGTATTTGGCCCTCAGCCAAACGACGGTCGACCCGGACCGAGTGCTGTTTGCGCGTGTTTGGCTCTCCGGCGCTCGACGCAAATTTTGGCGGAAATCGACGGTCGACCATGTCCCTCGTCTCTGCCCTCCGCTCTTCCGTCGCCCTGCGCGCATCCCGTTCCTTGCCATGCGCTGCACGTCCCCTTCCGCACAGGCGTCTCTATTCAGACGAAAAACCCACTTCCTCGGCCGAGCCCAAGACGGAGGAAACGCTTCAGGAAAAGCGCCCGTCTCCGGACGCCGAGGTGCTCAAGGCTAAGGAGGCCGAGGTGGTGGATCTCACGGTGTGTGGCGGTTCAACATGCAGTTTTCTGTGCTCACTCTCGCCTCAGAGTCGCCTGCGCTACCTGCAGGCTGACTTCCTCAACCTGCAGCGCAATGCCGCGCGTGAAAAAGAGCAGCAACGCGACTATGCCATAACGCGACTCGCTTCCGACCTGCTCGAGACCGCTGATGTCCTTGGCTTGGCACTCAAGTCCGTTCCAGCTCCCTCGCCATCGGACGCCACGTCATCCTCCTCCACATCCACGTCGCCAAAGACACATCAGCAATACCTGCAGGAACTTCATACAGGGGTGGAAATGACACACCGGCTACTGCTCCAAACTCTGTTCAAGTACCACGTTAAACCCTTCGATCCTACAGGCGAGAAATTTGATCCGAACCGTCACGAGGCTTTGTACCAAGTGCCGATGCCAGGCAAGGAGCCAGGAACGATTTTGGAATGCCAAAAGACCGGGTACATGATCAAGGATCGAGTGTTGAGGGCTGCCCAAGTAGGTGTCGTTCAGGATACTTCACCATGATAGCGTGGCATTCTGGCACTGTACATGCATTGGTGATTGTCGGACATGATTGCATCGTTTAGAATACCATACAGCCATCCATTAATTAACGAATCTCTACTCCAAATTGGTTACGAAGCTTGGCAATGACATGTGATTGGATAGCGTTGACTTCGTCATTAGACAGTGATCTGTATGATATTCAGTGTTTAGGCCTAGGACGTGACAACAACGCACCTATCCATCGAGCGATAATTTATTCTGTAGCATTGGCTTTCTCTATTTGTTTTAGGATGAACAAAGTTGTCAATCTGCATCCAAGTTTAGCATGGTGCCCCGAAATGCCTGCAGGACTGAAACCTTTTTGACGTCTTCCACAAGATCGCCCGCAATATCCCTAACGACGTCACAAAAATCGTTTTCGTGAAGTGACTGATTTTGAGGCGTCCAAAAGCTGACATCTTTAAAACACGACGGATATTTGGAGTAGGGCTTGAAAGTCACAATCTTGTCCTGTTCAAACTGGGAGAGGAAGCGTTCGTCTGTCGACCAAAAGAGACGTATGTCTGGAATAGAGTAAAGAATCATCGCTATCCTTTCTAGTCCAAGGCCGAACGCCCAGCCTATCTTGTTTTGAACATCTGGACGGGACATGAGTGGACGGAAACCGGCCAAGGGACATTATGGACGAACTCGCGGTATCAAGAGTGGCCTGCCTGACAACACCACAACCAAGAATCTCGAGCCATTTTCCGCGGAAGAAGACCTCCACCTCGAAGCTCGGGCTCGTAAAGGGAAAGTAAGCTTCGATCCACCTCACCCTCAGAGGCTCACCCTTCGTCGCCCCCACAACGGGACCGAATATCCTCAACATCAGACTGTTCAAAGACAGCTTGAGGTTGCGGGTGATGATTTCCGCATAACGCGGGTCGTGCCCCCGCTGCACCGGATTCGTGTCGGATGTGTGAGCCACATCTTCAATGGCGATGTCGGACGCGGAGAGGTGACGCATCAGACGCTCGTTGTCTTCTTCCACCTCGCGTATCGCCTTCTCGTTCACGTCAAAGATGCGAGCTCCCTCTACCTGATGGAATACGGGATAGTGGGAGCCGTCGATCTCGTCGCGCCGATACACGTCCGCCGTGAGAAGCCACTTTGTTTCTCCTTTACGGAACACTTCGACTTCGTGTGCAGAGGTATGGGTCCGTAGCATGAGATCCTTGTTGACATAGTAGCTATCCGTCGCCGAACGGCCAGGGTGGTCCAATGGGAAGGACAGTTCGTCAAAATTCTTGAATGGGGTTACAAGAGGAGAGAAGGACGAGAGATGAGAAAAGTCGGGATAATGAGACTCTATCAGCGATCGCAGGGTACACAGCGGATGGTGTTTTTGCGTATGTAGACGTAAGGGCATTTTGGAGATGATGGAAGGGGTTATGTTGGTCAAATGATCTGTTAAAAAAAGCTGGCCTTGGACCTCGACATATGAGCTAGAACTGTACTTTCGGATGCGGCAGGCCAGGCGTAACGTCGTTGACAACATACACACGCTGTTTGCATCTATTGATGTGCCAACGGACCGGACCATTCATAGCCAACTATCCTACATAATGTCTGTAGTCGTAAGGGGTAACGTCAAAATGGGGAGCGTAAAGTAGGGGAATCGGGGGGTTGCGCTAGCAAGTCAACTTGCATGGGAACAGGAAAAATACAAAAAAATGAAGCAAAAGGGCAAGAAGCAACGAAGCATAAATGAATCCTTTACCAGCCGCCGAACCAACGCGCAGGAAGTTTACGCGATGTCCGCGACCCACGAGCGACACTCTTGGGTCTAGGTTCTCCCTCCTCCTCCTCTTCCTCCTCCTCTAATACGATCTCGACGGCGGTGGTACGTGGACCGGAGGCAGTTGAAGCGGAGGAGGCGGAAACGGGATGGGGGGGAGGAGCAAGGCGGGTGTTGGCAGGGGGAGGGACAGTGACGGTTTGAGTTTCGATGACGATTTTCGTTTCAGTTTCATACTGCGTTTCGGCGACGACGGCAGGCAGCTGGGAAACGTGTCAGCAAGCAGAAAAAACAGGAAAAAGGGACCAAATAGAGTGGCGTCACGTGGTAGATCGGATCGTCGATCGACCAAGAAACACGATCGACTGCCACGGCCCGACGAAGGAGGAGGGGATTCACGAGGGAACTTGCTTACAACCTCCTTCGTCTCAGAGCTCAAAGCGGCGCTGGGGGGGCGTCGGTACCTTGGTTTTCCGCTTCGCTCCCGCAGGCTCATATATGTATTCTTCTTCCACTGTATGTGACCCGTCGTTCCCGAGAGCTCTGTTCATACGCGTCAGCACCCATATCATGCAAGCTACAAACGCGTACATCAATTGCTCCATGATCCATGACTCGCGTCGAGCCGCATCGTGTTCCCTGCGGTTGACATTCTCTTCACGTTTGCCAATCTCCCGCTCTCTTTCTGCAATTTTCAGCTCTCGGTCAAGCAGCTCTTCTGTACGAGGCCCAATCCAGCCAGGCGGCGCCAGAGAATCCTCTTTGACAATCTCCTTGATGATGGTTTGTACCGGCAGGTTGACGGACTCGGTCACCGTCATTGGTTTACATGCCGGACAGATGACAGGCGCGGGTGATGGAGGAATTACGCCCCCCGGAGCACCAGCAAGCATCTCGGCCTCGCGACGCGCCACTTCAGCCTCACGGACTGCGACGGCGCTCTCCCGGGCGATGAGGGCTTGGGTACGCTTTGGGTTAAGGTAGCTCAGCATGGACGATCCTTCACCAGAGGATCCAGAGCCAGACGGCAGCGAGAGCATGACAGCAAGGACAGCTAGGACAAGCGAGAGAACAAGTAGCAATGTTGTTGATGAGATTGTACGGTGATGTCTGTGCGAGCGATCGCGGTCACTACGGTGGTGACGCTCGCCATGGTGGGATGAAGAAGGCTGAGCCATCCTAGTCACTGGAGTCGATGTTAATGCGGAACGACGCGAGAAGCGCGATCAAACGCACCGCTGATTGACGAGCTGGGCGACAAGGATGTAGCAGTGGTAGCTGGGCGTAGAATAGACGTCGTTGTGAATGAAAACAGCAAAGGAGATGAGGGCAGAAGAACAAGGTGACGCGCTTCACCAAAATTTCCCATTTTCATGGTTCAACTCCCACGTGCCTGGTCACGTGCCTCACGCCCTCCACACGCCCGTCGCGTGGCAGCGCTGCAGTCAGCTGCACCGATGGCCTTCCGCCGTTTCGCGCAGGAGAATTATGCCGCCTCACCCAGAACCTCCTCAGCGCTCCCGACAACCCCACGAAACAGGCCATCGATTCTCAGTCCTCACAGGTCGCCCGCTGCAATGTCGTCCATATCCTCTTCTGTCCCTTTCGACTGGGAGGCGGCCCGTTGCAGAAAACCCCCTCCCTATGCAACTCCATCTAAGAACAGAGCAAGAAAAAGCATCGGGGCGCAAGCGCCTGGCACGCAACCACGCAGGGCCGTGATTCGAAAAAAAGGACTGATAGAACGGTAACGCGTCCTTTGTTGCCACCGAGTTTTTTCATTTATAGTCTTAGCATTACATCCATTCCTTCCTCCATTGCCTTCGAGATTGCACTCTTTCCCCATAATGTTCCACTTCCATCCTCAAAGACCTCTGCACATATTATTGGTGCTACCCTTCATTCCCTCCACTTTTGCATCCGTTTCAGCCAAAGCAGAAAAGTCCCTGATACAGACATTGGCTGGGAAGACATGTACCAGGAAGAAAACAGATCGTGGTTTGACTCGGTTTGCCGACTCCCTATGTGATTACACGTACATGTTGTTCATTCACGTTTTCATTAGATGCTGCCGCTGTCCTGCCTTCTTATTGCAGTCTCTTTTGCCAATGCGGTATACCTCTTTTCTCGTACAAGAGTTTACCGCCTCCATCGCCAGCCCGAACCGGTATCATCTCCCAACGCCAAGTTCATTTCCAACAATTTTGACCTTGAACCAGAGGTGCCTCGGGCTCCCTTTTTCAAGCGCATATTATCGGGCGCTTGGCATGCGTTTGTGTATTTTTGGCGCTTCCTATTGGGGATACGACAACCTGCGTCACTCAACACCTTGTCGGGCAAGACCACTCGTGTGCAGGAATTGCAAGTATGGAATCCAGGTGAACTGGAGCTGACTCTGTTCAGCATATATTCACCTGTCCATCCGTTTCTTTGGATGGCGACGGGTACTACTAATTGGATACTGATGCTCTGTGTCATGTTCCTAGTCTCATTCCAAGTATGTTTAATTCTAGCTCGCCGTGTTGACGCGATTGATCTGTGCCCCAGCTGAACGTTATAATGCGCGCTTTCAATGTTCTTCTGAAAGACAAGGCGCTGATTGCAGCAGAAGTGATGAATGAGTACAACCAAGGGGTATGCTTGTGACCACTCGACAAGTCTGATAGACGCTGACGGTTGCAATCAGTACGTGTATCCGCGACTTCACCCGATAAGAAAGGATGTCGCTGTCATGACGCATCAATCTGAGCTGATCAACGTCTGGGAGGATTGATTAATGATTGGCCGACTAGTTACATTACTTATATACGAGCTGAATTTGAATGATCATCCAACTCCGAGATGGAATATTCGTCAAGACCGAAACGACGTATACGTTGTCATGTGCGTGCCGGTCTGCAGCAGCCCCAGGGATCCCGTAGCTCAACTGTACTCAGTTCTTTGACAACAATGGAAACCCTATGCGTGGTGGATGCAACAAGCCGCCAAGTGCTTGTTTCTACGTCCACCCCAACGAACCAGGCTGGGCCGATCTGCCTGACATCAAGCCAAGGCACCCTGGCAGACCCGTCTCTCACAGCCTGAGCCCTCTGCTGAGCCGCATGGGTACAAAGCGTCGCAGCAAAAGCCCGAAGCGAAGCCCCCGGAGTTCTGGTTCTGGGCATCGATCGCGTTCTCCCGTCCGCCAACTGCCACCAGTGTCACCTTCCTCGTCCCGGTTCTTTCCTCCAACGCCCACCCGTACGGAGGCGAACTTGGTTGATTCCCGTGCTCGAACTGATTCTATCGCATCCTCGTCCGCCAGCCTCCACTTTCCTCCAAACACGACTGCGTCGGTGCAACCGGTGTCGCACATCCAACCGCCGCCGCCAATTCCCACTATGCCCACACCATCCACGAGGCAACAATCAGTGCCTCTGCCCTTACTTCCAACCCTGCCAACGTTTTTATCAGTGAAACCTCCTCCTCCTCGTACTGAATTGTCTTTTGAGGAGAAACGTAAAGCTTGGGCGGAGCGCATCCAGTGGGCGACCTTCTTTTTTATTATTATTAAGTGATATCTAACCTCTTCTGGCCATCTATAGGCTCCTCAGCGATAGTTTTCAACAACGCACTAATCTTGCAAAGCTTGAGCAGGACATTAGCCTCTTGAAAAACCTCTTGTCTGCTAGTACTGTTTTGGATCCGGGTAAACAGAATCTTGAAACCAGATTGGCGGTATTGGAATCACAGCGTGAAGATGCAAAGAAAAAGTACGATACGATTCTCAATCAAATAACTGCCTTCGAAAATTGGCCAGTTGCGCCGCCAATGGAGCACGAGAATAGAGAAATGCTGAACAAAATGGTGAAGTACTGTGACGACTTGCACCACAGTGCTGAAGAGGTCAACCGTGTACTCTCGCAGTCAATGTCAGTTGTGCCGTCAAGCGATGCTCGTGCAGGTGATTCATCCCGGCCTTTGAAGAGACGCCGGATGGATGGGGACAGAGAAGAGTCGATGGACACTACGAGTGAAATAGATGAAGAATTACGGGACCGAGTCCTTGCTATTCAGGGCACCATCACTAGCATCCAGAATGACCAGACTGCGATCCGTAATGACCTCGTTACGGAATATAAAGATTACGTTGAAACTAAATTTGAAGAAGCTACCACGGAAATAGCCAAGAATGTTCAATTTGTGGAGGACAAAATGAAAACTCTCGAGAGTAGCATCAACGCAACCGGAGAGGACGTGGACGAACTGGCTGGGGATATTGAGCAACTCATACTTGACAATGATGCCTTCAAAACAGAAATCGCAGAGACAAACCAGAAAATCAAAGACACACAGTAACTTGAAGCTCTCCTTTCATAATTCATGTATTGATATGCTTGCAGAGCAAGAATAACGCAATTAGAAGAAAGGATGCAGCAGATGACAGAGGGACGCAGCCAGTTTGCCAAAGCGATTGAGGCACTGAACGCCGCCCATGCTGCTCATGTGTCGAAACCTGTGACTCCACTCTCACCAACATTACCGCAGATCGACTATGTCGTCCAGAGCGTACAAGATCCTCTAATAGAGGCTGCTCGCGCTGCTATCAAACCAATGCTCAGAAGCATGAGAGAAAATATTCAAGTCCTCCTTCAGGAGCGGAATTCCGAGATGTATCAGACATTGTGGAAAAGACTATCGCTCACTCTAAAATTAGTTGATGTACTATCGGCGCGGCTTACGCCACCACATAAAGATGTGTTGCAGTCAGGTACTACCTAGGTAATGCTACGTGCTGTCTATTTTTTCAGCAGCATGATGTTGTAGTAGTATGCTGCAAAAAAATAATGCCCATGCCGAGATTCGAACTCGAGACCCTTGCATCTCTGACTGCTTGAGCCTATGGTTACCCACATAAGTACAATGCTCTACCGCTGAGCTACACGGGCTTAATAATTCAAGGCGCATCTAACCTACTAATAATTTGCAACGCCTGATGTGACCCTAATTTGTCACAATCAAGGCATTTAACCTCGTTGGGATACGTTAAATTAATTCTAATGTATAGCAGGGTGTATAGAAACATCATGGCTGGGGTGGCATGCCCGCTTCTTCAGGCGTAAGGGAAGAGCTCTCGATCATCACGCCGACACCGACTTTTGCAGCATTCTACGATGTGATCAGACGTGACGTTAAATTGAAGCACTCATCTTACCTTGAAATGATCAATTTCCCCAGACAATAGGAAGGAAAACGCCGGAGTAAATCGCTGTTCCAGAAAAGCAGAAATTTTCCCGGTAGAGTCGAGCTGTGCTCTGAACGTGGATAATCTCAAGTCATATTTTGCACCCAGCGTGGCGAGAGCATCCCTGCGTATTGGAGCAACGATAACTTGAAGATCAGCGGCGACCTCAACCTTCTCGCTCAACTTCTGCCAGTAGCTTGTCTGCAGCACACCAGCAGGTTGAACGTGTGCAGTTGCAATCCAGTTTTTGTCGTTGCTTATATACTTGGCAACGTAAGATGCATTTATCTCGAATAGATCGGGCGAGGGGCGCTGATATAGCGTCTCGAAGCCCAGTGCGAGATTCTTCGTAACGGATTGCAGATAGCTGCCAACATAGATACCTGTCAAATCTGCCGGCCAGAGATTCAAAGTTTTGAGGTTAAGGTTGTAGTCTTGGCCTTGATATTCATGCTCCAGTTGAAACGTGTTATGGCCCGGTTGTGACGAGATCTAAGTTTACATGGAGGCTGGGCCAAGACTATGGGAGGAAGGACGAAGCATACCAGTGCCTGAATTTTTGTTACATTATTCGGCGTCCAGCCATGATTAAAGCGAGCATTGATATTCCCGTCATGGTCAATTCCTCCTTGAAGAAATACCTAGGATACACTTAAAAATTATACATGGTATGTTCAAGCACGATACACACTGATGAACTCGCAAAGACCGCGCCAAAATTGTATGACGAAGGTCCTGTCTGTGAACCAAGAGCAAACGAATGATTCACTTGGAATAACGGGTTCACAGACAAGCTTTTGGTCAGCTCCGCTCTTGCGCCATCGAATAAGTAGTTCGTCAGATGGGTAGCTGAAATATAATTGAGGAGCGTGAAGGACAGCGAGATACAAACGCACTTTTGACCTCTTTTTGTAAATTCTCAATATTCCCAGGTTGGGATAAGCCCAGCGCCGACCGCCACGAGGAGAAGCGACTGTAGACAGTGGAAATGGAGCTGAAGAAGCCTTTCGACGGCGAGGACGCGTAGGAGTCGAGAGACGCGTCGGAAGCTGACGAGGCCATGACGGGAAGGTGAGCTGGCCAAATGAAAAAAGCACAAACAAAGCCAAAGTGATCTTGTTACCAAGCACCCTGCATGCTTGCGCCACAGCTGCGGAGGTAGGCAAATGAAACGAGTCTGGCATTTCTTGGCGAACGACCGCAGACTTCCGTTGCCACCGCTTCAATTGCATTTTCATATTTATAGATTGCTTCTAT
Source organism: Amanita molliuscula (assembly GCA_023014405.1). Classification (NCBI taxonomy): domain Eukaryota; kingdom Fungi; phylum Basidiomycota; class Agaricomycetes; order Agaricales; family Amanitaceae; genus Amanita; species Amanita molliuscula. The sequence goes on from JAEBUP010000001.1 coordinate 1,850,113, forward strand.
CTGATCGTTTCAAGGCCATCTCCAATTCTGCTCCGCGCAGCGCTTCCTATTATCATAAAGCTCGCCGCCGTGTTCCCGATCGGCAAAACTCTCCCCGCCTTGTTCGCACCTTGCCGCTGTGGGTGCCCCAATACCTATGGCCAATATAAGGCGGTATATTGCTCTTATCCTGGCTGTCGTCGTCAGTATACTTTTACTTTGAATATCATTTCACACCCGATGACTGCCGACCTCTCCAGGTCTCTATTCACTATATACTAGGCATAGTTCACGCAGATTATGCACATTTCTCCTCCCTAAGCAATCTGAGAGACCAGCTAGTGCATAGACCCAAGCTGTCACACGTCGCCATCGCACAGCGAATATCAACCGGGCGCAGGGCGAACGCGACATTTGTCTTCCTTTGTAGGAATAGTGATGTTAACGAGGTGGCTTCAAGCGTGCAGCAGATGGAGGACCGTTTCAATAAACGCTATGGTTATCCTTGGGTTTTCCTTAACGACGAGCCATTTACCGATGAGTTCAAGCAGTATGTCTTTTATCGTCTGATTAGCATATTGAACAGAGGTGTGCAGGCGAGTGTCCGTGCTCACGGATGCGCCTGTGTCTTTTGGTCTGATTCCGAGAGACCATTGGGTCCAGCCGGATTGGATAGACGAAGATCGAGCAAGACGGGGCCGTCTACAGCTATTGTCTCAAGGAATCATTTATGCAGGTCAATGCGAATCGTTCGTTGTTACTAGTATTAATCCCTTTTCTAGGGAGCGTGCCGTATGTGCATCACGCATCTTTGTCTACATTTTGAGGACCCATGGATGTCTAGTTATCGTAATATGTGTCGTTTTAATTCAGGTGTAAGTCGACTCTAACTGGCCATTTCTGCCACTCAATTTGCCGTATGTAGTATTTCTTCAAGCACGAATTATTACAGTCGTACCGGTATTACTGGCGGTAAGTCAATCCGTGGCTTGCTTGTAATGTGATTATGAGCCAGGCACCTAGAGTCGAGTGCGTTCCTGGCTCTTTTGCATCTAAAATGACCCAACCTATATATATTCCAGACCAGGTGTTCGATTTTTCTGTGATGTCGACCACGATCCGTTCGTTTTCATGGAGGAAAATGACAAAGTATATGGTCCGTCCTTTGCACTCTCGGGTGGTGACGAAAGTAACCAGGCACCCAGGTTTCACAATTTCGCTGGTTGAATGGGAACCGACAATTGCAACTTTATGGGCTACGGTGAAAGGTATCATCGCCCTGATACAATTTATAGTTCTAACGCCGCCACTCAGAGTTCATAGCATTGCATCCCGAATATGTGCAAAAAGACAGTTCCATGTCATTCCTTTCAAACAATGGCGGGGACTCGTATAATCTATGTCACTGTATGGTTTTCTCTATATGCTATTTACGGAGCTAAGTTTTCTTTCACAAGACTGGAGCAATTTTGAAATTGCCGACATGGACTTTTGGCGCGGAGAGGCATATCAAAAGTTTTTCGAGTATCTGGAATCCAAGGGTGGCTTTTATTACGAGGTAATTTTGGCTGCCGTTGAAAGAATTGGCCTGATAAATTATCCTTTGCAGCGGTGGGGAGATGCACCTGTACACAGCATCGCGGCGTCCTTGTTTGCTCGAAAAGACCAGGTGCACTTCTTTCGCGACATAGGGTATAAGCATGAATTTTTTCAACACTGTCCTTCTGGCGAGACCTGGATGAGGGGCCGGTGTTCCTGTAACCCTAACGATAGCTTTGGTAAGGTTTTTCACCTGGCTTATCACATCATTGACGCAAGCTACTGCAGATTATGCACCTAATTCTTGTATCAAAAATTACGAGGCCATGTTTTCGCGACAGCGTGGGATCTTAGACGCATTTATGTAGTTGTTGTATTTATGGGTTGATCGCAGCCAGTTTCCATAAAACACGAAGCGTCCGTTGCAGCTTTGAAAGTCTCTCCCAATATGATGACATCCATGCGCTATGTGCTCTTGGTCCTCGCCATCATGGTCTGTCTCACTGCTCTCTGCTCGTTGCATTACCTATTGACCATTGAATCTAGATTGGGCTGCATTTTATACTGAGCATTTCCCATGAGGGTTATGGTCGTGTAACATCATGGAGCGGCATCAATGGCCTGTGTAAAGAAGCCAGTCCTCCATACAAGCAAGCAATCCCGGACAAATACTATTTGAAGACCAACCACTCTTCGCCACCGGAACGTAAGGCGAGCGCGGTCATTGTCGTCCTGGGTCAGTCAAGCCCATCCTCATTGTAGAAGACCTGACAATGGTTTTTTCAGCTCGAAATGGTGACTTGAAGGGTGTTCTAGGTAGTGTGAAGCAGATGGAAGACCGGTTTAATAAGAAGTTTCAATACCCATACGTGTTCCTCAATGAGCAACCGTTTGAAGACGACTTCAAGACGTGAGTATATAGTTGATCCGCACGACCTTGTATTCACGATTGCAATTCAAGTCGAGTGTCAGGGCTCACTGATGCGCAAGTGCAATTTGGACTTATTCCTCCTGACCATTGGTACCAACCGTCGTGGATAAATGAAACTCAAGCGACCGCTGAGCGTGATAAAATGGTGGCAAAAAATGTTATCTATGGGGGTAAGTATCTATATTTCCATATCTCACGAGGTTCTAATGTGTTGTAGGCAGTGTTCCGTGAGTTCTGGTGACGTGTACAATGCCATATCTCTAGGCTGACAACCACGCGCAAGGTATCGCAATATGTGCCGCTTCAATTCGGGTGTAGGTGTTTGCGTCACTTGTTTCAGGCCGAGAAGCATTGGGAAATAGTTCTTTTACAGGCATGAACTCCTCAAACCGTATAGATATTACTGGAGGTGGGCATTCTGAGCAATAGGTCCGATAACTTACTAATGACTTCTAACAGGGTCGAGTATGTGACAGGAATTGCTACGTATTTTCGGCTAACCCCAATTAGACCTCATGTAACCTTCTTTTGCGACTTGGACTATGATCCTTTCCTGTATATGCAAGATCATAACAAAATCTATGGTGTGCGCTTTCTTGGTTTTCATAACACCGAATTTAGAACATTTCTGCATCTCAGGGTTCACAATATCGCTGCCTGAATACATAGAGACGATCCCAACGCTCTGGAATGCGGTCAAAGGCAAAATTCAATCTCACTCTTTTCGACTTTGGCTGATTAGTGGTGAATAGAGTTTATTAATGCCAATCGCGGATTCCTATCGCCGGATAATGCCATGGGTTTCTTGTCAGACGATGGTGGCGAGACATATAACAGGTGTCATTGTTGGTACCGTCTTGATTGCATGTTTCTTCGCGGTTAACTATCATTTTAGTCTGGAGTAATTTTGAAATTGGCGACCTTGACTTTTGGCGAGGTGAGAAGTACTCGAAATTCTTTGACTTTTTGGAAGAAAAAGGTGGCTTCTACTACGAGGTAAATCTATCACATCCTCTAAAAACAGCGGAATTCCATACTCTTTTGTAGCGATGGGGCGACGCGCCTGTCCATAGTATTGGAGCAGCATTGTTTGCGAGGAAGGATCAGATTGTAAGTACTCGTGTCTTTATTAGGATTCAATATTCATGGCTTTCGAAAGCATTTCTTCAGTGACATTGGTTATCGCCATGAGCCATTCCAACATTGCCCACAGGGAGATGCTCACAAAAAAGGCAAATGTTGGTGTGAACCCAAGGAAAATTTCGGTCAGTCATTCAAAACACGGCGTTTATGATCATGCAAATGCCTTTTTATTGCAGATTATGTCCAGTACTCATGTTTGAACAAATATGACCAACTATTCAAGTGATCAGATCATCTCATTGCGGCGAGTTAGAAATACGTGCACTTCATAATCCTTCTAAATTCCTTGCCCGTGCCGGAGTTGCCATACCAATGTTAGACACATTGGTGAGATATCACGTAATGCTGCTAGTGGCATTCCAGAGTAGCAGACATACATAGATAACTGTCGACTTGTGTTTCACCTCTCATGAAACTCAATGAAACTCCTGATTTACGGGCACCATATATCATAGAATTGATTGAGAGTAATACTGATACTGCGCGTGCGGTGTTACGATGGATTCTGGATCGATGTGGGTGAACAGGGCTCACCGAGTCATACAATCGAGTCCAGTGAGAGCCCAAAGAACTGTCAACCAACCGGTCAATGTAATCACCGACGAGAGCATGGGTGAGAGTGGGTTGGAAGCGATCTCGAAGATAGCCCGCAGTTTGTTCAGCGAATGCGGCAAAACATGGCAATGTCGAATCTGGGCCAGTATTCATACGTTGAAAAATATCGTTTGTTAAAATCGTGTACCTTTTTGCATGAGTTCAACCATAGCTAAAGAAAACTATGAGGTCATAAGGTCTTGACAGGTTGTGATCAGGACAGACTTATGATTCGATCACAGTGTTTTCGTGCAGCATCAAAACCTTCCCGAAAAAGCCGCCTGAACTCAAGGTAGTGCGCACTTCCTGTACCGCCAAGGACTTCCAGGTATTCAAAGGGAAATTTGAATGGTGCAGCTTCAAATCCTATATTCCCGGGCGTATTACTCAAAATAAAACCGAAGTCTATATGAATTAGGTGACCCTCTCGGTCTAGGAGGATGTTGCCATTATGTCGATCTTTAATTTGCAGCAGATAAGTTATAATTGAATAGCCTGACCAGGGTATTTGTCGCTATCTGACAGTAGAGTTTTCTGTGCTCACCGGCTAATGACTGGACAAAATTTCTCTGAGCCCTGGCAAACTTGGCCGACGAGGGGTCCCCGTAGGTCTCATTTGCCAAGTTGAGAGTAAACACCTGCATACCAGTTGAAATGTACTTACAGATTTGAAATGATCAAACAAAGTGACATGTCGAAAGGTGCCCTCGGCGAGCCTACGTGCATATTCTGCTTTTTTTATTGAATGAATCGAGACAGCGTCTGTGATGGTTTCAACTAAGCCTGATGTCCCGCCGGTTATGAGAATGTCAAAACTGAGAATTGTGAGGCACTGCCAACTTGCTGTTCATGGATAGCTCACTGTCGGACCCAACAACCACACTTTTCATCTTCCCAAATTCTCTGAAACTCTTTGATGAGTTGTACGGCGAGTTGTTCCTGTCGCAGGTCTCCACCAGTCTTGACTATCACAGAAACGCAATCCCAGTTTGCTACCCCTAATGTTAAAGCCGTTTACTCCGTTAAAGTATTGAAATTTACCTAGATGACCGTAGGGAGAACTGTGACGTATTCGACTCTTGACAACTTCAACCAACACCCTTTGTTGTGTAGACAACATACGCACCTTCTTTGCAGCCCATGATTCACTAAAGATAACGGCCGATGGGTCAGCTTTGTTGAGCTCTCGACGAATAATATTTTCGTCCTCAGCTGATTTCATACTTCCGCTGACGTCGTCTAATCGCATGATCTGTTCGTCCTCCCCATGATCTCTCATGCGCTCCATGCGCTCTTCCTCTAAAGCCAACATTTCATTCATGATTCTATCTCTGATTGCAGTTGCTTCAGAATACTGCAATTTCATGCGGATGGTGGAAGGTTGATGCTGTTCCAAAATTGCACCAGCGGTAGACTGTACTAAGGGACCTTAGGCATTAGTCGCACAAATGTTGATGTATTGCTTCGGATATACCTTTTGCTCCGTTGACACCGAACTGCTCAGATGAGTTGGCTGACGTTCCTTGCATCGGGATGGATGTCACGGACTCTCTGACCATGTTGGCGTTCAGCTGCGCAAGCATTATTGCAGCTGTTTTCATCCTTTCAGAATACTCATCCAAGGATAGAGCGTGACTAGGCCGATTTATGAACGGTAATCTCTCATCTGTCGTCCGACTCGTTGGAAATCGCAGCGTAGGTGCATTGACCTCAGGGTTTGGTGAGTACGACCTCGACCAGGTCGCCATGTCCAGCTCTTTGTTTTTAGGCGGAGTGGGTAAGATGATAGATTCTGAGATATCAACTGAACGAGCCCTGAGGGAGGAGCTCGAACCATACAGTTGCTCGACTAGATCCATCTCTTCTTCCTCTGGCCGATCGGTCAGAGCTGAGGAGTTATGTAGAGACGTGAGAGGGAGTTTCAAGTCTGATTGGTCTTCAACGTCAAAATCGTTGATATTCGGTTGACCTTTCTGTCGAGAAGGTGCAGTGCCGAATGGGATGAGTTCTTTGGACGCGCCTTTCCGCTCCTCTTCTTTAGCTACAATTTTGTTTAATATATCCTTGTTGCTCCGTTTTGTAGGTTCAAAGTCTAAATCATCATGCAGTATCTCGATAAGCAGAAGGTATGGTGCACGTTCTGCGGAATTCAAAACGACACTTTCTCCTGGAGGTATGCGCACTATACGATGGTGTGGTTCAGGGCCACGCTTACCGCGCGGCACATCCGATGATGTACACCACATCGGCATACAGACCTATACAGCTCAATTACTCCTTGCAACACACTACAACACATGACTGTTAAATTTACCTCAGCGGGCAACTTGTGATTTAGTGCTGTTAGTTCTGCACGTAATGCACTGACGCGGGCAGGTCTAGGAACTACCAAAAGTCGAGTTGATATACTTTCGAGACTAAGGATAAACTGAATCTAAGTGTATAATGGCATTAGTAAAGCGTACGCCATCAGCAACCAGACCAACCTCGGATCGACAATAATGGCTGCGTAGTAAATGCATCTGAGAAGGGATGTCATATTTTTTCAGTAATGAATCTGCCTGAGCGATCACGATGTTTCGGGGCGACGTTCTTGTCGTGATGGAGGGGGACGACTGGCATGCTGTAGATGCCTGTTCGAAATCTGATTGTCCCAACGGGTCTTCAGATGCCCGTGATTTATGGATGTTCCGGAGATGAAGTGGAAGAGCGGGTACAGTTTGTGCAGCACTAATTGTGCGTCGGCGGGTTGGTAAAGCGTCGATCTCTTTCTTGCTGGTATCTATGGTTGATATGAACTTGGGTATATCTTCTTTGCTAGTAGAACTATCTTGATCATCAGCATCACGGGTTTCCTCATTCGCTTCCGGCTCTGTTGTACAAGTGCCGGGAACAGTGTCGCCCTGCTCAAGACTCCTCAGATCATTTCCATCGTCGTCCGTTCTTCCCTGCTCGATAGCAACCTCGCCCATGATTTCTGTTAAAACGGGCATCCCATGTGCACCTGCGAGCATCACTCCAAGGCCCACTAATGCTGGTTCCACATGTGGCCTGACCTTCTTACGCGTCAAACGCGCCGTGAAAGGCAGATCCAGTGTCGAATATGGAGCAGCAGCACGGGGAGGTAGGTCCCCAAAGATAATCTCATGGCATTTGTGCAGAACGCGCTGGCATATGCTGAAAGAACGAGAATCGTAGCGACGTGTGGACAGATCTTTCAAAGAAGCTTGCATAAACCACAGAGTCTGCATAATGCCTTATTTAGTATTCGAGAACATGAGGGCGAGAACAAACAAGCATGGCGATGTGGGTAGAGCAGCGTGCAATTTCGACTACAAAACATTCAAGAGCGCGAGACTTTGATGGTCTGGTGACAAGAAGGTGGCTGATTACCACGATGAAAAATCGCAACTGGTGAAGCGGAGGTGGATGGAACTGACCATATGAAACCCCATACATCGTGTAGTTCCTGGGTGTCCAGTTCACGAAGCCTGCGAGTGAGATAGTAGGTTATGCCTATGTTGTCTGGGTATACGAGGAGATAGTGGAGAGCGACATGGACGGAAAAGAAAGAGGGAGAGAGGAAGAGACGGAGGAGGAGAGCATGGGATGCCATTGCCCCATTTGGCTCCCGCTCGCGTCTTTACACGTCGACATCATGAAGCCTCTCCCCGCCCTCCTCGCCCTGCCTTTTGCTCTCGCAGCCGCCGCCTCTCCTCGCTCCCCGGTCGACCTTGCTGCTGCGGGCAGGGGCGTGATCAGCCTTGACGCCAATTCTTTCAACCTCCTAACTGCCCCAAACCGCAACTGGTCTGTTGCCGTCCACTTGACCGCGCTTGATCCCAAGAGACGCTGTGCCCCATGCAGGTACATGTTCTCCGTTCTCTCTTGTCTGTTCGCCTTTCTCATTTTGCATAACAGAGAGTTTGATTCTACTTGGAAAGCTATTGCCGCTGCCTGGGCACAAGTCCCCAAAGAACACCGCGACAGCCATTTCTTCGCAACTCTGGATTTCGACAATGGACATACTGTCTTTCAGAAGGTACAATGTGTTGCGTGTGGCAATATCAATGCTAAAACCCACCAAGCTCGGATTATCGTCCGCGCCTGTCGTCTTTGTATATCCCCCAACCGAAGGTCCCCGAGTTCCTGCCAGTGGAAAAACTGGCCCGTCAAAATATGACTTTCCAAAGTATGCGCATCGACTTTTTGTCATTCATGCAAATTGATCACCTTGCTACGCAGCGGATTCGAACCAGGCCCGCTTGCCGAGTATATCTCAAGGCACACACCAATTCCTATTCCCTACAAAGAACCTATAAATTGGGGTAAATATTTGAGTCTGGCCCTAACATCTACGCTCCTGCTTCTGGTTCTTCGATACGTGGCACCCGTGTTGCAGAATCGGTGGACGTGGGCAGTGTCCACCATTCTGACCTGCCTTGTCATGACTTCTGGCTTCATGTTTACTCGTATACGCAATGTTCCCTACAATGGAGGCAACGGCCAGTGGATTGCGGCAGGTTATTCGAACCAATTTGGTCAAGAAGTGCAGGTCATTGCCTTTATCTGTGAGCATTTCGTATGGACGTTGTTTGACAGTGAACTCGAATTCCTCCAGATGGTCTTTTGGCTATGGCATTCCTTATGCTAATCCTCGTCATTCCAAAGCAAACCTCCCCGAATCGTCAAAGAGTCCAAGTCTACCTCTGGACAACCGTCATAATGATAGTCTATTCCATCCTTATTTCATTATTCAAAGTTAAGAATAGAGGTACGTGACAGCTACGTTTGGAGAACAACTACTTAAGGTTCGCAAAGGATATCCTTTCAAGTTATTTTTGTGAGGTTGTCCATCCTTTTACTCACACGCACTTGTCACTGTTAAAATACTGCATCCATTGCAATAAATAAGATGGTAGGAATGCGTGTCCAGAAGCGCGAATCCAAACATAAAAGAATAACAACTATGAACCTTCGCTTTCCGATTGCAACACGTCAACATAACGACTACGTAGATTGCGGCGTGTCGATGTTTGCGAATTAGGTCGACTGGGAGGAGGTCCACCTGGACTTGGCCTCGTTCCTGTAGGTGGGCTAGGTGCAGAGTCTCTGCCTGGAGGGCCTAGGTTAGATCGTGGACGCAACGTCGATTTGCCCGGTGGCGAAGCATTGAGATCTATAGCAGAAGAAGAATGCGTCTGCGCGGCCGTCGGTTTAGCTGTTGTTAATCGCGGACCAGTCATGCCAGGGGACGCTGTTTGAACTCTGGAGGGCGGAGGCGGTAGCACCGACTTGCTCGTCATCTCCTCACTTCCTGCCTAAGTAAAACCCCCAGTATATGAGCAAATGATGGATAGATCGATTGGCGGGCTCATTACCTTCTTATTTACCCAGCGTTTGAGCTCCGCGTCATAATAAAACGAGCTCTCCTCGCCGAGACTAGCTTTGATCGGCCCGGATGCCTGTTCAGCTTTCCACCAACGGCTGAACCAAGAACCCCCGGACGCTGCTACTGAATCAGAATCTGGTTCAGAATCAATTTTCATTAAATGGTAGTACAAAATAAAGTACCTGTCTTTTGTAGTTCAAGTTTCCTTTCCGGCTTAGCGGATTGCGCTGGTTCGGTGGCATTGTCATCCTTAGCAACTTTCTTCTCCTTAGTGTTTCCAAATCCCAAATCTTCTAAATCTTCTCCTTGGGATTCACTGACAGTGTTCGATGGAGTGCTAGATAACATTGGAGTGCTAGATAACATTGGAGCGTCCATTAAGGAGATGAAGCCTTCTGATGTGGTCCTGAAAGCAGATTCTTCCACTCGCACGAAGGAAGCAGCAGTCGGTGTCTTGGTGGAGTTGTCGCTATAATGATACGAATTTGAATCCCCCCACCATGCGGGTTCGTGGTCTTTGTTGGCTTCGTCATTCGTCACTTTTGGCGTGGATGGCTCAGTCCCTGAGTCAACCTGAGGCTGATCATTCTGGTCAGGGATAGGCATTGGCAATTGTGTAAACGACGCTACAGCAGCACTTGCCGAAGCTACACGGGGCGCGGAAGTGACCTTTGGCTTGTAATAATCTAGAGCAGACGAGGCTCTGTCAACCGGAACATGAGTGGTCTGCGAGGAAAAGGCCATGGCAGAACCGCTCCTGGGTGGGGGGATCGCAATTATTTCCATTGACGTTGGTTGTGGTGAAGATCTTGCTGATGGAGTAGCAGACGAAATGGTACTGAATGGACCGGAGAACGTTCGTTCCTCCATCTGTCTTGTGTCTTGTGTTTGTGTTGGTGAGTCAACATCCCCAGTGACAAACTTCGCAATGCGGCCTTCAAGCCACCCTCCAATGGAATCAAGGCTGGGTTTACCAATCTTACTCCCCATCCAAGAACTGGTATTGTCAACATGCGACGTTCCACTTATTCGATCGATTAAGCCTTTGAGTTGTTCTACCAACACCGGTGTAAAGTATGGTGATGGCCGACCCAGCGAGGCCGTAATGGCTTCACAGTATCTGTTACGTTGTGAAGCAGACAACGAAGGCGGTGTATGATGTTCGTACCTGTTTGCAAGCTGCATCTCTCCAACTTCAGCTAACGAGATGGCTCTGATAAACTTATAAACTTGCAGATGAGGCAATCCAGAAAATGCTTCTTGTCCCTTCGCTGCGGGAGAAAGAGACAGGGCAAATTCAACTATTTCCGAAAAGATGATTGGATCGGTGTCAGTAGCAAAGTTTGGTGCAACAGCAGGTGTCTTGGAGCCTATTAGCACAATGCGAACGGCGGGGTTACCCAATCCCCCCATTAAGGATGTTTGAGGAGCCAGTAGATAACTATGATATCATATCACTTACCATGACGATGATTGGATGTAAAATGTAAACGCACCAAGCATGTGCAGCCTCGACATATTGGTTCACAAGCAGTTGATCGCCAAGTGCCGTCAGAGCTGAGGAGGTATCCATGGTGATGGTGCTGGAAATCATCATAGCGACAATCTCAGCCCATTTAGCTAGCGTTTCTGAAGGTATATTGGCAGATGGCGCTGGCGGATGGAAGCCAGGCGTTCGTGGTGTCAAAAGAGCAGGAGGTAGTGCATTTTTCACCGGCAACTTTGCCATTCCACGACCAAGTTGAGACTGAGGTACTAGTTCCTGGACTACAGACATCGAGTCAAAACTGTTCGCAAACATGATTAATTAATGGACATACTCGCAACGGAGCCTTGGCCAGAGAATAGACTATAGGTGGCTCTAAGGGCTTCCCGTCCATTTGTTGACGAGGCACCTTTGTTCTTGGCATACGCATGTCCGTGGATACCTTCGTCTTTAGCGCCTAGCTCGGATTTCAAAAATTCGTTAACGACTTCTTTCCATGCCTCTTTGTCGATACAACTGGCAATGATCATGGCATGTGCCCATAATTTCTCGTCTAAAGCATAGCAGTACGCCTGCCGCCGTTCACCCCGAAGTAGGAACTCCTGGATCTTATCAAGGCATGAAGAGCGTAAAGTGTTCACTGCAACCACAGTGTCGGGCTCGGCCAAAGGAGCGACCTCAGAACGGAGCGCGAGTGAGTCAGCTATGGTCGTAAACTCAGGAGTAGATAAAGCAAGAACTCCGTCCAGTCGAGGTAGCAGTGCAGTCCGAATACTAGCGTCAACCGATGGGCTGAATGAAGTAGTTAATGCAATTCGGACTATAAAAGGGTGTGACAGTACCTTCCGGACAAACGCCCATCATTCTCAACCATCACTCTTAACAGCTTAACCAGTATTAATTTACCTTCGGCTTGTCTTCTCTCCGTGCTGCCTGCGGTCAGATATCCTAAACCATGTGAAATTTCTTGTACTCTCTCCACCAGATACTTGATAATCATTGCTTTTTTGTTCTTCTGACCAACAGTCCCTGTTCGCACTATGCTCGAAGTGTTTGCTTCAGGGTCTGAAAACAACGGCCCCGGGAATGAACTCGCTGATATATCAATAGCAGAGCGAGGAATAACTTTCATCAGTTCGTAAATTTGGACATTGGTAGCTCTTCGCGATGATAGCGCAACGTCAAAGCCGGTATCCAAAGTAGTTAGGCCATGAAAACACGCTACAATCTTGCCGCCAAAACCAAAACTAATAACGGGCGCCCGAGCGGATGTCCGTCCAAGGGGATCATTAGAGCCAAGGAGTGAAGGTGAGGGCGCATATTGTGATCGTGGCTTTACGAGTACTTCATTCATGGACGCTGCTGGAGGTTCGTAGGTAGGATATTTAGACGGAGGTATCAACGGGACACGATGAGTCGTTCCTACTTCAGATACCTGTGTCCTTTGATGATGCTGTGGTGCGTAGAGACCCTCCGAGTACGATGGACCAGGGATGAAACCATTCGCCACGGTAAGACCCCGAGCATTTTCTACCCTCGAAGGAGGACGACCCACGGGCTGTGGCTTCGTGCTTTGTTGTCCATTCAATGCCCGGATCGGCCGGGAACCGAGCGATGGGGCCCTACGTTCGTCGATCGCATGACGAGGAGCTTTCGGCGATCCGTAAGGTTCCGGACTATGGAGGACATAGGTCTGAGATGAGGGGGCTGTTGTCCGCGGAAACTTCGGGCTTTGCCCGCCATTAGCGTAATGATGGGTCGAAGCCATATTTAATGGTTCCTTATCATTAGCTTCGGGACTGTGCCCCAATGACAGTTGTGTGTGATGGCCCGGCGGTACAGAGGACGCGTGATTCAATAACACATCTGGCGAGGATGTCCGAGCGACAATACCGAAGTCAGGCAATACATGCGATTTGAGAGGTGATGTCTGGCGCCTCGTATTTACTTGAAAACTCTCATTCGCCGATTCTATCACAGAATGCGTTTCTGGACGTGAAGTCATGCTAGGAGAAAATCCACCCATCTGCGAAATAATATTGTCTGTGACCGGCAGCGGTGGCGATGTATTCACGGAATGCCAGTTCCTTCCGCCTTGCGCATTGTTCGTAAATTCGACCGCGCCACTAGATTGTTCCATTTTTCCTCGAGGATGATACCCATTTACCTCACTCGACAATGGGTTTCGCAAGCCAAACGGTTCTTGGTGACCATCCACAGGAATGCGTCCTTGAGTCAGGAAATTCTGGGGTTCCCTACTTCCACTTATATGATTCGCATCGTTCGAATAGTCACCATATCCTTGCCGCGGGAAGCTCCTGAAAGGCGTTTCAGGAGCTGGATTTGACGATGCTACAGAATGGGGTTGATGATGGGTGAAGGCTGTATCCTGAGAGTCGTAAATATTACTAGCTTGATCGAAACTATATCCAGCTGTAGTGCTTTGGTGTAATCCGCTACGTGAAGGTGCACGTTTAGATTTCACTGCAGGTGGGAAGGGCGGATCGTAGGCATTCGAAAATTTTGGTCTTGTGATAACTGCAGCAGCAGCAGGCACGGCTGGAGCACGTACGTTACCAGTGGACAGTGGTTTGTAACTGGAGGGTGGCGTAGTGTAAGAGCCAGAGCTCATAGATGTATAGGTATTGAGTTGCGCAACAGGTGGGTTTGCAGTGGGGACCGTAGAGGCCGTAGTTTTGTAGGGGGAATAATCAGAGCCAGACGCCGGCGGCATATAAGCGCTCATGTATGTGCCGTTCGTCGGAGAAGTGTACGGGTCGTATGGGTTTTGCGGCTGGGGAACCTTTGCAGATTCAGAGCTGGTCGGAGTGGGCCAATATTTGTCAGCGTTGCCTTGTTCAAGTATCAGCTAGAACGCCCAAAGTTCAGGTAAAATAGTACCTATATGGTTTTGTTGTAGGACACTATCATGCCAATTCTGGGTTTGTTGTCCCACTGAACCGGAACTTCCGTATAAAGGAAAGTGGTCAAAATTCTGGGAGGAATTAGGTTGAATTGTATAATGGTCGTGAACATTCTCCTCGGATGAGCTGGTCTGTACTGTGTTGAAGCCGCTCGGCGTGGAGAACAGGTCATGCGGTTCACCTTGAGGCACCCCGTAGTTACGGATCGCTTCGCCGCTCGCCGAGGTAACATCATCTGGTCCGAGAGACGCGAAGGGGTCCGACGAGGAGTCATCGGGGCCAAAAAGTGAGGCGGCCGCTTCGACGCCGTTCATGAGATGAAGGCAGAGGGAACGTTTGGAACACCGGTATTTGGTTCACTTTGCTGCTTGCGACACGTCACAAGAAGCAAACCATAAAGTGAGTAGGATAGGGAATGTACGCGAGAACTAAACAGCTTCGTATGATATCAAGGACTATCGACAGCGAGCAGAACATGAGTAGATAGTAGATGTAGGTATATCCAATCCAATGACAAATGCGTATTACGAGTGTATCAGCTTGTCCAGTGCAACATGAAATATGAACTTTGTGATGATGAATTATCGAATAACTTCTGGCGAAACAAATTCAATGGGCGAATGGTCTGATTGAAGGAGGGGGTATTTTTCGAGCAGCCGCTCAACTGTGACAATAATCAACCTTCGTCTTCAAACCAAATTTCCACACGTACTGGACCCTAGATGCTTATTATAGGCATTCGAAAACCTCCTCATGGCTATTAGCTGAGGTCGAACCAAACTGTACAAAGCATCCTTGTCTTCGCCCTCCGCAATGATAAGAGCACGTTGAAGAACGTAGTCTGCCCGGCGCTCTTAGATTAGGCCAACTACCGCAGGGACGTTTAGACTCACTTGCGAACTGGTCTTTCATCATGTCGACTACTGGCGTCATTCCATCCGACTTTGGTTTCATGATCTCATGAAGCAATCGCCGCCGATAATCAAGGTCAGCACATACAAGGGCTTTTTCGCAAACATTGGATGCAAATTTGTGCTGGGCCATCTTCAGCATATTCCCCTTCAATCGATCAAGAACCAGGATCCTATCATGAGGCTTTCCATGCTCAATAACGAACTGCACGACATAATTCTACATGATCGTGGTAAGTCAGGCCTAGTGCACGGCGTAAGATATCCTTACGCCAAATTGATCTTGCATCAGGTTGTGTGTGTAGTTGTGCATTTCGTCGAGTAGAGGACGCGTTTGCTCCTCCGGAAGGTGTTCAAGGCATCGTTGCAGAACGCGACACCCATAAGGATGGGTGGCCAAGTCATAGACGTTACCACTGAACGTACTGACAAAACCTAACCGCTCAGGAGCCACTCGTTCAATCAACTTTTGGATGACCTGCCTCCGCGTTCATGCGCCTATTCCATAAATGATGATTGAAGGTACTCACGTGATTGCCATTAGAATCCTTGACGCACTTTAGGACATGGGGCTCTAGTTCTTTGACGATAGCAGCTTGTTGATCAAGGAGGACAAATTCGATGGCCTGTGGCTTGCCGTTAGTCGTACTCGATGATCAATACCTCACTCACTTTCTGTACAACACGACAGCCATACATCTGCAGTGATAACGCCAGTACGTGTCCTTCCATTGTGTTTGCTAACACCGTCTTCTGGACCTGTGTTCCATGCTCGAACAATTTCTGTATGACCTGCAATTGCCAGATCTTAACACATGTTCAGGCCAATGGATATTGCTTACATAATTACCAAAAACGTCTTGAATTAGCTGTAGAGTATTCTCTGGAACAATCTCATCAAAAACAAATTGTTTTTCCTCGCTAGTTGCTGTTTCCAGTTTTTGCTGAATGAAACGTGAACCATGCTGATCACCGCTAAATTCTACGATGTAACCTAGTATATCCTGCGATGACCTTCAGCACTTTATCCGAGCATAAATAAAATTGAAAAATACTAACCCGCAACTCCCACTTCCTGGATTTATTTGCGCGAAATTCGTCTAGTAATGCACTGCGCAAGGCAGTGGACGGATCACCATCACGCCGTCCACCACGAATGCCTTGCGGATACATATGCAAAGGGCCATGTCTGTAAGGTAGCATCATTGGCAATTGTGTACCGTAGTCAATATTCATAAATCCTTGATGCGGCGACGGAGAGGACCTTATTGCACTATACATTAGATTAGAAGCATTGATTTGTTGTTGCATAGCATACTACACGACGACATATCAGCAATAGCGTCAACCCAGTGATATGAATGGTTACCTGCAGGTCTCGCTTTTTGTCAACAATGCTCCCTTGATTAGGTGAACCCATTTGGGTATTGATAATAGGTGAGTGGGGAGGAGGATATATTACGGGTTGGTGATGAGGGTAGAAGTATGGAGAACCATGAGGTCGCGCTCCGGGTATGTAATCGTAAAATAGTCCAGCTTGTTGACGATGTAGATCAGCTACTGTATTCGGATGACGCAGAGTCGAAGAAGAAAGGCCGGTATACATATTTGCAGATGCCGCATTGCCCAACGCAGGCGAAGCGTATATAGACGGCTCAGGTGCTGTACGGTAGTTGTCATAGCTGTAGGAATACTCAATATACTCACGACCAGATGGTATCGAGTAATAGGGACTAAAGTCAGTTTGGGCATAGCCACTGTATGGCCCTCGTGGCTGATGGATAGGAAGTGGACGTGGATGGGAAGCAGGCAGAGATTGCGAGACTTGCTGACGATTTTGGACACTAAACTCCTCTTCAACGGCCATACCGCGCAATGCCAAGGAAAGTTCGTCATTCACAACGGAGGTATTTTGCAATGAATCAAAGTTCACATTGGGCGTGGTTCCTGAATGTTGGCTGGAGTAGCCATTGTATGCTCTCGTGGGTGAGCCAGAATCAAAACGAGTATTGTTTGCGTCTTTGCCGATGCTGTCATATCGCTGCGGCGAGAAACGTCCATTTTTAGACCTATCATCCTAACGGAAAGGCATGAGTAAAAACAGCAACATTTTTCATGTGCGATACACACAAAACGGGAGCCCGCGTAAGCAGCCGCTTGAGTGACAGTTGTTTGCCTGGAGCGCGCAAAATTCAACTGCAAATGGGGGTCCTCCATATACATGGTTCTAATACCGTCCCTGAACCATAACAATTAGAAGCTTACCAATTGAGAGAACTCCATTTTTGGTGCACTATCGCATATGTCATCCCATGTTCCACTTGTTGGTCTTGATGTGGCCCATCCATCGCTCAAATTACTGCGATAATTCGTAGTATCGCTCCGAGAAGGCGAAAGATCATTACCGCTCGCTGCAGAAGATACGGACGCGTTCCTCCTCGAAGAGGAACTAGCATTCCAAACCTACAACGCTATTTTAGAAGAGAGCAAGGATGGTAATCATCATATTATGGCTGACCTGCCATCCCGAATTGAGGCCTTTAATGCCATTGGGGGGTGTCATACGTGCGCCATACATGTTTGTCGATGAACCTGGAGTCAAGTTTCTCTGCAGAGACGGATGTGATGATGGATAAAGAAAGAAGATCAGTACTCACGCTGCCCGGGGAGTCCGAAGGCGAATGAGCTCGAGAACGCGTGGAAGACCCCGATGGCTTGCGAGAAGAGACGGCAGACATTGACTAACAGGAAATTAGGATGTCGGACATGGAGGTAATGGATGGAATTCATTGCAATAGAGTACTCACCCACAGACGAAACAAAATGTGTATGGCGACGGTAAGCGCTGGGAAGCAAGTAAGGAAATATGCAACAGATGAAGACGCGACTTACAGGAACAGGGCACCGGCGGAATAAGGCAATGGATGGTAGAAAAACCAAGAGGGACAAGAGTAGGGTAGCTAAAGGAGCGTGGAGGACACAAATTAGGGAAGGAAAACAAACTGGGAGACCCTTAGACTAAAGACGCATTGGCAAGAGCAGCAGAGGAACGCGGAATTAAACAAGTAAACGGAGGTAATACGCGAATATAAAAATATTACCCGGGCTATTCGCCACCTTCCACATTGGGCTGCTTTTCAGGTCCCCGCGCCACAACCCGCCTCCCTGCCGCGACACTGACGTAAGCCTCCCTGCACCTCCACGTAATTGCACACAGTTGCTAGATGCTATGCGACGGTACAGATGAGTATGCAACGTGCAAGACAGGTATATACATGCGCTATCGTGATGAGAAAAACCACGATGCGCGCTTAGCTGATGCGCCAATGTCAGTTATCCATTTCGCCAAAAAATCTTTTGACTTACCGGACCTAATCATAGGGTGGCAACCAGTTCGGTTTAGCGCTCTAGTCACGTGATAACAAAGAGTCACTCACCCTCCCTCTTCGTTCTGGATCCTTGACAATGGGTTGGCGCTTGACGTGCCTGGTGTGATACTCGACGTAGCTCCGATAGTTGGTTGTTGGGTTCCTCCTCCCCCACGCAACGGCTTTGCGATTCGTCCAAAACTGAGTGGCGAGGTTGCCGCTGCTTTTTGCGCTATACAACCAAAGGGTTGGCCGAGAAAATAGCACAAATCGCATAAACGTACCTCGCGCTTGATCTAACCTTTCCTTAACAGCCTGTAGCTGAGCTTCAAATTTCTGATTCTGCATGGACAGCCGACGATCGGCGTCTTGCAACAGGGCCTCTAAATTTTGTATTCGCTCGTTACGTGCGAGCAATTTGCGCTCAGCAATACCGGCCTCCTTTTTCAATGCCGTGTTCTGGTCAACAAGCTGCCGAATAGTTGAACATAACCAATGCAAGCAGTGACATTGATGTTTTACCTGTTTCTGCACCAATGTCAACTGTTCCAGGTTA
Source organism: Amanita molliuscula (assembly GCA_023014405.1). Classification (NCBI taxonomy): domain Eukaryota; kingdom Fungi; phylum Basidiomycota; class Agaricomycetes; order Agaricales; family Amanitaceae; genus Amanita; species Amanita molliuscula. The sequence goes on from JAEBUP010000001.1 coordinate 1,868,936, forward strand.
CGCTCCAGGAATGCCATCTTCTTTTGCTGCGCCTTGCTATTGCTATTGCGAATTACATTGTTGTACTGCTCCTTGATTTCGTCCAACTGTATTTCAAGTTCAACTACCTGCAATTAATGATTAACTTGTGTGATTAACTTGTTAAGGAAAGACAAACCTTCTCACACCGGTTTTGCAGGTCTCGCATCAGTGACTTTTTAACGCCATCAAACTCGGCAAGCTGTACAGATATAGCTTTGCGAGCTCGCTCCAAGTCTTGAGCACTTTCCGCGAGATTCTTGCCGCCTTCAATTCCTGCCGATGTCACGGCAAATGCTCTCTATACAAATTCAACATTAGAAGTAAGCTCGAAATCGACATTACTCGAATACCTTCAGTTCCTCATTAACACTCTTGAGGCTTTCAATGGTTGCATTCAGATTGCGTGCCTCATTCGCCTTAACTTCGAGTTGTTGCTTGAGATCTGCAATTTCGCTCAGCTGTGCATCTCGTTTGGCTGCATACTGCGCCTCGAATTTATCCTATGCTAGAGTTAGAGCGCATTTCTAAATTTAGAAGTTGTATACACGCCTTGAGATCCGCAACTGCTTCCGCTCTGTCACCTTTTTCTGTGACTTTATTAGTGATCCGTTAGAAGCTAAAACGTAAAGATCGTCACTGACCGAGGAGTTCCTCATACTCAACTTCTAATGTCATGTAGCGAGCCTCAATCTCGTCTTTCTTCCTGGAGACAGCCTCGTGTTCCTTCTGCAATTGCCGAAGTTTGTCAGTGGTCTCTTTCAGGACGTGTTGACCGTCGATTAATTGCCTCCGAATAGCTGTCATATCTTCGGCATTCAAAGACTTGGGCGCTTCCATGTTATCTAATTTCAATACGAGCTGACGTAATTGCTCGTCCTTCTCGGAGAAGGCACCTTGCTATAAAAGTTTTAGGATATTGGTTGACAACCGATTTAAGATGATACCACATCGAATTCCGCCATCATTAATGCCATTTTCTCCTGTTTGCGCTTCTCTTTGTCTTCCTGGGAAGCATTGGGCTTGGCCGCCTCCGTATCCGCAAGGGCAGACTTCAGCTTTTCCAATTCTTCCTTCAAGTCGTGATTTTGCTCCTTGAGTATATCGATGGAGATTAAGCCCTCTTTATTGTCGTACGTTAATCGTTCAACCTGAAGTCGTAACTCATTCAGAGAGGAGGACATTGCCTTATTTTCCTGTAAGGGAGTGTAAGGTGAGTACACTCATACGCGGCACCAGCAGCTGGCTTGACCTTGTTGATGGCTGCTTCTTGTTCTTTAATAAATGCTAGTTCTTCTTTAAGTTCTTTAACTAGCTTCTCCGCTGCCGTCAAAGCGCTCTCTTTCTCCGCTAGTTGATCACTAAGCTCATTCTCTCGCCTTAGGAATTCCTCGCGTTCATCCTTCTCTAATCCAACAACCGTCGGTGTTTGTGGCCGGCTCTCTAATTCCCGAAGACCTTCGATGGCCGGATTAACCGGAGTCATGCTCCGTGAGCTCGGTGCCGGGGTAGAGGCAGCAGGAGAGGCAGCGGTTTTCTTAACGGTCGAAATAGGGATAGATTCAACAGCTTTGCCGGATGTTGCCCAATCTGCCTGGTCTACGTGACCACCAGAGCGCCAGATCGCCAGTTCGGCCTCGAGGGCTGCAATATGTTTCTGATACGACGTATTTGCCAATTGCGCCTTCTGCAATAGGCCCTTTAATTCCAACGGAGAAAGCTCTTGGTTGACACGAGCGGTGTTCTTGATTGACTTAGCACGAATTCCAAATCTCAGCGTTGATAATGTCTCTGCTTCATTATATGACGAAGGAGAGCAATTGATAATCAATGTTGTTCGAGAGTTTCCACCAAGAGACTCTTGTAAGATGCGAGTCAGTTTCGAATCACGATAAGGGATATGCTTGGCCTAGGAAATGGTGGTGGTGTGAGTAAACCGTAATGACGTTCGGGTGTACCATACCTTTTCTGTCAAGGCATTGATAACCATGCCAAGCGCGGATAAGGATTTGTTGATTTTCTTCGCCTCCTCCAGGGTTTGCCCTGATGCACCAGTTTTCCCAACCTTTTCCGACCCAGCCAAGTCAACTAAGTACAGATTACCTGTCTTTTGAGCGCCAGTTTCAGTATTACGCTGTTGGATAGTAATAAGAAAAATGGAATGAGAACGGGACGACTCGGCATTCATGTCTAGAAGGATGGAGTCAGGCTTCTATTCAGGCATATAAACGCAAACCTACTGGTAGACGATACAACTCTAGCAGCGCCTCCCGTACGCATAATCTCGTACACCTCTCTTGCAGTGCTGACATAGTAATCAGAGAGGTTCTTTACATATACCCCTCTCGATTTCTCTTCATGGACTTGTAAATTATCGTTTTGAGCTAATGTAGGGTATAACAGTTAGGCAAGCGGATTATACTGCAAGGACGTACGAGCAAGAAGATCTCTAATTCTCTCTAGGTATATCTCCATATATGACACTTTGACAAGGTATTCCAAGTGTGGGTCACTCTCTACGATAGATTGAAAAATTTGTTCTGTTATGCGAGGAATAATGCCCTTGAGCTCGTCAGAGTCTATGTCTGCGCCCTGGGTAAAATTAAGAGCCAAAACTTATATTCATTGTCCGTTACATTACCATCATGGTAAATGTTTTCCCGCTGCCTGTCTGGCCGTATGCGAAGACGGTGCCGTTGTAACCATCCAAGACATCTGAATATTGCATGTCCTGACAAAGTCATTGCAAAGTTACTGGATGGAACCGTACCTTTAACAATGCTTTCACCACAATGTTAACTGACAAAAGCGCAGGTGGAACGCGAAGGGGACTTACTCCTTAACACCGTAGTCGAAGACCTCTTGTTGCTGCGTCCCCATCGGGAACACCCTATCGAAGGTGAAACCATCCCTTTCGGGCCCTGACGCCAACTGTGCAGACTTGATCTGCACGGTTTGAAGGTTGTCACTGAAAGACACCACAATCTCGCCGCCTTCGCGTAATTCGATGGTATTTGGCGGTCGAAAGCTTATGAGGGACGATGTGAGAGGAGGAGAATGGGAGACTGGGGGGACGCGCACCGACACACGACCTTGATATTCGTGGAGCTAGCCATGGCAGCGGTATGGCAAGCCCGAAAAGTGTTTGGGTTTGTTGCCGCAACGTCCATTACGACTAAGTCACTAATGACAATGTTTTATGTGCTATTCCTCGTCGCTGTCGCCCAACGCAGGCGCCGGCATGGCGCGGCTGGACGACGTGGTCGGCCGTCTCATTCCCTGTTCCTCCCGCTGTGCAGCATCCGCTGCGTCAATCCATTCCGAATAGATGTCAATTGGTTCTGTCAGATCTAAACCAGTGTGAGCATCCGACCAATGCGAGCTACTTGGAATCGCCCACGGTTCACTTTGCTCTGGTACCGCTGGTCACAGACTCGGCATACCAGTTGCGCAACGCCCTCTTTCCTATCTAGTCTCACGGTGACAGACTTATCGTGGTGACAGAAGAGGCAGGTAAACGCCGTATCTGTTCCATAAGGTTACATTCCTCGGGTTGAGGTGAGAGAACATACCCAAAGGAACTTTTTGTCTTGCCGGCGCCGGTTTCCTGGAGGACTTCTTGCGCTTGCCCATCGTATGTTAGACGCTTGTGGCAGGCGTCGTGGGCTTGCACGTGCCACATTGCGGTCACATGATGCCTTAGCGCGTTCGTTGACACTAGCGCTGTCGTGTCCATGGCTGCTCGCCGACCGCCATCACGAGTAGCGAAACCGATAACAGGCTCGTCACACGCGCAGACTTCAAAATTACGCCATGCGACAGTTAAGGCAGCTCGACTCGTGGACGAGGGGCAATCTTCTCAGCCGGAACCAAGTCACACAGTACAAAGGCCTAACCAGTCTTCCGACGTACGAGATGAATCCGAAGCGAACATTCAAGTAGTCATCCGTTGCCGTCGACGCTCAGGAAACGAGATCCAAGACAATTCACCCATTATCGTGACCTCTGCTGGTGCCAAGAGCAAGGAATTGATTATCGAAGCTGCAGCTCCCGTATCCAGTTTGGGCATCGTGCAGCTACCGCCCACCAGGAAATACAATTTCGACATGGTCTTTGGTCCGGAGGCAGACCAAGCCATGCTTTATCATGATGCCGTGCACCCTATGCTCGAGGAGGTTCTGTTAGGTTATAATTGCACGTTATTCGCATACGGCCAGACTGGCACTGGTAAAACGTGAGTTGAAAATTTTATTCATCAACAATCCACGAAGTTTTATACAGATATACGATGCAGGGAGACTTAACACCTACTCCGATGGGTAATCCTTCGCCCAATGCGGGAATGATACCGCGTGTGTTGTTTCGCCTTTTCCACAAACTCGAAAAATCAGAAGCGGACTACAGCGTAAAAGTATCATTTGTGGAACTTTACAACGAAGAGCTTCGCGATCTTCTTGCTAACGAGTTACCAGCACCATCTGGTAGCACCCAACCAATGGGTGCCGGCATTAAGGATAGTCTTAAAAGCCAAGAAAGCTCCCTTAAAATCTTTGACGATGCGAACAAGAAAGGCGTATTTATCCAAGGTCTGGAGGAGATAGCTGTAAAGGATTCTCAAGATGCTCTGGCGTTGTTGACCAAGGGCAGTTTACGACGGCAGATTGCTGCCACCAAATTCAATGACCATTCTAGTCGTTCGCATTCTGTTTTCTCCATCACAGTGCACACCAAGGAAACCTCCTCTATTGGGGACGATCTTTTGAGAGTTGGGAAACTCAATCTTGTCGATCTTGCCGGTTCAGAGAATATTGGCAGATCGGGCGCTGAGAATAAGCGTGCGCGAGAAGCGGGCATGATCAACCAAAGTCTTCTTACTCTCGGAAGAGTGATCAATGCTCTCGTTGACAAGGCGCAGCACGTACCTTACCGGTCAGCATGGGTGTCTCATGTTTTGATACTCCCTCGCTCACGCTGTTCCTCTCTCTAGGGAATCTAAGCTTACGCGGCTATTGCAAGATTCTCTAGGTGGCAATACTAAGACATGCATCGTCGCAACCATCTCCCCAGCACGCTCTAATATGGAAGAGACCTTATCCACTCTCGATTATGCCCTGCGTGCTAAATCCATCCGTAATAAACCAGAACTCAACCAGCGCATGTCACGGAATGCCCTCCTTAAGGATTACATTGCCGAAATAGAACGCCTAAAGGCCGACATTTTGGCAACACGCGAGAAGAATGGTATTTACTTTTCCGAGGAAAACTGGAAACAGATATGCGATGAGCAAGAACTCCGTGCAACGGAACTGGCGGAAGCGAAGAAACAAGTTGCAATTGTCGAGAAGGAGCTGAGAAGCGTTAGAGACGAATACGACGAGAGTATCGGATTGTTAAAACGTCGTGAAAATGAAATCAAGCAGACAAAGGCGAAACTGGCTGAAAGAGAAGATCTATTAGCCCGGACCGAAGTCGAATTGGGCGACGTACGGGTTGCCCTTGAAGAGGAAACGATTGTCAGAAAGGCCCATCACCATACAGAAGCCGTTCTGGATGGAGTTGCATCAGGCCTGAACAAAGTTGTGAAAGACAGCTTGCATGATATCTCCAATCTTTTTTCGAAACTAGGCATGTACCTCATCATCGTTCACGGCCAAGTGCTAATTTTTATCCGCATAGCACGGAAGCAAGCTGTTCTCACAGCCAATTCACGAGCAGTTACTCTTCATGGAAACTCTATCTCGACTACTAGGGATGCACTTGTGCAAAACCTCTCTATTTTTATCGAATCAGCGATGCAGCACACTGATCGTGTTCATTGTGAAACAAAACAGTTTGAAGTCCAGAATACTGAGGCATTAACCGCTCAAGCGAATGGAATCGAAAAACATCTGCAACAGTTGACGAAATCCGTCGCTTCGATTCACAAGCACGATAGTGCAGAATCAACAGTGTTACAGGCGCTGCGAAGTACGTTGCAAGAAACCATAATTTCATTACAAACGGAATCAGTGGTATGGAACGAAAAATGGACGAAATCATCCCAAAGACAACGTCAAATGATCGAGAATCTTTCTCAGGAAGTTCTTACCTCTCTCGAAAATGCGTTTAAGTCTATGACCTCAACGACCGAAAGTATCCTGAAGGAAGCTCTGCATTTTATTGAAGCGGAACAAAGCCTGATGGAGGAAGCAAAGTCTCTCACGGAAGACATCAATAATGCAGAGATCCAGCGATTAAAGGAGCAAAATCAAGTTCTTATCCAGCTGTTAGATGATGAAAAGCGGAAATCGCAAAAGGCCCAATCCGACATGGTACAACGAATTTCTTCAATGTTGGGCGATTATGTGAATGAAAGAGACCGAAGTCTTCGCCAAGCCATCGGACTTGTACACGATGAGAACAACGAAACAACGAGTGCACTTTCCACCTTCGCCACAGACTACGACCAAATCATGGCCAGAAATCGAGAGAAGGCACTTGACTTGAATTCGGTTTTGCGTGAAAAGAGCCAGGAACATAAGAGGACAAGAGAGGGTGTTTTCAAGGTAGAGACGCTTTCATGTTGTCTTGATCCGATAAACTAACAAAGACCCAAGTCGTTCGCTGGAGTACGTCAAAGTATTGACTCTAACTTCGAGACCATTCATGCCGCGGCCTCGGAAGCAGTGGCTTCTTACGCAGGCAAGATACAACAGAGTACCCAGATTATGTCTTCGTCCTGTGCAACCTGTTCGTTGCTTCATTGTTGCATCGAAAGTAATCATCTGACGTTCCGGTGAAGCATTTGAAAAACACGGACGGGTTAAGAGAGCACGACTGGAAGAAATGTCGTCCTTGACGTCAGACATGCAAGCAGAACATGACAATCTTTCCAAAGCATTGGACTCCATGACCCGCCACGCGAAGAGCGTGACTGACAACATAACCTCAGAGGTTAGCAATATTTCATCTCCAAATGAGACTATATTCATGATAAATTTCTAGACAACTAATCTCAGAGATTTGACATCGTTGCACCAGAGAAGCATCACTGCTCAACTTGATGACGTCCGGAGCGCTGTTCTAGCCTTGAATGAGGAAGGGACAAAAGATGATGTGCAAACAGGATCTACGCCTCAAAAGCGGGTATGGGAATTTGTGGATCAATGGGAACTAACGAAGAGCCGGGCGGAAATTTTGAAGGAATGGAGAGTGCGAGCAGGAGGGATGGAAGACAGCACAACACCGCCAAAGTATCGCTTTGAAAGCAGCATTGATACAGATGATGAGGTCGGAAGAACGACGGGACACCCCAAATCACCGACTCCAGACTTGGTCACATCTTCTGAATCTCCGGCATCTTTGATATCCTCGTTCTCATCAACTACATCAATACCCATAACAGTACGACCCACTGGCACACAGTCGCTGGCGACCAAGAAGGTTGTGAGACCCTCAATACAACCGCCTACGGCATTGGTCGACTTGAAGACCATGTACTCTACGCGTGCGTCCAGGCGAAAATAGATGTATGCAACATGTGACGGTGTCGAACACCTATTATTGTATTACTAGGGCTGTACAAAATAGGTAGTCCCATTGGATTATTGCTAACTAATAGACCATTATCTTTCTTTCGTAGAAGTTATTGTAATAACTCGTATCGCATTCCCACTATGCTTTGTATGTATTTACTAGTGCTTCTGGTTATACCTGTTGCCTTACTTCCGAACTGCGGTCGCACTCTCCTTGTGCCATGGCTGCTGCTGGTCTGAGAAGTAAGTCCACCGTGCCCTTTTGTGCTATACAGGCTTACATTTCTCTCCTTGAAGCCGTCATCCTACTATCCTTTGTCCTTGCAGTGGGCTTTTTACTGATTATTCTGTCCTGTGCTTTGTGGAACAATTGGCTACCACTTCTAGTCGGTACGTGTATCTGTTACGAAGCTAGACTGCTTTCTCTGAATGCGTACGGCTGCGACAATACAGCTTTGACATTCGTCCTGGCGCCCCTTCCCAATGCGGTCTTCCCACATTGCTGCGGTGCAGACGAATACGCAACCAGTTTTGAAGAAGGCTCAGGACCAATTGACTTTGGTCGTTTCATTACGGCCATTATCGTTGTCACTGGATTTGCGTTCCCAATTGTTCTTGCTCATTCTGGGGTTATCAACTCAAAGGCTTGTGTAATGTCGATCATCGGAGGAGGGTAGGTTCTTCATGTCATACCGCACCCTAACCTCAGCCATTTTGTATTGTCAGGCTAGTATATGGTACAATTCTGGCATATTCAGCTGCCTTTAAGCAAGATTCTGAATACGATTGAATCTGCAATTGCACGGACACTTTCATTGCAAACTTTAGTAAAATTGTATTATTTGACCGTAATATATTTACTACGATGGATTCCATTAAATCATTGATTTTCACCTGAAAGTTTTATTTTCAAATGCCCAGCCCCCGCCCTGCTCACCTTGTCAGCTCCTACTAATCTCACCTCGGCCAAAACTTCGAAATGACCATGTGCTAAAAAACAAATGACTGTGTCTACTTCCTGGCATGCACCGGGTTCCAGACGCCCCAGCGTAACATTTTTAATCGTGCCTTCGTACAGGATATCTTCATTAGGTTCCATTTTAATATTCATGACAAAAACACCTGGAGACGCTATAGTTTTTCGGTATTACCACCAGCTTGTGGGGAAAGGGAAGTGCCTACATGAAAGGTTCTTGACCACGGCTCTCAGGCAAACGAAATCGCTTGGTCTAGGATGAGCTACATGGTCGCCGTTGGGAGTTACCAACATAAGCTGAACATGAATGGTCTCCATCCTTATTGCCTCTAGCATTGACAAAGTCATCCTCTGCTTCCTCAAAGAGAGTTCTCCAGAACGTATCCCTCCTGACTGTAGGAATTCAGTTTGCTGCTCTTAACATGTCATCGAAATTACCTCTCGCCAACGGCCGCGCACGATTTTGAGCAATTCCTCACGATACCAAAACAACTCACGTTGCAGTTGTTCATCAGAGGTAGAGAGATTAGACTGTGTCACGACGAATTGTCGATCCGATAAGGTGGGGATCGGCTTTGACAAGAGATGACGCGGGAGGGAATATTTCTTCAATGGAATCATAAGCCTGCAAATGTCAGGACAGCACCTCTCAAGAAGAAAAAATGATTACTGACTTGATAGTAGATCCTGGCGGTATTGTTACGGTCGTGGAGGTTGAGTCCGTTTCTAACCCATTAATCCCCTTGGTTGCGTATTGGAAGCAAACCTCCACTTACCATCTTGCACCCTTTCTAGAGTGACATCAAATGGTGATCCGTATGTATTCCGAATGTCAATAGAGAACAGGCACCAGCCGAACTCATTTGTGAGCAAGACTTCATCAGCATCCACTCTAGCCGCTGAATAAGGTGGAAATGGTATGACATCCATCCCATAACATTCCAGCATCTGATAAACAGTGACCACCATCGAATAGGAAATTTGTCGGGCATGGAAAACTTTGGTCGTTTCAACTTCCGACCGATGGACATATGCATAAGATACATGTATAGTGCCTTTTGTACTTCATCACTGTCAACTGGAAAAGAGTTTATGCTTTGAAAGACTCACCAACCGAATTTTCCGTAACATTGGATAGACAATGTATGACTTCGACCGGGTGGTATGATCGTCATGGTCTCATCTTTATGACATGACAAGACTGCATTGTGCAATAGACTGTGTTCTGTCTCGTACGTATCGAATACCGACAACTGGCCATCTATAAGAGATTGTTGTGCGGGTCCTATAGTAGAATCGTCAAAGACGAGTCTGATAAAATCGATCGGCAGGTGAGAAACATTCTCAATGGTTATTCTCATGGGCGCCCTGAGCAACATCAGCAGGTATGTTAATTATGGAAGAGTAGATAACCTACTTCTCTCCTTCATAGAGCATCACCGCACCATGAGTAGCAGACGTACGTCTGATCCTCAACAATGGTAGTTCAGGGACGACTCGATGCTCAAGAAAACGTGGGACGGCTTGACTGGTGACTTGAGCGAGATCGCTGGTTCTCTTTGTTTTCCGCGCCCAAGGCAAGCACTCCAGTCCTGAATACTTCCATCGACTAGTTTCACAAGCTATGGCGCTTCTCCTACGGTCCAGTCGTTCTTCTTCCTGGCTCGTAAGTAACGGTAAGATAAACTCTCTTGAAGCCACCCCGGGCGCTTGGATGAAACAACCACGGACAATCAATGATCCAGTGGCCAAAGGTCTCCCGGAAATGACAACCTGCTGGATGGAATCACCAGGAATAGTAGTCCTCACCGGTTGCGAGACAAACTCCACTCCCGATGTGCTAGGGCCAAATGAATACTCGGTTACATAGGTCATTGATTGCCCACCTCAGTGATATTGCCTGGATCTCCAGGTCGAACACAAAGGGATTATGGAGAGTCACAACGAACTCAATGGTCTCGTTCTGAACGACGAGTGTTTTACTCTAATTCCGTTGAATGAGGGCACGCTGACAGAAAGGAAGAAACTTGACCGACTTCGCCTGTAACAGTTTTTCGGGGATTGTACAGAAAGGGGTCTACAGCTCCCGCGAGTATCGGCGCGATATCAGAATTCCTTGGTTGCAAAACAGAGATTGGCTTTTCAATAGGTAAGCGAACCAAAGGCAACCTATTTCAACTCAGCGGCAATTCTCAGAGTAACCATCAACTTACTGTGTGATACTGATGTTGAGAATTGGTTGTCCAGTCCAATATTCGATCTTCCTGGGATCACCTCTTCTGCGGGCTGTAGCTAGCGCCCGCGTGGACGTTGAGTACAGGTGAAATTGATCCGCAGGGGTTAGATTCAATCGGAGGGTTTTCAAAGAAGCTGCTGCAAACTGTGCAACGGCTGGAAAATCTATTGAAGGACGGTCCCACAATTGAGCTGCAAAGTCAAAGTGATACTATACCTGTACCATACCTGGCAATGCTTCCGCCACTGCGACAGCTTCCCTGATTACACCAACCTGCAACTCTGGCCATCCATAGAATTCAGGGTAGACCACGTCCGTCTCAACGTCAGGAATGTCTGTGGGACGCTCATAATCCCCATCAACCATCTTCACTGCTTCAAGATTGACACCAAGAACTTTGCAAATGTGCTTCAAAAGTCGCAGAATGCTATCATTACCATCGGTCCTTTCGCTGAATCTGATACCCACAGCTCCACCACCAGAGGCGCTTTGCATCGGACCCTGGACGCCAGAACCATTAGCTTCTAGCACATTCGTCGGCCTCGTAAGACCATCCTCTTCCCGACCACACACAAGAAGATCCATAACACAACCCAATATTTCTCTGAGGACGTAAATCTCCTTGCGTCTGTAGCCCATACAGGCATATAAGCTAGCCATGATTTCCAGCATGCTTATACGTTCCCGAAGGGCGAGGTGCAGCAGCCATGGACCGTGTGCTTGCGCGATTATGGATGATATAGAGGACCGTGTAACGCCTGACAAAGAGCTTAGCCTTTCCAAGTTTGACCAAGCCGTACTTTCTTCGTGAGAGAGCGTCGGTGGTAGATAAGGTGCTGGACCTGGTTGCAACATGGTTGTGAAAGCCAGTGGACCCCAACCCTTAGCGGACCAGACTGAAAAGTAAAGAGAGGCGTGGCGCAAGACACAGGATGTATACATGAACGATAGGATTGCATAATTCTGTTCCCCTTCGGTAATTGCCGATTTTTGATATAGACTGGCAGCTTGGTGTAATTTCTCTGATACATCTGACCATGGTTCTTTGGAGGACGACAGTGAGCTATGCTGAAGGAACACGAATTATCAATATTTTTGTACCTGGCACGAGACAGACGCACTAAACCCTGGCCCGCCGTCCATGCTTCCACAACAAGAAGGACGGCCATGCCCTCAAGCGCTGATGCGTGCCATGCGGAGTCTTGTGAGTTCTTTAGCATTTGCAATGCCTCCGCGTACCTAGGTTGAGCTAAAGAGATGCCCAAGGAGTTGCAGAATACGACGCACCATACTGATGCATCATTGACTCTCCCTGCTAGCAGAAAGAGATCGCCCAGTACCTTTGACAACCTCCCATGTGACGAAGCTACTCCTATAGTGCTCATCCTCTTTTTGGTTGCTGGTATAACGAGTGTTGATTGGCGAAGAGAAGAACCGGTCGGAGATCGTTTGGTGGAAGGAGCGGGACCTAACACTGCACTATGCCTCGTCAGGTCAGCAGCTGTAGTTTTGCCAAGACGACCGGGTAAATCTGACTGAGATGGTAAAAGAGGAAACAGTGAAGAATTCAGATATTCATTTCCAACGGGGCTTTCTAGTATCTGAACCTGTATAATAGAATGAATCTCAAAGACATTGAAAAGACTAACGATCTAAACTAACCATCTCCGCAAATTCCTCTAGCACGTTTGAACACATACCAGCTAGCAGTGTGCCGATGTGTAATCTTTTGTTCCCCATAACATTGGGTATCACCACGAGACCAGGGAGGTTGCCAGTAAGATTCAGATTACCTTCGTCACTTTCGTCGTAGATGAAACAGCTTTTCGCGAGAGGGAAAACACTCCCAGATGGAAAAATATCAATTAAAGAATCATTGAACTGAGCGTGTATCGATGCCAAGGACTCGCTTTGGGAGAATACGGCGATTCCGATAATGGCAAGGGGGAAATGTGAAGGACGAAATAATGATAGTGGAAGATGAGAATGCGGAGGAGGATGAGTTGGGAAGCTCAGCAAGAGATGTCCTATGGACAGCGGATTCGGCGTGAATCGGGCTATCATTGGGTCAGTGAAATGAGCCGGTGTCCTCTGGAAGAACGCACCTCGCTCATCCTTAGCATCTGCGGGTATGTCTGCAAGCCGGATTGACTCGAAGCTTCTGATTTCTGTCGCGAGCCTTTCGAATGTTGTTCTAGGTATCGCGCCGACAGGTACCAGTAGGATGCGGACATGAGCGAGTGATGCGCATGCGAAAGCGTCCATATGGTGGGAACCCGTGGTGGGCTCAACTTGAACCTTTCTAAGTGCTACGGCAATGGTACCGTCAAGCTCTAACGACTATACTTCAACTCATTCAGAACTTAGGGCGCAAGCGACAAACTCCTTGGTAGCACCATGCTACTAGCGGCATCTGTAGTTTTCACTTACTACACCGTCTGGGCAATCCTTCTGGTATGCTTCCATTTCGACGCCCTGCATTCATCTCATACCTTCGCTCAATAGCCGTTCTTCGACTCCTCCAGCCAAATCCATTCGTATTTCCTTCCCAGAGAATGGGCCGTAAGGATACCTGCTTTTCTTCTTGTCGTCGGCCTGTCTGCCATCGGTGCCTTCGTGGGATTAACTATAGTTAAAGAGAATAGAAAGCAAGCCCAAAAGGCTAGGCTGCGTGCAGCTTGAATTACGCGAAGCCCTCCGAGGCAATACACATGATACGAATGAATATCTACAAAAGAAGTGTGTATGACCAGTTGTTTCACATTGGAATATCTTGCGGAATGTTCCGCTGATTTTCTTCGACGGCCCTCAACCCACCTCTTTCTTCGTCTCCAAAACCCTCAGTTTTTCCGCAGCAATAATTTCTTTTGACGCTTGATCAACCAGCACCTCCGACGGAAGCGATATAGGAGGCTGAGACAGGCTGTGGATAGCACGGGTGACCTGCAATGGGTTTATAGCCATAAATAGTCGAAGCAGAGTCATCAAAACTCCAAACCTTCCTGCTTGCAGAGCCCATACCTGCCATACTTTTTAGCCGATCCAAAGTTGCAATTTGAAGTGTCGTTTGCAAGCTTAACGGCGTGTGCAAGGAATGCAAGAATATGAACAAATCTGCAACTGATGACGAAACAAGCAGCGCCAGACTCTGGATTTGGTGATTAGTATTGCAAGGGTAGTCAGTTCCGAGTACCGTACCGGGTGGTCACTTTGCTTTTCCGCATTGAAGGCCAGAGTCTCAAATGGCGGCCATAGTTCGTTCCACACACGAGCTGCGGCTATTGCCCCCCCATCCACCGTGTCTCTTGCTGTCTCGCAGGCAATTAACATCCATAGCTTAATAGCAACATACGCATGGTTGATATTGATAGTTGCCTGATCCCAAGTCATGGCCTCAGAATGCACATATACACGCAATGCGCTGAATTGTATGCTCGAGAATATCGGAAGAAGCTGAAGAAGTGCAGTCGCGCATTTCTTGTTGGAATATCTGAGGGCAGCCAGCACTATCAAATTCCAGGCTCTAATTCTATAATCACTGGGAACAAATTTCTGGAAATAGTGACCTCCATCAACGGAAGGAAATTTTAATTGGTATACACACAGACCTCGGATCCAAGCGACGCTAACTTTTCCATTACTCGAGCATCATCATCGATTGCACGCCAGATGACCATAGCGGCAGACAATGATGCCATATATGCATCTTCTAACTTGGTATGAGGCCATTCGTAGCTTTGAAGGAAATAGAGAGCATTATCAGCAAGGTCAAGGAATAACCTGGGATATGTGGCAGCCAAGGGCAGCCAATATAGATTATCATCGTAGACAACGAACTAGGATTGGCGTGTCAGCTTATTTGTGTGAGATTGTGAGATAGTCCTACTGGCTTGTAATAAGCTCATCAAACTGGATGGTTGCATCTTTTGTTTTGTCCTCAATCCATCTTCAAGGGCGTCAAATACAATTTGAGCCATGCCATTTGAAAAGATGACTGAACCATTCCTGCGCTGCAAACTTTGAGTAGCTGAAAATAGTCGGAATATGTCATCAAAGGCTACTGATAATCTCGAGAAAATAAAGCGAATTTCGTTTTCAATGTGTGGTATAATTGCCTGAACAAAACTTTATGTGATCGTCAATTGCGAGTTAACGTCCACCTACGTTAATCCCTCCCTGATTGTTCTCAGTGACAATAGAGGGTATTGAAAATAAGGGCGATAGATTTATGTCTTCAGCTGGCATGCGCCGTGCAAGCTGAGTAAGATGCTGTCCAACAACTAGTATTGCGGTGGGAACGAGTCCATAATATTTGAAGTTGAGCGACTCACATGTCATGGTGCCCGTATCGTAATCTTCGTGGTACACAACCTCGATGTACGTTAACAAATTTTGCAAGGCGATTTGAAATGAATCACGATCGAAGTCGAGCATTTTTGACATAATATCTCGAAGAAGCCTATTGGCTTTGTCAACGCCATCTTTTCCGCTGTTGCCAAAATTTTCTTTTAATACTATGAAAAATTCGCGTTGCAACGGTCGCTTTTAAGTCTTCAGAAAATGCCTATCGAAAACCGCGGGTGCGTACTTTGAAGAGATTGGCGAACAACCCGTTCCAACCATAACTTGCCAGAGAATCAAACGCAGCACAATGCCGCTGGAGCGTCACTCACGCATCAAATATATCATTTAAGAAATTCTTTGCTTGCACGGTCAAGATATCCGAAGTATGTTGATTTTCCGTGACTATCAACTTGCTCAAGTCTTCAATTGTCTTGCTTCGAAGCGAATGCTTAGACTCGTATCTCAATAATATCGCGGTTTCTTACTAAATAACGTGACCCATGAACTTGTCGCATTGTTTGATGAAACCCTGAACGAATGACAGTGCCACTTGACGAAGTTCGTAGACGACATCCTGCTGAATGAGCTCCAACGTTCGCGAAATTGCAAGTCGTAGGCGATGCTGCAGGTGAACAAGAGCCGGACCCTCGAAATCCTGCTTGTAAATGATAATGCATAACGATTCCAGTATTCTTTTCAAGGTCAACGCGGGCAGAGAAGACAAATCTTTTAACGTGCAAAACAACACCAGAATCAAGTCGATGAATAATGAGCCCACGGCAAGTTTAGACGACTTGTTATCTTGGCCATGTGAATATGTCATCATTGATGGAGTCACCTCGAACAGTAAAGGACAGTCAAATATGGCTGTCAGCTCGTTGACACATGGAGTGCCTTCCTCATAAACCGTTGGAATATAACCAAAGTCAATACGGACAGTTTGTCCATCTGGCTGTAGTACTTCGACGACGTTTTGAAAACCCACAAGGACCGCTAAGTATTTCTTGACCTTCAACAAGGTCGAAACGTTGACGTTGACGCCATTTGTAATCATGTGCAAGCTAATGAGCAACAATGTGATCTTACTGACGTCAATCAACTATTTCATGACATTAATGCAGTCCGAATCTTACCCTCAATGATATCACATTTGGATCCTGTTCCTCACGAGTAATGTTTTGGTCATAGTCACCTTCAGAAAGTGTGTCTATGACTGCAGACCATGACAAGACTAGGCGCGGATTATTGTCGATATTACGAGGTCAGGGTGCATGATCTACCTTGCCAGCGAGGAAAGAATGATAGCACTTGAAGCAGGAAAGAGACAAGTTTGACCCGCTCTCGAATGGGTGCCGTGGATAAAAGTTCGGCCCAACATGATTCCATGGCTTGCACGTGGGCAGGAAGTAGAGACGAAGCCGACGTTTTGACTGCTAACCTAATTTCCTCCTGTCCACGTTTTTTCGTTTACATTTCATGAGGCAATGAACTAACGCTGACCTTATCGTCTGTCCATAAGGCACTCCAGTATATGCAAAGTATGTTAGCCATACTCGATCGCCAATGACGACCTTCGACGTCAAGTGCAGGGTTTGTAACATCCTGTACAATGCGAAAGAGCCGGGTAACAGCAGATAGCCTATTCGGAAAAAAAAAACAGATGGTGATGATATGCAAAAATGGAGTGGAATTAATCTGACCTCTCCTCCCAGGTAATCGCAGGACGCAAGTAACTAATAGAAATATCACGGAATGGTTCCGAATCAACTATAGTTGTGCGTGATAGCAAGCTTGCCCGAATCTCATACAACTCAGGCCGTTGGATATTATAGAGTTGCCACGCACTTGCGATAAGTTAGAGGATAAACGAAGAAATGGCATTTCTACTATACATCTTTGCAAGGACCTGCCCATTTTTAAGAATAAAGTTGTCGACTTCGTACTTTTCCATGAATGACGCTTCGGTATAGAGTGCGTTGAAAAATATCGCTACGACGAAGGTGATATCATCGTGATTCATGTCAATGTACTGTTCAAGGGCGCTCATTATGCCGGCATCGATAGTGATGGGGTCCGCGGATAATGAACGTCGGGTGTCGCTTCTTTTTCTAGTCCAGGGGGTATAGACGAGGGTAAGCGCCTATTGTTATTATATCATACCTAAGTGGTAATCCTCGTGTTTCATCATCCTGAATCATATCCAACTGAATCAGCCTCTTTCTGTCGCATCCGAATAATAAAAGGCAAGAGGCAAGGGATCGGCGGATAAATTGAAGCCTGGGTTCTGTTAGCTTCTGATCAATCGACATCATCAACAGGGTGCGTACGCATTGTTCAGATCTCGACCGTTATCTGTTGCGGAAACGACAATGGAAGAGAAGTCAACGTGCAGCTTTGAAAAAACAGCTAGAAGGTCTCGACGTCCTACAGGATGAAGCCACGCATTCTTGAAAGCAGCGTCGATGATGGCAATAGCAGCTCTTAGATCTTTTTCTTCAGATACGAAGGAGACGAAACGTAGTAAGTGAATCGTCGAGATTTGCACACCACCTGATGCCAGGAGATTGAGCCACTCAAGCGAGCACATCAACTCTTTTCCGCCTTGACTAGCAAGAGCAAGGATAGGACGCCATGGATCAATTGCAAGAGATTCCGCATCTTCTACGACCATCGAAGTTGAATCAGAGGATGAACTGAATCGAATCGTATTGTTTCGTTCCGGCTCAAACACTCGATGCAGGGAAGTCATGGGCTGTATAAACTTCCGTCAGAATCAATTCTAAAAGCGAATTGACGACATACCTCCTTGAGATTTGATCGAGATGCCGATTCCATCCAGCGCGAGATCAAGTTATCAAAAGCGGTGTATACGACCGATGCTTGCAGCAATTTAATGATGCAGCGAAGAATATTTTGATGTTTGTTTGATCCCTGCCGGATGGTAAATAATCTTAGTCTGAAGACAAGTGTAATCTGACGCACAGATCTCTTTGATAATGTTGGCATGCCGTCCAGGGCAGACTCCAAATTTTCAACCATCTCAAACTCCACGCAAGCATCGTACAAGACTTCTGCATAAAGTGTAGGGTCCTGATCGTGGAAAGACAGGAGCCATATCATAGCGTAACGTGAATGCAGTGCTCGACGAAAGGTAACATAGTCGCCGCCATTTGGGTTGGAACTTATAGCAGGGCGGAGAAAAGGTCGTTCAGGCCAAGGAACTGATTTGTTGTTGTGCGGAACACCAGGGAGATCCTCATGTTTTGTGATAAAATCCTGAAGAATGGTCTCTACGACGACGTCCTTTGAAAAATCAACTGCGATTTGTATATGTAGACAAGTAATCACACCTCGTTCAAAATCCAGGCAATGACAGTCTTTGACAGTCTTCTCAGGGCGTATTCAGACGACGTTCTATTCGGCAATAGCCTCCGAATCAGCAATAGGAATCCCACTTCATTGACAGCTAGGTTCTCGTCCGAAAGGCAAGCCTCTACAGCAGAGATAAGTATCTCTACCTCTACAGACGAGTCAAAGCCAAAAGGAAGCTCGAAGATGTACAGGGGGCTGATTGGATCATCCTCTTTCTGGAAGAAACCAAGGACGGCAAGATATTCCAAGAGATGTCTGGTTGCAAATTCGGACACGATATTTAATTCCTGGGCGAGAACCTGGCTAACATGACCAATAGAGACGACATTGCACAGGGCATCCTCAAAGGAGTTGTGCTCTTTGAAAGTCTCTAAATTTTCTACGAGTAAGAAATTCGGTGATTCAGGTTGTGAAATGTGTGCCGGGTGATGAGAACCTCTGATTATGGCAGAAATGAAGATTAGGCATGACCAATCAAACATCAGGTTGTGTTCGCGTAGCGACAAACGGTTTTCAAAGTAATAGTCGCACAGCGCTTGAGACGGAATCAGATTGTCAGATTTGAGTATTGCTTGACACCTCTGGATTATAGCATGAAACTCAAATTCATGCATCTGAGATATATGTGGAACATTCCTTCCGCTTTGTGTGAAGACTATTGAGCCCAAAGCTATGCCATTGGCCAAAATCTGGAATTGTGTCCAGAAGATTGCGAAGTAAATGACGACTTCTTCGTAGCTGCAGCACTCAAGATCCATCGAGAGAATGTGGTTGTAATAATCCACGAAAGTGCTGCGTAATTCTTCCCAGGTGATGTTTATGTAGCTGGAATCAATAGCTCGATATCCACATGAAGGAAGGTCAGACATGTTAAGGCAATTGGAATGAAAGAAGATTGAGCATGATGTACATCCGATTCCCTGAGAGAAGCAACCCCATAAAGGCTTTCGGCAATTGAAGCAGAGACACAGCGTAAAAAGATTGAGGAAATGGAGATCGTGTTGTTGCGCCTGGATTAAGACAGATGAAGTTTGCCCATTTGATATGGAGCGGCAAAAGCGGTACATGGCCATCTTCTGGATCTCGCGATCCACAGTGTACTGGACTAAGCTGCAACCTTGGGGATCATCGTAGCAATCGAAGTGTACGCTGCACATGCATAAAGGGCATATGAGACCAAAATCAACTACAGGATCAGCACAGGCGTGACAACATCCGCGCAGACAACCGTAAGGGTTTGGTCGAGGCATTGGAGAAAAGCGCCAGGGAACGAATTGGTGAGCATGTGGAAGGCTCGGCGTCGAAGGGTTTCTTCGTGGATGCTCGTTTATTTGAATGTCTGTCGGTAGTTCACTAACAACCAAGTGACCCGTAGCTGTGCGCCAAGACGTTATCAAAACAGAACATGCAAGAAGTCTTGCCCTTGGAGTATGGTAAGCAATTACTTGCAAAAGATCATTGCATGCGTCGTATTTTAGTTGCGTTATAGCGCGAAATAAACGTTTGAAACGTTCGTAGAGTTCAGGACGGTGATAGCCACCTCGAATGTTGACATTCTCTAGAATGGCGGCCAAAAGAGGAGGCACTATCAAACTCAGGTGATAGATTGATCTCGGTTGCGATGGTGTATTCGTCGACAGAACTGCACGCCCGTGTGATGACTTGTATTTGAGTGAGTCATCATCAACTTCATCAATATGTATCGTGACAGAAGCCTCATTGTCGTCTATTTTGTCATAGCAATGTAGGTATAACAGAATTGGATATCAATTGATACAGACTGACCTTGTGAAATCAGAGAATCCCGGCCGCTCCCCGTCTGAAATACACGCAAGTGCTGTATGGGGCCCCAAATAACACACTCTTCAAAGAACTTCAACAACTTTTCATGCATTTCTGCGGGGAATGTAGAGAATGATGGTATCATGGCATATGCGATTTGCGAAACAACTTGAGGGTTATGCTGCTGAACGCTTAAAAGAAATTGAGCAACATCCAAGCACAGCGCATGCAAAGCATTTGGAGGACGAAGAGGGCTTAGTTTTGCTGCTCTGTAGCGACAGTCCTCTTGTATAAGAGATGTCAGAACAGATATACATTGTGTTAAAAGTTCGGGCGTGAGATTGTGCGATGCGCGAACACGCGAAGACGAGAAAGAATGGTTGCTTTGATAACTAGACCTTAACCCACGAAAAGGATAGATGATTCTTGAGTCTTCATCCAGTCTATATGCCAGATCATACTGGTAAATGTTGAACGCCACGCTTCGGTAGATGGACATACTCATCATCAAAAAGTTGCCATCCTTGGGCAGCCGACACTAGGAGGACGTTTCGCAATTGTAACATTAAATCATACGTATTATCAGTCGAATACACGTGGCCCGTGTCGTCGTCCGAATCATCCTCCGCGGTGGCCTGTGATGATGCCGTAGCTATGCTGCCTTTCCTCTTCATTGCATCTTTCATCGTATTGACTATAGCGCCAGTACCTAAGTTGCGCGCGGTACTCTCTGGGTTGGTATACGAATCATACACAGAAGGCGGCATAGTTCGCACTTGTAGCTGCGTCAGGATGTGGGACAATAATTTCTTGGATTCGGTGCGTGTTTTCTTTTTTCCCTTTGAGGGCGAGCGGTCAATGTCCATTGATAGATATCCATCACCTGGAGAATGAAGTGGTTTTGCGGAAGAAGACGATTTCGCAAGTGACGGTGACTGCCAAAGGCTTGCTTCTGCCACATCCGTCGCGCCCGGGCCAGCAGTGTCGATTTGGAGTGGTGGACACATGTGTCACATCGTCACGTCTTCACGATATGCCAAGTAGGAAGCACTTGAGGCAGTCCACTCTGCTCGATCTCGGCAAAAAGGCTTCGGGTTCGACTAGAATCAATGCACTGCTCACAAAATCTCCGCCGCCTGACCGTGCGAAGCGTACAACACGCATGAAACCCGTCGCTCTAGATACATCAGATTCTGATGATGTGATTGCCATAAATTCTGAAGAAGAAGCACCAATTTCTAGTCGCACGCGCACCGCGGCTAAGAGAAGAAGAAGCATAGTTATTGATAGTGACTCCGGCAAGAATGCGTCGACTGAGTCCGAAGACCAGCCTGTTGTTCATGTCCGGAAGGGCAAACGCCGGCGGATTCGCTCGGACTCATCTGACTCAGTATCACGCTCTTTTACCGCACAGGGAACTGCAGTCCACGTCCAAGAAGCATCCAACGAGGAGGATTTGGAGGAAGAAGTTGACAAACAATGTGAGTGACTCGGCAGGAAATAAGGTTGATTTCACGGATGCGTAGCTATATTGCCCACTCGGTTTCGAGCGCGAGGAAAGTTGACTGCATTTCAGAAAAATCTAGAGAAACTGAGAAGTGAGGCTGATTCTATGTCTGTGGCGCCGGATGCTACATTTATCATCAGGAAAAAAGCAGGGCAAACTGACAGATTATATACATCGCCCTGAATCAGACGAGGATAACGAAACGAGCGAGAGCGACGATGCTAAACCATTCAAGGGCGCGAGACCTCATGATGAACGTGATAGTCTCTTCAGTGAGGGAACTGATGATAGCGATAGTTCTTCCAATTTTATCGTTGAAGATGATGGCGTCATCCCCCAACCTTTGCCTGCACAGTTTAGTATGGAAGCGCATCAAGACCTTCCCAACCAATTCAAGAGAGTATTCCAGTTTTTTGTTCACGTTGCTGTCCATCCGCCTCTAGAACGACGTGAATTCATGCTCAAACAGTTGAAAGGTCTTGATTTATTGCGAGGTGGTGGAAGAGTCAAACTAAACTTCACTTAGATGAGGAATATTTTTCAATACCATTGAGGATTATCCGGCGAAAAATAATGGGCCTTAGGGACTCCCTTGTTGCCTCCTCCGTCTGGCGATCCGAGTACAGAAAATCACTCGACACGTACCCGGAATTTGATCTCACACAGCTGGACGACGTTTTTCCCGGATGTGACGCATGTCATCTCGGTGGTCGAAAGTCGACTATGATTGGACGTCTAAGCGGGACTCCATACGATAAACATGGCTTCGAAATGATTGTACGTGTTCAGAAGTCGAGTTTCATCAAGTAATAATCGTAACGACCATTGTAGGCAGCCGAGTCGGATAGTGATGATGATGAAAGCGGCTCTGAAAAGCCACATAGTTTGGAATATCATTTAGGGCGATTTTGTGCAAAAAGGACACGTGTCTACCATCAACTAACACACTGGGAGGTTAGTACTGGTGACTTCTTCATGATCATCTGAGATATCGACCGTTGCTTAGTATGCTTTATTCCAAACAATTCGCCAGGAGGTCGATGACCTCCATGCAGCAGAGCAAAGCAAAGGATTCATTCGTGTTGCTTATGCTGGCAATAAACGTCCCCCGAAAGATCTGGACGATGCCGATGGTATCTGTGAGTGGCTTGACAAACGCCATGTCATCGACATGGGATGGCAACTTATTAAAGATGTCATGGAGAGCGCAAGACATCTGGACATGAATGTTGGCAAGGAGGATATAGATTAACAGTGTAATTTTTGTACATAACATAGCTCTCCCACGCCTTTTATGGCGTACCCCAACTACACCGCACCTGGCGGTACCCATCCGCCACCCAGTTCAACTACATACCCCTACAGCGCATATCATCCCACCGCTCTCAGCGCTTATGGCCACCCTCAGACACCGGGAGCTTACTCTTACCAAGCGGCTGGGTATCAGACGGGTGTGACAGGTTATGGCTGGACATATCCGTATAGCTATGTGCCACAACACCCCCAGTCAGCAATGCAGCGACTTCAGCCGCAAACCTCTGCATCTATTGGTACACAGACCACAGCCACGACCGCACCATCCGTGCCACAAAGGAGTTCGACCTTTGCACCAAGTTACGTACGAGAGAGTGTTGCTGCTGCGGCAACTGGCGGTGCCACGGGGAGAGGATCGCGACGACAGTCGAACCTGAGGGGTCTGTTCACGAAAGAATGTGAGGCATTGCCTCATGTCACGAGATGATTTTGTTGAAATCATGTTACAGTGAGGAGTCTAATGTATGGTTTTGGCGATGATCGCAACCCAGCAAACGACACCGTCAACGTGATGGAGGAGATCTTAATCGAATATATAACGGATGTTGTATGTTTCTTTCAAATGGTGTTGTATTCCTGTCAGCTAACACCCTCAAGTGCATGGCAGCTGGTGCCTCCTCTCGGAAAACGAGACTATCTATTGAAGATTTGCGAAAGGCATTATCTCGTCCTGCAGACGCTAAGAAACTGGCAAGAATGGAGGAGCTGCTTTTCATGCAGGAGGACATTAAACGCGCCCGCGCACAGTTCGAAGACTCGGAGTTGAATAACCCTCGGGAGTTCTGACCAGGCTCTTGCTTGTATTAGGTTGGCATCAGTAGAGAGCATCAAGATTTATTAATTTTATTCCATTTCGTCGCTGCTGTCACTGTTCATCCATTGCTTCGTCTCGATCGGCATCTTCTTTTGATTCTTCGGAAGAAATATTGTTACCCCGCTTTGCGCTCCGAGCTTGAACACCTTTCAAATAATTTAGTAAATTAGTTTCGCGCAGTCAAAAAAAAATCACGAACCTCCACTCTCAGCCAATGGTTTGGCATATTCTTGCAACCATTCTTCAGACTCCCAAACTAAACCAGTCAGTATTCATCAAACGAGTCATTGACACGGGCGTACCAGCTCTGTTTCCCAGTGGTTGGATGGGTCCTTTCATAGGTCTAGCCAGGTTGACCTTGATAATCTTGCCCCGCAACTCGTTCAGGTCCATGTTGTCGATGGCATCTTGCGCGTCGGCCGATGAGGCAAAGGTAATAAAGCCAAAGCCGCGATGTTTAGCCTCTGTCAAACGTAAGATGCGAAAATACGGAACTTTGTGCGCCACACCAGCTGGCTGATTTGGGTTGATAGCCGCGGATGGCAGCTGCACCTCGATGATATCCCCTGGAATGAAGGTTAAACACAAGAAAATGCAAAAGTCATAGCGAACACACCGAAAGCTGAGAATTGCTCGTACAAAGCAGCCTCATCAACGTCTTCAGGGACGCCGCCAACGAACACGGTTTTCTTGGATTTCGTGCCCTCCTCCATGACGACAGTTGACAAAGTTAGTCAGAGGTTCACACGGTGTCCAGAAATTTCCCAAGATGGCAACTTGATCGGTTGTAGATGGTCAGTCTTTCCTTGTCGCACTGACGACAATTCCTTACCAGGTTATACTTTCGTACCGGAGGCTTATAAAATGCCTCGCTCCGTCCCCACCGCGCGAGTTTTTAGACCTCGCTTTCCATGTCCAGCTTTTGGCACTCGGACGAGTCGGACTCCGATTCTTCATTCGATGAAGAGGATTTTAATCTTCGTGTAAGGCCGCATTGGCCGTCATACCTCAATCTCTTCAAACTGCACGGCGTGCGGCTCGATACCGTCCGCGATGCCAAAGAGTACTACAGTAGGACAGGCTGGGTGCATTTGCCAGCTGGATTTCTTCGCTCGCTTGGCTTGGACGATTCCCATCCCTGCGACGACGACGCTCTATGCCCCGACCACGGCTTGGTATGTATAAGCCGCTTTTACTGGAAATTTGGTCTACTTAACAAGTACGGACTCCAAGCCAGACAACTTGTTTCGGGGCACCCGGGTATCCGATGGGAAAAAGGTAGTCATCAAAACCGCCCACCTAGATAGCCGAGAATATAGTGTGATCCGTATTCTGTCGTCTCCACCGCTGCGAGATGATCCTATGAACCACACCATACGTTTGTCAATCTCCTTTGTGTTACTCGTGTGAGGACTTATTTGCAATTGATGGCCTTAGCCGTCCTGGAATTTATAGAGGTACCTAAGGATAGGATGGTCTTCATCGTTATGGAGCAATGGTCCTCGCAATTGCTACCAGATGGTTCGTGCTATTGCCTTGAATCATTTCTCGGTGCAATGAGACAATGCATTGAAGTACGTGGATTGACCTGCTTATGATAAGCTAAACCAATGTTGGTCTCAGCATGTGACCTTTCTGCACGAACATCAGATTACCCATTTGGACATATCGGTTCGCAATGTGCTCACAGATTTTAACGGCAATTACGCGTACATTGATTATGAGGCGAGTCAGCAATTTGTTGGCATCGACCATCCGGTTTTGTATAATTATCGCGGCACGGAAGTCCCCCCGGAGTATGAGCGGGAAGGTCGTTGTGACCCATACAAAGTGGACATTTGGGCTTTGGGCATGCTCATCCTCTACGTTTGCAAGGTATGGCTGAGACAACGTTGTGTCTTTGTACATGAATCTAATGAGCTAGCCAGACGGTGGGGCATGACCTCCCCGATTTGATGCAACTGGTAAAAAATATGCTGCATGCAGCACCCGAGCAGCGTCCAACTGCATCATCCACTTTAAAGTCGTTTGATGGCCTGCTCGCCTCCATTCCTAAGTATTATGTGCAGAGGTCATGCCCTTGTATACCATGAGGTCTAGAGATAGTAGATTGGCATACATGCGTGACGTTAAAAGCATTCCACGAGCAACACTCTACACATAGTAAGGTTAATCATCCTCCTCGGACCTTTGTTCCGTCAGTCGCTGACGCTTCCTTTGTAAATACCGCTCTCGAGCGTTCTGTACAGAGGAATCGTCATTACGGCGCGCCACAATGCGCTGCATAGCTTCGTCTTTTGCTCGTTCCTTCTCTTGCATTACTCGCTCCTCCTCTTCCTTCATCTGTTTCTGTATCTCTCGTGCACGCCTTTCGTTGATCTCTCGTCTACTAGCGGCCGTCCCAACTGCACTGTGAGTGTGAACTGGCGTATCTCCCACATTCCCATCCAATTTTCCAGGGTGCTTTCAAACCAAGGCGCCTGGTATTTGGCAGCGACAGATTCAGGCCGGCTGACAACAGTTCACGTTTATCGACAATTTGGTTGTCGTCATTGAGCTCAACTTCTCTGCCTTGTGTTTTGGCGAGCGCTGCGAGCTCCAGATCAGAAATGGGCGCGTAGTCAGCTGGTTTCGTGATAGTCAAATTTGGTGTGGGACCCTGAGGCCCAATCATGCGCTTCTGCGTAGCAGCCACCGTAGCCTCGTGATTTTCTTCGGATTCCTCCAGCATTTTACGGTAGAAGAATGCAAGGCCTGTCGATGGCCCATCTTTCCTTTTCTGTTGCTCTGGACAACCCCATTCAGACCAAGGCCTGGCAGGGAAGCTTGACTTACCGTCTCTTTTCTTTTCTTCCTCCTCTGCCCTTCTGACTTCCTCCATCTGTTCTTTGTACGCTTGTGTCACGAATGCCTCCTTATCTTTATACATATCTCCCTCAGCCTCGCGTTCACGTTGCATCATCTTCTCTTCAGCACGAAGATGGTCAAGCCTTCGTGTTGCAGCGGCAGATAGCAAGCCTTGTATGTACTTGGGCTTCATGCAAATTCAAATATTGGGTTATGATTGAATTACACATAAAAAGTACCTTTCGCTCCTTTGCATCTTGCTCCTGGGCTTCCTTCTGCCGCTGTTTGACTTCTTGCATACGATCATAAACCTCGTCGTACTCGTACACTGATGGATCGACCGACTTTTCAGCCTCCATCCGTTTTTTCATGACTTTGGAGACACCAATGTTTTGGGCCAGCAACTTTTTGTTCGCTGCCGTCCTGGTGTCTGCATTGGTTGACGTAGGAGCAGCGTCGACGACATCGTCTTCATCTCCTTCGCCGAATGCGGCCGGACGCTTGAGAGAAGGGGCTTGTTCGGATACTTTTGACTTGGCGTTGAGGGAGAATGAAAGCTTCATGGAGAGCCATAGCCATCGGGCTTTGAAATCTTTACCTCTCGCCATGGCTCAAGCCGGTCCTGATAGACGCAGAATATCTGGGCCTGAAGACAGCAGCCCTCCATTGCTCATCCCAGAAGAACAGGACAGCCGTGGAGGCGTCAGGCAAGGGCGAACCCCTGCGGATGTCAGACAAATCTGTATGTCAGAGCTCCAACATTTTGTTTCTACATCGTCACTGTGTAGTAGTCCTCCAGCCAGGTCTCATTAATCAGGCTAATGGCTCGGCTTATATTGAAACCGAGCGGACTAAAATTGCATGTGCAGTGTCAGTCATTTGTTCGTCCTTGAGGGGCGACGGCCTCATCATGTATAGGTATGGACCGCGACAGTCAAAAAACGTCCCGTATCATGAAAAAGGAAAACTAAACGTGGAAGTGAAATTTGCACCCTTCTCGAGCCCCAAAAGACGCGCACCCCTCCGCGTACGCAACTAACATGATTGGCGGAATGGCATTTGATAAGTCAGAGGATACAGGATGCAGAAGACCGCTCACTGGCGTTGGCAATCTATCAAGCACTCGTGCCCGCTGTCCGTCTTGAACTGCTACCCAAGTCCACGATTGACGTATTCATAAATATCATCGAAGCTGACGGCACGGATGCCTGTATCGCGGCAGGCACCATTGCTGCGAGCACTGCACTGGCCGACGCAGGAATAGAGATGATCGGCCTTGTCACGTCATGCTCAGCGGTACGACGTGTAGCCATTTGGTAGCGAAGGTCTGAAATACTGGCAGGCCATAGTAGGCGGAGAAGTCTGGCTGGATTTGACAGAAGCCGAGACACGGTCGTCAACTGGCTCTCTCGTGATGGCATGTCTGCCTGCTCTTGGGACGGTGACAAGTATATGGCAAACAGGCTCGATGACTGTGAGTGAAAGCTTCCAGGTAAGTCTTGATCACCTGTTCGCGTTTACTCGTGGTCTGAACCTCGCAGTGCATGGATCAATGTCAGTCTCGGTGCATAGATATACATGGGGTTGTTGCTCAGGCTCTGCGAGAAAGTGGATGTGCGTAAATATCGTACTAGTAATCGACGGACCTGTTTGGCGCGACTTGGTCGCTCCACAAGCACTCGGTCCACAACCATGACTGAATATCCGGCACCTCTAAAGGCCTTATCGCCTGCCCAAGAACGAAGATTAGCAGATTATCTGGATGAAAAATTCTTGGAATTGACACGGGGATTTAGAAAACGGTTGGCAGACCATTTGACGGGGTAATGCCCGTTTGACTATCTACAGCTATGAACCCGACTCGCCCTTCTCTACACTGTCTGATTACCTGGAAGCGGCGAGCGGGATCCTTGTTCTGGTTCTCCAGATTCCGCCCATTGATCCGTCAACATCACTGCGGACGGCTTATCTGCTCCGGTTGACAAATGAAGTGCTGAGCTCTATCTCTGGATATGCACCGTTGACATCTGCGCTTGAAGATGCGGCGAGCTGGATCGACGACCTGGATCAGGCATGGCTGGTGGTGCTGCAATCTCAGGTCTGGGATGCGAAGAAGGGTGAAGGTGTAGATCTTGTGATCGGGGCGACGGAGGCAGCAGGCGGAGTGACGTCGACAGCGATGAGCCAGACGGAAGTGACGCGGCTGCGTAGTCTGATAGTGAGCGGGATGGCAGAGCTGGACGAGTGGGTGAGCGGGGGCGGCGGGGATGGAGAAGACGTGGAGAGCAGGCTGCGGAGGCTTGGGCTGCAGGACAGGCTTGACGAGTTGTTCTCGGGGACGCTCGACTTCCTGGGAGGCCTCGGTGGGTTTGTCGTAGAGCCGCTCAGCGAGGTCGATTAGAGCTGCTCACAAACTCGCACGCTTTGCCTTGATGATCTCCTCTCAGCGCTTCTCGCACGACTCGGATGATTCTCTGCGAGCTCTCGAGGTTTCCGATGGCCCCATGGCCACCACGTCCAGATATGGGCGGTATGCGTTCCTCCGTGTATCCATTTTCCTCCTCTCAAACGCGTGCTCTCTAGCGGTCGCTCATACTCTGTCTCCGGCTTTGAATTCCAGAGGGATCTTGTAAGCTTGCATCCGCCAGGTTTCCCCGTTGTCCTACCTCTGCCGTTAGCTTCCCCTCAGCAGCAGCGTGACCGAACCCGACATCGTACGAAGCGTTGGGAATGACAAGAATGCGACCTTGCTTAATGGTTAGTACACATCCCACACTCCCCGCTGTACCTCCACTCACACTGAACGTATCAAGGAGTTGCTCTTATCGTAGGATTACAAGTATGTAAACCGACGCTGCACGCTCTCACGCGCTCACCCCAACCCCAAGATTGGTTCAGGAATCTTGTGAGGCAACTACAGCCATTCTCGTTGCCAAGGCACTCACTGCAGCTAGTTCCTCCCCTGGTGTAGTTGTTGCGAATACCAAAAGCGTTGGTGCCAGTCTCGTTGTTTGGCTGATTTCCGGTGCATTGGCCTGGACTGGAGCCAGTAGTTTTGCAGAGCTGGGCTCCGCTATACCCCAGAATGGTGGCCCTCAAGCCTATCTATCGTATGCATATGGTCCCCTTATTTCATACCTATTTGCTTGGACCGCCATCATAGCACTTAAACCTGGTGAGCTGTAAATCGCAAACTTTCTGGCTTGTGTTAGAACTTCCGAACAGGCAGTAATGCCGTCATCGCTCTCATCTTCGCGGAATACCTTAATAGGCTTATCTGGCATAGCACTCGGGCAGAGGTATCGCCGGACGGCATTCCACAGTGGGCAATCAAGCTCACTGCAGTTGCGGCAGTAGCCATAGTAACACTTCTTTGTGTCGGGGCACGAAGCTTAGGCACCCACACGGCTGTCGTCTTCACCACAGTCAAGGTATGGCCTTAGCTGTGCTGCGCCCAGTTTCACCCGTCGTTGATATGGCAATCATGTTACAGGTTGCGGCCTTGGTTCGTGGATTGTTGATTGAGTAACCTGACTGTTGAACTGTTAGACAGATTATGATTACAGTCTTGGGATTGATACAGCTCGCTCGTGGCAAAGCATCCACTTCATTCAATGAGCCATGGTTTGAAGGTTCCAGCACTAGTCCTGCCGCCTATTCTCTTGCACTTTATTCGGGCCTTTGGGCTTTCGATGGATGGGATCAAGCCAACTACATTGGCGGAGAGATTCGCCACCCAGAGAAAAATATTCCCCGCGCTATACACTCTAGTATGTTGGTTGTAATGGTATGTTTGAGATCTGATCTTTCGACATTTCCTTGCCGCTAACTCTTGTGTAGTTCCTTTTCTTATTGGCGAACATCTCCTACTTGGTGGTTCTCAACAAGGTACCTGTTTTTCCAAGTCAGTGGGACAGACGCGTAACCATTCGTTCAGGAAATCGTTGGATTGAGCAATACTGTGGCGATGGATTTTGGACGCGCGGTTTGGGGCCCTATCGGAGGTTCTATCTTTGCTTTCATGGTCGCATTTTCTTGTTTCGGTGCATTGAATGGCGAGCATGTCAATTTTTCATACCTTGCTTCCTGTTTAAATATATCCACAGGCTCCTTTTACACCAGTTCGCGTCTCATTTATGCTGCGGGACGCGAAAGGTATATCCCAGCGCTTTTTGGACGCTTGCATCCCACGCGAAAGACACCTCTTAATGCAACACTACTCCATACCTGTATTACGACCGCTTTCATACTTGTGGGTGGTGGTTTCAGATCGTTGATTAATTTCTCTGTGGTTGCGTGCTGGGCATTCTACTTCTTGACGGTGAGTCATTTCTTGCGATAAAGACGACCACGTTCGCAAACTTTATAGGTCCTGGGTTTGGTGGTACTTCGTGTGAAGGAACCAATGCTGGAAAGGTATGGTTAATGCTTACTGCATTGGATGCAAATCTTGATACAGGAGATTTCCAAAGACCTTATAAGACCTGGATTATAACACCTTTAACATTTTGTGCTGTGCGTTTATAATCCGGAGTCCTTTATGTATCACTAAATGTGAACTCAGGTTGCTCTATTCCTTTTATGTATGCCTGTTATTGCAGCACCTCTTGAAGCGCTGGCAGTTTTGGGTATGACTCTGCTGCTATACTTGACGTTGACTCACAACATAACCGCAGGTTTCATTCTTGCTGGTATACCTGTTTACTATATGACACAAACACATGAAAGCACAAGACCAGCGAATAATTTGTGAGTGTACGAATTATATCACGGGCACGGATGCCGATATTTGTTCAGCTATATGTCACTCGTACCTTTTGAGGTTAGTGGGACGATCCCCTGTGGCTGAGGGTTGGCAAGCGGTTGCGACAGATGGGGACGAAGTAGAAATGGTAGAAAACAGGAGGGTGGGATGACACGGAAGTTTCAAAGTACCATGCTTACATAGCCTGATATATAATGCTTATTCGTATCAGCACATCTTCTCGTGAACTTGTACCATCAGCATGTCGGTCAGTATCTGCTATGTGCCCGTGGCACCCGTGGCCTTATGCTGTTTGATATAGGGCGAGCATACTTACCGATTTGACGTCAAGGTATGACAACTCTCAATCGCTTGTTAAATGGTCCTCCCTCACATGCGTAGATGACGTGCTCCGGTTGTTCCGGCGCCATCTCCCGTGTTTTAGCAAAGACAGAGGGTGATTGAAGCAATCGTCGCTGATTTCATTCAACAGCTCATCTGACAAGCATCCAGGTGTATCCAGCTACGATGTTTCTCTTGATAAACAGACAGTCATTGTCAACGGGACGATCCCTTACGACGATGCCTTGGCCAAGATCAAGAAGACTGGTAAAGAGGTAATGTGCGACCATAGAATAGATTTTCCCGTGTTCAATGTTTTTAGGTGCGGTCCGGAACCGTCCTTGCTTAGTGCCTACCGTTAGATCTGGCGAAATATGATGTAGTAAATGTTGTTGTAGAAGTAGCCATATCGTTATCATTTCAGTGGGGTTGGATGCGACTTTCATACTTCTCCGCGTCGCCACAGTTATTTGCCTCGGCTGCGACATCACCGCAGGACGCCGTATCCGCATTCTCCGTTTACTCGATCGCTTTTCAAGGCAGGAATGGCAACAGACACCGACATTATCGTTCCGGACGGCCTTTCACTTCACGTTGAAAACACAACAAGAATACTACTAGATCCGAATGAAACATTTCTCAATCCTATACAGGAATTCAACAGGGACCTCAGTGTTGCCGCTATTCGTGTATGGAGCGAAGAGCGAAATAAGTCGTTGGAGGCGAAATGGTTGCAAGCAAAGGAAAAGACCCCTCAAGCAACGGGACAAAAGAAACGCCTAAAAAGTTCGTCTCTGTGCTCCCCTCCTTTGATTGTATCTGCATCGGTGTTTAGCGGATAGTGGACTGACCGCGAGTGCTGCAACATCATCGGAGAGCGCTGAACCTGTCGCCAAATCAAAAAAAGAGGTTCGACATTAGTGCATGTCCTACGTATTTACTCAAATCTTTCCTGTGATCATAGTCATCTTTTCGGCCACACAAGTTTGTTATTCTAGAGGCGCTTTCTGCAACTGGTCTACGCTCTATCCGTTATGCTAGAGAAATACCCTTGGTAAAGTTCGTGTGCAAAGAAGCGGTTCCTCTTTGGCGTATTTACAATCATTAAAGATATGTCATTGCAAATGATCGTTCACCTTCCGCTGTTGTTGCTATAAAGCGTAATGTGGCGCTAAATGGGCTGAGCCAGGACGTGGATGAGGCATCACCAGATGACGAGAAAGAGTATCAGGCCACTATCTGCATAAACGAAGGGGATGCGTGGTTAGTAGCGGTCGACATGTCATGCAGGAACGCTGCTAATGTTGCTGGAAGCACCTTGCTGTATTCTCACCGAGAGGCGAAACGCCATGTCGACGTGGTAGATCTTGACCCATATGGAACTGCAGCACCTTTCCTCGATGCTGCTATTCAAAGCATAAGTGATGGAGGTGTGGGACATCTCGTCAATCCTGGTTATTTAATGACCATTTGGCAGGGCTCCTGTGTGTTACGTGCACCGATTTAGCTGTGCTTGCAACGGCTAATTCTCCGGAAAAGTGGTATGCTGTCAGGAATCATTACTTACCAACGAAGTCTCTTAATTTCTAACGTAGTTTCTCTAACTACGGTGGCATATCTGTCAAAGCAGAGTATTGCCATGAAGCTGTAAGAATTCCTTTTCTGAGAAGATATGTACTCGATCAATTGTTGAAAAGGCTCTTCGGCTCGTTCTGTATGCTATATCCACAGTGGCATCTCGATATGGCCGCTATATCGAGCCCCTACTTTCCCTTTCTATCGACTTTTACGTGAGAATGTTCGTCCGCGTGCAAACTTCTGCGAATGAAGTCAAGAAAGCATTGACGTAGGTCGCTTCACGTCAGGGCGACTTCTGATCATGATAATCTTTCAGTAAAGCATCCATTTATTACATCTGCTCGTCTTGCCAGGCCTTTTATGGACAGCCACTCGGAAGAGTTGTAGAAAGGGGACATGGAACATCAGCTAACGTCAATTATCAGTATAAGATCCAAGCTGGTCCAACTGTCACAGAAAAGTGCCCTGAATGTCATTCCGCCATGCACGTATGTGAATAGGAAACTTTTTGGCTGTTGCTGAACCGCTTAATATCAGCTTGCTGGACCTATGTGGTCAGCACCCATTCACGACTCAAAGTTCGTAGAAAAGATTCTTGAGCACCTGGAAACAAATCAGGAGAATTATGGTACCGCTGTGCGAATGAAGGGTATGCTCACAGTTGCGAAAGAGGTAAGCAGCAACGCTCCAGCAGATACAGGGATAGATCGAGTTGTCAAGGAATTGCCAAACCCATTCTACTTCACCACCTCGAGAATGGCAAGCCTCTTTCATTGCCGGACACCTTCATTGGACGATATTTCGTATGCTAGGTTAAATTTATCCGATTGGTCCAATGCTCATGAACAGGTAGATCAGCCCTCCTTAATGCGGGTCATCAGGTCTCACGTTCGCATGCGTGTGCTGGATCAATAAAGACCACAGCATCGCACTGCGATGTGCACGATGTTTATAGGTCTTGGGTTAAACTCAACCCAGTGAAGACATTGTCTGAAACTTCACCCTCACGACGTCTATTAGGGATTGAGCCGAGGTATCTCACGCACTGAATCTGTCCTCGTCCAAGTTGACAAAGATCTCAGGATGATTGCCAATTTTGTAAAACATCCTGAATCTGTCACGGCCTCTAATGTGAAGCTCGTTAGATACCAG
This sequence comes from Amanita molliuscula, assembly GCA_023014405.1. Classification (NCBI taxonomy): domain Eukaryota; kingdom Fungi; phylum Basidiomycota; class Agaricomycetes; order Agaricales; family Amanitaceae; genus Amanita; species Amanita molliuscula. The sequence goes on from JAEBUP010000001.1 coordinate 1,903,476, forward strand.
GAAAATCCTCGGAACTGGGGGCCCGGTACGAAACCCAATATGAAACGGAAACGTGACGTAGATTTTGAGTGAACGGCAAAACTAATGGCAGTGGCATAGACCAACTGTCATTCCTATGCTAAGGTATATGCATACGGGACAGAAAAGGGGGAAAAATGCCTACGACACATTGACTCATGGGGTATATAACATACATATATTAGTACCAGCGCAGGGAAGCTGTCTGTGAAGTTCAAAATAAATAATAGTATACGAATGTTCATAAACGAAAAGGTTCATCTCAAGCCAGAGTTGGTTTCACCAGTTGCTTTCCAATCCATGGATGACGCAAGAGTTCAGATGCGGAGGGCCTAGCTTCGTAATCAAGCTCGAATGTACGTTGCAAAAAACCTTGTGCCTCTGGAGAAATATCTGACGGAATGGAGGGCTTTTCTGAAGAACCAATCTGGCAGTGGCGGGTGAGTGTGAAACGGTGTTATCTATGCATATGCTTGTCACTTGCCTTGAAAATCGCCTGCATTTGGGTGAGTTGCGCCCAGGGATGTTCACCTGTCAGCATTTCGACCACCAGGCAACCCACGCTCCAGATATCAGCTTTTCTCGTGTGACCGCTCTGCTTGACAACTTCCGGCGCCATCCAGAACACAGATCCCTGAAGAGACGCGCGGTGCATCTTATTTGCTGCAAGTAGATCTGCCGTCAAAGTAAATAAAGTTGATACACTTATGCGGTTGACAGTGAACTCACTTGTATTGACCTTCTTTGAAATACCAAAGTCAGAGATTTTGATACCACCTTTGTTGTCAACAAGGATATTAGCTCCTTTGATATCACGATGCATGATGTCACGTTCGTGAAGATAATTGAGACCTTCCAGAATTTGCCGTACAAAGTTCTTTACCAATGGTTCTTCAAATGCACCGTAATTGCGCAGCAACGCAGTAACCGAACCCCCTGGAACGTATTCCAGAAAGATATTAAGATGATCTTCCTCAATAGAGGAATCTGCATACCATTATGTCAGAATCCCATCAATATGAAGAAAATATACATACACAGGTATTGAACAATGTTCTCATGCTGAAGGTTTTTGAGAAGCTCTATCTCACGTTCCAGGGCACTGAGCATGCTCTTTTTCCGTTCTTCATTTGGACCTGACCCAGTGGGCAATTCAACTTGCTTAACAGCCATCAGGAATCCTGTGGCAGCATCCATCCCAAGGTAAACTTTTCCGAACGATCCAGCACCAATAAGGGCGCCTTTGATCCATTTGTTTGCTGTAAAGGGAAGCGTAAATGTGGTTGCAAGCGCAAATTGTCACGACTCGCCTTTCGTTGTCACCACGGCGTCTATTGGGACATCGTTGTTGTGCAGGGTCGCTTCTTCTTCTTCATCGTCAAATTCATCATTAACATCCTCACCGCTATCGTGTCCGTCATCCGTGCCGACTCTCGTCCAACCGTCTTCTACATCTGAATTTCGTTCGCCAGTCTTTATGCTGCCTGTGTTGGTCGCACGTCGGCTTTCCACCTCAGCTGTGAATCTCATCGACAGTCACCATGCTAGCTGTGTCCGACCTATCTCGTTTGCTGCGCAACTCAGTCATGTAACTCATTCGATGGGATGCAGTTGACATTGCTCGCGATGCTGGGCTTGAGGATCGTTGGCTAGACTCTGAAGTAAAGTCCTGCAAGGAATCCGAGAGCGATTCACTTGGAAATGGGATGGGCGGAAGTAGCTGAGGCTCTGGGAATGCCTTCCCCGGCGGGTCGACATTATCCAAAAGGATCGAATGACCATCGTCTGTAGAAAGTGACATTCGGGGGATGTCTTCCGCCTTTATTTTGGTCTGCGGCTCTTTATTAGCTGTAGAAACGGATGAACTTTCGGAAAGTTGAGGTGCGACGGACACAATGGATGTCCTTGGCGAGTTCCCTATCGTACCGCCCGATCCCTGTGTGCTACTGCTAAATCTAGAGGGCAAAGGCGGAATGAAGGAAGCGGAACTATCTCGACGCGTGCCAGACCTGAACATCATGCTGTTTCTAGCGGTGCGCTGCAAGACTTTCTTCTCGGTAAATGGGAAATACTCCGATAGATGGTTCGTGATAAGTTCGCTCGGCGGGCGCTGGCCAAAGAAATTACGAAGCTTAGACGGGCGACGAGCGTTGGCTGATAGTGCTGCGGGACTTGATCTGCCGTTGATGCCAGATCCAGCTGTTGGCGACGGCGGTTCAACAGCAGGCTCTGGATCTCTTACACCAAAACCACTGAGGCCGCTAAGCACACTCATAGTGCTTGCACGCTTCGTGCTTTTGCTCGTATTGCTTGTCGAGACTGCGACGTTGGGAAACTTGCCTTGACTCGGAGATGACGATCCATTAAGGTCATCCTGGCGTCGCATCTTAGCCGTACGGCGAAGAAATAGGCCGGGTTCGCGACTTGGGTGGTCAGGAGGTGCATGACAAATTGACATAAGTTCTGCTTCGGTCAAAGGCTCACCTATCGGATATCAATAGTCTGCCTATCTTACACGAGTAAATATATGCGTACCAGGTGTATCATCCCCTGTTTCAAGGTACACACCCCAGCCATCAATAGTAAGTCCGCCATCTGCCTGCAGGTGTTCTGCATGTCCGTCCGCATGACGCGAACCTTTGCCAAATTTCTTCAGTACCTTTTCAAGAACTTCGATCCCGTTTGAACAGGATGTAACATCTATTGTGAAGGAACTCTCTTCGTCTGGAAGTATGAACTTTACTAACTTCCAACGTAAATCACCTAGGGAAGGGGTGTTATGATGAGATGGATTATGACCAACCCGTGAATTGGAGTATGATTGGGATGGGGGTGATGGAGAACTGGAAGCAGAGCCATGAGGCGTTGTAAATGATTCAGCAATAGGTGATAGGCCTTGCGGACCCGGCGGTACTTGCAGAGTCGGTTGGGCGTTAGCGTAAGGGTGCAGACTCGTCGGAGTTGTCGACGGCCGCGGAGGAAGCTTATTGCCAGAGGCAATAGAGGGAGTCTGAGAAGAAACTTGGAGTGAACCATTTCTACCATGAGTCGAGTGACTGCCGGGATTGAGGTAATTTCGGAATGAAAGCGGTGATGTTTTGTTCACAGCACGGAGCTCTTGTGATGATTGGTAGCTGATTGGATGATGGGGCGCAGCGGAATGGGTAGTGTAAGGAGGCGCTGGATCGGATGGGGTCGGAGTACGTCGATCGCTGTTACGAGAGGGTGTTCGGGTTCCTAATGGTGGGAGTGGAGGGTGGACACGAGGGGGCGGAGGCGGAGGCGGCAGGGTCGGACGGGTCGAGTGAGCACCCAATGGGGTCAATGAGGATGCAGCGGGCTGGTTAGGTAGCTGCAAAGCGGCAATTCCGGGTTGGGGCAGGGGACGAACGGCTTGGGCGACTGTCCTAGCGGATTCGGGCAGGTGGTCACGGACAACATCAGGAAGATTACCTCTGGAGTTAGGTTGAATCTGAAGTGGTGCAGGTCGTCCTACATCCAATCGGCGCTTGGAGGAAGGTGAAGACTCCATTCTATCCTGTGGACCCTGCGAGGCATCACCTTGCTTGCTGGGCCATGAGATGGCAAGAGGAGTCGTGGATTTGCCATGCAGGCGCTGACGTAGGGCTTTGATCGCGTTCAATATTCTTAACCTGTCGCCGATGGTGGAAACACCCAATTCAATGAGAGAAACTTGGTCGAGGTCCAGAATAATGTCTCCTCTAATGTCGTGTGCCTTGAAGGTAGTAGCATATGCTGCACATTTTATGTCGGCGAGCCAACGGGCGACATGAGTGTCTGACCAGGATCTGATGTCCAAGTATACGCCTTGCGGGGGGTCAATATATGAGCGGGGTAAGGCCGCGGAGGCCATGTTGATGAAGGAGCGAGACTGAGAGGGGCTGAAGCGGGCATTGGGGGAGGCCGGCGAGGAGGGCTGGGACATTGGCGGAGCACTGCCGCCCGTGCATGCACGAGCATGCTTGGCTGCACCCCTAAAGCCAAATAATGCTTTGTGTGGCCGTGCTTGGCTGCGCCATCTGATCACCGCCATTCTCATTCTTCCCTCCGCACAGGACGCTCATGCGTTCCTTGCTTCTTCCCTTCTTTTTCCTGCTCGCCTGTGCCTCGCCCTACCGCGATGATCTCGTTGACTGGAATCTCAACGTTAACAAAAACGCGTCGTCGCCCTTGGAGTATCATTCGACTCGCCCGAACTCGACTTACACGCCCTCTCCCAACAACTGGAGATCTCTGCCGACCTACACCCTCCTTCTAGACAAGTTTGCAGACGGCGATCCGTCAAACAACCAATTCTTTGGGTCGCCGTTTGAAAATGATTACAGAGAAACCCAACTTCGCTATGGAGGTGACCTGAAAGGCCTGGTGGCCCGTTTGGACTACTTGCAAGGCATGGGCATTAAGATGATTTTTATTGCTGGAACGCCATTTCTTAACATGATATGGCAGGCCGACAGTTTGTATTTATCCTTCCTTCACATTTCCATGCGTCATACTTCCTAGGTTATTCTCCCCTTGACTTCAGCGTCTTGGATCCTCATTGGGGTGTCATACAGGACTGGAGGGATACTATTGATGAGATACACAAACGAGGAATGTATTTGATGCTGGATTTTACCATTGGAACCATGTCCGATCTTATTGGCTTTCAAGGGTAGCCTTTCTTTATTGTCGCACAGCCGGTTCACTCAGCGTCAGCCTAGATACCTTAACACGAGTGCCCCATTCAGTATTTCCGAATATCAGGCTCTCTGGAAGCATCCAAATTATATGCCGTGGAATTTCACTGAGTATCGTGATTTTCAAGTCAGTGCTAAATTAACTGCACTTACGTGCACTAGTTGACGGAGCATCTTCATTTAGGTCATTAATGAACGCAACACATCTTGTGTCCTTCCTGATTTCTGGGGTGACAATGGAACTCGCGTTTCAGGCATCCAATCAGATGGCTGTTTGTTGTCAGAATTCGACCAGTTTGGTGACATGGAAGCTTTTGGTGTTCATCCGGACTGGAAACGTCAGCTTTCCAAGTTTGCGTCGGTGCAGGATCGTCTTAGGGAGTGGAAAAAAGATGTTTTAGAGAAACTGCAGGTATTCTCATGCATGGCCATCCGTGCTCTTGATTTCGATGCCATCCGGGTCGACAAAGCAACTCAAGTAACGTTGGATGCTCTGGCTGCCTGGGCTGTTAGCACTCGTCAATGCGCGGCAAAACTGGGAAAACAGAATTTCTATATTTCTGGTGAAGTTACAGGTGGAAATACGTTCGGAGCTCTTGTATATGCAAGTCCTTGTGTTTATCTGTTCCGTTTGATCTATTGATATACTCTCAGAGGGCGCGGTCGAACGCCAACGCAGTTGCCGCCTGGTTTCCTGGCGGTGGCAAATCTCACTGCTGACCAAGATGCATTTTTTCTTCGCGATGCTCCTGTTAACGGTTTGGATGGTGTCGCATTCCATTATTCCATCTATCGTTCCCTCAGCCGATTCCTCGGCATGGATGGAAACTTGCAGGTTGCGTATGATGTGGACGTCAACTTTATCACGGCTTGGAATGAAATGTTCGTTACTAATGATTTCCTTAATCCAGCGACTGGGAAAGTCGATCCAAGACACTTGTATGGCACAAGTAATTTTGACGTGTTCCGGTGGCCATCACTTGTCAATGGGTCCCAGAAAAGTGTCTTAGGAACCTTTATCACAAACTTGGTCATGCCAGGCATTCCTCTAGTGCGGACAGTCAAGTTTCTTCCGTATTTATTATTTACCATTGAAAATAGCTATATTACGGCGAAGAACAGAATTTCTACCTATATGATAATGGTGCTTCCAATTATTTATATGGGTATCGTGATGTCTTCTTTTCTTCCTAGGTGATGTTAACACCTTGTCAGGCGTCAGGGAATGACCAGCAGCACTGCATGGAAACGGCACGGTTGCTATAAACTTGGCTCCGAACAGTATTTCAACGTACCACTCGGAAAGAGCTTGATTGGCTGCTACGATGATTGGAATGGCCTCGATCATTTCGACCCTACCGCCGAATCAAGGCGTTTGTTTTCACAATTTATATATCTACGAACAGTCTATGGTGCCCTACAGGACGGGTTTAATTTGGTGCAGCGCGGAAATTGGACCTACTTGATTCAGCTTCCAGGATCCAATGGGATCATGACTGAAATGGGGTTATGGTCAGTATCACGAGCGGCAATACAGGGCGTGCAGACAGTTGGAGGCAATTACCAAGACCAGATCTGGTTGCTCTACACAAACGAAAACGTTACAAAATCTTACTCCTTCGACTGTATGAGTCCCTCGTGGATATCGGCGCCTTATACCTCTGGCACCCACGTAAAGAATCTTTTTTATCCGTACGAGACCTATACTCTTGCAGACTCCCGTTCTTCGTACCACAATAATAGCCAAGCGCCTTGGTATGGTTGTATGCCGAATATCACCATGGATGCGTATGGTTTCAAGGTCCTTGTCCCCGTAGACATATGGAATCCGCCTTTACCTGCCCTGACGAGATTCAATCCTGGACACGACTACCGCTTGTTAGCTACATCTGGTGATTTCAATGCAACTGCCGTTGATATATCACTTGAATTCAACACCGCTATGGATTGCAACAGCGTTACCAGTGGTGTTTCACTCTCTATGTCTTCCTCCGGTAAAGGTGGAAACCCGACCGTTACCAATGTCACTTGTAATCGTATTCGAAATCCTGAACCTTCCCTCATTACGGCCGTGTCGATATCCATGTGGGCTTGGTCAGCGACGCTACAAAACGTTCCTGACGGCATACTAACCATTACTATCAACCAACCATCTGCAGCTTCGGGTAACCAGACTACTCAGGTACCGTCCTCCTTTATCGTTGTCTTTCTGCAATGTTTAACAAACACTGGATAGGCGGTTGACCACTTACTGTTGAGAAAAGGAGGTTCAGATAATGTCATGGTTTTCCCTGACAATGACTATGATACTTCTGGCGCATTTACATTCTCAAATGACCAATATTCCTTTACTCATAAGGCTTTTGGCGCTGACAAGTTCCGATATTCTTGGAATTTCGGCCAAAATTGGACGACTTGGCAAATTTGGGAAGATACGACATTAATCAGTCGGAGCACCTTTCAAGGAGACGATCTATTCTGGCAAGGCGATCATATCATAGTGCAATGTCAGTCCCATCTCGATTTCTCTCATCCTCAATCTTACATTGTGGTAGATTGGAGCCAAGCGACGCTATCCACGGACAGTGTTATACATGCTGACTATGGGTATTCGGGACCACAGAGACGTGTACCTCAATTTCTAGTTCGCGGTCCATATAACAGCTGGGGATTTGACAAAGGGCTTCCATCAACCATGCAACTCAATAGCCAAGGTCAATGGGAACTGGAGATTATGTCATCTTGGCCTACTTACCTTCAGCTCAATGTGTGGGGTTATGATGACTATTACTACGGGGACTATGATGCTGATGGTGTCCTGGATCGCTTACCTCCCAATACCGTCGCCCCCAATTACCTCAACCTCTCAGCTCCTCCATCCCCACATCTGTCGTGGTCTCTATTCATCGATGACGCCCGATTGACTTGGTCCCTACAACCGCGTGGTGAATCCTCAGTAGGAGCGATCATGTTCGCTTTACTTCTTTCTATTCCCCTGATTACAGGAACGCTAGCCGCTGTCATCTTCATGTGGTCTTTTTATGGGATCAAACACAACCGATATGGTATCAAGACAAAAACATCCCATACATACTTTCCAATACTAGGTGCATTGGGCAACAAGTCTATGTCCGATCTGAAGGAAGCGGTTCCTTTGACAGAGAAAAGGTTATTTGGGCACAAACATGCTGTGGAAGTTATTGGCTGGCCAGAGGACAAGAACAAGAGACGAAAGGTCTTAATTGCTACACTTGAATACGAAATCATCGACTGGAAGCTTAAGGTCAAGATAGGTGGTCTGGGTGTCATGTCGAGTTTGATGGGAAAGGCAATGACAGATGTTGACCTCCTCTGGGTTATACCGAAAGTCAAAGACCTTGATTATCCAGCTGGTGAACCTGCCGATCCAATAGAAGTTATCATATTCGGAGAGCCATATCTCATGGAGGTCGAGACTCATGTTCTGGACAACATAACCTATGTGATCCTCGACAGTCCCGTCTTTCGTGCTCAAACCAAAGCTGATCCTTACCCTGCCCGTATGGATGACCTGAGCTCAGCCATTTTCTATTCTGCCTGGAACCAAGCAATCGCCGCGACCATACGTCGTTTCCCTGATATTGACATATACCATATTAACGATTACCACGGCGCTCTTGCTCCCATATACTTACTCCCGAAAGTAATCCCCATCTGCCTTTCTCTGCACAATGCGGAGTTTCAGGGTTTATGGCCGCTTCGTACCAAAGAAGAAATGAAGGAAGTTTGTTCGGCGTTTAACATCCGCAAAGAACAGTGCACCAAATATGTCCAATTTGGGAATACTTTCAATCTTCTACACGCAGGTGCTTCGTTTATAAGTACTCATCAGAAAAGTGTCGGAGTTGCTGGAGTGTCGGATAAGTACGGCAAACGCAGTTGGGCCCGATATCCTGCGCTATGGACTCTGAAGCACGTCGATTCTCTACCTAACCCAGATCCCACAGACATTGCAGCTTTGGACGAAAATCCAATATCCGCTCGTGATGTCCAAATTGACCAAGCTGCTGAAGCTGCTCGACCAGAATTGAAGCGTCAAGCTCAGGAGTGGGCTGGAATCAAGCAAGATCCCAACGCTGACCTGTTTGTCTTCGTTGGCCGCTGGTCGAAGCAAAAGGGAATTGATCTCATTGCCGATGTAATGCCAGGCCTGTGAGTAATTTTGAGTTGGAAGCATCAAGCCGTCCCTCACATTACTTTAAGGTTGGAGAAACGCCCCGATATTCAGTTGATTACTGTTGGTCCAGTCATCGATTTGTATGGGCGTTTTGCGGCAGAAAAACTTGCACGCTTAATGGAAATGTATCCGGATCGAGTTTATTCCAAACCAGAATTCACGGTTCTACCTCCGTATTTGTTCAGTGGGGCGGATTTCGCCTTGATACCATCCCGTGACGAACCGTTTGGTCTCGTTGCCGTAGAATTTGGTCGCAAAGGAGCACTGGGCGTAGGCAGCCGACTTGGTGGTTTAGGGCTTATGCCTGGTTGGGTAAGCGCAACCCATGATTACATACCGATGTACTGTCACTAACCTCGACAAGTGGTATCCCGTTGAATCAAGCTCCACTGCACACATGTTATCTCAGTTAACCAAGACGATCAAGCTGGCACTTAAATCAACAGAGGAGGAGAGAGCAATTCTACGAGCTCGATCTGCCGTTCAACGGTTTCCCGTTGTCGAGTGGCGTCAGCGAACGGAGGACTTCCATAGACGTAGCATTATGACGAGCCGAAGTTCTGCAGGTGTCAATGCATGGCGTGTATCTGACGGCGGAGACAAAAGAACCCAACCCTTGCCTGACACTGATGATTGGAATCCCGAATCCCTGGCTTATCCCATACAGCCTGAATGGGATGGACGGAGTGCCCTTGATGTTCCCAGTCCTACCCCTGGCCATTGGAGTCAGGAAACGTTAACTCCCCGTTTACCACAAAATGATGGAAGTGCAAGACTATCGTATGCAAGTGATGATTACTTCTCAGCACACTCGCGAAATGCCAGTACCGCAGATCTCAACGACAGCAGTTACAATGAATTCTTGGAGAAAGCTAATAAAGCCATTGCCCGAGACCACAAAAATGCACCAGACCCATTTCTTGACGGAAACCCGGCCCCAGCGCGCCCATTTGGCACTCACTCTCGCATTCCATCGGTTGAGTCTATCTCGTCTATTCTAGATGAGAAATCTAGTTCACCATTGAACAAAGCAATAGCATCGGTAGGTTAATTCATGACCGATTTTCTCATGTCTGAAAGCCGTAAATTAGTTTACCGATGCTGATGGGGGAGTGGCCGCCAAGTTCGTTCAGAAGCTACAAATGCTAGACGCGAAAAATTCGCGGCAGGAACTGTCCATTGAAAAGTTCTTGGTGAAAAGTGAAGAAGACTTCTTTGGCAGAGTTCGGCGTGAAAAGCTCTCCAGCGCTGCAAGCATCCATTCGTCTCAGCACGACTCTATTTGGGGAACACCTTTACCTTCCATGTACTCTCGTCCTAGCTGTATGTTAAGAATCCCCATGCGTAATTTGCTTAACATAAACCGTCTTGCGCAGCGCCAAACACGCAGGTGGGATTTTCCACTACTGAATATGAAGGCCACTCGCGAATGTCACAACGAGACATTGTGTCTATGACGAGATTACAGATTGCAATGGCGAGGGAGGTCGCTGGCTGGCCCTTGTACACTATTGTGATTGGGTTAGGACAGGTAAATCAATTCTCCCATGATCATTGTCAATGTCTCATGTTGGCGTCAGATGCTGTGTGCAACAAGCTTCCAGATCACACTTTTGAGTGGACAGACTTGGCAAGATGATCTCCAGCTCTACGTGTTGGGTGCCGTATTCCTCGTTGCGACTGTTGTGTGGTATTCTTTATTCAGGTGGAAACCATCTGTATATGTGCTGTCGATCCCTTGGATCTTCTTTGGTCTTGCTTTTTTCCTCATCGGACTACCCTCGTTGTCACCTGCTCTGGCCCCATCCCATCGAGCGCTCTCAAACGTAGCAACTTGGTCATATGCCGTTGCTTCAGCTGCTGCATTTCTATTTTTTGGCCTCAACTTTGGCGAAGAGGCGGTATGTTGTCCATTTTACCAACGGCAAGTATGTCCTTGACTGTCCATTAACAGGGAGCTGCGACCGAAGTCTGGACGCTCAGAGCTTGTGTTGTACAAGGATCTCAGCAAATATGGGTGGCCGCTCTTTGGTATTGGGGTTATACGCTGAATGGGCGCCCAAATGGGTATATTCCTCCGTGGTGGATTGTGCTAATTTTATGGCCCTTGTCATGTATGAGCTTTCTCTTCGCCTATGTTATGCTCTATGGTCTCCCAGGTAACGTTTTAAAGTTTTATCAATGGTTCGAATCGCTGAGAAGCACCCAGATTATTATCGTCAAACGCCACCCAAAGTACCTCACTTTCTCAAGACCTTGTTTCGGCGCAAACTCGTACTTTGGTTCCTGGCTTCCGAAATTCTTCGAGACTATTGGCTCAGTGGAGTATGTGAACATTTGTTGCCACGTCCTATCTATGATTTGACGTTTCTTGCTAGCCATACGGACGTAATTGGTCGTTCCTTTGGAATGTTCCAATCCCTAAATGGCAAACTTTATTGCTTATCATTGCTTTCTTCATTGGCGTTTGGGCCATGATAATGCTCATTCTCACTCATTTTTCAAAAACACATACATGGCTCCTACCAGTGTTTGCAGTGGGCCTTGGTGCTCCTAGATGGTGTCAAGTACGTACCCCACTTATCATATGCCCACATCTCAGAACTCTTCCAGATGTTATGGGGAACCTCGTCTTTAGCACTTTACATCCCCTGGGCACGCCAGGCCGGACCGTATCTGAGCATTTCATTGTGGCTTTGGTTAGGTGTTCTTGATGCGATTCAAGGAGTTGGATTGGGAATGATTCTGCTGCAAGTAAGTGAAGGATCACAATTCGCTTGTTGTTCGAAGTTAAGTAGCATTAGACTCTATCGCGTCTCCATGTCTGTGCAACACTTGCGTTTTCGCAATTCGTTGGCGCAATCTGTGTAATGGTCGCACGTGCGACTGCTCCAAACCGTCTAGGCCCTAGCACAGTATTTCCTGACGCCGGTAGTTGGGACTTTTCGCAGGGGCTTCAAGGTTAACCCGATATCCATCCTACCGCCACGCTCTAACATGTTGTGCTTCAGGTAGTCCAATGGCTCATCCGCTGTTTTGGATTGCCCTGCTTTGCCAACTTATTATAGTATTCGGTTACTTCTGGTTCTACCGAAAAGAACAACTCGGTAAGTCATGACTGGAACAAAGTTTCCAATGCAGTATTGATGATCAATCGAATCCAGCTCGCCCCTAATTTTAACTTGTTGTACTATCTCTTGAGTAAGCGCCTTCGCAAATGGACTCCGACAATGGACTTGTTCATATGTTCCGCACATTCTTTCAAGGTAGCATAGATGTATATACATATGTAACCAGGGTAATTCTAGCATCGTAGGACAGTGACAAACAACCACAATTTAACCGTCGTTGCATCATGCTCGGGATTGAAGACTACGGTAGCGGAAGTGAAGGCGAACACGAAGGTCTGGACGCCGAGGCGGATTCGTTACTTCCTGCGTTACCTGCGCCGTCTAAGGTTACAGGCTCGACAGCAGCCTTAGCGTCCAAAGCGAAACGCCGAAAGAAAATCACCATTGGACTACCCGCCTTACCGGCGGCTTCTGATATCGATGAGAAGGACGGACCACCTGCAAAGAAGGTGCGAACAACTGGGGCTGGATCTTCATCACTTTTGTCGATGCTTCCAGCTCCAAAGCAAGCAGCGTCTGTTCCGCAACGTATCCTCGGTGGAAAGTCAGGCCCTGCCCTCACATTTAACGCTCCTCATCCACAACCCTTAAATGCCCAGGACGCGGAAGAGCCACTATCCAAGGACGAACTACCTTCAATTTCGTTTCTTCCGACTTCATTGGCGAAAGGAAAGGCGAACATATCTCTGGATACTTCAAAGTCCGTTTCATCTGACCGGTCGTCTTCGGCAGACTTCTTTGCTCTCGGTGTGGCATGTCTACTGGCTAATTATGGTTAAGTAATGACTGCATTCCAGGCGTTACATCCGGCACTGCCAGTCTGAAGCCGTCCCGACCAACGTCATCATTGACGAGCCATTCAGCTGCGCCAGAGGTGCCAACATACGAGCCTCCTGAACCCACCCCGACAGATCAATATCCCGGTTATTACCAGATTCCGTCGGGTGCATGGGCTGCTTACGACGCCAGCCTATTATGCGACTTTTCTTAAAAAGTGGCAGGATGAATATGATGCACACGTGCGTGGACTTGAAAAAGGCACCGCCAAAGGCTTTGAGGGATACGACTCTACATCTGTCCAAGATGTTGATACTCAGAAGGAGATGGAAAGGGCGCGGGTGGAGCTGAAAGAAAGAGAGGAAAGAAAGGCCCTCACAAAGGGTGCAGGTGCAGGGCCAACGGCACCAAACATGACGATGACAGTAAGTCAACATTATCCCCTATTCGGAAATGTCGTCCAATGCACCATGTAGGCAAGCAAAATGAGTGGCATTGCAAAGACTAGACACCAATTGGCAACTTTGTTAAGGGACGCGTACCAGAACCGGGAAGCCTTGGAGGAACAAATCTGCAGAAGGCAGGAGGAACAGGAAAGAAGCGGGAAATAAATATGGTAAAGCATATAACTTTACTCTTAGACGAAGCCTGACAACGATGTCCAGGCTTTTAAGTTAGGTATCGTCTAGGTGAAATTTTCTCTCTGCAGATCACAGACGATGTCGCTCAGGCAGCCTTCTCTATAGAACCAATCATGCCAACAGTTCCATTCTCGTCCACGCACCACAACTTGGCTGTCCGTTCATCAAGCCATGCCCCATGCAACGTCATCTCATGATTCACAATCAATGGATTAACCGCTCGATAGTCAAACGACTTGAACTTCAGCCCTTGGTTATGGAACATAGTCGCTTCTAGTAGCATCAGTACTGTCAAAGGACCATGGACGAGTCGCTCTGAACTCTTGGTGAACCTGGAGTTTGATATCAGGCTTGAGTAACTTACCTGGATAGCCTTCGCGGCTTTGGGTAATGTCTTTGTCAAGGTGAATGTGATGCGCGTTGAACGTGAGTGCAGAGAATCGAAAGAGGGTCGTTAGCGTCGGCCGGTATGTGAACGAGAAATGAGATTTGTGTGGTATATCTTTGACTAGAACACTGTGAAATTGGTTGCAAGGGTGTGTTCAGAAGATGAGCTCACCTTCTCGTGGTTTGTTACTTGGTTTTGAGGTTTCGGATAGGTAAACATGAGACCTGATCTCAGTTAGAGAAGGCTTTGAGTAACCTTCCGCCACAATCTCGATTTTTTGATTAACAAAGACCATTGGCTTTCCAACTTCAAATCCTTTCTTTGCGACATTTTCGATGGTGGCTACTGCCGTTGCCTTGGAACCAACGAGTAAAGGATTGGCATTGTTCCATTCAAACCTACCGCCCGCCCACATTCTACGCGTGAAAGGTTTCGGAGGACAGGATACAGGATCACTCGCATCTCCCCTCAGCATAGACTCCGGTGTGCGCGGGTGGAAGAAGATGAGGTGATGGCCATACTCGAGGGGCTGCGATTCCTGTGGTGCTTTAAAAGGCTTACGGATGCCATCGCGGGTGGGAAGCGTTATGTACAAGTCAGAAAGATGCTCAGGGCTGACCGTGTCAGAGAGAGTGAAAATACTGGGGGACGCTATCCAGCTGTCGAGAGCATCGAGTTGTTGCGTTGAGTATGAACGACCGCGGACGAATCTTCCGAATCGGTGCATCGTCGGACGAAAACCAGGATGGCCGGCGTTTGCCGCGCAGTGGCAGGCCCTGCCGACGATCTACAGCAACATTATCTCTGGATTTAACGTGGAAATGTCTCATCTCTACCTGGACTGGACTTCTGGCTCGTATCGATTCTCTATTGGACTCGCCAAGAGTAGCGCGAAATGCCAAAAAAAGATCAAAATTGGAAAAAGCAAAAAAAAAAAAAAACTAGCTCGTTTCTTGGATCTCATCTCGGATTTTAACTCGATCTTAAGACATGGTTTCCCTTAATTACACCATCTAGACTCTCGTCTACTACTCGTACAAGCTCAGGTATGTTACGACTTGCGTTGAGTGGACCGTCATTGACGCGTGTCATTGTAGCTTGTCTGAGGTTTCATGACACGTATCATATATACCCTGCTTCTGTCAATTACATAAATCTTGAAAAAAATGATTCTTTCAATATTTCACTTGGTTGTTAAGAGTGTGACTAGTGAATGCTTACTTTCATGCACTGCGCACTAGCGCTTGCTGGCAGAATTGATCACAAATCTATAGTCATGTTCAATACGGACCAAATGATGCTATTGTCCAACTACGCGTTCACTATTCCTATTCAGACGTGGAAAGTCGGCTACATAATGTCCATGAAGGCTAAGCAGTGTTGCCAACTTGGTATGCACTTCAACTTGGAAGTCTTCGAACGGCATAGCTTCGCCATCTACAGATAAATTTCCATGATCCCTCAAGGACTCGATCCGATAGGCACTTGCTTTGATGTAGCGGAGCTGCACGGTGAATCAGAAATATGGCCATCAGATATATATGAGTCCTCACTTTTGGAGACCAGAAGCTTTCACCGTTCGCCCCTCCTGATAAGGCACGCAAGATATCGGAACGGCTCGTCTTTTCTAACATGAAGTGGATGTTACATCACATGGGTGGAGACTAACGTACCATCGGCACCGCTGCAATGTCAATCAACCCATCATCAGGCAAAGACACGGGGAACGCCATATAGTCCCTAAGGTGGACATGCCTCAAAAGCCGGGACAATCGCTATATCCAATCCTTACCTTCCTACGTACGGACCCTTTCCGGCATAGACGTACAGTAAAGGTTCTTCAATGGTTGTCCAGCCTTCTTTGTCATCCATCGAATGCAGCAATGGTGGAAGTCCGGCATCCGCATTTGAATACGAAGCTGGCTCCGTCCTGGTGGGGTCTTGTGCACGTCGGGCAAGAAGATTCTCCACCATCTTGTCTTTGTCACTCTCCGCTCCCTTATACGACAAGCGCACAGGACATCGTTTGAGCAATAAGACTGCCGTCAAACGTGGTCACAGAGGTAAGACAAAGCGTTCAATGTACCAACTCACTTCCATAAAGGAGTCCTACCATGAACCTAGTATCACCCATCCAGCGTAGATGCTCCGTCCCAAGATCGACGTCTGCTATCAGGCCCATGGCCTGCGACATGAACGAGATTGTGCGCTTGTTGTTTTGTACGACAGAGAAAGCGTCCACTGGCATAGGGAGCCCTGCCAGGTATCAGGACAGGAAGCCGAGACCGTCAGATGATGCCCACCTTTGATCACATTCAAGGTTGCCAGAACTACGTCAAAGCCGTCCCGCTCTCCAAGCAAATTGAGGGATAACCCGTTTCCAGAACCACAAGGGACTGGTGCAATGGGTAAGCTGAAGGCTTTGCGGGGCTCGGAATGATTTGCAAAGCCGTTCATTACTTCATGAACAAGCCCATCACCGGATACTATGACCAAGACATCGTAGCGCTCAAAGGGAAGCTCTCTTGCGATCTCGTAGGCATGACCCTTATGAGTCGTTCCTGCGGACAGTGTTAGGACACGAGGTAGGGAAGTCAAAGGAATCAACTTCCTTGTGACATCTATGATGCATCCCGCAGCCCGTAATATAGGTTCGATCCTTCTCGAAAAGATAATAGCACCCTTTCCCTTGATGAAGATCCTCAGACATTGCCTGTCTCCTCGCATGACAGTTACATACCGTGCCGCCGAACGGGTTGACAAGAATACGTAACCGCCGAAACCGCTTGATTCCAGCCCCTAATTATGAGGGTATGAGACGGTTGCCAGCGAAGAACTAAACGGAAATACCCTCATATGCGGAATGCATCAATTCGTCCACCCATTGTGACACAGCATCGTGCGGAACATCGTTCACCGAACCACTGTATCGGTAAAAGTAGTACCTCCTGGTGCCTTTGTTCCTAGCCAAAAAGGCAATGTCCACTACCCTATCAGGTAGGGTGAACTTTGCGTTGATGACTTGACGGTATGGAACGGTGAGTTTTATTTGTTTGTCTGAGGAACGGCGTGAGGGGGAAATGCGGCGAAGAATCGGTGCGCCGCGAATACCTGTTGAGAGCGTCAGCGCAAGCTCGGTCAAGTTGAAGGTGATATGCCCTCCGGTGGAGAGCTCGACGGTGATCTGGTTCTGGCACATGCTGGTTGCTGCTGCGGAAGGCAGAGAAAGGGGATAAGACAACAACTGGTCTCACGGCTTCGGTCGTTTGTTCGAACGAACATTCCCATGTCGTCTGTGCATCTCCTCGCGCGGAATGGCTTTGCCAAGGGCACTAGTCTCTATCACAGGTCTGCATTCCTCCACCCCACTCTTCTCTTCTCACTTGCCATCAGAGCCCGCCCCTCTTACATCCCCGCCGCTCTCGCCCACATTCGTAATGCCCTGAGCGCCAACGCTCCGTTCAATGTCGTCGAGTTCGTACGACCACAGACGATTGGCACCTATTGACATACTCAGGATTGGTTCGGGTACTGGTATCTTTACACAGGCGTTTCTTGATCATCCCGATTGGTCCTCCGACATTCGCGAGCTAAGGGCAGTCGAACCCAGCCAGGGAATGAGAAATACGTTTGCCCAAAATGTTACTGACAAACGTGTCACCGTCCAAGATGGCACGTTCGAGCACACTGGCGTAGACGACGGATGGGCAGATATCATTGTGATAGCCCAGGTGAGTAGGACCTGCCCCCCCGAGTCCCCGCTGACTCAGCCCTTGGTAGGCATTCCATTGGTGCCCGGATTACGACCGGGCCTCCGCCGAGTTTGCTCGCATTCTCAGACCAGCAGGAGTCGTGGCCCTACTATGGAATTTGGAGGATAGGTGCTCCTGAGTCTTACTGCATCCATGCATTTGTTTTACTGTCGACAGAGACCGCGCAAAGTGGGTTGCGCAGTTGCGAGAGCGTATCGAGAGGCACGAAGCGGGATCACCACAATTTCGGCTTATGCTCTGGCGACAAACGTTCGAGACGACGTCGTATCGGAAATATTTTCAAGCGCCCATTGAGAAAATCTGGTCGGTCGTGTTCCCTGCTACGGTCGATATTGCCGTCGATCGCGCCTGCAGCAAGAGCTACATTGCAGTGTTAGAGGATGATGAGAAAGCAAAGTTAGTGCATGAAGCAAAGCAAATAGTAGAGAGAGGAGAGGAGAGGGTATGGATTGACGAGGACGCAGGCGTATTTGAATATCCGTACCAGACTTGGGTTGTGCTGGCGCACAAGGCCGCCTAGTCACTCTCGCGCCTGTCACCGTCACGTGACGAACACGTTGCTAATTTAAGCCGTTCGCGCGTCCGTTCCTCCGACATGGCCAAGAAGGTCTGTACCACGACCTCATTAATTTATCCTGTATTGACTGCATCACCAGTCTGCCTCAGTTGCCAGCAAGGCACCAGCAATCAAGTCTTCTGGAAGTGTGGACGAGACCAAAGCCTCCACATCAGGCAGTGGTACCGCCGAAAATCAGAAGCCAAAGCGTCGCAAAGCGCGTAAGGAGACATACAGCACTTACATCTACAAAGGTACCGTCCAAGTCACCTTTAGTTACCATTACTCATTGGGTTTTAGTTCTCAAGCAGGTTCATCCTGATACTGGGATATCAAACAAGGCGATGGCTATTTTGAACTCTTTTGTCAATGATATTTTCGAGCGCATTGCGACAGAAGCTTCAAGTGAGTGATTGTTCGCGTGTTGAAATTTTTCAGGTATTGAACTTTATTTGTAGAATTGGCTTCATACTCGAAAAAATCGACCATCTCTTCCCGCGAAATACAAACTGCCGTGCGTCTCATACTCCCTGGAGAGCTGGCCAAACATGCCATAAGCGAAGGTAGCATCGCATTCGAGCCAAGCCATCATTCTCCTCTGACCTTATTGTTGCAGGGACGAAGTCAGTGACCAAGTTTTCATCGGTGGCCAAGTAACTTTAGAGTAGGCTACATTACTAAAAATAGATCCCGGCATTTATTGTTTGGTTTTGTTATAATTGCAAGGTCATCGTTCGCGTCGCGTTTCTTGAAGCCATGACCACTCTCTCCGCTACTCCGCCTCCTCGCAGGTCAGTGCGAGGTAGAGCACCCGTGGCATCGCCTCCGAGAAGAGCTAAGATTAGCTCCAAACCATCGTCGCGCTTCGTAACGCCCATTCGCGCTGTGGAGCGTAGTCCGATTCCAGAAAATCTTTCTGTTGCTTCGGGAATGGACGTGGATGAAGCAAGATCGAACTTTTCAGACAGAAGCGTTGCACGATCTTCCCATGAGACCATTTTTGCGAAGTCGGATGAGCTCACCGTATCTTTCTACGCCAACTCGCCCGTAGAAGTGAAGCATATTCTCAGGAGTGCTGGTACGCTGAATATCAACCATGGAATGGCATTATCTAACGGAAGCAGATTTTTACAGAGATGCTTACACGGGTGAGATAGACACAGTAACTGGATTCGCCCTTGTTGCTTCGGTGCAAACGTGTTTTGTGTGGCAGCATGGGCAAGTGAGTGCTCTGTTCTGACTGCGCAGTTCTGGTCTGATTTTCTTAGGCTGTTCGAAGCATACCCACGTGCTATATTTTCTCTTGTCCCTTTGATGTCGACACGACCACTCCCCCATTCCATGCTCTAGTCCCCTACAGTCCAAATCGCGAACCAGGTTTGGTACTTGTTTCATCGTCGGGTATGATTCGCTTCTGGGACAGCATTGGCACTGGCCTTGCTGGTGGGGGGCACTTTTACTCTGCAAGCCTCAATCTGCCTTCGGGTCAGGAAGTAACAAATCTCATCCGTTCAGATGTAGGTCTTGATTAGGCCGTCAGATACACATACTGATGCTGGCTAGTCAGCTACGTATATCGCATCAACGACCAAGGGGTATCTATACCGCATCAATCTGACGTCTGGCGGAGTTGATCGATTGAAATATCATTTGTTTGCTCGACCCTCTCCATCCATGTCATTCACCCGCTTGTTACCCTCCTTGTTTTCGCCTGCTGTGGCACAAAAATCTCCCGAACCCGGGAACATCAACTCTATTGTCTTGGGTGCTAAAACACCATCTGGCAGCAGAGAAATCTGGACATTGATAGAGACGCGGGTGCAGAGGTGGAACATGCATCCAGAGGGATGGGAAGAACTCTTGTTGGATTGCTCGATACTTGGCAATCTTACGAGTGCATTGGAATCTTCTCTCGGACCTGATAAGAAGCGACCAGCTGAGTTGGACCTCGAGTTGCTGGACCTTGCGATTGACGGGTGAGCAACAGTCATAACTTCTCAGCTTGTCTTTGCCTAACTTCGTTGTGTCAGCGAAGGTCAATTGATCATATTAGTGTCATATGGTGTCGAGGAACAAGGACGAATGGCTGTGGATTTGACCGGTGTCAGACGTATATATGCTTTAATGAGGTTGACACACTCAGCGGACACGTTCGAAGTGAACAGAGTCATCACCGTGCCATATCAAAGCGTGCGTTTCTTGTAACGCCGGGGAGAAAGATTAACGGATTTTTGGATCCGATAGACATCCAGCTCAGGCGCTCCTATGCATCCCCGAATTCAGCTAATTCTCGGTGGCGTTGTCGTCGTTGTGCAGTTTGGGGATGCAGTCGCACTCTGTGCTCGAGGTAGGAACATCTGCCATATTTAAAATTTTCCACGTATTTAGTTGCTATGACAGATTCAGAATATCGGGACCGCCTCGAGCTCAAGTCAATCACCGATCGGACCTTGGGCCTTGGCGTTTGGCAGTCGGACAGTACATTCTTGCTGCTTACGGCGACCTTGATGATGAAAGCGTTTGTCGACATTAACAAGATACAGAGCTTTGATCCTCGGTGCGTTGATTCTCGACCGCAGTCTGCCCATGCTGAAGTGATTGAAGAACTGGCCATACAAATCTTATCAAGTCAATCATGACGCAAGCCATTTTATATGGAGTAACACCCGAGGCAAAGAATCCTACATAACAGTCATAACGTTGAATAATCTCGTTTGATAGAATCCGTTACGTTTCAGCTTCCCACCTGAAGTTGATGAAGAGCACCTGATGCGGGGTGCAGAACAACTGAGTCGTGCCATCTTGGAATCAGGTGTGCATTGAGACTCGGATTGAATTGTTACGTGATACTGAATTCTTTGTTGGAAGACCTGGCTCTGGTCAAAAGAGACCATGACTTAAACGCCCAAATGACTGCGCGTAAAGAAAAGCTGAGCTGGTTGATTGGTTTTACCAATGATAATGGAGTGCTCGTCAAAGTTTGAGGCACATTTACTTTGACGAGATGATCCCTGATCTTCTTTCAGATGTCACAACAGTGTCGACAAAGACTCGCAACCGATGCAGAGAAGCTCTATGCCGCTCATCAGCTCTGGCTGTGGTACAATGCTTTTCTGACGTGGGTGTATTCCGTGCCTAGCCAAGTATCTCATTGAATGCACCTTAGGTCGTCTCCCACACATAGTGTGTTAAATGACGTTGTTCATGCATACATGGAAGATGTAGGAGACGCAAATGATGATGATGTGATGCGAGCCTTCTTCCGTTCGAGGGTTGGTGAAATGGGCAAACTGGTCAAAAGGGTTGTGGAAGTAGCAATGCGAGCTTCTGAAGAATCGGATGTCCATTTATTGCCGGAGACAAACCGGATTGTACAAGTGAGCTACGCCTTCTTTACCATCATTGCCTATTAATTTGGACCAGATCCTGCTTCAGTCGGCATTAGATTATCGACATTATAACTTAGGTGTTTATGGTGTTCAGCTACCCATGATAAAACCCTGGACAAGTCGCCCTGCTATTATTGATGCTGTGTTGGCTTTGTTCGATGCCACCACCAAAGTGGTGGACCAACCCTTGTCCGACGGTTCTCTTCCTAAAGCAGCAAAAGAGCCGAGTACGCAGTTACCGGAATTAGCAGAAATCCTTTTCTCATGTATACAGGAGCGCCTCGATTGGCTGGGCAGGTAAGGTTGATCATTATCGACTATAAAACTATTGATGCTAGCTAAGCATCTACTTAGTGCTGGCGCTGCCGATGAATCAGGAACAAGCACTGATAAGGACGAGCTATCACAAAAATTTGCTCTTCTGCGACCCGAAGTTCTTGAAACACTTCGTGGGTTTTACTGTCGTTATAATCTCGCTCTCACTTACCTCCAAGGCTCGATACAGGAAGGACGGGCCACCCGGAAGCTGCCTTTTCGTTGGCTGAAAAATACAGAGATTTCAGTAGCCTTGCAGCTCTTTGCAACAGAGATGCTATCTATCCCCCAGAGGAGAATCCAAATATAGATAGGATCCAAGCCTATTTGGCTCGCTTCAAATATGAGTTTGCACAGGAATTGTACAAGTGGTACATCCAACATGGTGCGTGGTTACGGAGTGCGTTGAGTGCTTCCGTCTCATGATGTTGCAGGCGAAATCCGGGTTATGTTTTCCCAGGAAATCAGTGGGGGATATATGGACAAGTTCTTCACTGACAATCCGAACAATAGTCTTTCGTGGTTGAATGATATCGGCAAGGCAAGATATGGTGAAAGTGCAGCATCTTTGTTGGCAGAATCGCAGAAGAGCCATAATCTCGAAGTGGCCCATGTGAGACGATACTGTATCCCTGAATATTAGTTGATCCATGTCTACAGCTTATGTTAAGCATTGGCAAACTTTCTTGTCTAGCACAGACGTTTGGGAGTGAGGAAAAAGGAGATATCAATCTTGATGGTGCGAATTCTGACTATTCACGGTCGTTCCATAAACATTCGGTAACAGCGTTCCACGATGGCCTCGACTTTGTGAGCGTACACGAGTCTCTCATACAAGCTTTGAAGGCGGCATTGGAGACCGTTCGAGGACGCCGGCCCTTGGAGAACCAAGTTGAGACGATCATCAAGGTCAAGGCGGCTTCGTTATCCGACCGACCTTCCTTTCTAAAGGTGCGAACATTCAAAGAGATGTCCTTGGAATCTACGAAAGCTGAACAAAACAGCTTTTCAAGGATTACGTACGTCAACTTCTTCGAGGAAAGGTGTTATCTGCGGAGGATCTGGTGGATGTGTTGACACTAAAAGATAACATAAACTCCATGGAAGATTACTCGATTGCCCTGCATCTACTAACCCTGTCAAATGTGAGGGCGTTGCCGTTCTTGACCGACGACTAACACACTCAAAGCGAAAGAATATTCCCGAGGCACGGCGCGATTCCGCGTTCCGAACTATATGGAGGCGTGTATATATCCAGGATGAGTAAGTCATGTCAAGTCTTGTGGACGTGCGATCTCCTGACGGTCATATCAGCTGGGACTCAATACGTCAGACGACCAATATATCCGACAATGAACTGATGGAACGATATCGAAATACGGCACTATATGCTACGCTCAGTACAATATTGCATGACGAGGGGACGGAAATCCCCAACGTGACGCCCGACGAGGCTTTGATGATACCTTCTGAAACCGAAATTGCATCACGTTGGCCGGGCATGTCAGCTGAGCAACTGGAAGCAATGGGCCGGGACTATGAATTTGAGCGGGACAAGCTTGGTGATTATGACCTAAATGACGTGTATCATCGCGTGCGGGAATTGGCGACGGAGGACATGGAGGCATCGTGAAGACAAAAAGGAATGTATATAATTCGTCGCTGGTTATGAATGGCCTTTGCGAAAGGACAAAGACCTGGATAGACGTTTGCACAGTCGCTGATACTCAACACGAGCACCGAGGGTAATGATTGCATAGTTGCGCTTCCGCCACTCTGCGGTATAAGCGTCCGTTCGCTCCGATTCCTGTAACAGCCATCGTCGGTAAAAGTCGGACAGCGCATGTTCTTTGTCTAGCGGAGTGGCGGAATCCGGAAGAGCGTCGAGGATCATTGCCTTTGCTGCCTCAAATCGCGAGTTGGTCTTTTGCGAAGTGAGTGAAGGGCGGAAATGAGCAGCGGAGGCCACGCACGTCGAGCCAGAATTGGTGGTTGAATGCATCCAACTGTTGACGCTGCAGTTTGTACTGCAGTTCAAGCTGTTCAAAGGGGTCCTCTGCTGCGTCAAACTCAGCGAGGGAGTACGGATGATTGAGCTGCTTCGGGTGCGCGGAGACAGCAGACTCGTCGTAGATGACGGGCCGCATGTTTGATACGGGGTCTGGAGGACCGACGAGTTCGCATCTCCTGTTTAATGGCTTGGTGCGGATGCGACGGGAGGCGAGTGCGATGGCACGCAGAGAGAACATGACGGTGGAAAATAATGCAATTGTATAAATGATAATTCTACGACAACATTTGGCGCCAGTTCTTTTTCATTTCTTCCAATGGCGCCAAACCAAGATCGCTCGCCATGTCGGATAAAATACCCGGGGTACTTGGCGGACGATGCTCAGCTTTGACGTTCTCATCTACTGTCTCCGTCGTTTCTTCAAGTAGATTATGCATTGGACCGCCGCTGTGATGAGCACTGGCGTCCCCTACAACCAGCAGTTTCGGCAGTGGCTGCTCGATGGGCACCTTTCCCGCAGTGGATGAGTCCCAAAAGTCAGGCAGATACGGCTGCAGGGTGATGAATCGCAAGAACACTAATTTTGCCCGAAACGCACGATTTGGACGGGTGGAACAGGATCAGGTTGAGCGAGGTCAGGCAGTTTGATGTTGAGATACAGAGCGGGTGGAATGCCAGGTGATGCGGGAGTGTGGATATGCCTTGCACGAGGGTTAGGGGAGCAGGAGGGCGAGTCAGGACGGACGCACGGGCAGCGGGGAGGCGGACGGAGGCGGACAAGACGGAGCATGGGTCACGTGGCGATTATCGTGCAATCGCCTCGTGTCGAGCGCGAGCGACGCTTGCATCCTATAACATGCTGCATTCCCCTGCGTGCGTATCTTATCCTCCCCCGTCCCCTTCTCACATTCCCCTCACAGCCCAACTGCTTCCAGTCTGCCGTCCACATCTTTCTGGGGCAAGTTCAAGCCCAAATCAAAGGAGGAGGCTCGTCCTCCTCCTCAGATGGCGCTGCAGACCCAGCGCCATCTCACCCTCATTTTCGGCGATTTGGAAACAATCCAGAAAGTACGGCGCCTGATTCTAACGATTACGCTTCTGACGTCGCCCAATTCTGCAGCTGCCCAATACGTTTGCTGTGAGTTCCTGTCATCCCGCGCTTTGCCCTAGACCAACGCCATTCCCAGGAACTAGATGCAATCGCCCGCGACTGGACAAAACCCCCACCAGATGCTCTATTTACTCTCAGAGTACCTATAGAATATGCGTCACTGCATGCCGCCGTAAGTGTCTAGTTTAGAGTCGAACGAACTGTGCCCATTGCCCACCCTAGCGCCTCGTCTCTGGTTCTTACATTTATGTAGGTCTGTTTTTCTAGATATCGTTGTATTCTAATGGTCATGTATAGCTTAGCAATGAAGACTCTTTTCAGATTGCTACAATGGGTGTAATGGGTCTTCGCGTCGAGATCGTGTCCGACGCTCCGGAGCCACCGCCAGACGAACCGCCGTGAGTATACTTCAATCTATGCCCCGCCTTGGTCCACTAATGGTATCTCAGTCCACCACCGTAAGCTTGCCAGTTCAAATTCTGCCCCTGCATCTCAACTATTTTATAGGCCTCCTCCTGTCCTGGAGATGCCCGCATATTTCAATCTAGAATTAACGCCCGGTCAACATGTTGCGCTGGATGTGACAGTGAACTCGGATGAGCTTGATATGGCCCGTATGGAAGACGGTACTACCGTCGACGGCATGTTTTGGGGGAAACTGGACGTTGTTCACCAGGGAGACGTACACAAAATGGAATTTTCTGGAACGCGACTTCCTCCAGGAGATGAATATGCACCCGAATTCCTGGTCGATAACCGTGTAATGACAAAATTAGCTGCTGTGGCCAAACCAACAGCAGCCAAGTGTCATCTGAACATACTAACTCCCTCCGTTCAGTATTGCGATGTGATCTTAACCTTTTCAGCTTTCTGGAAGCTTGGGCTTACATGGCCGCCAGCAGAGACTCTGGGAGAGAACAAGGTCAAGTATTTCCTCCGAGCACATCCAGGTGGTGCCTTGGAACACTTTGAGACCGAAATGGTAACAACAGGCTTATACTATGAGGCAGTGTAAGTGGCAGCTTTTCTTTTTTGAATTCACGATGTCGAGTCAAAAGTGCAGACCCGACCCCGCAATGATCGATCCCGTTGAATTGCTCAATCCCCGGAACGGCTATGCTATGTCATTCCGGGATTTCATTCCCCATCTCATGAATGTTCTCGACCAGCTTGGAATGTCTATACATGCTCGCACCACTTTTGTCAAGTACGTCCAGATGATTGCAGACCACCATTCCCATTAACCCGACCTATTTCAGCAATAATCTGTCAGCATTCTCAGCACACAAAAATATCGCTTATCGATTTTTGTCCCCCAGCAAGATTGCAGCAGCTGTCGATATATCTGTAACAGCTGATCCATGCGTGTTTACACGTCTGTTCCTCATTTTCCGCGGTCTAAGTGACGATGACGTGAGCATCTTTGATGGCGCCGGAGAAAAGGAGGCCAATTCTGCCAACTGGCGCGAAGTGGTAGGCTGGTCCGAGGATGCCAAAGATTCGACAATGTTCCGTGTCCTAGAAACATCCATACTGGAGGTGACATAATTCTTTGCTCAAATCGCTTTGCTTTCTGTTTCGTTTATCTCCATCTTGTCGATGAAGAATTACTTCGTTTTGGGATTAATCATCGATATCCGTAAATAGCCTTGACACGTCTGTCACATATCCACGTGAATTGTGACATCGACTTATTAACCTTAGTTAGTAATTAGTAATTAGTAACTGACAGACAATATGGCTCGATCCACTGCCAGTGGCTCGCCGAAACTATCTCAATAGTGCGTACCAGTCACATTTTTGAAATAGGGCGCATTTGAGCCGAAGTATAGTGAAATAGAGCGCAAGGCGAATATAGCTCGCAATCGTGCCCTACTGGAGCAACTCGAGCTGAAGCAGGCCGTGGATGAGATTGACTTGCCTAAACCTAATACAAAGTCAACAGCCAAACCTGTCCGATCCGCAAAACGAAAGCGCGAACAAGCCGAACCAGAAGGACCTAGGCGACAGTCTGCGCGATTGCGAGGCATAATTGACCCCAATGAAAGTCCAGAGAAGAAACGAAAACGCGAGGTACGTCAGAAATTTTGCGGGTCGGGACTGCTTAGTTTCATGAACTGCCAATAGGTGGAACTTGAGATACAACGTGCGAAGGAAGCTGAAGCAAGACTAGAGGCTGAAGAACGCGCTCGCATCGCTAAACTTCCTCGTCACCAGAACTTGGAGTTGTCTGTGCTTTTGGGAGAGGAAGAAGCTCATGAGGTGGATAAACTGACTTCTGAGTTTGCAGCCCTGACTCATGGTCCCCACCCACGTCGACAAGGTGATACAGAGGCTTACGCTGACACGAGGGACACTGCCGCGGTGGAAGAGTTGAGAACGAGACTAAAGTCCATGAAGATAATCTCGCGCGCCAAAGTTACGCAAGATCGTGTATACTGTTGCGCGTACCATCCTGAGCCGACGAAGGATCTTATCTTCTTTGGGGGTGAGTTCTCTGTACCGAATGTTGGTACGCTGATAGAATTTGCCACAGACAAGCATGGCCAGCTCGGAATTTGGGATGCGAGAGCTCCGCCAGAGGAAACTGCCGATGAGGATGGTGACATCTCTGTGCCCGATGATGCTGAAGGGGGGAAGTATTGGCGTCTGCAAGTTCATTGGCCTGCGACTGCGAAATCCTCCATCTCGTGCATAAGAATGGATCCAGTCAATGGACACTCTGTAATTTGTTTCTCCATTCAGAGCCGTATATTTATCGCTGAAGCTTGCAGATAGCTTTATACCAGTTCTTACGATTGCACAATTCGTCATCTGTCGTTTACCAGCGGAATTTCTCATGAAGTTTTTTCCTTGGATGAAACCCTTATCTGTAGTATAGACTTGGACCCGTTGGGGCATGAAATGTGGATATCAGATGGTGAGGGCGGAGTGTCACATTTGGATTTACGGCAGCATAAATCCAAGGCCAAGCGATACTTTTTGTCCGACACCAAAATCGGATGCGCCAGCCTCAATCCTACAAGACCCAACTTTTTATTGACTGCCAGCAACAGTAGATCCCTGATGTGAGATGCTGTTGACGTTGTGTTCTATACTACGACTCATGCTTTATAGGATATGGGACGTACGCAACCTGAAAAACATCGCGCCTCTTGCGTCGTCTCCTGGCGGACCGGAGGTGTCAGTTCGCTCTTCCATTGAAGTTGGCTCTGATAGGGTGGCCGAGTACGCTGAATCTAGGCGGGGTAAAGGTACTCTGCGTGGGGAATGGCGTCATAATAAGTCGGTAAGCTCCGCATATTGGGATCCTCGAGGACGTCAAGTCGTCAGCACGAGTTATGACGATACACTGCGTTGTAAGTCCTTATGTACCAACCACGCTATACATATAGTTTACCGAGGACACTCTTACAGTGTGGGACTTTGATTCTCCCTTGTTCGAGTCCAAAGATCCATTCCCCAACTCTAAGCCATTCAGTAGAATCAGTCACAACTGCCAAACGGTTCGGGTTTTGTTTTCCCATTGGGTTTTGTATAGCTCACATATTCCAGGGGAAATGGCTGACAATCCTAAGAGCACAATGGAGCCCTAATCCCGATGTCTATCCACATTTTACTGTAAGCGCATTGCGGCACGGTTGAGATTATTATCAACGCCCAAACTTAGATTGGCAATATGAACCATTCGTTGGACATTTTTTCGGGCAGAGTACGTGCATTCTATTCATAAAAACTGAGAATGTGCTGACCATCATCGAGGGCGAACTGATTGCGCGACTGTCTGATCGTCAACGGTTTGTTCGTCCTTCTAGTTCATGAATCATTATTTACCCTTTGATAGTATATCAGCTGTGCAAGCTGTTACAGCATCGCATCCGAACATTGTCGAAAGAGCCGTGAGTGGGAATGCCAGTGGTCGCTGTGTGCTCTGGGCACCCCAAGACATTGGCCGATACTCCTAATTTTTGGAGTTGCGGAATAATGATTATTACCATCTATCCTAGCTAAATTTTAAATATACATGTCCTCGCCCCAGTCCTCGTCCTCTTCATGTGATGAAGGAATGGTTGTTGTCTCTCCGCTACCCTCTTTTGGATCAGGTGGTGGTGGGGCGGATACGTCAAAGTACTCTTCGAGAGCACTCGGATCCTGCCACATATCTTCGTCCTGGGGTTTGTCGGCATATTCCTGAATTAAAGCGTCCATATCAGCGTCTGAAATGTCGTCTATCACATGGTTCGGTTCTGACTCCATATCAGAAGTCGGAGGATGGGAAGCGTCACGAGATGGGGTAGGAGTGGCATGAGGAAGGTCGGCAGAACGCGCTGCCGTGTTTTCTTGGATATCATCTTCCGTATTTTGATCTGCAACCTGTTCTTCCTCAAAGGGCTGATCATTCGCATTTAGCACCCCGTGCGCTTCGTCACGCCAGACGCTTAGAGCAGACTAAGGCACGTCAGATGGGACTATGGGTGGTAAAACACACCATCGCGTACCAACATTCGACGCGAATGGCACAACTTTTCTATTCGCAGAACAGTGTCTCTGAACTGCATTTTGGGGTGGAGTTGGTGACTCCAGAAGTGGTATATTTGCAACAGACGATCAAGGTCTGTGGCCTGCATGAATGCGGCTGAGGTGAGATGTCCGTTGACGAAGGCAAGCGCACCTCGTGTCCTTTGCCCTTGATCTTGAGACCTTGCGTGGCCTTCACTAACTGAGGAAATCCTTTGGGACCCAACAACATCCCCTCGTCTAATCTAGTTGGTTTCTGGCGCGGTTTTCTATCATGAGTATCTTCTTTGGTGGGCGCGGCAGCAGTCTTGGGGTCAGACTCTGAAATGACGACCGACTTTTTGTTCTTGCCGTATTCCCTTCGGTGTCTGGCCAGAGAATGCCTCTGGTAGGCCTCCAGGTCAAACGCGTCGGCTGCCGGGACTGGGGCGTCTGCGGGCTGGTGCTGCGACGGAGCGTCTGCGGCAACAAACTCGACGTTCGTCGTCATCGTCAAAGAGGAAGAGAGGCTCCATGGATCGCGTTGTTGTGCTTTGTTTTGACAGGCGATGGCTGACCCGGTGGTTGAAGACGGCATCGAGTATTGGAACGCGCAGCCTGCCAACTACGATGGCGTGCTCGGTACGCGCACCCTTGGCCACTGCCTCTTGCTTGTCTCTTATCGTTCTCAGGTGGTTTCGGCACTGGGGTGACCCCGTTTCCTTTTCACACTAATCGTTGAGATCTGAGCCAACCCAAGTCTCTTCCCCGCATCGATGCACTCGATTCCAGGCTCTTCTTGCTCACTGTCTACCCAGAACTGTCAACAGTTCCTTCCTCTCTACAGCCGCTCAGGGCCGATGAGCGTCTAGAACGACGTACTCGGGCTCTCGACGTGGGTGCCGGTGTCGGTCGTGTGACTGCCGACGTTCTCCTTCCCCTCGTGTCGGATGTAGTCCTGCTCGAGCCTGTAGACGCATTCGTCAACGAAGCACTCGCGCGCGCACGAGGAACTTCAACGTCGAGCGACGACAATGTAAATGAAAATATCAGTGTCTGGAAAGGACTTGCCGACCAGACCAAGAGCGTAATCATTCTACAGGGCACGTTGCAAGAGTTCGATCCATCATACCCGCATCGCGTTAAATTTCTAGATCGTGTTGGCCATCAGCCTGCACGTCCGCTAGACGATATCGGAGCTGGCTACGATGTGATCTGGTGCCAGTGGTGCATGGGCCATCTCAGCGACGTTGACCTCATCGCCTTCCTACGCCGTAGCCACGGAGCCTTACGCAGGGATGGACGGAAAGATCGAAGCCTAATCGTGGTCAAGGAGAACCTATGCTCAGACAACGAGGACGGGACTGGAAGAACGGTTTTTGACGGACGGGATTCTAGCGTTACAAGGTGGGTCTCGCGTCTTTAGACCTGGCAATAAATCGATGTGCGGCCACACAAAGATCGGACGTGGCTTGGAAAGAGCTGTTCAAACTGGCTGGACTGAAAATAGTCAAAGAGCAGGTGCAATGCGGGTTTCCAGAAGTCTTGTATAAAGTTAAAATGTAAGATGCATTTTCTGCTTCATGTGTGCCATTAATCTCATTTGCCAACAGGTATGGCCTGCGGTAACTGATGCTATAAAAACTATAAGAATACAAATGGCATTCATCACTCGTCTCTAGTCGTTGCAAAGTGGAATGCAGTAATCACTCTCTCACACCGGCGTTCAGGCCAAGCCCATCGGCAAGGACTGCTTCGTTAAGGCTATGTCGTCTTCTCTTCTCCTTCATCTTGAGAGTTTCGACGCGTTCTCGGAGAGCAGGGAAACCACCCTGGATGATGCCATCGAGCTGTGGCCAGATCTCGTCAGAAGTTGATCCGGTAAGGGATCTCATTGTAAGGGCAGGTGGGTCGGACTGAGGGAAAGATAGCTGGTGAGGATGTACATTGGGATTGCGAGGTGGGGAGATTGACTTTGAAGCTTGATTAGCATAGTATTCGAGGAGGGGCGCCGTCTCTGCATAGAACTTGGTGAGACGGCGGGCAAAGACGTCTGGGTTGTCATCTGGCCTCTTGGTGAGCGGTTCCCCTGTGAGATCGTCATGGCCAGGAACACGAGGAGGATTGTAGGAGAGATTATAGACTCTTCCTGATGACAGATGGACCCAGCGGTCAGATATGCGGCCGAGAATGATGTCATCCGGGACGTCGAGATTAACGACCAATGATAGCGGCATGTTGCGCCTGCTGCTGCCGTCGTCAATTTCGCTTTCGCCCAGTAAGCCGCTCTACTCACTTGAGATACCCATCGAGCAGCTTGGCTTGGCCAAGCGTCCGCGGGAAACCATCCAGAATCCAATGTTGCCTGCGCAGTTCATCCAGCTCGCTGCTCACCACGCGCAGCATTATCTCGTCTGGCAACAGCTCCCCTGCGGCCACTATCTGCTCTGCCTCTCTCCCGACCTCTGTGCGTCGGTCAATGTGCCGCCGCAGCAGATCGCCAGTCGAGAGTGAGACGACATCGTATTTTTTGACCAGCCGAGCGGTCAGTGTGCCCTTGCCTGCGCCTGGCTTGCCGAACATGAGCATACGCAGCATTCGACGCCCGTCGGACTCATAAATGCCGGAGCGTGCCTGACTGGCAAGAAAAAATGGAAGCGCTCGCGAGCGGGCATTTTGGGATAGATGGCGGGCAGCAGGTTTGGCAAACATGGCTGGAGGAGAAAGGCGGGCCAAGTTTTATTTTATAATTAAGGGTTTCGCAAAAATATTACAACTCGTCCCAGCCAATCAGCTTCCGTATCCCGTGCACCGTCACTACGCCGCGCACGTCGCCCTCCACGGCTGCGCACACCGCGTGCCCGACGCTGTCGACATGCACCGCACGAACAGTCAGCGCATTCGCCATCGACCCGAACGCCAGTCCTGCTCGCGGTGCCAGCGCAGATCCGACTGTTCGCAGGACCCCTGCCGGCGTGGGGATGCCGCGGGGAATTCTCTCATGTAGGTTAGCTGACAGTTCCACAAGCACCGCCGCGGGCGTCGTCCAATGGTCGATAGTGCGCATGATAAACAAGTCCTGCCGCCAGCTTTAGCAACAGATCCTGCGTCATGCGTTCATGTGCCTACCAGGTCGGATGTATACTCCTCGGTAATCTGCCCGTCCGTGCATCATTTCGCCTATGCCCTCTTCCGCCTCTCGCTTCGTCTCGATATACCGGGCTGGAATTAAGGGCCTGAATATATCTTCTGCTGAAATGTATATGAATGGTCGAGGTCTTCCCTCCCTGGTTGCGGTCCCTGTCGGGGATGAGGCCATGAATGCCTCGCAAACGCGCAATGCTGCGCAAATACCGTCAACAAGGTCACAGGATACAACTTATTCACTTGCCAGAATCTCGATTCAAAGTATCATAACTTCCCTTTCTTGGTACCGCAGGCTTCGCCAACGGATTTCCACCTGTCCCACCGCCACCAAAGGCAGCAGTTAGTAGATGGCTGGCCAGACCGAAAAGGTCACCATCCCTTACAGACTTTTTGTAACTCGGCCTTTCTCCTTCATCCTCCAGCAATGTTCCAAGTGTGTGCACCACACCTTCGATCTCCGGAAATAAATGTGCGAATGACTGGGGTGCCAAGGCGTCGCCCTTGTGCCATTCGACCTATTGTTGAACCGAAAGTGGCATAGTGCAACCATACACGCATTGCCAGTGAGGCGAACGCGCGGTCAGTCGCTTAATAGCCTACGATATAGACAACGCACATCTTTTGTCCAGTCTGGCCGGTGACCTTTATGAGTCTGGAAAGGTCTGCCTGAAGAACTGTCACGAGACTGGGTAAACCATGCATTGGCAGATTCTCGGGCGACGCTCACCTGACGCTCGCAACCTGCATGCCCCGTGCCAAGGCGGCTCTGCAGATAGAAGAGCCTAGTGCGCACTAACTAAGACACCATAGGAAAGGCAAAAGGACGAGACATGGGCACCTATGAAGCCATTCCCGCCAATGACGAGAATCTTGTGCACCATGTCACAGTCATGTCACATTCTGATTGCTTCTATTTCCTACATTACAGTACAGAGGTCTAGACAGTGGCCAGCCATTAATTTGGGATACGCAGACAGCTAAAGAATGAAATTGGTGACGAGTCTATCCCTCACCGAGGGCTCATATGGAAGGTGCCGCCAGCAGACAACGAGCACGGCAAAACATATACAGTGAGCCCAGCTCTGCGATGAGAAAAATGCAAGAAACGGGAGTAAAAGAACCATCGGATCAAACGAACCACCACACGACTAGATACACATGAGCTACTGGTGCATGAGCGGACAAGACAACATACTGCTGACAATGCCTTGGCTCAAATCGGCAATATGTTTAAATGCGGCCACGGAAAGATCAATGGAGTTGGCATTATTGCATGTAGGGCACGCGTCGGCAATGACAACAACGACGGACTGAATTATATGTTAGTTATGAAGTTAGACCAACAGCCCTGATTTACCTTATTGTTGGCAGGGTTGATAATTTTCACCCTCCTGCCACAAAGCCCGGAGCGTACATTAAGGTCACCATAACGTGCGGCATCTGGTATAAGTTAATCAAATGTCCGACTATCATGTGACTACTAACCTATGGCTGCGATCAGATCGTTATCGCTATGATACGCACCACAGGCACCCGCATTGCCATTCTGGTAGTAGTATGTAGCGCTGTGCGACGACAGTGAGCAACCTGAACAATTGAGATTATGTCACGCACAAGCCACCAGAGACCATGCTGCCAAACGATTGTTTAGCGGAATACTTGTGGCCATGCCTACCATGCTTGTGGCTATGTTTTCTCATGGATGCGAACGCAGAAAGCCCGAGCATATGCGCCGAACTTGGCCGGGCTGATTGACTCAGAACGCGAGTTGAATTGGCATGAGTGAGTCCCGACAACGTCGTCGGAACGGGATCCTCTCCTTGCGGTGTAGACGGCAAGTCGTCCGCTTCTTTACAATCTCCGTCATCGAGGGAAG
Organism: Amanita molliuscula; assembly: GCA_023014405.1. NCBI lineage: Eukaryota > Fungi > Basidiomycota > Agaricomycetes > Agaricales > Amanitaceae > Amanita > Amanita molliuscula. Next base: position 1,938,022 of record JAEBUP010000001.1, read on the forward strand.
AATCGGTCGATGTTGCCGAAGAAGACGCATGTACACACAGGGAAGGCAAAGTTTTGCTGGGAGATTCCGATGCCTGAGAATGACATGTCACTAACCGCGGTCTACTTTCTCCTTGCAATACATACTAGCAGAGGATGGCAACACTTGCTGAAGAAGGACGTATTGTGTTTTTCATGACAGTTGAGGGCCACGTATCTAAGGTGATATATGTCGTAGGGCTAGTAGGGACGGTAATCATTGACGATTTGCACAAAAAATTGTAGACAGTGTCGTACCTCGAGGTTGCTAGCCCAAGCGGCAGGAGCCGCAGAACGAGGGGTGGCAAGGCCAGATACAGAAGGAATAACGATACAGACAAGAGTCGCGAGTGATAGCATGCGGGACATGACGGGTCGTTGAACGAATGGCGTTGATAATGATTGAACTGGCGGGGCAAGGAGTGGTGTTAGGGCCTTATTTAAAGGCAGACTAAATGCAGGCTTCGAATGGAATATGAAAGAAGCACAAAAGCAAAAGCACGAGGACGGCGAGGACAAGGCCTACAAGAAGTCAATCCCACACGATGGAATGAAAATAGCTTGGTGACACCTCAAATTGGCCGTCCTCCTGCCCGCTGCCGTCACTCTCCAGTGGCGTCGCATGTTGCAAGAGTTTCAGAGCATGCTTTGGCCTAAACGTTAGCTGATCAGAAACTGAACTTACAGGTATCTTCTTCGCTCCTCGGTCGTATTCTCAGGGGTGGCCATCTTGTATTTTGCAGATCGGGGCATTGCCAAATACCGGCATTTCGCGGAAGCCGCTGCACAGCCGCTTCTGAAAAACAAACGCCCGTCGTCCGTCCACGTTCCGTCATGTGTACGTTGCAGTATGTTGTCATTTCAAGTGCTCACCGATCAATTATATAGCCAGCCATACAAATCCATTCGCCTCAACCCATTCACTGGATGCAAATCCTTTTGATGACCCACCTCCACAGCCCAGCCCAACCCAAGCAGAAGCCGCAAAATTTGAGGAGCTCCGTCGTCGCGAGCAGGATCTCGAGCGACGGGAAGAAGAAGTCAACAAAAAATCTGAGCACCTTCGCAGGCATGGAAGAAATAATTGGCCCCCCTGTGAGCGTCTGATTAACCCCTTCTGGTTGTCATTGACCTATCCCACCAGTTTTTCCCTTACTCTTCCACTCCATTCAGGATGAGATCCCCGAGGCGTCTCGGCCGCTAATAACGCGCCTGTATCAGCTATGGCTTGTCCTATTGTTGACCCTTGTTGTAAACATGATAGCATGTATATTCTTCCTTCTTGCGCGATCTTCAGATGGCGCCAGAGATCTAGGAGCCAGTATTGGGTACGTGGAACCTGCTATACATATATCTTCGTTTTGACACCATAAAGGTATTTACTTGTGATTCCAAGCGCATCCTTTCTCCTATGGTACCGGTAGGTATTGCGGGGCCTCGTCTTTGTCAATCTAACGAACCATAGTCCCGTCTATAACGGATATATGAAGGTAAGCAGACTCTTTGCCATTTTCACTACGCTGCTGATTATTTGTAGGAACAAGCGCTGTATTACTGTAAGAGCGCCGGATTTCTCCCGCTTCCCATAATCCAGTTAACACGGAATTTAGACTTGTACTTCTTCTTTGGCGGATTCCATCTTCTCTTCAGCGCCTACATGTGAGCACATGCCATCTTTACTCTTGAATAGGAGCTCAGTTCCCCCACAGGATCATCGGTGTTCCAAGGCATGTGTATTCTTCAATTACTTCCGAGGCAGAAGCTGATGATGGCCCCTATCAATAGCACTGGCTCAGCGGGGCTGATTCAGACTATCCAGCATTTTGTTAATCATTCATGGGTAGCGGCTGTACTAGGATTGGTGGCAACGACTGGGTGGGTCATTCAAGGAGTGGGCAATGCATTATACTATCGTCAGGTCAGCGCTGAAACAGGGTTGTTATCTAAGATGCTGATTCCGTCATTAGATTTACGCCCATCACACAGCCGCAGGTCACACGATGGACAAGGCAAGTGCTGGTTTTTTTGATTTTTGCTGTTCATCAAATGACCAGGACATGCAGGCCAAGTCCGAGCTGGCCACTAGAGGTGCGAAAGCGTACTTTACGAGAGTATAGGACAGATATCGTGTACGGGCTGTGTTGATCATGTATGCACTGTGTCGCCCATTTTTGGAAGTGAACAGTGCGTAGCGGAGTTTGAAAGATTGTCAAAAACGAGAAATCGCTTCGTTGCTGCTTTCTTCAAACAACCATCATAAAAGGTAAGCTCGCCATCCACATCGCCTATGCCTTATTTTTACCGCCAACAAAGCAAAAAGTTGTTATATAAAATCCAGAAAATCCCAAATACAAGTCGTGTTGTTACCTCTTCCTGTGTAAGTTCGCCATTGATCAATGTCGTTCTTGTTTACATCGTCCAGTCTCAGAAAAAGTCCACAAAGCAGTAACGACCCCTTATACCACAAAACCTAGCACCATTACCATGTCTACTCCTGCCGTTGTTCCACCCGAGGCCGTTCCTCAAGTTGTCCCGGAGGCCCTTGGTTCTGCTCCTGTCGCCTACAATCCCCCTGCTCCTCAGACTTCCGTCGCCGCTGCCCCTTCTGCGTCTCTCTATGTCGGAGAATTAGACCCTTCGGTGACGGAGGCTATGCTATTCGAGATCTTCAATATGATTGGACCCGTCGCCAGGTCGGTACCGAGCAATACGTCCATACGATAATTCCTCATATTCTCTTCAGCATTCGTGTCTGTCGTGATGCGGTTACCCGTCGTTCCCTTGGTTATGCGTATGTCAATTACCTCAATGCCAGCGATGGTCTGTCACCTCGTTTCGCGATGCTTTGATCTTGTGTCCTCATGCCATGCGATAGGCGAGCGCGCTCTGGAGCAGCTTAATTATTCGCTGATAAAGAATCGTGCATGGTAAGCTGAAACAGATGGAGTTATGGCATCGCGTTCACGACCTGCCAGCCGGATCATGTGGTCTCAGCGCGACCCTGCTCTTCGTAAGACAGGGCAGGGCAACATATTCATTAAAAATTTGGACGAGCAGATTGACAATAAGGTTTGTCTCAAAACATGCCAATCATACCTTGCTTTTAACGATTTGTAGGCTCTCCATGACACTTTCGCTGCTTTCGGCAATGTTCTGTCGTGCAAAGTTGCCACTGATGAGCATGGCCGTTCCAAGGGTTACGGCTTCGTCCATTATGAGACGGCAGAGGCGGCAGAGAATGCCATCAAGGCCGTTAACGGCATGCTACTCAACGACAAGAAGGTGTACGTTGGCCATCACATTTCCCGCAAGGTATATTAATCTCTATCAATTTGACGAATGATTCTATAATCTATTTATAGGAACGCCAGTCGAAGCTCGATGAGATGAAGTCCCAATTCACGAATCTTTATATCAAAAATCTCGACCCTGAAGTGACACAGGAAGAATTCGAGAAGCTTTTCACCGAGTTCGGCCAAATCACCTCTGCCCTCATTGCTTTCGATGAAGAGGGAAGGAGCAAAGGTTTTGGATTTGTGAATTTTGAGTCGCACTGAACAGGCTCAGAAGGCAGTTGATGCCTTTCATGATATCGAAGTTCGAGGCAGGAAATTATTTGTAACTCGGGCCCAGAAGAAAGCTGAGCGCGAGGATGAGTTGCGGAGGTCGTACGAACAAGCTAAGATGGAGAAACTTAGCAAGTACCAGGGAGTCAATCTCTATATCAAGAACCTGGATGACGACTTCGATGATGACAAGCTGCGCAATGAATTTGAGCCTTTTGGTACTATTACAAGCTGCAAAGTCATGCGGGATGAAAAGGGAAAATCCAAGGGCTTTGGCTTCGTTTGCTTCTCGTCTCCCGACGAAGCAACCAAAGCTGTTGCTGAGATGAACAACAAGATGATCGGAAACAAGCCACTTTATGTTTCCCTCGCTCAGCGTCGTGAAGTTCGCAGACAACAGCTTGAGAGCCAAATCGCTCAGCGGAACCAGCTCCGCATGCAACAAGCTGCGGCCGCGGGTATGCCAGGAGGGTATATGAACAGTCCTATCTACTATCCTCCTGGTCCTGGCTTCCCTTCTCAAGGTCGTGGCATGATGGGCTATGGGCAACCAGGAATGATGCCTCCTCGTCCCCGCTATGGGCCCAATGGTCAAGTTGCTGGAATGTCTGTTCCAGCACCATATGGACAGGCTCCCCAAGGTTATGGCATGGCGCCCTATCCTCCGCGTGGCGGTCCTCGTCCTCCTGTAGCACGCGGACCTGGCTCTTCCCCGACTAACCTCAACGCTCCCCCCGTACCTCGGGTCAATGGTCCACCTCAGGCGAACGGTGCTCCCCGTGTCACTGGTCCCCAGGCTGTTGCGCCGCAACGTCCAGTCAATGCTTCTGTGCTAGGTATGTGAGACATGGGTCGATAAGCAATGTTCTAAGCCATTTCCAGGCGCCCCTCCTGCTCCTGCGCCGGTGCAACCCCAGCCATCAGTTGTACCTGCTCAGGATGTTCCTGGCATCACAGCCTCCCAACTGGCAGCAGTTTCTCCCATGGAACAAAAGCAGATGCTGGGTGAAATCATTTACATGAAGATCGTCTCGTAAGTCCCCGCGATCCATCAAAATTTTGATTCTGAACAGCGATATTATAGTTCGCAACCTGAGTTGGCCGGAAAAATCACTGGCATGTTACTTGAAATGGACAACAACGAGCTCTTACACCTCCTCGATAACAATGATGCTATGACTGCCAAAGTCAACGAAGCACTCGTGGTTCTTCACGACTATTCGAAATCCAATACGGCCGAGTAGATATGAGCTATGATGGTTGGGGTTGCTTGAACTGGTGCTTTTACGTCGTGTCTGGGACCAATTAAGTTTGGAACCCGTCCTCTCATTTAGACGTGTTTGTACTACAGTAAATATGACATGGTTTTGTTGTGGCCGGATTACGTGATCAGATACATTTCAGTTATTGTGAATGTGTGGCACGTTCTTGAATTTGTTTTACAGCGTAAACTACATGGATAAGAGCGAAATAGGGAGTGGAAGGGTAATACAAGTCCCGTTGAGCTTCTTTTATTACGCGATCAACGCTGCTCCCTGGTACGCCAGTCGAAAGGAAGAAAGGTTTCAAAGCAGGAATAAACAGATCGTAGTCCAGCCATTGTAATTGCCCAACACTGAGTTGATGCTCATCTTCCTTGATGAGCTATGTGATTTGAATCCTGGTTAAGATAGGACTTTACCTTTGGGCCAAAATCCCACAGGGATGTGTCCATCATGCGCAACGACGCTTTCAAACGCTTCAGTGCTCGCGAGGAGCTCCGACAGACGTTGAGGGACAGTAATGTCGATCCCTTGCCGTCGAAGACATTCTCTATACATATTCCACAGGGTATACCAACCGTTCAAATCGGGTTTATCACATGGAAGAGCAATAATTTGCTCGTCTGCTGCAATGGCAGGAGAAAGATCTGACTCGATAAGCAATACAACGCCGCCAGGGCGCAAAACTCGCGCGACTTCTCGCAGGAGCCTAGGGTAGTCACGAATCTGCATTTGATGTGAGTCTTGGTCTGAATATATGGTCGTGTTGTTTGCATACACCCATGTGCATTGAGCGTGCATGTACCATATCAAAGTAGTTGCTTGGATAAGGTAAGCTCGACTGATCAAGATCGCAAAGCTCAAACCTGTAGCCAGGCGATGCATAAGATCAAAGGTGTAATCATAACTGTGCGGGATGCTTACGTGCAGTTTGGCGGAACCGACCTTGATGGAATCAGCTTTAGTGGATGAATCATAGTGCCATATAGACTAACCTGGGTTGAATAGGAGCAAGGTCTACGCCAATGATTTCCGCTGCGGGAAATTCGTCTGCCATATCAATGGCCCTATCACAAGAATTTATATTGCAACTTTCTGATTGAGTTTAAATACTCCACCAATGCCCAGCGCCGGTGCCAAGATCAAGGACTGGGCAGAAATGAGGAACCGACTTCTCCCTGCCGAACAAGGATCGCACCTCTCCGTCGCTCACCAAACTGCAGAGTTCGTTTGACAGGTCCCACATAATTCTTCCCTTGAAAGACGAATTGCAGCATTCTATGATGTAGTTCTGAGCGCTAGTCCATGAAAGTAGAACCCGTAAATCAACGAGCCAACGGTTCCAGAAACAAAAATACCTTGACCTCGTCCTCGTCAACGGGTAACATGTAGGTGGAATTTAATGTGTTTAAAGAACGCTCATGAACGATGCGAAAGTAATCGGAATCGTCGTGTCCGAGAGGCGAAGAATCCGTAGACATGTTTAGCGAGAAACTACGAGCGGCATGGCGTGTATTCAGAGCTTGTGCTGGTCCTTATACACGCCCAAAACAGTTCTAGGTGTGGGATATGTCAGGGATAACAACAACCCTAACCCGAGCTTGGTCGGATGCTAGTGCATGAGTATATGAGCTTACCCACTGTTCTGCATTATGTCTGCTTTCCGCGTTTTGTTCATGTCTATGCCATGATTTTGTGTTCCCTGCAGAATAGGCACCAGATCCCTTCTCGCACGTTATTCGGACAACTGGTCGCTACGGTGCCATTTACCCTGATTTATAACGTACGCAGCCATCTGCATCATTTCTAGAGCCGAAGAACAGCAAAGCCCACCCTATTTATTCCCTTTGTCCTCATTTCCAAAGCAGAGTGCCTTACGGCGGTCGGGCGAGAGACGCTCGTGACGCGTCACGCTCCTGCAGATCGTACCGTATTTGGCTATCGTGGGTCATCGTCCAGCGCCACCCATACCCATCATCTTCCACATGTCTGCCATTCCTCCGCCCAGTCCACCCAACCCGTTCCCCATTGATGCCATCATCCCTACTTCATCAGCACTTGTATACAGGATAAACCTGCACTCTTACTTTGCATCTCTTCCATGTCAAATTGATCCCCTCCCTGTCCTTGCATCATTGCCTTCATCATTTCCTGCATTCCACCGCCGCTTCTGAGTTGTCGCTGCATCTGTTGCAGCATCCCAGGTGGCATAGCACGCTATTAAAAATTTACATTAAATTTCAATCTCTAGTAATTAGTCTTACCTGCATCGCCTGTATTTGTGCAGGGGTCGGCATGCCACCAATACCCCGTCCTTTCCCACCAGCAGCTGCCTGTACCTTTTGCATTGCCTGTAACCTGTCACAAACATCAGATTGGCAGCTCGGAAAGCCATCCTTGTCCACAAACCATCCATTCTTTCCACCAGCCTGTTTGGCCATATTGGCCATCATCCTATATTGACACAGAAGCTCTTCAACTTCCCGAACACTGGTACCACTGCCACGCGCAACTCGAGTGACGCGCCATGTCAACCCAACTGGTTTGCCGTCCTTGCCCATTTCCATGAAAGGTGAACCATCTGAATCAAGTTCCATGGCAGTCATGCTGTCAGTGATATATATCATGCGCTTCAGTCGCAGTGAGCCCTCCTCATCAGAGCCTTGAAGGAGATCCTGGGGCAACCCTGGAATCATTGAAGCAATTTTACTTATAGGCCCCCTGTTAATTCGTGTTTAAGGTCATAACGATGCTGTGTTCACGCAAAGCCACTTACATATTCATGACATTTTGAATCTGTTCACGCCAGTCACGAATACTGAGCTTGCCTTCTTCGAGCTTCTTGGCCATTTCCTTCTGCTTATCCGGATTTTGGATGGCAAGATCTTGCATATGTTCCATTAAACCTTGCATATCACCTAAACCAAGAAGCTTCGAGATGAATGGCTGCGGCGAAAACCGGTCAAGGTCATGAAGATGTTCTCCAACACCGAGAAATATGATTGGCGTTTTTGTTGCGGCAACGCTAATGCGATATGAGTGTTTTTATTGACACAGGCTTTTAACATACGCAGAAATAGCTCCTCCTCCTTTGGCATGTCCATCCATTTTGGTGACTATAATGGCCCCAAAGTCGGCACTCTCCTTAAAGGCACGGCTTTGTGCCTCTGCGGCCTGACCTTGAGCGGCATGGGTTGTGATGTAACACGACTAAAAGATAGAGACTTACCAATGCTTGCATCTAACACAAGCACTGTCATGTCAGGTTTCACCGCCTCGCCAATTTGTATCATTTCCTGGAACAATTCAGACTCTTGCTTGTGCCGTCCAGACGTGTCTACAATGATAACTTCAAAACGTTCTTTCTTGAACTTTGCAACTCCTTGCGCCGCGATGGAAACAGGATCTGTTTCCGTGTATGATCCAAAATAAGCAACCTTAGCTTTCGTTGACGATTGTCGCGTCTGGTCAAATGCGCCAGCACGGAACGTATCAGCGCAAACAATAGCGCTTTTGAATCCACGCTTTTGATAATACACTGCGAGTTTTGTACATGTAGTTGTTTTCCCATTACCCTATGATGGGATGAATCTGAGCGTTACAATCAATTAGTGCTTATCGCATGTACCTGCAGTCCAACAGCCATTAGCACATTTGCTTGGCCCTTCTTTGGCTTATACGGCTCGACTCCTGGATCTACTAACGATACTAATTCATCAAATACTGCCTAAAGAGATGATGAAGGCCGGGAAGAATTGACAATACACACTGTACCTTTTGGACCACAATTTTCTTATTTGCTTCTTTTGCCTTGTCCGCGTTACCCTCTAGGGACGCCTTTACTTTAGCTTTGACCTTTTGTTTCAGCTGAGCCACGAGTTTGACGTTAACGTCGGATTCGAGTAATGCAGCTGTGATCTCTTTCAGAGCTCCATCAAGCACCTTGTCCAAAATTCAGAACAGGCCAATAAAATCAGAAACACAAAGGCTGTACTTTCTCATCGATAGTTGATGCTCTATTCAACGAAGAAAGAGCGGCGTTGAGCTTGCGCCCCAAGTCCGCTAAAACCATAATGAAGGGTCAAGGTCTGATCAAGGTTACCGGGGTCATGTGTATCCGACTTGTACTTAGTCAATAATCATCATGTCACCGAGCGACTCAGACGATGACAACGTCGAAGACGCCGATTTCGATAATGAAGATGCAGAAATAGATGGTGAAGACGATGGCCTTGACGGTCCATGTGATGCCACAGAGGATGCGGATGAGGTATATAGACTTATCTATATCGCCTTCCAGTCTTTTTACCTGCTTCCAGGATTCTATGGAGGATTCTGATGACGCCTCGGATGAAGACGAAGAAGAGGATGGTGCTATTCCACCAGCTCAGATGGCAGTGGATACAACCAAGCCTGGGGTGTCGATTCCTGGTCCGGATAGTGCGAGACCACCTCATCCGACGCCGAATCAGAATGGACGTATGTTTCTCAAATTTTCCGTCAAGCAAATCATAAGAATGTACAGTAGCCGTGTCCTCGGAGATGCCGTCTATATCTGCCCCTCGCGAGCGTTCTCCATCGCCAATCCAGCTGCGCAAAAGGGCCCTATCGATATCAGTAAACGGATTTCCATCTCCGCGCTTGTTCGTGGTAGAAGCAATTTGTGCAATACCTCATCCTGTCCCTACTCATGCGCTCGCGGCATCCTATTGCATGACACATCTTCTCACTGGCTCGGATGATGGATATATTCGTGATTATGATATTTTCACCGCCGTCAACGGGAAAAGTTTCTTGACGGCGCCACAGAGACACCATTCTAGTGTAGTTGAAGGTCTCATGAAATCAGGTCAATTAAGGTGCTGGTGGGAGAATCCTCTTTCGCAAGATTTATCCAAGTCGAAGGAGAATACGGGAGAGGACGAGCCCTCGCCATGTCCCGTGTATAGCCTTTCTATGCACTCCGATGCACTGTGGGCGCTTGCCGGCACAGATGTAGGAACTTTCTGCCATACTATGATATCGCTCATCACGTTCAAAGTCAGGTCATATCAATCTCTTCACAGTTCGTCATGATCCCGGTCGTTTGATACACGTCATGAATGGACACCGAGGACATGTGTCTGCCTTGTCCCTTGATGCTGATGAAAAGGGATTTTTCAGTGCTGGATGGGATGGCGAAACTATTGTACGTCCCAAAAACTTTGGTCGGATTGGTGACAGGATCGTATATAGCAATGGGATCTAAACACTGGACAAAGAACTAGGCACTTTACGGCACATGGAGCACAGCTTACCATCGTCGCTCCACGGCCGCTAACATCAGGTTATTCAAGCATTCCTTCGCCCAGTTACCGCGATGAGGAAACGCGGAATGCAGACCGACCATGATCGGTCGGAAAATATAAATCATAGAGTCTTGGAGGATAATAACAATGGAATTCTTTTCAAACCTCAAGCTGAATCGGAAAGCAGGGACCAACCAGCAGTAGACTCGGACGCCAAGTCTGATATTTCCTATGACCCCCTGTTCGATGGCGATCCAAATGACGAAAAGGCTGTTAATGATTCTGCTCAAAACGCATCGAATATTGTCACGTCAAACCAAAGTGGGGAGACTTTACGACCCACTTTGAGCTCAGTACCTCCACCGAAGAATGCGCCCCCATTGCTGGATCCCACGGCTTATGCGACTTATTCATCTAATGTTCTTATGACGGCATATATTGATGGCCAAGTCATATTGTGGGACAGACGAGTACAGACACCTGGAAAGGGCGTCGGAAGACTTTGGATAAGCGACAAGACGCCACCTTGGTGTCTCTCTGTGAGTGTAGGTCATGTGCACTGCCGTACGCCTCTTATGTCCATGGCAGGCCTGTTGGTCAACAGATGGCAATCAGCTTTACGCCGGACGGCGTAACGGGACGGTTGATGTCTGGGATGTGCGTCAACTCGGGCGCTCGGGTACCTTGAATACGCCAAGGACCCTCAAGACTTTACGCAATCCTCCTAGTTCTGGTGTCGTGTCTTGTGTCGTGCCATTTCCTGATCGCCGGCATATTGCTTGGTATGCTATGAGCTCTATGGTACTGCACTTGCCAATTGTCTAATAGTGCTTCTGTGGATAACTTGCGATTGTGGAATGTCGCGGGGAATGTCGAACAAGATAGTATGAGCAGAGCTAAAGGTGTTCAGTTCAAGATCATTCCCGGGCATCATGGCGGTTATGTATCTCAGATGAGTATGTTCAGAGTTTCGACCGCAGCTGTTTAAAATTTCACTTTTGCATAGTTGTCGATGCCGGTGCACGATTTCTGGTTAGTGCGAGCAGTAACAGAGGCTGGCATGGAGAATCGACGAAGACGGTTTTTGTGCATGATATAAAACACATTGTAGCACCACCATAAGCTTGAAACTAGATTATTTCTAAGCAATATATTCACTACAATATAGAAGATGAAACACAACTACGGTACAGATTACATCCAACCTGAACTTCCCCAGCCTGGAGATGTGTTGTGTTGTGGAACCGCTGTTGCACGATCTGCCATACCTGGAGGACCAATAGGCCGCGATGGTGGAGGGTAAGGCGGTCGATGGGGTGTTTGATAACCGTATGGTGTTGACGGTGGCATCCCATAGCTTGAGATTTGCGGTGCCCCATAGGATGCCGGGGTAGTACCACCATACGGATTAGGGGTTCGCCCGACTTGGCGGACAGACATATGTCCTGGGGTTGTACCTCCGGGACGTGCTGGTGTTCTGCCGCCAGCACCGAAAGGTGTCTTCCCCCCAGCAGCATTTGCAAGGTTCTGGGATTCGTGCAAATGCCTACAAGTTGGAGCATGTCACCAAATGGGCACGCACAGACTCAGCCATGACATACCTGACTTTAAACGCATCACATAATTCAGAAACACCAACGGCAGCGGCATCGAATAAATAATATGCCTCGGGAGTCACTCGTACCGGCTGATACATGGAATCATCAAGTATCACAACGTAATCGTAAAATGGACGTACCCATGTCTGAACAGTTGAATTCTTGTTTGCAAGGAAGCAAAGATTAAAGTGTCCGGGTTTCTTTCTGTTCAATGTAAAGCCGTACATGCTTTTGGCAGGATTGGCAGCAAGATAATTTTTTAAGAAGAGATCTGCAACAATGTCAACTATTTGGGGGAGCGCATACTGTGTGATACTACTAACGCAGATCATCTTCTGAACCGGCTTTGAACTTTTCATGGTTCATAAGCTCCTCTACACGTCGGGCCATGGCTTGCACATGATTAACAATTAGCTCATCCAGATCTGCATAGCTGTGCGTGCTATCCACAATGAGCTGACTTCCGATTGTCTGACCCGTCGGATCAGCATTTGGCTCAATTACATCTATGCTCTATGGTTGGTATGCGAAGCCTGAATTGACGGATATATAGCTTACCGATATGCTGGTAGAGGCCTTCGTCTACTTTCCAGGTCACAGCTAAGTGATTGGATCCTTTTGATGAAGGCCTAATGACAACATCGCCACGTTGTTGCTTCTCCAAGTGGGCTTCTGCCTTTACAGCGTTGAAGTTGTGGAAGTTTGGATGCTTAATAACTCTTCTGCTGCGATCCACTTCCGCCCGTTTCTTCCTATCCATGACTTCCCTATCCTTATCATATCGAATGTGATCCCATGCTTCGTCGTGTCTGACTCGTCTGTATGTATCATCGCCATTCTTGGTATCCACTGGACGCGAAGATAGTTCCACAATGAAACAATCTTCGTCGATATTAGGCTTGATATCAATGATTATAACATCCAGAGTCTGTCCTTTTTTGATCACATCGCCAGCATGGTTTTGAAGTTCATCTGCTATGAAAAGTGAATCAATGACACCCTCCACGCCAGAGTCGAGTCGAACGTTGACGCATTGCTTTTGCACTCGAACGGCCTGTACGGAGATAAGGAAGCCCGGTCGAAGAGTCCGCTGGCTTTCGCCGCTGAGCATTGTCACAACCGCCCATTCGTTGGGCAATGAAAATTTGTCCCTTTGCTCTGCAAATGGTCTAACCAGCTCATCACGTATCACGTTTAGGGTGTGTCGCTTCTGGTCATTGTTCGCTTCATACAGACTGATGGCGAACTCATCCAGATTTAGCTCGGATAGCTTTTTCTCATTGTCAGGATCCTGCATAATCACGGAAACCACGTGCGACGGATGTTCATCGTGTATGTCCTCCTCGTCCAGTTCCAATGCATCGGTGGCCATCTTTCTTGCTAATTCGTAATCTTCTGGATGAATGCGCGTATCATCTAAAGGATCTTGGGCGTTATCCTCATCGTGGCGGTTTTTCGATGGTTTCGTATCTTGTTCTTGCAGGATGCGCAAGAAACCGGCAGCATTTAAGAAGATCTTGGTTGTTAGCAGGCCACCCTTAATGAACTGATCTCGGTTCACCAGGCTGCCTCCCTGAACAATTGCATAATTTTATGCTGCGTACGAATGATATAAAAACTTGCCATGGATCCTATTTTCTTTATCAAAATCTGCGTCTTTCGGGGGCCCAACCCACAGATAAAAGGAAGAAGATGCTGATAGTAAGAATCCGCAACTGCACGGTTGATGTCAACTCCAACTTTGTTCGTTACGTCGACCAAAACGCGCTCAAAAACAGTCAACAGTTTTTCTCTCGGGACCTGCATATGGTTAGGAAAGGGCACGATTGCACTGTGGAAGGAATGCTTACTAGATGTTGTTCATCTTCTTCGAGAGTAACTGCTGCGATATCGGAACCCAATGCGGCAAATTCATTTAGAGGACTTTGAGCATATCTAGCCAAACCGACGCAATATCTAGCCGTTGTAGGAAGAGCACTAAATTCGACCATAGCACGATTACTGTGTTGGTATATGCGAGCAACGTCGTCAAAGACATAAACGACCGGTATATTGAATGTTTGGCCATTTATGGCAGGACCTCGCACCAAGATATCACCACCCTTCAGAATCTCCTTGACGCGATGCGTGAGTTTAAGCGTTGACATACTTAAACCTCCAACAACGATAACATCTGGTTTGCGCTTCTTGAGGATATCAGTAAATTCATCCACCATCTCGCTGTCCTGGAGGTTATCTATCTTGGTGTATTCACGCATTCGTCCAGCTTCGTCAAGGATGACCAGATGTACCGCATCTTTCAGAGGATCACCCTTTCCCCATGAAAGGGCAAGTACGGAAGGTGTATCCAGCTTCATGTCCGGCATGGTGTAAGGCGCTACATCAATGCGCTGTACAAATTCAATGATTACATCCAATAATGAGATGGAAGGTACACACTGCACGGAGACGACTGGCACATCGTGTGGCCAAGCAATCTTCTACTTCTTCTCGTAGGTACTCTCTAGCCCACTTGGTTCCCGTGGGAATTAAATGGTGTTGAATGACCTCCTGCACGACACGTAATCGTTCAGTATTCCATGCCCTCGCAGCATCACTGAAATTATCTGATGCAAATGCATCATTGAGACGACGTTCGAAATCGTTCACAACTGGTGTTGGAATGCTGATGATGATGTTCACTAGATGCTCTGCTTCAGCAGCACGGATATGCAAAAATTGAGGGGACTCGAGCATATCCTTGATGTCTTTTCGATACAGATATTTGAAATTCTAACATATATGAGCAAATGGTGACTGGATACCTAGATGGAACTTACGAAGTAAGGATGACGCTCGTCGATTTTGATAATGCCACGTTCAGTTGGCTCAACGGTAATTTGCGCTTCCTCTCTGAATAATTTGCGAAATTCATTCCGTAGTAAAGGATCCTTGCCGATCTCCGTCGACAGAAGCATGCGAGCGCGACTCAGCAACTCGTCAGGAGGCTGGGCTCTTAGTGGATCTGGGTCTGCAAACTGTTCAGCGTACGCAGTAGGATTCAATTCTTGGTCATCGACGAAGTGTAGACGCTGAGAGGCCAAGAAGTTGAGCACAATTTGGTGAGGTTGAATTCCAAAACCCTGGTAAAGTGTCGATTTTGCTGTGCATGCTATAAGATGTATACACTTATACCTGTGCCAATTTTGATACAACGCTCTTCTTTGCAATTTCGTAGGCGGATATGCGACTTGGCATTTTTCTTTTCTTACTTGATTCCACCTGTTCATCATCGTGGAACCGTAATTGCATTTCGTCCGTCTTTCTGTCTTTGTATTTCAGAGACAACCACTCAGTTGCATCAGCAACCATTTCCGCACTGTCTGTTTGAGGTAGAACTTCGTCCTCGAAGTAACCGTCCTTGACTTTGAGCCGTTCATATGATAAATAAAGTGCTCGACGCCGCTCTACCAGAGACCGGTACTTCATGCCAAGAGAATATATACGCCACAATTCATTTAAGCCGAGAAGTTCGATCCTGGTCCGCATGTCCTGCATATCAAAGTGACAAATGTAGTCACGTTTATGCGTCCAGATGTAGGGAACTTCGAATTCCTCAACAAAAAGGAACCGGAGTGTAAAGGTGACCGCCATGACCAGTGCAGCCTTCAGGTGCTGATACTGCCCATTGGGAGCGAAAAAGTCGCGATTTTTTCTTAACGATAGTCGCTGCGTTACCCACATTGCCGCCCCACTAAGGTCGTCCTCTGTCAGCTGCGTATGCAAAGATAACGTCGACGAATGGGACAATGAAGAAGTCGCAAGTTGCATGCGTTCCGGAATATCTTGAGCACGTATTAAATCATCATCCTCGCTGAGAAGGCGTTTGCGAATTTCTGAGGGCTCAAATACCTAGACAAAAGGAAGCTGTCAAGACGTATGACATCAGATGATGCACCACTTTACTCACATCCGCCAGCTTCATTTCAACCTTATGTTCTTCCTCAAACTCACCCTCGTCATCATCCAAAGCCCAATCGTAATCAAGACCATCTCCAAATACATCATGTAGTTCATCCCAAGCACTGGGCTAATGAGTAACTATTGTCAATCATATGCACAAAACTCACTTCGCATCAATGCCTTCGACTTCAGGCCGAACGCCCCGAGCTCTCTTTCGCCTCTCCTGTTCCTGTCGTTTTTCTCTCCGTCTTTCTTCACGCGCCTTTTCATCCATGGGGACTCCTCCATCCTCTTCCTCATCATAGTCGATGAAGTCATCCATGTCCATATCATCTTCCTCGTCGTCCCGGCCGTCATCCCATATATTGTGGATATCTGGGACCGGGCGGGACTCGTCGTTCTCAATGTCTTCATCAGACGATTCAACAATTGCTCTACGCTTTGCAGTCGAAACAACAGGAGGCGATTCAGATTCGCGGCCGCGGCGAAGCCGAGTCAGACGGCTTTTCTTGAATGAAGTACCGGTATTTTCTTCAAGTAGTTCTAGATCATCTTCTTCGAGCGCCTCGTCCTCTTCACCTGGGTAATTGGAAGGCATAAGATAGAATAAGTTGAAGGGTAAGCAGCCACTCACGTCGACGGTATTTTCTACGCCGTTTTCGACGTTGACGTTGTTTTTCCTCTTCCTCTTCCTCATCCTCATCTATGATGAACCCTTGCCGGACACGCCTCTCTTCTTCCTCGTCATCTTCACCTTCTTCTGAGCTATCGTCGGTAAGCATGGGGTCGCCCTCGCCTTCTTCTTCTTCCTGCTCAGAGCCACGCATGGGATCATCCTCGCGCAGGTTTCGCGCATTTTCGGATTCGTCAAGAGGCGGGGAGGACATGGCGGGAGACAAGTGTTAGCGACGTGACTGTGACATTACATAATGCTGACATGAACTACCAAGTTACGCTCGCCTGATGGCAATGGACGCTTTGCACTCCGATATTCACCTACAGCGTCTCTCGCTTGCTCTCCGTGAAGCAGAGAAGTGCATCCCTACACCGACTGCATTTTGTGTCGGTTGTGTCCTTGCTACGACATGGCCGCCTGAATCGAACAATTCTGTCGTTATTACTACTGGTTATTCAAGAGAATTGCCAGGCAACACACACGCTGAAGCAAATGCATTGACTAAAGCGCGACATTTAACTCAATCAGACATTGCTGCACTCTTTCCGTCGCTGGATGTATTGCCCGGTGGGGATGATCTCCTTCGCCAGGCCGACGTTTATACCACTTTGGAGCCCTGCTCTATCAGGACATCAGGTCTCGCGTCATGTGCAGATGCGCTCATCGATGCGCAGATCAAAAAATGTTACATTGGAGTGGGAGAACCAGATGATTTCGTACAGTGCGAGGGTGCTCGCAAACTAAAAGACGTTGGGATTGAGGTGATATGGACCAAGGGCATGGAGGACGAGTGTCTCAGGGCTGCACGCAGAGGTCATGGTGATTAATAATGTTCCCACGATGGTTCTGCTTCCACCATGCGTATAGACAAGTGTTACTTTTGCTCGACAAACGTATACCCTGGACATGGTATTCACCCATCTTTGCTGGTTTATCTCCATCTCATATCTCTCAGGCTCGGCTTTCGTCCGAAATGATGCCAAAGTCTTTAGGTTTTGCTCATCAAAGTAAATGATCATCCCACTCTTCATTCGTGGTCTGACGAGGCTCTCAGATGCCATAAAAATTTCAAGTAAGGTCGTCTCGTTTGAATGAATTCTGCTTGAAACATCGCTAGAATGAAACGCAATCCGCGAAAAGTACGTTGGACGAAGGCATTTAGGAAGGCGGCTGGAAAAGAGATGACTGTCGTACGCAACAATCTCTGCGATCTCTCGCACATTGTTCATACAGCGTTATCCTTTCAGGATTCGACGATCGACTTTGAGAAACGCAGAAACGTGCCCGTACGTTACGACCGCGAGTTGGTGCAGACAACCATCAGCGCCATGAAACGCATTGCCGAGATTAAGAGCCGTCGCGAGCGGACCTTTTTCAGGCATAGGTTCGAATATTTGGTTTCGAATACCCCCATTTTTAATATATACTGCAGGATGGCCGCCGCCCGCGAGAAGCAACGTGCTCACCGTAAAAAGAAATTGCAGGCTGTCACAACATCAGTCAAGCTACTTGAACCAGTGGTCGTTGATGCAGTCCAGGAGTCGCGGAAAGTTAAAGTACCTGTCAAGGCAAGAACTGCTCTCGTACAGGGCGAGGGTAGATCAATGGAAATGGACATCGACTAGATTAGATGCTGCACTACGACGACATTGTCTTTTGGCAATAAAAAAGGGAAATGTGTTGCTATCAAGATTAATTGAAACGAGAGTCATCAATTCATCACCGCTGTTTGTACTTGGCTTGATTGTCGTGCCGAACGTTAGAATCAAGAGTATTGTGAAGGCCTAGCAAGGTTTTGCTGACAGCCTCCGTTGCGCCAATCATGGGCTTCAAGACTGCAATGGGCACAGCACGTATGACGGAACGGATGGCTCCCTGTTTCAAAGTGTCAGGCAAAGGCACTTTCCACTGGCTTGACCTACACACCTCGTCTCCTGACCTTTCATAAACTTCCATGGGTACGGCCAATATAGTTTGAGCTGCAGAACTGAAATTTTTGTGCAGACTTTTGTACGCCGAATGCATGCCTTCTTTGATATCCCTGGGCTGGTCTGCATACCTAGATATGACATCTGATGGACCCTCATAGTCGCTGATATCACCTCCCATTAAGAGGTCTTCGTCCTGAATGGCTTCTGTCATGACTGTTTGCTGGAATTGCCCGCCCAGCACGCCCTCCGCCTGTTCCAAGATAACCTGCGTCCCAGTTGCTAGTTTTGCACCGAGCTTAATAGCTTCCAGCGCTGTCGACTTGAAGAACGCAGTCGTGCCCTTTTGCAATCCTCGCAAAATTCGCCCGTCTTTCTTATATTGCGCGATTGGCAGCAGGACGAGGTCAGCCACACCGGAACCAACGTTTACCACTGATCGTATGGGTGAGACGCCGGATATCACATCGACCAGCTGCGTTGCCTTGACATCGGGTGTCCACAGGTCGTTCAAAAGTTCAAATAATCTTGGCCACCCCGTTATCTGGCCAAGCAGATGAAGACAAGAGCCTAACCTCATAGGTAAAAGCACTCACCCCAGATAGTGTCATGTGACGAAGTGTCATCTCTGCCCCGTCAAAGTGGAAAAAGTTCATAAGCTCGATGGTTCGGCCCTCGCGGAGTGCCTTATAGTCAACACGACGGGGCTTATAATCCAGCTTTAATACCACAGGGAAAATCTCTGCGAATTCTTTGCAACTATTAGCGTAGAAGAACGGGACAAGATAGGTGGGTACATACGAATAAATGTCTCCCCGTCGCTGGAACCTTCAGTGTCATTAGACATTGCGTTCGCATCTCTAAAGCTGAAGAATTTTTTCAGGAAATCGACAGCATCTTGATCGACATATAAACGCAGAGGCAATATTTTGGCCTGCATAATGTTAAATCATCGGAGAAGATGAGCATCTTTTGGACTTACGCGTAACCGAACTTCTTCAGCCTTAAGTCCTGGAACGGGACGAACATTCTGCAATTCCAACCTGATCATACTAGAATCTGTCTCGCGTGTGTTCCCACGAGAATCAAGCTGAAGCGCTGTCAAAAATTTCCTCCACGAAGAAGTTTTGATATGGTCAAGAATTTCTACGTCTTTGATGGCGACAAATGTCCTCGAAACTAGCGCATCAGATGGATCATAGTGATCCACCTCAACATTAGCATCGCTAAGTATGAACTCCATGCTTGGACCCTTTGAGCGAGTCAACCTCTTCCCATGGATACGCACGGGTTTGGATTTCGGCCTTTCTGATGCATGGGGGCGCAGAGATTGCCAGGAACTCTGGCTTGCGGTCTCTATGTCAGTCATTCAATTGTTCATCAATTGCAGCGATTAAAGCACTAGGCTCGAGACCATCGGTGTCGTTGTCTAAGCCAATGCACACAGAGTTGAACAAGACAGTGCTCATCTCTTCCGTACCGAAGTCTGGCGTCTGTCCGTTTGCCACAAGTTGCCTAATTTTAGCCAGGCGACGCCGCATATCTTTGACCTCCCTTTCAATCGTTTTCCGTGTTTTGACCCAGTCATAGCCATCATAGAGAAACAAAGTCAATTTGCAGTGATGGGCGCGGATTCGAAGCGTAGTATTCCTATAGCTGCAGCTCTGTGAGTCACTCGCCGCTCAAGTCATTTGATATGCCATACCGGGGCGCATCCGACGTATCCGCTGAGAGTGATTCGAAAAAGTTTTCGATAATCTGAACACCTTCCGGCCGTATCATTTTGATCGTTTCCCCACCGACCCGTGATACAACACCTGTGTCGCTCTGCTCCGTGGCCAATGAAGCTGGGTCAACTTCAGAGTTATGGCCATTATCAAAGTCATCCAGATCCTCGTCACATAGTTCTCGCAACCCTGCCGCTGCGCCGAAAGACTCGTCGAGATAAGCCATATTCGTTGGAAGGTCATCGCTGATCATATCTGGTGCTGGCCCTATTTCAGGCGGGCGCTGCAGGGTGAAATCTTCCACAGAGGCTGTATCGTTGTGTGGCATTAAGTGAATCACTTGGCCCAAAGTTGTGAACATACATATCATACTGGACTCAGGCGAAAGCCGCTCGAAAACCATGGCTGGTTCTGTTCGATGTGTTGGAACACTGTATGGCAGGCTTTAATATATGCGACATTTCGTGAAATATAAGCATACCCTTTGTTGGGGTTTAGTCTCTGCTGCCAGTCATTGATAATACTTAGCACAGCTGTCAATGTATCTGCACAAAGATGCACCCGTAAGGTGATTTTTTCAACCACGATCTTTTTCACGACGTTAAGCAACAAGTCCTATGCCAATCACAAACGTACCCGCGTATCTGGCGTCTCAGCGACGCTGTCGAACCGGAGAACTGTGTCAACGGCTTCAGCTATAAGAGCATATCCACAATGCTAAAGATTTGTAAGAACAAAATGGCAGTGACGAAATCAAATCACCTTCCAATACGAAGCGCCTGAGCTTTGATGAACAGCGCCCATATCCACACAACATAATAGGTCATCAAGAGCTAATAGAGAAAGGTTGTGAACGATTAGATGGAATGTGTTTTCTCTTGCGTCGCCGATGATATCTGTCATGAATTCCAGATCCCCCACATGAAGAAGCAGAGCACCAGGGAGAGTGGGGGCAAATGCACGAATGGAGGTTTCTTGCAGTCTCAGAGATATGCTAGTTCTTTCGCTTGGAACCACAGACTCGAATACCTGGAGTTCAAGTTATCAACATAACGAACTTCAATATAGAGATGCAATATTACCCCTGGGGGTGACTTAATGAACAAGTTCAAATCGTTCAGCCACCGAGTGTCTGAAAATATGTTACCAGTTACGCCGTAGAGAGCAAACTTCAGTCTCGTTTCTTTGGCGCCAGATTCTGGCATCACTAACGATATAATGCTCGACTTCAGCGATGGCTTTGAAGGCATTGTCTGGATTTTGTAACCTTAGCACAAACACTTAAGATGTGAACGAATGCACTGACAAAATTGCGAGGTGCGGTGAGTTCTAGGATTTTCTGGGGCTCATTCGTCAGAGACGTGTTCGTGACCGAGAAATCTATGGTTTCAATATCAATAACAGTACCCTCCTGAGCGTTATCAGTACAATTCTTATTCCCGCCAGAAACAAGTAAGTACCATTCCATCCGGATTCATCCCTATGGCCAAAATGAGATCGGAGGTAGAGACGTCGAAAGGACGTCTTTCCGAGTGAGTACCATCTGAGCGAGATATCATTAACCTAACCATAACTAGAATCCAACTGAATTTTAGCTCGACAGAGATTGGAATGGTAGAATGGGTCGACCTTCTGTGACGGATGCATTGATGCGCAATGGACTCGATTTAGAAACATTCTCGTGTGTTACGGTACGACTCGAGAACGTGGAATGTTTGGCACTTTCCGCGCGCCATGAACCTGCTGCCCGTTCCATAAGTTGCGTTGCGTTGTCCGCCCACACTAATAATCCATCATAGACTTCTTTGGCAAGGTTGGCATAGATCGAAGGTACGTTTATATCAAGCATCGTCATCGGGACAGAACCAACCAGCTTCGAGATGGAAGCGCGTGGCTTCAAGGGCGCCCTTACCTGAAAATTGCTGTCCAGAGCATCACTGAAGTCATCCAGTGATGTTGCTACAGCTATGACATTGGCGATCGTCTCACGAGGGGGGCAAAAGAGAGACCAGGATGGCATCACATTGAGCTTGAATCGTAGGAGCAGAATTCAAAGAATCGAGATGTGGTTGCATGGACGAGATAGTGAATCTCCAATTTCTCTGGTCAGAGCGATCTCCAGAAGAGAATTTCAAGTGTTGGATATCAATCACCAAAGTCCCCGATTGAGAAGTTGGCCGATGTGATAGAGGTGGACATCTCAACTCTATGCGTATCATCATGAATGTAATGGAAAGGCAGGCCTGTGCATGGTTTTGAGCATATCGCTGCTAACGAAAGATGAGCTAATATCAATGAGCAAATTGTACGACAGACTTTCAATGACGTTCTCGCATGTTCGTTAAGACCTGAGTATATATTGAAAATTTTCAAGATCAACCTTTTTTGCTGATTGCGTCCCTGCTCACCTTCCGAAAATGGCCGAACCATGGCAGTAGCTGAAGGGGTATTCGCCTGATCGTCGTCAATGATGGTTGTGGTACATCCACTGCTTTTGTCTGAAGTGTTGCCCTTGTCAATGCCGTCCAAGAATTCTTGCAAGAATGCCACCACATGAACATCACTAAGCTGTTCGATGTCCAAGAAAAGATGTAAAGGAAGGATGTCGACCAATATCTCGTCTTTCAACAATTGCGCTTGCTTTCCATGCTCTACCGCGGTAGTTCTGCGGGCTTTCAACAGTATTGTTGCAGGTCCATCATTCTCTCGTGGAGGTGGAGTCTCTTCAACACTCACTCCGACATCGGGGGAAGCACTGTCAGGCTGTGGATTAAACTGCCAAGGTGATAGATCCAATTCCACGTCTTGATGATTCATTACCCAGCGATCGCTTATCGTGAAAGTAGGTAGAGAAATGGAACCTGTATTACTCCTTGGTCGAACGCGCGGTAGAACATACTGGCTACGAAGATATCTGTCGGTTAGAACGACAGGGTGGACTAGCATCTCCGACTTCGAGTTCGAGAAAGAATGGATAGAGGCATTGAGATCAGTGCATCTGAGTCCATATTCTAAGTTGCTTTCGTAAAATGTACCGCCTTGGTTTTTCATTCTGATTTGACGGACTTGATTCGATACGATTGTAGCACGGATGTCACTGGCATGGAATCGAACATAGCCACTCGAGAGACGAGGAAGTGTCAAAGGATGAGCAAAAAAGTCGAGCAAAGAGCGCAATTCAGTTGAATGATTAGGCACTACCAGTATGACTAAACCTCCGACGTTAATATCAACCTTGCAATTCAATGCACGAGGAGCCGAGGATGTAGATTCTGCGTTTGCGGGCGGTGAAGACGTTGCAGCGTGTTTCACGTCAAAACACCCTGCAATTGTGGCGATACCTGCGAGCTGTTTGGCATTACATGCCAGCCCTATAGGACCCATGCTTATGCTGACTTTGAGAAGGTCATCGTCATTTGAAGTCTTGGCTCCATCAGTATCACTCGAGTGTGGCGCCTGGAAGTACATCACAAGAGGCGCTGAGCCAAAGCTTAACAATATATCATCCAGCTCGTCCTCTTGGCCTACTTCCTCTCCTCCAGATTTTGAAGGATCGACCTCGTCTATACTGGAAGCTGAGCCATCACGGATGGGAGGCTCTCCGGATGATTTCAATGGATGCTGACGGCTAATTGCCTCTGAGAAGGCACTCTGATATAGGCTACTTGAAGCTGATTCTAGAAGAAGAGAATTTGACCGGGGTGGCAATGAAACCAAACTTTGAGACATGAATTCTCGAGTCTCCTCGTCCAGCGATGAGGAAGATTCAGCTGGAGAGGCTAGATTGTCATCTTGCATAGCTTGGTATAGTCGTGGAGGTTGCGTGCTCTCGATAGACGAAGACCGATTGGTGTAATGCTTGGTATGGTCTTGACTAGTATGTAGGCGCAAATCCCGAGTAGCAATCTTGACACCGGAAATTAACAAAGCCTGACGATTGGTTTCTTTTGAACTTTGGTTGGCGTCTATATTCACGTCTGGTCCATAATTAACTTCTGCTATAGAAAGAGTCAGGCTCATATTTCCAGGGTGGACCACAGTTATTTCAGTATTCATAGCCTTGAATTCAAACCGGGCAAGCAACTTCTCAACCAGGGAGGCAAAAAGCGAAACCCCTTGGGGGTCATCCTTGGTCCATGCAATACCATCTTCGCTTTTCGCAAACAAGTCTAATCCTCCTGGGATGAGACCTTCTACATCCTGGGGCACCTCCGAATGAGTAGAGTTAAGCAAGGCAGCGTCTTCCTTTTCAGTGAATTCCGATTGCATAAACGTTTCTGCTGCCGATGCGACGGATTCGGTGAGGTCAGTACCTTGGGAAGGAGCGGTGACATTGGGAATAACATGGAACGTGAGACGCAATGCATCTAGAGATAGCCCCAAATTTGACGTCAATGGGTTGGGCCAAGGCACGCGAGCCGTGACGGAGGATGTGTAACCATCATGCAATACAAGAGGAAGGCCGGCTAAGAATGGGTTTATGGCCTATGCACTGCAGTCAGAATAATCAGCAATGAGAATTCATGGAACAGACTTCATTGTCTAGTTCAAGGTCATTAATCTGCACAAAACCAGACCCGATCTGGGACTCAATTTGACGAGCATCTAGCTGCCCTGGTTTGAGGAAGTGTCCCAAGCATTTCTTGAGGACGAAGGATACAAAGCGTCCTTGTAGACTTGAAGGAACCGCAAAATTAACGGAAGGTAAACCGGGCAACCAAGAAGAATACCACAAGGGCATTACAAGTACCTATGCAAGCCAAGCAGCTCCGGAGCCGTGGTTCATTGCAATGTGACCAAGTAGCTACCTTTATTGGGTAATACTGCACGTGGTCATACAAGTCAATTGACTCCCACAGTACTCAAAAACCCCGCAACGTCCTGCGCAACGATGCGGTGCACGTTGCTCGTTGGATGCAGGTGATCGGCCCAGACGCTTCCTCCACGCCTCCGTACATCCGCAACATCAAAGCCGTGCTCCTCCGGATTGTCAAGAATCTTCGTGAAGGTTGCATGTGAAGAGTACAGCAACACTGTTACGTCATCGTAACTAGAGGCAAACGTTTCCACTGTTTTTCTCAGCTCAGCATTCCACCTATCGTAGTAGTTTTCGCGCTTGGAGAAGTAATTGGGAGGCACTATCAACATCAGCGGAAGCTATGTTTGGTAATCACAGGACATACATGCTGGGCTCCGATCGATTGGCGGCACGTCTATGAAAAGGAAGTTTCGTGCACCAGCCTCGTATAGCTCTTCATGCAATATCAGGAAATCTTTCATTGACTGGGAATAATTTTCGTTGTATCTGAATATTTTCCTTCATAATAGATATAACCAATTATCCAGGTCACTTACGCACAGTCATTGATCCCGATCCATGTAACTGCGTAATAAACAATTTGATCCCGTGACGATGGTCGATAATTACCCTTACCGAATAGACTTGTATCAGCCGACCAAGGACACCACTTGGGCTTCCCGCCGGCCCTTGAAAGGAACCAACTGCTCGTTTGCTGCTTGACACCGGTGATTGTGTCGCCACCCCGCGCATAATCGTATACGAGCAAAGGCGAGCTCATATAGGCAGGATCTTGATCTTTTTTACCAGGAATATATCGCGGGGCGGGATAGTAGTTAGTGATTAGGTATCCAACCCAGTTGGGTTTGTTCTCCTCGCTCCACGTATATCCCGGATACTCGACACCGAGGGGCTGGATTGCGTCGGGTGGACGGTCCTGTTCCAAGTAGTAATCTACCGAGCTATAAGAGTCGCCACTATTAGATGGATCCGCTGCACGTCAGCCTAGAGTGCAATGGGTACATTAGAAACCTACAAGATAAACAGGAATTTAACACCGGCGAAGAAAGGCCAATGTGGCCCAAGCCTTACAACGGTCGACATGGTAGTATCTCAAGCTCAAGCTTCAAGACTGACTAATGCGAAAAACAGGTGACGTTACGTACTCGAACAGGTACTCTACATCTGAACAACACTGTAATGTTCATCGTCGATGGTAGTATAAATGTACGCCTCATCAATAAGATACTCGATTGCTGTCCTATATCACAGGGTTTGATAATGTTGACTCACAATCAAACACTGCTCACCCGATTTCTCGACCATTTGCACGAGCGCCATGTTTCGCGCGTAGGCTTTTCACAATGACACTGATATGCACACCTTCGTCATACTGATTGGGATGGGCACACGACTCCAAGCCATTGCTTATGCAAAGGATTATATCACGTTGAAAGATGTCAAGGTTCTCGTAAGGGTCATGAATACGAGTACGTGAAGGTTGTCCCGTGTGAGATGGAACTGTTATTCAAAGAAAAAGCCCCATGATACAAAATTGAGTATTTGTACTTACTAGTACAACATGAATCATCATCGTAGATTCCATGCGGGAACGCGACTTCTGGGTAGTATCTGGACGGCAATTCAGGAGATGGACTTCGTTGGGAGTACGCTGTGTGATATGAAGCCGTGGTGCCGGAAGAAACGGTCCTAACTGTGTCAGAAACCGAGAAGAAGCAGTGATTTAGTTCCAATTCGCCGTAACTACCAGCGTGTAATAATTGGTAGTCATCGCCTGATGATTGCATAGATGTTTCTGAAACTGAGCTATTCGCGCTTTCATGAAATGGATCGAGATGACTTCGATCCTCCAGTAGTAATGAATTATCTTGTATATTCGGGTGTTCCGTGCTGGTTGTCTGTTGCCTATTCCGCAATGCAGCCTTGGAGAGAAAGGGATGAGAAATACGTTCCGAACGATGAATGTGGATCGTACCAACTGTTGCGACGTTTTGATGACCTTCAAGTTATGATAAAAAATCTCATGAGGATCTGCTATCTCCGTTAAAGATATGGCTTTGAGGTATTTTGTTTCTCTAGAGCGCGGTTGTGTTACGGCGCCAATTACACGCACATAGACGAAATGACTATGTAACTCTTCAGCTCACGCGATGTCAAGCCAATAATTTGCTGACCTAAAGTCTGGCCTGCTTAATTTCTGATTTCCTGTTGAACATTTTATCCTGCCTGTTCCGTCGTCAAGCAAGAATTCGAGGGCACCATCATCGTTCTTCGCGCAACCAAAGATATTCGCCACAATCATAACCTACGACCGCGTCAAATTTCGGCTAAAGGCAGTTCATCTATAATTTCTACGCACCGCTGAGGTTTCGTCGCCCTCGATCGTCAAGGGGGCCGTTTTATGCTTCCGTTCAGCTCCTATAATCTGTCGGATCGTAACATGTCGTACATGTTCCTCAGTGGCAATATTTATAACTGGCGGACTTTCTGACTGAGTATCGGGCGTCATAGAAAAGGGTTCAAAGGAATCAACCATTATGTGGTTCGCCGTCGAACATCGATTACCATATTGATCAAAGTACCAACATGCACAAATGAAGTAAATAATCCCCCAATTTCACTGAGACACATTGAAATGTGATTCATCCATTGTGGTGAACATGTGTCCTTCGTCGAGCAGCTTATCTATAGCACTGCTGATGACAGAGGAATTAGTTCCTCGATGAATTCGTCATCCATTGGAACTCACCCGATTTTCTCCCTGTCTATATCTGGCAATCCACGTCGGATGGCTGCGATGTGGACGCCTGTATCACCAGCTGGATTATCGAGTATAAACTTCACGATGGCCTTCTGCAGAGCTGGAAGATGGTTGAATTGTTCCATAGCGGTGTTAGTATACGATTGTGCCTTGTAGGCAGAGGCGTCACTAGTTGCCTCGAGAGTGTTCGCCTGCTGTTGGCCAGGTGCCGGAGCCTGAGCCGCGTGAGTTAACCGAACCACGGAAAAAAAAAAAATACTACTACTGGGCCCCTCTCGAGGACGAGACTCGCATTGATCGTTTCCAGAATGTGATAGTATATCTCGTGTGGATCCTTGATTGGTCGAATATGCAGTGCATTAATGTACCTTTTATTAGCAAATGATTTGAGACTTCCTGTTACTCGCGCATATGTATTCTCCCTTGAAAGAGCTCGTGTTAGTCTTTCTGCTGGGATTCCCAAACTTCGGAACAGACTCGATGCCAGCCCATTTTTCTGTCTCCTCATCAGCAGTCGAGTCTACCCAACAACGTGCTTCAACCCTTCCCGTGCCATCGTCGAGCCAGATAATCCTATTTGTCGTCTGGACTTGGACGGAAACGACGTGCGCAACCAATGTCACCTTGAAAACACAAGTTTCAGCGGTAAACGGCATTGCATAAATATAAGGGACCTGGCCAATTTCTGCCCCTTCTATCGTCCATTCAGCATCGGAATGTGGTTGTGTTGCTTTCGTGAGCTGTGCAATCGTGACGGGCCGTAGCGAATGACTGGTTTCGCTCCTCTTGGCCAGTATTAGAGTTCAGTGCCGATGTCGCACAAATAAATGAAACTTACGCGCCCTCCGCCCGGGCTCGCACCAAAGGGCGAAGCACCTTGTACGTATCCACCCCCACCGCTATAATGTGGATTGTTCCCGTAGTCGGCGACTATGTCGAGGAATCAGGTATCGACGGCCAAGGACACGAAGTACGTACATTGGCTCATTGACGCGTCGTACTTCACGCCGTTTGATTGTATTGGTATGTTTGGTATGTGACTTAGACTATCTACTTATGCAGAGTATGTTGTGCAGATTTTCGCCATTCCTTTTCCTACTCCCTCCAACACCTTCTTCTGCGACTCGGATATCTTTCTTCCCACAGTTTGAACAAATTCATGATTAATCTAACAAAGTCAATCTATAGAGAAAATAGTGTTAGCCAACTCACCTCTTCCGCTGCAACCAGTTCTGAACATGCGCTCATGAATGCCTTTCGGCTTTCAGCCGAGTTGTATTTTTCGCTTTTTTCAATGAGAGATGCAGATATGTCCTTTAAGAGAGCAAGCCCGTCCGTCTTGATCGTTTTGAAACTTGCAACGAGCTTGTAGCTGTGCATTAGTATACCATTATACACGATTATCTGTGAACGTACAGGTCCCAGCTTATTCACTTTAACAACGGATGCTGATTTGAATCGTAAAGTTTCTACGACAAAGAGTATGAATGCCTGTCTATCTTTAGTATCGCAAGTCTCACACTGATGCTTCTTACCTCCCGAGCGACGGCTGCGCGATGCAATAATTCTGTCACAGTCATGTTGTCAAACC
Source organism: Amanita molliuscula (assembly GCA_023014405.1). NCBI lineage: Eukaryota > Fungi > Basidiomycota > Agaricomycetes > Agaricales > Amanitaceae > Amanita > Amanita molliuscula. Next base: position 1,967,197 of record JAEBUP010000001.1, read on the forward strand.
CTACAAAAAATTTCTCCCCTACGTCTTCAAACTAATGAGCAGCTCTACATCCGCATATCAAAAAACAAACCTTTGAAGTAGTTGGCAACAACCGCGGGCGCCTCCTGGATTGGAGGTGGCTCCTCGTTCTTTTTGCTGTTATCATTTGAAGAGCCGTTCAGCGCCTGTGCCTCTATACCCTTCAACGGATGTCCTGTTTTCAATTCGGTTTGTTTGGCAGCCTCGGCCAGCACCACATGAGGAGGTGGGCGGGTATAGTTGTGATAAGGCTCCAGCCACTCAGCCATGGAAAATGCGTATTCAAGCAACGATCGTTCATCTACAGTGAGCTGAAGAACATCAATGTCATGAACAGCAGCGAGTAAGGTTATTCCTGCCTGATCCGGTTCGTCTGGGCTTTGAATACGAAGGCGATCCTTAAGCGGGAGCTGTTTGCTAGGGTCTGAACTCTGCTTCGGACGATCGCCAATTAGCAACTTCTCCTCCACCATATCATCAAGATCGCTCGCTTGCTGCAATACTGTTATGTACAGTCTGAGGAATGCTATGAGCCACCCATTCTGAAGAAGTGTCAATCTAGTGAGGAATAGTTGGTCAGTTGTCGCTCACCCCCAACTGTGTTTGGAGGAACAAAGTTTGTTCGTTCAGAGATATCACCGATTGCGGCTGATAATTGGGTAGAATTGTGAAGTCACGATTATCATGGTGAGCTGAAGACTTGTGAGCGATGTGAACTGTTAAATCTTCCTACATAGCTTACTGCGGTCGAAAATAAATTTCAACTCAATCAATTCCATATCAACCATGTCGGACGAGATAGGTTCGTGAGTGAGGCGCATACGCAGATGCTCCATTTTAATGATGTCCCGTTGTAGTGAATTATCCAATCGTTCTTCGAATGCCAAAAATTCCGGTATCTAGGGGATTGTCATCTACTGACCTATGTGGGTTGGTGACAACATATACACCTACCTGGGAGTACTTTTCTGTTGTAAATGCACGGACAATGTAGTCGCCGGTCTATAACAACTTCCATGAGTGTCCGGGGACTTTGTGAAATTAGTACCTCCTGTGAGTTACTCAGGTATATCTGTGTGGCCTCCAGACATTCAGAGGCCAACGTTAAATCTCCTATAGATGAAAGTGAAAATGATGTTGAAGCCCGCGAGAGGATTAAGTGGGAAAGCGTATCATGCTGGATTTGTTTGATACGCAGGGCTCGATAATGTTCCAAGGCCAGTGAAGAAGCACCTAGTTGATTAAGCGCGTTAGGTCAAATTGATGCAAGCTTTATAGTTACCTAGCAAACGATACAGCCGTATCAGTATCAACCTGGATTGGAAATTTTGGGTGCTTTTGGTCAACGCAAATTCTAGAAGGGATGTAGCTCGGAAAAGATAGCCCTCATCATTTGTTAAAGTCCACAACAGAACAAAAGAATGTCCCGCCAAGATAGCCAAATCGTCTGCAGGCTGGAGCTCGCTGCTGGGTAGATTATGGCCAATTTTGAGGCCCAAAAGGTAATGTTTGGTATACAAAGCGGCATGCCTACTTTCTGCTTCGACCGTGACATCAGGCGTTGATAATTTACACCGCAAGAGCTTATATGAATTAATGAGGCGATGTAACCCCTCGGCGCTGCTCTTAAAGTCGAATCACGTAAGACGTTTCCTGCATCAGAAAAGTATCTATACGCACGAAAATTTCTGGTACTGATTCAAGGAAAGATGTCCACTTGGTGGAATCTTCGCCTTCTAGGATTTGATATGGTTTGAGATCTTCGAAGCAACACGCTTTATCGCCGAACTTATCGAAGTATTGTTGCATCAAGTAGAGCAGCCGACTGGAGCCTTGAAGTATTTTAGATATTAAGAGGTACCTAATCAGAAAGTTTGATACCGCTCGATATCCCATAATGTATTGCCCGCTTTTCCAGTTCTAATAGAGCAAGTGATCCAGAGCGATCACGTGTGCCGTCTTCATCTGCAACCTTGGAGAATAGCACTTCCGCCTTTTTTACTGCCTTTGTGCAATTGTTTCTATCCTCTTCATCTGGATCAGAGTTAGATGCGAAAGGGGCGAATACTGCATCAATGACAGAAACGAACTCCAACCAGTTACGGTCACTGTAATGTTTAATTCCAATCAAGAGCCAAGAATGGGAACACTTACTTTTCAGCAATTCGTGATTCTGCTCGTTGACCCTCATCTAGTATTCGACCCTGCAGCTTCCATATGTCATGTCGCATTTGATTGCACACGAGACTTGCAGAACATATCGCTCTGCCAATATCACTATCAACTAACTTTTGGGCTTCTTGGAGCATCTGAAGCTCTCGAAGAACCGAAAGATGTAGATAGAAACGTTCGGCACTTAAAAAAGAAGGCGCGGATGATGACTCCAATAACCTGTGCGCCAACTTGTACAATAGAGATCGCATGTCAGGAGATGTACTTGGATCCTTAGCCTGAAAAAAAGTGTCAAGAAGGTCGATGACATACATTATCGAGATGGAACAAACCTGAAGAATGGTGCACATTACGGTCCAATATAAGTATCGGGAATCCTGGAATTGCTTGTGCATCTTTGTTGCAATCTAGAACACCAACGTCAGATGGCCTTTGTGACTGTCCCTACGGACGTATCAACCAATGGAATTTACCTGCTGAGCAGCCTTCCAATTCGTCGCTCTGACATTGGCGAAGAAAGTCTGTGCACCAAGTTCCTCATTGTTCGGCTGTTGCTTGTATGCGTCTTCGAACATCATCACCATATCCTTTTCTGTACAAGACCCGTGAGATGAAAACATTCCCTCATACGCAGATGACCCACGGCGACCAAGACCTCTGAGCACATGCATCATTGCTGTAAGGACAGCATCACTAGTTGGCTTTGATTCAAGTACTTCATCGCAAAGGATCAGTGATTCTTCGACTTTTTGTGAACGGACAAGCGCGAGGGCTTTTAGGGCCTGTGTAGGAGAAGTAGGCTTCCGGACATAGAGTTAGTGGAGTGACGGACCTTTAAGAGATCATTTTGGGGGTATTTTTTAAGAAGCTTGTTGCAACCAACGAGGGCGGACTTGCTTGAACCCGTGTCCAGGGCATCTGACGAAGGCAACAAATAAGACGGATTGTTAGTAGAGTGATAAATAGTAACCAACCATAAATTGGACGGATTTGACGGTCTAGCGCAGCAGCTGACATGGATGTACGTGGATGAGAGGCTGCAATGCAATCGGTTAGTAAATTTGTGCGACCCGTCAACAACTTCCGTTGGCTCCGCGTGCCTGCGTCATGGTGCCAGTCTTGCTATCTCGGTCAGTCTCTCCCTTCCTCATTGTGCGGTCCCTTACACCTGGCGCACAGACCTCTGGACGTGCTCTTGGGGGTCTTTTCGGGGTTCCTTGCCTTCTATCTTAACGAGACACATCCGCGCACCGCGCGGCCTCCAGAGCAGAGGCTAGTGCCTTTGCTCAAGTGGAAATGGGAAAACTATCGGAAGCAGAGAGTGGAACGTCTCCATTCATTAGGCGCCCATTAACCATACCACCATGCAGCAACTTCCCCACCAAGGTTTGTAGTGTCTAATTATCTGGTTTTTTGCTTCACTGGACTCTGTTACATGCATGGTGTAGAACGAATAGCTGCCTCACGAGACCTGCTGCAACAGTTGCTGCACCATCTCCATTATATCGTGAAACGTCTTTCTTTCGCCGTCCGTAATCTCCAAACTGTCTGTGTATCTGAGTGGTTTTAACGCGAGACCTACTATGACGCTGCGGCGCGTCGCCGATTCATGCAGCCATACAATGGTGGCGATCTGAGACGCATATAGGGAATGCACTATCCTCATGTGGTCTGAGGGTGCACTCCCCAGGAGAGTAGTCAATTGTAGAGCAGCAGGAGGTGTTGGCAGAGCATCTGATGAAGAAGGCAGGTTCAACGGAGTGGTGGCTGGCAGCGATGCCTGTATCTGCAACCAATCTTCAGCACGACGAAGATACATGTGGAAGTTGAATATACCAGATTTCCAACTTTCCCCAGCTGAGTAATGAGGACAAGGACACGGTCGGCGAAAGGCTGGACGACGACGGTCGTTGAGATGCCCTGCAGTTCTCGCGTCTGAGTGGCCATGGTGGTTACCGGTTACCAGTCATACACTAGTGCTTGACCGCCACTAGCCACATCTGTGACCCCCATGCTGCACGACGGGCGGTCCGTCCCTGTTTCGCCATCCAAGGGCAAAGCCAGAGAAGAAACACGCTGGCGAACGGGCTGGTGGGATTTCATCCCTCTGGTCGAGAGGTCCCAAAGGTATGGCTTGTATGCTAACCCTTCGCTGCTTATCCCTCGCCCAGGCCATTGGTTTGGTCCGAGGCGTCTGTGACATTCTCTGCTCATCCAACACGACTAGAAGTGATGGGCCGCCACTTCGCGTCTTCTAAGCAGTTCTCTGTTCCACCACCTGCAGTAGTCAGCGCATCACCCTCACTATACAACACACCCACATTCATCTCTCTTGCACCGGGTGACAAATTTCTTTTCGTCTTCTATCCTGGAAAGAGTACAGAGGGCATTGGATGTATTTGGAGACGTGGGCCACGCTTAGATTCTTGGGTCATACTCGAGAATTGGAAGTTCGCCGGTGCAACGCATCCTGTTGCTGCAGAATGGCTGGGTTGTCCTCGCACGGCAAGTATCTATATGTTGCCTCTCTTTTCACTCTGCTGATGTGAATGAACAGTGGCACATAGACGCATCTGGTTCAGCCACACGTCTTCCCTTCCGTGGGCCGCACACACCAGTCTCGAGTCCCACCCTCTTGTACATAACCTCTGACCATCGAGCGAACCTGTGCTATCTGCGATATTATATAACATCTCTCAAAATTATCAGTTGTTCCCTCGACCAAAAGAGTATCACATCTGAATTATCGCAGCTGGACCATAACACCATTTCCACCTCTAGGGAATGCACGTCAGCCGCCATTGGACTGGCTTTTGGAGGTGAATCATATCATATTATTGGCGTGTTCCAATATCTTATAACGCGAGATGCAGATTCTTCCATCATGATAGCTACTCGTATTCGTAATCTGCCTACCAATTATCCCCAGCCGAACACCCTGACTTTAGAAGTGTCTGTAGACACGCCAGATTTTGATGGGATGAGATCTGACTGGGAAATATGGGGAGAAGAAGAATTGATTCACCTCTGCGAATTGCAACTCGATTTTGATGGAGTCTTCATGTGTTCGTCAATCTTACTTTAATGCATTTAATGTAACCTCATTCGTACAGATCAGCTCTACTTACCAACCCTCTCCGACCAATTCAATATCACTATCATAACCTTACCAAACTGCTACTCGTGCCCTCTACTCGGAGCGCAAATGTGCGAAACAGCGCGAATCTCAAATCAACATTTTACATGATTTCTGGTCACCTTGACTTCGGAGATTGTACGTCTGTTCTTCTATTTTTTTTCACCGTCTTTCCAATCGCTTTCATATCAATAGATACGTCTACTCCAAATTCGGAAGTAATTGTACATACATTGTCGAAGTCCACAAATGAAGATGCGGACTCAGCATCTTGGGTTTGCTTGTTCCTTGCATGTCTACCTTATCTGATACTACTAAGTGTAGAATGTTTTGCAAGTGGCTGTACGTGGCCTCCACCCAGAAGTTCTATGTTTCCTGTCTCCTTTCGTGACAGACGTTGGGACTGTGCTGTTGTATGTTGGTACTATGAAAACATCAGGATCAATTCCGAAAAACAATAAATCCAAGAAGGTAGATGTGGGTTCTATCAAAGTTCTCAGAATGTGAGAATCTGCTATTTCTTCTGTTCTTCGTATAATCGTCTCCCTGCTATCAGATCTGACCTAGCTGACGACGACGGTTGGGGAATTTCTGCAATATCTTCAACCATCGATAGACTAGGTCGTGAATGTAGGCTTTGACACTAAGAAACATCAGGACCAGTCTTACTCGGTTGTTAGTGCCACTTAGTGCAGCAGTCTCACCAAATGGTGTTTTGGTCACGACTGTATCCCAAATGGTTCACCATGCCTCTGTGCATTGTCTACCACGAAGAAAGCCGTCAAGTGCGTGTTGAGCAGTATGCTACTTTCACATGTATGCCTTAACTCTAATCAGCTGAAACTTCTATCCCGTACAATGCTATCGCATTGGCCTCCGCCGTGCTGCTGGGACGAAGTACATCGGATATCACGCATATCCTATCATCGCCTTCTGTGCCTATGAATGAAGTCGTCGGTACTTTGCATTGCACAGCACGATTACTGGATATGGAAGAAAATGGCATGTCATATTCCCAGATCGGACAATTCATAGGAATTGTTATTGAGGTGTACAAGTAAGAAGGCTGGCATAATACGCAAACTCATCTGACATTAGACCAGGGCTAGGATTCAACGGCATGTTTCCGATGATGAAAGGGGATTGGAGTTGCGAGCGCAAACTCTGCTTGATATTCTGTCATTGAAGGCTTTCAACGAAGCATTCGAGGATTGTCAAGATGAAGGTGACCACGTGGATCTTCGTAAGTCGTGTCAGCCCTCCATACTAGCATGAACTATTGACCGTCGTCGCGCCCTGAGACAGAGTCCATCTGGCAGCTTATTGGATTATCCGAGTTCATCGTTCACTTTACGGAGAATCTCATGCGAGAATGCGTTTCATGGTGTAACCCTGTGATGAAAGATCGACAGTCATGTAAAATCTAAATACACCGTAAAATTCAGATTCTGACGTTTGTCATAGTGCATCAGGCATTTGATGCCCCAAAACTTCTTCCCCTCGTACATCCATTTGCATATCAAAACATTTGCCAGGCAGTGCATTCTGTAGCAAAACTGCGAGAATACGTTGGATCGTTGCCTGCAGGCGGAGAAAAGGAGGGGATTGCTAAAAAATTTCTTGTCGACCTTGTCGATAGCTCTGGGATTGACTTTCCTGCTTTGGATACGTTACTGGCTGGTTGCACTTCTGAACTGACCAACCTAAATGGTGAGCAAGTTAATTTCTGAAAAATGCTCCAAATTCAATCCCATCATCACTCGCAGCGGATGATTGCAGGCTGAGTCTCGCATTGTCTCAGCCTGTGCCATCGATGTACCCGTCATTGTTCAACATCATCAGAAAAATCGATGACTCAAAAATTCTAAACAAGTCAAATTTGTTCCTAAAGCCAACAGATCTTGTTGACGGAGTCCAACAGCTAAGTATTGGCACCGAAAGACAGGAGTCCGAAGTCGACGTTGTTTTGAAGAAGCCCCTAGCAAACCAAACTTCAGCGTCGGTTTGTTTGCGATGCGGAGGTCTTTCTACGTTGGGAAGCGACTTATTCAAGCCTGATATATCCATCAAGTGGAGGATGTGGGAGAAGATGCAGATGCCTCGATGCATATGCTACGGACATTGCATGAAAGCGGACTGATATTTTGGTATTCTAAGTGTATTTTATAGCAAGGGTCTACTATTGTGCGATAGCTTTGCGTATTTGTCGTCTCCTAAATAATGCTTAGTTGCTTCTACTACATCTGCCAGCCACTCTACAACGGTCACCTCATCATACACATTTTTATCCCAATAAACGCCCATCATCAATTGTTTACCGAAGGTTGACGATCCAAGGTACAGCTCCGCAGGCCTACAGCTCAGCACAGTCCTCAATGTTTCGATCTTGATCTTTGCCCGAGGGCCATTGTATATCTGCGGTACTAAATTGTCAATCTGTTGGATGATGTTCCCAGTCAATTGGGTAGAATTCGTGGTGAAGGGATATTTCACTGACATTGCCCATGCTCGATCCCCCATGAGACATTACGAAACCACTGCTACTCTGTTCTGATACAGGGATGGGGACTATGTCACGGCATTGTGAGCGCTGTTCAGCCCAGGTTAATGCTATTTCCCTCCCTGACTGCAGCCTCTTTGGCATACGGGCTGAACCCATTTCGCTGAATAAAGGGTGGTAGATGTATTGAGCAGCTTGCTTTTTAAGTGATTTCGACCGCAACACAAAACGATCGAGAGAAAGTAGTTCGCTATAACTCGGAACTTTGTCTCCTGGCGAGATGTGGGATGCCGTACCAAGCGGCATGAACGGTAGCCTGTAAAAGAAAAAACCTATGTTCAGGCATACGTTGTCGGCTCCTCCACGGTCATGCCAACTTCTGTCAAGGAATGGTCTTAGGTTCAAAGGGCCTGCCGTTGGCATTGGTTCTTTTTTTCTGAACTCCCACTCCTCAGTACTGATCTTGCCCTGGATATACCATCGACACAACAAACGAGTCAGCGCCACCTGCCCTAGCACAGGAAGAGCATTGCCAAACGTAAGTTTTAATTTTTTGCATGTTTCGACTATGATCGCAGATTCTACTTCAGTGAAAGAGTGGCGTACTACACCAGAAGTAGCAGGAGTGAATTTGGTTAGCGCTGAGTACGCCCGGGGCAGGGTATGACCGCCCTAGCCGCTTGCCTCGTCAGTGAGTTGACTATTAAACCATAACATGAAACTGACAACTAATTTTCTCGTTCTCAATAGCCAGATGACATAGCCCATAGCACGATGCCACCTTTGCTTTGACAGGGATTGTTTGGCAACAGGCATTAAATCTTCTGACGCCATTGTTAAGGCTAGGCGTTCTTCGAGTCTCAATATATCTTGTTCGCTTGGGGAACTTAATTCTTCCAGCAGGGACCGAATCAAAAGAAGATTTGATATCCCATCTGTGATGCAATGGGAGGCATAAAAGAGTATGTGATAATGTTGAGGATCCTGTACGAGGACGAACAGTCGAGCAAACAAACGGTCCGACAAACAACGCTTTCCGTTCACGAGCTGGTCCGCGAATTCCTGCGCTTCTTGATCCGATGAAATGTGAGAAAACTCCAGTTCACCTGGATTAATTTGACTCAGGCTAATGTCGTTGATGACGAAGATAATTTGCTGCCCGTCATCGCCCTGTCTCTCAATCTCAAGGCTTGCCCCCAGCAGCGGAAATCGGTGCTTTAAACGGATCCAAGTCCTTCCTATATTTTCAAATGTAAAGGTGCCACCATTATTGATTGTCTCGATGGCCGCGTGATGCGCGCTGTCTGCTGTTCCATCGAAAACGCCATCCCAGTAGAAAACCTGTTCTGTGGTTCCGAGTGGACGAGTATACGTGCGTCCGGCCTTCGATGATTCGCGACGAAGGGACCAGGAGTTCATTCCACTTATCTTGTCTTGGTCAGGACTTTTAAAAAACTGGAGGTTCGACGAAGGGCTTAAGCTTTATATAACATTGCTCCCATCAACCTACGCCGCATCACATGCCGTCTGCGGATTTTCGACGCCGTTTCTTTCCAGCTTCGCCTTTCTCATGTCTGGCCTGCCTGCAACAATCCCCCCTAACCCGTCAACATATCATGTGCCAATGCACTCGGTATAGGAATCCCTTCCCTTCTTTCTTTTCCTTTTTACGCCGAGATAATAATTACATAGGGCTCATTGCTTTTCTGAAAGCGAACCCCACAGCAGCGACGTTTGGAGACATCGACGCTGTGGTCATTCCACCTGTCTTATTATTGCAGCAAGCCGCATTCCATCGCCTTTTTGATGATTAGGGCTCCTCTATTGATTCCCCCTTCTGCTTCTTGATCTCTTATGTACTGTATACGCGCGGGCCTCCTGGTTCCGTTGTCCTCTTTTCATTAACTTAGTTTACTATGTTCTTGAGTACTATCCCAAAAAAATATAACCACATTTCCATTCAAAAAAAAAAAAAACCTACACCGCATGGCAATTGACTATGAGTGACTACTGAATTATGGCCACCAGTACATCAGTCATTTGGTACTTTTTTTTTTTCACATAGAAATATATTGCCAAAACCTATGTAGCTAACACAGACTACTGTATCAACTACTGTATCGGCAACAGTGCCGCCGGAATATTACCCGTACTCTCGAGAAGATCCCATACTCTACTCGTGAAGAGATAAGTAGTAAACAAAAGGTCCCACTGAAGGCCAAAATCCAAAACGTCCGGTGCTGAGCACTGATATCCGGTACAGGCGCAACGTAAATGCCGGTGCTCATCTCCAGCAAAAAGCGTGCCCACTGAAGGGCGAAATCCACGCGCCAGTGCTCATCTCCAGCAAAAAGCGAGCCCACTGAAGGGCGAAATCCACGCGCCGGTGCTTATCTCCGGCAAAGCAGGCCCATGATAGGCTCCAAATCAGCGAACCGGTGCTCATCTCCGGCAAAGCAATCCCTGTGAAGGGCGAAGTCCAAACGAGAGGCAGCCTGTAGTCCGTGTGCCCTGTCGAAGGGCGTCTTTCGAAAAGCCAAATGCCCATGAGAGGGTGCTGTAACAAAAGAGTGTCATTGTCCAAAGGGCAGGTATGTCAATGCTGCTCCAGGTGTTCTGAAGTCGATGCAACCTTCATTAATACCAAGCTCAATGGTGGATCCTTGAAGAAAAGTGCCCAGTGGCCTACTGTTGAAGAGCCTATGTGTAGGCAACCTGTCATAAACGAATGGTGGAACACTGTAACTCCTAGGAATGTGGTGTCAGAAAGAACATTAGGGATGTAGATAAAACATGGGGAGATGATGGTGGAGCGGAGTCAAGAAGGCCTTGAGTCATTTGGTACTTCATTCCCATCCAATTCAAAGACTCCATGTTTGTGTTTTGCAATATAACGAGCAGGTTTGTAGCACCAGCTTACGTCACACTTACCATCTGTTTTTTTTAATTCCAGAGGCCGCGCTCACGGCTTAATACTCGTCGGCAATGCCTAGAGTACCAGTTCCGTCTCTTCCAGTTTCAGGAATGTTTGGTGTAGGCAAACCATCCGGCCCCACTAGCATGGCTATTATCAACGACATGAAAAAGTTGATTGGAAAATCCAAGCTTTTCGTGTACCAAGATAAACTGGACAAAGTGCATGAAGATCAAAGCGTAAAAAAGCGTGGTCGAGACACCGTTAAGATTGGTCAAGGTGGAACATTGGACCCTATTGCAGATGGCGTCCTGGGTTCGTTCCGTCCTCGAACATCAATCCCATTCTCATTCTCATCCAGTTGTCGGCATCAGAAAGGGAACTAAGAAATTGAACCAATTTCTTGATTGTGAAAAGGTAACGAAGTTGTAAGAAAAGTATACATCTTCACATGTAGCGTTGGCCATAGGAATACCAGACTACCTGTCTACTTGGTTGTGAAACGGATACGTACGACAGCGAAGGGGCAAGAGTTCGAATTGCACCTTGGCATCATGTTACGAAGGAGAAGGTCGAGTCTGCACTATCCCAGTTTACGGGAGAAATTCGACAGACGCCTCCAATGTCCGCATTTTTGCCTGCCGTCACAAAGTTTGCTAACAAATAGGCCAGCTTTTCCGCATTGAAGATGGATGGCAAACCACTTTATGAATATGCTCGTAAGGGGATCCCACTTCCTCGCCCAATCGAAGCTCGAAATGTCGAAATTCATTCACTGGAGTTGCTGGAATGGAAAGGAAACGATCACGGGTACCGATGGCCTACGAAGACATTTAGCAACGATGAGAAAAGGGCCCTTGAAGCCGCGTTGCGAAGTGTGGATAAAGGAGTCAGCGTGGAGGACGAGATGAATCTAAAGACAGGGACGGACGTGCCTACTGCGTTCGTCCTGAAAATGAAAGTGTCTGGAGGAACGTATGTGAGGTCCATTGTCCACGACCTTGCACACGCTCTAGGTTCAGCTGGACATGTTGTAACACTGACGCGGACGCGACAAGGTCGCTTTGTACTGGATCCGATGGAGGACGGGGACTTGCCCTGTATTCCATGGACGGTGTTTGAAAAGGCGCTGGTTGATGCGGGGGAGCCAGATGCGGACGGATGGACAGAATGGGAACGACAGGTCATGGCAAGCTTGGACTTGATCGATTAGCTGGAGCGGTCCGGTAGGAACACGTCCCGGTCCGATATGGCCATACATAAAATCTCGACAATCCTAGACTTCCCGCCAGCGTGTCATGCCTCCACACGATTCTGCCGTCGACCAGGTCTCAAGGCCTCTCAGACCTGGAATATACGCTCCACTCCCCACTTTCTTCCTCCCCGAGTCAGAAGATCTAGGTTCATGCTCCTTTCGTATTCAGTGACGAAGTAGTTCACGCCTTGCAGATATTCCAACGTTTGAAAAACATGTTGCCCGTGTGGCCGTCGCTGGCGTAACGCCAGTCATAGCTGGAACTATGGGAGAAGCCATACACCTGTCTCAGACAGAGCGCACGGATCTCATCCTCGCAGCACGGAAGGCGCTCGACCAGGCCGGGTTATCGACGACTCCAATCATAGCCGGGACAGGCGCAGGTAGCACGCGAGAAACTCTCCAATTGACGAAGCAAGCTGCAGCCGCTGGTGCCGATTACGTTCTCGTCATTGCCAGCGGTTATTTCTCCGGCGCATGGGCCAACAACAAATCTGCATTGAAGAACTATTGGAAAGAGATAGCCGACAAGAGTCCTATCCCAGTTATGTTGTATAATTGTGAGATTATATAACTCATCTGGATTCTGGCTGATGTTCGCGCCAGATCCTGCGGCGAGCGGAGGTATCAATTTGGATTCCAACATTATAATCGAGCTCGCGTCAGAATGTCCCAACCTTTGCGGCGTGAAACTAACGTGTGTTTCTCATCTTCAATCGGGATGACACAGATCATAACGGATGACCAGATGCGGGGATGTCGGTAAACTGACGAGAGTTGCTGCCGCTGTTTCCAGTCCAGATTTCAACTTGCTTCACCCGCGAAAAAACCCTTCTGCGCCTTTCTTGGTCTTGGGAGGTTACTCCGACTTTCTTTTGCCATCGGCCATTTCAAATGCGCATGGTGCTATTACCGGCCTTGCGAACATTGCACCGGTCTGTACCAGCTTTCTAGCGTCAAGACAATCATGCTGACGTTTTTCAGCGTTCAATATCCTTGCTGCACAAGTTTTCGGAGGAAGCGAGGACGAATCCCAGCGTCTTGTCTGAAGCGCAGCGATTACAGGGAATAATCGCACAGGCTGATTATACCATTGCGCAAACATCAATCGCCGGCACGAAGGCACTGCTTGAGAGACTGCATGGGTATGGCGGTCTTCCGAGGAAGCCCTTGGTACCCATGGACCATGGTGAGGTACAAAGATTGTGGGATCACTCTCATACGCAAGCGATGGTTAAGCTAGAACGAGATCTGCAGTAAATTGAATATACCGTGTTCCACATGATGACTATAAAGCTACAATGGGGAGATGCGGTTGTCCGCATATATGCTATATGTGCAGTCGGTTATCCCCGCCCAATCAACGTTTATCATCTCACAGACATTCGATCCGTATCTTTCCTCTCTCCAGCCAGGACGGCAAAATGGCTTGCAGGCCATCTAGTCTGTTGCCAATGGCCTCATGCGGTCGTCGCTGTGCCTTCTTGGTTTTTCTAAGAAGACCAGGTACCTCTACTAAGCATACTCTAGCACAGTATCCCACTTGTTTCATAGGCCACCGATATTTCACGGCGACACCACACCCACTGAGCAAGGCAGTAGACAAGGACGTGACAGGCGTGCCTTATTCGTCGTTGACAGTCGGCGTGCCGCGAGAATTGTTTCCAAATGAACATCGTGTCGCCCTCACACCCCAGAATACCTCAACATTGCTCAAGAAGGGGTTTTCGCGTGTTTTGGTAGAAAAGGGTGCTGGCAAGGAGGCGCAATTTCTAGACGAACATTATGTTGCCGCTGGTGCAACCCTGGTAAACCGCGAGGAATTGATGAACTCCACAGACATTATGTTGAAAGTTCGCCCCCCTCTATTGAATGAAGAGGCAAGCCATATGAAACAAGGCAGCACTATCATTTCATTCCTTTATCCTGCACAAAACAAGGCCATTGTGGATACCCTTGCTTCACGAAAAGTCAATGCCTTTGCAGTAAGTTTACCAGCATTACTTCCTGTTGTGATCTGCATTATTCTAGATGGATTTAATACCAAGAATCTCGCGTGCTCAAGTGTTTGACGCATTAAGGTAATTCCTGCAATTTTCCCCCATTAACGCATCATTCATTCCTGCACAGTTCCATGTCTAATATAGCTGGCTATAAGGCAGTGTTAGAGGCCTCTAACCACTTCGGAAGGTTTCTGACGGGACAGGTCACGGCAGCTGGGTGAGATTGAAAGATGTTGTATACTGATTTGGGTTAACCGTTTTGCATCAGGAAGGTCCGTTGATTTTGTCCATGTCCACCCGATGTGCGGATTAAACTTGTTTTAGATTCGACCTGGAAAAGTTCTTATAATCGGTGCGGGAGTTGCGGGTTTGAGTGCAATCGTCACCGTAAGTTTGGCGAGTCCGTTCCAAGGTTGAGATTGTCAAGTGATACTCCGATTAGGCGCGAAGGCTTGGCGCCATCGTCCGCGCTTTTGATACACGGTCGGCTGCTCGGGAGCAAGTTCAATCGCTAGGTGCCGAATTCCTGGAGATAACGGTTGAAGAAGAAGGCAGTGGTGGAGGCGGCTATGCAAAAGTCATGTCCAAGAAGTACATTGAAGCTGAAATGGCTTTATTTATGGAACAGTGCAAAGACGTTGACATCCTTATTACAACGGTAGCCTCAAATGCCGCAGTATTGCAAAGCGCTGACTATTCCCGCAGGCATTAATTCCAGGGAAACCCGCACCGAAGCTGATCACGAACGAAATGGTCGCAGCAATGAAACACGGATCTGTCATAGTTGATCTTGCTGCTGAAGCTGGTGGCAACTGTGAAGCTACGAGACCAGGAGAACTTTACGTTCACAATGGCGTGACAATCATCGGTAACCGGTTCAAAAAATATGAATGTTATGCCTATTAAATTCAACTCTTTAGGCTACACGGATCTTTCTGCAAGGCTACCAACACAATCATCTACCCTTTATTCCAACAATGTTTTGAAGTTCCTTTTATCCATAGGAGAACAGGGAGGTTTCAAGATCGACTTGAATGATGAGGTCGTTCGTGGATCCATTGTGCTACGTGAAGGAGAATTACTCCCTCCTGTACCTCGCGCGATGCCACAGCCGGCGGCCCCTCCTCCCACACCTAAAGAGCCATCAGCGGAGACACTGGCTATTACCCCATGGCAAAAGGCATGTCGTGAAGTAGCGGTCGTTACTACAGGGATGGGTGGGACTGTTGCTCTTGGAAAAGCTACTGGAATCGCATTCATGGACAACTTCTTTACCTTCGGGCTTGCTGGTTTAGTTGGTTACAGGTGAGCACATTTTGCGTTCGCTATCGCTTCTATAAATATTACATATCTCAGAGTTGTGTGGGGTGTTGCGCCAGCATTACATTCCCCGCTCATGAGCGTGACCAATGCAATATCTGGAATGGTTGGGATTGGTGGTCTTTTCGTCATGGGTGGCGGATTCTTACCTGGTACTATACCTCAAACGCTGGGGGCCTTGTCTGTGGTACTTGCTAGCGTGAATGTTGCTGGCGGTTTCATTATCACCAAACGCATGTTAGATATGTTTAAGCGTGAGTTCTTGATTTTCTATCAGCAGCAGAGTGGACGCCTAACCGTGCGGTGCATAGGCCCAAGTGATCCTCCGGAATACTCCTGGTTATATTCATTACCAGCTGTCGTTTTCACCGGCGGTTTCCTGACGGCTGCAAGCACGGGGATGTCCGGGCTGGTCCAGGCTGGTTACCTCACTAGCAGTGTACTCTGTATCGGTAAATTCGATGACCCTACTCTTTTGTGTTCATTTCTTACATGCTATCCAGGTTCGCTCTCTGGTTTGGCTTCACAGTCGACAGCTAGACAAGGCAATTTGTTGGGCATCCTAGGAGTAGGCTCTGGTATCCTGGCCTCGTTGGCTGCAGTTGGATTCCCGACAGCTACTCTTTGCCAATTTGCTGGTGTTGCCTCTATAGGAGGGCTACTTGGAACCATCATCGGCCGGCGCGTGACAGCGACAGAGTTGCCTCAGACAGTCGCCCTTTTGCATTCTATCGTAGGCCTATCTGCTGTTTTGACAAGCATTGGCAGTGTTTTGCAAGACCTTGCGCACGTCTCAAATCTTCACTTGATAACAGCCTACCTTGGAGTCGTTATCGGTTTGTCCTAACTACCTTCATGCCAATATGAGCTGACATTATTATAGGTGGCATCACTTTTACTGGTTCACTGGTTGCATTCTTCAAGCTAGCCGGGAGAATGTCCTCCAAGCCACTCAATCTACCTGCCAAACACATCATTAACACTTCGCTTCTGGGAGCAAATGCAGCGACCATGGCAGGATTCCTTTCGATGGGAACTGGCACACCACTCATAGCTGCCTCATACCTTGGCGCAAGCACTCTGTTGAGCTTCATCAAGGGTTATACAACGACGGCAGCCATTGGAGGAGCTGATATGCGTACGTATCGCCCTTGGTCTAGGTCAAGTGCGTCAGCGCTCACATGATAGCTTAGCGGTTGTTATTACCGTGCTCAATGCATATTCGTATGTCATGCTTCTGATGAGTGAAGGTCGTGTGATAATTATTATTCTACTTAAGAGGCTTCGCATTAGTTGCTGAAGGTGAGCGAGACAAACATCATTAGGCAAACATGATAATGACCCTTTCAAGGTTTCATGCTTGACAATCCGCTTTTGTTGACTGTAGGGTCTCTCATAGGTGTTAGCGGGTCGATCCTGTCTTATATTATGGTACGGATAATATGCGTCCCTGGAAGTATACTGATGAATCTCATAGTGCGTCGCCATGAATCGCTCCCTCGTGAACGTCTTGTTCGGCGGCATATCTCCAGTATCACAGGAGACGCATAAAATTGAGGGAACGATAACTCAAACGACAGTGGATGAGACAGTCGAGGCGCTAGCGAATGCTGATAGTGTTATTCTGGTAAAATCCGTGAATCCCTATTCATGTCCTCGCAACTAACTAGTTATAGGTGGTTGGATATGGGATGGCAGTCGCAAAGGCACAATATGCCATTTCAGATATTACTGCTATGCTGCGGAAGAAGGGAGTGAATGTCAGAGTAAGTTTAACAAATGATTCTATTCCACACAATTCAAGTGAGGAATACAGTTTGCTATTCATCCTGTTGCTGGCCGCATGCCTGGACAGTGTAACGTTCTGCTGGCCGAGGCGTCAGTTCCGTATGACAGTAAGTCACCTTGGACTTGCATACACATGCATGCTTTAATTACCATTTGACAGTCGTATTTGAGATGGATGAGATAAACGAAGATTTCAAAGACACTGATCTTACGCTCGTCATCGGAGCTAATGACACTGTCAATCCTATAGCATTGGAGCCGGGTTCTGCTATTGCCGTACGTGTGGCCGTTTGCTATTGATAGGACCTGATAAATACAGTGAGAATAGGGGATGCCAGTGTTGCATGCATGGAAGAGTAAACAGGTGATTGTGATGAAGCGAGGATTAGCAAGCGGTTATGGTGCGTTGAAGCTTTGATCTATATAGCCGTTCAACATCTGTCATTTACAGCGGACGTGCCGAACCCTATGTTTTACATGCCGGGCACAAAGATGTTGTTTGGCGACGCGAAAGATACGTGTGACGGTGCGTGTGGTACTTGTGTCGACCTATTCTTATTGGTATTAACTTATTTTGCAGCGATCAAACGAGGCCTAGAGGCAAGAAATTGAGAACATCTGTGAAGGTTTTTGGATATCACCGTTTTATATAGACTGATGTACTGTTGCTGTTATTATATGTGATGTAAGGAATTCCAATCAGGCATGGTGGGAATTGTTCTCTAAATTAGTCGCCAGGCTGTTCATTGATAAGGGTATAGCGAATGACATAAGCTGTTACAAGAAATATAGCTGTTAACCAGCCTGGGAGAATAAGAAAAGACCAGGTCCGTGGCCAAGCTTTGGTCATCCACATGACCAACTATCGAGAAGTAAGATCTGGTCTAACTAAACGGACGCAGTCGCCCGGGTCAGTAGAACCCGATGAATCCGAAAGAGAAGGTAATGACCATAGGGAGCTAGATGATGACACTGTCGACAAATCTGGCATTGTTGGGACAGGTGTCGCAGTGCGTGAAGTCAGGTCATCCTTGGCTTTCTCGCTTCGTGTAATGGCAAGGGGAAGGGGAAGGTGCCACCCTCCCATTCCTGTGCTGTCCTTGGCAGATAGCACGAGGCTCATATTACTGACGATACGCTTTGGGGGCTGGTTGTATAGCCAGGTTGCGACGAGGACGATGGTCGAACCAAGTACGAAGGTGACTGTGAGGGTAAAGTCAAAAAGCGCGACGGACGCAAGGAAGGAGAGGACGATGCTGAGACTGGTCGCAAACCCCTTCAAGATGTTATCAGAGTATTTGATAACCATGGCCGTCACAAGTCCCCCCAGGACCTGAACAGCCACTGTCGCCCAAGCCCAAGGTCCGAAATTGTGGAACAAGGTCGATATCCATCCCGATGGAGTCGCATCCGACTCGAGCCTGGCATTTTGAGCATGGGATATGATAATGGGAGCCAGAGCCGGGAGCAGAGAGAACAGCGACAACTGGACATTGCGAACCCAGAGATTGACCTGGGTATTTTTGAGAACCATCTCAAAGTAAACGCCGGCCAGACCCGAGGTGAAGCATGCCAGAGCGACGGCGGAAAAACCTTTCAAACCGTTCATGGTGAAAGATTCTCCTCCGGCCAACGAGCTTGCTGCGGAGATAACCTTGGACGTACTGGCTTGTAGCTGGACAATTCCAACGCCTATCGCGAGGAACGAGAGGGCCAGCCATTGAACTTGAGACAGTTTGCGTCGAAGCAGTAACACAGAGAAGCCAGCTGTGGTCAGAATCTTCATCTGATATGTGACTTGAAATGTCGCAGCGTCCAGGTTTGACGCTGCGATGTATTGTAGATTATTTTGGATGACTAAAAGTTTATGAGACAGAGAATTGCGCGAAGCAGGAGATATACCGTATAATATAGCGGGAATCGAAAGTTTCCAACAATCCGGGCTGAATATTTCTTTGAATAGTTTACGGAGACGACAGGACACCAGTCTAGGGGTCCAATGGCCGACATGATGAGGTGCCTGGCCTGCATCGTGAGCGTAGATGGCGGGGTCGATACGAGCGAAAGCAATCGTGAGGGATATGAGACCCTTGAGAATCTCGTTCATGAGCACGGCTGTCGCGGCAGAATACGCGCGTGACGGAGGGGATATACGCGAATAATGCATGATGAGCGTGAGCGCGGAATTCTGTACGGCCAGGGTCACCAGGCTGAGGGGAGTACATCTTAATGGAGGACACTCGGTGCGTAGGGTTACTTACGAGATATGCTTGAGCGGCACGCCCCATACAGATGGCAAACTGGGACTGCTATCGGTCGCAAAAGCAAGATCCTCGTCGTGGCGGGTGTCTGGAGCTCTGAGAATCCAGCTCAGCCGCAGGGCAGGCAAGAATGGGTGTTTTGACATGGTGCCAAGCAGAAATCTGTAGTCCCGTTTGCTGCGCACAAGGCTCACATCTATATTCGGTGACTACCTGTACAACGCTCCAAAACTCTTTCTCTCCTCCCCGTACAGCCCGTAAATACTATATGTTGGGCTCTTATAATTCTCAAACGCTTCTCGGTGATGGTGCTCCATCGCCATTTGAGCCAGAGACGGTAACGGTGGTGGGGAGGGGACACGAGGTGGCTTATCCTGTATTCGAGACTCATGAGACCTTTTTTTGCCTCCTTCAAATCTCAGAATGTCACCAGGCGGACTGACGCTTTTCATCGAATCGGAAAGTAATAGAGCGCCTAAATTCTCGCCTGGATCAGATATCAACGGACTGGGTAGGCCGACAGCCCTAGATTCATCCAGTTCCGTTGTTTTCAGCATGACTGACAACAGTTAAAAGGTCGTCCAGACTGATGGGAGGTGAGGGCGTTTCATAGCCCGAAGGGGTCGCCAAACCCAATGCTCGTGTCAATGATCGAGTGTCTCTCTCGCGTCGAGCATCGGATTTCTGAGCCATTCTATCGTGTGTCACGCCCCCACTTGCCGCGCTAGTTGTAAGAGACGTCGGAACTGCAGAAACACGCGAATGTATGCCTGGTGTGTAGTAGGATGACTTGATACGTGTCCGGCCGCCCTGAGCTAACGACCCTGGCACCACAGTAACATGGTGGTCGGCTGTGTTCGAAAAATCTGCCGCATCATAAGCGAGTCGAGATTCCTTTGCTTTGAGGCTCTTGGATCTTGAGCGCGTCATCATGGAGTAGCCGTCTCCAGTAAGCGGAGTCTCTTGACCGCCAAGGGCAATTCCAACCTCACCAGTTGGTCGTAGCGTGCCAGGATATAATGACAATGAGACCGCAGATAGCCTTTTCATAGTTTGCGTAATAGCGTTCTGTACTTGTTGATAGGGTGGCTGATTTTGAAGAAATGCTTTGTTGTTGCTGGGGACATAATCTGCCCGGTAATATGGTAGAGTCTTGGCAACTGTGATATCTGAAAACGATGTCTTCTCCTGTGGCCGTGGCGAACGAGAATAGCCATTGCAACCATTTGGGAGAATTTCCGTGCCGAATTTTGCTGCTCTTGCGGGCCGTGATACGATAGACTCTTGTGATGTACAGCTCAGATTCATCCACCCCTGATCGGAATCCATCTTTGGCGAGAGTCTCTCCTTCCCTCCGAAGATTGGCGAGTCTTTGGATTCAAGGTCGTCGATGAGATACTGCTTGTCCAGGATGGGAAGAGATGGCACGAGCCGCGGGTGGCGTTTGGGGCGGAAGCAGGTTCTCGCAAGGATAAGGACAAAGAGCACGAGACAGGCGGATCCGATAGCCAGTAGCGCGATCGTGGTGCTGGGGACAGGGCGTTGAAACGGGCTGGCGGAATTGACGGTCGTTACTGCTGGACGGGGTGGAAGACTTGAAGGCTGGACTGGAGAGACTGAGGCGATAGGCAAGGGCGATAGATGCGTCACAGAGGCCACTGAAGGAGCGGGAGCCGCTGTGGAGATAGGCACCTGTGGCGTAGTCGTGCGGACACCAACGTCGGGAACAGGGACAGGAATAGCTGTGTAGTCTTGCGCCAGGCTGTCGGTTTTGGAACTTGATTTTGACTCTTTCGACGTCCCGAGAAGCACCCGAGGCAAGGATCGCCCGGACCCTCGCCAGACCGGAGACATTTCGCGTCGTCGCGAGCAGAGGTGGTTCACGTGACACATCGCCATGGTATGGTGCCCGAATGAGCTTACGCACTATTTACGCGATTTTCTCTCCACCATCTCCGCTTTGGACCCTTGCAAAAATTTTGCGATCAACTCTGATGCGCTAGAATGGAAAATTGTGTTCCTACCAGGCATGTCCCTCTCCAATGCCACCTGTCCATGCCCAACACCCCTCCAGCGATCCCGACGAATCCCAGGCGACCCAACTCATCCAGAATGTTATTGATGTGTCCGACCCCAGTGTCCGCGCGAGTGGCGCTGCTCGTTGCAACAAGCCCAACGATAGCGTAGTTACAAATGAGTCATCGGCCGATTCTTCGTCCATGGCTTGCAGTACACGTACCTTGTCTCATTATCATCTTCACGGTCTAGCGCAAACTCAGGACGATGTTCTCAACGAAGGCTCACAGAAAGAGAATATCAACGGGGGAGGTAGATCTGACACACGAGATTCTGTAGTCGACCTTTCATCCAAGATCACAAGAACAAAGGGCCGCCGTCAGGAACAGCCAGATCTATCACAGTCCCGTACAAAAGAAGTGAGCCTTACCAAAGGCCATCCTCCATTGGTTAGGTGTCTGAGGTCTTTTTCCAGGCCAGATCTCGTCCCAACCTGGACGAATCGCTGAAGAATCCACCTTTCCACTACAATTCTTCAATGCAGTCCAATTCCCGCAACTCAAAGCTTTTGTCACGACAACGATCACTGTCGGATTTATCACAGGATTCATTTGCAGGGGATGTCATTGATCCAGAACAACATTTCTTGTCCTCGGCTAGGCAATTTCAGGTTCCCTTGTCGGAGCTGGCGCATCCACCTATCTCTGGTCAGCGTGCAAGCGCAGAAGACAATAGCAGTTCGTCCATGTCGCTGCGTCGTCCTTTGGATAAATATGGTCAGAATCGACATCACGGCGAGCAAAAAGATCGTGACACGATAATGGTTGACGAGGAAACAAACAGTCAGAACTCTATTGTTTCTAGCAGTGGCCCTGGTTCTAGTATGTATGAACGGCGAGACGAGGAAGATATGCAAAACGAGACACAGGCCACCCAACCCACGACACCTTCGGATAAAGGGGAGTCGAGCGGTAGCGATGGCTCTGACCCCCCATGGCTGCTGGCCGCAGCAAGAGCTTCCGTCACCGCTATAGCTAGTAACAGTCAGACATCCCCAAGCGCAACAAATCCTTCTGAGGTGAAAAGCAATTCTTCTGGCGCTCGTTCGTTGCTTTCCATGGTACATCCAAAAAATAAATGGCGCTTCCAGAAGTATCAACATTTCGCGGGGGCCCAAGATCCGAGGTCCAGTGATCGCAGGGATAGCGATGTTGCTGTCCTAGGAACATCTACCGTTCAGGAAACGCAGCTTTGCCAGGATGATAGGCCAGCATTGTCGTTCCAGCGTGGCTTTCAGTGGCCTTCGTCCGATCTTCCCCCTTTCCCGGGCCAACGGGAACAACGACGAGCAGGCACTTTGAAAGACCCTATGGATGAGGTTCCTGATTCCGAACCATCTCTAGAGGAGCCATCACCAGTATTGCTCGATTTCGGTTTAGGCATTTTTGCCACTGGTGATAAGGCCATATGGCAATCTCGTAACCCTCAAGGAATGGTCCAGCATAAAAATCCGACCCCTGTGACGCGGACGAACGGGAAGGATGATGATACGGATGACGACGTCCCTCTTGCAAAAATTTCTACTCTTTTTGAACGCAAAGGAAAGGAGCGCGAGCCTGATCAAGTGCAAAAGGTTGTTTCCCGACTTACTCGTCCCAGAAGTAGGGTTCAAGAATCAGCCGAGATTCCATCATCCGTCCCAGAACAAGACGTTGCTCCTCCTATACGTGGCCTGCGGTCTGTGAAGAACGATGATAAGACTAAGAGGACTGGGGGAAACCGGACCAGAAAAAACGAAAAAGCGCATGTCGGGCCGGGCCGTCGCATTGTTCGGAAGATTGATGAAGAAGTTGAGGAATCTAAATCAGAGTCTGAGCAAGTGCAAAAAACAGAAGAGGAGACCGATGAAATGGTAGACGAAGATTATCAGGATGTCGAGGCGCAGGCATCGTCCAAAAAACGCAAAAGAGGCGTGACGCCTGCAAAGGCGCCCGTCACTCGCCGGAAAGGGCCAATTACACGAACAACCATCGGAACAGCGAAAATGGCACCACCAAAACAGGCCAAACGACCTAGATCAGCGACAGCCAGTATTATCAAAATAACAAACATAGAACCAACGCGTGTGTTCGCCCTTTGGAGACAGGATGGTCACTACTACTCGGGTACTGTCCATATGCTCCAACCAGACAACCGGTTTCTTGTAAAATTTGACGATGAAACCGAAGCTGTCGTCAGTTTGGAACAGATGCGATTGTGCGAGTTACGCGCCGGAGATAACGTCCTGCTATATAACCGAACGCGAAGCTCAAAAGTAATTCGCATGTCGAAAGCAGGGGATAATATGGTCACCGTCGAGACAGATGAAGACGCGGAGGATGTGGACATGAAAAGCTTAAGAATAGCCTCCAGAACAATCAAGTCTGCTTGGAAGGATCGTTATGTGACACTTGAAAATGTTGTTCCAGAGGTTCAACCTATCAAAACTGGTGGAAGCCCAGCCCCGTCTGGCATATCGTTAGCCAGTGCTCAGTCAAACAAGAGTGTACGCAAGAAGTTCTTGTCCAAAACCGGCTTGGTCGTTTCGCTCTCTGCTGGGAACGCAAACCGGGAAAGGGACAAAGAGCTGCTGATCAGTACAATTAGGAATAATGGGGGTGTGATATTAGACGATTGGTCCAGTGTTATGAGGATGGAGGGAAAGCACACTCACCATAACAACCGCTGGGTGCTCAATAGGGATGAGGTACAATGGGGCGGAAAAGACGTCGAACGCGTCTTTCTACTTGCAGACGACTCGAGCCAGATGCCCAAATTCCTGATGGCAGTTGGTCTTGGCATACCTTGTTTATCAGTCAATTGGCTCCATGACTCTATCTCGGCCGTGAGCATATCATTTTTGACTTTATCATAGTCCTAACTCGTTTTCCAGGGAGAAGAGAAGGAATGGAGTGCATATATGCTTCCCCAAGGCTATTCGGACAGATTAAGCGCCCGCATCTCGCAACAAGTTGACGTAGACTGGGGCAATAGTGTTCATCAGCTGATGGATATAATGGACAATGCCGTCCCAGCGAAGATTTTCTCAAATCAGTCCATCCTTTGCGTTGGCACGGATATGATCCCCCAGCCGAAGGGGAAAAGGGTAAGTATTCCTAGCCTCCTAGTATTGTGCCTATCTGATAAGGCTAAGCTTGCTGCAACGGATGAAAAGACTCAAGAAACAAGTAATGCGGTTGCGAGGATCATAATGTCCATGGGTGCCCACCGAGTCGAGGCTGTCGCCGAACTCAGATATGCGTCAGTACGCCTCTCGGATTATGATTGCATTGTCGTGAAAGATTCAGGCACAAGTACCTTTGACATCGAGGAAGGGACCGTAGTGTCCTGGTCTTGGGTCAAAGAATGTCTCATTGCTTCCAGACGACTGCCACTAGAGGATGCGATTTTTCAAGCTTAAGATCGTGCCCAAGTTATCTGTACGATATGATATTGTATCTAATTTTGCAGTACTTGCTTTGCTTAATGCTCGAAACAGTATACATGGCAGGTTTGTATAATATATAGGATCATTATATACACAAGTTTTCTGAGTAACATGTCCAAACAACTTTGAGGAAGGTACAATTACAACTCAAGATGAGTGACGAGGAAAATAATGAATATGAAGTTGGTCAGTCTTATACAGCATATAGTTGTTGCAAAGCTAACCTAACATCGTATAGAGTCTATCATTACAGCTCGCGTTGAAAGGAAGCGGGGTAAACAGCTAATCATGGTGTGTGGTCCGTTTGAATGAAGTTGTATAGCACCCAACCAGAGAATCTTAGAAATTCCGTGTCAGAGTGAGTTCTAAAATGAATGCTCAATGCATAGGCATTAGATCTCATCATATTCTCAGTGGAAAGGTTACGGTCCTGAGGACGATACGTGAGTGAAATGAGTATGTCGTGAGTGACGCTAAGAGCACCAAACTTTGCCTGCATGTCTAGATGGGAACCGATTGAATCATTTGAGGGATCTGATGGCATTATTGAACGCTTCTGGGAGCGCACCAACTCGGGTGGGCGAGACTTCCGGAACATGAGTCTGTTTAAAGCTGGAGACGTGTTCTTACCCATGGGTCCACCTCGTACGTCTTTCTATGGCTCAACCTACTCTCATTTTAACACTTTCATAAGGACGGAAACGGAAGCGGGATGATGCAACGATCGAACAATCCGTCTCAACGTCGCCTGGGAAGTTCAACGAATTGGAAAGAAACGGTGCTGCTAGTTCGGGAAAATCTCAAGGACGTTCCTCCAATAGAGATGATGAGCGACCATCGAAACGTAATAAGGAACAGCCTGTCAAGCCCAGCCAAGGTCACACAGCTTATTCTCTTTCCACTAGTGACACATCCAAAGATGATCACCGGAAAACGGTACATAAGACGCCTCAGAAGTCTCCTAAAGCCAACTTGTCGCCTCCTACTCGTCAGTCACGCCGTGCCAATAGACGAATTGTTTCCTCTCCTGAATACATACCACCATCAGATGAAGACGACCGTATAATGAATGATGGTAGTTTATTTGGAAGTCCCGCCGAGCAGACCAAAACCCTATCTGACGAAGATACGCCTGCAAGTCCTAGACGACCAATCCCGGACTCCACGCCTACCATAAGGAAGCGCTCAGCTCAACCTTTGATCAAATTTGTGGATGAGCCATACGTACCAGCTATGGAAGGGGCAATCTCTGTCAAGGCCCGTTTCATGGGTCGACGTGCGTCGGAGAGTGACACAACGAACGATCATCCTAAAGGACCTACGATTGCTCCGCCCAGACCAGCGATAAGGACTGGTCGCTCGACAGTGGGTTTAAAGAAGAACACAAGTTCGCTGTTGACTTTCGAGAAAGGTTCTCTTAAGACTGTCAAGGGAAAATATAGTAAAGCAGAGAAGACGATGCGTAGTGAACCAGAACTAACTTCTACAGACGTCGGTGAAAACGCGCAAGCTACACAACCTGCCACCCAGGACGCCGCGCCTCCTAAGCCAAGTGAGCTTTTGGAATTAGCGGGACTTGACACCGAAGCCGCAAACACGTTACCAAGTTATGAGGAAAGCGCAACAGCATTCAAGGATAATGTTGATAGTCCATCCCTAAAAGAACCGCTTGCAGGGCAGACCAGCGATAGAGTCCAAAGGTATGTTCGATTTTGAGTCAAATCCGAGTACTGAAGATGTGCTGCATAGTCTCGACGATACGAAGAACAAATTATTGCCATCTGGCTCGCCCAATGTACCAGAATCACCATCGGTCCATTGGCGACGCTCTACTATTTTTGACCCTCTGTACGCCCTTTTCCTTCCTAATCTTAATGGGACTGATTCGAAGCAGGACCCGTGGGTTAAACCCTGACGATCAAAATGAATTAGTTACCAAAGTGTATGTGGGGCACTCTTTCATATTTCGATTCGGAATTAACTTGAACAGGCCCGGTTCAATACCCTTTTGGCTCAGTTTGGATCACTCGTTTTCAATACCTGTTCACCTATCAACCTCAGCCATCAGTCTCACTGATCCAATGCTACGCAAGAGTATAAGGGCTGGAGTATTCTACAAAGGAGCACACGCCATTGACATTTTCCGATTCATCCACACAGACGGACCACCTGGCACCGTTGCCATAGATCCTGAGACAAAAGACGAAAACAAAAACCACTACAGACATTTCCGGATTAGACTGTCTCAGGGAGATTTGGTATGTTGACTGTATTCACAACGGCATCGTGTTTACTAACCACCAAAAAGTTCATCGTGCCTGTCGGAATTGATGTTTTCGCATTTTGGTCCGCTGACAACGCTACGCTAACACAGAACCTGAACGTTCCGGACACACTGAATAAACCAGGAAACTTACTTATTCTCAAAGATCATAGTGGACAATTATTCGGCGTATTCAGAGTTTGTCGTGAATGCAGATCCTGTGCCGTGGTTGCAGTACATGGCAAATCGGTGTTAGATACAGTAGAGCAGCCATCACGCGTTGCATATCACGTGAGGTGACCTGCGCGTCGTTACCGTAACGAGACGCGCGTCTTTAAATGTTCCTACCTGAATCCTGTCCAAGTCTGTCATCATCATCATATGTTACGTCGGGCGCCGACAACAAAGGACGGCCATGTTGTTGACAGATTGCGCGAGAGCGATCGCATAAATAAGCCTTTCAAGCTGCCAACATCCGTAACTACTCCCGACCGTGTTCAACCTCAACGAAAGCGCAAGAAGGTTTCATACAAGGATCAACATGGCGGATCAGACACCGAGTCGGATAATGGAAACCGAAAAAAGCGAAAGAAAAATGATGATCGTACTTATAACAATGAGAATGACCTCCCAGAAGCTGTAAAGAAGTTCCCTGTGTACAAGCCCAAACCATTCGAACAACTAACCAGCCGGAGATTCTCCTTGCCTTCGATGAAGGGCAAAGATGGGTCAATTGTCAACCCTACACTCTCAAATGTTTCACTAGGGATCAGACCCCAACCCAGAATCATACCACGTCCCTTGCATGACCCAATGGCAGATCATGCAATCGTTCTCTACGACCCAACAATTGATGACAGGGAGACAGACGAAGAGAGAAAGGAGAGGGAAAAAGAAGAAGAAAAGCAGCGAGCAATGCAGGAGGCCAGGGAGAAAACGGCAGGAATGTACAATCCTCACAAAAGTTTGAGAGATTTGCTCGGAGAGAAAGATAAGAAACGAATCATAGAAAAGGTTCCGGTTGTTATAGATCCACAGTTGGGCAAGGTACTCCGGCCACATCAAGTGGAAGGCGTGAAGGTAAACTAATTTCCTCCACGATGCGCGTTTTATTGAATCCTCGCAGTTTTTGTACAAGTGCGCTACTGGCATGGTGGAGGAAGGCCAATACGGATGTATAATGGCTGACGAAATGGGACTGGGGAAGACGCTCCAATGCATCGCACTCATGTGGACATTACTTAAGCAGTCGCCGCATCCGGGGAAGCCAACCATAGAGAAATGCATTATAGCATGCCCATCCAGTTTGGTTAAAAATTGGGCCAATGAACTTGGTTAGTGATGAATCGGTCACGACGCATACAACATCACTTACTTGGTTCAGTTAAATGGCTCGGGAAAGACGCCCTTGTGCCTCTGGCCGTTGACGGTAAAGGGGGTAAGGCTGATTTACTTGCGAAAGTTGCTCGATGGGTTGCAGCCCGTGGTCGGAATGTTACTCAACCAGGTAGCGACAGCTATCTATTCCCGCTTGTTCATAAATTTATGTGACATATTCACAGTGATGATTGTTTCGTATGAAACACTACGGACGCTGACTGCTCACCTGACCAGTTGCAGCATCGGCTTACTCCTTTGTGATGAAGGGCATCGGTTGAAGAATGCCGGTACGTAGAGTCAAACTACAGGAAATCGGTCCCTCATTCTTGTTAGATTCCCTTACATATCAGGCATTAAATGCCCTTAACGTCAGGAGACGCGTCATATTAACTGGAACGCCAATTCAGGTATGACTTGTACATGATATGCTAATAGTCCTGAGCGCGTTTAAAGAACGATTTGTCCGAGTACTTCGCTTTATTAGATTTTGCAAACCCTAATTTCCTGGGCTCGAAGAATGACTTCAGGAAGAACTATGAGAATACCATCATTCGGGGTCGTGATGCTATGGCTAGCGACGAAACCAAAGCCGAAAGTGAGAAAAAACTCAAAGAGCTTGGTGCTCTCGTAACAAAACTCATCATTCGGCGAACGAATGACCTACTCTCAAAATATCGTAAGTCTCCCCTCCCTCCCCCAATTGCTGTACCTTTACCCGTTTAATAGTTCCTGTTAAATACGAGCATGTCGTATTTTGCGGCTTGTCCGAGTTGCAGTTGTCATTGTATCGGCTTTTTATATCGTCACCCGAGATCAAAGCACTTCTTCGTGGCGCCGAGTCGCAGCCATTGAAAGCAATCAACATCCTCAAGAAGCTTTGCAACCATCCACAACTGCTCGATCTTCCCAACGATTTGAGAGGGAGCGATCATCTAATACCCACCGACTTTATCGGAGCAGGTGTGGCTGGAAAAGGAAGAGGCCTGGATGTTCATTGCGAATGGAGCGGGAAATTCTTTGTTCTTGAAAGGTATGGACTTCGAAACACCGACCTAACATCATGGTAATTTGACAGATTCCTACATCATATACGGACACAAACCAATGACAAGATTGTTCTCATAAGTAATTATACCCAAACGTTGGATCTGTTTGAGAAACTTTGTCGGAGCAAAAAGTGCGGAATCCCACCCCATCTCGAGGCGGTCTAACAGCTACCAGGTATGGTTTCTTTCGCCTAGATGGGACGATGACAATCACCAAGCGGCAAAAACTGGTCGATCAATTCAATAATCCCGAGGGCAAAGAATTTATCTTTCTTTTGAGCAGCAAGGCTGGAGGTTGTGGCATCAACCTCATAGGGGCAAATCGGCTCATTTTGTTCGACCCCGGTTCGTCATCTTGACATCTCTAATTTCAAAAGCTAACGTATCTTTAGATTGGAATCCAGCCGCTGACCAGCAAGCTCTTGCGCGCGTATGGCGTGATGGCCAGAAGAAAGAATGTAAATGACTCGATGCGATTCACTACGTGACCAGAATCTGAATTGTCGACCAGGTTTTGTATACCGGTTTATATCCACTGGCACGATTGAAGAGAAGATTTTTCAAAGGCAAGCGAATAAGCAAGCGCTTTCTTCAGCAGTTGTAGATGAAAAGGAAGATACCGAAAGACATTTTTCTTTGGAGCTTTTGCGTCAACTTTTCCTATTCAACGAGAAGACAGTGTGTGAAACTCACGAAACATTCAAATGCAAGAGATGCAAGAACGGTAAGCAAACCACCAAAGCGCAGGCGCTTCTGTATGGGGATGCGAGCACGTACGTCATTCCCTGTTGGGTGTGTTAACCGTTTGATCGAGACCTGCAGATGGAATCACTTTACTAATGAGGAACTCAAAAATAACCACGATGACTTATTGAGGGCCGAGGTTGGCTTACCGGAAATTAGTTTTGTATTCCAGTATATCAGTCATTAGGCTACTGTTACAATGCATAGATCGTCCAAGTGTCAGAGCCGCGGTAGAAATATCAAAGCATGACATCACTCCAGCCTCCCCAGTCATCGCCAACGCGGCGTACGTAAACTTTTTCTCCTGAAGGACCAAAATAAGATGCTTTGAACCATGTTTTCATTTCTTCTTCGCTGAAGGGACCAAAGACTTGTTGATTTTCGACAGTTTCTGGAGTGCTCCATTTGTATTCAAATTTGACATCGGCAGATGGAGGTTCCCATGACGAGTCGACGGTGCCAGACGAGCGCACGGAACGCACAAGTTCCTCGTAAGTCGTTGAATATATGTCAGTGTCACCTAGTGACATGATAGTGGAAGCGAGATGGGTGATTCGCTCGATGTCGGAGGGTGATTTATCGAGCTTGACTGCCTGATGTTTTGACCTGGTGCCAATCATTGGACCCGGAATGTGACGTGCGCAAGCAACAGACATACTGTTTGTGCGAAGATTTAGCTTGTGCACCCAAACGCTGGAGAGCCTCTAGAACAGTTTCGCCCTTTTTAAGCATGGCAAGTAGTTGTTTCTCCAGCGAACTTTTGCCACCACTTTCTCGCAATTCCTTCTCCTCTGCCTCCATTCTCTGTCGCTGCTGTTTCTCGTGTTGTCGTTTCTGTTTCCTTGCGAGCTTAATTTCGCGCTCGCTAAGGACCATCCATCCATCGATCGTGTATACCAGTGTGGATCAAACGTTCTCACATAAGTGCCGTCCTCTGTGAATTTGCCCTCCTCCATCTCTTCGCGCATGTTGAATGAGGATATCTCGAAACCCATACCCGCCTTCTTACTGCGTTCCGAATCATCCTCATCCTCTGGCTCATCGGAGTCATCTGCGCTGTTTCCTTCAGATCCCGGTGCATCACCGAATTCCTGCCCTTGAATGTCCCCTAAACGAAGAAAGGTATCCTTTCTTTTCTTGCCGACACCGTCGGCCCGGCTATTGGGATTGTCTGCATTTTCTGCTGCGGCAAAGATATCGTCGTTGTCGTCGGTGGCCTCGTTTTCCTTTCGACTAAGCACGACGCCCTCGCCGTCGTCGCTCGAGTCGGAGTCGTAGCCATCGGTTTTGACCTTGCCGCGTCTGGACGGCTGCTCGAGAGCAGAGTCTACCTGTTCTGCAAAGTTGACAGGGTCCTCGTCAGGCTCGAGAAAGCGGGTTTTCTTTTGGGCGCGGGTTGACTGAGCAGCAGGGCGTTTGTGAGCAGACATTATGCGAGCTTGGCAGGTTTGTCAGGGCGGAGGCGTCTGTCACCGCTACTGGTCACGTGCGCTCCTTCCCAACTAGCTATCTTTGGCTGCCGTCCCTTCCGGCCAATGTTTATATTCAGTCGCTCATCGCCTTGCACTACATTGACTCTCCATGCCTTCTGAAACTCTCAGCCAGACCTTAGGTTATGTATCCATAGCGTGCTGGCTTGGGGCACAAGCTCCGTGAGTGTTAGCCCATCGCGCCCTAATCGCTTCCCAACTCGCTTCTCAGCCAAATCTACAAGACCTTTCGTCTGCAATCATGCGAGGGGTTATCTCTCATGTTTCTACTCAACTGGTACATGGGTAGCTCTTTCATCCTTCTGATCTTTTTTTCTTTTGTTCTTATCCCGCTACAGGGGACTGCTCTAACCTTATCGGTTGTATCCTCACCAATCAACTTCCATTTCAAGTGGGTATTGTCTTGTCTATGGAACCCCGATACTCATGTTTAAAGACATGGCTTGCTGCCTATTTTGTTTGCGTAGATACCACACTGCTCTTCCAGTACTTCTATTATACCCAACCAATAAAACCATCCGAGCTCTACCTGGAACATGCCTTCCCTGCACCTCAACAGGCCATTCGCGCCGAGAGGACACCCTCACGCTATCGCGCAATATCCGCCGTGGCAGCCAACGTTGCCGCCGCCGCCGCCTTGGCTGCCCAGCGTGATGAACAAGGACATTCTCGTCACCATCGACAGCGAAGACAGTCCCATGATATAGTACAAGAAACCACAGAAATCAATCGAGATTTGCCTGCGAAACTAGCGGATAGCTTTTGTTCGGAAGATGGCCATGCGAGCACACAGAAACGCGTGTCGTGGAGCATTGAACGGCATCGTACTAGAGGTGGTAGCCTTGGTCGGCACTCACTGATCGTCTCGCATGGTACACCATACCCTGCGCATCCGAACACGGCAACACATAATTCGAAAAAGGACTTCGAAACATTGGACTCAGTGCGGACAATTGTCCCCGCAGCCGAAGTCCCGCAAAAATCACCTACCGGACATCGCAGGGGTTCAAGAACCGGCAGAAGCAGCTCTAGTCTCGTCTTTCTCGGCGTCTGGGCGTTGTTTGGCTTTGGTAATTATGCTACGAGAGGAAAATACACTTCTCCAGGACCCAGCCATACACATGCTATTGGTAGAGTCTTTGGAGCATCGTTGACTAATGTTGCATCAGCCCCATATCACGAACATCACAATCGCGATACACAATCACAGCAACACGATTCCGTAGTTAACGTCATAGTTCAGGACGATTATCCACACCTTCATCGGACAGAGATGTGGAATGAACGTTTCCTGGGGCGTATATTTGCATGGTTATGCACCACGTTATATTTGACATGCCGTTTGCCTCAGATATGGAAGAATGTGAGTGTTTCATAGTTCCAAGCCAAGTCACCGACTCGCGTAGTATGCCAGAAAATCCGTCGACGGTTTATCCATGTCCCTTTTCATCTTTGCCTTTCTTGGAAACGTGTTCTATGTTGCGTCCATACTAGTCTCGCCCAGGTTCTATCTTCCGCCTCCCTTGTCAAGTGACTATATTCAAGAAAGCATACCGTGCGTATCCAACCCTGTCTGACAGCGCCAGCTCATTATGTTACACGCCAGATATCTTCTTGGTAGCGGTGGCACTCTGATGTTCGACATCATGATACTCACGCAATTTGTTCTGTATCGCCATCGTTCATTGATTGACGAGGGACTAATGTCGGAGGAGACTGGATTATTGACTGCTGCCCAGACACACTACCACGACGGCGAGTATCGAGCCCGCGGCCGGACATCATACATCAAGATCACAGAATAATAGTTGCTCATGCATTGCATTAGATGAATCGCATCGTGTATTATATGTCCCCTGTTTGAGCTTGTTGATTCCCAAGTAATTTACAATCCGTAATCGAGAGCATGCGATGTTGACTCTTAACATGATTCAATTGGTGTCCGGACCGAACCATCGCCGGTAATTCAATTTGTACATGTCCACACCCGACACAACGAGACACCCCTCAGCATATCATTTGGTGAGCCCTTTTTCTGTCATGCGGGAACATTCTGATCGCTGCCTCCAAGCGCCCACTAGTCCTTGACTATTTGACGCACCAATGCTATACAAATACTGCAAAGGCGTTTCTGAGAGACGGTGCCGTCAAACACTTCAATGCTGATGGTGATGAAGTAGAATTACCGTTGAGCTCCACAGTTGATACTGGGTTGCGTAGCGTAGCGTTTACGGAGGCAGACTTACGTGACGGTGCGTCGACATACACTGTTTTAAATCCAAGTACATACTCCTGCCGCAGAGATAAGAACTTGCATCCTGTCTGGACGCATTGATGATGCTGTAGAATTGCTCAACGAGCATTTTCCAAGAGTGTTGTCGCGGGAAGAAGGCCGACAAGATAAAGACGGCAGCAGACATCTTCTACAGGACACATCTTACACGACGAGCAACGATTATCTAGCTCCCCATTCTCTAGATCCTGCACACCTGTCTCTCAATCTACGGATCCAGGCCTTCATCGAAGTGTGTAGGACAATTCCCCTCGTCTACAAACGCACACTTGTTGGCGTCCGACACGAGGTTGTACGTGATGATGCAACCTTGCTCTCCAAAGCCCAAAAGCTCTATGCATTGGTAGACATGATTCCAAATTCTAGTGATCGCGAACAGTACGATAAAGAGCTCAGGAACGTTGCTGGTTTGTTGGCTTATAGAGTTCCAGAAGTCAGTCCATCGAGCAAGTACATGTCCCAGGAAAGAAGGGATGCTATGGCTGCGCAAATAGATTCGGCGATCCTGCGTGGGTGTTTTCGACCACCGGCTTGCCTCAATAACAACTGATTATGACTCAGACGCGTCTGGAAAACCCGTCATATCTACGCTAGAACTAGTTGCAAGGCATGTAACCGTGACATGGGCATGCGCCAACGAACTAGGGCGTCACAATTCAAGCGGGAGCGCCACTACCACCTACAAAAGATCCAGCTGCCCCAGGAAAAAAGGGGGGCGATTCAGAGGTATGTCATCCCATCTTCTAGGATGCGGGACTAAATGCACTCCGCCAGATCGTCCCACCATTTGATCTGAGTTTATTCCTTGACGCAAAATCGTCCCTCAAGGACGATTAAGCCATTATCTATCTTTTGAGCAGCTCACAGCCATACTTATCGTTCATGATGACTTCACTAGTATTCTAGCTTTCGTTGTATCTCTCGCTATGATTTGTTCATAGACACGCAATTTTGCTTTTGCTAGCATGCAATTAACCTAGACATCTACTCTGGTGGAATGAAAGGGCTCCTTCGGTATGCAGGTGCCTCAATGACCGGCGGAAGTTTCTTAGCTAGCTCAGCGGTTCCAGCCGGAAACGGTAGGTCGTCAACGCCCTTTGGTAGCACTTTTTCGTAAAGACCCTTAGCTTGATTTGCTCGACCCAGTGAAACCACTTTTTTCTTCGCATCACGAACCAATACGTGAGCGTCATCGACTCCGGGTATTGCGCCTTTAACATATATCAGATCGAGTCTCGAGTCGACGCGGATGACGGGAAGGTTTTGGATTGTAATGCGCTTGTTTCCCATCCGACCTGCCATTTTCTTTCCCGGCCAAACTCTTCCTGGATCCTTGATGTTCATTAGAGACATTCTAAAATCACAAATGATGAGGATTTTACTTGATGTTGACCGGTTGAACCGAGGGAACGATGAGAAATGGAGACACCATGACTAGCTGCCAAGCCGTGGAAGCCCCAGCGCTTCATACCGCCCTGAAATCCCTTGCCAATCCTATTCGAAAATCAGCAATACACAAAGACACAGAGCAGAGTCAACTGACGAATTTGCTACGACATCCACGAATTGTCCTGGGACGAAGTGAATGGCGGAAATTGTGGTACCTAAGATGTTTCAGAATATATTCTAGCGAATACGAGATGGACTTGCCGACCGGAACATGAGCGTCTGGCGTTACAGGAAATTCTCGAATGATACGTTTGGGCTGTACACCAGCTTTTCTATAATGGCCTAGCATTTGCCGTGTGCAAGTCTTGAACGGCCTGTCCGATGCAGCAACCTGAACCGCGTGGTATTCTGTGTGATTTCTGCGGATGGTTCTGATATTCGCAGTAACTTGGCAATTCTCAAGCTGTGAGGGCAGACAAGTCAATTACTAGTTGATGGCAGTGGCGCATTCCGTTACCTGCAATACGGTGACGGGAATTCGAACGCCTTGGTCATTCCATAATGCTGCCATCCCTCTTTTACGCGCGATGATGCCTGTTCGTATTGAGTTCGGCGTCCATCTCGCGTCTCGTTGGGTGGAGGCACTTTGGGGCGTTGCGGCGGTAATATGAATGCTGCGAACAAGAGATGACTGTAGAGACTGTGGATGATGACCAGCCAAAGCCCAAAGCCTAAGCAACATGATGGACTTGGCAGAGTGTTGTGGCAGAGTTTACGTTTACATTCCAACTCTAATGGCATGGATTCCTGGCCCTCCCATAGCAAGACTGATGTTCCCAATACTTTAACAAAGAAAGGTCAAAGCGCGATTGAACCTGTTTCCTATCCACTCGTAGCCCACGGCGCTCCCAACTATTTGACTCTGGTAGAGAGAAATGACCGTCTCGAGTGGACGTCCATTTTTAAAGGTATTGCTAGCGTGGCCATCGTTGCAATAAACTCATTCACCAAGGCGAGGGGCCACACAGACTGCGCACCGGAAAGAGCCTTATTGCGTTTCCACCGACGTGTCCTCCAGCACTTGTCTTGCCTCGTTTGTCTTTGAAGCAGCAGACTGAGCAAGGGGTCAATTCCATTCTAACTCTGCTTGATATTTCTCACCAAGCAGCAGGCAAACTTTATAAGAACCTATCATCCTGATCTGGATATCCCAGCTGAACTCATCAGAGAGCACCTTGCGGAAGTAACCCAGTATACCAACGAGCTTCGTAGTTTTGATCCATTTGCTGGTAACTTGATTGAAAGCGTTGCGGTGAGCGGCGCGTATGAAAGAGACAATATCTACCTAGCATTTTCTATGGGAGGGCTCCGGAGTGATCTCAGTCAGTGTACGCACGCCCTTCATTACCTTGTATGCTCAGCGCATTTTTCTCAGACTTGTCGCCCTTGATTTACTCCGACGCAGGACATCTTACTTTCATGCCATCTGCGAGCCCTACTAAAAGCTTCCAGACTCCTATTCAACAAGTCGTTGCTGCCCAGGCTGGTGATGCTCAAAAGCGGAACTGCCCGTCCGGTCAAGGCCCATACTTTGCTGTCCGCACTCATGGTGGTGTGACTCTGTTGAAAGCGGAGTCTCGGGACGATTCAATACCTCTGTTGAATGATCTTGCTGCACTCTCTACGTTCGCTGTCGGTGGGCGTGCTATTCAGGACGTCAAGCCAACCTCCGAGCTTGATGTCTGCATTGTGGATGATTGCGGTACTGTATTTCACGTGAATTATGGTCAAGGACACGTGCCCTTGTAAGTAAATTATTATGTGTGAATTCGAACCCTGGCTTAGGTCGTAGAAACACAATCTTCCAAGCATCAGACAAAGATGCTCATCATGATATTTGGCGCGTCGCTTTGGGAGCAAGGCAGCATGAAAAGATTGTGATGTCAGGGACCTCAGCATATCTACTGGATCTCAGAGTGAGCTGATCGCGCGCGGTGGAACGCGATCGTTGCTAAAACGAATGATAGGCGACTTCGGCTCTCACTCTTTTCGCGTCAAATGTTCTGAATGATAAGTTCACTGCGTTGGAGAATGAAGGCCCAGACGGTATCATAAGACTTTGTACGACAGATCAAATATCATGGATCGATAAACGATGCCCGAATAAGCCACTTCTCGGACTGAAGCATGGTCGAAATCATGATCCCACTCTTCGAACCGTA
The DNA here is from genome assembly GCA_023014405.1 of Amanita molliuscula. NCBI lineage: Eukaryota > Fungi > Basidiomycota > Agaricomycetes > Agaricales > Amanitaceae > Amanita > Amanita molliuscula. The sequence continues at coordinate 2,004,894 of JAEBUP010000001.1, forward strand.
ACAATCAAATTTGAACATAGTCAGTCTCATTTCCTTCAATTTTGCTAACATCGATACTTAAGTAAAATAAGGATTAATGACCTTTCTTACATCTAAAAGAAATAGTTTGGCGACAGTCTATGATGTTTCTCGATTGGATGGATTTCCTTTATCGATCCATAATCCTCCATATTGCCTTCCTTTATCCACAAGTTATGACGAAAAGAATACGAGTCAATTGTTCTTCCGCCACCCTCGTCAACTTGGAGACACTTGCTGCACTGTGTTCCAGATGTGCGATAGAGGCAGCCTCAACTGCCTAGATATATCACTTCCGGTGTGGGAAGGTACCAAGTCCGAAGTAGAGTGGTTGGAGGATGTAAATGCATTGGATAGCGAATCAAGCGCCCTTCACGAGAACGTTGGCGCACTTGGGATCCGAGATAGGACGGAGGCTGATTTCTCTCCAATATACGAGCGTAAGTGATGTTCTTCTTTAAGTCCTCTTTGTCAATCCACATTAGACCTATTCTGCCGCTACGAGGAAGATCGGGAGAAATCAAAGGAGGAAGAAGCGGAAATTTTGTATGACGTTATTGAACAAGTTCCGTTGTTTTGGCAGAAGGTGACCGAAGAGCAAGTGTTAACGGCGTAAGTTGATGTCCTAACTTCGAGATGTATGATGCTACCTTGTGAAACCAAGTTACGACGTTTTGTTTCGCACAGGAGAAGAGCCGCGGGGTATCGCACAGGCTGATTTTTTGTCAGATTCTGTTGTGAATTCAGTGCAAGGGTATCGCGCCTTGATGCAGAGTCGCCTGACGTTAGCGATGCTCGGGAAAGGCGCAGCCTGGCATTATGACATCTCTCCTACTCTCAGGCACTTCATCCCAGAAGCGACACAAGATATAGAAGAACTGACGAAGCATTTGTGTCAGTTCGATTTGCACCAGAGTGACCGATCGTACAAATCTATCCAACGAGAAGTTCGCGCGCGAGAACAACTTGCGCTCGACATGGTTTTGGCTAGTGGTATCTACTCAAATCAGCCTATCTCCGATTCAAAACGTACGGAGGACAGTTTAGAAAGGCTGACTAGGGCTCTTTCTCTTGCGAATGAAGCACCTCCGATTCAATTCAGATATCTTCACCCAGTTTACCAAAAGAATGCAGCGGAGAACGGCGAAGATTCTATCGGAGCTATCGTAGCGACCGCGGGTGTCCGCATGCTACTGAAGGAATGGACCATCGGGGCCGATCCGGAAGGCCATGTTTATCACACTCCCTCTCACGGGAATGATAGCCATGATATAACTCAATCAGCAGCAAAGACCAAAAAAACTAGATCAGTTGTCCGACCGCCAACTGTTGCTGTGTCAAGCATTCTTGCTACGCCCATTCCGGATTCAGGAGCGCGACATTCGGAGGTGCATTCTCAGGATTTTAGTCCAGTGACATATGCGACGGGTGATTCGCAAGAGGTACTTGCAAGCACGCAGATAGTAGCAGGCCCTTATGGGGGGCGTAATAAGTTAGGGAAAAAGAAGGCGGGAAAGAAGCGCTTGGGAGGCTTTTAAACAGTATTGTATTAGATCGAAAAGCCATTCGCGCGCGACGCGTCCGATATCTACCGGCGTCCGTCGCTCATCAGCTTTATTCCGTCTTGCCGAACAGCACGAGATATCTTCCTTCGTCGTGCAAACGCACGAAGCTGGACTGTGGGCCAGCCAGTAATCGTGCTCTATGGATGGAACAAGGTGTGAAGACACCGTCTGCGTACCCGGCTATGGCTGACATTGGCGGTGAAGAATATCCCAGTCTCTGTATGATCCGGCTGGGATTAGCGAGTTTTTGCGACGTACGCTTGCATCCGTCATGCCCAATTCCTCTGCTCAGTCAAGGCGCTTCTTTTGGCAGGAAACAAAGCAGTGGTGTGCGCGCTTACCGCCAGTTATGTCTCCACATTTGCCGGGTACCCTGTAAGCGTCTGCAAACACATCGTCCGTTTTCCATCAAGATCTCAACTATGCTTGCAGTTAGACTCGCTCAAATCACGCCTTCAAACGGCCAAAGGCCCAATAACCATCCCGACGCTCGCAGCCTTGGTGTACCGGGAAGAAGGTATCACTGGTTTTTACCGTGGACTATGGATACCCCTCATGACTATATCCTTTGTCCGTGAGTCAACTTCCTTGAAAATGAGCTTCTGGTTTCACATTGAATGGTGTTCAAGGTGCCGCGAGCTTCACGATCTACAACCGCACAAAAGAATATTGCCGTGACCACAATTATCTATGCCGGGATAACATTTTTGATGTTGCTATAACCGGCGGCATAGGCGGCGCCATGTCTGGTGCCCTGATTTCCTTCAGCAGCGCTCGTGAGTCGCATGTCCTGACCTCCTTCAGCTGACCTAAAGGAAAAAAGCATTCGAACTTGTGAAGGTGCATTGTCTGTTCTAAAGATAAATGCCGCAGATTGTGACTCCAAATAGGTCCGCCGTCAGTTAGAATACACCATCGCAGCCAGCAAAGGGATTATGTTGGTGAAGCCCCCAGGGACGATTGAAGCGGTCAAGGACATCTTCAGAACAAATGGTATTGCAGGGTTGTATACGGGATTCCGTCTGCATTTCAGTGAGGCTACAATTCCCGCAACTCTCAACTGTTGCCTGACATTGCCCGCCCTCAAGTCCGCGATACCTCTGGTACTGCATTGTACTTCCTCGAGTACGACGGGATGCGGCATCTCCTGGGGAGAAATCGTCTGGGAGAACAAGGTCCCACCCCTTCATGGCTACCTATTCATGCGTCATTGGTACCGTTCGTCTGTGGATCATTATCTGGGGTAATGCACACAATGCCGAAGTCATTCTGACTCGTCTTCCTAACGACTCTTCCGTTCTGCAGGTCACGTCCTGGGCGCTTATATACCCGCTTGACGTGTACGTAAAGGCCTCAATTTGTTTTGCAGTTACTGACTGCAACGCTATGCCTTTCAGCGTAAAAACGAAAGTTCAGCAACGTGCCCTTGCAGGGGAACGATATCGTACGCCTTGGGAAACATTGACCCGCCTTGTCAGAGGTACCCGGGAGCTTCAGGAACTGGCCGTAGAGCTGACCCAATCTAATTGTCCAGGTCCTGATGCTAATGCTCCCAAGCCTCTTATCGCTGGCATTGCACGCATATATCGCGGCCTGGGTGTTAGCGCATTGCGCAGCATTACTACCCATGGATTGTTGTGGACGCTGTTTGACTTCGTATCGAGACATATCGACGGTCTGCCACCGAAGCAATAAAATGTTGATATTGTACACAAGTTTGGCCACTTCTGCTATCGTCATATATCATAGAAACCACTTACTACATGCATTATTACGTCCGCAACATAGGTTAAGTTTTCAATTAATTCGTTTCATTTATCGACAGACATGATCCATCAACGGGCTTGGACATAATCGTCAATTTTCAACAACAAACAAACCGTCTCCGTCGCCAACTCTATAGCACTGGTGGAGACCAGAAGAGGTTGTACTACGTCCTCTTCCTGAATATTCGATATGAGACCCTATGTGATGTTCAACTGGGTAGTACTTGATGAACTGACTATTACATACCGTCCGAACGTTGATGCCAGCGTTATGCTCTCCTAGCGCATGCCGATTACGAAGTTCTGTCACAATGGAAATTGGGTTTAGACCTGCGTTTTCGGCGAGGGTAGTTGGGATTATCTCTAACGCGTCTGCATACGACTGGAAACAATATGCCTCCATCCCTTTTAATGATTGTGCGTATTGAAACAGCCGGCGAGATGTATGTATTTCAGGCGCTCCTCCGCCACATATCAGCGCTCTAACAAACAATGAGCAAAATTTACAGGCAGTTCACGATTGTGACCTACCGCTTCTTGACAAGGCAGCGGACGACACACAAGGCGTCGTGTAGGCTGCGTTCACACTCGTCCACAACCAAATTATTGCCACCCATGACCAACACACTGACAGTCTTCCCGCGTGTCTTCACGCCGGTGATGCGCGCCACCTTGATACCCGACTCTGACATTTCTTCAACCAAGTCGGCATATCCAAGCTTGTCCTCTGTGAAGGTCTCAATGTCCGCTATAGGTTTGGAGCCAAGACTTTTGGAAAGAAAATCTATTTCATGACGCTCGATGTCCTTAACAACGAGTATGTTAAGACGTTTTAAAAAGTTAAGGGATGTATCATCCACGTCATCGCGGAGAATCGATTTTTGAATAAGCAAAACATTGCAATTTGCTTTTTTGATTTTCTTGCACATATTGAGCAGATACTGTCTTCCCTCTTTGATGACTTTGTCCATTTGCCGATAGTCATTGATGACCACTGTATTGTCCATCTATTATGCTCAATAAAAAGAGTACAATCAGATAGACCACCCAGCCTACGTACATCGGGTTTTGGCGCGCTTAGTTGGAATTGAATAATTGCAATTCTGGCCTTTTCGATGCGCGAAGGGCCACCGGCTGACGTGACGACATTCTGGTTGAGAAGGACGCCGTCGATGAGTTGCGTATCCTCAATTGTTCCTCCTACTCGCTTTACGAGGCGTACGTCCTTGAGGTCTACGTTGGTCGAAGTAGGTGTTATTAGCCGTGTCACAGCATCAACAGCGATAGGCGCAAGTATGGCTGAGTATTGCGATACAATCTGGGACGAGATTAGCTGAACGATACATCTCGTAGGTGCTGAAATACTTTAGAACTGAGAGACGTGCTAGCCGCGCGTAAAAGGCTAGGTCTGTCATTTAGATCGAGTGGCGTTGATAAATCTGTGAGATATTCAACAGCCTTTGTGGATGCTTTCAGGAATGACTCGGCGATGATGGTAGGATGGATGCCTTTTTGGAGCATTTTTTCTGCTGCCCCCAACAAGCTACCTGCTAGGACAACGACAGAGGTGGTGCCATCGCCGGCTTCCACATCCTGTGCAGCGGACAGGTCGACTAGCTACATGGAAATGAGTTATAAGCGCATCGATTGCCAAGGCAGCTTGCCATTTTTGCAGCAGGATGGACGGCCTGAATGCTTTTAAGAATGGTTGCACCGTCATTGGTGACTATCACTTCGCCTTTCGCCGTTTGAATCTGGTGAAGTCTGATCGGTAAATGAAGTCGATGGCCAGTGTGCACGAACCATCTTATCCATGCCTTTTGGACCCAAAGATGTGCGCACGGCATCGCTGATAGCTGGTCTATGGTTAGACTAATGCGAATGCAATAGCTAAATCAAAGTGCATCACCCTTGGCTGCGACCATGTTGGACAGGCGCAGTTCCATCGGCTTGTTCTTGTCCTTGAAGGCGGCACTCGCGTCGGAGGAGGTGGAGGTGGCAGAAACCATGACTATCAGAGCGCGTTCGTCACAAGCGTGACTTGCGCCTTGGTCATGGACTTCGTAAGCTCCCGCTACCGTCCTGCTTTCTGCTCACTTGTTTTCCCAGTTCAACAACCCAAACGGCCCAGGAGGTTTACTGGCTCAGTTTGCAGAGGCCGCCTTTCCCTATGCCGCCCATGCACGCCGCTCATCTGCAAGGACCTATGACGAATATCTCAGGGCCTTTAGCATGGTTATGCTCCCCGGAAAGGAACGAGAGAATGTCTCTTACGGTGGCAAGAGTGCGTGCCACCGAGTTATGCATCTCGTAACAGGCTGCTGATCCTCATCAATAAAGTTATCATGCCCCCGTCTGCGCTCGCAAATCTGACAAACTTGGACCTTGAGTTACCTTGGACGTTTCAGCTGCGTAATCCTAGCAACTCTGCTGCCTCGACCCATGCTGGCGTGCTTGAGTTTATCGCTGAGGAGGGTGATGTTCACTTGCCCTACTGGATGATGAAGACTCTCCGTCTCAACGAAGGCGATCCAATTCGAATCACAGGGACAGAGTTACCAAAAGGAAAGCTCGTCAAGTTACAGGCCCAATCTGTTCATTTTCTTGAAGTATCGGATCCCAAGGCAGTGTATGTGCAGTTCACGTTTTTCCGAGACCGACATTGAACCAATATTAGCCTCGAACAGGCTCTTCGTAATTTCTCTGCGTTGACCCAAGGTGATATCATAGAAATCAGTTATAATACCATCGTATTTGGACTTCTGGTCATGGAGACACGGCCAGGAAATTTTGGCATCAGTGTACTCGATACAGATCTAGAGGTGGATTTTGCACCTCCAGTCGGATACGTGGAACCCGAGCGTCCAAAAGCGCCGCCACCAACGACGATGGCCTCCAAGCTCAAGATAGACCTGAATTCATCTTCACCTGGTTCGTCCAGACCCGGTTCATCTCTTGGTGGCGGGTTCGCTGGAATGAGCACCGGGCAGGCGACAATGAGCAAGGATGGAGATCAATGGGAGAGTTTCAAGGGCAAAGGAGAAACACTGTCAGGGAGAAAAACGAAAGGCAAAGGTATCAGCCATCGACCTGCGGAACATGCACCTGAAGGCAGTAAGATCATAAGGACGGAGTAAATATCTTATTTCTGAGGTTTTTTTTGTCTGTTGACACATTTCTACAGCCAGCGTAAAATTGTATCAAACGATGCATATGACAAAGATATGAAGGTACCCGCCGCCTTGAATCTCCCCTTTGGACAGCTCTTCTTTGGGTTCAACGTTGTTCCATACGTCTCACCTCAAGAATCGTCTTCGGAACCAGACGGAAACCCAGTATGAATCTCTCTTCTCGTCGTTGCATTTACTGATGTCACCTATCAGACGACATTTGGTGGGGCAGGTCGTCCGCTTAACGAACGCATAGCACCACAACCGTCGCAACAAGCAACAAGCTCAGCCGAAGGCAGTACGAGGAGCCAATACAACTGGGGCGCATCTGGGCAAGTGCTCAACTCTGCGTCATCAGCAGGTAAGAGACAGGTGAGCCAGGAGACAAGAAAAGTGCCTTCGAAGGGAGGTTCAAAGTCGAAACAACAAGAACGAAGCCCGACGCCAGATTGGGGCGTTGATGACGACGACGTCATAATGATTGATAGCGATTGACCACTGTACTAATGTTGCACAATAAATGCTTCTAATACGAAGGGTAATCCATTACAACATTACGACTCCTATGCCCTTTCCTGCGGCAATGCCACCTACTGGCTCCATGCCTGCTAGAGGGGCTGTTCTCCAATTATACAAGTAGAAGTTAAGGAAACCATCTCCTTCAGCAAACTGTCCAGACTGATGAACATAAGAGTTTGAAAATTCATGAAAAAATCACCTTAAGGTCTTTGAGAATAGAGGCGTTGTCCATCAGTGTTAGAGCATTGAATACATCAAAGTGGGCTTCTTTCGCCACCACCAAGGCATCGCCGATCAAAGACAGGAGACGCTTCTGAAGCGTTTTGTCCTGTTCAGTCCCTGATATAAAGGCAGTTTCTGTGGCATAGTAATATAGATATGCTGCTTCGAGAACGGGGTACTTTGTGTTGTTGATGACAGTGGACGGTAAAGAGTAGAACGAGAAGAAATCCGTTATTCGATGAGACTCTGGATCCTTGGGGTGATTCAGTCATATGCGATACTGTGTTGCAATTTCATTTACCTCTACCACATAAGTCCAAGTGACCTGGCCTTCCCTCCTGCCTACACCACCATCGCCTACTTTCCCCGTACCTTTGCCGCTTAGAAGTTGGTGTTGTATTTCCTGTTCGTCGAAAATAGGGACCATGGAGTAGCGCTCCATGTATTTTGAGAACAATGCAGTCAACTGCGACAAATCGTTATTTTCTGCCTCCCGTAGGCCTGAAATGGACGTTGCCGTGGATAACTTATTGACTCTGATCATTCGTGCGAGCGTCATGCTTCGTGGGACAAAACAAAACTTGGTCTCAACCAATTTTTGTACATTGAGGGATCGGTGATAATAACTGAGAATGAAGTCATGAACTGCCACGTCGTCTTAGGCAATGATAAGCTTACCGGCAGACGGAGATGGGTGTGGGTATCACGATGCCAGCAGTGTAAATGGCTTGGAAGATGCCTTTGAGATGCACTTGCCGTGTGACCTCTTTAATAAGGACAGGCGCTAATCGCTTTGAACGCAGTTTTTTGTGAACGCAGAGGTAGTTGATCTCGGTTGCCACTACAGTACTTGAGATCGAAAACTCCGTGATGTAATATGATTGATAATCATAGCATCCTTACTTTGCTCGGACGCGTAGAGTTATAGGAACGCCGGAAATGAATGCGACAAGTTTCTTATTTGACGCCACACGAACCCCGATATGCCATTCCTTGTGGTATCCTGGGGGTTTCAGTGCCCTGCACAGCATGGTCAATATAATCTAATCGTCTGTACAAGTGGCCTCAACGCACCATTTAAGAAAATCGGAGCTATAGTTGAAGCGAAAGGACGCGTCATCGTCCTCCACGTAATTTGCGGATAAGAGATCATATAATTCTTTACACTGGGCACACTGTAAAACAAGAATCAAATCGGATGGACGGGAAGATCACCTGTTTGGGGTCATCGATATCAATTATCGACCACTCAAACTCCTTGGGAAGAGAGTATGGTTCCTGTCGAATTTCGTCGTGGGACTTGGAAGGTTCGATGTAACCGTCTTCGCCTGCGGGAGTCGCGTCACCTCCATGACCAATTGGTAAGAACGACATGAAACGGCAAAAAAATTAATTCACCCCATTGAGGCACTGGCTGAGTGGCCCAAAACTAAAGAGCATTGGACAGCCGACGGCGCGCAGAGAGGAAAACATACTTTGTGTTCCTTCATGACGGGGTGGAGGTATGATATAATACTTAATACAATAATTTCCAAAATGTGAAAAATAAAGTGGCTGTGCCCCTGTTATGCTACTTGCTCTTCCCCTCCTGCTAGCTCTTCTAGCCCATGGGTTCTCGGCACTCGCCACGCCCGCAAAACGCTCATACGACACTCATCACTACTATGCGATTGAACATGATACTCGTATCGCGTCGGGTGCTCCTCTGGACGCCGTTGCACAGGCACTTGGGGTGGAAGTCGTCGAGCAAGTGGGAGAATTAACAAATATTTGGCTTCTCAGAACCCCGAAGCCATCCCATTACGCACGCGACGATGCGCAGACGGATCGGGTGCTGCGCGCTTATGAAGAGCTGCGCTCTCTCGCAAATCAGGAAGGAGAAACCTCTCTGACAAAACGTGCCGAGGTTGTCAATGCACGACGGATAGTCGTACCTATAAGATACTTCGCGAAGCAAAATCTTAGACGTCGCGTTAAGCGTGCCCCACCACCAATCAGGCCACCAGATGTATCGGCCGAGCGGGCCATTGCTGCGCATCTAGGAATACATGATCCTTTATTCCCGAAACAATGGCACCTTATCAACGACGAACATCCAGAACATATGATGAATGTAACTGGTTTATGGGCATTGGGATACACTGGGAAAGGCATCATTTCTTCCTTCGTGGATGACGGTCTGGACTATACGAGTGAGGATCTTAAGGCTAATTTTGTAGGTCATATCTCATCATTTCATGTTATCCATTCAATTCTATTGGGCACTGTCCAGGATGCCGAGGACTCGCACGACTTTAACGATCATGTAAATTTGCCCACCCCGAAATTGGACGATGACCGTCATGGCACCCGCTGTGCTGGCCAGGTCGCAGCAGAAAAAAATAACGTCTGCGGGGTTGGAATTGCATACGATTCCAAAGTTGCTGGCGTCCGCATCTTGTCTGGTCCAATATCCGATGTTGACGAGGCAGTAGCTCTCAACTTTGGATTTCAAAATGTATCGCTCTACAGTTGTAGCTGGGGTCCACCTGATAACGGGAAGTCTATGGATGGACCCAATTATCTCGTTAGCAAGGCAGTCTTGAATGGTATCAACAATGGCCGAGGAGGAAAAGGATCTGTTTTTGTTTTCGCCAGTGGGAATGGCGGTGGGTACAATGATCAATGTAACTTTGACGGGTATACAAATAGTATATATTCCGTCACTGTGTCCGCCATTGACTTCAAAGGGTTACATCCTTACTATTCGGAACCCTGTGCTGCCAACATGATTGTTGCATATAGCTCCGGTAGCGGAAAACATATCGTTTGTGATTTACTTTCCTTTGGCTTTTCGTCTCTTATTGTGCGTTCAGGTAACCACCGATAGGGGAACGAACAAATGCGCCAGGTCTCATGGAGGTACATCCGCCGCTGCACCTAATGCTGTCGGCGCCTTTGCGCTTGCTTTGCAAGCTCGGTTGGTTCTTCCTTTTCGCATTATAGTTGGAGCTTACAGAGCTTTAGACCGGATTTAACTTGGCGTGACATACAATATCTCTGTATCAAGACTGCACGTATCGTAAACCCTGAGGACCCTGATTGGGAACGCACAGCAGCTGGTCGCATGTACAGCTACAAGTATGGTTATGGTGTTTTGGACGCATACAGATATCTAATGGCGGCCAAAACATGGAATCTTGTCAAGCCACAAACGTGGCTGCAGGCAAAGACGGTCCAGCTGAATGGTGGAAGGATGTCTGGGAAGGAATTCACCGGAGGAGAACCCATCGTCAAAGGCGGAGTGAAAAGCACGATAATTGTCACGAAGGATATGCTTGTGAAGAATAATTTGGAGTCCCTCGAACATATCAACATTAGAGTATGGATTGATCACGCGAGGCGTGGGGAGGTCAAGGTTGAAATTGTCAGCCCTAATGGTATCAAAAGCATTCTGGCTGGTCCGCGTTCCGGTGATTCGGCCGACACAGGGTTCCCCGGCTGGACTTTCATGACCGTAAAGCATTGGTAAGGTTTTTCTGACCACCATAATGGTGAAAATTGAGATTTTCCATTAGGGGTGAGGACCCTGTTGGTAACTGGACCATCAAAGTATCTGACCTTGAGAATTTCCACAAGGGGTCATTCCTCGGCTGGAATATGATGTTGTGGGGCTCAGCTGTAGATCCGTCCAAGACCACCAAATTCGAGTTGCTCCACACTGCAGATGTTTTCCCACCAGAGGAGAGTTCCCCGCCTCCTACCGCAACACCCAGCTCGACAAAAACGCACCCTCGGCCTACCTCACACTTACCTGGTGATCACGGATCAGCTGAAGGTGAAAAGGAAAAGCCTGCCTTTTCTTCGGTGTCTGCTAGCGCGACGGCAACCACAAGACCCACTGGTATTATAGCTCCGGACGAAGGGTGGTTTTCAGATATGTCAAAGCTGATATCTAGCCAAAAATGGTTTTTTGGTGCCATAACCATTGTCGTCCTGTTTGGAATTGGAGCAGGGATTTTCTTCTGGAGACGGCATATTGAGCGGAAGAGAAGAGCAGCCTATACAAGCCTGTCTGCAGCTGAAGAGGTGACAATGACCACGCTCGGAGACGGCCAGGTTAGTTCTCGGGGCCCGGATGGCGCGAGAACCGCGAGAACGAAGCAATTGTATGATGCATTTGGCGAAGTTTCAGACGATGAAGATGCGGATGAGCACACTGGTTTACGGGCTGGTCGTTCACAATCTCCGACTGTTGGCCTAGGTTTCCATTCTGGATTCCTCGATGACGACGACCCTTCTTCAGCAGCTGGACTCGCATCCGCACCTGCGTACCGTGATGAACCAGGCGAAGCGGAGCGTCAAGAGGAAGCGCCACGGGAAACCGAAGGAGGTGGAGCGGCTAGCCCTAGCGGAAGCTGGGTACATGCTTCCCGTGACTGATTGTCGTGATATATCAGCTTGATTAATATTGACGGGTTTGTACAACATATTCGTTTTCGTACATCTAGATACCTATATAGTATGATATGGAACCCATGACATATCAGTCATTGTTGTCGATGAAAACTAGCTTGCTCCCGCTCGCAGTCTGGGTCCAGAGACCCAAACTCTCGTACTGTAACGGGAAACAAAGAGGTTAGGGTGATCATCATGCAAAATCTCATCGACTAACTTGGGCAATTGTTTCCATCAGTTGCGGTTCAGTGAATCCCGCCGAGAGGACCTTCCTTCGGATGTCGACCATGGAGAGTTGATCGACTTCGTCCTCAGAGTCTGAATCCACGTCCATATCACGTCCTCTTCCGATAGCTTTGGCATGCTTCTTGGGTCTCTGGCCTGCACCCGCCATTTGTTTAATCAGCCTGAAAATGCGACTGACGGGTGACCTGTCCGTCTCCACCTCTTTGTCGCTGTCGTCTAGCAAGCTCTCTTTGCTGCATTCCATGAGACGCAATGCCTCGTCCACATCAGGTACTTGTACTGTTCCTGACTGTCTCAGGCGCGCAAGGGCCTGTGCCAGACGGAGCACTCCAAGGAGTGTTCGAGCAGAGGTATATGAGTGAGATTTGTTTTGTTCGGCTTCGGTTTTGGAAACTTTTCGTAGTCGCACGTACGAGTCGACAATGTAGCTGGACACCTGCTGGGGTACGGTAGGCCGTATCCGCCGTGCCTCTGCGATATAATGCCTGGAGAAGAGTATGAGGGATGACGGAACGGCACAGCAGTACTGTCTGACCTCAGAATATGTGGCTCCACGAGCTCGACGTCGGATGGTGGATGTCTGCTATTCATATGCACATACGTAACGTGTCTTGCCAGCCGCTCATCATCCTCTCTGGAAGGCTTGTCAAGGATTAAAAACATGAGATCGAAACGAGATAACAGGGCGGCAGGTAGATTGATATTCTCCACGGGTGAGACCTTTGGATTATAACGGCCATACAAAGGATTGGCAGCTGCCAGGAGTGAAGCACGGGCATTGAGTGTAGTAGAAATTCCGGCTTTTGATATCGATATTGTCTGTTGTTCCATGACCTCATGAATGGCAGTTCTATCGGATTCGTCCATCTTGTCAAATTCATCTATGCAACAAATGCCATTGTCAGCCAAGACCAATGCACCGCCCTCTAAACGATGGTGTTAACGAGACGGTGTGTCATGAGAAAGAGAGGGCAAACCTAGGACCATTTCATCTGTGACGGGATCACGCATGACAGCAGCCGTTAGACCCACTCCCGAAGAACCCTTTCCTGTGGTATAAATGCCTCGTGGTGCAACTTTGGAAATATACTTGAGTAGTTGTGATTTGGCGACACCAGGGTCTCCCATCAAACATATATTGATGTCGCCTCTGATTTTCATCCCATCACCGGTGACTTTGGTTACACCACCGACGAGAAGCAGTAAAAGTGCTTTTTTGACATCCAGATGACCATAGATTTCAGGTGCTATGCTCTGAGCCAGTCTATTATACAACGATGGGTCCGTCTTGAGGGCATCGATGTAGGCGCTTACTTCAGGGGTCAACTGCATTTCACTGTATTGCTTCTTTAATTGTAGAACGTGGTGAAGTTCGAGGTACGTGTCTGTGAGAAGCCCTGCACGTATTGCCTGATAACCAGTGTAGGGGATAGGGAGGAAAATGCCTGCGAGGTGGACAACATCTCCAGGACTCAGCGTACGGGTCAAAGCACCATTAACATGAATGGTCATGGAACGTGGTATATGTCCGACAGGAACTTGATCTGCCTAGCAAAAACGAGTCAGTGGATATCTGAAATATTGATGCTTCTTATCACCATTTCTTGTATTTTGACCTCCTGGAAAGGGCTAAATCGGCAAGCCCTCGTTTGCATATGAAGGGTGCCGCGGATTCCGTTTTTCTTACATTCGTCTATATTTTCGCAGTCAAGAATGGGCATAAAAGTCTTGTTTGATATATCCTGGAAAGTCTCGGAGCCGCATACATCACAAGTATAGGCATTGACCTGTAGCAGCGGCTTGACTTCGGAAACGCGAGTGACGATACCTCTAACAGTGATTAACCTGCCTAGATGGCTGCCCTTGACTTCTCGCACTGCCATATGAGCGTCCTGCTTTAAAGGGCGGAAATAAAGGTTGCTGTTGACCTGATCAGCGAAGGCGGTGGACAAACGGGAAAACGCACTAGCGACGCAACAAATGGTCTGGGAACCCGTCCTGCACGCCGTCCAACTGTTGGTTCCTTTCACGACGCTGGTGCAATATGACGTCGATGACCTCGTCGTACTCGCTTATATCTTTAGTTGGCTGTGGCATGAGTTTGTCGATGACTTCGCAGAACAAATTCACGTATCGACGCGTGTTATCTTGGATGCGTGCAACGAGACCAGACGCGTCATTTTGGTGCTGGACATGCAGAAATGCATCAGGGGCATGGAAGAAGGCGGAACGGCGCGTACGGCTTTGATGTCTTCTAGTTCCACCATGAGTAAATGTTGTTCGCGATTCGCGATTCTTTGCTAGCAAAATGGTTTGCGACGCGCCGAGCGTGTTGCGCAAGACATACCAGCTGGCTCGTGTACTTGAGAGAAGGCAGCTCGAGCGAGTCTGGGTCATGGTCGTCTGCAAGATGGATGTTGGCAAAGTTGTGTTCGAGGTCCTTGTGGGTGAATTTGAAGTTTGAGAGAAAGTCGGCGATGGATTCTGGCGGCCATGAGGCGAGTGGGAGCGAGACGAGGGCTACGGACCTTTCTCTGTGTCATAGACGATGGGGATGGTGATGGTGGGTAGAGACATTGCGTGCGAACGTAACAACTACGCCTGCGCCTCTGCCAGAAGCTCCTCCACCCGCCGCACCTTGCCTTCATTCCCCTCGCCAGCTGGAATTTCTCGGTCGATGCGCGTCCCGATGCGCACATCCGTCGCAATGCGCGGCGCTCCCATCGCATGGACAGCCGCATGGCAGTCGTGAATCGCTTGTGCAACCTGTGACCAGGGACCTTCTGTTGGTGCCGTCAGACGGAGTGGCTGAGCCTCCAGGGATAAAGGCCTGCCTATATTGGTCCCGTAGCCGCTGTAAGGAAGACAGAATGGAATGAGAGTGCGACATGGATGGATTGGGTGCTTACTGCATCTACCAAGCCGTCAGGATGGTTCAGAGCAAAGTCAAGCACGTACGTGGAAGACCAAGCGCGATTGCCGAAGGATGCGTTGACATTCTGCAATGTATTTGGCGACCTTGAGGGAGGTGAGCATGAACGTGTGATGCGGACCGGGAAAGCCAGCGATACCGAGGGCTCGCCCGTTCCCATTGGGATGAGGCAAAAGTCTGTAGAGTACGATTAGCGCTTGAGAGGCTGTTGCTGGCACGACCACCTGCGACGGCGTAGAGATCAGACATGGCGGTCACAGTCGAGAGCCGCCCGCCCTTCTCAGCAGCCCTGATGTCCTCCGCGACCGTCCAGGCCAAAATCACAGCCTTTGAATCTCTCGCAGGTGCCGCCGCTCGTGCCCTGCCGCCATCCACCCCGCCTCCAAACCTAGGCCAGAAAACGTCTTTGATCGACCTCAGAGACTGGGTCGTCGAAGACGGCACCCGTCGTCCTGTGTCGAAACCTCCTCCGGAAGTCAAGCCAAAGCCGAAGCATTTGGTTTCCAGACCGGTCGCTCCAGCGCTCAGGTCCGTGGCGTCGACGTCTTCGCTGCGTTCGCCGTCGACCTCGTACCTATATCCGCCACGCCATAACGACTCGTCAAATGTCGATAGGGGTCACACATATCCACCAAGGCTCAATGCCGACCACCGTTCCGGGCATGCCCCGGCCTCCTCAATATCATCGTTCCACTCCGTTTCGCTCTCTTCTGACACAGATCCAGGTTGCTCGCGCTCTGAGTTGTCTATCAAGAGCTATGGGAGCGACACTGTAAGCTTGGATGAATCTTATGAAGAAGTGCCGTCTACGTTCGTAGGCAGTCCTGCAACAGAAAGGCTGATCAACCTTGACTGGGAGCGAGCCTCGGCCCAGTGGAAAATCCAACCCCAGCCGCCTGCCGCGACAAAGCCTCCTGTTCTGCCTCCGCGATCGACGCCCTCCATATCTTCGTCCTCCTCGACGTCGACACTCGCTTCTCGACGCGCGCCTCCGCTTCCGTCGCGCTCCTCCGACCGAAGTTCTGTCCTCAGTAGCGCAACTTCAGACAGCGCGTTTTCCGTCAATTATGCAACCTATCAGCCCAACCACAACAAGGCTCCATCTCAGATCCCCGCCGTGCAAATAAATTCAACAAATCTGGTTCAAAAGGCCAGAAGGCCAACGCCTATCCCCCCCAAGGCTCGAAAGCGGTACGAGGACCTTTTCGACGCCAATGTTGTTCAACGGCGAAAGGCCGGAAAACGGCGCAAGGACATGCCTGCCTTACTAACACCACAGGAAGCTAGGCAGAGTCGACGAGCAGTTGGCTGGCGTGGACTCTCCATAGACCTCACCACAGCCGGTGGTCATCCAGCTGACAGTAAGGTCGAAGAGCCGGTGGACCAAGTGGTAGGCAACGACGAAGTTCTGGATGGCCGGATTGTACGCTGTATATGGACACGGTCAGGCCTGGACAAGAAAAAGCTGCATGGAATCTGGTACGTTTCATCAGCATCACCAAACACGGCAGCTGATGTTCCCGACAGGAACGACTGCGACGCGTCCAAGAGGGGGGTCGTCGATCGAGAAGCGTTTGTGAAAGGCATGTGGAAAATAGACGAGGAGTTGCGGCGGGCGTTGCGTGTTGCAGGTAGTTTGCAGTTGTAACGGAGCTCCGGATGCCCGTGACATCCGGAAAGCGCACTCGTCACGGCACGGCTTCCAACGATCATCATGTTGTCCAGACTCTCCCGCCAATGTCGAGCCCTCGGCGCCCGCAGACGCTTCGTGCAGCCCTCAAATGCTGACAGAGCAAGCGTCGTCGACGTTCCGTCTGTTTACCAGGACGAGACCCATCTCGCGCCCCGAGCTGGTCTGCAGCGCTTTTGCTTATCCATCCTTACGCACTCATTGCTTTCATCTAGACATGCTCGGATTCAAAATCGAAATTCCAAAGCGCGAGGGCAGGCCTATTTACTTAGACATGCAGGCACGAGTTCTACGCTCATCAAAAAAAGTCTAATTGTCTGACAATCATGACAGGCAACCACACCCGTTGATCCTCGCGTCCTGGACGCTATGCTTCCCTATTTTACAGACCAATTTGGTAATCCACACAGTCGCACTCATGCCTATGGATGGGAGTCCGAGCAAGCCGTCGAAGATGCCCGGAAGGTATGCACAAAGGATCCACGCTATCATCGTGCTAAAACGTTTTCAAGCATGTTGCAGATTTGATTGGTGCCGACCCCAAGGACATCATACTGACGTCCGGAGCAACAGAAAGCAACAATGCGGCAATCAAGGGTGCAGCGCGATTTCACAAGGAAAAGAAACGGCATATCATTACTACCCAAACGGTATGTTGAGATTTTGGTGTTGCACGCTTACCTATAGTAACCCTGTCTTGCAGGAACATAAATGTGTCCTAGACTCATGCCGCAAACTTGGAGAGGAAGGGTTCGACATTACTTACTTACCTGTGCAAAATTCTGGCGTCATCTCTTTGGAAGAGCTTGAAGCAGCCATTCGGCCGGACACTTCTGTCGTGTCCATCATGACCGTGAACAATGAAATAGGTGTAATTCAGCCAATCAAAGAAATTGGTGCCTTGTTGCGAAAGCATCGCGGAATTTACTTTCACACAGATGCTGCACAGGCTGCCGGAAAAATTCCACTCGACGTGAACGAGACAAACATCGATCTGATGAGTATATCAGGGCATAAGCTGTATGGGCCAAAGGGTATCGGAGCCCTATACGTCAGGAGAAGGCCAAGGGTAAGGCTAGAGCCCATACTCAGCGGAGGCGGACAAGAGCGTGGATTGCGAAGTGGCACTCTCGCACCTGCTTTAGTCGTTGGTTTGGGTGAAGCAGCACGGATTGCGAAAAAAGAAATGACAGTGAGTCGTCATTCCATTCTCTCACGCGATGACGAAAATTTGGGTGCACGATCTCCCGGGGGGGGGGGAGTAGAGTGGCAGAAGCTGGCTATCATGAGCCGGCTTGTCAGCTCTGCAGTGACGCGTGTGCAGGGGTACTGATCATTGATATTGTGCATTTCGGTCGACCTCTACTGATCGTCATTTTAATAGCGAGATCATGCACGGATTCAACAACTCTCCGATCGTCTCATCAACGGCGTCAATGCACATGTAGAACGTGTCGTGCGCAACGGAGATGTCAATGGATATCCGGGCTGTGTCAATCTCAGCTTTGCGTATGTTGAAGGAGAAAGTCTCCTGATGGCACTAAAGGTATCTGATCACCTGGGACCAAGTGCTAAATATATCTTGACATTTGCTATAGGACATTGCCCTTTCATCCGGCAGTGCTTGCACATCCGCATCTTTGGAACCATCCTATGTCTTGCGCGCCCTAGGTATGATTGATTGAGAATCGTGTATTGATCCCCGCTTTTCTCACCATCTGAATCCAGGGGCTGCAGAAGACATGGCACATTCTTCACTCCGCTTCGGAATTGGTCGGTTTACCACTGAAGCCGAAATCGATTACGTTGTGAAACACATCATCAGAACGGTGCAGAAGCTTCGTGATATGAGGTGAGAAGCCGCAATTTTACATGTGCGATGGCTAACCATCATCCAGCCCTCTCTGGGAGATGGTGCAGGAAGGGATTGATATCAGCACAATAAACTGGTCTCAGCATTCATGATATTAGTGTATAAAATACGGTAGTGGAATGAGATGGTCCGTGCTCATCAAACGTGTTCCACAAATTCAAACTCAGACAAACTCGTTCCTTTTCATCGTACCTCCAACAGCCATGGCCAGACGTCTCTATCTAGGCAGTATGTTTGTTCCTATGACTCTGACATGCGTCTACATATTTCGCCATCAGGGCTTCCCGCGGATACACGATCTGAAGATGTGGTTAAATTTTTCGAAGGTTATGGACGCATCGTTGACTGTCGCGTCATGACTGGTATGAATTTTTTTTTTGATGTGCTCTTACGCATTCAATCAATGAATTCGCGGCCAGGGTTTGGCTTTGTTGAATTCGAGAACTCAAAGGTAACCAGAAAAAAATTTGCGGTGCAATTTGATCTGTTTACATTTTGGATTAGGATGCGGAAGATGCCGTGCACAATTTCAATGGAAAAGCATTTATGGGTGCAAAGTAGGTACACTTCCATTGAGAACAATTAATACAACCTGAATTGGTTGCAGCATTGTTGTAGAGTTTGCAAAAGAAAGTCGCCCACGTCGTGATGTCTACGAGGGTGAAAGAAATCATGGGTATAGTCAAAAGCACTATTTCGTTCATCAACTTATCCAGGCAAACCCTTCATAGCACCCCTCGTTCACGCAGGCCCCCTGGTATCCGTCTAATTGTTAGTGGCATCTCCCGTGACACCAGCTGGCAGGTACGACGTTCATCCACTCCCCGGGCTTTCCCTTTGGACCTATGGAGGCATGTTTCATGGCGTGATCCGAGGCTGCCCAAGCTTTCCTATTGAATTCGTTGGCATCTTCAAAGCATGACGCTCCGTCGGACGTGCCTTTTCTGTCATCCGGGATCTTGGACCCTGTCTTCCAGTCATGTGCTGAGAACCAAGGACGAACCTAATCTACCATCACTCCACTTAGGATTTGAAGGATTTTGGAAGAGATGCGGGTAGCGTCTCCTTCGCCGATATTGATCGCGACTTTCCTGGGCAAGGGTGAGAATTAGAATGTAGTGTCGATTGACTGACTAATCGAATGACTTTTTCAGCGTTCTTGAGTATCTTTCCCGAGACGACGCAGACCATGCTGTCAAAGAACTAGACGGCAAGGAACTTCGTGGTCGCCCCGTTCGCGTAGCCTTTGATGAGAGTGTGAGCATGATCGAATGCACTGTTCATTCTGTCCACGAATTAACACAACATCAGCGCAACGGTCCTGATAACTATCGTCGTGATGAGCGACGTGACGACTACCATAGGGATAACAACCGCTACAGAGAAGATCGACACAGAGAAGATAGAAATTACCGTCGGGACCGTTCCAAATCGCCTCCTCGCCGTTCAGACTTTGAAGATCGTCGTCCCAGGTCTCCGCCCCCCCGGAGGGAGGAAGATAGAAGGCCTGCAGGGTACGATGATTACCGGCGAGGAGGCTATGATGACCGCAGAGAACCTGATTATTATTATGACCGTCGCAGGGATGACTTCGATCGCCGAAGAGATGACAAGAGGAGAGAAGACAAAGAAGATCGCCACGAAGACAGAACTGCAAGACACGCGAATGGGGAGGGTGGATGGTCCCGTTGAGTGGATTCGAGTCCGATGCGCGAGCAATAGCGGAAACATACGGCGTTCATGGTTGATTCCTTGTCTCTTGGTCTTTCCTCCATTGGTGTTGTCGTATTATGCGGACCGTGAAACTTGTCTCAATTCTTGGCACCCGGACCACTGGTTGTAAGACACGTAATCTTGGGGAATTCCATCTTGGCATCAACCTGGATCCCGCAAATCAAGGTAAACCGATAACAGTTGCGTTGATGCACAGGCCTGTGGACTACCATGAACTGTAAACACAAGGTTTGTACACGTAGTATACATATATATATATATATATATATATATGTTTGAATCTACCCGTTTGATCAATCCTGAAGTGTGCAGACAATTGACGCTCCATCTTCCAAACCGACCCATGCCAAGTCTTGTGTATCTCGGGAACTATCAAGTTCCATAAGCAGGCCGTCTTGCATTCGTTGCTGGACAGTAACTTTGCCTTTGCTTGCACGACCAGTCAAAGCCCTCGCTATCTTTGCTCTTAGGGTCCGCAATGTCATGGAAGGTATTACGCTTAAAGTTAAGCACTTTGAAGGGTCGTCAACAACCTCAGTTGGGAAGACGTTCAGTGCTACTTGGTTGATCAGAGATGATCATGATTTTTTGTCTGGGACACTTACTAATCATGTGATCTTTAAGCCTGCCATGTCCAGCTCTGCCAATCGGACGTTCCTCGGTCCGGCCGTGCTCTGGCCCCGAATAAAAGAGGCGAAAAGGCAGGAATGGTGTGACAACTCACTCGAGCGGAGCTCTTGCCACCTTGGATATTCGCGGGCTAGTTCATGCGGTTCCTTGGACGCGTTTTGGGCAACATGAGACAGGTAGAACAGTTCGCAGTCTTCGCGCTCTTTGTGTGATATCTGGAGAAGAGTTTCAACAATTTTTTTTTTCCTAGAATAGAATATCTCCAAATCACCGCCGAACCATCCAACACTTTGAGTGACGAAATTCTTGCAATGGTCAGGGGGCGGAAATTTTTTCCCGATTCTAGCGCATCAAAATGGAACGTCAATTTCATTCCGGCGTGAGAGCGACATACCCATTGCCAGTGGATTGCCTCCTAGCGTCAGGGTCTCTATATTAGGACACCAAGAAGCCAGTGCATCAACGTCATGCCACGACCGTAGCTGGTTGAATGATAAGGCTAAGTGCTTAATCCCAACAAGCGGTAGTGTGGGTACATCAGGGAAAGGGATGGATTCTAGACTGTTGGAGCTCAACACAATCCGCTGTAACCTTGATTGTTGGACTAGGTAAATCCCGGGAAAAGCGGATGGAAGCGACACTTACGACGGATATATTGCAAAACAGTTGCATATATCGATCCAGTCGTTGCAGAGGTTACCATCAAGATTCATACTTTGAAGGGTAGACCCTAATGGGTCACTAGCGGTATGCAGCCGGGTTAACTGATTATGACCCATTTCTACAAACTGGAGACGTGGCATCATTGAAATGACACGCGTCATTGCAGACCAGCTCGTCATGGTACGGTTCAATTGTAACTCGACAAGACAAGGGAAGGCATTGGTGAAACGATCAGTGTCACTTGGCAGAGAAAGTCTAGTTCGACTGCAAACACGTTATGCCGCACCCCACCGTAACAATATCGAGCCTACGTACTTGAGTGCTAACCTCTCCAGGGAGGGCAACTCGGAGGCGATTTGCGCGACGACATCCCAGGTCGGGATCAAGGAATTAGAGAGATCCAGTCCACGTATGTCTTTTAGAATTAGAACACATTTTGCACTGGAAACTCACAACAAACTCACTTGGACACGTCCTGAGAATAGCGCCGGGAGGGTCGGAATAGGCAACATTTTCCTTGTCCAGACTGACTTCCCGCAGTCGATCCAAGT
This sequence comes from Amanita molliuscula, assembly GCA_023014405.1. Taxonomy (NCBI): domain Eukaryota; kingdom Fungi; phylum Basidiomycota; class Agaricomycetes; order Agaricales; family Amanitaceae; genus Amanita; species Amanita molliuscula. The sequence goes on from JAEBUP010000001.1 coordinate 2,026,910, forward strand.
CCGATAATTTCCGTCTGACTTTATCCAGCTGGACTGCTTGCACGTGTATGGCACCATTAGAGGATCCTAGAATAACGGACTCCTGAGATTGCGATCCATGTAAAGATTCGATGTATTTCGATGACAAGGCGTCTAGAAAGGATGTGCCAGAGGAAATTTTTGGTGACGGGCGGATGAATGAGCCTGCGCCAGGAACCCTGTGCAGGGGAAGTAAACAAATGGGGCATGGACGATAAGCAGAGGCCGATCGTACAGGGACTGGAAGTAGCGTTTGGCGTCCTTGAAACCGTCGTGCCTGCCGCGTGTGGGGTCATCCCACTCGACGCCCAGCCAGGGGGCTGGCGAGTCAGCGACGGGGCCGACGTACCTGATGGTGCCACGGTGGCCTGCTAAATTGATGCGGGCGCCGAGGGTGGGCAGGGGCATGGGAGGGAAGGTGACGCCGGGTGAGAATGAGCCGAGCGCCGGAGAGCTGAACGACGATGTCCTCCTGCCTCAAGTACGCTGCCCGTGCCTCGCACAGGACGCGGGCCATTGCCCGCCAGATGCTGTCCACATCTGCTCAGGTATCCCCTTTTGTCCGCCCCCATACTCTCCTGACCCTCGCCAAGCCCCCCATAGTCTTCCAGTCATCCGGCGCGCTCCGCTCCTTCCAGCTCAACCGCCCCGAAAAACTAAATACTCTCAATACCCAACTCATTGCCCTTCTGAGGGACAAAGTCGAGGTTGTGTTCTTCATATCCAACTTCTTCCACGCCTACTCATCACTTTCTAGGAATGGTCCACATCAGACCTCTGTGGGACGATCGCCGGCACCGGAGCAGGTAGAGCTTTCTGTGCCGGTGGTGATGTAGCAGGTGCATGGCTGTTGGGCGCCGCTGTCATGCTTCCTGTCCCACTAACTCCCTCTATTCACAGGCATCGTACAGCAAATAGCAACTCCCGCAACGAGGCACGAAGCACTTGACTTTTTCAAGCACGAGTACGTCGCATCCGGTTACCGTGTTTGATGCACTGCTTATGAATTAGGTTTGAGCTGGACTTCATCCTTGCTTCATTGCCTAAGCCCTATGTTGTCATACTTGACGGTTATACCAGTAAGTGTACAACTTTGCCACTCGCAATCTGCTTACCCATTCTCCAGTGGGTGGCGGTGCCGGACTCGCGGCAAATGCTCCCTTCAGAGTGGCCACCGAAAATACTCAATTTGCTATGCCCGAAACCAAAATTGGCTACTCTCCTGATGTGGGAGGCACTCACTTCCTGTCAAGGCTAGATGGGGAACTCGGGACATATCTGGGACTAACTTCCGACGTTTTGCGTGGGAGGGCTGTCTTGTCAGTGGCAAGCAGTTATGTCCGATCCTTGCCTTACTGATGCCTTCTGAAGCGAACATGGCTTTGCAACTCATTTCATTCCGTCGCGGCGCATCCCAACGTTGCTTGAGCGTCTGGCGGCCCTTGAAAACCCGGACCCAAGCGTCATCAATCGCGTCATCGAAGAACTCTCATCGGAACGTGAACCGGCTGATGAGCCCACCCCAATCATTGGGAAAAGGCGCATGGCACTTGATTATGCGTTCCGTCACGACAAAATCGAAAATATTATAAAAGATCTCAAGTCTTTTTCGAATCATGGGGACTCATTGGTACGGACTTGGGCGGAAAGCACGCTAGCCACGTTAGAATTGCGCAGTCCCACCAGTTTGAAAGTTGCCTTACATGCCATCCGGAAGGGTCGAGAATTAGCCCTTTTAGAAGCGCTTGAGATGGAGCTGCAGATAGCAACAGCCTATTGCGTAAGAATGATCGCGTCACGCCCTTGATGCTAGCTCACAAACGTGACGTACAGAATGGTGCTAGCTCAGATTTCATTACTGGCGTCACAGCAGTTCTGCTGGACAAAGTCAGTGGCCGACCGCAATGGTCACCTGGTTCCATCGAAGAAGTCACGGATGAGGTTGTGTCCAGGTTCTTTGACCCCAAATCCCCATACCTTGCCTCCACACCTCAGTTCTCGATTCCAGAGCATCTGAGATCAGGTCCATCAATCCATCCAATGAAATACGCGTTGCCGACTGAAGACGAGATCAAAGCTGTAGTCCGCGGTGCACATTCGTCAGGGGGGACTATGGGAATCACAGTAGAGGAGTTGGTTTCAAGATTTGAACAGCTGCGTCATGGCAAAATGGGCGTTAGAGAGAAGGTTTTGGAAGTTGCGCAGCGTCGGTGCCAAACAGTGGACAACGCAGATGGCAACTTCGTTTGGTTAAAATGGAATAATGTGCGTGCTCGGCCGTAAGGATATATAGCACATGTGTAGCACATCGCATCCGCATCCACATCAAAGATCAATTGCGACACTGGCCGTGCTCGAGTCAGAATGTACAGCAAAGACGCCATCAAACTTCCGTTGTCAGGTAACATAGCTTACACGTATGGAAATAAATCCAAGCGATCGGTTTAACTTGTTAAAGGCAGACATACAGTCCGACGGAGCGGGCGGGCCCAGATCTACCGATTGCAGGGGTGGCCTTATTCGTGTATCAGTGTAATTTGAGCAGTTACTGTCAATAATGGGTCATTCATTAATTCCACATATAAATACGACCGTGAACAAGATCGCTTCACTATCATGGACATTTTCAACCTCCTCCCCTCTCCTCCACTGTTCTTTGGACAGTTCCTAAGACTCGCCCTGTCCCTGCTCAGATCCACCGTTAGCACAAACTATCAAAGGTCAATTCAGCATCGCGGTTCGTCAGTCGACTTTGACGTCGACCCGTGGACCGGCTTTTTCCCTCGACATCCGTTGCCGCGCTTGGCTGGCATGTACGAAATATGGGAAAACGCGCTCGACCATGCGTGCCAAAATCTGTGCCTAGGAACGGATACCAGGCCCCAGAATCTCGAGAAACACGCGTTTGGGCATCGGTGGAGGCGTGATATCGTAGCCGTACGTTATTTTCGATCCGAAATAGATGTTGCATTGATACAGCTTTTACCAGTGGGCAGTGCTCAATGTACCATGGCAGGATGCAAACACGGATCTGTTGCGCCGCGCCCATTATGTCCTTGCGTGGCTCGTCCACTTCTACGTCCACTCTCAGCCGCCGACTGAAGAATCAACGAGAGTAGTGCCCAAGTCACTGGCGGTACCGTTGGTGCAAGTTTCACGCCGCCTCGGGATTGCGCCAGTCTTGACGTTTGCCGACACCGTTCTTTGGAACTGCACACCAGCCGATCCGAGTCAGTCGTTATCAATGGAGACAATGAATAGTGTTCGCATTATGAACGCTTTCTCTGGCACAGAGGACGAGAAAGGTTTCTACATATCATCCGTCAAGGCAGAGCTACGAGGCATTGAAATGTTACGGATATTCGAAGAGTATCGGAATCTCCCCGACGTCGACGACTTGACGACAATATCCAAGTTGTCTAGGGACCTCGTTCGCCTATCCAAAATAATTGACGACATCAGCGGCATTATTCAGGACGTGCGCATGGATTGCGATCCCGAGATCTTTTATCATTTTGTTCGTCCATGGTTCGTGGGCAGTGATCCAAGCCAAGGGTTTCGCTGGATTTATGAGGATGTACCGGAATCTGAGCAACTCGACCTCAGCGGACCATCAGCCGGACAGAGCAGTGTTATGCATGCACTTGACATATTTTTGGACATCGACCACAAGCAACGCCAGAAACGTTATCCAGCACCTTCTGACCTGAACAAGCGGGCTGATCATGGATTTATGGAGCGCATGCGACGATACATGCCCGGAAAGCACCGCGAGTACCTGTCGCAACTTGCATCGATGCCACGCTCCATTCGCGACGTAGCAGCGCAGACACCCGCACTTCGTGAACCATATGACACGGCGGTAGTCGCTCTGAAAAGATTCAGGGACGCCCACCTGCGCGTAGCGAGCCTGTACATCGTAACAATGTCTAACAAATGTCCGATGATGAGACGTACGCAGATGGCGACAGGGCCGATTCGTGGCACAGGCGGAAACGAAGTGGTAAAGCTCCTCAAGACTGGGCGGGACAATACACAACGGGCGATGTTCAGATCCACCTGAAACGAGGACATGAGACTAATTTTTATGATATTACTGCATTCAATAATTGCATCCATACCAATATTTAGTGTCATACAATACCAGCATTCAGGATCAAGTTATCAGCCATAGTGTTTGTTTGTGACGAGATTGCTCAGAGCAATGCGGTTCGCAAGTTGCCGGTCACGCCGGTCACCTGAGCCAACGCGAAACGTAACCGTCACGTTCTTACTCATCATGTATCAACTCACTGCTGGAAGCTGCGCGCGACTTTACAACGCGACCTCTGAGGGCGATTCCGCCCTCAACGACCACCATATTCTACAGATTCTCTCCATCAAGCCGGTCAAAGCCACGGCACCAAATGCAGTCCCCAGATATCACATCATCGTATCAGACGGCGAGAGCTACATCCAAGCAGTGCTCGCCACCCAACTCAATCAGGATGTCCAAGAACAGAAAATACAGAGGCACTCCGTGATTGAAGTCACGAAAATGACCCAAAAACTTGTGCAAGAGAAGCAGTACGTGATCTTTCCAAATGTGCATTTATGCGGCTCACGTCGCGTAGTTTGATTATTATAATATCTCTTTCTGTTCTCGGAACTCCGAGAGACAAAATAGGGGAACCAAAGCAATTGTTAGACGGAGCGGCATCCAAGCCAAATTCGACGGCTGCACCTGCTGTCGCGTCTGCGACCTCGCAGACAACTGTGACAAGTCTGCGTCCCGTTCAGCAACAGCAGAGCCAGGCAATGTCAAACAGCCAGTCCGCGCGCGGCACCCGGGCAAATTCAATCTACCCCATTGAAGCGCTTAGTCCTTACCAGAACAATTGGACCGTCAAAGCGCGTGTGACTCAAAAATCCGAAATCCGAAATTGGTCTAACCCCCGCGGGGAAGGTAAATTATTCAACGTGGTTCTGATGGATGAATCTGGGGAGATCAAAGCAACTGGTTTCAATGAAGCGGTTGACATGCATTACGACAAGTTTCAAGAGGGGAAAGTTTACTACATCTCCAAAGCACGTGTTAATCTAGCCAAGAAAAAATATTCCAATCTTGCCAATGATTATGAGCTTAGTCTTGATCGGCACACAGAAATTGAAGAGGTATTATTGAGCCCATTACCCAAGAGCTACACTAATCCTACAACTTGCAGTGTCGAGATACATCTGATGTACCCGCCATGCGCTTCAATTTTGTTGCTCTCAAAGATCTGGAACAACTACAGAGGGACTCGACTTGCGGTTTGTCTTGTTGTTTCCATCTTTATCATAGCTCTAACGCCGAACCCTAGATGTTATCGCCATCGTCAAGGATCACACGAACGTTTCAGAAATTATGACACGACAGAATCGGCCGGTATGTATTGTTAGAGGTTCGCATAAATCTGCTCATGACCTTCTTTAGCTGCAAAAGCGGGAATTAACACTGGTGGACAAGTCTAGTTATTCTGTTCGACTCACCTTATGGGGAAAACAAGCGGAGCAGTACAATGCCCCAGATCATCCAGTCATTGCGTTCAAGGGCGTCAAAGTCGGAGATTACAGCGGCCGTTCGCTCTCGATGTTCAGCTCCAGCACAATGCACATTAACCCGGATATTAGTGAATGTTTCTTACTCCGTGGCTGGTATGACTCGTTGGATTCTGGGCACTCTTTTACAGCCCACTCCATGTCGAGCTCTGAAGTAACATCGACAAGCGGATTCAATCGATCTCAGATTATGTCACTCCAGGATGTGAAAAAGTTGCAACTTGGAATGAACGATAAAACAGACTCCTTTACCGCCAGGGCGACAATAATGCATATCAAAGCAGATTCGCTCTGGTACGCCGGCTGCCCTACGCCGAACTGCTCCAAGAAAGTTATGGAAATTAACGGAAATTGGAGGTGTGAAAAATGTGATCAAAGTTTCACAAAACCTCAATATCGGTATGTCAAATCTCACCAACCCGGACTGTTGGATTAACAAAATGCTACCAGTTACATAATGTCCCTTGCGGCAGCCGATTGGTCAGGTCAGGCTTGGCTGCAGGGGTTCAACGATGTTGGGGTCGCGATATTTGGCATGTCTGCGGATGAGCTGGTTCAGATTAAGGTGGGGCGGTGTGAGTTATCATGCAAATTATGTGAACTCAAACGGACGTTTTAGGAGAATGACATGGTGAAATTCAATACGATCCTGCACAGGGCTAACTGTCAAACATATAATTTTGTTTGTCGCGCGAAGCAGGACAACTATCACGTAAGGCCAGGCCTTTTAGTTCATACATTAGTCTGACGCGCGGCAGGACCAACTTCGTATTCGTTATGGGATCTCGCGTATCCTGCCGCTTGACTATAAGGAGGAGACGAGGGTGCTCATAGAATCGCTGAATTCGTCGTGGGCACAGTAAATTAGCGAGCCACTTAATGATTTGTAGTTTAGCTGAGAACAAGGGCCACATTTCTTTTTCCGGCCGTGAGTTCGATATGCCCAACCCGCTCTCCCGCAATGGCCGTCCCCCCAGCCCCCCCTCGCCTATTCTTACACACACTTCTACAACACCCATTAGGTCCACATACTCACGGCGGCCCAGCAACAGCAGCTATACACCAACACTCGTCTCTGGTGGCCAGCAGGCACAAAAGGTGAGCATCACGCGTCTCGCAATCGAGGGACGAGCGCGCCAAAACCAGGATGGCGCATCCGTGAAGGTGTACTTGAAAGTATGTCCCCCCGCCGCACATTCCATTCTGTCCTTGAACATGCCACATCAGATTTCATTGCCCCTTGATTCTATAACGCCAGGATCAACCGTGCCTTTGTTTCCTGGTAAACTATTGCTTCGTCTGTCCTGAAAGTCACTGACCATTCTGTCCTAGAGGAAAATGTCAAAGTTCTGGAATCTCAAGTCCATCCGTTGGACACCAATTCCGTACCCTACAACTTTTCATCCACTCTGTCACCGCTTCTCCATAATGCTGCCCGTGCTCTCAACCTCCCGCCTCGTTCGCCAGAATCATTTAATTCCGCATTCAGTATTCCGACCGGAAGCATGTCGATACCGTCCTCTTCCTCTAGCCGCACCCATAACTCAGAAGCCGGCAGGGAATCCGTAACGTTGGTCGATCCTCATTATACCGGTCATATTCTGGTCAGCAATTATGCCATTTCCTATGTTCTACCAAAGGCGCTCCCCGCACGCAGTAGGTCTATGACGGATGGCGAGGCGGGTCCACAGTCATCATCGAGAAGTCGCAGAACGTCAATTAGCGATAAAAATGCTGTTCAATTCATGGCTGCTATAGACATGTGGATTCCCTATGTATCAAAGCCGCCCAGATCGCCATACCTGGTTCGTCCCAATCGACTCGTACACGTGTCACATTAGAACTTTTTGCCTCGACAGTTGTCCATCCCAACACCGCGATGCCTGCATAATCATATCAAACTTCGCATTTTCCCGCCGCATCCTCCTTCCTCGTCTCTTGCATCCCTTTCATCTGTCGAGGACGATGGATCGACTTGGGACTTGGCCTCTGACCCACATGTGTCCAGATCTACGTCCAATCGCTTGAAACGAACAACCTCATATTCCCAATTTGCTGACGACGAGTCGAGTGATTCTTCACAAACCACTTTCTCCAATGGTTGTGGAATTCAGGGTACCTTCCCCAGCGCTGAAAGAATCAGATTACGCTGGGCGAAACCAATGAGGGTTGTCGACGTTCCGGATGGAGGAGACGGGCGGAGGCGAGTGGGCGTCCGGGAGGCTAAGGGTGACATGACCTGCACTATTCAAGGCAAATACACGGATCCAGGGAGAAATATTGAAGGAGTCGTGATGCATGTTGAGTATAAAGGAACATGCAAGGGCATCTGGTTTCCCGGAGTGGCCACTCTCTTGGGCTTGGATGTCGGATTGGAGGCTAAAAACTCTGACGTGTCATGGGTTCCAGGATTTACCTCTGCTTGGCAGGTTGGAGGGGGGGCAGGATATACCGGATTTGACATTAGCAACGGTTTGATGCTCTCTCCAAATTCAAGAGCATCTTCCTTTGACACCAGTTCACCTCGCATGACACCTCCACACACGGATTTTTTTGGGTCTGACAGTCACTTGAACCTGCCTGCAGACGTATCAACGCCATCCCTGCTTCATGCCCCACTACCAAACTCGAACGCGGGAGAATGCTCCTTTGACGGTTCAAGCAGCGGAAATGCTTCCATTGAAGTGACATCTCCCATGTCGTCTGCTCTACAAGTGTCAGAGGCCCCAATATCTCCAAGCACGCCCCTTACCCTACATCTCAACATGAATGACTTGCTTCCCCCCGTACAGAACGTCTTCACCTTCTCGGTTTCCGGTACTATCCTACTGACGCCGCGCCAAGCGATAACAAGAGCTAGTCGACAAGGGTCCGATAGGTTCAATGCGACAGGAATTGACGATGAAACAGAATCCGAACCTGTTGTACTGCCCTGTTTCACCGTTCTTGCCGCAGATACGGAGTCTACGTCGATCATTGTGCGCAACGAAGTTGAAGATATGTGTGTGGTGGAAGTTTACAATGCCACGGGTGACCTCCAGGATGCCCAAATAAGAAAAACAGTGTTGCAAAAAGGCGGGTTTACCAAGTGCAGCGACGATGGCGGAAGAATTGTGTTGAAGAACATTCAACAGCAAAGCCCACTTCCTCTCGAATCTTTTTCACGTACGCCTAACGGACACATCTTTTCTCGCGTTCTTCCGAATAGCTCTCACCGCCGCGTAAGCTCTCCCCTGCGCATGAGGAGGGACGGACCCCTCCTTATTTCTACCGTTGAACACAAGGTTACGCTTTTTGAATCGAAGACAAATGGATCATCCTTGTGTTATGCCGTCCGTAGCACCTTCAATTTTCCATCTGAAGCAGAGTCTGAATGGCTAGAATTTGGTTTTGCTCTCCCGCGCTTACGAGGAACAAAGGCGAAGATACCACGGATATCCATTGTCAATGCCAGTGTCGAAAGCGTGCCTGTACACCTTGAAACAACGAACGTCTCGGAGAAAGCTGCGGCGACAGGTGTCTCCACTGCCCTTGAACAAGCTGGAAATGTAGAGTGGATTTTTTGGGCGAAAATACACGTCGGCACATTGGGGGGAACATTTGCGGTGGTTGATTATCTGGTAAACGCAGACCCTGGAGCCAGGGCAACGAAAACGAGTTACTGCGATCTGGAGTACTTACTTCTACCTACCTTTGCCTTGCCCGTCGGACGAGTTGATGGACGCATTAGCGTACACCCAGGTGCGTGGATAGTTGTCTTCTTGAAGCATGACTGATTCGCAGAAAGATCTAACCATCCCAAAGCTTGACACGAATTTTGCGATCGAACACAGCTACAATGGCAAATACAAATTCTCGCATTTTTCAATGACGGAGTACTTCGTGCCTCAGGTCTCATTAAGGGTGAAACGAACGGCAAAGGCAAGAATAGGGCTCACCATATCGATTTTGATACAAGCCCTTCCCTGGCTAGCGTTGATCTGCACCGTTTTATTCCACCGACACCTCACAAGGCTAATGGAAGAGTTGTCACGACCGTCCACCGAACCCACGACCGTGATGATACCAACTACGAAATATGTCACAATGGAGCCTACCACTGTCACTACCACCGTTTTCACGACTATCACACGAACGTCAACTTTGCAGCCTGTTACGACGCCGACGCGGAGCGCTGGCAACCTAGAACCAAGTACCATATCTGATGAAATGCTAACATATAGTAAACCGACTAAATCTGCCGAGTTGTCGCTAGCATCGCAGCCAACATGGGCGATGCCATGGCCCGAGGATGCACGGATGGCGGCCATCGTAGATAAGCTGTTGGATACCGCGGAGACGGTATGGCAGATGTTGCGGAGAGCATATCATTATCCACTGGACCCTGCATGATGTATATGTATGTTTGTAGATGTTTGGCCATGCAGCTCTTAGAAGAACAGGTGAGACAGCCGCCACGGCAGAATGGCCATCGACAAGCTGGAGGAATATTTCGAGTCTGCAGAGAATTATTTCTTCGCCTCCGTCTCGGCAGTCACTTCCAACTTTCCTGACGTTCAGGACGCCGTCAATCGAATATGGGTCGACATATCACGATACGGTCCTGCTCTTCCATCTGTACACCTTCCTTCCCTTGGTGACTTTCAAGTTCCTCCGCCGCCACCTCCGCCGCCACCCCCGAAGCCCACCTCATGGCTTGAAATTTCTTGCGTTTGGATCTCAGATCATCCATGGAAAACGGCCGGATTAGTCGTTGGTGCGACTGGCACATGTATACTCTTGGCCGGCTACGCTAGAGCGTCCATGAATAAGCGCCGTGTCCAAGGCATGAGAGCGCAAAGGAACGAGCGACGACAGGTTATCGGTAGGTCCCAGTTGGGTAGCTACTGGTTGGACAGATAATCTTACTCGGCTGCAGTCGTTCTTGGTGGCGATACCACTTTTGCCCTCCCGTTGATTTTAGATCTGGAGCGAAAGGGATACATTGTTATTGCCAGCGTCTCAAGCCCAGAAGCATGCACTGCTCTGGAAAACCAGTGTCAAGGCTATGTTAGAGCGCTCGTGCTTGATCCATTTGAGGTGCGCAGCATCACGTTTGCAGACTTACATCGATACCTCACACCGGTGCAGCCAGCTACAATCAATGCATTTCTTCGTTCTTTGACATCGACTTTATCGATGCGTTTTCCTATCAATGCACCAGGCGATCCATTTGTCTCATCCTCATTTCAACCCTATATCCATGGTGTCATTTCTCTCTTGACATTATCTCCGCAAATCTCCGTGACACCAGCCCCACTCGAGCACGTCTCCCTCACCGATACGTATCTTCCATTTCTTACCGCGACACAAATCACACCTCTCCGAGCCATTCAATGTCTCCTTCCGTTGCTGCGCGCAAGTCCAAGAGACAAAGGCAACAAGTCTATCATTATTTGTGTGCCGGCAACGGATGCGCGTGTTGGCATTCCATTCGCATCGGTGCAATCTATGACTGTTGCAGGCATGCTCCGTGGAGTCGATGTGTTGAGGAGAGAAATCAGATTAGCATCACTAACAGACACGAGTGGTTTGATGAAGAATATTGAAGTTGTCACACTTGAAGTTGGAGCCCTGAAGTATGACGATGCTCCTTACTTGCCAGCTAGTGACGCGGCAGACGCACATTTGATTGGAAACCTGTCCACAGCGATGGAAGACTGGACTGCATCGGAAAAAGCGTCATATGGCCCAGCGTTCACGGCCATCGCTCACGATTACGCGTTGCCCAGATCACGCTGGCAAGTGCTAACTAAAATCTTTGACAGCGGCAATCGTTTTGGTGTTCCACGGCAACCAGCAGACGTGTCTCTATTTGTAGATCGTATTGTCGGAATTATCAGCGATGGCGAACATGGATCGAGCCCTTTTGGTTTAGGGTTTGCGTGGCACAGAATGCAGAAGTTTGTTTGCGGCGAACGACTTTCAGTTGGTGCCGGGGGTAAGCACATTGATCCCTGACTACTTTTCCGATTTTCTTACTGTCCGCAAGCTACGACATATAAGATAGCCTCTCACCTTCCCTACGTCATTCTCGATGGATTATTGAACTTACCGGCGGTTTTGATCTCAATTCGAAACCGACTGTTGCCTGTGCAACTTGAAGTGCAACAACCTTCACCACCTAGAAATCCGACTGTACCCACGGTTGGACGACCCGCGATGCCAAACGAACAGGATGGATTTGAAAACGAAGAGACGAATGAGACATCAGAATGGGAGGCTGAAAGTAATTCGAGCGAAGCTGCAGAAAGTAGCTGGATCACATTGCATCCTGGCCAGGAAGGTGGAAACCCCTAAAGTTTGATTAGGAACTTTTAGTCTGTATTATGTCTGCATCTGCTGTAAATTTAGTTAGTTGCTTTAACTGATAACCATGGGTAAGTCAGCAGTTGCTGATAACGGTCGAGAGCTTCGCCTGACGTTAAGATAGGCTTGATGCTCTGGGTTGTACCTCCCCGACCTGATGCCGAGAGGCTCAAGGCCATAATGGGATCTCTCGACTCCAAATGCAAATTCACAAGCAGCGGATCCTTTCCCAAATTCGAGCCACATATCACCCTTGCCAAAATACCTGCGGACGTGCCACTATCTGCTGTCCGAAAATGCATTCCCCAGGGACAAATACAACTCGATGTTGCATTCAAATCGGTTGAGATAGGGTCGCACTACTTTCGATCAGTGTATATTGCCGTGGATCTCTCGCCTGAGCTTACAACGCTACATCAGAAAGTACACGCCGCGCTCCAGGCACTGCCGGAAACACCAGCATACCCGCATATATCACTATGCTATGTGCTCGACATGGACGCGGAGAAAGGACTGCGACACGAATTCTTTCAGTCATTACATTTGAAAGAAGGGAATGATGGTATTGCTCTGAATTGTGGTAGTGCGGGCAATGAAGACTGGATGACGGGATTTAGGGCTGATGAGATTTGGCTTACGAGATGTGAAGGGCCAGTCGAGAGTTGGGAGGTTGTAGATGTGATTGGGATGGTTTCTTAACTTACGGTGAACGTTGGACGCATCACGTGATGCCGCTTGATTGTCCCAAGCTGCCACCAAAGTCATTCTCAGCCACTGCACGTCGGCTCCTTACGCTTTCAATGATATGCACTCCTCATCCAGCTCTACACGCCGTTCGAATACTTTGCAAACTTCGCATTCCGTCTTGAACGCCTCAACGTCACGGCCATTTCTCAATATGCTTAATCCGATGGGCAGAAATTATCAGGGATACATTCAAGCCAGCCAATCACCCGTTCAAGAAGAGGACGAGGGCGGGAATGGTGACAAGGAAGGTACAGAAGTCGCCACTTTGAATAATCGCGAGAAGCGGAAGGTGTCATGGGATTCTGCTGCTCAAACAACCGCTATGCTGTATCCCAACATTCGGAAAGAAGACCACGTAGATGAACATGAATCAGATGATGAAGTACCGCAGAGTCTCATGATCGAGGCACCACCCCGCAAGGCTGCGGCTGCAAGCTCGTCTAAAGCCAAAGGCAAGGCAAAGGCCAAGTCAGACAAGCCGTCTGGCAGGACGCAACCCTTGTTTTCGTCCTCTGCGCGCAAAGTCCCTCCAATATTACCGACACACACCTCAGATATGTCGTTGCCTCCTCGACCGTCGGAGACAGAACACAAGTCTCATCGCGATGTCCGTCAAGAGTCTCAAGTCAAGTTTATGCGAGGCTTGGATGCATATGAGCGGGCATTGTGGAATTGGGTGAATATCTATAATTTGGATGGTTTCTTGCAAGAAGTATATTGGTATTATGAAGGAAAAGGGATCTACAGTATAGCGCTCTCGAGAGGTCTTAATCTATTGTCAGTGACGTTTCCCAATCCTGGTCAATTTTTTGACTGAGCGCCATCCTTTCGCCATTTATTTCGATAGGACAGTCGGCTTTGTAATCGGTTTCTCGACCTTTCTGCTAGGGTGCATCGATTACTCTCGGTTGCGGCGGGAGAGTGCGACGCGTTTGTCTGATGTCGTGTTGTCACGCTGTGTCTCCAGGTACTTATACATCACATTGCGTTTAGACTCACAGCCCAGTAACGGTACCACCCAGATTTTCAGGATTCACGCTCCTGCTCTTCTTGCTCTTCTTGACTTTTTACGTGTGGCAAATCATCAGTTTTGTTAAAAGTATTCGTCGACTAGTTGATATGTACAATTTTTATACACACCTGCTCAAGATACCAGATGTACGTCGTCTTTGATTTCCGTTGCTTCGTGGTCATACTGAATCTTCGGCATAGGCGGACATACAAACAATAGCATGGCCAGAAGTTGTACGGCGGATAGAAGCAATCCGAGAAGAAAATCCCATCACGGCGATGTCTTCGAAATCCGCACGCAGCTCTGATAACACAACGACCGCGAAGCTCGACGCACATGATATAGCCAACAGAATAATGCGACAAGAAAATTATCTCATTGCTCTCTTCAATAAGGAGCTACTAGATCTTAGAGTACCTCTTCCGCTGTTTTTATGCCGATTCTTTCCCCAAGAGCACGGGACAGGCAAGATGTTGACCCGAGCTCTGGAATGGAATTTACGATTTTGCTTGATGGAGTATCTATTCGATCGACAGGGTCGTGTACGAAAGGTCTTCCTTCAAGCGAAGAATAGGACAGTCTTGATTGGAGGGTAAATCCCACCACTTTCTCTTTCAGATAGCATAAACTTGATCTTTTTCAGATTGAAACGGCGCTTCATCTTTATGGGCATACTCAATGCGATATTCGCACCATTCATTGTATTGTATCTGCTCATGTATTCTTTTTTTCGATATTTCGAGGTCAGTATCAGCAATGGTTTCGTTACCTTTTCTTAATCCGTGCCATCAGGAATATCACAAAGATCCGTCAACCATCGGAGGACGCAGATACACTTCTTATGCTCGGTGGAAGTTTAGGGAATTCAACGAATTACCCCATTTTTTCTCTCGGCGACTTCATGAAAGTTATCCCCTCGCATCAATGTACATTGGCCAATTTCCCAACGAAAAATTAACTGTGATCGTTCGGTGGGTCATTGTCGAGTCATGATTGTGCCTTGGTTTTAATGCATTACAGATTTGTTGCGTTCATCGCTGGTTCATTCGCTGCAGTCTTGGTTCTCGCGACTGTCCTCGACCCAGATCTGTTCATTCATTTTGAAATCACTCCACATCGAACAGTGATATTTTATATCGGAATATTTGGTGCTTTACTCACCGGCGCGAGAGGGATGATACCTGACGAGCACAAAGTTTTTGATCCCGAGTTATTATTAACTGAAGTGATTCGTTACACGCACTATATGCCCGACGAATGGAAGGGACAATTGCACAGCAAAAAGGTATGGGCGTATCCATTCCCCTGTAATGGCCATCTCAGCTTGTTCCAGGTTCATCAAGAGTTTGGTAAACTTTTTGCAATGAAAATCCTCATCTTTGCACAAGAACTGCTATCCGTCGTCTTGACACCTTTCGCTCTGTGGTTTTCGCTCCCAAAATGCGCTCCTGCTATTATTGACTTTTTTCGGGAATTTACTGTTCACGTAGATGGCCGCGGATACGTCTGTAGCTTTGCGGAGTTCAATTTCGAGCGTCATGGGAATGTCAAGGTATGCGAGCACAGTCACACACTGGATTCAACCCACCTAGCATCCTAGTTTGGGGCTCCGACAAGTGCTAGAGATCACAGAATGGTTTCCAACGATGGTAAAATGGAGAAGAGCTTCCTCACGTTCAAGGCTAGTGACAGATGACTGGTATTTGCCTTGTCTAATAACCCAATTAGGCCGCCAATCCGAACTGGAACCCATCTGATCCATCTGGTTCACTTTATCTTAGCCGTATGGCAGACTATTCCGCAATGCATTATGCATCTCTACATCGACGCAGACAGAGCGCCGCTATTCCTGGATCGATCATGGATACATCAATTCCGGCCGGTGTACAAATCAATGTAGATACGGTATCCGAAAAGTCCTTGGCGGATAAGGCTCAAGAATATGACCGAGCACTACGCCAAAGCCAGACTGCGGCCGTGTCACGTAAAAGAGCTGGAGGAGCTCTAGCCATGTCATCTATTAATCCCTCTGCATCTTCCATATTCGGAGGTCCACCAATGGCTCAGACAGCTGTCCTCGGCGATTCACAGGGAAATATGGGTGTTCACGAGTCATCTGGCGTCGGGACTCCGAAATCAACAGCTGGGATGGAGGAAAATATTCCCCTGGCAGATTTGGCGATTGATGGAGAAGTTGGGAGCGGTCTTGGCGACTCCTATGTTGATGGGGCAAAGAGATCTAGGCATCTTGAGGAGGTGCAAGAGAACGAAGAATCTATTGAGGACGTTGGCATTCTTGGATTACTTGCCCAGATTTATAGCAAGAGAGATGGTGGACCAGCTAAAGTGATAGGCTGACGACACCAGGTTATATGCACCATATACCGTAATTTACAAATTCTGTCTTTACAAGGGACACATTCAGGCAACGAAAAGCTTAATACATGGAAGATCAATTTAGTTTCTCTTAACACTTGGTGGAGGAGGTAGTAATGGAACACTACCACCCGACGCGCTCGCACTGGACTTGTTACTGAATAGCGACTTGTCTGTCGGGCCGCGACCTGGTAATTTGATAGAAAACGTTTGCCCTTCTTTCAAGCTGTAATCTTTCTTTGGACCAGAAGGTTGGGCCGATGGCTGGTCTGCCTGTAAGATTGGGTTCCCTTTTGCTTTACAGCGCCTAGAGTCAGGAAATTAGTAGAAAAAAGGGAGGAGTTGAAATCGAACTTGGTATAGTCCTGCAGCGCAACGTCTATATTTGCTGTGAGCATAGCATCTTGTATGAGCTGAGCACCCACTGAAATCAAAACTTTCAGAACGTTCCAGGAATCCCATGCCAACATAGGCTTTCTTCCCAGCGTCTTCAACGCGGACGACAAAATAACGCGACGAGTCCAACACTGCCTCTACGGATGGGCGATCTGGATCGTACATGGTCTTTGCGAATACTACTGTTCATCAGATATGGCTAACGAAAACAAGACCAGCACCGCACGTTCGCCTGGCCGAGACGTGTCATTCACTTCACTGGGGAGAACTCATTCACCCACCAGTTGTAGCATCTTCAAATTGCAATGAAACGCCGTCGGATCGTTCAATAATTCGAAATCTTCCTTTCCAAAGAGGACTTCCAAGGTTCCCCCCAGTCGCTTGCCTTGTGCCCCTCATTTACCCTCAAAGGAGGTATTTTGAAAACTGGAAGCACATCAGTATCAGCATGAACTTGGCTCAAAAGACGTGCCCGATACTTCTCTGGCAATGTACAGGATAGATTCTATATCGTCATCCATGGCTGTGACTCGGACGTGACACCGGTACAATCATTATAACCTAAAGAAGCATATGCCGCAAGCGATCCGTATGTATTTTTCATCCCACGATGGTCAAACGGACATCGACACCTTCTCCATCGTCCTCGCAAAATTACACGATCAATTGCGC
The DNA here is from genome assembly GCA_023014405.1 of Amanita molliuscula. NCBI lineage: Eukaryota > Fungi > Basidiomycota > Agaricomycetes > Agaricales > Amanitaceae > Amanita > Amanita molliuscula. Next base: position 2,044,059 of record JAEBUP010000001.1, read on the forward strand.
TGCGAGAGCATGCACTGCGATAATACCGCCAGATCCATTTATTTCGAACGAGCGTGCCAAACTATTGCCCAGTTAGCGCTCCAAGACAAACTCCATGAACTGATACAAGCCGCTGAACAAGCAGATCTTGCGTATGTTTTTTGTCCTTGCTCATTAATTATGCATCAAAGAGGTCAACCAGAGTAACGAAGAACCCATCGGTCCGAATCGTCTGTTCATCACCGCATCCTTGGTCCTCGCGTATCTCATCGGGGATGATCTGTAAGATTACTCATTTAAATGAAAACAGAAAGATTGTGAACATATGCTCACAACATGGATGAAGTCCTCCCGCCAGGCACGCGTTACTACGACTACCAGAGTCTCTCATGTCGATCCCGTTTCTGTTGCACTTCGCAATCTTACGACAGCGTGCTGGCAGAGGGCCTATGAGCAAGTCTACTCCAGTGCTGTGGGCTTGAATGATGTACTCTCCCAAGCCGAATTTTTTGATAAAGATTTATCCAATGTGTTGAACCATCTGCTTTTGACTTACATGGGTACAATCAACATTCTAGCACATTTTATTAGCTCACAGCACATTAGAATCCTTTCGCCGTCGAACATTTTTGCTATTCTTGGAAGCTTACAACTCAGTTCCCTTGCGATTGGTGGAAGTATATATTGGTATGAGTAGAGAAGAGGTTCTCGCTGGTATGAGACCTCGATGAATCATCGTGTGTACAATTTGATTTTCTTTCAGTCGCAAAGAGAGAGCAATGGCAATATGATGTGACATCGGGTGTTCTCAAGGGCGGTCTTGGTGTGAAGCCAGTGCATCCTGCACGCACACCAAGTAAGTGTCTATGGCTGTAAATGCCCAGTTACATCTAAACCCTTTAAGCATCATCACTCTCTACTTTTCACTACGTTGCAGATAGTGTTTCTAGATTGGAGCTTTGATCGTGGGATGGGATAGTTTCTCAATGTACTCCTTATCTCCTGCCACGCATTGAATTCAGGGTCGGGACAGTCTGTCCCGGAGCGCCACATTCACAGCAGGCAAATCGCGGCACATTCCTCAGATCTACACTATACCTGTAGGAAATGTATGTCGGGACCAAGCCTGAGGCTAGCAACGCGGCTGATGCAACCATCTCAGATCGTGTATGCCCAGACTTGCTTCGTACGGTTGATTACATTACTGACCGAGTCAACTTCTGTTAGTACGACGAATCAGATGAGCGCTGGACCACCCTACAGTTTACGTGGGGAGGCAAGTCATTCAGCTTGGACGTCGCCGAGTCGGACAGGTACGCTCACGTCACTAGATCAGACTTTTGTATTCTCCAACGACGCTTCTTTGTGCTGCATAGGGTATTTGACCTGAAGGCTGCATTACAGAGCTTAACCGATGTGCCGCCTGAACGACAGAAGATCCTTGGGTTAGTCAAAGGCAAATTACCTCCAGATCAAGCTCGTATGTGAGTAAACGAGGTTTGGCATGGCTTCATATTAGAAACTAATTCGTTTTCAGTGCCGATCTACAAATAAGCAGCGGAAAGAAATTCACTTTGGTGGGAACACCTGAGGGTGCTGAGATCAAGGCTCCTTCTCGTGTGTCTTAAAGATACGATCGCTTTCATCCTGACGCCGTTATGCAGAATTGGAATCGTTGCCGGACGTCGTCAATGACTTAGATTTCGACTTCTCTGACAACGCCGAAGCAATCGCCGCATATACCAAGGACCAGAGAAACAGACGCAAGATCAGGGAAGCGACACAGAAGCTGCAGCTAAACATTATCCATCCGCTTAGGGTCGGGAAAAAGCTGCTTGTCCTCGATTTAGATTACAGTACGAAAACTGTATCCGTCTCTCGTGGGTTTTCTGATTAATAAGGGACTACAGCCATCCTTGATACCAAGCCACTTATTTCCGGCAGTTTGCCGCCCGCGGAGTGTGCCCGTCCAGGGCTTCATGAATTCCTGGAAGCCGTTTATCTTTATTATGACAGTAAGCCGTCGTGGATTCTAGGCGGCCTTGGTTTTCTGATCCCTTTCCTCGTTTAGTTTGTATATGGTAGGAATTAGCAAGTGTGAAATATTCTTCTCTCATCTGCCAATGAAGGTCCCAAACCAGCTGGGTTTGGCTGGAGACGAAGCTAGTCGAACTTGGCATGATAGGATCCAACAGAAATTATAATGTATGTGCTAAACACTTGACTACTATCAAAGGCCATGACGCATCATCTTTCTAGATCTCTTTTGGTGCGTGTTGATGACATTCATGCCGAATCTCCGCTGTATGATCTTCAGTTCTGGATAAGACTAGCATGTTCACGGTTTTCACGGAACGCGAAGGCAAGTCCTGGACTCATTCCGTCAAGGCCCTTCAAATCATATGGAATCGCTTCCCGCAATTGTAAGTTGGATGTGATCCAATACCCAGTCTGTCTTTGATACAGCCTAAGCAATGCCTCCAATACCGTCCACATTGACGATCTTGTAAGGACCTGCAATTCAACCGGAAAACGTTCTGACCTCGTCATTAGAGCCGAAATTTTGCATTGAATCCGAAAGAAGGTCTCAAGATACAAGCATTCAAGAATGCACATTCTGCGGAAGCAATGGCAGATAGAGAACTTGAGAAGCTGGGGAAATACTTGTTACACATCGCACATGTGGACTTTCGCTTACTATCTCACAAAGTAAGAATGGCTACTTTATATATTCCACTTCATCTGATTCTTGTGCAGGACTGGAAACAAGTGCTTAAAAGCTTGTCATAGACGTGAATGTTAGGTTTGTCCCGCTACGAAGTATTGGTGTAGGTTCCTTGTCGCCATCTGAGACAGTTGTTTCTTCTCCAATTACATCGTTTCTCGTTCGTGCATATCTTTCGCTCGTCCCTTTCCACTTCTATATCTCTTCTGCGACTTGGCGATCTCAACTATGGCGAAGTTGGATACCATGCCCTCCTCTTCATTGCCGTTATCCATCTTATCCGAAAATCATTTGATATCTATGGATGTGCTACCGACGTCGACTTTGCTTGCCAGATCAATTTCCGCGTGGCAGACAGCATGGCCCGTCGTGTTTTACGTGGATGGCGTTTCTCAATGGAATGCTTCATTGCTGAAGCTTCCTCGTGACGAAGTTTCCGCGTTGCATGCAATCATCGAATCCTTACCTTTTCGGTGGGTTCTTCCCAGATTTCTTGCCCACTATCTTTCCAGTAGCGGCGGCAATTCCTTGCCGAAACCATCAGAAGACGTTCCGAAAATATGTTTGGCGTCTTAAGCGTTTGCTTTGACGCATTGCATGTGTCTTGTGTCGGAAATCACATTGTTTACGTATGTTCCTAACAGCTGATGACAATTTCCATGGTGCATGATTTGTATGATATTCAAGTCGCAACAGACAAAAATTCCACATCGTAAAGGGCATCATGTCAAGGCGCAAAATGTATGTAGTCTTTTACGATCATGTCATGTCTCTGACATATCTCAGGAATTATCCCCATGGCCTTCAAAATTTCAGGATTTCATCGTAGAGAAATCTGCACCGCTATAGCATTGGACGTGAAACGATGTGAGACTTCACTTGATTCGCTTCACATGTTTTGTCAGACATAGCCTCGAATATTTCTTCGATTTGAAAAAATGAAGAGAGTCGAACTTGTTATGATCTCTTCCAGTCACGAGTTGTATCCATGTCGCATTATGGAAACCAGACGGGATCAATTAATCCACGGGGTATGTATTTCAATGGAGAGAATTCAGAAATTCAATGTGCGGGGTACAGCACTAGGCGTTGTGGGTGAGCAGCCGGGTCCGCTGAAGGTTGCGTTGGAAATAAGATAAGGTGATATACGACTCTAGCAGTTTCGCACAGGGACTTGATTTGACCGTTGTCCATTAGTCAAGACGCCGTGGCCGTACCAAGTATCTCGCAAGTTGTCCATCTATTTCTCATACTTCGCCCTTCTTGACGTCATTCGACAGGCCACACATGGCATGTGAGCACTGTTCAGATACGGTAAACCAGGTCCTGGTGTCAATGGGACCCAAGACGTAAGAGCACTTTTAAAATTACCATCCAAAGAAGAGCACAATAGAGCAATGGATGAAATGGCTCCTTTACTGGAAGAATTGCATCGGAAGGAGAGAAGTAGTGCAGATTTCAGGGGATTATGTCACGCGTTGTATTTCGCAGTTGGCGCAATCTTTGGCTGAGTGGTTCCGTGAGGACGGATGTATACTTAAATACGTCCTATGTAGACATGAGCTGATACTATCTATGGTATATGGGCGAGGCCCCAAAGGGGCTCCGGCTGAATGAGGGGCGAACCGAGCATCCCCCATGGTGTTGCTAGGAGCATAGTGACGCACGATGTTCGCGTCTTCACTAGTCAGTGCGCTCTCTGGATGCCTGCTGTATAGGAGCTCTTTGGATGTGTGGTATCCCATACCTGTCATCCATGGGTCCGAATGCTGGAACATGCCAATTGCGGGGCAGTGTTGCTCTTATGGCCCAGGTGGGTGCAAGCGCAATGGGTGTGAGCGCTGATGCCGGTGCAAGGGGGCAAGTGCGAGTGTTGATGTGAGGGTCTCGGTGCTGGTGCTGGTGCCGATGCGAGGGTCCAAGTGCCGGTGCCGGTGCCGACGTGAGGGTGCGATTGCCAGTGTCGACGCGAGGATGCGATTGCCGGTGCGAGTAGTGGTGTGATTGTCAGTAGTGGGAGCAAGAGGCTGGCTGTTAGGAGAAGGTTGTGGGGCGGCAAGAAGAGGTTGATGGCAGTAAGGTAGCAGCAGGTGATGCTGCCGAGGACGACATCCCGCCCTGATCTGGTGGACGTGTGTGGGCAGAAGCGATAGAGAGGGTGTTCATAGACCGAGTGGCTGGCGATGTGTCGCGTGCAAAGCCACGGCCTTGGGGCAGTAGAGAGTGACCGCAGTGAGATTGAGGGCACCAGAGGCAAGACAAGGGTGGTAGAGGGCGTTGGAACGGCAAGCGCGCACAGGAGCTCCTGTCATGCGTCGCCGTACTGGCTCCTCGTCCTCGGGACCCAAAGCCAGGATCCCCTAGTCACGCGCGTGGTCATCCGCTTCTCGTTTATTGCATATGTTCTCCCTCGTCGTCAAGCCATGTACGCTACTAGGGCTATACCAGCCCATTCTGTCTATCTGTGCCAGTGGGGACATATAAATAAATATGTCCCCGTATGCATCGCGTACCTCAGTCATTGCCCGTGCATAGTATTCCTCCGTTAGGGTGTGGTGCGAGTGGGTGTGGAATGCAAAGCCCGATAATCAGGGCGTGTGGATTCAGAACGAGCCGGGTGATCGGGAATGCGATGAGCAACCACATGGGCAGACGCGTTGCAAGGGTGTGCCCGTGAAGGACGTGTCCGTTGCGGTGCCTGCGACCGTGGACGTTGCAAAGATGCCCAAGTCACGCTGCGATCGGGGGGAAGGTGAGGGACCCTGCCCCGACCGTTGCGGGGTTGTTGAGATCCTCGGCACCGGTAGACGTTGTGATGCGCCGGGGGCATTGACCGTGAACATTGCATTGCCGAAAGGAATACGCGGAACGAGGGAAAAAGGGCCCTGGGAAGGCTGAGTTCGGCGATGTCGAAGCTCCGTGTTTGATAATCTTGAAGGTGTCGCTAGAGGTTGACTGGCTGTGTGCACCAGATGGTGAGGGCAGTCCTATGATGTGCCTCTCAGCAGTGCGAAGGAGGGAAAGCCATGATGAGCTTGACGGGCTCTTCATCTAGGCTATAGCGTGTGCGCGGCGTGACCTTGCTCAACCTGTTGATGATGTTAGAATCTACTTAGAAACACAGACCATTGCCATGCAGTTCGAGGAGTCGGACGACAACCTCGTGAAGAGAGAGACTCCCCTCGAATTACGCCTACCCCATTGGAGTGATGGAGTCCGTTCGGCCTCACAAGTTCCTTCACTATGATGTTATTAGCAAACATGGTTTCCGCAACACGTCTCAATCGATTGATGGGTGCCATGGCATTACCTATAACTTCCTGCCAATGTAGGGTGTTCCTCATTATTAGTGCATCCCCACACACCAACTCATACCGTTCATGCGTTTTTCACAAATCATCACTCTATTCCTTCTCCTGTCCATGGCTACAGGCGTGACTCCCACCGATCGCCGTCATAGCCTAGCAGTGCGCAAAAATGAAGAAGATCCACGTTATGGTGTCAAAGGAATTCCAAGTCACTACGAACGGCTCGCCTTAGAGAAACGGAGACTGCTGGAACGAGAACACCAAGTGCAGTCTGAGATCCGAAGGATAAAGGTTGAACTAACACAATCACCACAAAAGGAACATGATGAATTAATAAAATCGCTTCGTTACTGGGAATGTGAATTGAGTGAGACGCAAGGAGAATTAACATGGGTTATGTCGGCCATGGATCAAGCTGCTTGAGTTTTTCACAGTTTATGGTGCGTTTTGTGTCTCGCGATCTATATTTGCTGATGATATATACTGGGGTTCCAAAATTCACCAGTTATGTGGCAGTGGTGCTACCGACAATTTCTGTAGTTGGATTCATCAGCAAAACGCTACATATGTTATGAGCAGGAAACTCCTGTTTATGGTTGTTTTTATGTAAGAAATAAAATGAGACATTATTAATGAAGAAAAGGATCTCTCGTACCTCGCGCACTTGCAAAGGATATGGTAATGCATCATGAGAGCACAAGGTGATTTCCTCTGGGAAGAATCGTTCCCTGAAGTCCGAATCTGAGAGCGCGGGATTGTCTTACCATTTACAACTATTTGACACCCATGACCACACCCGTATTGAACAAGGCATTGCAAATGGCACAGAATCCGGTTAAGCTGTGAGCAACTACTTATCTGCGCGCCCTATCTAATTTACTGCCAGGCTGACTACTGGATCTGTGAAGGGGGCAATACGTGAATTTTTCGATAAATTGAAAACTGTAAACACGAAGCATGGCAAGTTCGACTTCGTCTTGTGCGTCGGTGACTTTTTCGGTCTTGGCAAGGATGACGAAGTTCGGCAATTGCTGGACGGGGAACTAGAACGTCTGCACTTTTGCTTGCTTGTCAGGATTTATCGATGCTCATTGTACTTTAGCTCCAGTTGAATGTTATATTATGCAAGGCGAGATGCCACTACCAGAGGCTGTGGTGCGACGTTTTTCTGAAACGGGAGGTGAATTATGCAAGGGACTGTTCTTGTTGAGTAAGTGTCGTATTGTACCCAGCTTTGTTGGTTAAACACTTCATTTCAAGGCAAGTCAGGTATGATTGTGACCGCGCATGGCCTTCGTATAGCATGTCTCGGTGGTGCCTACGATGCAAGCATATATTCTTCAAGTGATGCGCCTTTGGTAGGTCTTGCAGACTGTCGTTCATATATTTCAATAACGTTTCAGGGTTTTTTATCCCCTTATTTCTCTGCTTTGACTGTCGAACGTTTACTCTCCAACGTCATGTCGAAAGACGCCAGTCAAAATTATAAAAGCCTTGCGACTATACAATCTTCATCTGCTGTTTCGCACTCTGTAGACATTCTTATCACGCATACATGGCCAGAATCTGTTTCCCAATTTTCTTCGATTCCCTTACCTCAATCAGATATGGCACTCTTTTGTGCCCCTTCCCTAGATGAAGTGGTTCGACGCATAAAACCGCGTTATCATTTTGCCTCTGGGGGAGGGCATCCACCTCAATTTTGGGAAAGAGAGCCGTTCGTTTGGGACGAAGACGATCAGCGTCTGTCGGTTCATTAGTCTTGGTTTGTTTGGAGCAGAGGTTACTAGTGGTAAGAAGCCTAAGGTGCGCATAGGTCAGGAGGGTTGCTTATGACATTTATCGTTTGCGACAGTGGTTTTATGGTTTCAACATGCAACCAAATGCGATGAGTATGACTAGCAATAACAAACCGCAAAACACGACGCGGAATCCCTTCCTTGATACGCAGTCCAACTTGAAGCGGTCATTTGAGAGCGTAGGAGAGAACTACATATTTGGTAACGTTCAACCTCCCAAGCGCCACCGAAATGGTATTTTTCTATCTGTAATCTACATGTCATTCTCACCATTGACATTAACAAAGACACTGTCAGGGCGCCCGTTGGAGTCAAATGCCGTAGATGTGAATCTACTGATGTGAGCAAGATTCATCTCCCATGGTAACATTGACCCTGAGCGTTGACAGCATATAGCTTTCAACTGCCCCAACAGGGCTACGCCTCATGAAGGATATGTGTGCAGAACATGCAATCAGGCGAGGATGATATTATTGTTCAGTGTTTGCTGCTGACTCTCGGTACAAACTCAGCCAGGTCACTTTGTGCGGGATTGTCCTACCAGAGATGCGATAGGAGACACTGGTGGTCGAAAGCCCCGGGAGGGCTATATGTGTCGTGCTTGCGGCAGCGATCAACACTACATTGAAGACTGCCTTGTGCCCAATGAAAAATCAAGGCATATAGAAAGGCGCGGCAAGGACAAGGGGGCGCCTAAAGAGATTGCGCGTAAGTGTCGATGCCTTGTTGAGGAGCTTACTGAGACGTCTGCTAGCGGACAAGTGTTGGTTTTGCCTTTCAAACCCCAATCTCGCGTCAGTTTTTCTTTGCAAACTGTATGCGGAAGCTGAGTGTCGTGAAATAGTAAACATTTAATCGTGGCCGTTGGAACCGAGTGCTACCTCACACTGCCTAAAGGGCAGATTCCGCCCACTCGCTCTCCAAGCCAGACAAGTGTTCCTGGCGGAGGTCATAGTGCTTATAGTTCCGATAGCTCATTACCCGACCTACAACACTATCCCACCTGATCTTGCCCAACCTATTTTAGAAGAGACAGACAGGTGATTTCCCTCCTAGGATATGCTGCTTTGACCGACCTCGTATCCTTAGATATAAATCTGCTTTACACGCCTTCTACGGAAAATACGGGGCTGTCCTGGTCGTGTTTGAAGTTGGCCGTCTAAGTGCTAAAGGCGGTCATGCTCATGTTCAAGCTGTTCCTGTCCCACGTCGTTTAAAGGAGAAGGTGGAAGAAGCATTTGTTAACGAGGGCAGCAAGCTTGGGATCGATTTTGAAGCTGACCCAGACTCTGCCCTAGAGTCGTGTTCAAATGGGCGAGGAGGATATTTCAAGGTTGACTTGCCTGATGGACGCAAGTTGGTTCATCTCATAAGAGACCATGCACCATTCAGAGTGCAATTTGGAAGGTGCAGCCACTCGACCCTAAATATCGAACCGAATTTTCTAATATTGAATGATCAGACAGGTTTTGGTTAACCTTATGGACATGCCTGAGCGGGTGGACTGGAGAGCATGTGTGTTACCGGAAGAGGACGATAAAGCTGATGTTCAGGCATTCAAAACTGCTTTTACACCATTCAGTCCTATTTAAGTTGTTACAAGCATATCTCTACAGTACACGAGTGAACGTGAATGCTCCGCTTATTCCTATCAGATGGTGGTTTCGAGCGATGCTCTATCAATACTTTGCTTGTAACTGATGAACGAGCGTCAGCCGATCAGTACTATAAACGGTTTGAAGACGAACCTGTGTCCCAAACTCCACGATCCAGTTCGGGCCTTCTTGACAACGTTTGCAATGGCATCCAAACCATGGTTAAGATCTTCCAACGGCGGGCCAAAGGACAGGCGAACGAAATGGTGACAAGGGGAGTTGAACAAGTTTCTACGATGGGAGGGATTGATGTCGAAGAAGATTCCGGGGATGACAATAGTCTTCTCCTTAAGTAGTTCTTCGAAAAAGGTCTAAAAAAAATGATGAATATGAGTAACTGCATGTTTCTTTCCACCAAACTTACCAGTCCATTGTTCAACGGAGCTGGCAACCCCTCAAGATTGAGCCAGATGTAGAATGTGCTGTTGGGTGGCACTGCCACGTCTAGACGGATGTCATGTAGACGCTTAAGGACGTGGTCTCGCTTTGCCTTAAAGTGTTTTTGCAAGGCGACCTGTAAAGTAGATTTGGGTATACTCTATAATTCTTCCTATTGACAGGAACAGACCTTTTCGAGTGCAACGTGAGCAGGGTCTAGAAGAGGTATCGCGGCGAGTTGCATTCTGCGGCGGGCGTCATGTCAAATTCCAAAAATGCTCAGATCTACAACTTACGGGTGGTTCGCACCTCCATCGAGATAAGATCCTGTCAAGGAGGTCAGAGGGCCGTCGATGTGTGCCAGCGGATGTTTCGACGAACCGGACTGGGATAAAGCTGTGACGAGGTTCTTTGGTCCAATCACCCAGCATATGCGCCATCCGGGCAAGCGCCAGTTCTTGGTAAGTCCGTCGATGATGACAATCGAGTCCTACACGTCTGGGTTAGATGGTCAGTTACGCAGTGGATATACAAGGCTTTACGTTGTTGACGTTGTCGATATATTTCGCGGAAGATATAGATTTACCAAGGTCACTGTCATTCTCTGGATAGATGTACCAGGAATAGAACTTTCCCCCGCATTCAGCGCGGTGGAACAGAACTGATGAGACCACGTACTTCGTCCAAAACGATAGTCGTGCCTTCGCGTGACAAGGCAACGAGTTCCTTCAGTTCACTTCCCCTTGAAGATGATGTCAGTAGATCTGAAGGTTTAGATCATATTCCATCTCACTTGATGACCTAAACAAAGATTCAACTCAACTTGAGGCGCATTCAGGGGGGGGGCAAACGTACCTGACCAGTGGGGTTACGGGGGTTGGAAGCGATAACAACAGATATGCCGTGATTTCGTATATCTTTCTGGACACAAACGATGAGGTCATGGTATCGTTAGATCGGGACAGAACGTTACCTTGGTTTGCTCGATATCCAAATGGTATTTGTGCTAAAATGGGGTTAATCATTCCGTAAAGCGTATTAGCGGTTTACCTTTTCCTCAAGGCTGTAAGGTGACCTGGTAAATCCCGCGTAACGGGTGTCAAGCGAAAGCTCACATAGTGGGCATGGGTATCAGGCGTTTGAAAGCACTTAAAACCTGGGCATACGCGGTGTAGTCTGGGATCTGATGGTTCTGCAAAGCCAAGGTTAGATTCCATCGTGTCACGAGCACTGCCATTTACGCAATAGACGTCGCCGACCACTGCGGCAACTCTGGAGAGGCCTGCACGCCCACCAGGGACGATGCAGACGTTCTCGTACGTGTATTGGCTGGGTTTTCCCTGACGGTATGTGTGATTGTAGAGATTGGCAACTGCCTCACGCAGTCCTGGATTCGACAAGCATCAGGATAAAAGATAACGTTTGACATGAATGAACGCGTACGCTTTAGACCTGTTGTAGGTGCGTACTCTAGCGAGTCCATCGGGACGGGAATGGATTCTGGTCTCGCCGGAGCATCGGGGATGGGTCCGACTTCGGGGGCGCCTTGACCGAGATTGGCCCATTCGTGAGCGTTGGCATAGCTGAAGCCATTGGCCATGGCGCGCTCGGAGCAGTAGATCACACCGGTGCTGCCCGGATGTTCGATGCCGGGCACCGTTTCCTCATCCTGGGCAAATCAGTGGGGGTCGGATACTAATATAGACAGTACAGACAGGATTGACGGTCTGCGGTAAGGCTTGGCGGAAGATCTAGATCATGGTGAGTGGACGATCGATCGTGCCGGGCTGGCGGACCTGATGTGCTTCTGAGTCCTTTTCATGCTTGTGGAGCCGCATAGCGTCGCGAACCTGTCCAACGAGGTTAGAGAAGGATTGTACCCGAGGCAGGTGGAAATGCATGGCAGAAGTAGAACGGGAGGACGTACGTGTACACAAGATAATCAATCACAAAGTTATCCAGGGTCTGGCTGTGCAATCGCCGCCATCCTTCCTGCCTAATTATGGCAGCCACATGACGCCGCCCGCTTGTCGTCGCTCCGCCAACGCTAAATCCTGCCTCGCCGTCTGCGTTTCAACTCGGGTTCGGATCTTGCACGCCTCCCATAAAAGCCTGCCCGTCCCTCCTGCTCCCCATCTCGCCTCTTACCATGGCCAACTCCTACAAGTTCATCCCAGAGCCCCGGTCATTGGCCGTAAGTCCCGCCGAGCGCCGATCTCTCTCTCTCTTGCTGATTGCTCTTAGATCATTGGTTGCCCCTTCAGGTTAGTTGTCGTTCCATGCGGTCAACGAGTCCGACTGACTGGCTGAGGCGACCGATAGCGGAGGTCAAGTACGTGCCACGCCACCCAATACAAAGAAGTTTTTCTGATTTGGACACAAGCCAAGGCCTGGAGTAGACGGGGGTCCTATCCATCTTGTTCAAGCAGGCCTGGTTGAGCAGCTCAAGGGACTCAACTGGAACGTTCACTTTGATGGTCACCATCAATTTGAAGAAATTAGTACCTCAGATGATCCTCCCATTGGAATCTTGAAGAATCCAAGGTTTGTCTCTCGCGTGACAGAATCCGTCGCGAAAGTCGTGGGGGAGCACGCCAAGAAGGGACAGTTGCCTGTCACCCTTGGAGGGGACCACTCTCTGGTTAGGGAAATCGGTTGCAATAATAAATCAATAGGCTAACATTTAGTTACTCAGGCTATGGGTACCATTACGGGGACACTGAGGTGCGTTTGTAGCCGAGAATAAGGAGCTGCCCATTTGACAGGCCCAGTGCGCACCCTGACGCATGTGTCATATGGGTAGACGCACATGCTGATATTAATACACAGGAAACCACGGAAACGGGTACGTATGGACGGACATGTTCATGTCACATTCAAACAGGTCTCATAAACAGGAAACATTCATGGCATGCCCCTCTCGTTCCTGTTGGGAATTGGAGACAAGGTCGATGTGTTTTCTTGGTGCAAGCCGCTATTGAAGCCGGAACGGCTTGTCTATATCGGGCTCCGCGACGTCGATGCGGGGGAGAAACGGGTTCTCAAGGAGCACAAGATCAAGGCATTCAGCATGCACGATGTGGACAAGTACGGCATTGGCAAGGTCGTTGAAATGGCGCTGGACCACGTCAACCCGAACAGGGACCGGCCAATACATCTGAGTTTTGATGTGGATGCGCTTGACCCGTCGGTTGCGCCGTCCACTGGAACGCCGGTCAGAGACTAAGCTACGGTATTTGAGACGACGATTGACAATAGTGTGCGCCCAGGTCCGTGGAGGGCTGACATTCAGAGAGGGGCACTATATATGCGAGGCCATCAGCGAGACGGGGCTGTTGGTGGCGCTGGACCTGATGGTGGGTATGCTATTCTGATGCGTGAGACGGGATGATGACGGTGGAACAGGAAGTGAACCCGTCACTTGCGGATGTGCAGAGCGTGGAGCAGACGGTGGCAGTGGGGTGCTCGCTTGTGCGGTGTGCGGTTGGGGAGACGCTGCTGTGAGGCGCAGGAGCTGAAGCAGCGCAGGGTAGACAGGGTGGCGTAGACGAGTGAATGAGAAACGTGGGAACAATCACGGCAGATGCCGGGGAGAGCACCCGCGGATGGGCAGAGCAAGCAGTTGCCCGCCATGGCCCCGTCGCCCTCCAGCGCGACTTCGGTACAAGTCGGTAAGTCCCTCGCCTCCGTCGCTGCGCCTGCCGACGCCCCGCAGCTCTCCGCATCCGCCCGCCCACATCACATGACTCCTCCTTCATCCCCGCCCGTTTTCAGCGTACCGTCATCCATGCCGCCACCCCAACCTCCGTCGCCGTAGAAGTCGCCTCCGGCCCTTCCCCAGGCCCCGCCACCCCTAAGCGGCAATATTTTACCTTCGACCAGGTCCATTCCCCTCCTACCTCCCAGTATGAACTTTTCACCTCGACCGCCCAGCCTCTTGTTTCGCGTTTTCTTGAGGGCTTCAACTGCACCATTCTCGCCTATGGTCAAACCAGCAGCGGAAAGACATTTACTATGACTGGCATCGATCTCGACGCCGATCCCTCCGACCCCCATAACGGCATGGGCATCATCCCCAGAGCTGTCTCCCATATCTTTGCACGCGCTCGTCAGCTCAAGGAAGAGCGTGGTCCTGCATGGACGTACGGCATCAAGGGCTCTTTTGTCGAACTCTACAACGAAGACCTCATCGATCTGCTCAACATGGATGACGCGTCTGGTGGCAAGCGCGAGGTCCAGATACGCGAAGACAAGGACGGCCACATCATTTGGGGCGGTCTGCGCGAGGTCAACGTCAGAAATCCAAACGAAGTCATGTCGTGCGTCCATTCCCCCCATCCTACCTCTCGATGCTGATTCCGTCTCATTTCTAGTCTTATTCGCAAGGGCACAGCTATCAGAAGGACGAATGAGACAGATATGAACGCTCAATCGTCCCGCTCACATGCTATTTTCTCGCTAACCCTTACCCAGAAAAAGTATACGGGCTCTGGACTACCCCCGCGTTCTTCCTCTCCCTTGCCTCCAGGTCGCTCGGCATCCCGTCTCGCCCGTCCAGGATCCGTGTATACCACGCCCCCAGGGGCCGCGGGGCCGCGAGTCTCCTCGCCGACCTTTGGCCGTCCCCCTACGCCTAGCTTTGCTGTTGCTATGGGACGAGGCAGTTTGCGTCCCTCTAGCGCTCTTGGTCATCATGCTGGGGATAGACTTAATGTGGGTGACGAGGACAGTGGGAGCGATTGGGTAACCATAGTCTCCAAATTCCACTTTGTAGATTTAGCTGGCTCTGAACGCGTAAGTCTCAACTCGGAAGTCATCACGCCTCAGTCTAATCCATAAACAGCTTAAACGTACAGCCGCCGTTGGTGATCGTATCAAAGAGGGTATTTCCATAAACAGTGGCCTCCTGGCGCTTGGCAATGTCATTTCCGCTCTCGGCGATCCATCTCGAGCCAAGTCTCACACAGCATCCTACGTTCCTTATCGTGATTCAAAACTCACTCGTCTCTTGCAAGATTCTCTTGGCGGAAATGCACATACCCTCATGATTGCTTGTGTTAGCCCTGCAGAGTGGAATGTGGCAGAAACGATAAATACTCTCAAGTATGCCAATCGTGCCAGGAATATCAAGAATCGTGCCGTTATCAATGAGAAAGAAGAAGGTTGGGAAGACGTTGAATGGCTCCAGTCGACCATCACCCGCCTGCGAAAAGAACTCAAAGTCTTGAAAGAGTCGGGTATCTTGCCTTCTTCTGATCATCCCATCACAGAGGTGGAAGGTGCCGGTAAGAAGGTTCTGGCGCAAATGACCGAGCTTCGAAATAACTATGAAGATTTGCGAGAAAAGTTTGTCGAAAGGACGGAAGAGCTTGCTCGTCTTAGAAGGGAGTTGGGCGTGAGACAAAGGGAAAGCACAGGCGGTGCTGTCGGTGGTACTGCCAAATATGAAGAGATCGTCGGCCCCGTCATCGAGGAATACGAAAAGACAATTTCGACCATGGAAGCGGAGCTTAGCCTGAACAGGGCGGCGCTAAGGCACACGAATGAGCTTGTGGAAGAGAAGGAAGAAGAATTAGTGGCCATGACTGAGAGACACTCAGCAACGGAGCTATATGTGGAAGAGCTCAAGGCGAGAGTGGTAAAACTGACGGAGCGTGAAGCTCACACGGAGGTAAACGTTCCATTTTCATCATCCATCTCTTGCTCATCACTGGAAAGGCTTATGTACGCGATCTGGAGGAAAAAATGAAACTCTATGATGAGTCGTCAGTCAGTTCAAGCGAATCCCTGTCTGATTTGCGACGAGAAGTATCCAAGTTTAAGGATGCTGAAACCTACTCCACCACGTATATCTCGGATCTGGAGGCAAAGCTAGGCCGTTCAGATGAGTCCGTCCTCGAGTTGCAGCAGAGCGTTGAACGCTTGGAGCGAGAATGCGAAAGACGGAGTGATGAAGCAGAAGTTCTCCAGAAACGCTTGGACAATCTGTTCCGAGATGGGGAAGGCTGGCGCTCTGACTTGGAGGAAAGAGAGGGGCGAGTCAAGGAATTGGAGGATAAATTGAATGAATGGCAAAAGAAGAGGAACGATGCAGGCCAAGCCAGAGAGAGGCTAGGAAATGTCGTCGAAGAGGTGGTATCGGCGCGGAGAAGCTTGGAAATTGATCTCGCTAATACTTCCACTCCGTCTTCACCAGAAGCTTCAAATGATGATTTCATTGCGCATGAAGCGACTCGGTCGCCAGCTGAACGGGATCTCGAATTACAACTAGCTGCTCTCCAGCAAACGCATACTGCAACTCTCGCCGACTTGGCCTCCGTCAGTGATAAATATCGCGATGCTCTACGCGAAATATCAGACTTGGCTGCCCAAATTCAGGAAGCTAGGCTTGGCAGCATGAGCACCACAGCATCAGACGCAAATGACTCGCCTATAGGGGACAAATCCATTGACTTTCCTGCAATTTCTCGACGACGCATGACGAGTAGTAGAGCAATGGATACGCCAGATCTTCGCCTTGACACTGCCGCCCGTCGTCTCTTTTACCGCCAAGCAGTCTCTACGGAATCTCTACACCAAAGGTGATTGATCTCGCTCGCCATTGCCGGTCGCGAGTACATTCTAATTCTACAGTGCTATCCTACAGGTCGTTCTCACAATCACAGTTGCAATCGCTCTCGCAGGAGTTATCCTCTGCTCGTACACGCCAGGCTTCAATCTCAAGTCATACTAGCGGCACTCACTCTCCTTCAAGCTCGTTCTCCTTTGCAACCGTTCATTCTGCGCCTCCCATGCGGACAGACTTGTCTATAGTGTTGTCTCCTGCACAGGAGCGATCAACTCAAAGCCTCGAAAAAGAAATTATGCGTTTGCAAGAGGTCTTGAAGGAGCGGGAAACAGAAATATCTCTTTTAGAGGATTCACTCAAAGAATTGCAAAATGGCAACGATGTCAACGGCAAAAGGCAACATCTCGGAATAAATGGAATAAATGGTGACGTTGCCCAGCCATTGGCACAACTGACGCCAAGGACGCTACATCAATTTGATAACATCCGCGAGGCGTTGACTAATGGTACAAACCATGTGGCGAGCGACGAGGAAGGAAGGGGAAAGAGTGCCATAGACGACGACGAATCGCTTGAAAGGCTGAATGAGCTAATGCTGTGAGTGGATCCCTTGAGAATGTAGTTGAGCCATCAACTTGATGTCTGTAGTTCCATGGCTCAAAAAGAGTCTCAGCACAAGGAAGTTGTGGATGAGCTTACGGCGCAAATAACCCAAGTCAGACGTCAACTGGATGACCTTAACACGCTATCTCGTGACCAGGTTAGTTGCTCTCGCTAAAAATCACTTGGTAGAAGATAAACACTCCTGCTAGGCACTCAATATGTCAATGGAAATGGAAGCTATGCGTCAACATTATCAAGATGATCTCGATTTGCTAGCCGAGGCGCAGAAACGTGAAGCCGACTTGGTTCAAGAGCTCAAGAAGGTTGAAGCTGATCATGCTGGTGATGTTGATGCATTACGCAAGCAACACGAAGAAGCGTTGCTCGCGAAAGCCTCTGAGATGGAGGAGTTGGTCGCTAGAATCAAGTCTGAGCATGAGACCTCAATATCTGCGCTGCGGGCAGAGCTTCAGACAGCTACCTCGCTGCTTGAACAATCCCGTCTGGATCATGAAGAAGCTTTTGGCAAACTTCGGAAAGAGCACGAGGAAGAATTGGATCGTCGTGTAAAGGTTGTCGAGGAAGTACTCCAACAAACACGCGAGGAGTATGAGAGAGCGTTGGCGCGCTTACGCGATGAACATGCCGAGACGCTAAAGCAAAAAGAGGTTGAAATGACCAACACACTACATGGCACAGAAGAGGAATATTACAATGCTCTGACCAAATTACGCGGGGATCATGCCGAATCTATCAAGAAGCTCACCGCCGAGACGAACGCCAGCATTGAGAGGTTACGCGAAGAGCACGCCGGCCAGTTGCGCATGGCCGAAATATCCCGCGAAGGATCACTTGCTGAATCACAGTCTTCTTTCGATGTCGCTTTGAAAGAACTGCAGGACGAGCATGCCGCAGCTATCTCAAGGAAAGAGCTATCCTTTGCCGATGAGATTGAAGGTTTGAAGAGCTCGCATGACAGATTGCTGAAGGCGCAGGAGGACGATCATGCCCTGCAGCAGGACAGGATCCGATTGGAATATGAAAGTGCTTTAGCCAAGCTCAAGGAAGAATGGCGACTCGAAGTCGAACGCCTCAAATTTTCCCTTGCGTCGCAACAAGAGCAAGCAGCCTCTAGTGTCAAGGCAGCGCAGAAAGAAAAGGAAACGTCATTCCAGCAGGGACAAGAACTTCACGCCTCTGCAATGTCCGAGTTGAAGCAACAGCACAGTTTGGATGTTGCAAGGCTGGAAGCGAGTGTCAAAGAAGCTCAGGGACAAAGTATCGCCACTATTACCGAGTATGAGCGAAAGCTCGAAGCCGAGATTGCAGAGTTGACGGCTGTTCATGGCACTGCTTTGAAGGATTCAATTGCCGAGTTTGAGCAAAAGCAGTCAGCTATCGTACAGTCCCATTCCAGAGAACTGGAGCAACTGCGTTTACAGCATGAACGAGAGCTTACCGACGCAAAAGCAGTGTTGGAAACGCAGAGAAAAGAATATCAAGACAACCTGGAAGAAGCACGAGCCGAAGCCCAGCGATCAGTCAAAGCCGAACGAGATTCTTTTGAGTCCGAATTAGACGAGGTGAATAGACGCCACGCGGCAGAGATGGATGCCCTTCGCGAAGAGCGCACACTTCTCGAGGAAGAAATTGAGACACAAGAGGTTGCGCTGCGCGATTTTTCGCTCCTGCAAGACGAAACTCTCCAACACGAGCAGGCGCTAAACGAAAAGGCCAGCAAGATTCAGTCGCTGGAGCAACAGCTAACCAACGTATCCGAGGAGAAAGATGACCTTTGGGCTGAAGTATCACAATTGCAAGCTGAGCTAGACAAGACACGAAGTCAGCAATCCCAACTAGTGCACGAAGCCTCAAAACGGCAATCTTTGGTAGACGAGTTAGAGCGACATCGAGCAATGATAGCAGATTTGCAAGAGAATTTACAAAGAGTCAAGGATGAGAAAGATGTCTTGCAGTCCGACAAACAACGGACAGACGGGCTGCTCAAGGAACTGCAAGCACAAATTGCGCGCAGTTCGTCTCCGCCAAATGCTCGTTCGATATCGGAAAGGAGCCTGGCATACCCTCGTTCCTCTGGCCTCACTGCTCTCAAGCTACCTCCGCCTACCCCTCCCCCGACCATCCCACCACCACCTGCGCCCAGGTCGGCCACACACATCAACGGCGATTCCGTCATGAGCACATCGTCGCAATCCTCGTCAGTCATGAGTCCTTCTACCCCTTCTAGAGAATCACAGCCAGATACCCCTGCGACATCGATTGGTCATGGATTTGCGAATGGCGCGTTAGCAACCCCTGATGTCAGGTTGACCGCAAAAGTTGAGCAACAAGCCGAGCAGATCGAAGAACAAGAAGCAATGATCAAGACTCTGAACAAGCAATTGACGCATTGCGAAAGCGACTTGCAGGCTCACATGGACCTTGTCAACACCCTGGAGTCATCTCTCAGTGACTCTGAAAAGAACCGTATGTTCATCTCTTTGATCTATCACTTGTTCTGACAAGAATGTATTGCACCAGTCCGAAAGGCTCGTATGCATGCTACAGAGCTGGCACGTGAGAGGGATAGCTTGAACAACCAGGTTGAAACTCTCAAGAACGACTTGAATCAGGCGAAGCATGAGGTTGCCTCCGTCCGCAGATCAATCGTGGAAGAGACGCAGTCCCTTGAACAGCGGTTGGACGAGGAGAGGAAGGCGAAAGAACGCGTACGACAGCAGCTCGATTCACGTATGGAAGAGCTCCAGAGGCGAAAATCGAAATTTGCTTGCCTATAGTCAATTACTCTGCATTCGCGGTCAAGACCGACATGTAATCTCCTTTGCTAACTGTCTCTTGGACTTGGTTCGCTCTTCGCCATGCACATATCTATGGTTCTCGCTGGCCTGAGGCCAAACTACATTATAGGATATTACCGATGTAGATACCCGCTTGTCTTGTCCCTCCTTTAACACCATATCTCTGTCTGTGATGTTTTTAATACCTATCGACGATACATATATGCTATATAGTACAATTTATGGATTGGAAACCGGTTGCGGAAGTGGCGATGACAGCGAGTTCGGCCCTACCATTCCGAATCTGAGGCGATCAACTTACATGGAGCTAGATTTATCTGATCCAGCTATCCCACAGGTCCACCAAGCTTTACTCTTGTACACAGTAGAGGAAGATGCTACCGTCATTTTCCCTAGCTGGAAAGGCACGCCGTCCCGGTTTACCGCCGCGGAATGGATATATCGCTGATAGTTTACAGGTCTGTCTGGTGACTGGTGCAGCCAGGGGCTTGGGTTATGAATTTTGTAGGGCGTTCATCCAATCGTAATGATACGCTACTCCAATATACCACTGTCTAATGTTCATCCCAGGGGATGCAAGTCACTCGCAATACTTGACTTGAACGAGGCAGAGGCAAAAAATGCAGCTCAAGAGCTAGAGGCCTATGGTATGCAACCTTTCCAGCTCGAATCCGCCTAATCGAGTCAACGTCCAAAGGTAATGGCGATGTCAAAGTCCTTGGCATCGGATGTGATGTCGCGTCAGAAGAATCGGTGCAAAACGCGTATGCCCAAGTGGTAGATACCTTTCATCAAGTAGACTCGGTTGTTGCATCAGCAGGTGGGGGCCTCTTGAATATTTCGGTAACCATCGAGGATATGCATACTCGTTATAGGGATCGTTGAAACCATCTCTGCTCTGGAGTAAGTGGATCTGGTAAAACTCTATCCATCTTGAGCATCAGGCCCGTAGATACCCTGTTGATCGAATGAAGCGCTTGTACGATATCAATGTACATGGTGCATTCTACACGGCGAGGGAGGCAGCAAAGGTAATGATACCGCGCGGAAGTGGCTCGATTATCCTTATTGCAAGTATGAGTGCCAATGTAAGGAGATGCAAGACTTCGGGCCCCGAACCCGTGACTGATACTGCATCAGATCGTGAATGTGCCACAGGTGGGTATTTGATACCGATGGACACATGGAAGGAAGACAAAGCCAGGCCGCAGACCCAAATGCCATACAATGCATCAAAGGCTGGTGAGCTTGATGAAATTGATGCAGATGGAGTGGCAACTAAATGATCGATAGCAGTAAAGCATATGGCAGCCAGTCTAGCAGTTGAATGGGCCAAGCATGGAGTGCGAGTTAATACTCTCAGGCGAGTGGTGATCCACACATCGTCCGATTTATTGAGAACACGTATAGCCCTGGGTATATGATGACAAACCTTACTCGGGCGATACTGGCAGATCAGCAAGAGCTCAAGGTGAGTTTTCTGTTAATTGCAAGGATAAGCCCGGAGCAAACGGATAGAGAACATGGGAGGAGCTGACGCCAATGAAGCGGGAAAGTGACTTTCGCTTTCGTCGTCGTCCTTCCTACTTGACTGACGATTGACGTACAGATGGGAGAGCCAGAAGACCTTAGTGTCAGTTAAGCTCTGCATCATGCTCACTCTTCTGACTTCCTTTCAGGGCGCCATTGTGTTCCTCGCCAGCGATGCCTCCAAATTTGTGACTGGTACGGAAATTCGCGTGGACGGGGGCTACTGTGCAGTTTAGATCCATCGACGTTGGATTAGTGTGGCCCCTATAAATACAAAGCCATGATCTGTAGGCGAACAAGCCATGTCCACGCAGTCAGCGACCGAAACCAAACGGCCACAAACGTTTGAATTCACGAAACGGAAGCGATGGGCTGACCTGCTGGTCACCGAACTCGCAGATGTTATTGCTTTGGTCCTTTCTCCCACCAGGGAGATCCTCTACTGTGGAAATGCCGTCACAGAGTTGCTCGGCTGGCGCGTAATCGATCTCATCGACCGCGACGTGCTAGATCTTATCTCCTGTATGTCAACGTTTCGCGTCTGCCCCATCTTCTCACCCCTGTCAGCGCCCGACGAGCAGCTCGCATTCTGCTCCGCTTTTCAGCATTCCATAGCCACGAAACTAGAATTACTATCATACCTTCATTTCAGAACTAATTCACCGTCTGTAGATGAGGTCTCTGGTTGCAAGGAAATCTTGTTTGAGCTCAAGGGATATCCTCACTTCGTCAATGACGAATGCAGGTGCTTTTTCGCCATGGCAAGACCTTATCCGAGTAGGAATGCCTCCATGTATGCATTCGAACACCATTTGAGGAAATCGTCCAATCTAACCACGTATAAAGGTTGAACACATTCCTTGAGCTGAAAATGGAACACGAACGCTTGCAACAGAGATTATGTGAACTTCAGTCTCAAATTCCAGCTCAGTCTAGTGCGCCTCCAACAGGGAATGGCGCGAGTTATGCAACGTCAACGATTCCCTCTCAACGTCTGCATGTTCTGGGCCCGTCCCTGGAACAGCCAACATTGCGGTATGCAAATTATGAAGATTTATTTTCCGGTTCCTGTGATGTACTGGAGAACGCCAATTACGGTCTTAATGGTTCTTCCGCCCATCCGGATGAAGAATTCGAGGAGGGTACGAGAAAGAAAAAAGTGCAGTTATGTAGTTGACCTTTGAACAACTTGATCTCAGCTACTATACAGCTCAAGAAATCGCACCCTAGCGAGCAATATGTCTGTATTACGTGCGGTCGCACGGATTCACCGGAATGGCGAAAAGTGAGTGAATGTCCTGTGCGAGGAAAATAGCCTGATGGACGATTGAAGGGGCCGCTTGGACCGAAGACGCTGTGCAACGCATGCGGGTTGAGATGGGCTAAACAGATACGCAAGTACGATGAACCCGCCGAAAGCGACGCACCTTCTAACTAGATTGCCACTGTGACTGTCACTCGCTGTAATCTTCTTTCCCGCAGTAGTAGACTGCTAGTCCTACTGCAATGTCTCCTGAAGTCTTTCGTCTGGCTCAGACTCCAATCTCGGCCCATGCATTCAGCCCGGGCCGCTCTCGTCAGTGCCAGTTTGTGCGATTGTATTGCTGCGTGTTCACTGTTCTCAAGAACTGGCGGTTAGTCTGAATAGCAAAGATGCGCAGATATTTACACGCACAGACTCCGAATGGGTGCCTACGGACACTCTGTCAGAGGTTAGAAGGCGCGTGCGCTCAAAGTCGCAAATGTCTGATTGTGTTACAGCACGATAAACTGATAACGTCCATCGACTGGGCGCCAAACACCAATCGCATAGTGACAGCATCTCAGGATCGGAATGCGTATGTGTGGCAAGAGACTCCCGATCCAAACACGGGGAATCTTATCTGGAAACCAACACTTGTGGTACTGCGAATTAACCGGGCGGCTACCTTTGTCAGATGGAGCCCGAAGGAAGACAAATTCGCAGTGGCCAGCGGTGCACGGTATGGTGTTAATACAGGTTTGCGCATACATGTAACGCTGTGATATAGTGCCGTCTGTATCTGCTCTTTCGACTCTGAGAGCAATTGGTGGGTTTCCAAGCTGCTCAAGAAACCCATTAGATCCACAGTATTAGCCATCGATTGGCACCCTAATAATGTATTGCTAGCTGCCGGAAGCGCCGACATGAAAGCTCGCGTGTTCTCCGCATATGTTAAGGAGGTGGATGAAAAGTGTGGCAGTAACAATTGCAGGACAATGGCAAGAAGCTGACGCTCTATTTTAGGCCAGTGCCGTCCGTATGGGGCTCAAAGCTCCCCTTCAACACCCTATGTGGCGAGTACTCTAGCCCGTCAGGTGGTTGGGTCCATTCCGTTGGGTTCTCTCCCTCTGGAGATGTCCTCGCATTTGCCAGTGAGTGTATGGCTGAACGGCAAGGAAGCATTTTACTGATGGCGCCAGGTCACGACAGTACCATCAGTGTCGCTTATCCCGGTGGCCCGATCATCCATACTGTCAAGATCCCATCGTTACCTTTAGTAACGCTCACATGGACATCAGAAAATTCCATAGTGGCTGCGGGTCATGACTGTCAACCTCTTGTTTTCTCTGGATCTGACGGAGGCTGGCGAGTAGTGGGTAGTTTGGATGATTCCAGCGGATCGAAGTCGGATGGCGCGCGCGGCGCAAGCAGCCCAGTTGGACGTCTCAAGGCAGGAGCCTTCGCTACCTTCCGAGACGCCGATATCCGAGGACATTCGAGCCTTGTTTCCGGTTCTGGAGTTACTTCTACCGACACGAAGCTCTTGACGATACACCAGAATACTATTACGAGCATCAGGCCATACATGGGCAATGGAAACCAGGTCGCCAAGGTCAGCACAACGGGCGTAGATGGTACGCTGGTCATTTGGGATGCAACCAACGTGGCTGGCGGCGGCACAAATACATTAACTGGTCGGATGGGTGGGATGCATATACGATAAATACATGTAGACCTTACTGCCTGAGAGTGTCGTTCGGATCGTTTCCGTAGCCACCGGAAACGTCCATTGGCTGTTCGTTGATGACTCCCCATACGGAGGCTTTGAACTGTGAAAGATGCAACAGTCTCATCGGAGAGAAGCCGCTGGAAGAATACCAAGGTCAGGACAAAACCCATCTTTTGTTCCAGGACACGCAAACGTGACAGCATCGATCGGTCCGGCTGTTCGCTCAACAATCGAGTCACTTGATTGACCTGGAGAACGCAGCGTATGTAACAGCCGGGCGACAAGGCGGCCAGAAGCTCACCGTCTTAACATGGTGCGCGAGCTTGGCATACTCCCACAGGACATCTGCCTCGAGCTGAGATAGACTAGGATGGCCATCATAAGGATTTACAGCGAAAATGTCATCCATCGATAAGGTATGACGCTGTTGATTGTGGTCGAGGACTCGGACAGACGGACATCAGAACATGGATCTCATCAGATCTTGTTCAACGATCAATCCGCTGCGAGGCAACAAAGACAATAAGAATTCCGTCAACCGTTCAGACAATTGGACGGTGTTGTATTAGCCCCTGCCAGGATTGACACATTCTGAAAGGACGATGCTTCGTCCTGCCCTAGTTTTCTCACCTACCAGATCAACTATTGTACCTTCGCCCGCCGTCTGGATCAGAGATACCATTCGGGGTTGCCAGCTGTTGATACCATACCTTCAAGATTCCCTGCCGTCACAATGTGTCTCGACAATAGGCTTGTCATAGTTCAATTTCCTCATATAGTGGAGCTGGATTCTCCCTCCTTCACGCACAGCCGCGGGCCTGGCACCAATACACCTCTTCCCCTTCAGCCGGCACCTTCAAGCCTCTGTCGTTCTCCATGTTTAATGCTCAGCCAGTTGCGTTCCCTCCTTCTGACGTACCTCTCGAGTACGTGCGTCATAAATTGCAACGCGAAGCGCAAGAGTTCTGGGGCAACGTCGAGACGTCCGATTGTACGCTGAGTATGTCGGACGAATAATTGATTCCTCCGCTGCTCACAAACCTTTTTGGCAGCGATCCCTTTGCCGCTTCAAGAAAATGAGCGTTTTCCCTATCCAATTTCGGACGTGCGCAGTGGCTTGGGTTCATCCGGTCCTTTCACGATTAATCACGCTCCTTCTGGCTCGAATCGCAGAGCAACGCAACCTGCGCTTAATAGCTCGCCTCGTTTGGTCTTGCATGTATGTCCTCCTAGTCCGAATGTGTACAAAATCATCCATGCTGACGTTGCATCTAGTTGCATTCCATCTTTCTGTTATCTAGTTCTAGCTTTCTCAGAGGTCTTCTCAGCGGTGCATTACCCTTTGACCTTATCCGTACGGCTCAAAAATCAGAAGCGGATAGCTCCTCGCATCTTTTTGCTGGAGAGTTTGCTCATCCAATTGACCATGCCCCGCGTCTACTCCCATGCTCCCCTGATCGTCCCAGCATTTATCTTCCGGTACCTGACCCGCAATCTATGCAAGCGATTATATATTGGGTCTATTGGGGAAAAACGGACTTTATTGAAAAATGTTTGCAGGATGGTAGTGTCCAGTGGGAAGGCTTATGCAAGAACGCAGAGTACCTTGATCTCCCTACAGAACTGAAGATTTTCCTCACTCGGTGGCATCATCTGCGCTTGTCTCCAGACCACTCGTCCGACATATCCGACGAGGATTCTGATACGCTATCCAGCGATTATGATGACGATACGTCTTCAACCGCCTCCGACAGCGATGCATCCTGGGATATGGATGACGAAAAAGAACCGATCAGAGGCAGATCAATGTTGGCTCGCCCATTGCAATTCCAAGAAGCGAGACATTGTTGATTCTGATGCATACGCAAGTCGTGCTACAAGTCCCTCTGTTGGCAACCGTATGTTTGTCACGCCCACGTTCCTTTTAGTCTGCTTCAACAGAAGTAATCCTCTTTTCCTTCGACGACAGTATATTTTTTGACGGCCCGCGTCACTGCATAAGAGAATAGGATAATAACAATATTTGTTTTCGAAATACCAGTCCTGTACACCACATGACAGCTGTATTGTAACATTCGGGATTTTTAACTTGGGGGTTGTCCTTTTATCTGATACAATCAATCACATGGACATAAGTCGTGAAAGGAACAAAAGAAATGCGGGGGCAAAAGGGTCGTTGAACTTCTGGAGTATCCAATGCAGAACAATAAGTTCATCCCTAGATCCGTCGCATATACAAATTACCTCAAAATGTCTGTTTGGCATAAGTATGTTATTGTCGACGTCCAATAGACAATCGACTGTCATGTGCCATATGTATCGGAGGGCCGATAATCTCGAGTCCTGGAGTTTGGGCCTGTCTCGGTAAAGGATACTTATGCCATTGGTCTGCAACACGAGGCAAAGGAGGTATGTATGGTGCCTATCCAATGTCCAAAGTTATACCCTGCCCGAAAAAGTTGAAGACCCACCATATATAATTTATTCTCGACATTGAACCAATCAACCTTTGTGAAATAGGCGTGGTTAAAGATCTCTTCACACCCATTGAAGCCCAGCCGCTTGAATGTGTCCATAATTAGGAATGATTCAACAAGATTTTTGAGGTCTGTGGCTATTTGTACGTTCTGTGGCCAAACTACCCGCCCAGTGAGGATTTTTTTCAGCGTCGCTTCGGTGCTGCCATCTGTTGCCGAGAATGTCTAACGATGTCAAAACACATCTGTTATAATTGCATGCTATCTTGGACACTCACAGATTCTCCGGTGAGGAGTTCGAAAAATATACATCCACTTGCCCACCAATCTACGGTTGGGCCATAAGAAACAGGGCCAATCAACATGGGATTGATGCATTCTGGCGCCATATATCGAGGCGATCCAACCATGGCCCAGTCAGATATACTGGGGACATCTGAAGGTACAACGGCTGTTCCAAAGTCGGACAACGTTAAATACCCGTCAGCACCAAGTAGAATATTTTCGGGCTTGAGGTCTCGATGTACGATGCCATATTGCTCCAGGAAGGCCAAGCCGCAGGCAATATTCGCAAAGTAAAACATGGCTCTCGTCGCGTCCAGTGGCGCTTGTTCGTGAATGATAGAGCGTAAAGTACCACAGGGGATGAATTCCAACGTCATGTAGATATTTCGGTCGTCATGAAAGACGTCAACAAGACCATTCAAGAACGGATTCCAACTAATCCTCTTGAGAAATTTTCGTTCGATATCTTTTTCTGCGTAAGCGGTCTACGAAAAAGTTCAGCTCTCCCAATAAATCCATTTTAATGCAAGTAGTTACGTCTTCAACGGCGCGAATTTGTTTCTTGTCAAAGGCCTTCAAAGCAAAATAGCTTCCGGGCAAATCATGCTTATGTGATTTTCGACTTGTTCTGGCAAGCAGAACTTTTCCGTACTCCCCCTGCCCTACTCGTCATCAGACAATGTATCGCGCTCAAGACGCACTCTGCACACCTAGAACCCTGACACATTTTAGGTCACCAAGGGCGAGCTTTTGAGGGCGGGTTTGAACTGGCCTTTTCAAATCGGGCTCTGCAGGCTGGAGGAATATATGTTCCATGGAAATGAATGAAGTGGACTGTGCGTACCTCAACACTTGGCGGGAACGAGTTCATTAATGGGTAGTTGCATTGAAAATGCTCTCCGTGTGCAAGACCATCAACTACCTTGAGATTGTTCCTCTTGTACGGCCCTTGCATGATAATGTGGCGTTTTGGTGGGGTACGAAGATGCTTAACGCGATCTGGCGCCATGAGAATACAGTTAGAGATGATAATCCGTCATTTCCTGGTTATTATATGGGATTTGGCCCTGTCGTGGCGACGAACTAGTGGTCTTTGTTCATTGTCATTGTCGCAGCCACCCGAGCCATAAATTACCTTTTATAGACATTGCCATACAATGCCAGCAGCTGCAGACACTCAGCCCAGCGACTGGAGATATGTTTCAGAAGGCGGCGCGACGGTTGTCTTCTCCTATATTGGACTAGCTGACCCACAATTTGATGGCACTGTTCTTAGACTGAGAAAGACGCCTCGCGTGGCTAGTCTCGGTGATCATGATGATGATCCTATAATTGAATATCAGCAGAGGTGTACCTCAAGGCTGATCTCGCCTGTCCATTTACCTCGGCTGGAGTCCGTCTCGTTGGACGAGGCGTGGGTACAGAGGTTGATCACCCTGCACGACGGTGTTCGCCCTGTGGCACGGCGATCAAAGCATGGCATAGATGCAACCCATGGCAAAGGCGTTCTAGCAACTGATCTCGTGGGCGGCGACTGGATAGCAGTCGAGATCAAAGTAATGTGTATCATCTTGGCTTGGCACTACCACTACTAAAAAGAACCCAAGCCCAAGTGGGGATTTCTACCGTCGAGCGAGTATCTCTCACCCGAGACGCGCCTGGTGAAGACGAAGACTTGCAGATTCTGTATGCATTCGCATCTCAGAGCAGCCCAATGGGATATAATGAACTATTGCCCGCTGGATCTCTTTTCGGGAGAAGAGAGGCGTGTAATCCAAGCAATCTCCAGCTTATGGGATGCTTGGAAACTGAACGATGGTAAAATCAACAATCTCAAAGTATTTGTAAGAGGAAATTCCATTAAACCATCTGAGGTACGTTAGATTGCGTGTACATTTGCATTTAGACAGTGAATGGGTTTCACAGGCACCTTTGATGTTAGTTGACGGTGTGGTACACTCCATTGATATAAAGGATGTGTTCATATCAGCGCTTCTAACCCCGCTCCTCGAGACTACCGTTCTCAAAAGGATATCTTACTTACAGCGTAAGCTTGACCCATTTGATATCGAAGGGCTGTCGAAACTCTGGCGGAGTGCAGCTGAGGAAGGAAAGGATTCTTCTTTGTTCTCAGAACCAACGATGGATGAATGGGAAGAATTTGTCACCACATTTTCGAGCTCGGAAACGCTCCAGTTGGATAATTCGAACCCAAATCCTTCACATCTCCGGTATTATTTGCTTGCTTACTTGCTCTCTGCGGCTTTTAAGGATTGTTCCCTCATTGTCCAACTTGATTTCCTGAAGCCAGGATCGGACAGTCGCGGAGCAAAACCTCATAGAGTTTGCGTCATTGACTTGGACCGCAAGAGCATATCGCGGATGGAGAAGTGGGAGCAGATGGACAGACAAATTGTGCAAGGATTTCTAGAGTCCGGACATGAAAAGACCTGTGTAGATGGCTCCTACTAGTCATGTACATTCACGGAGACTCGGTAATTATCTGTCAATCTTGAGCACCAATAATGAAAAAGTACTACATTTCGCACGCACCGGCAGACCGGATATGGTCCGGAAGATGTATAAGCGGAGTGAAGTTCAGTTCAGCTTGAAGCAATGACTTTCGTTTCTTTCTCCCGAATAGCGTGTATCCGTGTGTCCGGAAGCCGTAGGGCAATACTGTCCCTGAAGCATCCATTTCCCCAGAGACGCCATGCATCATCCTACAACTCTGACGTAGCTGGTTTGACAGACGAGGAAACGGAGGTTTGCTGATAACTTAATATAGTCATCACTACACTCTAACACTCGACAGTTCCGAAATGCAGTCAATGGTTTTGCACAGAAGGAAATTGCTCCTCTAGCTGCAGAGATTGACAAGAACAATGCATCCCCAATGGTACGACAGCTTCGCTAGTGAATATGCACGCAACCTACGTTTCCTGGTAGTATCTTTGGGAGAAGCTCGGCGAAATGGGTCTGCTTGGTGTGACTGTAGATCCCAAGTACCATGGACTTGGACTCGGGTATCTGCAACATCTGTTAGCCATGGAAGCCATCTCGGCAGCCTCGGGATCTGTTGCACTCTCTTATGGCGCGCATTCAAACTTGTGCGTGAATCAGATACATAGGCATGGAACCGAGCAGCAAAAAAGTAAATATCTCAATGATTTGGTGCAGGGGAAGAAGGTTGGGAGTCTCGCCATGAGTGAACCTGGTGCAGGGAGCGACGTTATAAGCATGAAATTGAAAGCCGAGAAATTTTCTGGTGGATACTTGCTTAACGGAAACAAGTTCTGGTACGTTCAGCCTGCCATAAGAGGTCTCCTGGGCTTAAAGAAGTCAAGGATAACGAATGGACCTATTGCATCGACATTTGTTGTGTATGCGAAGACTGATCCGTCCAAGGGATCAAAGGGTATAACCGCATTTATAATAGAACGCGGGTTCACAGGATTTTCTATTGGTCCCAAGCTAGATAAATTCGGCATGAGAGGCAGCGATACATCCGAATTAATTTTCGAAAACTGTGAAGTTCCCGATGGTCAGTCACTGAGACTCCATCGTGTCAGCATCTGCTGACGCTGTTCTAGAAAATGTGCTGGGGGCATGTAAACAAGGGTGCTGCTGTTCTCATGTCTGGACTAGATTTGGAGCGACTGGTGTTGAGTGGTGGTCCTCTGGGGTATCATGGATTTTCCTATGATCAATGTTATTCTAACGGAAAAAAGGCTTATGCAGGCTGCCTTTGACCATGCCGTGGAGTATGTCCATGATAGACGACAATTTGGCCAACCTATCGGGACATTCCAGCTTATGCAAGGTTCGTCTCAATTGCGACTGAGAAAAGGAATATCCGAAAAGTTATTTAGCCAAGATTGCTGACATGTATACCAAGTTGAACGCCAGCCGATCTTACGTCTATGCCGTAGCTAGGTCGTGTGACCGGGGAAAAATCAGTCGAAGGGTAAAGATCTGATTGTTACGTCGCGGAATCCTTGATATATTTTATTCAGGATTGTGCAGGCGCCATTCTGTATTCAACGGAGAGGGCAGTTGAAGTCGCGTTGGAAGGTATGCAATGTTTGGGGGGAAATGGTTATATCAATGGTGCGGATGTGACAGCACAGCACAGTGGAGCGCCACTAACTCGCCTTTAGACTATCCAATGGGACGGATTATGAGGGACTCGAAATTGTACACCGTCGGTGCTGGCACGCAGGAGATCCGACGCATGCTTATCGGAAGGGAGTTTAACGAGGAATTTAAAGATTAAGGCGCCGATAAGAGCCAGTCAGGTGCCACTTGGGTACGCGTGGAGGTACTTTAATTTGTGCATTATTCATGGTGGGCTGAGTGTCGAAATCATAAACTTTGCTTGTCCGACGGGCTGCGGTGTGCGGAACGCCGAACAGAATTTGTCAAGGTGATCAAGCCATTGCTATTTTCGGTGCGCTGGCACAGGGGCACAATAAATTCCCCAAGCCTCAATACATTATTGCCTTACTCGTCGAATCGCACTTTCAATCTTCACTATGCTCACAAATACTTTAGATCAATTGTGAAACCGGTTCACATCCACCCGCAGCAATTTTCGACTGGAACGTCCCTCGTCTGAGACCCCTGACCGTATTTCGCCACACCTTCTAAAGGGTCAAAGGCTTTGCGTGGTCGGGTCTTTCCTCTGCCTGAAGATGCTGCAAGGATGGCCAGAATATCAGTCGACTGCGCAAAAGATCCCCCTTCCGGAATTCGATATCCCGAGTACCCCGCGAGATGGTATGCTCATATCCTCGAATCGTCAACGGACTTCGCAGGCATGTGATAAATGCCGCGAACGAAAAACAAAGGTAGGAGCGCCATCGTCGTCTCCGAATGGTGTCGCTGATTGTCTAACCAAGTGCTCTGGCGACCGCCCGGTCTGCAAGCGATGCACTACGCGCGGCTTGATATGCACGTATTCATGTCGAGAGCCGCGCTCACGGGGCCTCATAAAACCGCGGCCGCGAGCAATGTCGACGGTCGAGCTTCCAACTGTTGTTATGGGTGCAGCGTCACAATCGCTATACGGGTTCCCGCTGGTGGAGGCGCCGCATCGTCAAAGTCGGCAACTGCATTACAGAACGGCGTCGCTGCCTCTGCAGCAACAGAGCACCCTGCAAACAAGGGTTCTAGCCAAGCCTGACTTACTCCCGAGTGCTTCCATTGTGACCGAGTCGCCCTCGCGCCAATGCATGTCTCATGATTTCCGACAATTCGAGTCGAGACGTCTCGACTCTTCAATGTTTTTATCCACACATGAGGTCCAACCAATGGTGCGAGATGCTGGCCAGATCCAACCATTGGGCACGGTGGCCAGCGGCATGTCGTTGGAGGGTGGCATGGCCACAGCGACGCGGGTACTAAATCAAACCAATCATAATCTAATGACGCCTGTAGCGAGCTTGACGCCCCTCGGGTTGAACAATCCATTCCAGATTCAGTCGCTTCAAAGAAATGGGCCATTTGGTGTTGATTACAATGGCGATGGAAAGCTTGGGTCAGTGGCTTTTCTTGTACTTCCTTACTAAGTGGCTGATGCATCGCCACAGGTACATCGGCCGATCCACGCCACCCTCGCTGTCTCATTCGACAAGTTCGAGTGTCACGCATTCGCCCTCATCTTCGGAACACGATCTGGAAGCTCATCATCAGCGTATAACCAATTTCGAATTATTAATGGCCTCGTATGAGAATACACCGCTTTACGAGCACCCAAGTCGTGACGTTTTCGGCCGCTTGCAGTTGCCACAAGCCAGTTGTTTCAAACAAGGGGAGGCGGATTCCAGTCGCCGTGGTGCTGGCTTGGAGCTGCAGTTTCCTGCACCCATTACGCCTATCGGTGTGGAAAAGATGGAGATAGTTACAGATTAATTTTCTCAGATATAAGCTCACACTTGTAAAACATTCCTGTCTAGATGATTTGATATCAAACCGATACTAACATGGAAGAGAATATTAGATACAAATTCGAAAAGAAAATAGTGCTGCAATGAGTACAATCTATAGCTAGATTCATGCGTGCGGATCAACTACCAGAAAAGGAACTGACAGGGTATAATGAAAGACAGCGATAGAGCGATGTAGTAGTCATGAAAGGAAAGTAGGGAGATATAATATACGGCTGCATTGTTCATTGTGCTGCAACATAAAGATAATCGGTCCTCCGGTGCGATGTTCCTGCGCAGAGCCCACCTAAAGCAATAAGGCATAGTAAGTGTTTCTTCTGCTTACGAATCGTGCGATACCAACCGTGACCATGTGACTACGATACAAGGATCGTGCTTGTGGTGATTAGCTTGATGTCCCGATGACACATCCAGGGACAGCAAAAAATGTTTGCACATGGTTATGGTAACCAGATCTTAATCGTCTGATCCACACTTCCTGTAGCTACGACATTGACGAGTTTTTCACTTTCTGGCGCGGCGCTGCTTGGGCCGGCATCTGTACCGTTTGCACCACTGTCGCCGCCTGTGCCGCTGGAGAGCAGCTGCCTTCCCCAAGCGAGAGTCTGTACAAAATGACCATGCGCTTCGACTGTTTTCATGCATCGCCCGGTTGAGAGTTCCCACACACGGATTGTCTTGTCATCCGACGCGGAAAGTAGGTACTTTCCGGAAGGGTGGAATGCTAGGGCTCTGACCCAATTGTCATGGCCAGCCTGAGACGGCGCTCAGAAGGTGGCCGACTGGCTAGAGAAAGACTAACCAAATTCTTGAGCATCTGACCGCTCTGGGTGTCCCAAATTCTGATTGTCTTGTCTCGTGCGCCACTTGCGGCGTACAAGCCCAGTCGCTTGTTTCCGGTTGTATTCTAGAGAAAACGATGTCTAAGCACGGGTAGGGGAGACCGAAAGAGTGGACAAACCGGGATGCCGGCCAGTTCACGTATGGCGGCGTAGGCAGCAATGGGAGCGAATACGACGACCTCAACGTCATTGTCGTGGCCACGCATTTCCATCTTCTGCTCGCCTGTCTGGGGATCCCAGAGACGCACGGTCTTGGCAATGGTGATGGTAAGCTGGTCTGAAACAGGGCAAGACAAGACGGACCTGATCTTTTGAGCCACTAATGATGTACTTTCCGTCATCTGATGGAACGGCGTAACGAACCCACTCGGTATGGCCCGAAATGGTGCGGATGAGGTGCCTGCATGGCCATTAAGCGGCGATTAGAGGGAATGACGACACGCACGTCGTTGCGATATCAAATATTCTGATTGTCTTGTCCCTGCTTGCGCTGACGATATGCTGATCGCCGGGGAGGAAGCGGACTGTGGAGACGGAGTGTTCATGGCCGGGAAAGGTCTTTGTGTTTTTCCATTCGTTTGAGGAGTCCCAGATCTTAATAAAGAGATCATTGGAGCAAGTCACTGGTAAAGGTGAGCAGACGGGTGTCGGGGGCAGGATGAACTGACCGAGGAGCAGGCCCTTGTGATCAAAATCGACGTCGACGACGCTCTTTGTGTGGCCCTTGAGAGTGCGCTCAAACTCGCCTGTCTCCCAGTCCCAGATCTTGACGGTGGCATCCTCACTTGCCGAAGCGAGGATGGAGTACTGGGGATGAAAAGCGACGCGGGTGATGGCAGCGCGGTGGCCTGTGAGGACGTGGGCGGCGGGGGCGCGGGGCACCCAGTCTGACTGCATTGCGGCGCGCTTTGCAGGGGACAGGGAAAGCTCCTCCTGGAGGGCGGCATTTCTGTTTTCAAGATCCATTATCTGCAGGGCGTGAGCGGCGGCGCGCACAGGAGGGGATGCGGACCTTTTTCTGGAGGCGAATGACGCTCGTCCACTTCTTCTCAAGCAGGCCGGCATACTTGGCCTTTGGATCTGGAGTGTAGTCTGAGCCCGCATCGGCCTTGAACGCCTG
Organism: Amanita molliuscula; assembly: GCA_023014405.1. NCBI lineage: Eukaryota > Fungi > Basidiomycota > Agaricomycetes > Agaricales > Amanitaceae > Amanita > Amanita molliuscula. The sequence goes on from JAEBUP010000001.1 coordinate 2,079,067, forward strand.
GTAAGCCGCAGAGAAATTGTTTGCATAGAGATACTCGAGCATCGACCGGTGAAGGTCCTCGCGCTGCCTGTCGGAAAGGAGCGACATTTTGGCGGGCCAGCGTCCGCTGCCACGCGCCCCGTCTGCCTGCCGGGAGAAGCCGGGTTCGTGTGAACCTTTTTTAGCCCGCGTACAACCGCGTCTTTTCCTCCTCAACCATGTTCTCCCGTCTCTCGACGAGGGCCCTCTCTGCACTGGGGCGCTCCCGCTCCGCCCTCTGCTCTCCCCGCGCCTACGCCACGGAGGCAAAGGCCACCGCCGGCTCCGTCAAAACAGTCATCGGTGCTGTCGTCGACGTCCAGTTCGACACTGATGACCTGCCCCCAATTCTTAACGCCCTTGAGGTTCAAGACTTCCACGGCGGCCGTCTCGTCCTTGAGGTTGCCTCTCACTTGGGTGAAAACTCGGTCCGCACCATTGCCATGGACGGTACAGAGGGTCTCGTACGTGGCGCGAAGGTCGTCGACACAGGAGCCCCAATCATGGTACCAGTCGGCAAGGCCACCCTCGGCCGTATCATGAACGTCGTTGGTGAGCCCATTGACGAACGTGGTCCGATCAAGGGCAGCAAGCTCAGCCCTATCCACGCTGACCCGCCTGCTTTTGTTGAGCAATCCACCACTGCAGAGGTGCTCGAAACCGGTATCAAAGTCGTCGACCTTTTGGCTCCCTATGCTCGTGGAGGAAAAATCGGTCTTTTCGGCGGTGCTGGTGTCGGCAAAACCGTGTTGATCCAGGAACTCATCAACAATGTCGCCAAGGCCCACGGTGGTTTCTCCATCTTTTGCGGTGTCGGTGAGCGTACCCGTGAGGGTAACGACTTGTACCACGAAATGATTGAGACCGGTGTCATCAACCTTGAAGGCGACTCCAAGGTCGCTCTCGTTTTCGGTCAGATGAACGAGCCTCCAGGTGCCCGTGCCCGTGTTGCTTTGACGGGTCTTACCATTGCCGAGTACTTCCGTGACGAGGAAGGCCAGGATGTGTTGCTCTTCATTGACAACATTTTCCGTTTCACTCAGGCAGGTTCTGAAGTATCTGCTCTACTCGGTCGTATTCCCTCCGCCGTCGGTTACCAGCCCACTCTTTCCACTGATATGGGTGGCATGTACGTCCACCTGTCATGTATTCCACATATTACTGACTCTTTACAGGCAAGAACGTATCACCACAACCAAGAAGGGCTCCATCACCTCGGTGCAAGCTGTATACGTCCCTGCTGACGATTTGACTGACCCTGCCCCCGCCACTACCTTTGCGCACTTGGATGCCACCACCGTCCTGTCCCGTAGCATTGCCGAGCTTGGTATTTATCCCGCTGTCGACCCCCTGGACTCCAAGTCGCGTATGCTGGACCCCCGTATTGTAAGTAAGCGCCATGTTGTGATGGCGTGTCTGACGACAGTTGCAGGTTGGCAAAGAGCACTACGAGGTCGCCACCGCCGTCCAAAAGATTCTACAAGACTACAAATCTCTACAAGATATCATTGCCATTCTTGGCATGGACGAACTGTCTGAAGAGGACAAATTGACGGTCAGTAATCAAAGGTTCACCTTTTGACCAGTATTGACATTGCTCTCTAGGTCGAGCGTGCTCGTAAAATCCAACGTTTCATGTCCCAGCCTTTCCAAGTTGCCCAGGTCTTCACAGGTTATGAGGGTAAACTCGTTCCTCTAAAGGACACCGTTCGCTCCTTCAAGGAGATTCTCTCTGGTGCTCACGATAACCTTCCCGAGTCCGCTTTTTACATGGTTGGCACAATAGAGGACGCTAAGGGCAAGGCTGAGCAGCTTGCCAAGGAGATGGGTCGCTGATATCCTCAAAAATAATTATTGACTGTCGTAGAGCTAGCGTACAATCAAAAATTACATTTTCTTGTACTGCGGTGTGAACGCATACGGGGATAGCTTCCGCGTGGCCGATACGGGCGCTATAGCCAAGTGGTTACGGCGACAGATTAGAAATCTGTTCCTCTTTGAGGGCGCAGGTTCGAATCCTGCTGGCGTCGCATGTTATGATTTTTCTCTCACTGATGCGGTACACGGGGAGCCATGCAACCCGTGTGGTACACCGTCTCCAAAACAAGCAGGATCATGTTACCCTTATATCTACTGACTCTTCCTCATCGCGTTCCGCTGGCCCATTGCCCCCGTACCATGGCTAACGTCCACTGGACCCGCGTCCGTCCCGCAATCAATGCTCCTCCCTTCGCCGTGTACAACCGGCCTGTCATCAAACCGGACAACGACGAGCGCCAGTACAGAGTCATTCAGCTGGACAACGGTTTACAAGCCACTCTTATCCATGATGCGGACACAGACAAGGCTGCTGCCAGTCTCGATGTTGCTGTCGGTCATTTGAGCGATCCGGTTCGTTTATCCTCCGAATCCTGCTCTTTCGTTGCTGCAGCACTGATCGGCATCTCAGCCTGATATGCCAGGACTTGCTCATTTCTGTGAGCATCTGTTGTTCATGGTCAGTACAACACCATTTTCCTAGTCACGCGACTCATTATCCAAAGGGTACCGATGCATTCCCAGGCGAAAGCGAGTATACCGAGGTCAGCGGCAGCTTTCTAGACTTTCGCTGCACATTTGGCTCACGTCTGCCGCAGTACCTTGCCAAGAATAATGGCATGTCGAATGCGTACACGTCCACCAGCAACACCAATTACTATTTCAATGTAGCTACATCCGCTCTTCCAGGCGCGCTCGAACGATTTTCAGCCTTTTTCCACTGCCCCTTGTTCGCACCCTCCTGCACCTCGCGAGAAATACACGCAGTTGACTCTGAACACCAGAAAAATCATCCAGTCCGACATCTGGAGAATATTTCAGCTAAACAAACATCTAAGCAAGGAAGGTCACGTCTGGAGTAAATTTGGAAGTGGCAGCCGTTATAGTCTTTTGAGAGCTGCTAGGCTGTTGAAGCGGAACGGCTTGTTGAACGACACTCGTGTGTCCAGTACCAATGGCGACGCATCGACACCATCGTCTTCCCGAATACCTTCACCCACCCCGAGTACTCCCTGTTCAACTGTTTCAGCTGAAGGTGAAAGGGACCCCGACGGTGGTCCCGTGGGTCGTGAAACTCGACGTAGATTAGTTGAATGGTGGGAGCAGGAATACTGTGCCAGTCGCATGCGCTTGTGTGTGATTGGGAAAGGTTCGGCCTTCCGGTTCGATTCTTGTTACCGTCGCTCACTACCTTATCAGAATCTCTCGATGAACTGGCTGAGCGTACCTCTCGATTGTTCTCACCGATCCAGAACCGTGGTCAAGATCCCCTGCCATTGATCGAGGACCATCCATTTGGCCCCAATGAGAAAGGGGTACATACCTCATTCCGACGCAGGGCATTTCACTGACGCGTCCTCTAGACGTTGATTGCAGTACAGACCGTCATGCATTTCCACGTTGTGGAAATTTCGTTCCCCCTTGAGTATCAGCCACCGAACTGGACGTACAAACCTGCTAGTTTCATCTCACACCTTATGGGTCATGAAGGTTCTGGATCGCTGCTCTCCTACCTGAAGAAAAAACGCTGGGCGACCAGCATCAGTTGTGGTCCCCAGAGTCTCGCAAGAGGATTTGCCATGTTCAAACTCACCATCAACATGACGAAATCGGGATTCCGTGAGTTCTCACATTTTAAAAAAGCATCCTCCAAACGTGTTTTAGACAACTATCGGTCCGTCATACTGGCCGCTTTCAAATATCTTTCGCTACTCCGCTCCTCAGAATTTGAACCGTATCTGCAGAAAGAGATATCTATGTTATCTATGACACAGTTCCGATTTTCGGAGAAACAACGACCAGATAGTTACGCGACAAACGTTGCCGAGCGAATGGCATGGCCTGTACCCAGGGACAGTGTTATTAGTGCCCCAAAGTTGACAGAAGACTGGGGAGATAATCCATTTCCCCGTCAGAAAGTTAAAGAGTATCTTGAAAGTTTTAGGATCAACCAAGGCCGAATAGTTTTGATGGCCAAGGCAGATGAACATGCCAAATTGAATCCAGACGCGACTTGGTCAAAGGAACCTTGGTACGGGACTGAATACCGTGTAGAAAGACTTGATGAGGAGTTTGTGAAACTGGTATGCTAGTCGTTAGTTGTGAAGCGGTAATCTGATTCTTTCCGCAGGCGAATGGGCCGAGTGACATTCCAGAGCTGTTCTTGCCAGCACCTAACGAGTTCATGCCTTCTAACCTTGATATTAACAAGAAGGATATCTCCGAGGTGACTGGAACAGAAGTGTATTATTTGCCTTTTGCTTTTGCTAATGTATTGTCGTGGAAAGCCTGCGAAACGGCCGCGTCTCATTCGAGAGACTCCCTTGTCACAACTCTGGCATAAAAAAGATGACAAGTTCTGGATACCGAAAGCACATGTTACCATCGACATTCGCAGGTAGGGATAAGTCATCATGTCTCGCACATTGTTTGATGCATCGGTTTAGTCCTTTGGCCAATGAATCACCACGAGCATCTGTCATTACCAGGTGTGTATTATCCCTCAAGGCTGACCATCGCTTGAATTTCACTAGAGTGTACTGCGACATCGTGAATGACTCGTTGGCAGAATTCTCATATAATGCGGATATTGCTGGCTTGACATACAAGCTTTTACAACATACACCGGGTCTAATCCTGACGACATTCGGATATAACGACAAGATGTCGCTTCTAGTGGAATACATTCTAGACAGAATCAAAATGCTCAACGTCGACCCCGAAAGGTTAGAAGTAATAAAAGAACAGGTGCGCGTTGACATTGTGTCATCTTTGGTTCTATAGCATCGGATCGATGTAGGCGAAAAGGACTTGGGAAAACTTTTACATGAGCCAGTCTTATCATTTGTCCGACTATTTTGGAAGACACTTTTTGGCTGAGAATAATTGGACTGTGGAAGAGAAACTTCGGGAACTGGATAGTATGCATGCTTTTTCCCCCTTTCATAGATTTGTTGAAACCAAAGGTGATCAGCCATCACAGCTGCGGAGCTTCAAGTCCATGCCAAGAAGGTGCTGTCCCGAGTTCAGTTACGGATTCTCGTGACTGGCAATATGCACGCAGACGTAGGTGCAATCTCAACCGTTTTAGATAACGCTCTCAGTGATGGTACAGGGTGCTATAAAAATTGCAGAATTAGCCGAAACTGGTTTGATCTCTGAAAATCCCTCAGCAGAAGAGTTGAGCGAGCGTGCATTGATTATACCGCAAGGTATACATTACATATAATGCTTTAAATGCAAGCTAAAGGCCTGCAACAGGATCCAACTACATATGGTCCTCCAAGTTATCTAATCCAGAACAAGTCAACTCAGCATTGACATATTACTTACATTTTGGACCTGTCGTGAATCAGCGTCTTAGAGTAACATCTGCCCTTCTTGTTAAGATCCTCACCGAGCCGGCCTTCAATGTACTTCGCACACAGGAACAGCTCGGATACGTCGTTCTATGTAACCCATGGGTTCTTCCTGGAAGTGGCGAAAAGGGATTCCGTATCGTCATTCAGAGTGGCAAGCAGCCAGGATATCTCGAACAAAGAGTAGAAGCATTCTTAGACAAGATGAAAGAGACAATAGAACAAATGAGCGAGTGCGCCTTCCAGGAGTATAAGGCTGGACTCACGAAGCGATGGCTAGAAGCTGATAAGAATATGACTGAAGAAGCCATCAGGTTCATGGTACATATCAGCAACGGGCAATTAGACTTTTTGAGGGGTAAGTCACTTGGCCGGTTGTTCTGGCACGATCTAACAAGTGATAGACGAGAACGATGCTTATTTGCTGAAGGATATTACCAAGGATGATGTTCTTTCTTTGTACCTTTCGCACGTTCATCCATCTTCTCCAACCAGAGCCAAACTATCAGTCCACATGCATTCACAGAACCCACCAAAGAGAATTAGTGTTGAAGCTGCTGAGGCATTTGCTTCCCTCGTGCGAGAAGCAGGTTACGACATAGTCGAAGCCGACTGGAGAGAAATCATAGGGAGTGATGGCGCGGCATCACCTGAGGAATTTGTCAAGCATTGGGCAGCGCTATTTGGCGATAGCGGCAAGGAGAAGTCTTTGTTTATTGCCTTACCAGGTCTCGTTCAGAAATATCCCGTAGACGGTGAAGGACAAGACGTGATACAGCAAGATGCTCACTACATAAAAGATGTCGAGCTTTTCAAGGCAAGCTTACCTGTGTCCTGCTATTCAAGGCCCCTTGGTACAATGGGGCGACCTACCCGTTTCACGTCTTTAGCGCTCTATCATGTTCTGTAAGTTATGGTTATGTTTGCACTTTTGCTTATTTATACGCCTGGATATCGGTATATACGTAGAAGGGTAAATGCTTTGGTCAATGAGAATGGTAGACGTTAGAACAATGCAGAGCAGACAAACCAATGCTATAGTCTACATGAGTCCGCTTGGATCCAGGCCGAAGAAGTGAGGTTGTCCCTGTATCAATCCTATTTCCTTCTCGCTTCCTTGTATTTTACAGGCTGTGCCAGGGGAGCATACTCCTTTGGCCGCCGGAAGAGGAGGACATGCGGCTCCGGTGCTTCAACAATGTACAGTCAATCAGAATATACTAAGTAACCACAGAGCTTACCATGTACTTCATAATGCTCCCATCCAAGGCTTTGTGTGATTCCTATGCCCCGCCATTCGCTCTCGGTCAGAAGGCGCAGAGTGCCTGAATCATCTGCATTAAAGAACTCTTTCGGGACCATCTTCAAAAGTTGTTTTGGAAGGATGACATGACGATACTCGAAGAGGTCATCCGAGTAGCGATCAGAGTAGTGAATCCTAGATTACAGAAGATACGACAACCCAGAGCAATGGATAGGATTAGACTCACTTTCCGACGTATTCTTCCCACTTCTTGGCTTGCTCTTGAGCTTGGGCCAGCTGACTATCAGTTGCCATTACTTGGATTTCGGAGGCAGTAGTCAGCATCGCGTGGCGTCACACTGCATCACTTTGACACGTGACGCGTGACGAATAAGGGCGATATTGCCAATATAAAATATAACGCGTTGTTCCTTCCCTCCTTGAACATGGACCATTACCATCCTGCTAGCCATTACCAGGATTATGCGGAACTCTGTGACAACGGAGACTCAAATATCTGCACGCATTACGCCTCGAGTGATATCCAGGAATTCTCCGACGAGCTCATTGAGAACATATGTAAGTATATGCGCCGACTCTGAAACTTGCGTCGATCCTTGCTGCAGTTGCATCTTCTCCTACGTTCCCGGAGCAGGAATATCAATACATGGACGATCCAGTCATGTCCTACGGCCCATATAATGATAATGATATGCATGATACTTTCCACGGTCATTCCGATTACGACTCTGGAGTTGTCTTGGAATCGAGTTGGCTGATTTTCTTAAAATCTGACGCCTGAAATTAATCAATGTTTAGCCTCGCCCCTGCGTGAAGCAAGACAGAGGTTGCCACAACTCGGTCAAGGGGAACAATATCGTCGTTCATCTGTGACATTGCGTCCCATCGAAAACCGTAGCTATGAAGAACCCGATTTATACGAACGGCAACAATATCCCTCTGGACACCAACGCAGGACACGGTTGCAACCGGTATCGATTCTACGTTAGATTGTTCTACTTATCCTACATAAGTGTATTTATGCCGAGGTTTACAGCTGACGTTTATCGCAGCATATTCAAGTTTGGTGTATTCAATGCCGTTCAGTCGGGCTGTTTTGATAATGTGGCGTTTAATATCATCGTCGCGTCGATTGCGCTGATAGCTAATTTCATGAAGGTTTATAATTCGGATGAAAACATTGTAAATCCCCTGTAATGTCTAATTGTGCTATTTTGACGCCATGATAGGTTATAAGCGGTAATTTTCCGGAGTATAATCCAACTGCCGAGTTTGATTGAAATGCTTGTTCTAAGCTCCTACTGGTAGCGGGAAGACCGTCCTATTCGAGCTGGCAATTTTACGTATTATCTACCAATCGAGAGAGTCTGGTAGAATGATCAAGTGTGTCTATGTGTCACCAACAAAGGTAGATATGCGAAATAAACGTGCAAACGCCCGCTGTTCATGACCCCCAGGCTCTATGTTCCGAACGGTTCCGAGATTGGGAAGCAAAGTTTGGAACTCTAGGATTCAAATGTAAGCATGACTATCAGCTAATGGACGCGTGACACTAATAGGAGACTGAAGGCTGCGAGTTGACCGGAGATACCGTTGCTTTTGGAAAAGGCGCATGGGGAGACGCTAGAAACGCGAGCATAATGTCAGTCCGATCTTAATGTATCAGGATTAAAGCGACAATTGATCTTTGTTAGCATCACAACAGTTAGGTTAATTTCTCTTTACGGGAGCTATGCTCAGAAGCATTCTAGGCCGAGAAGTGGGATAGCCTTACTCGGACTTGGTACCTTCTTATCATCTTACGTCTCACCGCAATTATATTGTAGAATAGGCGCGACCATGATCAAATTTTATCGCAAATCAAGTTATTCCTTGTTGACGAGGTTCGAACTTCCCTCAAGCTGACACACTAACTTAATGTCCACAGATCCATGTTTTGAACGAGTCTCGCGGCAGCACACTGGAGGTTGTTATTTCTCGCATGAAAATTAGAGGGACCGCTGTTCGATTTGTGCTCGTTTCGGCAACTGTACCCAACATTCAAGATGTTGCAACGTGGATAGGGACGACTGGGACGATAAGCAAACCAGCCATTGTCCTTGAAGTGAGCCTTATATGGCACGTTATGCCGTTATGCTGACATGGAATTAGTTTGGCGAGGAATATCGACCGTGTAAACTTGCTAGGGTCGTCGTCAGCGTTCCCCGTCCAAGGGGACAAAATGATTTTGTTTTTGCAAAAACATTGGACTGCAAGCTGTTTGCAACATTGCAAACGTATTCAGTAGGAAAACCTATCTTAGTCTTTTGTCCAACGAGAAATGGTAGATAAAGACCTCGACTGTTTTTATTCACCTGAAGCTTGTGAATAGGTGCCTTTGCAACGGCTGAACGGCTGAAAAGGGATTACCTTGATGCGGAAAGCAAGAGACAGAGATTGCCTTGGTCAAAACCACCTCGGTAACTCCGGCTAACAAATCGAGCCATTCTTTGTCTAAGTTTTCTGTCAGGTCGCAACATTGTTTCTATGACAAGAGATCTAACGGTGAGCATTTAAAATGAGAGCGTCCCGATCGCTTAAACCCAAGAAGAATTGGCGGAACTGGGAATTGGCGTCCATCATGCAGGGTTAGCTATGGAAGACCGAAGAGCTGTCGAAGATATGTTTATGAAAGGATTTCTGCAAATTATCATGGCAACATCAGTTGAGTTGTATAGTTTTGGACAACTCAGCATTACTAATTGTCACAAGACACTCGCAGTCGGCGTTAACCTTCGTGAGCCATTCAATGTTTTTATTTCAAAGATCACCTCAATGCGACATATAAGCTGCGCATACTGTTGTCATCAAGGGCGTACACGTGTATCAGAATAATGCAAACATTGAGTACTCCGATCTGGATATTATGCAAATGATTGGCCGGGCAGTGAGAACCAGTTTACACTTGGTTTGGCTATGGCACTAACAAACATGCAGGGTCGTCCACAATTTGGCAAGTAGGGCGATACTTCTATAACGCTTTGTCTAAGATGGTGCCTTAGACACAGAAGGTCTTGCGGTCATCCTCTGCGAAACTGCTCTAGAAAAAAAGTACAGGGATTTAGCACAAGGGGCCACTGTAATAGAGAGTTCTCTCCACCGAAATCTTGCAGAGCACCTCAATTCAGAGGTAGGACTAGGTACGATTGCCAGCGTCGGCTCAGCGAAGGAATGGCTGCGCAACTCCTTCCTATTCCAACGAATACGTAAAAACCCAAATCATTATGCACTCGGAAAAGCCGAGAATCAGACGTGGGAAGAACGAATGGACGACTTGGTCGTACAAAGTTTTTCCAAACTCGCGGATATGAATCTAATAAAATTCATCGACGGAGGAGAGGAATTACGGTCGACGGAGTATGGAAATATCATGAGCAAGGCAAGTGCATGACCAGACACTGTATACTTCCCTTGATCTGCCTCTAGTTATATATCAGGCAGTATACGGTGAGATGTTTTCATTTGTAAATCAAATTTGCTGCTGAGAGTGTGGTAGATGGAATTGATCTTGAAGCTGCATGAACGACCCAGTATACGGGACATTGTAAGCGGTCCGACACGAGCAGTATTGAGAGGCATCTGACAGTTCCAAGTTAGAAACCATCTCCTCTGCAGAAGAGTGTGTAACGGTTTCTCCAAGGCAGTGCATCGCGATAACTACTATTGATTCAGGTTCCACGAGTCTCGGATCAGAACCTCACAGAAAACGGTTAAGTAGAACACACCTTGTTATCTATTAAAGACTCACAGACCATTAGAGCTTGAATAAACTTCGTCAGCACAACGATATCCGATTTAATATCAGAAAGCTGGAGAAGACATCCGATAAAGTGTTCATTTTAATTCAAGTCAGTGTCGCTTTTGACAGACCAGAGCCATGTCTGACACACTCCTTCAAAGGCTGTACTGGGCGGCATATCGCTGAACTCCCCGGAGTATAGAACAGGTGATAGTCAACCACACCTCGAGGCTCTTGCAATATTTCGTCATGTATGCCGTATCACACGCGGTAAATTACCTTTAAATGAAGCTTCTGATAATCTCATGACTAAGTTTCGCAGCCGTCGTGGAAGTTTCTGTTGTTGGTAAACGGGGTGCACAAATGAAACATGGACTAGAATTGTAAGATTCCGTTTTCATCCATCGAATATACTGCAGATACGTAACCGGGTAGGCTTCGGTGTCTGAGTGCGAAGGCATGGGAAGACAGACCAGTCGTATTACGCCAGATAGAACAGATTGGTGAAAAATCGTAAGTTAAGATGATTTATTGCCTGAATAACAGCTCACGTTGCGTAGTCTGAAGGTCCGTCATACATATGAATGGCAATGAAATGACAACTGTGGATAGGTCCTCGCTGAGAACGGAATCACTACATTGCAGGTCTTGCAACAGCAACCTCCTTCCAGAATAGAACTGGTTAGTTGGTTATCTGTTACAAGCCCGAGGGTGATGTTAAGATACTTCACCATAGCTCCTAAATCGACGACCGCCATTTGGCCAAGAAGTCCTCGCTTCCATGAAAGAATTGCCTCAGTACACGCTTGATATACAACAATCGCAACTACGTGGCGGCGGCGGCACCAATCCGATCGAAGTAGACCTCATTGTTCATTGCGGTTTAGTAGATCGTGGTGATATTGTCAAGGCAAAGAAGGTCAAGCGACGTGAAGCAAATATGACGGCCGTTTATGCCGTTACTTCTGACATGGATTTTATCGACTTCCGACGTATACCGTATGTCTCCGCATTCTGATACACGGCATTATTGCTAATCTATTATTCAGCACAAAGGCATTGAGCGAATATAAATCTTTCAGTATAACTGCAATCCTTACAAAACCAAGCCAGACCATCACTGTTACGATTAGTTCCGTGAGTTGACTTCGCTGTACTGGTTGAGATTACTCCTATGTCAGGAAACCGCTGCGGGAGTGGCTTTACAAAGAATGTATAAACCCAACATTCCTCCTAGTGAATATCCCGTACCGGATACCAGGCCTCCACCTATTCTTGTAGGGAGAGATGTCTACGTAAAGCTCGTGAAATACTGAGACTTGTGTCAGGAAATGGTGCCCGAAACCAAGCCAAAATCATTGAACATCACAAACGAAACACCAACCGTGAAAGATCCCGAGGATATCAGGCGTCAGCACGCCAAGGCCGAAACGCCTACTGTTCCATACGTCAAGGACCTCACCAAACTTCGAGGTCAGTCATTATTGTTTGGGTCTTTATCCAGTAGGCGATGCGATAAGTGGCAGAAAATTCGATAATACTTCACAAGCTCGACCACGCGGATCCCAAGAATAAGCTACTTCCAAATGGAAACTTCGAGTATGTTTCAACCGTAAATATATCATCCTCCTAATTGTGGATGGAAGGTGTAATCATTCATGCAAAGAGAAATCTTCATGTCGTCATCTATGGTATACACGTGGATTATATTACTGCAAACTAGTGTCTGAAAATAATTAGCTGCAAGGAGGGACTGGTAAAGCCTTCCAAAAAGCAAGGAAAACAGGAAAACGTCCCTACGAAACAATACAAGGGGCTGAAAAGCGAAAATAATCAACGGCTAAACAATGAGTCGACAAAGGGCAAACAGAAATTTCATCCTGTTTTAGTAGATCTAGAAAACCGACATGCAAGCGCAGAAGTTGAAAAAGGACTAAAGATCAAAAGTGGGCAGAGAATCCGGCTGCATTACTCTCCGCGTGGTCAATCAATCGCACGTCTGGCTGAGTGCATCGTAGGTCAAGGAGAACCTAAATATTACGATCAATCAGGCGACGGGGATATCCAAGACCCTGTTGATCAAGCTGACTTTTTGGGCAATGACGATATTACTCTAGGATCTGACTATTCGGACTCTGAGATGGACTCCATTATACGAGCGCTACCAATGGACGACGACCAGGTGGAGACTATGAAAACGCCATCAAACGAGAAACGCGGCGAGGTATCGCAATCCACTGAAATAAAGAAACGAAAAGCGCCTTTATTCCTCGAAGATCTGGTGCCATCGCCTAAAAGGTCAAAGTTTGCGGAGGAACTGCGATCAGCGTCTCCGGTTCGTGCGTAGCTATCTCTAGTCTCGCCGACGCCTTAGATGCCTTCACAGGATGCCTCGAAGGTGCAATACTCTGATGATTCTGAAGTCGAAATTATAGAATTCGGTCCACTTTTAAGTTCGAAGACAAAACCAGACATTCCCATTCAGTTGAACAGCAATGAAGAATACGATGTTGATGCCGAAATAGCCGAAGAACTCGCCGCACTGGATGCATGGCTAAATAGTGGAGCAGTCGAGATTGTCAATGATCTCTAAAATGATTAATAAGGATTAGAATGATCAATGTCACTACTTGTACTGTCAATATCGACGAAGATCCTCAATGCTGGCTTGAAGCGCTCGTCCCAAGCCGTTTTGCGCAAAGGGTCTATTATTGACCAACCCATTAGGTCATTCCGCCAGCGCCGTTCTTTGTTCATCCTCTCGGCCCGTAATTCCACCTCAGTAGGAGGGGGATTGTCCCTTTCCTCTTTGGTTGGTTCCCGCTCCCCGCGTGCCAATGCCCGTGCGACTTGCAATTTTGTAGAAAGCTCTTCGTAGAATTTCCTACGAGCTTTGTTGATGTCGTCTACTAGAGATGACCTTTTATAGTATGCTTCAGCGTCTTTTCCAAGGTCCAGCCCCTTTGGTGCATCGTCTGCACCTTCGAATGGTCTAGAATTATTCATAACTAGGCGATACGCAGCTTCGGCTCCGGCCTTGACATCATGCCGTTGGTTGAAGAAACCCCACAACATCGACGGCATTTGTTTGAAACCGAGAAAATCCACAAAGGGGATGAACAAAATTGGGGGCTGTTGTGGTATCTGACTCGGCGGAATGTTCAAATTTTCTGGGATGCGACTACGATCAACCATAGGCTCGGGTTCCGTGAAGGAGCGAAGTTGAAGGGGGTGGTAAGGGAGTGGAGGCTTGGTTGGTGGGTGCGACTCGTCCTTGAGAGTGCTGTTAGGGTCATCTTCAGGCTCGTCAAAGTACCCATCCAATTCCAATTCTCTGGCTAGCACCTCCTCCTGGTCGATCTCTTCTAAACCAGAGGTCCAGCCCTTCTTCAGTCCAGCCATGAACTCTTTGAACGTGGGACGTCCAACGATGATGGTCCCGCCATTGATTTCCTGTTTACGACGTTCGGCAAGCGGCTTGTAGGTCAGTAGAGCCTTGGTATAGTCGGAATCTGTGTCAATGCCGAGGTCCATTCGCCGGCGCAAACGGATATCGTTGGCGACGCGATCTGCGATGTCACCATGTCTTTTTCCGGTCACCATGTCATAATCTACTGCCGCAGCAACCAAGATGGGCTGCAGAGGCAGAGTCAGCATCGGACAACCAGAGAACGACGAGTTTTCTTGACCTTGACATACTTCCGGAAGTATTTCATGCCTTGCTCGTAATCTTCGTCACCTGGCCATTTGGCACCGTAAACCGTGACTTTACGAGGTTGTGCCAACGGGTCGGCGGCTTCTTCCGACAGGTATTTGACGCGGTCGACATAGGACTGACGAATCTGCTTGCACTGTCTTCTGTCGTAGATGAATAGACCGGTGACGGAAGACACGACAGAGATGAAAATTAGCCAATTTCGCGAGGGTAGTTTGGGACGCCTGTCAAGCCATGTGGCAGGGATGCCCGTGTAGCGCAAGGCGGATTCGATTCCAGCGAGCCTTTTGGGAGCATCTAACAGCGCTGCAGACGGAACTTTCTCCGCGTCATGAGCATTCATGGCAGTATTTGCTGATATTGTCCCTGAAGGGCATTAAAAGAGTACACTAACGTACAACGAAACTATTCTCGTTCCTCCGCCCTCTCAAGCTGCTGGCGTTTTCTCGACTCATGACTAAACCAACCGTCAGTAGTGTCTTTTACCGCGAGACATGGTTACTTACGCTTCCGTGTCCAACCCTCTCTTTTTTCCTGTCTTGGCCTCGTCCAAGAATTGATTGAGACCAAAGACATCTGTGGTGTCCTTCTCAAATTGGACTGGACCTTCTCTGACCTCTTGCTCCGCCGCGCCTTCGAACCCAATTTTGGCTTGGCCCAAACCGAAGCGATCATTTTTGAGGGCGTTGGATATGCCTTCTTCCGTTCCACCACCGAACGAGTCGTCATTGCCTTGGTTGAGGTTGCCTCTTGCCTTATAGATAGCAGCAGCGGCCGTTGAACCATGGAACAATGGTTTGTCGTACAAGTTGTACGACTCTTCGTCGGCAAAATTATTTGAGAGCGTCTCTCGGTTGAATAAGCGAGAATCCAGCATGGATTCTTTGGATAAAGTTGGCTTGGCCAAGCCAAGCGCGATTTTTTCAGAAATGTCACGATTTTGCTCTCGTGCTCGCTGCTTAGCTCGTTGCTCAGCACCCATGTTGCTCATGCGCATCTCGCGTTCACGCTCTCTTCGTTTATCCATCCTCATCTGCTCACGGATCTTACGAGCATCTTCATCTTCTGCGCTATCCTCTCCTTCTTCCGCACTCCCGGTGTCGCTACCATAGTCTGCTAATGAAGACTTCATAGCTGCTTGTGATTGGGCGGAAGGCTTGGGCGCAATGCCACTTCGCTCCTCTCGGGCACGTTGAGCCAACATACGCAAATTCTCCTCTTTGGATTCCTTCTCCTTTTGTGCCAACTTCTGCTGCATCAGGGCCCGCTGTCGCACTTCCTCACGAGCATGCCGATCTGCGATAAACAAAGATTCTGAGAATTTAGCAAAATTGTCGTTGATGTGAATCTATGATTCCCGTCAGCGCATATCTAGTGCAACAAGTGTAAACTCACATCTTGTAGACCACGCCCATCGGCTGCTAACCGTTTATCAAGAGGGATAGTAAAACCCTTGTTATTTTTCCAATTAGATATACATGGTGGAATCATCCACTCCTTTTGCTCAGCAGCGGTAGCTTTACGTGGGGGGCTCCGTAGGACTGGTGGTGGTGGACTTGGAGGACCCCTTGGTATCTTCTTATGTTTGAAGCGCGGTGGTTCCAATGGATCTTCCACCACTTCGGTCATCTTGATTATACGTTGTTTCAGACCCACTGACCCATTCTGTTGGCCTGGAGTATACCGAATGAACGACGTCTTTCCCTGGCTGTCGGGAACATTTTTGGGTTGTGCAGCTTTGATTTTACCGTTGACAATCTTCTCCAGTGCCGCTTTTGTCCGTTCTGCAGTCTCCTGAATCTCGTCCTCCGGTGGCCTCTCCATACTACGGTCTGCGTCTTCCAAGTCCTTTCTATGGGCCATGGGCACAAGGTCCTTGAATTGCGACTGGACGATTTTGCCAGGCCGTTGTCCTTGATGGGCAATAGCATCATAGCGTACGTTCCCTTCGCTATCGACCTGAAGAGCTAGTGTGTTTCCAGAGGACGCCTGGAAAAAGTCAGAGCAGGTCCACGAGACAGCGAACGGCGAGACGGACCTTTTTCTTTCCCATCTCCAGCGGGTATTGAGCAACGTGACATTCTGGAAATGCACCCCCATCACCTGCAGAGAAAAAATGAGCCAGGTATAATGCTGACATAGTTTTGCACATACCATAGTCGTCCTGACTTGATGGTTTCCAGCCTCTCCGTTGGCCATATGGAGGTACTACCGGGCGAGAAATGAGGGCCTTTGATGGCTCTGGCGCGTTGTAGTCGTCATGAACGTCGGAGACAGCAGGCAGATTGATTGGCTGGGGAAGGAGCTGAGCAAGAGTGGCCATGATGTTTGTCCTTGTTGTGCCCACCTCCATGAACGCGCCCCCGCCGCCGTCGCGAACGCCGAGCGCGACGATCCAGCACAATGCAGACAAGCTGCTCGATATCGTGAACTCAGAGCGCACCAAAGCCATAGCCTCTTTCACTCCCAGGCTCGTTGCGATCGAGCGCCGCCTCCTTCAGCTCCAGGATACACTACCTGACGCGGCTGCAGCGAACGAGCTTGCGATGTTACAAAGCATTTTCACAGAATTCAGAAATTCGTCGGGCATCTTGGCGGCCAATGCAGCACGCATTCAGGAGCTGGAAGCAGCCCTGACCCAGCTTCATGCCGACAATCAGGGGCTGCACGCAAGGGCTTCTGCGGCTATTAGGGATGCCACTACTGCGCGCGAAAAGGAAGGAACAAGCAAAGAAAGCGTTGACGGATTTCCTGTCCCAGCTAGCTCTGGTGGGCATAGGTCAGAGACAGGACGGAAGGTTGGGCTTTAGTCTTGATTGGAAGGTCATCCTAGAGGAACTCGGGAAAGCGCCGGGCCAGATTGACATAACGCGCGGCCTCTCTTCATTTGCTGCCAAACTACAAAATCAGAGAGCGGCGTCGGCAAACAAACCATCGGTCGATACTGCTATCAACGTCATTGGCCTCGTCGCCGATAGCCCAACAAATGAACCATCACAGCAGAATGTAGGGATATTATAATTCAAAACAAGCTTCATTAGTGAAGCCGCCACCAAGTGAACAATCCGATACCAATCAAAATGTTAAAGACGCCAATAATAGCCGAGCCAGCTCCCAGAACGTTGACAAGCCACCAAGCTATACCCAATGAACGATCCAGCGTGCGTCCTATGCGACGTTTGTAGAGTGCTAGTGGATCTGGAGTGGGTGTGAAACTTGATGGAAGACGTATCATGGGTGTTGTGGAAAGAGCTGTCGAGGGGGGAGCAGGTAAATGTAAAAGACAGACAATGGGTTTCTGATCATCTTGTATGTCGGTAACCAGATTTGAAATGCAGAGATGGTCACTTACGTGGTCGGACGTGGTATAAGACGGGATGGTGGTGTATAATAAAACATCAATGTTGGACTTGTCCGGTTCCTCTGGCGAGTCGGTATGTGTGCCAAATAAGATACGGTCGGTCCATGCGGGGAGGCGTTTGTAACTGAAAATGCGGTAAGGTGAAGCGTTGGCCAAAAAAAAAAAATTATAGCTGTCATACTCATATCTATCCACCTCTCCCAGTCGATACTTGTAGCTGCACTTGAACTTCCAAAAGTCACCCTCGCGAAGGCCGGTGAAAATTGTGCCCCTACGTCTCTCCACAGTTAACTGGTCGAATTCCCGGATTTCTTCCCGTGTCTCTTCAGACGACAAGGATTCCCCGAATTGGGGGCTCGTATCAAATGCTGATAACGCGTGCGAAGACGGAATATCGAGCCTAAAGTTTAGGTCGCCCAAAAAGAAAAGATGGGAGGTTGCATAGAGGGTGCTTTCTGCCTGCGAGCAGCCCGAAACAGGGGGAAAGAGTAAAGTACTGACAATATGCTTGTAGTCTGCCACGCGCTGTCGAAGTTTGCCCGGGTGCGCAGTGAGGTGGGCGCAGACAAATCTGAATAGTAGCATTCAGCGCTTTGGAATGGAATGCGCACGAATGGACAGACGTGAACGTCTCTCCGACCTCTCCTTTATTTTGCACTCTGAAGCGAACACCCACCGCTCCCTTGTTGCCCATCCAAGCGGGCCCACAACCAGTCCACTGAGTCTGGACGTCGGCTACCTTGCGTGCCAGGCCATCATCCAGAGCATATACCAGCAACGCCACGCCGACGTTGACCTCCTTGGCTATCAAGGTGTACCGTTCCTTCTTGGGCGCGTTTGCCTCGATTTGGGACATAATATGGGCATGCCTGTTATCAATAACCGACTTGGACAATCCGGCAACTAAACGGCCTCAAGAACAGCAAATGTCAAGTCGTTTGTGGACGTACAGCCTAGATGCAGGGGAAGCAGCTCCTGGAAACCGACTGCCACGATGTCTGGTGCTCGTGTGGCACGAGACAGGAAATTGGAAACGTGGAAAGTCGGCGCAAGCCAGTCGACCAAGTCCTGGGGGATGCCTTTGAGGCCCTGCAGATTCGTGTTGTACGAGGCAATCTGGACCAGAAGGCGGTCCGAAGAGGGCTCTGACATGATGGCAGGATCAACGTCTACTCTAGTATCTGTTTACTCGTCCGCAGCAACCATCGGCATCGAGACGCCAAGGTCCTTGAGCCTTCCTGTCGCCAGATCGTGCACCCAGCCATGAATCCACACCTTCTTTTCCTTCTCCCATGCTGCCGTGATGGCTGCAGTCTGACTCAATGTGTTCACCTGCCATTTGACATTCTCTTCGATGACAGTCTCAAGTGCAGCATCAAAATCACCTGGGAAGAGACTCAGGGACCCGACAAATCTCGTCAGCGGAGCAAGCCATCGATTCAGCGGATGCTCCGCTGGATACTGATGCAGTGTTTGTTGATAGCCGTATATGTGATATTCAGGCGACCGAACAGCTGCAAGGCTGGCCGCCGCACCTCCACACTTGCTGTGCCCAACGATCATCACTGTGCTCGTGGTCAATTGGAAAGGCGATTTGGCAATGACTAAGGATATGTACCATGTTGGACATTGAGGTGATGAACGGCGAATTCGACAACTGAGAGTGTGTTAACGTCATCGAAAGGCAACTGGCTTCAAGCTGCCGTTTCAGACACTTCAGGGCCTCTGTTGCGGCGGAATCAACGTACTTGGCAATGTTGCGATGAACAAAGATTTCTCCAGGCCATGACATTGTTATAACGGATTCCTGGAGCTCTGGAGTCAGAGCAACCGATCCAGAGTGTCTGCATAAGACGTCAACAGCGGATAGTGGTGATAAACCGAACTCAGGTGTACATGGGGTTGTTGTCCCTTGGCAGAACGCTTAAAGAAACCAGGGCAGAGTCTCTTGATACTGTCGGCCCATTGGGCGTTGGCCAACAACATTTGTTGCGGGGCAGCAAGGTCGTCAGACATGGGTGTAAAGAATCTTATCGATAAGGTCTGATAGCGCACGAATTCCGGTTCGGCGCCGAACTCGCATATTTTCACAGAGCATACATGCAAGAAAATGCAAACGTTCATTCATGCTGACACGGACACACCACAAACCGCCGTCCGTAGCAACTAGTGAGAGCCCTCCGTCACCCAAACATCTCTAGTTCATCTGCCTGATCAGCCTGTTAATGTTAGACTCCCGGTCGCCAAAGTCACCACCCTGAACGTAGTGCTTGAATTTGCGCGTCCTCCAGCCTCCAGTAGGGTTGGACAGCTTGAAAGGCCAGAGGAAGTTGGATGCCTGGAAAACGTTATATATATGAACATCAAGGTGGACGCGGTGCGAACCTGCTTGAAGTGCGGTCCGGCGGTAGCGATCTCGTGGACAAGATCCTCCACGCAAAGGATATCATGCTTGCCGAGGTTTTCTTCAATGACGGCATTGTTCGTAATCGGAATGCGTTGCTTGTTGACCTTGCCATATCCACGCTTGTAAATCAGTTCGCGGATGGACTTGAGATTAGGCTCGCTAGCAGAGAGTGAGATGCATACCATGAAATCCAAAACAGGACGTACCCATATGTCACATAAGGTTCAACGAGACGAAGCATTTGCTGAGTCGCCTTTGTCACTTTGATAAATATGCCGTTGTTGATTTGAAGAAGACGAAGGAGTTGCAGAATTTTTCGTGGTTTTGGCGCGATTTCATTAATACTATACCATGTCAGACCGATCCAAGTCCAATTTGAGCCACTCACCCCCGGATACGAATTACAAAGTACACTTTAGGTTGTGCAGGGACGTAAAAGTCGCCTGTGGCTCGCGCTGCTCTCTTCAGACGGACTTCTTCCCTCTCCTTTTCCAAATATTCTTTTACGTACTTCTCTGCGCGCTTGAAAATGACTTTTCTTTTTGCTCTCGCTGCCTATAATTTGCGTAAGCCACATGAACATGATAGCGTGGTCAGATAAGTTCAGTCCCGAAAGATGGTTAATTTTAGGCAACATCGTAAGCTTTCGCCACTGGCCAGTGTATGTATCGAATACGTTATGCATCATGGTAAAAGCAAGAGAAACAACTGGATAATTACCTTGCGAGCCTCTGCTGCTGCCACCAACCGCTCTTCTCGTGCCTTCTCGTTTTGCTTGCGTTTCTTGAGGAGAGTCTCCGGGACTTCGATCGCCTGCAAGTATCAGCATGATTGGCAGTTCACGCGCAAACATAGTTCCTGCTAACCGAAGCACTCGGGACGCTGTGCATGTGGTCTGTCAGTGAGCCGCATGTTGCAGACGAATGGGACGTACGTGGTAGAAGGGGCCATGAAGACTGGGAACGGCGATGACAGAGCTGCCAATCTGGGATTGACAGTGGCTGAAAACTGCATAGTATTACAAATAAATATTCCCACAGTTACAGTACATATAATTGTAGTCATGTTGGGCCACTAGGTGACCGACTCGCCCACCAGGAAGAACGGCTGGCCAAAGAATGGACCGTCTGTCTGAGGCTGCTGCTGATGAAGGACTGCCGTGAGGGGGAGCAGTCTAACATGTGGTATGGACAGAGCCTGTGCTTGTTAAAAGATGGAGAGATGATGACAAACCTCGATTTAATAAACACCTGCTTTAGGGTCGGCCTATTGCCCTAAGTGCACACGCATAAGCGCGAACTCGTCGCCAGTAGGTCTCTTACCAGCTCTATCATGTCGTACATCAATCTCAACGATGGTACCAGGGCTCCTTGGCTAGCCTTTGGGACTGGCACCGCTCTCTCGGGTCAGAATGCCGCCGCCCTCGTCACACAAGCCATTAGGACTGGCATCATCCATCTTGACGGTGCTCAGATGTATGGAAACGAGGATACGCTTGGAGCCGGTATCAAGGCTTCCGGGAAGGCCCGTAAAGAGCTTTACATCGTCACAAAGCTGAAGCAGAATACTCCCATACGAGATATCAAGCCATCTCTGCGCGAGTCATTGAAGAAGTTTGGCATAGATTACATCGACCTTTTCCTGGTCCATAGTCCATACGGATATAATTCTCAAGGAACGCTTCCCGCAGTGTGGAAGGAAATGGAGGCAATTAAGACAGAGGGCCTGGCAAGATCCATAGGTGTTTCCAACTTTAGGGTCGATGATTTGAAGGCTACATTAGAAACCGCCAAAATTGTGCCTGCCGTGAACCAGGTAAATAAGCTGCAATCCATCTTTTCATGTTTTGATCATTTTATAGATTGAACTTCATCCCTATGTATGGAAAGCGGCAGAACCTATCGTGGAGTTCTGCAAGGAGCGCGGGATAGTAGTTGCATCGTATGCAGGCCAGTCCCCTATTGCACGTCTTCCCGGTGGTCCTCTGGATAGGGTACTCGAGCCCATCAGGAAGCGATTGGAGTCGTCCAGAGGTCAACCAGTAACGTCTGGACAGGTGTTAACGCAATGGCTAAGATCCAAAGGCATGATTGTTGTAACGTGAGTTGTTGTGCCTTTCGTCTGGTTGGGTGCCTGAGCAAGGCCTTGTAGCACCTCCTCCAAGGAGAGCCGTATCAAAGAGTTTATTGATACCGTTAATGTACCTGATATCACAGCAGACGATATCAGGGAGATTGAGGAGGCTGGGTCCAAGATTCACAAGCGATTCTTCATGCACCATGTATTCCAGTAGACCGTTCATCCGGCGTGACTGTTGTGTGACTGCTGAATGGGATAGTATTAGCGCCCACTACAATGTTCCTGAAGCACCGCCTCGTGGCATCCAATAGTTGTTCCCATGCGGATCTTCAGGCTCATTGGCCTTTCAGCTGCAGTGGGGCTCGCCCTGGCACAGAATAGTTCTTCACAGGATGCTCATTGCATCCAGAGCTCGGAATTTACTTGGGTACGTGATACAATTGACCAATGTCCGATTAAATCAATACTTGAATGTCTAGATGTCCAATTCTTTGGGCCAGGATCCTTGCACCGTAGCCGAGTATCTCGCAGGGGTATGCAACAACGGAGGTTTGCATATCACGATAACGTTCCTTCTCGTTAAAGACTTGTGACTTCAGTATTTCGGATTCCTCCCCTTGCCACAGATCAGGTTTATGTCGGCCCAGTCCCCAGTGGCGCGACGCAATGCAGATGCAGCTCCGTATTCTATTCTTTGCTGAGTGCATGCGCTTTATGTCAACGTGGAGGGACGATTTTGTGAGTCGTCGACTTGCTTATGCCAAGACTTTTACCTCATGTACTGGAGATGGGATACGTACGACGGCAATTGCACAACCATATACGTGGGTGTGTTTCCGTTAGAGATACCAACTAAGACTGCCGTGCCGCATTGGGCATACATGAATGTGACGGTCAGCCTTGCTCGTTCATCTTTTCTGGCACAAGTGCTCATACTGATGTAGATCACTGGCAAGTTCAACGCGACGTATGCGCAACAATTGTGTACGTCTAGTCTGGTCACATAGATGTTGACTCTCCTTCTGAACAATGTGCCAGCCGACAGTCCAGAGTCGACGGCGGGCCGAACGTCTACGGCCCGAACGTCTACGGGCATTACTACCACTCCCACTAACCAGCCCTCGCATAAATCATCGATTGTGGGACCGGTAGTTGGCGGCGTAGTTGGCGGCGTGGCTTTCTTGGCACTCTTGGGTGCCGGTGCGCTGCTACTGTGGCGCCGTGGTCGTCGATCATCCGCACCGCAACAAGCAATGGCTTTGCATACCGGCCATTCGCTGCCAGAGGGAAAGTCTCCTGTAAGCTATCAGTCGCGTGGCATGCCAGATGATGCGCCGCTGCTCTACGTAAGTCATTGTCCTGCAGTTAGACGAGCACCAGTTGATATGAACAGGACCCTTCGGATCCGAGGACATTCCCTCCAACTCCCACTCCCTTCCCAATCCATGCCAATCCCATGATACCTACTGGGCCCTGCAAACCCGACAATTACAGGCTCATCATTCAATCCCATGCGCCCGCGACAATACAGTGGTGCACCAGAGCTGTAGAGTAGTGTTTAGACATCTTGGTTACATAAAAGCAATACAGAATTATTGAGCGTGCTGACAGCCACTTGAATGCCGCCGACATCCATTCAAAGTCTTCCACCGTTCGCTGCAACCTCCAGTGCTCGGCTCCATGCATTGTACTCTGACATTTCGCGCCAAAAGCACTCAAATCCTACATCATACCATGCGAATGTGAATTGGTGGCAGCACGCTCTGGAATCTGTCGTCAGCTCCGGTGCACAAGCCCAAGACACCAACGGACGACTCGTGCTGCATTCCGGGCGTTCATTAATGGATATTCTCAAAGTGGACGGTGTTGGGAAACCGCTTGGGCTGGGTGCTGTCATTGTCCGTGCCAATTCACGTATGATCCTCGTGCTGACTGCAGTTTGGTCCTGGCAAGGATAAACTCCGTGCTTCCAAGGCTTTCGTTCCTCTGCCTCATTTCTTGAATGCCAAGGAATCAATATACGATCCTGGTTGGCTGCCGGCGAGGATTGCCGCATATGTCGTGGGGAAGCCGCTATGGTGGACTCTTGAACAACTCGGAATATTAGGCGAAGACGGCATTTTCACGCCTGGACACAAAAGCCGAGGCTCGCATGATAATGAAATGTGGTGGGGGGAATATGTGCTTCTTTCCCTGGTGGAACGAGCCGCGGATTCGTTAATGAAGAGGCAGCTTTCTAAAACGTCAAGTGCTAGTGACAATTTGTACAATCTCGGGGAGTTCAAGACAGAATTTGGAGCCACATTAGGGCTCGATACCTTGAATGACGAAGATACGTCTGTACTGCTGAAATTCCTTGAGAGGGATCGCGAGGCAATTGTCGTGGACGGCGAGGTAACCAGTAAGATTTAATCCTGTGCCTCCTCATGGCTGACACCCCCCGTTCAGGTTATTAAATTTGTCCCCCGAGGGGCTTCACTGGATGATAGGCAGGTGTCTGCAGTAGACAGAGGCATTCTGGAATTGAAGACTGCAATCATGAATATGCGTGCACAAATAGAATCTCTACATGACAAAATGGACGAGTCAGTGTTGTCATTGTGGTTAGATTCGATTCTGACGGCATTAGATATACCTGCAAGGCGTCAGAGGCACTTCGCCTAAAGCGCAAAGCAATGGCATTAAACTACCTACGCTCGCGTAAACTGGTTGAAGACCTGAGCAATAGACGCTTAGGTTCACTTACTACACTAGAATCGACCTTAATTTCAGTTGAAGCAGCTGCAGGCAATATCGAGGTGCGATTGAGATTTTGTTAATGTTGATCTAGACTAACTTGGCCACCAACAGCTTATGAGATTGTACGAATCCTCGACGACCACCCTGCGCACTATTCTATCTCACCCTTCATTGCAACGCGAGTCCATTGAACGAACTATGGATGCATTGGAAGAAGCCAATGCGGACGCGAAGGAGGTGGATGACGCCGTCAAAATTGGTGGCGACGTTGCTCTGAATACCGGCCAAATTGACGACACTGAATTGGAAACGGAATTAAACAAGTTGGTTGCAGAGGTTACCTTGTCAGGATCAGAGGAGCAGCGCAGAATAGAAAAGATTCTTGGGGAGGTGAAGTTGGAGGTGCCGCAAGAGGATGTACCAGTTCGTGTCAAAGGTTCTAAAGAAGCTGATCCTTCCCTCGCATGATGCCCTCATTCCATTTCATTCAACAACAATGTTCTATTTACAATCGGAGAGTTGACGGACAATGATACTCGACAATCTAATTGTCTACGGGGTTGTTACTGTCATCCATGCCCGTGGCGTGTTTAGCCTTCCTAAGCAGAGAATCCTGGAACGAATTAGACCGCATACTTTGGCTGGGACTGCAATGTACCTGGTTCTCATTAGAGTTGCCACTGACGGAATCGCCCATTTTTTGGGTGGTAGACTTGTTGGACTGACGCGAATAGTCAGAGAGACATCAGATTGGGATGAAACGACGACTTACATTGGGCTGCATGGTGGAGGAGATAGAGTCCATAGTGCCCTTGACATGGTCTCCGAGCTGTTCCATCATGCTCTTCTGAGAATCAGGCTGCAAACACCATGGTAAGGGCGTTGCAGACGCAGAGCAGCCACTCGCATACCTTCATGGCAGCGCTGGCCTTGTCAGTGAGGGATTGACGAGTGGTATCAGACATGATTGGGATGAGGGGTAAGGGCGTACAAGGCGGGGTTTATATAGCATTTGGCGGGATGTTTTCTATGACGTGGAATGACGCGTCGGGCAATGGACGAGCGGAATGACGGCGGGCGATCGTAGACGATCGGGCGTGATGACGTCAGACCAAGATCTTGACCATGGCACCGCTGCGTGTTCGCCATCCGAAGGGTGTGAGCACGATCGACATTGCGCTCGACGACGATGCCATTACCGTGCATTCTCTCCAGCAGCACATCTTTGCTGCCTCGGGCATTCCTCCGTCGCTGCAGCAATGTGCGTCGATCACAACCACTTGATCTTGATCTTGACTTGGTTCCAGTAAAGTCGGGCTATCCGCCCAGGTTGCTCACTACAATCTCAGAACTTCCGATATCAAGTCTCGGCATACGCCGCGGCGACCACATCATCGTCACCGAGTCTGCGCCGCAGTCCGTCCTCCCTCCGCCGTCCCGCGATCCTGTCCCCCAGCAGTCCCAAACTCGTAAGAACTCCGGACCTGACTATGTTGATGTCGAAGGTGGCGTCCTTATACACAGAGTAATGCATTCGACTTGATACAACAACTATCACTGACAAGTTGCTTGAATGGAGGTTGTACCAGATGACAACTCGTGTTTATTTTCTGCGGTATCTCTCATTTTCGAACAAGATATGACAAAGTCTCGTAAGATGCGAGAAGGTCGGTCTGACAAATATTGCTGGCCATCTAGTGGTTACTTAACTGTTGATACAGTTGTCGTAGATGGTATTCGTCGAAACCCTGCCACTTACAACGAGGCCATTCTGGGGTGCGCGTTTCTTAATCTTGTGCTCTGGCTTTCGCTAACGCAGAGTGAAGTATGCGACCCGAGCGCTATATCTCTACAATTCAAAAGCCTTCCACTTGGGGTGGTGCAATTGAATTGACTATACTTGCTGCTCACTACAATACCGAGATAACCAGCATTGACGTCGAGACGGGACGCCTCGACAGATTTACTCCTCCAGAGGGCCAGGCCACGACGCGTGGCATCGTGATCTATTCTGGAATTCATTATGATGCGGTGTCCTTGGCACCTTTCCCTGACGCGCCCCAAGAATGGCATCAGACTCTATTCCCAGTGGTACGGCATCGTGTCTCCGATCGTCAGCATACTGAGTCATTGGTGAATAGTCTCCTCGGGGCGACTTGGACCCAAGTTTGGTCGCGGCCAAAAAGCTGGCTGATATCCTTCGGGCCAAAAGAGCATATACAAACACCGCTACCTTTGATTTGAGATGCGAGGCGAGTCTGACCACGATTTCACCCATTCGTACTAGTGAATAATCATCTGATAGATTTGCGGAACCGGCTTGAAAGGGGAGAAAGAGGCGCGAGCACACGCAGAGCAAACGGGACATGTCCGTTTCGGAGAATATTGACATGGAATCCAAATTGGATGGACGAATAAACCATGAGTTACAAGGTCATATATATAGAGTGCAATTGATTTCAGATTTTAGAGCTCGCCTTCTATCTCCATGACCACTGGACAATGGTCTGATGCACCGTAAATCTCACTCCTGATCTCACACTATCATGGATCAGAACGGGCCACATGTGCAGTTTTCAAGTACCTACCATCTTGATACGATCCAGGAGTCGATTACTAGCGACAACTGCTAGGAGCTTCAGTGTCATAGTTCAAAACTTAAGGAGCCTGCTTACACATATCCAACCTCCAACCGATACCCTTGGCCCTGCAATTGAACCGATACGAAAAATAGGTGTAATGTCGATCCTTTGGGTGGATTTTCCGCCAGACGTCGGTGAATACAGGTTCCTTCTCGTCCGGCGGGGTAAGAATATTCTGAAACGCTGATGTTTCCGCTTCTGTATATCCAGCCGTTTTATTCCAGTTCCTTCGTGGATTGGCTAGGTCTTACGAAAGCTGATATGAGATGCGGAGGAAACAAAGCCTCATACTAACCCAGCTCGGTTGGGGCGACGTTAAGATCACCCGCCCAAATGACAGGTTTTTTCTTCTCCAGGTCTCGGATATACTTGGTGAAATGCACGTTCCACTCATTCTTAGCATCCAAAGTCTGGAACTCAGGATAAGTTAAGTAGTAGTCTGCAGGATTCGAGCATCACCTTGAGTTCTGTGCCGGCATTGACTATGTAGGTGCTGATCAAATAAGAGTTAGGAAATTCCAGAGTAATCAGTCTTCCTTTGATTGAAGCAGGATCTGGATGTCCGGGGAGCTCGTAAGTAACGTCCTGCGGTTTTATCTTGGAGAGAACGGCAGTTCCAGCTTGATTATACGTCATCGCTAGAACTGAATGGGAATACAGATGGATTTACAGTAAGACTTCTTTACAGAAAATGACCAATAAGAGTAGGGAAACCGTTTTGTCAATCCTGGGTCTGCCGGAGGGTCATTAAGCTACAAGGGTTATCTCATTGCAGAAACTTCAAGTAGGTGTAGGTTTAGTACCTTGAGTTCGGTAAGAATGAGTATGTCTGGATTTTCTGCTTCGACGTAATTCTTGAATCCCTGTTGACGTGATTTGAGCTCAAGTAGATTGTCAGGCAATATTTAGCAGCACTTTTTTCTGACTCGCGCCCCAACCGGCAATATTCCACGTAGCAAGACGGAGACAATTGTCCGTACGAGGTGGTATTTTGATGTGGACGGGCAAGATTTTGTTCGTTGGTTGGTCAGTCTCAGTTCCTTCAATATGTTGTTCTGTTCGAGACTTCTTTGGCGCATGCTCCTCGTCACTCGTTGGACTTGTCGCCCTACGTTTTGACGCAGACGCGCGCTTTGGTGGCATTTTGCGTTACGATTGTTGCCAACGCGCGAGACTAACGCGACAAAAATTAGACTTGATCGTGCCACGTGCGTTAACCTAGAAAGGCAAGCGCCTACTTGGTTCAACAACTCGACTTCGTGTGTAACACATTGGCATTGTTATTATAGTACCATACGCTCATATATCATCGTACGCGACGCTCGCCAATCCGTCGCCTTTGTAAAATATGCTGACACACCGCGGGTTTTCCGCCTGGGTCGTTGTTGAAGGCAGGCAGTTGCCAGAATATCTCGTCGGGGTGGATGATGAAGCGAATCGTGTATCTTGTTGGATCGTTGGAGAGGAGGGCTGTGTAAGTCCTGTTGTGACTCGATGCCTATTTGCTTCATTTGTTGTCAGCCATTTTCAGTGCATTGGAAGGACCATGGAGGACATGTTGACACTTGTGGATACATTACCCTTGATGGCTTTACCGTATCGGGTCGGTTCTTGTTCGGGGAAGGAACTGCATGCAGGGGAGGGGTTAGAACATCTCCAACAATGGAACGACCTTTCGTATTCCAAAAAGTTCATGAAGATGGTGGGCGCATTCCATGCACCTTGGCAATGCATACTTACCTATCTATCACAGTCGATCCAACTGCGCAGGCAGAAGCAAAAGACATTGGCATGATCACGCTACGGATAAAAAGAATCACGCGGGTAGCCAGCAAACCGGCAAATGCGTTTCAGGTGCTTCCGTCCATGGTGGCAGGAAAGCGAAAGGCAGGAGATCTTTGCATAGGGTAATATCGCGCCTTGACCAACTGCGGATCATTCTGACAGACACCTAGATTTGGAGAAGAAACGCCCGCCTTTCGGCAACATTCATCGACCTGGACTGTTGAGCCATATGAGAAGGACGATTCATTGTCAACCGTACCAAAGGCTTACGTTTCTTTTGTCTTCAGATACAGGACACGCGGTAAGTTGCCAATGATTGTCACGTTATTGCTAAGGCAATCTTTCAGGGTTTTTGGAAGCACAAGGTATTATTTCAGAGTCGGAAATGAGTGTGAAAGCCCCTCAAGTGCCAACATTCCGAAGAATCGTGAGCTTGCCGATGTCTATGATGCCAGCTCCTCCCGAAAGTCCGCAGCGGATGCTAGTAGGTGAGGTAAAGTGGAATGTAAGAGTGATCTCGTGGGCGATTATCCTTGATATTGATGAATTTGTTCAAGGGGCCACGGGATGCATGGAGGAATGTAGCAGACGTGCGTAGGACTGTCAGCGGGGGAGAAAACAGTTTCCTGCCTTACCTTTAGTTAGTAGTTATGCCGAGCCGGGTCGAGAACTGGAAATTGTTTGCAGTGGAAGGGCCAGCCAAACATGTTCCCGGACCGAACATGGCCATCGTCCTGCACATTCTGCCCGGCAATTGGGGACTCCTGTCCATAGATCCTTCATGCCTTGCTGCCATCATCTTTCTCCAGCTTGCCATTCCCGGAAAATTCGCCATTTCAGAATGCACCAGTTTTGACATTGTCTCCCAGTGGTAGGTGCTGTCTGGATTGCAAGGCTCTTGCACATCTTATGGCCGACATAGGTCAACTGCCTTGCCTCACCCACGATCATCATATTGTCACGTTATTTCCATCTATTGTCAGATACGTCTCAGGCCTAGAAAGAAGGAAGGGAGATGCTTTCGTCAATACAGATCTTGACCGGGACATGAACAACTCACAAAAGTCTCAGAGAACTGCCTGGTCTGCCCACGCGGAGGCGCATATGGGAGATTTAGTCGTGCGTAGCCACGGCGCAGTTGAACGCAGCTGCCTGAACGAAAACCCAACAGTACTATATGCTCTACTCCCAGCCATTAAATTGGGCAAATATGACGTTTGAAGCATGGTGTTCCATGTTTCCGCTGCCACAACGGTACTATATCCCAACGAGAATTCGAGAATTATACAGGCCTAGGCTCGAAGCATCTGGATTGTGGAGCCTCTCTGAAGTTGAGAAAGAACCGAGGAAACCATTTCAACCCATCTCGCCAGAGCAGGAGAAAGCTGGAAATACCACTACATTTCAACAGGCATTTGAAAAGGAAAAGGTCGTTGAAAATGCAAAAGTTATTTTAAACATCTATTCACGCCTCCTGAGCACGACATATTTCTTGGGATGTGACAGGTCTTTGGGTTTGATTTACCTGCACTGTCTTGTACTAAATAACTCCCAGGTCGACAAGCCTCGATGCACTAGTATCTGCCCACGTGCTTTTGTTGTTGGAACCACCGTATCCTGCACCAGTCATTCAGCAGCTTCTCTTGGAGTCGTATCCGTCGCTTGTTGCTCACGCTCGGCTGTTATTCTCCCAGACGCTCAGAACCACGATCACGCGAGTTGCACTTCAGAGGCTCACATGGAGCGACATGCTGCCGGCGACCCTGCGGAGGCGAAAACGAGCGGCAAAGAGCGCGGAGGACATCCGGTACGATCGAGTACGATGGGGTTTTTTCGGACTGGTTGTCGGATGCATAGTTGCATACCTTGCAGTAGTAGGGAAGGGTGTGAAAATTCAACTCGTCCGAGCCGGCGATGGAAAGACGGAGGACAAGGATGCGGAGGAGGATATGGAGGCCAAGGAGGCAATGGAGATCGAGGAGAAAGTCTAGTACTTGCCGTGTTCACGTGACTTACCAGAATGGACGACGATGTGATTGTCGTCGACGACGTCGAGTCGCAGCAGCCGCCTGTCGCCGCCGTCGCTCCCAGCGTCCAACCAACAGACGCCGCAGCAGTGCCTTCAACATCTCGCCTTCGCAGCGCAGACGCTGACCGTGCGACGCGTTCCACAAATGCGAAGACCAAGATCCCACCAAAGCTCAAGCTCAAGCTGGGCGAAAAGGCCGCGGCCCAAGCACCCGGCATGTCATTTCTCGGGCAATACGACCGAGAGCTGGACTCCTCTGATGATGACCTTGCCTTCGAGGAGCAGTTCATTCTGAGAATGCCGCCAGGAGACGATCTCGACAAATTGCGGAAAATGGTTGCGTCGCGGGAGGTGGCCAATGATGTGTGGTTCAAATTCAAAGGTATGCCCCAGACTTTAAGATCTCATATACAAGCCTCAAATGTAAATGCTGTCAAGACTCTCGCCGTGCAGTTTTCCATGTCGGCAACAGTCTCTACTCTGCCAAGCTAGTCGACCTTCCATGCATTGTAGAATCACAAAAGACGCTGGACAACAAACAGATGTTCAAAGTCGCGGACATATGCCAGGTAATGCTATTCTTCTGCTTCTCCGTATATTGGCTTATGCGTCGTTTCATCAGATGCTAGTTGTTGAAGACAAGATCGAAAGAGAGGAACCCACAGCGAACCGAAACTTCAACTTTGAAGACTTCATCTGGCCTCATGGGGCAACTCCTCCATTGCACCATGTCCGCAAGCGCAGGTTTCGCAAAAGGGTGAACCGACGGGTACGTTAAATGACCTGTTTTGTCGGCAAGTCAAGCTCATTGTCTCGTTGGCAGACAATCGAAAGTGTAGAGCAAGAGGTGGAAAGGCTGTTGTACGAAGATTCTCTCGCTACGGAGATCAAGTATGGTACGTTTCCTTGTTAATTGTCAAGAAGTAATAACGGACAGATTTGTGATAGAGGTACTTGACAATGTCAATCCAGACTTGTCAGATTCCGAATTCTTGGAAAAGGAAGACTCTTTTACACCAGCACTGTCGGATGCTGGGGATGCTGCTACTCCGGGCTTCGATGGTGGCGAAGGCGAGGAGGAAGAACAACAGGACGAGGAAGAGGAAGGCGAAGGTGATATTGATGAGGAATTAGCGGCGGAATTGGACCAAGCGTTAGTTGACGAAGATGAGATGGGTAGATATGGTGCTGATGAAGAGGACGAAGATGAGGAAAGTGAAGAAGAGGAGGACGAAGACGAAGACGACGAGTTGGCGCAGGCAAGAAAACTTCTCAACGAGGAAATCAGAGACTTGGAGGCTGCAGTGGCAAAGAAAAACAACGAAATCGCCAGTTCCGCCAACCCGCTCATTAAGGTACAAGTCCCCCTATTTGCACTGGACCATTCCTTCTCATCATCACCTACAGAGGCGCTTCGAGGATGCACTGAAGAAACTCACGTCTGACTTGGAGATGAAAATAGCGCAGCGCGATGAATTGAAAGAGAAGCAGAGATTACAAAAAGAAGGGGTAATAGGCGAAGCAGATGACACCGACCAGGACGGTCCTATCAATGACGACGATGTAGGAGATGCGAATCTCTTCGGTTCTGACGAGCCAGTAATGGACATGGATATAGGATAATATACGATACGGTAGTATCTGATAAATACTGCGCGCATATTCATAATAAGCACACTAGTCCTGCTTGTAGCACTGATGGCATGTACACGATGCATACAAATGGGGCGAACCAAATCGATAGAATGTCCCAGTACCATATTGCTTGTGCAACCTCAGCAGGTACCAAGAGCCATCCGAGCCCTAGAACAGTATAGGGTACATATTTGAGCATTCGTTTCGTCAAAGACATAGCAGCTTCGGATGGAGAAGATATGGATAATGGTATCCCAAGAGCTATAGCGAGTGTTGAGGCAAGAGAAAAATTGAGCACAGCCGTTATTGACACCACCGTTGATGCCATGCAAAGGTTGAATGACTTGAGCGTTAGTGAATGCGAACTGTAATCCATTTTGCCAGAAAACTGCCTTGCTACATATGCCATACAGGTAGCGATAACCATGAAGGCAGCAACAGACATCCCCTGAAAGAAGAAACGCTTTGATAATAGCTTGTCAAGAGGACTTGAAGACTCACGCATGGATTTTTGGGATTCCAGGTCAAAAACCAGAACAGTAAGGCACCAAGAACGTGAGTGCAACCCATGAGTAAAAGCACACTTAGGACGGGCCGCCTTCTCTCAGGTTGGTCACTTTTGGTGTCTTCATCGGTTTTAGGAGTTGTTGGCGAGGCATCATTCCAAGCCTTCAAACCTCCGAACATCATAGCAATACTGACCAACAGTACACTAGGCAAGTAACTCCCTATCTTGAGGAACCGATCAGGTGCCGTGAGGATAAAGAAAAAAAACGACGCATGAAGACGTTCAAGCAAATTGTTCATTGTTCTTAATGTTGACTCGACGACGCTATAGGATACTTAGATGTCATCCCTTTCCATAGCACATACAACTAACCGACCAACAGAGTGAAAGCCATGAGGGCCCGATGCTGGAATCCCGAATAATGTTATGGCGTCTATCCGAAACCTACTTAAATGAAGAATAAATCATACGCATTCGGACCCAGCGACATACTGGTGATATAATCCATGTACGCCGCTTGGACGACCGCGTGCCTGATAACCTACATGTCGCAAGATGTTCCTCGCCCGTTGGCGATATTCGCTTATCTCGAGTTCCACAAACTCTGGGATCCACTTGAATCGTCCAGGCGACTTGCTCTGATCGACGTTATCGACGTGGTCATAGAGGGTGACGGGCACTCCGTTGCTAAGAGCAATTCTATGGAATGAATTTTGCAGGTCCTGATTTGGTAGACGTCCGTTGCAACCCTCTAGATAGGTGTAGGCGTCTGAAATTGGCCAAGAAAATCAGTCTTACCATAAAACACCCCTAAATGTGAGAAAGAATGCCCAGGATAGTCGATGTTGAGTGCAGTCCAGATAACACCAGAAGACAAATCGAGAGGTTGTACATGAAGGTCTTGGCCATATGGGTGAGTCATGCTAGAAAGAAAGTGTTATTACGTACTTGACTGCGTGCTACCGTGATAGGCACTTAACCAGGCATGCATGCCTTCTAGATAGCCGTCACTGATAACGAAAACAATATCTTTGGCCCACACAGAGTATTCTTTCTATAGTTGCTCATCCCGAACAGAAGGAGCGGAATGAAACTCACTTTTCAGAAAAGCAGCCAGTGCGAGGGTAGTCGATACTCCCCGTAGATTCAAGGACTTGTCGCCTTCGTCCATTCTACTGATCCAAGAGGCCGAAATCACCATTGCTTCTGTGCCGGATGCGCGAGGCGAGGAAAGGACGGCATATGCATTAATGCCTTCAGAGACCTGCGAGAAGTCCCGACCAACATTATTCCCAAGGGAATAGTAGTATTTTTGCGTAGAAGCAGATAGACCTAGTTTTGTAAATTCCGTCTTAAAAAACAGTGCTCGTCTCGAAGCATCATGAGCGTGCTTCATGAAAGTAAAGCGCGATGACCTCACTGCTCGCTGGTAGCGTTGGTGTCGCGTAGTCTTTCCACTTGTTCAAGATATCTGTCGGCATTATGCACGTCTTGCCAGTTCCAATATGTATTCACCTGAAGGAATGAGCCCCACTCAGGTAATCCTCGTCAAATCAGGAGCATACCTGAGCGGGCTGAAGCGCGTTTTCATCTATGTAAGTACCTCGACCCAGATGAGGAAAGGGTAGGGATATCATCCATATATAGCCCACGCAGAATATCACGATTCTGTTCAGACAAGATGAGGATGTATCGATGGACTCTTGTGCTGTCCTGACCTGAGTATGGTCGCATTTCGCATCAACCAGGAAATCAATGCGCGACGTCTGCGAATCCGTGCTTCATGGGACTTCAGTATGAGTGTCAAGTTGGCCAGACGTGAGCGCAGGAACTGCATCCTGGGTGAATGCAGAGGATGTAATACAATTGATTAGCGAGCACACTACTAATAATGTGTTCACTGTTAACTAGTTAACTGGTAACCTTGTCTTGCCTCGCTCTTCGTTCCTTGCCTCATGCCTCCAAAGCGCAGGAGGCAGGCTTCTCCAGCAGAGAAGACCAAGCGCTCTGCTCCATCAGATAGCAAAACATCCCCTTGGGGCTGGGTCGGCACAGAAGTCAAGGACGTCTCAGGCATAACTGCAGAACACATTCTTGCAACATGCGGTTTTACGGCTCGATGCTCATTTTCTTTATGTCCCAACCGGTTTGTTCAGGGACCCGCTAGTGATAAGCTGGATAATGACATTATTGTCATCTCTGACGATGAGATATCCCAATGTAGCAAGAAAGCCTGTAAGCACAACCCCAACTGTCTAAATTATCTAGGCCAAGAGAAATGGGAAAATGATGGTGCGTCAATCCGCTCCCTTATTCTTACCCTTCCGATTGCTCTTAGCCAAGGCCTGTGCTTTGTTCGAGAAGACACTTGACCTGGGCGAGGATCCGACTGAGCAAAGTAGGGAATCAGATCTGCCAGTTGGTCTCAAGGTACTATCGTTGGATTGTACAGTCACACGCTATTGACGATGTGCAGAATCTGGGTGCCACATGCTATGCGAATGCCTCGCTCCAAGTGCGTATAATTGTAATTATCAAGTTAGCTGCATTCACTCGAGTTCAAGGTCTGGTTCA
Source organism: Amanita molliuscula (assembly GCA_023014405.1). Classification (NCBI taxonomy): domain Eukaryota; kingdom Fungi; phylum Basidiomycota; class Agaricomycetes; order Agaricales; family Amanitaceae; genus Amanita; species Amanita molliuscula. The sequence continues at coordinate 2,114,997 of JAEBUP010000001.1, forward strand.
GGGATCTAGCCTTTCGTGCTGGGGTGTACGGGTTGCAACCTTCTGAGGGATCTGAATCAGCTTTCACTGTTTGTATATATGCACCATGCATTTATTCGACGCCAACGACATTTTCAGGATTCTCCTATCTTTCACTTGCAGGTGACTTTTGCTGCCATGCAGGAAGGCCGTCAGAAGGTTTTTAACCCTACCAAACTTGTGGAAAGCTTAGCACTGCGAACTGCTGAGCAACAAGATGCACAAGAGTGAGTCTACCTCGGGGAAGGTTTGCTTCTGCTCACGCAAGACGTTAGATTTGCAAAGCTATTTATGTCTCATCTGGATGCTGAATTCCAGAGACAGCCAATGGTGTCTCTGAGGTCGTTGGTGACAGACCAGGTATGCCAATGAATATCTATGATCAATTCTATACAAGCCAGACCCGACTTTCTAGTTTCAAGGCAAGCAGGTTTATACAACCGTCTGCAATTATTGTCAGCGTCCATCCGAACGCGAAGCCGGGTTTCTGGAGCTTGAAATTAATCTGGCTGTGAGTATACCCCATTTTTCATTTGGTTTTCTATGTAAGACCGATTTCAGGGGAATGTCAGACTTGCCGACGGAATCGCGAATTTGCTTCAGTCAGAAAAACTTGATGACGATAACAAGTGATTCCTTCACTCTCTGCTGCCCTTTTCAACTTGTCTGATTACATCAACGAATTGTAGATATTACTGTTCACACTGTAATACTTTACAGGATGCCACGAGGTACACCAAATTGCAGACTTTGCCTCCAGTTCTACATTTCTCTCTTATGCGCTTCGTCTACGATGTGTCAACTATGGAAAGGAGGAAATCAAAGAATATCATTTCTTTTCCGGCCACCGTTGATATGGGCGATTACCTTGACAAGGATGAGGGATCTATGAACGGTGCAATGGATTATATATACGACTTGCGCGGTGTTCTTCTACACAAGGGGCCCAGTGCATACCATGGCCATTATGAGGCACAAGTATATGATCAAACGTGCGCACCGTTCAGAACTTCCGTCTGTGTTCGGCCTGAAATGTCCATTCTAATAGGTCACAATGTTGGTACCAATTTAATGATGAGTGTGTCACTAAGATCAAGACGCTTGGCGACCGAAGTCTTCTCAAGAAGAAGAAAGATAGCGACACTGAGGAGTAAGCATGACTCAATATAGCTCCATTGTCGTGTGTCAACCCAGCGTCAGAGGTACTTTACCGGAACAGAATGATTCGAGGTAACCATACCTATCTTGTTCCATAGAATATGCTAATGAAGATAGTATACGATCAAAAGATGCCTATATGCTCATTTATGCTCGAACGAAATTACGTTGCCGAACCGGAAATGGAAACAGAGCAAACTATTCCCTCTCCTCCATCACGGGCACTGAAGGCTGTAGAGGATCTTAATCGCGAACATTTACAAGCCTGCGATGAATTTACACAAAAGCAAGTAGCATCTTTGTCGAATTTCGCCAACGTTAGACGGTAAACACCTATTAGGAAACAGTCGTTTTTGAGCCATTTCGAGCAAGTGCGAACTAACTTGAAGTCAATATATCATTCTTGGAATCTGTCAAGGCACGATGAGGTACATTTTCATTTCGCTTATGTACACCTGATTTTTAAAGCAATAGCAGAAATCAGTAATTATTAGTCAACAAGCACTGATCACTTGGCTATCTGATCACTGCGTGAGATCCGCTTGCCAAAAGGTCAATCCTCAGTCTCCAAAGCAAAATGAGGATGGACTATCAGCCGATAACGGACCACCCAATGGAGAAGTCTCGATAAGCAATGACGAAATTCAGTGTGGGCATGGCTTTCTAGATCCAGAAAAGGCTACCGAAATGAAACGCATAACCGAGGTAGGTTATAACATCCAATGCAACGTCTGTTTTTATCGTTATCTTATAGTCTGCATTCCAAAAAATTGCCAATCTTACACAATGCACGTTTGTTCCTGTATTCCAAACTGATGAAGTCTGTAGAGTTTGCGTTGAGAAGCATTTTAAGGGTGAGTATACAAATTTCTGGTATGTACATCTTAACGTGTTCTGTCAGAACGATTATATCAGCTCGAACACCCTCAGCATGTCATTGAATTTGATAGGGCTGCTGCGCTTAGAGACGGCAGCACACGATACTGGATATCAAAAAAGTGGCTAAGAGGTGAGTGAAATATTACTCCATATTCTTCATGATCACATTTGTCCAGATTGGAGGTCGATTAAACCGCGAATGCATGTTGCATCTGAGGGTGATCCTGACCCTGAATCAGGAGATTTCCAGCATCATGTCCGATGTGAACATGCGGGTTTGTCCGTTAATGTAATGAATCGTTGTCAGATCTCAATGCAGGTGACTGCAAGTTTATTTTAGGGAGAAACGAACCTTCATATCTCATGCGAATAATAGGGGGTGTTGTTTTTGCAAAGATTGTTCCCTAGTTGGGATCCTCCTTCGGCAGGCGAAGATGCCTGCGTTGTATGCACTGCTCAGCTCAGTGCATCTCGAGAGGATAGAAAAGAAGTTAAGAAACGGGCAGAAGAAGAAAAGGTGGGTTATATCGTTTTGGTCAAGACACGTGTGTGATGTCCTTTAGGCACGACTATTTGGCATCTATGATAACACGTTCGACGGAGATAGCTGCATCCAAAGTGGACCCTGCGCCGTTATCTCGGCTAACTTTGTCAGGTCCTGGAAACATTGGTTAAACTTCCCGATGGATAATCCACGACCTGAAATGATCGATAACAACATCTTTTTTTGCGAACATGACATGCTACTCTTTGATCCCAATTCTGCCCTTGATTTCGACTCAACCATGTTCATCATTCACAGGCATGATTGGGAGATCCTCGAGTCTTAGTACGTGGTCGATCAGGCCGCACTTCCGCCGCAGACGGTGCTTACTTCTCCAAATAGCTACACGGGCGGTCCATTGATCTCCCTTGCCAAAATGATTCGGGAAGATGGATCGTCTCATTATGATCAGGAGGTCCCTACATGTGTCGAGTGCCGCTTAAAAAAGTATGTGGCGCTTATGATATGCCATAATTGTCTCCTGAGACGGCGTTCAGGAAAACAGGCTGGACGACGACAGAGATAGTGATACAGTTCTTCAATCCCAATGAAAAATCGGGTGTGAGACGCAAGACGCTTAGTGCATCACGCAAGACTTTCAGACAGTCGCGTCGACTGAGACAGATGAAGCAACACGGCGAAAGACGCAGGATAACGATCTCTAAAGACACGACCGTCAAGGAAATCAAAATAAAGGTCTGCGATCCTGTAATAATTGAAACGGCGTTGCTGACTCAAGTGACACAGATCCAGGACGAGTGGAACATTGCTACAATTTGTCAACAGCTATTTCATCATGGGACTGAGCTTCAAGATAACGCGGTCACCGTTGGGGCGCTTCAAATTACTGCCAACGACATCTTGGAACTACGTGAAGTGACGGAAGTGCATGATCTAGATTCGGACAATGAAGGTCCGTCTGTCAGCAAGGACGAGGGGCAAGGTTTCACCGGTACTGTTCTAATTGGGGGCATAGCGCGGACAACTTTGTCTCCATCCGATTTTAAAGCCTGCCCAAGCTGCACTTTGCGTAATCCTCTTCACGTGCCTTCATGTACAATATGTGCTACACCAATCTGAGATCCCTTGATATTATACAGACTGTCATTTTCTACCGACCATATGACCCAGAGGATCAGTGTCTGCATCCCAAAAAAAGAAAAGAAAAAGAGTCCCACAAGAGCCCCCAAAAAGAAAACCAAAAAAGCCCGAATAGTACAAGTACCATGGTTCCATCAAGAAAAAGAAAGGAAAAAGTCCGAGTGAATGAGTAATCATACATATTCAGGTAATGAGGAAAGATTAGGAGTGTATACTGGGCCAATGTTCACTCTGTTGGTTGCAAGTCCTTGTGGCGTCGGCAGGGGAGTCGTCACAGTTGTGCTGGGCAACGTGGGTGAATTATTCGAGGGGGGGTAAAGCCTCGAGCGTGGTCGTTGGACTTCCTGGAGCACGAGCTTTGAGTATCGAGGTCGCCGTTACAATGATATCAACGTCATTCGTTGCCGTTCCTTTCATTTTTACCGCTTCTGCTATAGCATCTTGTGTTGCATCCGACAGTTCACTGACTGTAACGCTCTGAATAGCAGTAACTTCTGACTGAGGGATGACCGTGCCGCCGGTCTTGTCTGCTATGACGGTATGCGCCGCTTGAACGACAACATGTTGGGCCGCAACTGCCAGGCGGCGCGTTTGTAAATGGCTTTGTCCAGACAGTTCCCTATCGTAAGCGTCCACGGTTTGCTCCAAGACGTGCTTTTGCTTAGCCAAGTCTTCCAGTGTATCGTGTGTCTCTGGTACTCCAGTAACAAATTGACATTCAGCCTCTATCGTCACATTTTGCGCCGCTTGCTGCAAAACCCTGATGACACGCTTATCCGGGGATTCAAGGTCCGCCGAAACAACAACGTCCGTACTCGCTGTGCTGGGGGGGATCACTTTGTTCACCGTGTACCCTGATGATAAAGCCGTCGTCGTGTTCGAGCGTCCTTTAGACCTGAGAATATAATCAGGCCAAAATCACTCATCAGTTTCAGAGATGCGTGCCTTTTGGAAGTCTGGCACAGAAAAGAATCGCTTGTGCTCCTGCGTGGACTGTCACCAGCCATTGACGGTCGACGAGGTGGACGTGAGGCTGCCTCTGCTGCAGATACGGGGGCTATAGTGATTGTGAAGGTGTGCGAGAGCTGCCCTTCTTGCCCATCAAAAACATACTGTCAATACCCCATAAGGATATACGAGTCACATGAGCTATTTTTTTTTTAGCAACTCACATTAGCGTTGACTGTGATGGTGCAATCCTTCGCATCAGGGGGTGGGATACCCGAAAGGACATCGTCTTTCCATGACAGCCAGGATGGAGTAGATGGCGAACTGTATTTGACCGAAACGTTCTGCCATGACGCCTGGGGATCCCAAACATGCGGCGACCATGACCATTTGAGTCCGCAATAAGCGACACTTGGAGGGTTGCCTGCCAACTTCCGATGAAAGGGCCGGAATTCCCATTTGCCGTCACCGGCTTTTTTCGCCTCGATATTCCAAATGTGGTTACCTTTAGACTTGGCCTTCTTACCATCCTCGTTAAAGCGCAGAATGTACGGCTGCCGCCAGAGATAGTTGCGGATCTAGTGCGTATGATCAGATTTGGAGATCGTATGCTTGTATTGCTGGTGCAAACTTTTTTCATGGGTATTTTTTCCTCTGGATACCCTTGTCTGGCAAGCTAGGTCACACGACATGATCAGCATGCATTTGATCAGGCTTACGAAATACGCACTTCTTCTAGAAAGGCAAGTGTAAACGCTTGTATCCGGAATTTGAAAGGGCGAAAATCAGGAGATTCGTCCAGTCGTTGCATTTTCTTTGCCATCAAGGTTTGATGGATAGGCTCACCCTTTGAATCGGTTGCGTCCACTGGGCGCAAGTTCCGAGACTGCATGATCACGAGGACAAAACAAACGTACGGTTGGAGCAAACATTGTTGAGGTATTCAAAGAAAATGCGATCAATTTCGGCTTTGTACTCCAGAGGAACGTCGGATCCCGCGCCGGGCGACGAGTCCAGAGGTGACTTTCAAGTAATCAGCAAGGCTTCTATACGCAAAGATGTCGTTCGGAATACCAGTTTTCTGTCGATTTTAGGTTGGCAGTTACCTTCTGAGGGGGGTGCTGTCTTCCTCTTCATCGTCCGTGGGTGTTCCTCGGGCTGTACTGGGCGCTGTGCTGGGATCGTCTGAAGCGGAAGAAGTAACTGACAATGCAGAGACATCAGGCGGGACCCAGGCGGCCCGGATCACGTCTGGTGAAGGATTGGGTGCGGAGGGTTGCATGCCTGCCCAATTATCTGGATACGGATTGATATATGCGTAACCCAACTGACCGTCTACCGGATGGCTCTCAGAGTTGGACTGGGCAATGGGGTTAGTCAGGACATCAACCTCCTGCGGAATAGGCGTGATTTGGATTGGTGGTTCTGATGGCGGTGGCAGAGGGGCTGGTGCAAAGGCATTGATAGGATCGGGGATGACGGCTGTCGGCGAAACAGCGGGAAGAGCCTGGAGTGGATGGGAGGGAACAACAGTATCGCACCAGGATGTATGGAAATCGGGAAATGTAGGTGACGCAGAGGCCATCGGCGTAGTGATGCCGGAGCCAAAGTCGACAGCGGGCAAATTTGCGGGGATGAAATGCGGCTGCTTTGCGGGCTCGATCAGATGAGTCGCGGAAAAGGGCTGCGGGGGCGAGGGGGGACGTGAGGCTACCGGAGCGTCCGCCGGGGCAAACATGAGAGGGACATGGGGTGTATGCGCGATAGGCGTATCGTCGGCGGGCTCCCGCTTAAGGGCCTTGGCGCTGCGCTGCTCCCCGATGTCCGAGGGGCCACGCTTCCTGCAGATGTCTGGGAGAGTGAGATGGAGAGGTGTGGGGAGGAAGGGGAGGAAGGGGAGGTTGGGAAGACGACGGGGGGGTAAGAGCCGGTGTTGATGGACATGATGGCGAGCATTTCTGAGACACGGAGGATGCGCAGCTTGAGCTCATCGACCTTGGAGGAGGCCTCCTGGTTCTGGCCCATGCGGCAGGCGTCGCCAGCAGACGATGCGGTTTTTGCGATGCTGTGGGCGAGTCAGCGGCGAGGAGCGAGAAGGACGCACGCGTACTCATTGAGCATCTCACCAAGGATGAGATGGGGCTCTTGGGGAAGAAATGGATGGTCGAAGAAGGCGGCATCCATGGCGAGCATGGGCGATGGGCAGACTTATACGTCTCAGACGCGGGAGAGTGCAAGGCCGCGTGACGCGTGACAGCGTAACTACGCTACATATCGCCGAGTCAGTATCGCCTCCTTCCTGGGCTTCGCGAACGCTCCCGTTCTCGCCTGCGGTCGCTGTCAATCATCAGCAGACGCCTCGGCTTCACCCCTGTCACTCACTCATATCGTGACGATGAATGTCTTTCATATCCTCGATCTCGTTCTCGATCTCGATGCACCTCGCTTCTTTCCCCTCCCCGTGCCGGAGGCCCTCCTCCTGCCCCCATCGTCCCCTTTCGTTTTTCCCGTTCTTCCCTAAACTTGCCAAGCATGTTCCGCAGCTCGTGATACCCGAGATGCATCTCGTTTCACACTATTTCAGTGACATCACCTCATGTCAGTTCGCCTCGTGCTCTCACCTTGCCGCCAAAGTGGTCTGCCAGTCGTCGATCCGAGTCCAGCACAGACAAATACGCCCCACATACATCGCACACACGTAGCTTTTGGTGTCCCGAGGCGCCCGAGGTGTCCGTCAGCTGTTGCAGCTCCCTCTGTGCCAGCCTGTCAGTCCGTCCATTTCCGGCAACATGCCACTCACCTCCTTGTCCGCCTTCTCGCTCTTCAATGCTTCGATCGCTGCCATTTCTCGCATCGACTCTTCCACCTTGCCCTGTTCACCTAGATTGCCGGCATTGGCTTAGCGTCCCTTCATTTACCAAATCCTCGTACCCAGCGTCTCGATCTTCTCTGTCCCTCCCTGGATGGCTAATTCAATTTCTGCAATCTCGCGCATCTGCATCACACGTTGTTTAGATCACCTCTTCTGCTGCCTCGAGGCCAAATTCTCTTACCAAATTCGTCGTCTTTGCATTCTCTTCCGGTGTCTTCTCCAGACGGCGGTGCGCGGCTCGAATTCTTCGATCACACTCGTCTACGAACGCAAATATGTTGGCTTCATACTCCATTTGGAACCGGTGGAATATAGGATCGCTAGAGTTCGCTTCCCTAGCCGCCAAAAAATCCGTTTTCAATCGTTCCGTATGCGATTTCGGACAGGCGCCGAGATCCATTTTCTGTACCTAGCTTCAGTGTCCTTTCAGTGTAATGTCCTTGGAAATGTACTGTATTTGTGAATAACGTGTGTGGGCAAACTCCACACAGAAAGTTTCTGCAAACTTTCTCGTCTGACCACACAAGGTTCGCGTTGGCTACTCCCATGGCCTCGGGGCCCATCATTTGCTAAGCAGGAGATGCATCAGCCACGCCGGCGCAGTTTAGTATACTGCTCACCTCCAGGAGCTTACGCTGCATTTCCGCTAGTCTTCCCATCTTGTGACAGTACTGAACAAGCGTCGGTTGCCGTGTTCGTGTCTGTTTGACCATGTTTGCTACCGCCGTTGTTTTACAGATAACTAACTACTAATTACTCTCAAGAAAACGGAACGGAATATCCTCTAGACTCTCAACCACCAGCATGGCGGCCACCCCAGCTTCCTCGACCGCCCCCCCTACCTCGACCTCCTCTAACATGATATTTGTTTGCTTGTTGGCCCCAGTGGTGACCTGTATCCTCGGCTTTCTTCTCTCTTGCATCAGGCTTCGTATTGCTCGACTCGGCAATAAGTTCAGCGCCGCTGCTTGCAGACTCTGTCGCCGGGGGAGAACTAAAGCCACCATAGCGCATGAGCAAGGCCAAAATATCTTTAAGCTTCCCGCTTTCTTTCTCAGAGGAACCATCCTTGTTAATGTCTGTCATGAAACCCGTTGAGGTAACCCAGTCCCATGCCTGCTTGAGGTCTTGTGTGCTTGCCAACTCGTTTGCGAGAATCAAATCTACTAAGGGGGGACTGAGCAACCGCAGCGCATATGTGAGAAGTATTTGCCCTTCAGGAGGACGATATATGGATGCATGATCGGGATCCTTGGGTGGATACGTTTTGAAAAAGTAAATAACAATGCTCAAGTTACCAGCTTGGAAAGCAAGGTGAACTGGCGTGAAACCTTCCGAATTCCTTTCGTCAGGTTCGGCATCTGACCATTGAAAACGTCATTTAGAAATGAAGAAACTAAAAAAGAACATACTGTGCCTATCTAAATATTCGACGAGGTCGGCGTCTCCGTTTTTGGTCGCAATGTGTAGCAACGTCTCTTGCGGATCTTCTGGAAGGATCTTAACAAACTTCTCACATCCGGCTCTTACCTCGCCGCCACTGGCGTCGACGGAAAACTCATATATACCTTCCTTCACTTTGGCAGAGTTTTTCTCGCGAGCACCCTGAAAGACGCGTGAACGCAAGGCCTGAGCACGCTCCTGCATTGTCTGCGCTGTCTGTTCCGCCTTTTGGGTCTTGGCCTTGGCATGTGCTTTTTTTGTCGCCCTCTTCTGTTGTTGTCGTTCCTTTGCTTGCTGACGCTCTGGCACCCGAACAAGTCATCTCAAACTGTCAGCAAACACGTTAGATTCGGAATACCTATTTCTCTTTGTCGTTCACACTTCCCGCTTGCTTGCTTCATCTTCCCTTTTTCGGCGTTCCTCGGCTCGTCTCCGTTCTTCCATTGTCCTTCTGTGTCGTTCTCGGTACTCCTCGTGTGTTTCGCGTTGCACTTGCGCCTGCTGTCTGTAAAGTTCATAGGAGTATCTGTTTTGGGAATACATCCTGCCATTCATGAGTCGGCTGAAAAGCCACCTGACCTGGAGATAAGCTATGACAATACAATGCGTGCGACAGAACAAACAGGTAGAGTCCCAGTGGAATTTCGTCGTCAGAAGAATCATCCCAGAGACCGCTCTCGTCTTCGCCATCATAGTGCATCGAAATTTGTCGGTAGGCCTCACTAACATGCTGAAACTCGACTGTGGCATCGGGATTATTGGGATTCTTGTCTGGATGAGTACGCAGTGCAATCTTGTGATAATGTCAGATATACTAGACATGCAACTGCGCGAGCGAGACGACTTGTCTGTATCTAGCTTTGACTTCGTCAAGCGAGCACCCCTGCAGAAAGAATATGTAGAAACCGATGGCATGGAACAGGAACAGGAGGACATACTTGAGCCAACCCAAGCACGGCATAAGCGTTTGCAAGCGAAGAATGCTTGTCGGAGGGCATTGGAAGAAGAAGAAACGCGACTTGAGCACGGCATGCGTCTGTTCTCACGTGGACCCTCTTCCGTATGCCATCCGAGTCTGTCATCACAAGCCACTTCTCGTTGGCCGACGTCTTCGGCGACAAGTGCGTCTTTGCATCTCATCATGCACATTATGCTTAGCCTGCAAAAATCAAGTGCAGCCCGTACTTCCAGGCCGGCTTTGGTCTCATGGTGAATACTTGTGTACAACCCAGAATTAACTCTCATACTACTTAGGGAGTGGGTATCGGGTTGACCGCACTGCGGCAGGGCGTCATTCTCGGGTCCATAGCTCTCCGGAGGCGGATGCTCGTGTCGCTCGAGATTAATAACAAGGATAGAGCATACGAGTGGGTCCTTGCCTGGATGGCTCGCCAGGCAGATGAGGCTGCGAAATCACAGGCAACGCGCCGCTCTGCATCGTGGCTCAGAAGCCACCAGCTGAGCGTCGAAACGACGATCGAACAACGGAAAAATGGATCCTCGTCCGCACTCTTTAGACTTGTAGCAGGACCAGGGACCCATTGGTTCCAGTATAAGCGAGCGTGGATCCAAGTATGTCACAAGCATCTTGAAACGCACCAGTGCATTAATTTGGCAGGTGAAACGGGAACGGGAAACGCGTTCAATGCAGCTCATGTCTGGAGTACCTTGGGAGACAGTAACTTTAACAACCTTGTCACGCGACCGAACCTTGTTTCCCGAGTTACTTTCCGAGGCAAGGGATCTTGCCATGCGTGGACAGGAAGGGAAACTTGTCATTCACACGGCATGGAACGTGGAGTGGAGGCCTTTTGGCCAGCCGAGACGCAAGAGACCACTGCATAGCGTCGTGTTGGCATCTGGGGTGGCAGTAAAAATAGAAGCAGATGTCAAAACATTTCTCGAACGTCGCCAATGGTACGCGGATAGAGGTCGGTCATTATGCTGCCGCATGGGGATTTAACATGAAGTTGATTAGGAATACCATATAGAAGAGGTTACCTTCTATATGGGCCACCGGGATCTGGAAAAACATCATTTATTCAAGCACTTGCAGGATCATTGTCGTACGATATATGCCTGCTAAACTTGGCCGAACGCGGATTTACGGACGATAAACTAAATCACCTTCTATCTAATGCTCCGGAGCGTAGTTTTATCCTTATTGAAGACGTAGATGCAGCTTTCAATAAACGAGTACAAACGAGCGAAGATGGGTAAGTCTCTCCCAGATCGCCTCTCATTTACGTTTACGAAAGGATGATAGTTATCAGTCTGCTGTTACATTCTCTGGCTTCCTGAACGCTTTAGACGGCGTGGCGTCGGGGGAAGAACGCATAATATTCATGACAACTAACCACCTGGAAAGACTTGATCCCGCGCTCATCCGCCCCGGCCGTGTCGACATGACGGAGCTTATAGACGACGCAACGCCTGAACAAGCAAAAACACTCTTTACTCGGTTCTACGGTGATAGCGAGAATGTTACGGATATGGCCGATGAAGAAGTACAACAGCTCGCTGAAGAGCTGAGCCGCATTATTGAAAGCGAAATGCAACGTGGACGAAGGGTCAGCATGGCTGCTTTGCAGGGACTTTTCATCCGGAACAGCGGTAGAAATGCCGCAGCATGGTGTCGCGAGCTATTCACAGCGAAACGCACACGAGTCACATGAGTCGTAGATCGCCTACCGTCTGCATGTATGGCTGGCTAATTAAACCTAAAACACGGACCGTCGTTTGCGACCTGTATACCTTGAATCCCTTGGCACATCCTCTTTGCCCCGTTTGCGATACAACTGGAACCACGCGTTAACAGGTCAGATCCAGAGTCCCGTTAAACGTCTTTAGTACCTCTTTCTTTTTCAGTATCCAGTCTCTATCCTTCACGCTTTTGCGCTTGCCGCCTTTGGCCCGCGCTCGTTCTCTTCTCCGTTCGAACAAGGCTCTGGCCTCTACCTCCTCGTCTCCCTCAATCCCCTTTGGTACTTGCTGCCCGCCTCCACCCCCAACAAACAAGCACAAAAATACTTTTTTAGCTTTGTTAGAATTCGGATAGTCCACCACGATGCCTCCTCCAAACCCAGCTCTCTGCGCAATTGAGGTTATGAGCTGGATTTGATCGTCAGATGAGGGATAAAATTGAAAGACAGCTCGAGAGGGATTTCGCAGCGCCGAATGGAGTGTCGTGAAAAACCTCGTCAAGCGGTGCGGAGGAGAGGATGTCGGGTGGCTGGTTTCTGCGTTTAGGAGCCACTGGAGGACTGATATACTAGGCAAATGAGCGAACGAATGGGAATGCTGAGGTTTGATCCCACCTGATAGCGCCGTCAAAGCTGCCTGGGCGAAAACCAAAGCCTTGACCAATGTCTTGCAGGAACAAGTCTCCTTCCACTTCTCTCTCCAGTGCAACCTCTTGCAACCGGAAAGATACGGCACACACCCTACATAAAAGAACCTGTGCTTACCTAGCATGCTGGGCGATATATCTACCCCCACCCAACGGTGGCCTTCCTCATCAAGGATTTCGCCTGAAAGACCAGAGCCGCATCCAACGTCAAGCAGAAGGGCAGGCTGATCGGGCGGTAGGTTTAGTAGTTCAATGGCTCGATAAGTCATATCGGCTTGCACTTGTTGTATTCGCGTGCTACGGCGTGTCAATGGGAGGGCAATGCTCGACTATCATGACCAACTTTTTTGTATATTTTCTAGCTTCCGTGTCCCCATAATACTGCGAGAAGGTTTCATCACTTCGCTGTGGGATGGGAAGCCTGACGTACGACTTCTGGAGGAGCTACAAGTTCTGGCCTTGACATATCTCGTGATGGCGGTAAACACCGCGAATTAATAAAATAACATATCTAGTCATCGCCTACTGGTACTTCTTCTTCTAGATACTTTAACAGTTTTACTCTAATCTCCGTGCTTTCATCACCCCGAAGCACGTCTGAAATAAATTCCGCATGAACTTGCATTTGTACCTGAGGATGGCGATGAACAAGAGATCCGTGTCAGATGTATTAGATGCTCACCATTTCTAATGCACCACGAATAACACCACAGAGAATATTGCTAAACCACAAGCCTCCTCCCAGAGCTTCCTCTGGCAGCTCGACGAATTCCGCAAGGGGATTGTCTTCCATCGTCAGTGTAAAGGAAGAACCAACGGCCCCTGCAAATCCTGCCGGGCCACTACTAGATCGGCTCGGCGACGTGGGAGGCAGAGCATTATGCGTTACGGACGGCGTAATGTTGAGGAAAGACTTGAAGCCGACCTACGCGTGGGTGAGCGTTTTTATGGAGAGTGCGGTGGGCGAGGCACCTTTGCAATGACCTCTCCGACTTCCCGGAAATCTGCACACCGGCCAAGATTACTCTTGGCTAAAAAATCTTCTATCAGGCGCGTGCCGATGCCGTATCCCATCTTTTCCAGCTGCTTGTTGACTTCGGCATAATCTTCGTAATCTTGTACTAGCTGCACGACCAAAGCACCATACGTCAGGGCAAATAACTCTGCATTCTAAGCCGATTAGAAAGGTGAGACAGACGCGGCCAGAGCACTCACAATTTTTTCGGTGCGAGTCTTCCAGAGATCGTCACCTATGTTCTTGTACTGTTTGCTGGTGGTAGCCATTGTCTTATTTCACACGCCAGCATCTATTATGTCTAGATAGCAACTGCTAGCGGTCCAACTGGTTAAGCTTTCTAGCAGTCCTTGCGTTGGACTGAGTATTCTGCCCTCTAACAGGCAAATGCATAGCGTGACGCTTGCCGACATAGCTTCCAATCATACGTTGGTGCGCTATGTTTTCCCGAATCTCCCTTCTCAGCTCGGATTCAATCTTTACGTTCTTGAGCGGATCCAGCGTATTTGAGCCCTTCCACCATACATCCTCTAGCCACCTTTTGTTGTTTCTTTTCTTCCCGGCGCACCCTCATTGCATGAAATTCAGCTTGAAAGTCTTGCAAGTGATTTTTCGGGCGACGGCACATGATCTGACGCGGCAAGAGGATAGCGGGGAGGCATAGAGATGGTATCCGGAGACGAGAGATAGGAAGTCAAAGCAGTAACTTGAAGGGGGGTCAAGTCCCTAACTTTGCATGTGTCGTGGACTTGCAAACGAGCACATATGCGGTGTGCTGTTTGGAGGCCGATGCCATAGAACGAAGTTAGAGCATGCTAGCGATACAAGGTGAGTCGGACGAGGATGTGCTACGAAGATGAGCCTTACGCGCAGGGAATGCGAGTCGCGCAGGTTGACGCCGAGAATGTGGACCATGCCAGGGGTCGTGTGAACTTGCGGGGTTTTCGTTCTCCGACCATGTCCAATAGCAAACTCGAGGGCCGCAGAGAGGATGCTCTCGCAAAGCAGCGCTCGCAGATGCGCGAAGAATACGAGCGTCAGAAAGAGAAACTCATTAGCGAAACAGAGAAAGTGCGCCCGTCGGCCAACCGTTTTGTTGGCCAGCACGACTCTGTCGAGGACTCTCTGAAGAATAGCACCGTCGGCCTTGTCCGCTTAGAGGACTTTCAAGCAGAGGCGCAAAGAAATAGAGGAGGCGAAGGCGAGAGAGGCTGCGCGCACAAATGAACTCAAGTATGGTCTCGTCCCTCATTCTACGTCGTAAAGCACAAGATAACTTATAGAACGTGGAGTACTTGTTTAGGGAGGGGCAGAAGAAATCCAAGAAACGGAAAAAAGTTGCAAAGGCCACGCTTTCTTTTGCTCTTGATGATGACGAAGCCGAGGCGGAAGAGTCGGGAGGAGCAGACTCATCAAGAAGGTCCGAATCAAAGGAGCAAGATGAGGAGGCCCTGAGCGAGCCTGCTATGAAGAAGTCCAGGCTGAAAAAGAACCCCCATGTTGATACCTCGTTCTTACCCGACAGGGAACGAGAAGAGGCGGAACGTAGAGAGAGGGAACGCTTACGCTTAGAATGGCTCGACAAGCAGGAGCAAATTAAGAAGGAAGACATTGAAATCACATATTCGTATTGGGATGGAACGGGACATAGGAAAAGTGTCGTTGTAAGTTTCCTCTTCTGTTGATGCATCTTGACCGGATTTCGTCGATCCAATAGTGCAAGAAGGGCGACAATATATCTACGTTTCTAGAGAAGTGTAGGCTGCAATTCCCCGAACTCAGAGGTGTCAGTGTGGACAATCTTATGTATGTCAAGGAGGACCTTATCATACCTCATGTGCGTTCAGTCACAACGCTTGGATGATTTTTATAACATGCCCCACAGCACTATACCTTCTATGACTTCATCATCAATAAGGCGAGGGGAAAGTCTGGCCCTCTTTTCAATTTTGACGTCCACGATGATGTACGACTTCTTCATGATGCGACGAAAGAGAAAGACGAATCCCACGCGGGCAAAGTCGTCGAAAGAAGCTGGTATCAAAGAAATAAACACATTTTTCCAGCTTCTCGATGGGAAGTACGTTAGAATGTTTGGTCTCATGTTCCTAACTAACGATCTGTATCCAAGGTGTTTGACCCAGAGAAATCCTATGGGAAATATACAATAGCTTGATATCCCCAATGCCATGTAGTTGCAGTAGTACTTGCAAGGATGAAAAAATGGGGGCACCGCGGATCGAACGCGGGACCTTTAGAACTTCAGTCAACTGAGCTATGCCCCTCAATTGCTTTATCTCATACGACGCCGGTTTCCTTTCCCCATCAGTGCTGCTTCCACGACTGATACCATCCACCCAGCATGTCAGGAACTGGAGCACGAGAAAATGTCTTTGCGACACGCATGGCCCTAACAAACACGAAGCAGCGTCTCAAGGGCGCTCAGACGGGACATTCGTTGCTGGCCAAAAAGCGTGATGCACTGACAACAGCGGTTCCGTGCAATACTGCGGAAGGTAGACGAGGTACGCCTTCTGCGCCATTGCCCGCTTCACCCGCCGTTGATCATCCCAGTGAGCAGGCAAAGAGAAAAATGGGAAGAGTTATGCAATTGGCGTCCTTCTCCCTGGCCGAGGTTACCTATGCTACTGGTGATATTTCCTATCTTGTCCAAGAACAGGCCAAGATAGCGTCGTTTCGAGTCAAGGCAAAACAGGAGAATGTATCGGGCGTCGTTTTGCCTGCTTTCGAGGTTGATCGAGTAGCAGGAACGGGTGCGTTATGTGTTATACTCGACGCATGCCTCTGCATGATTTGCTCACATGGAACAAGACTTCAATCTCACTGGTCTAGGGCGTGGTGGTCAACAAGTCCTCCGCGCCAAAGATGCATACGCAAAGGCGTTGGAGACACTGGTGGAACTCGCATCACTTCAGACAGCCTTCACAATCCTAGACGAAGTGATTCGCGCAACCAACAGGAGAGTCAATGCTATCGAACACGTCATAATCCCGCGATTGGATAATACCATAAGATACATAATAAGCGAGTTAGATGAAATGGATCGTGAAGAATTCTTTAGGTGTTTATTTAATGGCTTTATTTCATTGACGATGCTGACGCGATCTGCCAGGTTGAAAAAGATCCAAGGCAAGAAGAAACGAGAGGCTGCGCAAAGACAGATTACAGCGGAGCTAGACGACACACCGCCAGTTGACGAGAAAGTCTCGAATTTATTAGGTAGCAAAGACGAGGATGTCATTTTCTAAACAATAGTGTCGCATCAGTTCTTGTCAATCCATGCATGTCTGACGATCACATCATTACTGCAACGAAGCATGTGCAATGCCGGTAAGGGAGCGATGATAACATGCTCCATACGCATAGATACAGGTTGGGATTTTTAAGCCAGAAAGCAATGTGCAACAATGTATCAAGCATTCACTGTAATATCGGGATGAGCACTGGTGAATAATTCAGAGAAGAGGAACATACGTCAACCATCTCAACGTCCGTTGTTGCCACCTTCTTCCTATCTTTCCGATCCAGAATTGCTCGTCTGGGTAGACATGAGTTAAAGGCACACCAATAAAAACGACAAATCAGACCTATCCTTATCCAGCTTAAGGTTGACGATGACAACCTTGCTAGGATGAACGCCAATCGGTACGCTTGCACCGTTCGACTTGTCTCGTTGCACACGGTCGACGTGTATCACCCATTTCTTCCGGTACACCTGAGTCACCTTTCCATCTCGGCCCTTGTACTTCCCGCGAACGATCCTGACTTCGTCATCCTTGCGGATAGGTAATGAGCGGCACTGCCCAAAAAGTCAGCTTGCTCTCATTGCCATGTTCTACCACACACGTTATATTTGCCGCGGAGCTCTTTTGAGAGGGCAGACGACATGATCTTGCGACGAACAGACGAGGGCGCGGTGAAGTGCGCTTTGCGAGATTTCCGTCTTGAGGAAGAGACGTCTGCACGAAGAAGATTATCAGCGTACTGTTCTTGCAAGCACATCCAAACGCTAGAAATTCCATCCAGCCCAATCTTCCGTCGATTTCGCTCAAAAAAGTTGGCATCGAGAGATGTGGACGTCCCATAGAAGTTCAAACATACCAGGATTAAACTTCATTTTTGTCCAGCGGGTTTCTTGAGGATGAGGGCGGTAGTGATGGACTGGCGATGTAGTCAATTGGTATAAAATTCACACGGTATGGAATTCGATCACGTGCACTGTCGTATCAACATTCGCCCATGTCGACCGAGAAAGTGCGATCCACGAAGCTAAAATTCAAGGGCGACAAGACAAAGAAAAAACGGAAGAGAGAGGACGACGAGGATGGCTGGGCAGGAAATAGTAAACGAAAGGAAGAAGAGCAGGACATGGAGACCTGGGTGTTTCCTGCCGATGTATCCGAAATACGAGGCCCCACGTTCATCTTCCATCCATCCGATCCATCTCCAATATCAATCAATTACAGTGCAGCCGCGCATATGCTGATTCTACATTCACTGGACAAAGAAAAAACGGAAGAAACGGAGGAAGAACCACCCCCATTGCTGGAGCGTCTCCCAACGGATGTTTCTCAAGTTTGGGTCGTGACACGGGTCGCGGGTTCATCCACGATCAACTTGAGGACCGGCACCGGGGAGGGCAAGTTTCTGTCTTGCGATACTCATGGCCTAGTGTCTGCTGACAGAGACGCACGGGGGCCTCAGGAAGAGTGGACACCGGTATTGCTACCGGATGGCATGGTTGCATTCATGAACGTCTACGAGAAATACTTGAGCATAGACGAAGCCGCGGGTGGCGTATTGCAACTTAGAGGAGACAGCGAAGAGGTAGGATTTCAAGAACGGTTCTGGGTCAAGGTCCAGTACAAATACAAAAAGGAGGCTAATGAAGAGGAAAAGAAAAAGAGGAACGTAGCGACGGTTGAGCCAGACTTGGAGGAAACAAACCTGAAGTATGTCTTCCGAAGTCAGCGGATGACCAGACTCATCGTTTCCTGTAGTCGAACATACCAGGCCTGGGGAGCAGGCCGGGTTGTAGTATCAAAGGATGACAAGAAGGAGGTGCGATGGGTATATCACGCCAGAGTATTACTGACTCGAGTTTGTAGCTGAAGCGAGCCCGAAAGGAGGGGCGATTAGCAGAGGCAATGCTTGACCGTCGGGCAAAGCTGAAGAGGTCCGTGGCTTGCGTGGTGCTTCGGCCATATGTAACCGTTTTTGCAGCGACCGTTTCTGTTGATCGGTAGTGGCAGTGCTGTATGTAGGATCATAGACATAGCCGCCTCGCTTCCCACACGATTGCTGACCAATTCGTTCCTGATTCCTTAATCTCATACCGTGATGGGGACAGAGATCATCCAGCGCCCTCCGGGTTTAAGGCCGGATAGGTTTCACGATGAAGATTTACAACTGCAAATGAAAGTATCGAAGGAAGATTACGACCGCTTCAAGACTATTGTGGAGCGATACGCCCTCGAAATGTTACCCTGTGTCCCGAGAACAAGGCAAACAGCTGATCATTGGCAGGCCTTTGTCGATGTGGTACCTGAGATCCCTCTAGCTGCATCAGTACATCCGTTTGACAAAGGACACAGGTCAATGTAGCCTTCCCCGTGCAACGCGAATATGCGGGTAGCTGGCACATCAACGTCTTTTTCGACATGCTGAGGAATAACACAAAGGTAATGGGACGAAATTTTATTGATGTAAAATGGACATAAATTGTATAGATACAACGCCGGTGGAGATCAAAGTCTGTGGATAGGGCCGTTGGCACTTCGAGTTTGTCGGCAAGAAGAAAGGTCCAGTACTGCGGCAAGGCACCTCCGGTAAGGCGAGTTGTACCAAGTAAAGAAAGAGGTCATCAAGAAATATACCGAGTGGGTAATATTTTGTGAGATAGTAATTATATTCATGTTATGTTCTCGAAAAGAATCCTGCTCCAGTTTCTGAGGATCCGTTCTGCCTTATTCAACCTCAGGATGTTTCTAGGCCGTTGATACAGCTATCGGAAGAGAACTATCCATCTTCGTGCATTACGTGTGGATTGCGCCCGCCGTCAATCCCCTCTCAAACAGAGAAATTGCGAAAGTTATTCGCCCATGCCCATGATCTTTTGCCAATTCTGAATATGATCGGAATATTACACGATCGTCACCTCTGCGTGGTGCAGAGCTGGTCGCAGGCAGATCGTATATCTTTTATCAATACGCTTCGCTCAGATCAAGTTCGACCTGAAGATAAACAACGATTGATCAAAATTTTGACGGCCGGGTCTTCTGCCAGTTCCCCTATTAAAAGGTCCAGGCGCGAGCGCGCGTATGATCCGATACCCAAGCCTCCACCAGATGTGGAACGTCGTTTGACATCCCCTGAAGCGTCCCTCTCGGAGTTGATGCAAGCGATGACAATCCAGAGCGAACAAGAATTCGATCAGATCCTTGTGAGCCCATTATACCAGTCTCTTCCTTTCACAGGTTGATGTTGTTAGCAAACAATTGATCAACTTTATGATGCATATGACGATGCATCGGTGATGAATAATGAATGGTGGTCCCAATTTTTCCAGAACGTGCGTTTGTCCCTTTTTTTGAAAGCTATCTTTGGTGTTAACTTTGAACACAAGATCTATAACAAGTGGCCGGTAATGAAACTGTATCAGGAATCTGGACCTCAAAAAAATAATTGGGCTATCAAGTTTTATCTACGGCGCAAGCTAGCTGGTGGTATTCGACTATCACCTAACGACATAGGCACGCCTTTACGTTATGATACTAGTGTAAGGTTCCGAGATTACGACTAGTTTATGACTAAAGATCTCCAGACCCATGCACCCGTTTCGGGCAGAAGTCCAAGCCCTGATATCGATTCTCATGGTTCAGTTCACAGCAACTTTCCTGGTTTCACCCTGAGCACATGCCCCGTGCATTATCCACCAGACCATCGATTGGTCAACGCAAGATTGCGTCACATTCTAGGAATGCACGGATCTGATGATCTCATACCTGTATTCATTCATATCAAGACAGACGAGGCATTATTGAATCTGGGTCAAATGACAATGCAGGATCGGTTGAGAACGGTCGGCGGTACCCATCTTCAACTGACTGATCTCCAAAAGTTCGCCTTAAAACTAGTTTTAAGCAAGCTGTAATTCGCCAGCTATACAACTAACTGACTGCTGATGGTTCCGACATGTCATAATACAATTAAGTCTAAACAGACAACGAGATAACAGAGAAAGTATTTCATTGATGTGCAGTATGCATGGATGTTCGCTATCTTTGAAACAGTACTAGTCACAGATAAGGAAGAAGCAGATGAAAAACAAGGACGAGTGATGTGTGATCGGTCGAAAACAGCAAATCAGAATTCGTCGTCGTCCTCCGTTGGGAGAGGAACAGCTTCAGCCTGGAAAGACTTCGTCGTCATCTCTTAAAGAGTAGAGCATATAGCAACGAACCTGTTTCAATTCCTTTTCGTACTGCTGCATCAAGGCATCATCTAAAGCAACCTCTGCAGGCGCAAGCGCCGGCGCAGCGACGAAGACCAGGCCTGGGTTACTGGGCGAATGTCAGCAACGGTTCAGATGGTCCTAAGACTGTACTTACTCGACTAATTTCCTCGCAAGCCAAAGGAAGGGCTTTTCGAAGTTGTAGTTCGACTTGGCAGAGATTTCGAAATACTGCAGGTTCTTCTTTCTGTGAAAGGTCACAGAGCCTGTCTTCACTTTTCGCTCCTGTGTTGTTATGAGCTATATGCCAGAGAAATCAAGGAAGAATATGAATACCTTTACGTCGACCTTATTCCCACAAAGCACAATGGGGATTTTCTCACACACGCGTTCGAGATCACGATGCCAGTTCGGCACATTTTTGTACGTGATGCGAGATGTGACGTCGAACATGATGATACCACATTGGCCCTGGATGTAGTATCCATCGCGAAGCCCACCAAACTTCTCTTGGCCAGCAGTATCCCACACGTTGAAGCAAATGGTGCCGAAGTTGGTCGAGAAGATCAGGGGATGTACCTCGACGCCCAAGGTGGCTACGAGCGGATGGATTGAAAAGCGCTCATAGGCGGAACTAGAGTTGCGCACCGATGTATTTCTTTTCGAACTCTCCAGTCAGGTGACGCTAGTTTGCGGCGATCAGCACGGAAAAATGCAGGGAGAGGAGCGCCCTACCTTGACGAAAGTGGTCTTTCCTGTTCCTCCGTCACCAACTATTGAGTAAAATGGTCCATAGCGGGAGCGGGATGCAAAACAAAAGACCAGCAATTCACACAGGACAAGGTGGAATCGCGGCATCGATCAGGAAAGGAAGAAAGTTGCGTCAGGCGATATGAAAATCGAGCCACAGAGGAACGTTCACGCACCGAGAACAAGCTTGAAGGTAGGAACGTTTTGCCCCTCAGCACTAGCCATTGAAGATATGCGAGGAAGACGATGCAGAAGAAGATGACGGCGTCAGAAAAAGTCGAATCAGATAAAGTTTGGATGACGCTAGCTTTCCAAAAGAGGAAATCCGACAATAAACAGCTGCCATTCCAATCGACCTGGCGCCTCTGCTTTCTCGGTATCTACGGCGGCCGCCGAGGTTCAGTTCCCGGCCGCTTGCGTGGGTAGAACGTATCACCGATGCCGCCATAACCATCATGCATCATGTGCCTTGCGAGATGTCACATACCTTGCCGCATTCCGGCAACATCTTGTCAGGCATTGGACATCGTTTATAAAGGCCATGGTTCGTTTTTGGCCAAGTCACCTCGCTCTTCTCCTGTTTAAAAGCATCGGATCTTCTGTGCTGCCCGGCCATTAATTACCATGTCCTCAGATCAGAATGATGTCCAAGGGCCTGCTCCTGTCCCAGACCAGCCTGGGGCTTCATGGAAGGCCAAGGAAACCCACCATCTACCTAAAAATCGCCTGACCGTCGTGAGTCTCTTCGTTGTGATCTCATTTATTGCCATCGCTGACACCATTTGACAGGTTATGGCAGGCCTTATGCTCGCCGTTTTCCTCGCAGCTCTAGATCAGGTCAGCTTCAACCGCTTAATTTTTTTACGGTCGCTGCATGATCTAATTGATTGTATGCGCACTAGACGATTGTCGCTACGGCTTTGCCGACCATCGTCGAGAAACTTGGCGGGGGACAAAACTACAGCTGGGTAGGAAGGTCAGTACTTGTCACAGATATCTTTTGCAAGGCTTTTCAGAGTCTCATGTCGGTATTGCATAGTGCATACCTGCTTGCCGCTGCCAGGTACGAGACTTGATCTCGGCCCGGCGGACGCGATCCAATCTATGATTAGCTTATCTCCTCTCTATGGCAAGTTGTCCGACTTAATTGGAAGGAAGCCTATCTTGTATGCCTCCATCATAATCTTTCTGGTTCGTTTTTCATTCGGAACCGTCTGCCCTCTTGACGTCTTCGCAGATCGGTTCGGCGTTATGCGGAGTAGCACAAAACATGGTAAATGCCGCCAGATCTCCGTTTTGCAGGCATCTGATGACTTTCCTTAGACATGGTTAATCGTGGCTCGCGCCGTTCAGGGCGTCGGTACCGGAGGTGTAATACAATTGGTAAGTACAGCTAGGAAAGCGGGCGTCTGAAACTGAAGGGTATAATAGGTTCTTATCACAATAAGTGATATCGTATCTCTAGAAGAGTAAGTAGGATCACACGTTCTTGACCCAACTTTGAACTATGAAATAGCCGAGGCAAATATGCAGGTCTTGTTGGAACAACGTGGGGCATTGCTAGGTACGGGTGCTTGATTTATCCGGCCATTTGGTACCGATTTACCGTTTTCAGCGTTGTCGGACCATTGGTTGGTGGTGTGAGTATGAATAGCATCCATAATCATACTTGTCTAACCCTAAATGACAGGTATTCACGGACCATGTGACATGGAGATGGTATATCATTTTGTCGTGTTCTTGCCTACATTGCTGACACGAAATGTGAAGGTGTTTCTTCTTCAACTTGTTCGTTTTAGTCACTCGCAATATTCCCCGACTAACAGTTTCCCACCTAGACCCACGGGAGGCGTTTCTATCGTACTGTTATTCTTTTTCCTGAATCTCAACCCGCACCAAGGCCGCTCTTTCCGGCAACATGCAGCTACGTTCGATTTCATCGGGTTGTTCTTGTTGGTTTCAGGCGTCGTTTGCCTACTCGTTGGCTTTCAATGCCAGTCAAATAAACTGTTGGTCCATGAATATCGTACGCTCCCGTCTGACTCGCGCCTTTCCAGGGTCGTCTGCAGAGACAATAACTCTACTAGTTGTTGGATGTGTTCTGCTACTTGTGGCCGTTGTAAATGAGTTGTATACTCAACGGTCACCCATCCTTCCGCCACGGCTATTCAAAGTGTGTTCTTTTGCATCTGAGATTTCTTGCTCGTGACACCCAATAGACAAGGACAACATCAATAATACTAATAACTGATTTCCTCCATGCTGTGGCTTTCTTCTCGGGTAAGGGCTCCTATAGTTCAATCTATCCAGATATACGACGCAGCCATTTTCAGGTGCCTATTACCTCCCGTTTTACTATCAGGTTCTTGGTGCGTCTGCCACGATGGCAGGTATCCAGTAAGCATTTCCACGCTACCGTAGGTTTGAGAATCTGACGGATGTCAGAATGCTGGCCTTCTCCCTGGGAGCCGCTATTATGTCCTGCTACTGCCGGCATAATTGTCTCGCGCATCGGAAAATATCGCCTTATCATGCAAATATCGTTTGCCATTTTCACAGTGGGGATGGGCCTGATGACGAGGTTAGATGCCTATTCTAACACGTATGAATTGACATCTTCATGCCGGTATGACACCTCACGAGTAAGCTAGTGCGGAAAAAGTTTTGTACCCATTGGTTGCGGCTGTCGGCCTCGGCAACTTATTCCAAGTACATGGAGTTCATGACATGTGGTTCTCACGACTAACATGGTTAATACAGGTACCGTTGATCGGCTTACAAGCCGCCATGCCGCTTCAGGATATGGCCACTAGCACTGCCGCATTCGGCTTCTTAAGGTATCGCGGCTTTTCGGACATGCTTGATTGGTGGATTGAAATGGCTACAGGACTCTTGGTGGCACAATTGGTGTTTCAATCGGGCAAGCCATATTCTCGAGTGTCAGTCAGGAGCTGGTCTACATATGCACGGCCAGCTGACGAGTTGGTTAGATCGCGCAGAAAAAGGTGTCGCAGGTTCCGAATGCAAACCTCAACACGTCTACAGGGGCACTTGAAGAAAGTATACGGACTCTCGGGAGCATTCCCGTGAGTTGCTGTCACAGCTGCACTTCACGCTTCTGATATGGGTTGGAAAGGATCCAACAACACGAATGGCGGTGATGCAAGCGTTTTGTAAAGCCATAAGTATGATCTGGTTGGCAATGACACCGATTGTCGGGCTCTGCTTTATCATGGGTAAGTTGTTCGGCAAATCGTGATTGATGGCTTGTGACGATGGCATTGAAGTGCTCATTATCCGAGAGTACTCATTAAAACGACGGACGGTTCGGCAAGACGAAGAAGCGGGCGAGGACGAGAAGGTGGAGGATGAAGATGACGCAAAGACAATAGAGGGAGTGCGGGTGCCTGCAAAGAAAGAGGTAGAGGAAACGGAAAGAGCGGCGACGCGGCCGACGACGAGCTCGTCGGAAGGATGGATAGAATAAAGCAATGTATACCAGTGAGTGGGCTGGTGCGGGGTAAAGTGTCCGGGGTCGGATGGAGGGGTGGGCAGGGGGCCTGCGATCCACGTGCAGCCCTCTGCTTCCAGCCTCCATGCCTGCTCATCCCATCCACGACCCGCCTGCCCTCGACCAGCCCTCTCAGCAGCAGTCTGTATGTGCAAAATGTCTCTCGACCCTCGACACGACTGGCTCCGTTTCTCTTCAGGGCGCAGGCACCTTTGTCTGCACCGCTTGCCGAGAGCTTCTGCTCAGGGATTCCGTTATTACCTCTGAACCCCGTCTCGACCATCCCCTTGCTTTCCCACGTCTCCACACCCGCGACGATGCCATGCTGCTCGCCGATGTTACAAACCACTCCTTCCGTCTTCCCCCCGATTCCTCCGCAAGATCTCTTAGAAAACCCGCTCTTGCCTGCGTCACCACTAATATCTCCCCTCTTACTTCTCCCCCACTAGCAATTCACCCCTCAAATGCCGCTCCAATCGATTCCCGACGGCAGAAATGCCCGGCTCTAGATCCCCTCGTGGACATTACGCGGCTGCGCGTCCGTAGTTCTAATCATCACTGTCTTTACCCAGGTGCTACGTTTGTCGGCACACAAAAGAGCGGCAGAAGCAGCTACGACGTCACAGTCACCGTTGTGGTACGGCTCCTGGCTCTCTTTCAGTGCGCACAGGTGCTCTAACCTGTACAGGACGTCGACTTTTCATCCTCATTCTTGTGCGGCTATCTCCGCATCCGGGGCTTGACAGATGACTGGCCCGAACTTACCACATACTTCGACGCCGAAATTATCGGCAGCCGTTACGGTTTTCTGACACAAAACTGGGGTGCCACAGAGCAAGATGATATGGTTCATTGGGCCCGCTTCCCCGCTTTCAAGCATGTGAAACATGAACTCAAAGAACCCTTGCTTACCATGGCAGACCAGGACAGGAGTGCGGTCTTTATGCGATGGAAGGAACGTTTCTTGGTGCCCGATCACCGTGTACAAGATATCAGTGGCGCCAGCTTCGCGGGTGAGCCGCTTGCGTTCAGATAGAGGACCAGACATGATGCCTCAAATTGCAGGCTTTTACTACGTTTGCGTCGATTTCAATCCCCCACATGATCAGCCTTCGATGTCTGGTCCAGTTGATGTTGACGCATCACCTTCAAGTCCCCAGCGAAATCGACGGAACGCAAGCCGACGAAGGGGCTGTTCATCTTCCATAGGTCCACTCAGCATTCCGGTCGCTACCATGAATGGGTTTTACTACCATCAAAATTCAGAACCGTACGTCGACGCTTTTTGCGAAATTTTTTTCGTCTTAATCTGTCCAGGTATCAACAACTTGCGTTAACGCATGTTCCCGAGCGAACAAGTTCAGGCTTCGAGTTTCGCTGACGGCATTTAATCGTAATCTGTACATTGTTACTATACTCATTAATGCTTCTTTGGAGTGTATTTCTCATACGCATACCATTCTGTTTCGCGCTACGTCGATGGCCAGTTGTTGTCCTGCTTTTGTAATATCTGTATCAATTCGGATGAGACCATCAAATTGAAGTCAGGGTGTACAGTTTCTAGTTCCGATAAAGTTTATTTGGTGTCAGGTTCGTCTCTATCGAGCACTACATGTCAAGTGGGCGCACTCCTACTGTTGTGATAATTGGGGCTGGGTGTGTACTCTAACGTTGCAATGTCGGTCTACATCAACGGAATCTATTACAGTTTGGCTGGAATTTCTACTGCCATTGCCTTGAAAACCCAACTCAAGTTTGCAAATTTCGTCGTGAGTTCTGCAAAATCATCATGGTCACGGTGTAGTTGCATATCAATCATGTTCAAGGTTTATGAGAAATCCAATATCATTGGAGGTACTTGGCGTGTACGTACAATCGCTAGTACCTGTAGCTTGTGACCTGTACTAAAGTACATCACAGGACAACACATATCCGGTATGCTCTGTGCTGTTGGCAGGTTTCCACGCGGTTCTTAAACCTTACTCAAGGGCTGTGGCTCAGATGTCCCCGGTCACTGGTACAGCTTGTCCAACGAGTTAAACCCATACTGGTCGACGTTCTATGTAAGGCCAACCCGAAATACAGGCTTACTGGATGAATCTATGGCACAAGTATGAACTCGAGTCTCACACAAAATTGGGGACACTTGGTCGAGTACGCTGAATGGGACGCAGGAAACCAGCGATACCATCTGAGAGTCATGAACGTGGCCACTGGCGAAACGACCGAGGTTGATGCTGAAATCTTGTTTTCCGCGATTGGTGGTTTCGTGCATCCCGCATTTCCTAAAGATATCTCAGGTGTCGGTACTTTCCATGGGAATGTTTGGCATTCAGCGAGGTGGAATCACGATGTGGACCTGAAGAACAAACGGGTAGGCGTCATTGGCAATGGATGTTCGGCGTGAGTTGGTTGCCATGGCATAGTCATCGGCTCTGAAATAACCGTTTAAGTGCTCAACTCATACCCGAGATCTCCAAAGAGGCTTCTACTACGGTGACCAACTTTGTTCGCACGCCACAGTGGTATTTGCCTCGAGTAAGTAGCGTTCGCTGTGAGATGCAAGTCGGTCTGACCTCGTAGGACAACATGCGCTATCCGGCGTGGCTTCAATGGGTCTTTGCTCATGTCCCTTTTGCAATGAGGTTGCACAGGAATTATATCATGGCCGAGGTTTGCGCTCTCACGTAAATGACAAATGGCCAGTGACAGTTTTCCAGGCTGATCTCCACTTTTTGATTTTCAACAAGAAGAACAAGACCTTGCTCCGCCTCGTAAGACGTGTACGTTGTCTACTGCACCGGTCCGATAATGAAGTTGAGATTAATTGCAGTCATTCACAAATTATATTAAAAAGATGGCGCCCAAAGAGTACCTGGATAGATTAATCCCGTCGTTCTGTGAGTTTGACATTTTCCCAACCCAGTTGTCTCATTCTCGCCCGCTGCCAGCGGTCGGATGTAAACGAATCATCGTTGATCCCGACTACCTCAAATCTCTGCATCGGCCCAACGTCAGTCTTCGATGGGAAGGAATTGACTGTATTGTCAAGGAAGGCATCAAACTCAAAACAGGAGCAATTGTGCAATTGGACGTGATTATATTTGGAACTGGGTTCACGCTTGTGAGTTCATGTCCACTTGTTGGACTGGTGCTGATAAGGTTTTGGAGCTTTCCAACGAGTTGACGATCCGCGGAAGCAGAGGACTGACGCTTCTAGAATATTGTCATCAACAAGGGGGAGTGGCGGCATATCTCGGCACTTGCATGCCTGGATTCCCTAATATGTTCCAGCTGCTGGGTAAGGCAAGCCAGGAATGAAATGTGAATCTGACACAAAGAATACGTTTAGGGCCCAACACGGCGACCGGGCATGGGTCAGTGATATTCACTGAAGAGGTCCAGGTATGGCGTGCATGGTCAAGTCGGGCACAGTACAATTAACAGAGCGCAGATCAATTACGCGGTGCAGATGGTCAAGGCCGTGATCGAGGGCAGAGTCAAGTCATTCGAGGTCAAGCCACAGGTGTGCGAGGAATACGACGCGTGGGTGCAGCGGCGGTTGAAGAATCAGGTGTGGACAGAGTGCCACTCGTACTACCACATTGGACAGCAGCCTGAGACGAAAAACGTGGCGATGTTTCCGGGGCCAGTTGGGCTGCTGTGGTGGATGATGCGGCGGCCAGTGTGGGAGAATTACGATGTGGTGGGCAAAGCGCCGGAGGCGGGATGGGGCTGGATGTGGCTAGCGGGGGCGGCAGCGGTGGCGGTCATCGGGACGGCGCTCGGCACGGCGGGGCATCTATGAATAGAAATATTCGGGCGGAGTTCGATTTGGAAGATGTTTACTGCCGCGTGAACTGGCACTGACACTGATTAGGTTTTCCATTATGCATGCAAGAGAGCAGGCGAGGGTTCTTTGGCATGCTGATGCAGGGGGACGGTGTGGACGACGGGTGCGGCGGTCGCGGCGGCGGTCTGCGCGGCAGGGTGAGAGCTTATTTGGGCGGAGTTGGATTTGAAGCAGAAGCAGCGGTGGCTCGTTCGACCATGACCTCCCACTCGCACTCGTCCAACATCGTCGGCGTCCACTACCGCGTTGGCAGGAAAATCGGCGAGGGCTCGTTCGGCGTCATCTTCGAAGGTATTTCTCTTTTCTCTTCCTTCTATCCTACCTCCCTCTCTTCTAGGCACAAATCTCCTCAACTCCCAGACCGTCGCAATCAAATTCGTCCGTCTTCTTCTCTCATCCCCCTTCTATCCCTCACCTCCTACCCAGGAACCAAGGAAGGCGGAGGCACCGCAGCTAAGAGATGAATGTCGTTCATACCGGATTTTGGCTGGGTGTCGTCAGTCGCCTGCCCGGTTTTCTTGCGTCCTTGATTACAACCATTGTCTTGTGCAGCCGGCATCCCCCAAATATACCATTTCGGACAAGAAGGTCTACACAACATCCTCGTCATAGATCTGCTGGGGCCAAGTCTGGAGGATCTCTTTGACATGTGCGGCCGCAAGTTCTCCGTCAAGACCGTGTGCATGGCTGCTCGACAGATGGTTTGGAATACTACTTCCAGTAATCAGAATCTGATGCGCTTGCCCAGATCACCCGGGTACAAACGATACACGAAAAGAATCTCATCTATCGTGACATCAAACCGGACAATTTCCTCGTTGGCCGACCGGGTAGCAAGGCTGCGAACGGTAAGTGATCACCCATCCCCACGTTACCCGATACGAATGCGCTTAGTAATTCATGTCGTCGACTTTGGAATGGCTAAGCAATATCGCGATCCGAGGACAGGCCAGCATATCCCTTACCGCGAGCGAAAGAGCCTTAGCGGTACGGCCCGTTACATGAGTATCAACACTCATCTGGGAAGAGGTATCCGCCTCGTCTTCATCTTTTTGCTACTGCCGACCTTTTCGAACAGAACAGTCCCGGAGAGATGATCTAGAGGCTTTGGGCCATGTATTCATGTATTTCTTGCGTGGCAGTCTGCCTTGGCAGGGCCTTAAGGCGGCTACTAACAAACAGAAGTACGAGAAGATTGGAGAAAAGAAACAATCAACTGCCATCAAGGAATTGTGCGACGGCTTTCCTGGTAATATGTCTGCCGCAGCACATACCGTTCTCTGACATTCTCTTCAGAGGAATTTGGCATCTACCTCAATTACGTTCGGAAACTTGGTTTCGAAGAGGCACCGGATTACGATTTCTTGCGCGAGCTATTTGCAAAGGTTCTCAAGAACAATGGGGATGTGGATGACGCTGTATACGACTGGAACCTTCTCAATGGTTTGCCTTGCTTCGTTCACGGTCTGTGATCACCTGCTGATAATTTGCTCCAGGCGGTCGTGGCTGGGAAGCATCCGTGGTTTGTGTTTCTATTCTGAAATGATTGTTACGCGGGCTTAATCAGAAGCATCAGAACCAGGGCTTACAAGCACAGAATACGGCACTTGCCCCTGATCGCAAGCGTGATGATCGGCGGAGGTCGCAAGGTGGTGCAGCCGGTGCCAATGTGGTCCCACCATCACCCGCCCTCGTTCGCCATGGCTCGAAACAGCGCAAGGTTCCGGCTGCGCTCATTCCTGGTACCGGTCAAACTCCTCGCACCGACGTTGTCCAAATCAACGTCCCAATTCCCAGTCAACGCCCTGGCGCACACCCTTACACCAATCCAGGCGCTACAGATGATGATACCTTTGCCCAACCACAGTACGACCGTGTTTCTCCTATGATGCCTTCTGCTGCTGCACCTCCAGCCGTCAGTGCCGTCAAAGCTGCAGGCGTTTCTCAAGGTGCCGATTATCATGGTCACGATGACATTGATATGCCTCCAAAGTCTAGTTTATGGAGGATCTTGACTTGTCGATGTTAGAGGTACTCTTGTAGCCGTCTCGCTTTCTTTATGACCCTTCCTTTGATATCCACATCCTGCCACCACTATAACTCGATATCCTCTACCACTGCTTGCATAATCTACGTTTCCTGCTAGGATTTTTGTCGCATTCCTTTCTTTCACACTGGATTCATACCCAATATACGAAATATATCATGAGATACATTGATTGGAGAGCAAAGCAGGTAACGACAGTTAAAAATACAAAAAATGTACAGTTAATTAATACGTTAATGAACTACTAAGCTATCGTTATGACGCCCAGGGATTGCTATCCATATCGCCTTGAGCAGCTGAAAGATAAGACGCGTGCGTCAATGGCGAGCGATAAGGAGCTTACCAAAGGCCACTCCAGCTACGTTCTGCGTCTGACGGTTTCCATTGACACGACCATCACCATCTCTATCCTCCTGCGCGTAATCGTCTTCCCATTCCAGGGGTGCTTCATTATGTTCGGCTGACCAATACTGAGCACAAAATCTCTTCTTCAGATAACACAAACTCACGTCTCGGTGAATGCCTCGTGCTTTCTT
This sequence comes from Amanita molliuscula, assembly GCA_023014405.1. Lineage (NCBI taxonomy): Eukaryota > Fungi > Basidiomycota > Agaricomycetes > Agaricales > Amanitaceae > Amanita > Amanita molliuscula. The sequence continues at coordinate 2,146,495 of JAEBUP010000001.1, forward strand.
GGACATGGTCATGCATCTCATTCACACCCCGTAAATCCAAATCTCTGTCCCTTTCCGAAGAAGACGGAACTGACGAATGCCGCGAAAGTGGCGTGTGAGCCTCGGCATTAGAAGAGGGCCCTGCAATCGCAGTCCAAGGGGGATGTGTCAACCCCTCCGTATCCTCTAAATCGATGCGAATCGCTTGATCCAATCTCAGGAAGGACGTTACGTCGGTACGCATCACTTGGCCCGACAAATTGAGGTGGTTGCCTCATCCGTTGGCGCAATTCGACAGCTCCATCTGATTGATCCCTTTCGTAGTGAAAGCTGTCCTTGGCACCGTAGCGGTCATGCTCTCGGCCTCGGTTAAAAGGTTCGCCATGCGTCTGTTGCCGTCGTTGCAAACCAGGTCGATAAGCTGGCCGATAGCCATGGTTATTGTTAGAATACCCATTTGGCTGCCTTCCATAACCTGACCTGGGAACGTTATTATGATGATACCGCCGATGTTCCGTCGGATGAAACTGCCGTCCAGGATGAAAATTAGGTTCACGAGAACGAAAACGAGAGTTCCCTGCGTGATTCCCTCGGTAGTTATATGACTCATTGGGCATGCAGAACGCATTAAATCCGCCTATGGGCAGCGTCAATGAAATAGTCATATATTAGGAAGATTGCTCGCCTTCAGGATTCCCGACAGCTATCGGCGTTACATATACTTGCGGCGAGATGGATTGCGGATTAGATATCTAGAGAAATGAGTTATTGACATTCGACCTTTAGGCCTGCACTCACCGCTCGTTCCAAAAGAGCACTCATCCTATTAAATATTTGATTGGACTCAGCCAAGCGCGACCCTATTTCATGTAATTTTCTCTCCTGTTCTTGAAAAAGAGAGGGTTGTGGCTGATCTTCGCCTGGATGAGATTGCGCCCGGAAAGTATCGTGCCTTTGAGGTTGTTCATGAGATGTTCTTTCCTTTGATGTGTCGTGCGACTGATCTTGTGACTGTCTGGCGTGCAATTCTGCTATACTCAACTGAAGCTCATCAATTTTCTTCTTGTAATCTTCTGCCAAAAAAGGTTGTGGTTCATCTTGGCCCAGACGTTCAGAGGTTGGCACTGGCAAGCGATCATCCCTTTGGACAGCAACAGGAGTTCTCTTTTTCTTCCTCTTGGGTGGTGAGGCATTGTGATTCGCAGTTAATGCAGAAGTTAACGCTTCCGCTACTGCAGGAGCACAATTTGGCTCGCTATGCACGGTCGGCTGATCCTTCCGGTAAGTCGTGCGTCGCTTCACAATGACCGGCCTATCATGCCTAGGTGGCCTAGGCGAACGTAACTGCTCGTCAACACTCTCAACTGACAGACTGGAGTCGGATGATGAACGTCGTCTTGAGTTTGTTCCAGAATATCTTCTACCCCCGCTCAAAACATTCTCATTTGGGTCTTCCCGCCTTGTGAGGTTTGATGTCGGATCTGTAGGTGTTAGATGCATCGTTGATACTGCAAGACGTGCACCAGCTAGGTCAACCTGAGAGGCCCCGGGCAACTCGAAAAATTGAGAGGTACGCGAAGCTACAGCAGTGTCAGAATCGTCAGTCGACTGAGGGTCAACTGAGCCCTGATGGATAGCACTTGTCATTACTGCGTAGCAATAGAATATTGAACCATACCTTATCTAGCACATCTCGATTCTGCATGGAACTCGGTCCAGGGTCATTTGCAGCCTCGCTGATTATCCGGGTGCGTAAGTCTGCATTCTCCTCGGTAACCGACTCCATCTCAGCCAGATTCCGCGTTCCTGCAGACTCGCGAATATCCGCTATCTTTGATCTCACATTCAACTCTTGCTTCTGTAACATATCTTTCGCGAGGCTTCGGCCTATTTCATCGCGAGAGTCATTGTCAGGATGTTTCTCTGCCTCACTTGTGCGATTTTCAGTTGCATTTAGGTTATCCATGCTATAGTGCTCCATGCCGTCTTCCCTATTACCCCGAGGCTGGCATTCTTCCCCAACATCCATAGAGACACTAACATTGGTTGCTTCGACAGAAGGGTTACCCCTCGCATCCTGAAGGGCGGGTTCATTGATCGACGTTTGCTCTGTCGGCGCATTGACAATGCCATTGCTCATGGATGGTACAGGGCAGGGAAGTAAAGAAATGCTTTGTGGAACCTCTTGGGACTTTGTTTCACTTCTATCGCGACGGACCTTGCAGAAACGCTTATACTTGCCAATCGACTCCAAGCTTGGCAGATACACACAATTAAGGACCCAACGCTTTCGTTTTCGACTGTTCAGAGAAGATGTCTCGACTGCCGTCTCTTGGGTGTTTGGCAAGGGATCTAACGTCATTAATTCTGTTAATCCTTCATGCTCCGAGATCGGGGTTAGGGGCGACGAAGGAAGGATATCGTGAAAAACGTTGTCATACGAGCTTGCATACTGTTCTTTATTATCCTGTCAAGGTATCATGAAAACTCTCGACACTAAAAGATATCGTTCTTACCCAGCCGTCATCATAGTAACCGCATTGGACAAAACGGCTTGCTGGCAGACACTTCTTGTGGAAGGAAGCGACATGGTACCGTTGATATCTCAAATCTGGGCGTGACCCACATTTGACAGATTCCGCGAAGTTCTGTAAAGCAAGTTCCCTTTCCGGGGTGGATACCCGGCCATTGCCATGATACTTGTTGTGGTATAGTTGTTTATCTGAAGACCCATAATCTAATAAAGCATCGGCAGCGTGGGTGTCATATTTGGCCAAGAGGTGTTGGAAACAACAAGTTCTGTGACAGTTCACACAATAGAGACTATCAAACTTCTTGACATCGTGTGCAGCTCTATGTGCGCTGCATCTCCTCGTCGCCTACAAAGATCGTTAATGATAATCTGATTTGGTCACCAGCAAGAGGAACTTGCGTTACTATGATTTTGATTCCTCAGACAAGCAGCGGTGAACAAGCCAGATTTGTCAAAGTTTTCTTTGATCAACGCTTGGTTCGTATTATGTCCCTTGAGTAGTTCAATAGCTTCAGTGCGAACTTGTAAAAGTTCTTCAAATGATCTACATTGTACTGGTGTCATGGTACCACATCGGCAAGTCCTGCCTTCAATATAACAGCGATGGCACACGACACATCCATAGCCTACAGTGACTTGGCCTGGACTTTCGACGCATGAGCGACATTCGAAAAAGCTTTGGAATATATCAGCACTGCAGAAGTCGCACGTTATACGGTCATCAGTATCGTCACGCGCCGAGGAAAAAAGACCGAGTGGTGTGAGATTGAATGATGATTTACTTGCAACGATGGGATGACAAAATTCGTCAGATAGGATGTCATCGTAAGTTTCCAGCAAAGACCGAAGACCGTTCCATAATCGTGTCTTCGTCTGTTTTGGGATTGATTTTGCCTTTGATCGTCGCCGTTGCTCGCCTTGGTTCTCATGTTTCAAATTATCGATAGTATTCTTAAGGGTATGATAGATAGTATGTTTGATGCGATATGTTTCTGGTCGGCAGACCCTACAGACAGGAGGGTGAAAACAACGTCAAAGCAGGAGGAGGTCGACCCACCTTTGATAAATAGGTAGTTCGTGATAGTAAGCCGTAATCAACCCGTGAAGAGTCATCCGCGACCATGACGTTTTAATTGTAATGCCACCTCGGTTCAACACCTGGTGACAGCTTCTGGACGGAACAAGTACAAGGTCACCCAGTTTTTGCTCCGCAATGTATACCGTAAACGGAGCTTGTGAGAGCTGATCAATCGAAATGAAGTGGTTTTCATGGTCCAACTCTTTCTCGATCTGGTGGAAGTAGGATGTAGCCTTAAAAACGTCCCTGCCTGCAGTCATGAACCACAAGGAAGATGCATCATTTTCCGTGTAGCACATAAGGTTCTGTCCGGAAGAAGCGCAGAGGTCTTTGTGACATGGCGTATAAGTGTCGCCGATTCCTACATAACACATCAATGTTTCAATGCGACCCTGCCGTGGAAAATTAATGGGAAGCGAAAAATAGGAAGCAGTCACCCAACGAACCTTGAAGGGCTGATTGGCGAGTAAATCATACTTGCTTTCAGGCTGTAGAGGTTCCGGTATGCCAATTTGTCCCAATGATCGGCGCCACTCCTCGGGACAGTCGACATCTTTCCCATATAGTCGCTCTCGCTCTTGGCAGAATCATCAGGATCAGTACAGGAAGGCAGTGAATTGACCCCACCATGCTCAGTCCGAAAAGGCGACGCAGCGCGGCACGTGTCGATGAACTGTGACGTGGGAACTGTTTTATCGGAACCATCGATAACATTGCGGACGCTGATATCTATGAACGAGGTAAAAATGGTAACATATGTTGAAGGAGTAAGACGTCGACTGACTCGGAGGCCCGTGGGATTTGAACCAGTCGACGTCGAATTCCTTCGGCCAACGAGAGTGCTTCTGAAAGCACTCGATTATTATGGGGTCACTTTCAGCATCGATTTTCTCAATGTGAGATGGGTTCAGTACACCCTTGGTGAAAGTGGAGATGCGGCGAACCGGCTTGAAATTGGGAGAATACGAAAGAAGATAATCAAGCGCGAGGGATTTTGCGGATACGGGGCCAGGGATAGCGGAGATGGCTGGGAAATGAAGCGGGGTCGAATTCATCGCGGAAGTTTCTAAGAGAGCTGCGGTGGCCTGGTAGGTTGCCAAGCAATGATTGACCGTCTCCCGCGCGAGACCACCCAGCATCGGGTCGCCGCAGATTCGCGTCTGCTGCATCAGCTCTTGTCTGCGCTTTTCCATCGAGGGCACAGGACGGGGCAGGATGGGAAAAGCTGGCAGCTCCCCCCGGTCCTGACGGACTATATGATATCGATTGGGCGTCTATATCATCAATACAACGAGGCGGTGGATATGGCAGTCCGCCGCAATTGTAATGCATGTGCCGTAACATGTCCATGTGATCCCTTTGAGAAAGTTCTTTGTTCCTCCATTTCATGTCAACCGTCTCGGATCCTCAACCTCAGGACGTTGCCCTCTGGGATCTTGTCTGTTGTTCAAGATGTCTGCTGCCTTTCCTCTCCAGTGCTGGTCCAACTATCCCCTTCTGGCTGACCGAATGCGGCCATGTTCTGTGCAACAACCATTTGAGTAAGCGAAAAAGACGTCTCCGTATCGCCGCATCGCCCTCTTACGTTCCAGGCCCTGATCAAAGCTGTCCACAATGCGGCATTCAGAGCATTCAGCTTGTGCCTCTGCAGAAAGAGGTCGTAGAGCTATTCTTATTACTGGCCCGACTCATTTCCCCGTAGATGGAAGCCCCTATGTCTGACTGGTTTCGCCCTATACCCTCGGCTCTTGATGAGATCGCACATTCTGCCAAGGTTCTAGTATTCAAACATGCTCCTCAGAGTTTAATGCCGTCCGCCAGGTTCAACAGGAGATGATGGCTGCACAGATTGTATCCTTGAGATCCCAATGTCAAAAACAACGAACGGTCATTGATCGTCTGAAGATTGAAAATTCAGATCTCAAGAAGTACTATCATTCCATCCTTGTGTTGGCCATACTATGTCTCGTTCGCTGACGAGCTAAACCACGGCAGAATCAATGAAGAACTAAGGAATGGGGCGTCTCAAAGCCACGCACGTTTCAACGTAACAGATGATGATGATCAGGGTCCATTCGATGCAGTAAACTCCAATGGAAAGAGACCATGGAACAATCCGCACCAGTGCTTCGTTCAGCTATCCAGGAAGCTACGAAATACTGATCCACATCAGGTTTGACGAAAGAACATCGACTGCAAGAACTATTACGAGTTCTCGTTGTATGATAGACTCCGCTGGCCCAAAGAGGTTTCCTTTTTCTGCACAAGGAACGTCAAGGAGTACATTCTCTGCAAATCCTGGACATGGACCAGGACACTTCGCACATGGTTCATATGATCCTCCGCTCGAGACAATAACACAGTCCGAACGACTCTCCAAGTGTGTTCTCCTTATCTTTCACCATAACGGAGATCAAACGCATCGTTAGACAATATGCTTACAAAGGGCAATCATCTCTCCAGTACAAGCCACCTCCACTTTCCCGCTCGCAAGCTGCACCTCTAACTTACCAACGGCAATCACAATATACCCATGCTTCTGGACATTTTAAGTCGGCATCAGCACATAATATTCAGTCAAACTTGCCAGTGACTCCACGACCTCAGCCCCGATTCAAGCCAGCGAAAATCTTGCACACAACAAGAAATCCAAATACAGATCCTGCCAATCCATCAAACCTACAAAGGGCGACGGATCAAGAACTCAAGAAGCTGGGAACCATGGGACCGCCACCGCACCGCCAACGACAAGAAACAAAACCATATCAGACCGGAATAAACGGGGATCCCAAAAACGATTTCCCCCTAATTACCACAAATCGGTTCCTATCTTCCCATGCACAAACATCTAGTGTTCCAACGATCAACAGCCAGCGGCTTTTTCCTCCCGCGCCGCATATCGGAGGCGCACAGCATGCTCAAAAAGGGTCGACTAATGGAGACAACACTAGTCGCGTAGAAAACGGGAGACGGAATGTACGCTGAAGTTTGAAGTAGGGTGTAGTGTATTCATGATTGCTTAATCATATTCATGTCTGGCGGAGTAGCACAAGAATAGATGAGTGCGTCACTTTTGTTCAGGGCTGTGTCTGGCAAGCGCAGCAGGCGTGTTAGACCTTTTCTTTCTACCATTACTGTGCAGCTTGCGCACTTCGCACCATGTCGTACCATGATCCCTACAGGAACTATGGGCAGGTCCCGTCCAGCCAACATCACTTTAGCGACTCCGCAGCCAACTTCAATCCCTACAATGATGGACACAACTATCAGGATACTGATCATGACATGGGCTACCCTCCAAAGCAGCAAGTTCCCGAGATCCGCTCAACGCAGCAAGGGCTGAGAGTCGAACCGCTGCGTAGGACCGATGGCGAATTCACGCCTCATACGCCCCGCCCCGCAAAGTCAGTGTGACTGCTTCTTGCACACGATACTTTGACATGACCTGTCACAGGACCCTGGGAGGGCTCAAGGATTATCGTTATAAGAATAGAGGGAATCTGTGGACCAAGGTTGCGTTGCTTTGCATTTTCATTGAGCGGCAATAACCTCAAATGACATCAGGGTGGAAAGGGCCATTGCATCGGGCGCTTCTGCTGTTGTACGTTCATGATAACAGTGCTCTTGATAGTCAGCATTCTTCTTACTTTGGCTTTGGTAATTGCACATTTGTTGCCCATCTTCATGAATTACTGATCGCGGAATCAGTGGATTCGACCACCTAATGTCACCATTGGCAACGCTTATCTTTCTTCAAGCAATCCGGTATGTAGTTGTTTTTAGGACAGACGCTAGTTACGAGCGCGAGTAGCTCCAAATCAACACGCAGCAAAAACGATTGACCATCAATCTAGCAGTTAACATATCGTGCGTCAGCATCCATATCATGTATCATTCTCGCGTCTCATTTGTTGCGATAGCATCACGAATCCTAACTATTTCTCGGTTAGCTTCCAAAAAATTCGAGCGGAAGTAAGTCGCATCTTGTTCGCTCCCATGTTACCCTGACGTTTTCCGAGATATTCTATCCTATCAATAATACCGACATTGGAGGCGGCGAGTTGAAGAACATCGCCTTCGATTCTAATCAACAGACTAACGTCACATTCCCGTTCTCCCTGGACTATCATGCGTCCGATGATCCGAATTATAGTGTGTTGCTAGATTTGGCACAGAAGTGCGGCGTAGGTGGTGGCACGCAAAGTGACATCAAGATCAAATACAAGGTCACTGTACGTCCTTTCCCTGATTCTGGAGGCGGCGCGATTCACACCTGTCGCTATTAAGCTTGGGTTAAGAGCTCTATTCTTCGTGGTTTCACCTGCCGTATCCAACTCTGCGAGCTTTGCTTGTCCTGCCACTGGCAAACAAATACAAGTGAGCAATGGGTCTTTCCAACTTCTTCCGATCATTGCGGTACTTACCTGAATTCTCAGGATTTCTTGCAAAGTCTCGGCATTTCAAATTTGATTAATTCAACTTCTTTGATTTAGATTTACGTATAAATGTACAAGGCTGACAATGGACAATAAATATGCATGGTGTTGCGGAAATTTACATATGAACAAGGCGCTGCGAGCTGCGACTCCATTTGCATGTACGGTGCACAAAAAGTCACTCGACGCCAGCAGGATTCGAACCTGCGCCCTCAAAGAGGAACAGATTTCTAATCTGTCGCCGTAACCACTTGGCTATAGCGCCTTATTGATTCATTGTCATAATGATTTACGTGATCATGACCCTGAGCTGCCCAGTTCTTACTGCCAACCTGTGACTCGGCTCCCTCCCTCAAACCTCCCCTCACTATTCGCGGGTGTGCAGATGCGCGCTCTCAGCGCTCCCAGAGTCATGCGGCTTTGGTTCCCCTCAACTTCTGTTCAGCGTCATGGGGCACCAACCATACGATTTAATTTTTAAACACATCACATGCGTCGCTCACTAGACATACTTTAAAGGACATCTACTGTATATGGCAATGTAATTTAACTAAATTACGATGCTTGATGGATGTTCGCCTTTAAGTCATGGTCTAGCCTCAAATATTCAGGCTAGAAACTACTCACGGGCATCCGGCTAATGTCGCTCGTCTGACATATCGATGTACAATTAAGCCTTTTCCGCGATTAGGGGCTGGTGCGGTGGATTGCACGTGGCGAAGAACAATTGTCCTCGGAACCTGGATATTGGTGCCGTAGTCCTGAGTGACCTAAAACGCTGACACAGCCGAGAAAGCTGGATAAGATAACTTTTCGTTAACATGTCTGCCATGTCGTGTAACTGACGTTACATCATGTCTTCTCCAACGCCTGTACAGTCACTTCTTGGCGGCGTGGGTCTCGCGCTGTCAGTGCATCTCCTGATGCGCCTCAACGGTAATGTGTTTGGAGTATCTGGCTTCGTCCACCTACGCGGTCAAAGGTGACAAAGAGGCATTGTGCGCGGTTATTGGCCTCGTCTTGGGAGGTGTGATAATTGGCGTTCTCGAGCACGGCAGGCCGTTGGCTACAATTACCAATTTTCCCCAGACTCTTGTCGCCGGATTTCTCGTCGGACTGGGCACCAAGGTAGGTGACCTCAACCTGTGCTCTCATTTAATTAACATGGAACGAGTTGTCGAATGGCTGCACATCTGGGTAAGTCTTCGTCGTTGGTCCTGACAAGCGAGTCGATGTGGCATTAGGCACATGCTTTGTGGTGTATCGCGTTTATCCTTGAGGTAATTAGGTTCATAGCAGAAAGAACTGTGGGCACTTAATTTTCCAGATCATTCGTCGCGACGATTATTTTCTTCATTACCGCCATTGTCACATCCAATGTGATGTACGGAGATTTATCTCCCATCCAAAACTTTGACTGGACCCTTGGCGAATATGGGAAACCGCTTCTTCTCGTCCAAGCAATTCTGCTTGTAGTTATATTGTCGTTCTTTCTTCTGGTAAGCCGTTCTCGCCTTTTGGGATGTTCGTATTAAGTAAATAATTTGTTGACCGCGAAAGGCTCCTTCCGGTCAGGAAGATCTAGCAGCGCCCTCCAGGGACGAGACTCGTCCGCTGAGGCATGAACTGTCGTCTCTACGCAGGTCACTTCGATATCTCGCATTCTTCGTGACTAGTATCGAGTTTGCCCTTGCTCTTCGACTTTCAAATCTCGTGGATCCCGTTCGAGTCGTTTCGTTCCTTCTTCTTCCGCACCATCCAGCTTTTGATCCTTCACTGGCATTCCTGGCCATTGGAGTATTGCCATTGACCACATTGCTGTATCGTTATAACCGTGATCCAGAGAAACCGCACATCGGTGGACATTGGGCCATACCAAAGGGCGGAGAAATTGATGCAAAATTACTAATAGGTGCAGCAATATTTGGCATAGGGTGGGCAATCACGGGAATATGTCGTGAGTGCAGTTCATTCAATTCCATGTTGATGTGGTCTCACGGACATAGCCGGACCAGGTCTGGTTAACTCAGGTCGAGCAACGGTTGCAGGGACTGGGTTGGAACAGACTATCGGTTGGGTAACTGCTGTCATAGCTGGAGGCATGATAACATAGCGATCCTTTATTCGGTTAAATGACTGGAGCATGGTTGATACCCAAAATACTTTGCCAATATACGAAAATCCGGATTTAGGACGTCCCAAAGAGTGTTCAAGCCGCGAGTTCTTCGGACTCTGTCGGTCAATCATGTGGCATTCCAGACAAGATAAGAAACCTGTGTTGACCTTGTGACGAACCAAGTAAATCCAGCAGTCAATATGTTTTCAGAACTAAGTAGAACAGTGATCTAGGCACGTTGATTTTCCATCTTGGTTACAGCAGAGTCTGAATGACATCATTACTTATGAGAAGAGTGAACAGAACAAACCTTGCCAGTTTATTGACGCCTCAATGTCATCAAACTCGCAGTGCACAGTGCACCAACAATAACGGCGATTACGACAGGATAGGCAATATCCTTGGCACGATGCCCGTGAACTGGGCTTTGGTCGTGGAGTGGCCGAAAACGTCTGCTGATGTATTGCGGCGCTGGGATAGTGTTCTTCTCCCATCCTTCATCAAGCAGCTGGAGCATGTTGTCTTTGTCCAGTCGGGCCAAGTCCTCCATCTGCCAGGTGGTACAAAGATTTGACATCCACATCATTCTCTTCTTCCCGACCTCGCCACCAATGCCTGGTGCTCGCTCCTTCAGCAATTCACGGAGCTCACCAACTTTCTGGACTGCGTTGCCTTCGACGCCCGTTAAGCTTTCCCGCAGCCTGTCTCTAATGAGACCAGCCATTCGAGGTCCATTTCCATTAGTCGAAATCATAACCTGTAATGGGCCATCTCTTATCTGGGCGCCAAAATAGAAGTCGCACAAATGCGGAATGTCCGCGGCATTGACAGGTATGCGCACAGCGCGGCATAGCTCTGCGATTTCGCGCGACACTTGGGCGTCGTCGAGTGCGGTCAGCACCATGTCTGCTTTCTCCAAATCATTCGCACCCGAGAATACGCGATTGAAATGTGTTATGCGTTGCGGGTGTGAGGCTATGAATTGACGAGTGCGCGGATTGAGACCGTCAGATGGGGCAATGAGAGTGATATGTGTATCTGTAACGAGAATCGAATCTATCCGCTGCGCCGCGACCTCTCCGCCCCCGACGATGAGCACATTCTTGTCTTTGAGTTGCCAGGCGATAAGTAGAGAGCCACCAGCCATCGTCTATTTGTTTGTGTTTATCATCCACGTACCATCATGCCAAAAGCTGACCTCAATAAAGCGGGCTGGGAACAGAGCGAATTCCCCATCCTGTGCGAGACATGTATGTTGTAAGGCTGTATGGTGACTGTTGGCTGACTGATGTGCAGGTCTTGGCGACAATCCCTTCATTCGGATGGTAGGTAACGCTCGTCTTCGCACACTTTTCAGCTCACCTGAATTGCCAGACGAAACAAGAGTATGGCCGCTCCTGTGGTACTTGCGCACGTCCATTTACAGTCTTTCGATGGAAGCCCGGCTCAGATACACGCTATAAAACAACGGTGGTTTGCCAGACGTGTGCAAAAGTGAAGAATATTTGTCAAACGTGCCTTCTTGACCTTGAGTTCGGTCTGCCTACTCAAGTCCGCGACACTGCTCTTGCCGTCCAGCGTGATGCTCCTACAAGTGATATCAACAGAGAGTATTATGCTCAGAATATGGAGGAGAAGGTCCGGCATTCACGTCAGCATACGTAATGTATATTGACTCATTTTTGCAGCTGGAGGGAAACAAGAGCCTGATCTCTGGTCGCACATCAGCTGCGGGGAAAGAGATGCTTAAGCAACTTGGCAAGGACAGACCCTTATTACAAGCGGAACAGACCCCACATATGCTCGTTTTATGCCAAAGGGGAATGTAATCGTGGAACTGAATGTCCTTATCGTCACGAAATGCCGCAAGATAATGAACTTTCTCATCAAAATATTCAGGACCGGTACCATGGTCGTTATGACCCTGTGGCACGGAAAATCATGGCTGCCAATGCGGAAAGCCATGGCCTAAAGCCACCAGAGGATGTGACGATCGTGAGTACGAAGTAGACTTAATGGAACATTCGCTAATATCAATTCCAGACATCATTATTCCTATCCTCCCTGTCAGCGAAGTCTACTGAGCAAAGCATTAGAACTCGTGTCCTTCAGTCTCTACCAAGTGTTGATCCTACCGAGCTAAAGTCAGTTGTCCACGTAGCTAAAACACGGTAGGTCCCTTTCCCTTTTAGAAATAACCGAAATCATTTATTAATGCTCATTAGATGTGCGTTCGTCAACTTCAAGGATCGGCCTGCTGCAGAAACAGCTGCTCATGCATGGGCTAATGGGTTAGAAATTGATGGCGAGAATGTTACTATCAAATGGGGGCGTGGCAAAGCGTCAAAAACTGGTTTCAATGCAACTACATCTGCTATTTCTGCATAATGATTTACTTTTCTGTATACTAAGCCGTCTTGACGGTATACTCCTACAAAACGAGTATAATTTAAAGATACAATAGAACATGATATTATGCAATTGTTCGGTTTGCTGTTGATGTAACCTGTGCCGTAGCATGAATACAAAAGCTGAGTACAGTCAGCATTTTCTGGATCCGCGAGTACAATTTTAAATGATGACCCCAAAAATATTCTAATGTCTCTCAAGAACTGTATTCTGATGATCAATTAGCAAAATGACAACGATCTGAATGCAATAAAGACGAACGTGCGAGGCGTAGGTTCACCCATGCGGCATCGTCCAACGTCCTCACTTCCCAACGTCATGAAAAGTAGAACGAGAGTTTGGTGCTTGCGGTCCACGCAGCCTCCTCTCTGCAACTCAGCCAAAAGCTCGCGAGTAGCCTGAAGTGCTATATCTTCAGGAGCAACGCCTGGTTGCGATGTGGCTTCAGCGCAATGCATTGCCCCTGTTGTCGACTCGGCTAGAATACTCAGGGCGTATCCAGGTGACCTGAGAGATAAATTAATCAGTAGAACGCAGGGAAAAATAGCCCTATTGCGTACTTTCCACTATCATTACCCTTATAAACATCGGAATAGAGGTATATGTCCGGGATATAACGATTGAGTATAGAGCGAGACGCCTCGATCATTCTATTTGAAATTTGAGGGTTGACGCGCACGGCATGGCTATGCTATGCATGAAGATTAATCTGATAAAAAATGACAAGATCACAAACGCTATGCCTCGAATGCGCTTAATTTTTCCAGGTTCTACGAAATTCAACGTCCTGATTTGTTTGATAATTGGACATAGGAATTGAGCCTCTCCACCACCTTCTGGTGGTGCACCTCTCTTTTTAATCTTCAGACAGAAGTTAGTCAGTACATGATGGAAAGTACAGGAACAATGCTCACCCTTAGCTCTAAGCCTTCGGAAATGCCAAATAATTGAAGGTGCGGCAATGTGACTGTTCGTATGAGATCCACCTAATGAAATCTGTTGAATATGATGGCTCGAAGGCTACTGCAAACTGACCGAAAGGTCATTGTCGTCTGTCGTAATTCCTCGGACAATTAATTGCACAGGCCTTTTAGCGAATGGAGCTAGCATTATAATCGGTTCCAAAATATATCCAACAGAGCGGGACAGGGGACATTCGTGCGAAATAGGGCCACCAGAGATAATACCAGGCTTAAGAAGTATCGCCGTTCCTATACGCCAAATTATCTACCGAACTTGATAAGGAAGGCTCTGACGCACCCGTCACAGATATCTCAATGACGGTTCCATTCGTTATTTTCTCCAATAGTCGTAGAAGACTTATCTCATAATCTGCAGGAAGTGGTTAATGACATTGTTAGACGTAGGATACTCATACCTCTCAGGCCAGGGTTTTTGTCCTCTGGACGAATTTTATCGATTTTTACAGCTTTACCGCTCAAAATGGAGAGCACAAGACGAGAACGAAGATGCTGATGCCCGCTGAACTTGATGAGACCGCCATTTTGCGCCATGCAAACGCGAAATCTTGAGGCTTATGTAACAATTATGGAACGATTGTGTGGGTCTTGTGTTATCCCCGGCAGCAGTGTTATCGGCGATGTGTAGTCCCAATATCGACCCGGCGTCTGCCATCACCGGGTGGCGTCCACATGCCTGAGCAAACTCAGGATAGTCGGAGCGACTCGTTCCTTCCTCGCATCCAGTCCGTATTCTATGCCGTTTTTGACGTTCGCCAGGGTCCAAAAATCGTCTATCAAGTGCCCGAGGGTCTCATAGCTGTGCCTTCAGCAGGTCTTGTTCCGCCAACTAGTTCAATACCACCGACGCCCTCGCCAGAGACACCATCCTCTGCAAGCTCCGGCCTCTCTTCGCGTGGGTCTCACACATCACTTGCTTCCCTAGAACCGGACCAACTTGGCCGGTCACTGAGCTCCCTCCAGAGGCCCTCCTGCTTCGACCCGGACGCTTTTTAACTTTGATGAAATATCAAAATATGTCATCCCGCCCCCCGCTTTATGTGGGCGACTGGTTACGTGCTCTACTAAGCGACATCGAATTATCGGTTTTCCAATTGAGCTGAAAGGAAAATACCAGCGAAACTACTTCCGCTATAATCTATGCTTTGTCTTCGACCGAGGGGCCGATTTAAGTTGTTACGAACCCATCATCCGCAAACTTAGTCGGGTTCTGACATCATGCGAGGTTTGTCGACCTCTCTCGACGCTGTAGCGCTGCTAAAGATTACGAATACTTAGGAGGAATCCGGATTTCTTTCTTCGTCTGAAACATCGCCGGCGCTACATGCGATCCTAGAGCAGTTATATGAAGATTTGAATTCATTTTCTGAAACTTCCATAGCCATTGATCAGTTCAATTCTATCGAACTGAAAATATTTCCTTATTTCCCAAATCCACCCACTGCCAAGGATTGGATGGTCCCTGTAGCGCTTATCCATCTTGACAGGCTTTTTGAAGAGAACTGGGATCTTACTATGCTTAAAGTTCGTACTACACTCTCAGGCAAGCTTCACCTAACAATAGACACAGGTTTGCAGATTCATCGACGGCGTCAACCATGTCCGTCGAATAGCTCATTTGGCAGAATGTGATGTGGAACTAACTCGTTTAGCTGTTGCGCATTTGCTGTGAGTTAGTTGTGCATCTCTACGCTGATTCTTATCGTTACCAGGTATTATCAAGTTATAATGATCATTGATATCTTCCAATTCTCTAACATGTACACACTTCGCAAGAGCATTCAATGGCTTGCAAACGAGTCACACGTACGTGATGAATGTGGACCGTACGTCACAAAACCAGGTCCGTGTGCTCGCCGGCGAAATGATAATAGTTGACGTTTTACAGGAAAAACCGTTCCTGACTGGCCCCAGCTTTTGCACCTTTATTCAAGATTGAAGCCAGGGACGACCGTCTTGGAATGGATGCAAACTCATGATGTAAACCTTTTAGGGATTGATGCGCGCCGATTCGTTAGTTTTGGTGTTATTAAGGTATGCCCTGCGCATCTATCTTCCAGACGTAAACAACAGTACTTCTAGGGATTCCTTCGTCGAGTTCATCGATGGCCAGTTTTCCTTCCGCTCAGACCCATTCAGGCAAGTCAATCGGAAGGAACGATACGAGGTATTACGACACAGACAACCACTGCTGATGCGTACGAGTTTCCTGGAAAACATGGCAAAAGCCTCTCAAGTACTGGATACCCCGGTATTGTAGTTAATGACGAACAGTCGAGCGAGCCTTCCACAATACGTGGTCGACCAACACCCATTATCGTCTACAATGCACCAACTGCAAAGATTCAGCCAGAAGAAGTAATCCATTCGTCTGCCGCAATTACCGTACCATTTACCCATGGACCTGCGACTATCGGTAGCAACGTGTCTTCAACGCAAAGAGCACGACGTGCTAGTGCGGCAGAAAAGGTCCTTGAGCAACTCAGAAGCAAGGACCTGCAAAGGACAGGTTTTGCTGCATCCACTAGTCCTCGAACGACGTGGTTACACAAACCAAAGGAAGAAGGGACGAGATCCCGGGCCATTTCCATGCTAGTTAATGTTGCTGCAACGGCTAGCACAAACGCGACAGACCCTCTTGCGGTTTCTGGCACACCGACTCAAGGAAACGCGGCCAACACCATGGACAATCGGAGGTTACAGACGATTTTACCAGTTGTGCCTCCTCCGTCGCCAGTCAATCCGAAAGGGACATTGCCGCAAATTCGTCCACGCCTATCTCGATCACCGTCTGCCCCTCATTTGACTCAGCAGCACCAAACCGTTCCAGGCGGTAGTACCAACGTGCGGGTCGTCTCACAAACAAGGCCACCACCTCGGGAACTCATACCGTTATTGAACGGGTCTCATCATACAGATGAGTTGGCGGTGCGGTTTGAGGCGGGTTGGCCCTTACTCGAGCAATGGCTAATAGCCGTCGGGGGAGGCGCAGGTAATGGAAATTACGGACGTGTATCCATCATTTATCGATGACCAACATGCGTCATGTTGCACAAGTTTATGAGGATGGATGTGTCCCAGGATTGACGTGAATGTTATGACAGAAAGAAGAGGCTGGGTGGCAAGGCGCTCATGAGTATAGACGACAGTCCAATAAATGCTATTGATATGTCTGAGATTTAGCGTATCGCAAATTTGTTAATATGATAACGTGTCCACTAATGCATCCAACACACGAATCGCATCGGGTATCAGAAATTTCTCATACTGCAACGCTACTGGCACACTGGACAGATTCGTTGGCACGCTGACAAAGGAAGACAAGAATACACTCACTCCCAACCTGCAACCCGTCTCACGGGCGCATTCAACTTGAGGAAGCACCTGTTTTGAACTTCGGCACTGATCTCACCACCTGCACCGGCGGTTAGACCTGCCTCATGCACAATGACCAGTCGCCCCGTGCGTTTGACGCTTTCTATCACAGTTTCGATGTCCCACGGTAATAATGAGCGCAAGTCAATCAATTCGATCTTTACGCCTCTCAGAGATTTGGGTATATGCCGCTCAAGCTCAGGCGGGGGGGACGATAACATTTGGATTGCTGATTCGCAATGGTATACAGGAGTTCCCCAAGTCAACAGGGTGAGATCTGATCCGGGCAAGAGAATTTCTGCCTTGCCGAGGGGGAGCTCATAATCGTCAACTGGAACTTGTTCAACTTTGTCCAAGTGTCAGTCAAAACTGTGGGGAAATGCCTGGCAACATACTTGCAGATCGATATAATATCTTAGGTTCCATAAATATAACAGGATTAGGATCACGGATTGAAGCCAGTAACAGTCCTTTTGCCTGAATGGGAGACCGGGGAATGATGATCTATAGCAGGGATCTCGGAAAAACCCTTCTGTTTGCAAAATAAGTGACGAACCTTGAGTCCGGAAGCACCCATGAAGAAAGCTTCTGGGGACTGAGAGTGAAACAAACCACCATGTCCCTAAAGCCTAGTTAGCATGGCCAATGAGTATGTAACCTTGTACATACGACAGCCATTGTTGGTGTCCGTATTGTGAGCCCCCCGGCGTTGTACTGTCCACCTGAGCGATACCTGAGCTTGGCGGCTTCGTTAATTATCTAGAAAGTACATCACTCGAATGACCGTCATCCATCTCATGCTCATAACGTATATACCTGATCAAATGCTGGGAAAATGTAGTCAGCGAACTGAATCTCTGCAATGGCAGTGTGCCCCATCATTGCCATGCCGATTCCAAAACCCGCAATCCCTTGTTCCGTTAATGGCGTGTTGAAGACGCGTTCTCTTCCTATCAAGTGTCAAACATAAATCGACGCCCGATGGATGACGCTGTACACGAACCAAACTCCTCTGCGAGGCCCTGCAAGTATCAGTTGAGCAACAGGTTTCTACATACCCTGGCGACCTACCATAGTACACCTAAAGACGCCTCCGAAAGCTACGTCTTCCCCGAAAACGACGGCGGTGTCATCTTTCATAAGCGCAATGCTATTCACTCATCTACCTCAAACTTATACAGAGCAGAATAGTAGAACAAGCGAACCTCATCGCATCGCGGACTGCTTGGAAAGTGTTCATCTTGCGCGTTTCTCGGCCGCCGACAATGTCCTGCGAAGGACCAGAGGGGTCCTCATCGATCCAGGTAATTCCTGGCGTACGCAGAGCCGTATCTCTGGTTGTACGCAGATTAGTTGACGCAGCGATTGTGGGCAAGTGGCCACCAGCGGGAGGAGGTTCCGCCGCCGAGGAACTCCAACGGAGTGTCTGTGACGGTGAACTTGGCGAAGGGAAGTGTACGGAAGCGGGGCCTAAGCAAGCGGGAATGGGGTTTCAGTCTTGAGGTACACATGGAGGGGGAGGATAAGATCCGGGTTGAATATATCACGGCTGAAGAGGCGACACAGGGGCGAGCGCTTACCTGATTCGACTTAACTCGGCGCTGGACAAGTCCATCCCGTTTCTTCGCCATAGTAATTGTCGGTGGTTGCACCATCATTTCCGACAGGAAAATCCAGAGTGCTGCTGTTTCCCAAATATTTGCACTCTGCTAGACCGTTTCCACTGATGCTTTTCGTCCGCAGCGCGTTTCCTCAGCTCACCTTCCACGTGACTTGCCGCCGTCGGCAAACGCCGTCCAACTCCATACGAATTATTCATCCGTCATCATGGAGGGTCCTTCTACGCCTGCTACGGCGGATTTCTCATCCGCACCGCCAAAGCGGACCAAGATCGTCCTACTCGGGGACCAGAGCGTGGGGAAAACCAGCCTAATAACAAGGCCAGTCTGTTCGCGTTGTGCGTGTGTGCGTTGCTCATCGCGGGGCATAGGTTTATGTACGATACTTTTGACAACACTTATCAGGCGACTATTGGCATCGATTTTCTGAGCAAAACATTATATCTTGAGGACCGCACCGTCAGATTGCAGTTGTGGGATACAGCAGGACAAGCGAGTCGTAAGACCTCTCGGCTTCGTGTACTAATGGTTGAATAGGAACGTTTCCGCTCCCTTATACCCTCTTATATTCGCGACTCTTCTGTTGCCATTGTCGTCTTTGACATAACAAGTGCGAGGCTGAGCTGCTTGTCTACACAACGAGTTGACTGCCATTCATAGACCGGCAATCATTCCTGTCGACGTCAAAGTGGATAGACGACGTTAGATCGGAACGAGGGAACGACGTCATCATTGTTCTGGTGGGCAACAAGGCGGATTTGTCTGATAAGCGGTAACCTTCCTGTGCCTGCCTAATCACGTCCAGCTCATCTTTACCAAGTCAAGTCACTTTGGAAGAGGCAACGGCCAGGGCAACTCAGTTGAACATCATGTTTATGGAGACTTCGGCAAAGGCAGGACACAACGTAAAAAGTCTGTTCAAAAAAATCGCTATGGCGCTGCCAGGTATGGATAAAGAAAACCAGAATGAGACCAGCACGAGTGAGTTTGCGTTCAATTTTGCAACGTCAATACGAAACTGATCATATGTCGTAGGAATTGATGTCAAGTCCCAACCTACGGGCGAGATTCCTGAAGCATCGCAATGTAATTGTTGATCGCTCGCGTCATAGTACTGCTTTCTGTTGTCGCCGTTGATCGATGACTATATGCTTCTTGTTACCAGGCAAAGCAGATGTAACATTATAATGTGAAAGCATCTCCCATTGGACAATATAGTAGTTAACCCCGGTTCATCGTGTTGCCTGCTCCGCGAGGATTAGCGTCTGTGAACTGCGCCCACTCTTCCTCCTTTTGCCTTAACTCTTCTGCTTTCTCTTCGCTTTCACGTGTACCATCCATCTCCGCAGCCAGTGTGACTTTCTCCGTTGAAGTCGGAGCCTCTTGCGCGGCGCGCCTGGAAAACCGTCAAGGACATCCGACAACATAGAGAATGCCATACCCGCCACCAGATAGAATGTTGCCTCTCTGACGTTCAATCTCCAAGTACTCGTCGATTGTCATAGTAGGAAGTCGATGACTTGGACCAAACACTTGAGCTTGCAGACGTGCTCGATTCGCAGCATCTGATGGGAGAATTGTGAAGGGCCGAAGAGGCTATTGGGTGCCGTGTTAGGTGATGACAGCATATATAAAGTGATGACTACCTTTCCACTTGAATCAAGCAAAGGCTCTTTACCATCCGACCCGCGGTCAAACGACTGAGAAACGTCTAATCTCCATAGGTTTTCATCTGCTATACAACCTTGCTCTGGGCGCACCTCTTCAGACCGCCTCTCGGGGGGTGCGTTTTGCAGCAGTTCGTGTTCTTGTTCCATGCTCTCCAAATGATTCTGCGCCTTGGCATATAAGATACGCAAAAGGACTAGCGTTGCTTCCCTTAACGCGTCTTCTGTCTCTGAATCCGACTCTTCTTCGGTTTCGTGTGAGCGCGAACCACCAGCAGAGGGAAGCAACATGGAAATGAGATCAAAGTCATTACTATCGTCCGGCGCAACAGGGCGCAATCCTCGACGGCGATGGATAGCCTAGGAACCACATGAGTCATGGGCTCGCTGCTACGAGTCGCCCATGCAAACCTCTAACTTGGCCCGCAAATCCTTCTCCTTTTTATATTGCATGATCTTGATCTCTCTTTTCTGCCGAGCGTCGTTGATCACTTTCTGTTGGTACAATCTACGGTCTGTTTCTGACACAATATTATGATTTTCAATGCTGGATGTGAAATCTCTGACAAGTTTCTGGATCCATGAGTGCACACTAAAATATTTGGTTAAGGCAGACTCACGCACTTGCGCCTGGTCAAGAAGCTGTGATCTGTCAATTGTGTCTGTGGTTCTGACTCGACCTAGTACTTCAGACAGAACGTAGGGAACGGAGAGATAGACAAGATCTTTGGTTCCAATATCCTCGAGGAGCTCATTGGGGCTGAATAAGGATAGCACTGCTACTCTTGACTTGAGCGTTTTCAAGTCGTTCAAGCACGATCGTATCAACTCCTAGAGTGTCTGTTAGATGATGTAGCAGGTAAGCAGATGACTACACACCTGAGTACCATTCTCGATTGTTGGAAGATCCAAAGCCCTGGAAGCGGCAGAGAGTGACTTTGCAAAGAGGTCGGAGAGGGACATTTTATCGCTTGTCACGCATCGCGTCACGTCGCGTCGTTTCAGCCTCGAATGGCGCTCGACACCCGTCCAGCCAAGCGCATCAAGTTGGACGATGCCGAACATCTCGTGTTCGATGACCCCTCACTGCAGAAACGCGCGTCACAATTATGCGGCCCAGATACTCCCGGTATCGGCTTTCTGTCAGGCAGGGTATTTATGGTTTGGGCACCTACAGCAAGCATGAAAATGCGTTTTATCATGGAGACAGAAGAAGTCGATGATTACGGCACCGCGAATACGCACAAGTTCTCCGTGATCTTTGCTGGAGCGTGTAGCGAGTTCTTTGCCGATCTAACCCTTCGTGCTCGGAACGAAATCGTGTTGTCTCTAAAGGGTGTACGCGTCGAGTCAACGAACAAGCAACTACGCACTTGCACGCTAGCCATGACGCTTGTCTATGAGGATGGTGTTGTTATCATGTTTAAGAAACATGCCTCCGGTCTACCTGACAAGGTTATCAATACTTGGAAATGTACGTGTCGTAAATAACAGCTATTCCTTATGTCATATAGCGTAACTCAAGTATCTCAGAATTGGTTTGACTCTCCGGCGCCGGAGGGTAAAATTGGTTGCTCGTTCATGATTGATTTATCTAATATGAATTTTCAATCAGAAAGTCGGAAAAGCCCGTCACCACCTCAAGATACTGTCGTTAAAATCACGAAGAAGGAAGAAAGACGACGGAAGAAAGCTCTCAGAGAACAAGCCAAGGTAGAGCCCGTTTCTGGTGCTCTGGATGAAGCGCAGCTTCCTATGACTTCAGTTGACCATCAAGAAGAGGCATCACTGCCAACAGAAGTGATACCAGAGGACGTCGAGGAAATAACCTCCGGACTACAGACAGACACGGTATAGCCATCGGCTTCTCTCGCGATAGCCCTGTTGATGGACTGCCTTTAGCACAAATATCACCCTATAAGAGATGTTTCCATAGGCCAAGTGGTTGACTTGGCCGGGGTTGTGGTCCATGCCACATCGCCCACGCAGACACGTACTGGAGGTAGGAATACACCTCGAGCGTGATATTTCGCGTCATGAAATAAACAGATTGGGGCGTCAATATCAAGATCGTGGATCCAAGCTCGCCGACCAAGGTCGACTCGAGTGACCCGGAGGCTTTCGCTGTCAACTGTTTTACCAAGGACCACTTTTCCTGGCTTCCGCAACCGAAAATAGGAGACGTGTTACTACTGCGGCACATCCAGGTCACTTTGACTCATTCCGTTTCTTAGCGTCAAT
Organism: Amanita molliuscula; assembly: GCA_023014405.1. NCBI lineage: Eukaryota > Fungi > Basidiomycota > Agaricomycetes > Agaricales > Amanitaceae > Amanita > Amanita molliuscula. The sequence goes on from JAEBUP010000001.1 coordinate 2,168,928, forward strand.
TGATTTGGCAAGTAGATGTCTAATGTCAAGGGTCATCTGAAAGGCACGGCTTACCACAGCCGCTTCCAATGGGCAATATACTCCATGGAGCGGAAGATAGTGCTGCATGAAGAACTTGATGTCACTCCAAAAAAGCACTCGAAGACTGACATTGATTGTTGGAATCCATTTTTTGACCCTAATCCCTTCTGAAATTGATTATTGCATGAAACTCTCTGAGTGGTGGCGCAAAAGAGGTGGTAAGCGAACTTCAGAAGTGGTTCATATGGCAAGTCCTGTGGCTGCGTACGAGAGGACGGGCGGTGTCAAGCGACTCCATCGCCTTATCAAGGACACTGGACCCGGCATTCAACCGAACGGTTACTTTGACTGTACGGTAGAAGTACGTCTGGTCTAGCCATCATCCACTGTAGTTAACTTTCCTAGGTTTTACATGGCCACATGAACAATAACTGAGGTTTTTAGCCTCTACGTCACTGATTACACAAGGCATAATCTCATAACCCCTATTCAATCTGATTGGTGTCCGCCAGAACTGAATGATATCGTTCTGAAAATAGAGATGTGGGATGGAGCGGCGAAAATTGGTCCTCAAATGGAACCTGGAGCTTATTACGCAATAGCAAACGCTCGAATGCGGCTCAGTCGAGGAGGTTATCTTGAGGCCAAAATGGTTTTGCCCAGAATAGTTAGACTGAAGGAAGAAGATGCCGACAAAAACATGTATCTCAAAGATCTACTAGCGTGAGTTGACATTTTTTCTTTTCAGGGCGAACGATTAATGGATCGCAAAGCCGGAAAAACGAAAGGAAGAACCAGTGCGGAATACCGTCTAATATCGACGACAAGTTGATAGAGGAAGTTGAAGAAGACCAGTTCTTTAATTGCGTTGTTGAAGTTTGTATCATATGTTGTCGTTATTTTGGATCTCATGATTTAAAGGTGTTACACGTTTCTCAAAATGGATATGGGCCACCATGTATATATGCCACTGACTACACAGAGCATCCTTACCTACACTCGTCACGATTCGAGGGATCATGGTGCAAGGATCTGGAAGGCCGTGCAGTCAAAATATCACTTTGGGATTGCCATGCTTCTATTGCAAACTCTATCATGCCAGGATTTTATTATTCTATCAAAAAACTGCGGCTCAGACTGAATCCTCGTGGAGATAGTTTTGAGGGAGAGTTACGCGGCCGCGAACGATTGATTGATCAACTTAATCTTAGAGCAGGAAATGAACAGTTCCAAGAACTTATCCGGTGAGGAAGTTCGAGAGTAGCGGATCGGGAATGATGATGATCTCATTTTCATGTAGACGTAAAGAGCGCTTTTTGAACCAGCCAACTACGGAGGAATCTCGGAAGCCTCTCTCCGACGCAACGAGCAACAGTACAAAACCTGACCAGTCGACTGATGCGAAACTGGAGAATGACTTGCCTCAGACCAGCAGTGCAGACGTGATCACAGAAGAAACCTGCCAAGACGCTCCAATTGAAGATAACAACCCAGTAGCTCAGCAGTACACGAGTTTCAAGGAGATGATGGCCAATGAAATATGTCCCAATAAATTTCTCGTCCGAGCGCGCGCGGTGGATTTCCATCCACTGACATTGAAGGAATGTTCAAAGCAGTTCTGTACGCGTTGCAAAATCGAGTTGGTGTGCGTTCTTTCCTTCACTGTTCATTGCATTGACGTTTGAAGCATTCCCGCCAAGTACAAAGCATGTATCGAATGCGGTGATACAGAATATGAATTCGTGACCCACCGCTATCAGATTTTCCTGATATTGGAGGACGACGATGGAGTGAGAGTGGTGGTCTCCGTATACGACAAGGTACATTCTATGTGTTATATGCTTCCGGGAACTTATTCCAACCATCTAGTCTCATCTTTTGGATGGACTTGAGCGGGCCAACTTTGGAGATAATCCGATGGCCTACGATAAGTTTTGTGCGCGACTTTCGCATCTCTTAGGAAATCTTGTCGAGGTACATGAAAAGGGCCTTCGTGGCACAGAAGTTGCACCAGAGACCAAGGTTTACGAATTGGAAGTCGTGAGCTGGAGTGTACCAGACGGCAAAACAGCATATGGGTTGTACCGTTCGAGAGGTTATGGGGACTAGTTAGTGTTGCTTCTTGCTCTTATGCTATAAATGCTTGTAATTGAATACCGTTTCTACGAATGATCATTATTGGTGATAGGAAAATGAGAAAGTATCATCCAAAATCTGCGCCTGACAGTAAACTCGGAAATTCGCGCGCACATCAAGTTTCACTTGTACGGAATACCTAGAAGGAGTGGATAAGATCATGTTAGGGAAAAAGGGAGCATGATCGAACCATTTTGTATCTACAAGATTTTTTGTTTTTAGATAATCCATTATTAAGTATGATGTTGCCACGTACTCTTTGAAATTCGTCATACGCGGTACTTCTGATATTCTCGTGGGCATTGCGTATAATATGAAGCATTTCATCCACAGCTTGTCGTTCATTGAGATGGAGAGCGAAACGGTCACGTAAACGTCTGATGGTTGGTTCTCCTTTAAAGGACGGTAAGCCAGAATCAAGCATTAATTGCACGGTGTTTATAATCTGCTCGGCGTGGGGACGAATAGCCAGGAAGGCTTTCACGGTGAGGGCTTGGAATAAATGATACCCTTGGGAATAGCGGCCTCCCATAAGAATAACCATCTCATGGTTTAGTTTGAATGAACTAGGTTCGAATTTGACACCCTAAAATTGGTTCAGCGATGTGGCGAGAAAACAATTGTTGGTCGACATACTCCAGGACGTAATGAAAACACATAATTTAATTAGTTAGAATGCGAGTACCAGGAAAAACAGTACTTATCTATATCAAATAAAAATCCGAAATCTTGAATGACTATTAGATTTGGAAAAAAAATATACTGCTCAAGTGTACTCACCAATATGTATGATATGGCCTTCTCCGTCAATCATGATATTGCCGTTATGTCGATCCTTTATTTGTAAAATGTAGCAGGCGACAGAATACGCTGCCATGGATTGAATAAAGTTCAAGCGTGCTCGTTGGAAAGCGATAGAATCTTGGCTTCCATATTTGGCTGTGAAGAAGTCCAACAGGTCATTGACTTTTGCGCGACCCATTTCATCTCTGGATGTTGAGTTCGGAACAACGTCAATGACACCCGTCTGGGTAAATAGTCAGCAAGTGGCAGCTTTGCCACGTTAAGAACATACTCCTGGCCCTGTTGCAGTGACGCGATAAGGGAAAAGGTATAATGTCAATCCAACACTGGTGAAAATATTTTTGAACATGGCAATGACTTGGAGAGCTAGAACGTCTTGGCGACAGTCATCTCCGACTTTGAAAATGGCTTGCTGCCACACATCATATTCCTGGTGGCTCTCATGACCTCCTCCCTCCCCGTTCAATAGGGAATCGGGGTCTGTATCAACGACAACTCGTTGCTTTCTAACTTTAAAGGTCGCCATGAAAGGTGCCTTTACTCTATTCAGAATCTGAATAATAAAAGCAGTGCGTGTGCCACGAACCTTTGCATGGCTCTGCAATGGCCTGCCAGATTTGTGGTCGATATCAACAACAACACCATCCGGGTTACTTGGAAGGTATACTCCCACATCAACCCTGATTTTGGCCATTTCCTCATCAATTTTGGCCTTGTATCCATACATTCAGCAATAAGCAACATTGGTAATTTCATGATTCACCTTTTTCTCCGCTTTTGTCTTTTTTATGTAGGGCTTCAGTTTCCCAGATATGGATGTTACTTCTTCAAAGAACATAAATTCACGATCATAGAAATTACGCGCATCTCCAGATAAAGATTCCACTACCCTGTTTGTCATCTTGTCCAAAACAGGTTTCAAAGTGTTCTCCTGGCATCATTATGAGTGCCGTCCTCATCAATTATAGTTTTCTTACGATTTGCGCAGCGTCATCTTTATAACAGTTGGCCTTCATATTCCAAATAGTTTGATGACAGAAGAGCTGGGATATCTTGGCGGTTTCAAATATAAACCGAGCCACATATCCTGGTTACACGCGTCAATCAGCAGCTTGGCGCAGTGACATGCCTACCGAAGTCATCACATCGGAGAGCCTGAACAACCTGAGGAACGAAGAAAAAGGTCAGTTCTACGGGGTGTTCTTCCATAACTCTATGTGCATATTGGAGAATTATGGGATCATTCTTGAACCATCGTTCAAACAAGGATATTGCCATGACGGGTGGCACAGGAGCCCAAAGCAACATAAGCTGCAGAGCAATAAGAATCTAATACAAACTTTACTGATATACGAGTACCTTCAAGTCTATTAAATTATGGGCGTCCACCCGATCACCGAGTAAGAATGGTAGTGCTTCCGGCGCATCGATAACTTGCAGAGTATTGGAACGGACCAATTTAATGACTTCATTTCGAGCAGTAACATTTTTGAATCGCTCTGCCAACTGTATTGCAGCAGTTGCATTGACATTCCACACGGAACGAACAATATTTGCCCAAGTCGACTGGACGTGTGCGTGCACTCAGAATTAGTGGCGCCTTCGTTAGTCTAGAAACATACCTCAGTTTGCGATTTTTCATATGCAACTGGATGGTCAGCCCTTCTCTTAGGATCACCTGTTGGATTACCCCAAACAAGCAATCTATGAATTTCGTTCTCGGTTAACAGGCGTAGGGGATTGTTCATATCGCGGATTCTGTCCTTGTAGTCTGATTGACCTCATTAGCAAGTGAGTTAACCATTAAAAAAATCGCGCACAACTTCCCCGTGATGCCAGTTGCGGCGGGGAAAAACTCGAAATCACGGAGTGGTTGTGTACAGAGTCCGCTTCTAGGTGCGACATAAAATCAGAGAGAACTTTTACATCTGCTTCGATCTGGACCAAATTTGCTCCATAGGTCCATCTAACACATCATTGGCAGTCATAAGAGCGAGTGGGGGGATGACTTACTGCGGGCGGGTAGCGAACCAACTATAGGCAACCGCATATAGCGACTCCCTGAGGAGATTCTCACAGAACGAGTCCAAATAAGAGCTTCTCATGGTTTCCATGCCGAACGACAAGAAAGTGAAATGAGTCTCTCTCGCAAGCTGCATGCGTACTACACAACATGAATTGAGAGTAGATAAGGTGATAATGGGACAAAGTCACCTAAATGCGCTATGCGAACGTGCAGAACGCATAACCAAGTGCTGAATCAGGAACATGACGTTCGGCCTGCCATACCTAGCTGCTTGCAGACGGCTTAATAGCATGTGTAGGACGACATTATGAGGGGATAAAAGGCGGCGTGCACTGGCTGAACCTCTGTCAATGACATCTTTACCTGTTGGAGTGTATTCAATTGGCTGGATGAATGGATCCTTGTAACTTTTCCAGATCAGTGAGAGCTACTTGCTTAATCAAATGCAACTTACTTCATCGTAGGTGAGAAGATCCCTCTCTCCCCTTTAATCGAAGCTGACCAAGCTGACAGTATTTCAGCAATTAATGCAACCTCAATATCAGGTCTATCTCCCATCAACCAAGTCCATACTTCAATACCGACCACCATGGCGGGCGGAGTAGCAACAGTGAAAGGAAGAGCTACGAGACCATGCAATAAATCATAATCGCACTATACGAAATACGTCAATTTATTGACAATTTTTGCGAGTGATCTCACCTTTTCCATCGATAAAATGAATGCTGCGCATCGGAAAAGTAAACGCCTCAAATCATGGACGGTTAAAGTGGTGCTCCTTTCTCTCACTCCTTCGGACGCGCGATTCAATTGCTTTTTAAGGCTTCGAACGTCGACGGACGATGACTCTGGTGTTTGCTGTTCCAATTTGTCTAGGCCTACGTATGCCAGTAAGTCTCCCTAGAATACTATTGAATATTCCGTTACTCACATCGTGCCAATCGCGTCCCACTGCTTTCTCCAGCAAAATAGCTTTTGATTGCTATTTGACTTGTCAATATCTTAGCGCCGTCAGTTGTCCAAGGTGTCATTGATGCTAAGGACGCTGAAGAATATCCGTTTAAATCTCACACAATAGGAGCTGGGATAGGAATACCAACACAGTTGAGCTTGTACAGGACCTATTGTTCTTCCAAACTCCTCCGCGAGTGAAGCGCCGAGCTCAGATGATCCGATTACTGAGACGATGGTTTGATTGACTGCCAGATATCTCTTAATTGACCTTGTTGAGTCGGGGCACCAGCATTTACAATGCAACACACCTGTAACGTGCCATGTACTACAGCCGGCGCACGGGAAATGCCTAATTTAAGCCAGGACCTGGCATACTGATACAGTTGTTGAAGAGTATCATTTCGAACTTTGTAATTATCGCTTAGTTGTAGCGTAATGCCGGATCTGTCCGAATGATATTCAAACGTTGGGTTATACTACATATTGATAAGTTTTCGTGGTAGCAACGTCAAGGTTTAAGCTTGCCTCATCTATGAACTCATTTTCACATGACTTCTTCAAGAGAGTCAATACGTCCAAGAGCCCAAAAATTAAAGGAGGATGGCACAATACTGATGGAAGTGATGTGACAAGGCGGTTAAGAAATTTGAGCGCAATTTCCCTTGCTTTAGCGATGCGGTGAGTACAATAAATCAGAAGAGATTGAAGCTCGGAGAACAGGAATGACGGAAGGGCCTGTTGCGAAGCTTTCCCAACTAGCTCGTGTATGCAACTTCGCATAATCTGTCAAGGTGGTATAAGTTTGTATTTCGTATTTTGGGATGATTAACTTTCCTTTTCTGCAACCAAATCCATGCAATTACTGAGGTCATTGTGTTTGTTAAGACCCTCATTGACGAAATATGATGGCAGGGAGGATGTCATTCCTACACTAGATCGCATGATCTCCAAATCATGGATAACGAGTATGAAAATTATTTGACCAGACGAAAGATGGCGAAGATCTGTTGGCCTGAGGGACATATGCTTGGCCAAAACCTCTCGATGAACATGTAAAACCTCCAAAGATATCGATAATCAAAACCATTCAATCGCATAGGAACTTACAGATGAAACATATTCTTGACGAATGACAGAATTGAACTCAACGTCACTAGCCACAAGCTCATGCGATTCCTCGATGACCAGAGATGGTGTTTTACATGCAATTCTGCTGAGCGCTGGTTTTAGCCATTCCATAGCATGATCTTGCTTGTTGTCCAAATTTGTGAAGTTGAATAGAACGATAAGAAACCACACGCTCCTAAAAAGGTTGATAGACTCCAAGGACAAAGTATTGTTAGGCTGAAAGTCAGGGTGAGCGAGCAGCGCATCAATGGGCAGTAGGAGAGATCCCAACTGCTCCACCATGTCATCAATCTAAACATTCCATCAAAAGTTGCTTCCAGGCGCGATAAAAACTCCCACCTTTAGATGACGATTGGCAATTTTGACGTTTTGGATAGCAATCCCTTTGTCCGTAAACAGAGTAAGTAACTCGACCAAGTATATATTATAGAATTCTGGTCTTTGATGTAGCTCCCGTGCCAACCTAGTTTGAGCAGCAAGGACCTCGTGATTAAACTTGAATATCAGCAGGCTGATTGCCACGAGATTAATATTACCATGTTGTTAGAGAATCTTGGGTCATCCGGGTTTGCAGAACGATTTATATTCGAAAATTGCTGGATAATCTCAATGAAAGCACTTTCCGGGGCTTCTAGAGACAGGTCGACAAGGTTATAGGCAATAGCTGCTTCAACAGTTGGCTCTGCATGTCGCAGCCGCTGCAGCAACATTGACACTGTTAGACGGGTGACCTATAGTAAACTCAGAAACTGCGGGAACGGGTCTGCATGAACTTGAATACCTCTTCAGTGCTAAATTCCAGAGCTAGTTTCGTAACGACAGATATTACGTTTATACCTACCATCCTCCTTTGATCATCTGATAAGCCGCTTGGTCCCCGTTCAAATGGTTCGACGATGTGTGTAGAATCGGCATACGATATTGCGGAGAATGCACTAGATGTCTCAAATGGTTCTTTACTGGTTACACCAATGTAATTCAGCAAAGAGTACATGTAAGACATCATCATATCATCTCCAGGTGCTAACTGAAACTGAAGTAAGATTTAAACATGAACAGAAGTCATAGCACTTGCTTTGATACATAGCGCTAAGCACTTGGCTGCCGCTACCAGTGGAGGTGGTGCACGTGTCTCTGTCGCGAACTCAAATTCAAATATTGGAAGAGGTGAGGTAATGAATTGACGGATGTGGTGTGCCATTCGTGAGGAAATCTCGGGGAAGCTGGTCATGTAGTTTAGCGCCTTATAATAACTTGAACGAAACTCGGCTCACCTCTGTACAAGAACCGTTGTAGCTTTTAGAGCTGCTTCTTGGACAAGATTATCGGACACTGGCGAAGCACTGCTCAACAAAAGGGAAAGTCGCGTGTACAATTTCTCGTCCAGCTTGCCAGACGCGACAGAGCAGATCGTAGCAAGTTTCTAATGGAACATAAGAGTTTCAATACTTTCAATCGGGTGTCCTTACCAGGCTCTCGGACATCGTTTCCCATGAATAGGTGTCCACTGATGGCTCACAATCCATTTCTTCGATTTGCATCATCAGGTCGGCGAAACATTGCATGGCATATGCCGCAGTATTTTCGAGTTGATCCCTAGTATTTGGGCCGACATCTGGCCTCTGTGCTGCAGACAACATTAAAGAGACCCATGCTTTATTAGCTGCGGCAGCCTCCTTCGCATACCCCTCAACGGCAGCGGTCGGTGGGGTCAATGTCTGTGCAAGCACTGTCCATTCAATCTCAATGGCGCAACAAACCATGAAGAAGCCGCTTAGAGGGCGCCCTTGCGAAGCATAGCGGTATAAAAATGTCTGGATGTATTGTAATGCTTCTGCGTCAATGTTTTCTTGTTGCACGATGTCATTCAATAATCCGTTCAAACGATCGACGAAATCTTGAGAGCAGATCGGTTGCATTGCAAATACCAAGTGCTCCCATTGTGACAGATTCCAAGGGTATGATATTGAGGTAATTGCACGATATAGTCCATGCAATGCAGGTGCCAATTGGGTCAGGAGTTCAAGAGCTGTACAATTATGAGCTGAGTAAACTGTATTATTCAAGGACTCACATGTGCTGCTTTTGACATTCTTCACAGTCTGCGCAATGAAAGTTAGAATAGCTCCAACTGCTTGATCACCGTAACACGGGTGTGAACTTGTAGTGAGACGTAATATTGCGGAAACAGTGTAAAATACGAATTGATCCGGAAGGGCCCACTCTGAGGGAGGTTATTTAAGTGCAGGGCTTCAACAATGGGCAATGAACATTGACCTGTCCAGAATAAACGTCTTTCGAAGTCCATGCGATGAATATCGGTCAACGTCTCTGTCAAAATGGGCAACAGCGTGTCTATGTGCAGCTCTAGGTATGAAACCGGCGCGTTGAGGACCATGTCACTGAAAGCAGTATTGCAGCGGACACTGGACGAGGACTGCCCTCGACCCTCAGCACTTGTGGATGAACAATTCCAAAAAAATGCACCATGAAGATCTTGGGTTCAGCAGGTAACTCCTGCACATTTGGGTCCGCTCCTTCGCTGGGCTTTGGGTAATATCAAGTCTTGCGCAAAAGAGGCACCGTCATTGGACTGTGCAGCAACTGAAGCTAGCTCGGACAAGATGCATTGATGTATATTAAGTTCGAGGCTGTCTGTAATGAGGAGGATATTGACAGGCCGTTGGGTTACGCTCACCAGTCCATAATTATCGCCGCAGATACCAACAGGACGGGACTGTGTGTGACGTCCGAAACCGGTAAACTCCCAGGTTCCCGATTTATCATTACTCATGGTCCAAACCACCAAAAGTAAGTAACTCATCGTCGTGCCAAATGTACATAGAAAAACATTTTACTATAGAAAACACATCATGGTCGTCTAAAACAAACCACAAAGAAAAGATAGATATTAATCGGTGAGCAGACGTTCTCGTTCCAAGACGGCTTGATTCAACTACGAGCAAGCACTGGAGGATATCCCGATACCACAAGCGCAATCCACAGCCATCAACGTGTGTGCCCGTTATTCCTTAGATTCCATAAAATTCAAAGTCAGTCGATAGAAAAACAGGCTGCAAGAATGTCTACTCGTGGAATTGAAATACAGGAGCGCAGGAAGTCAATATATGCGCGCGCTCGGATGCGAGCAGGAGTTATATCAACATCAGGATTAACTTACATGTATGTCCTTTGTCACATCGTTCAAATTATTAAGGCGACATACAGTGATGATATGCGGGCGAACCTTCGGCGGCTCCGGGAAGAGGAATTGTCATTTCAAAGCTTTGCCGCAGATTATGCGTCACTCAAGAGGGCACAAGAAGTTCTGAAGCCTGAATTTCATTGTTTGTCAGCTAATCATTTGCCCAGGATGCCATGCGGACAATCCCAGAGCTATGCAATGAGCTCGTGAATGGGCTAGGCTCCAGGCGAACATCGCATATAAATTCTGCCTGCGAAATAGGTTTGTCATATTTGAAACATCCCATGCGCTGTTGACAGTGCACAGTCTGTAGAGCACCTGATGCTCGCCAAGAAGCTTTGAAATCAGCATTAAAGTACGCTCGCAAAGAACTTGAAAGGGTGAGAGAGAATGAGAAAGTATGCATCCACTTTTGCCCAACTCACAAGTGTAGTGCTGAACGTTCAATAGGTTGCTTCAGATGCCACTGAATTCATCAAACACTACAAAGGACTTATGATGACATCATCGGACAGTTGATAGTTGAGGGCCTGACGGCTGCACTCTACTAGAATGACTCGTAAGCAATTGGGAGTAAGAAAGAGATTCCTACAATTCATCTTCCCATCTGATATGTACATCATTACCTTCCGCCGGACGTAGATGAAGATATTCGGAAACAAAAACTCGCATCAAAACGTTCCATCGGCGCAGTGTTGGAAGATGAAGGGCAAACCCATTATCCTACACACGGATTTAATCGAGATTATCACAAATCAAGACCTCGCATTACCTGAATAGTATGCCAAACGCGAGGAAAAGGCTCCGCGATTATGTGCAAAACGCTGATGCCTCTGTGGAGGAAGGGGATGTGATCATCCCCCATATATGTATAATTAATATCATCCTCTGACCGAGGTTTGAAGAAAGCCCTCCATCTGCCAGGACCCATGCTTTGCTCGTCAGTTGTAAGCAAAAGCACCTATTTGACCCAGTCGTTGTTCCGCGGAAACCAATGCATCGAAAAGCCATGCCGTTTCAGGGAAATATGAACGCACTAATGGATTTGGTGCACCAAGGAGATCCAACAGGATCAAATGTTCCATAGTTGAGAGTTTCATTGCCTGAGTATTCATCAATCTTCTCTTCGCATGGGACTGCACAGGAGTGATCGACCACTTCTGAGCAAGGTGTCTGAAACGTATCTCGTTAGTCATATTAGACTGAAGAGTATCTTTGATGTCACCTTGCTCCATAGATAGAATCAGTCTGAGTCCATTCAATGAACGCTTCCTCGCCATCAAAAAAAATCAGCTGGAGCGTCGTATCCAGGACGTCGTCGTCGTCGTCCAAAATGTCATCCAGTCGATCTCGTCGTCTATCGAGGAGAGTATTTAATGTCTCGGCAAGATCGAGCAGTATTGCACACGGTGCAGCAGAATCTGTCGCCCCTAGGAACTGAGTTCGGTAAGCAATTTGCAATCCTGTGCAGCTAGTAATGCGTACCCCGTAATTAGGATGATCAGGTGGGAAGTACTTGCTGTCATAGTGCGCGGCAAGAGAAACTTGTCGAGATGCAGTAGGGTCTTTGGTCGCAATTATATTCACGAATCTTCTACGGCCGATGGGTGTCACTTCGGGAAAATCATCCTCTTCAATATGCCAATTCAGAGCTTTCAGTGTTGAAATGATATAATTCCTAACTATGGTATTGTTGGCGGTACCCGCTAATCTCGTCATTCAGCTGAGGCGATTGCATGATGATAAACAAGACATACAAACACGAGGTATGAGAATATGGGACAAATGGGAATCAGGATTTTTATGGTCCAAATTATGGAGGGGATCTGGTGCGGAGGAAAGCTTCCGCAAGTCATCATCAGACAACAGAGGTAATTTCCGCTCTCCCAGAACGGAATGTTGCAGTGTCAAAATAGTTGAAGCCAATAACACGAGAATCCATGTGTTCAACAGGAGAGTTATAGAGGTCATTCGTGCTGTCCACTGACCTCGGGTCGAAAAACCAGTGATGAACCTGGCATGGCAGTGTTTGTTTACCCAAATTCGGACGGCTCCGGCGGCCATGGCAATTTATGGTCTCTGGGTAGGTAACTTTTCATCGAGTGCTCCTGAATGTCTAGGACTCAGATTTTAGGTCATTAACAAGGCGGGCGGCCTAGTTTATCAACGCAATTTCGCAGGTGACTTAGCAAGATTAAATTGCGAGAATTCAGCGATGCTAATGCCAAATGAAAGAGGGGTTAGCTCTGTTGTCGTCGAACGAGTACCTCGTCCTTGCCGGTACCTTGCATGGGATTCACGCAATAACGAGTCGACTATCACCGACTGGACCAAGCTCAGGAGCGAAAATCATCGAAGGCGAGACCTTCAAGTTGACAATTTTGTTAACTGCTACAGGTATGCTCACCTTCAACATTCCCTATCCGTCATCTGAAGTGCGACAGGAACGAAGTTCGTACTTCTGACATCCCTCTCTGAGATGTCGGTGGAAATTATTTTACAAAGAACATACGATGCGTATGCCGACGCCGTGATGAAGAATCCTTTCCATACACCCGAAATGCCAATCCGGAGTGAAGGTTTTGACATCCGGATAACAAACTTGATAGGCGCAGGAACGATGTGAACCATACTCATCTTTTGTTTTGTAACGTGAATATGCGATTAGAATCGCTCGTCCCACTGTTCCCTCAGGCTTTCAAGCTACGACGTTCGCTCTTGAATATATGCGATCAGGTGATCTTTGTCTGCGTAAGGTGGCGTATATGCATGACGATATGGGCGATCCGTATATGCGCAATACCCTCATGACATAAAAAGGAAAGCCTGTCCTACAATCCTCCTCGTCGGATTCCTTCCTCTTCGACTAAGATGCAAGCTCAGACTGTAAGGAGCGATTGTATCACGTCATCCCAAAGCCTTGCAGCCATCCAAACTCTGCTGCGAGCGGGATTGGGCTGTATTACCTTCCTGAGGTGAGTGCCCGTCCTTTAACCTTGTAGCCTGTACAAACCTGTGCGATATTGTAGGAACTTACTGCCCGACGAAAACTTCACAGAAAGTGCTTATTTATAATCTTACTACAAGTAGTGGCCCTAATTACATGACACAGGTCATTTTACCGCCGCCGGTGACCCAGATACCTCTTCCGATTCTAGCATGACTCCTATGGACCATGTCCAAAGACGAAATGTGACTGGTTTCAAGATTATGGTTCGTTCCGCAGCAAGAGAAAGCGGTATTATTGTTTACCATCCGTTGTAGACGATGACAAGAGGTTACACAGAGGAAGCGGACAGAATATTGAACTACCTCGTAAACCGTCTTCTCTTTTTTCTTCATGGTTCAACCTCATGCTGGTAGGAATATGGTATTTTTGACGCTTTGCAGAAGCAGTATCTCCGAAGTTTCATTTTCGCGATATACCTCGTAGGTCGTATTACCTTTAAACACACCCGTCGCTCTTGATCCATGATTTAAGGATAGCAAAGACCCCAATAAGTGCGCATACATACCACCGCCAATAGGATTGGGCTAACTTCACCAGTATCGCTGAGGCTTACACGTTCAACTTTCGCGTGCGTATGGTTTACTTTCCTGGTTCACATTATGGTATTCACTAGATTGCGAGTATCATAACGTTCCAGGCACCGATACCGTTATTCCTATTCTCAGTCTGGGGGATGGTCTGCAGAAGATATCTTTGCAAAACAGGGATCCTGTGACAGAAGCTGTCTTGAAAGGAAAAGTTCCAACTTTGAGAGAAGTCAAGAAAAGCGTTAAAGTTCGTCGTTGCTGATGGCTCTACCTCCCCGCTACTGACCATTGCATGCGTAGGCTCTATTGAAAACCCTTATTCACGCCATGACACAAATGGATATCTTACCAAGTTTAGTCCTGTCTAAGCACATTATTGTAACTGATATATGTCCGACAGAACGACGTTTTGCGACTTTTAAATTATTTTATACGGACAAAACACCCCCCGATTATGAACCACCTCATTTCCAAGCTGGAGATGCAGAGAAGGACAAGTGGTATTTCATGACCCACGACCTGGACGAAGTACCCGATAGATGGAGCATTGGCCGCGTTAACACCGGACACCACTCGTGGGCCAATTACAACTCAACGCTTTCTCAACTGAACTCGCTATTACAGAGTGAACCTAAGTGTCACATCCATCGCAACTTACCTTCCATCATCCACTCGGCTGGATGATGCGATTTTTAGTGGTATTACCCAGTCAGGCACAGCTGCATCATTGACACCAGAGCAAGAGACTTGCATCAGAACATATCAAATGGAAGAACAGATTGACGATGTCGACAGTAGAAACGTCGCATGGTCAGTCGAAGACAACGTAGAACTTCTCGACATCGATGCGGATGGAGAAGACGATCCAGACTATATACAACTAGCCGACGGCACCTACGAAAAGAAACGTTACCCAGAAACTCCTGATTTCGTTGCTCCTGTCGGTATCAAAAATGATCGTGGGATTATCGAGCCGTTGCCTATGGAAGTGGACTTGAGCGAGACCTGTTTCGGTGGTGTCACTGAAATTGTGCCAAGCCGTTTAGCAGAATTGGTAAAACTAATGGTTACTCCTTTGATATCGATTTTTTGAACAATATGGTTGCAGGCTGGCCAAGGAGTCTTGTCTGAGATGGAACAGACGCAATCTGTCAAAGACTCTTTGCCCACGCCATCAGTCGAAAAGCACATAGAGGAGGAACCAACGACAGTCGGCCAACACATATCGCCGGAACCTCTCATTGGTTTAGTCACTAACTTGTGACAAGACTCTGAAATCTCATGCCATTGTTCATAGTATCAAGATGTTCCTCGGCCATCAACAATTTGTCTCCAAGTGCAACTGAACAGGACAGTGCAAGTCACGACGGGAGAAAACAGGCTGCGAGTGGAATAACGGATAAAGGTTTAGATTGCGAATGCGGTGTCACGGTGAAGGAGATTCACAAAAGACAAAAGCGCGTTTCATTACTAATTGGATTTACTAGACCGAAGATGACTGTTGTTTCTGTGAAGGAGGTTGCAGTCGATGGTATCATGTTTGGTACGTTGTCCGTTATTATCATTGTGACATGACTGGATAACCTTGCCAGGTGCATGGGGTAAATGACATTCATAAGCGAAAAACGGACCTAGACCTAACGGAATTTAATAGCTACCACTCGGTACAGGATACGCGGATGCCAATTAAGTTTGTTTGCTTCGATTGCCGATTAAGAGCAGACCTCTCTTGGGAACTGGTCAAGACCGAACTTTATCCAATGATCATATCTAAATTCAAGGAATTAGCATTATTCAGGTGGGAGCAACTCGCGTAACCGTGTTTGCAGCGTTTAAGATGAGTAGGCGTGCAATCAAGGTCGTTGAGTTGAAAATGCCGACGACCTTGACAGAATTCAGCAAGTTCTTCGGTATCGTGTTCCGAATTGTTTCACGAGACACGCTCGTTACCGTCTACCAGATAAAGATCATGGCTTGGCGCGCCAGCTCTTTAAGCGCTTGGAATCGGAAGGTACACTGACATAAAATATCCACTCAGCGACTAAACAGCATCAGGTTTCATATTTGATCAGTCTACTGTCGTAGATGACTTCGGCTTCACGGAAACTCATGTAAGAAACACCAGAAACAAGGCGAAAACTAAGGGAAAAGGCCAAAAAAGAAAGGTGGTCCAGAAATCATTCGCCTTCAATCGTGCGATCAAGACCTCTCAAGTGTATCTTGATCATTTCAATCCTGATCCTGACATCGAAAGCCGCTTAATGGGACTGTCGGAGCTGGTATGATCATTCCCGGCACATGCAAATGCATGCTGACCCTGTTCGTGCAGAAGACTGGTTCAACAATAAATAGTACGCGCGACAGCGCCGTAGCAGTACGAGTACAACGTCAAACCATGCGAGACGACGACTCTCAGACCCAGGAAGAAACGCAACTTGCAGCTTTGGCCAACTTGACACTCGACACACGACATGACCAAGAAATTGATCGTCCAAGGAAAAGAGTTAAAATATCTGTCGCCATGGGAGTAGACCTTGCAGAGTGACGGCGTTGTTGTTATTTTGACCGGCCCTAAATTTCGTGTAAATATATTAGTCCGACCGAAAAAGCAAAAAAAAATCCCCTCATGCTCTCTGTTGCCAATTGCAGAATCCCATGGTTGGTAGAGAACATTGTGAGGTCCTCGCAGGAGATGAAATAATGGTGCAATGGCATAGATCACACCTCCGTATCTCCCAGTCGCTTGTTAATCACAGTTCTCTGGGCTCGTTAGTGTGGTGCACATTCCATGTATTCTGTAATTGGCCAAGCTCAAAGATTTTTGCGAATGGCGTTGTGTTAGGAGGGCTGTGTGTCTCGTGAACGTGAATTGCGATTCATAACTTCGTTGTTTTGCATCCTCAATTCGGTTTGATTATATTTAGACGCGAGGACCGCAGGCAAAACATCGATGCCTTACAGATTGTCTGCTACATTAAAGGCGCACTCTTCCGATGTAGGTATCATCAACTTCTACGCAGTACACATCACTGAGGCTTCTCAGGTGCGGGGGTTAAGTACCCCATTGACCGACCTTATCTTATCCGCTTCCCGCGACACTACTGCGATTCATTGGCAAAGATCTGCTGATGGTTTCAACGTCGAATCGGTCTTGCGTGCAGGTTCACGTTTCGTTAACGCCGTGGCGTACATCTCTCCCACTTCTGATGCTCCACGAGGTCTTGTTTTTGCAAACAGGATGATGAGTGGAATTTGACAGGTTATTAGGCTACGCCGTCACCGGAGGGCAAGATACCGTCGTCAATGTCTTTTCTCTTTCAAATCCGAAAGAGGACCCGGACTTTGCCCTTGTGGGGCATTCAGACAATGTATGCGCTTTGGCAACGACAGCGAATGGAACAATTATATCAGGATCTTGGGACAGGTGAATCCGCCGCTGTACCAACTGCCTTCCGACTGAAGTTGTCTAAAGGACTGCCAAGGTTTGGAAGGACTTTAAGCTCGTGTATGATCTCAAAGGACATCAACAATCTGTTTGGGCTGTCATAGCTCTCGATGAAGATAGATTCCTGACAGGTATTTCGGTGTAAAATTTAGTCAGGCCTGTTAGATTGACGTTACCAGGCTCCGCAGACCGGACAATCAAGCTATGGCAAAATCATAAAATGTTACAAACGTATGCAGGTCATCAAGACGCTGTTCGAGGTTTATCGCTTATCCCGGATATTGGTTTTGCTTCTTGCTCCAATGACAGGCAAGTCAATCCATTTAATCTCGTCTAAAATTATGATCTTGTTCAGTGAGATCCGGGTGTGGACATTTGGGGGCGATCTCGTCTATTCATTGTCGGGTCACACATCCTTTGTATACGCTCTCTCCACGTTGCCAGATGGTACTATAGTATCATCAGGGGAGGACCGAACAGTGCGAATATGGAAAGGTGAGAAGGAAGCGACGTATTGACTTTCCAGGACTGACTGACACGCATTCTTTGAAAGATGGCGAATGTTCTCAGGCAATCGTACACCCAGCTATATCAGTCTGGACAGTATCTACAATGCCCAACGGTGATATTGTAAGCGGGTGCAGTGACGGTGTCGTTCGTGTTTTCAGCGAATCAGAAGAACGCTGGGCCACAGAAGCAGAATTGAAAGAATATGATGCCAAAGTAGCTAGTCAAACGCTTCCTACTCAGCAGATGGGAGATATTAAAAAAAGCGATCTACCAGGACTCGAAGCTTTGAGGAGACCTGGTGCGTTTCCGAATGATGAGTTACTTCTTTCGTTCAACAATACCAGGAAATAAGTCAGGTGAAGTGAAAATGATTCGAAACGGTGAGAACGTGGAAGCGCATCAGGTATTCATAAACTGCTCTGAGCGATGTTGTATTCAAAACATTTGCAGTGGGATAGTACCCGTCGGATTTGGGAGAAGATTGGCGACGTTGTAGATGCTATTGGACAGGGACGAAAGCAACTATACCAAGGCAAAGAATATGACTATGTATTTGACGTTGATATTCAAGACGGCGTCCCACCTCTAAAACTTCCTTACAATGTCACTGGTGCGTCAGCAGTCTAGTCACTGTTTCGAAACGATTTACATTCCGATCAGAAAATCCCTTCGCCGCTGCTCAACGCTTTCTGCAGCAAAACGATCTTCCATTATCTTACATCGATCAGGTAGTCAACTTTATCGAGAAGAACACAAGTGGAATCAATTTGGGAGGCAGTGAATATGTTGACCCATTTACTGGTAATTAGCGGCAAACTCACTTCATGGATAAAGTGCGATTGAACGTGATTATAACACAGGTGCATCTAGCTACAGGAGTGTTCCGAATTCAGCGGCGGCATCAGCCCCGGTCTCTTCGTATGTGGACCCTTTCACCGGCGCGTCACGGCACATCAGTTCGTCAAATCCGCAAGATTCTAACCCAGATCGGCATACAAGTGCTGCTGCTTCCGCAGCCGTCGAGCAGAAGAGTAAACTATTGCCTGTTGTAAGTATGAACTTTTTATTTCCGCTGCTGCGTAAAAACGTATATTGAATATTTTCAGACCAATTTTGTAAATTTCAAGCAGGCAAATGTTGCCGCAATGCAAGGAAAACTATACCAATTTGACGAGGTCCTTCGCAACGAAATAGTGAGCCACGCGTCTTCATGCGATTCTTTAAAACTAATTCTCCAAAGTCGACTTCGACTCTAGCAATGTACCCTGACGAGATCAATGCATTTGATGATGTGTTCGCATATCTGTCTGTTTTGACTATACGATCCACGCAGAAACCAGCCCAACTTCTAACGACAACGCACGTTGAAGCTGTTATACAAGTCCTAGAACGATGGCCAACATCTGAGCTGTTTCCTGGTAGGTATCTTGGAACGCAGCGTAAATATGCTGATGACGCTGTATCAGTCATCGATCTGGCGCGGTTGCTGGCTGGTTATTGTCCAGAGATCTTCCAAGACAATAATATAAGAGAGCGATTTTACAATGCGTTGCTCACCGCTGCAGACTGGTCTTCGCCTTGGGATCCTCCACTGTCAAAGATTAGAGAAACAAATATTTTGCTCGTTTTACGGACTATGGCTAATGCACTACAAGAGGGAGTAAAAGGAGGTCAACCTTGGCTCAAACAGGTTCGTAATCAATTCCCGAATCATCTCGTATTCATTCTCTGTCCAGATTTTACAGGCTTCTCGAGTACAGTATACTTCGCTGGGCAAAACTCAACGAGTAGCTTTAGCTTCATTGGTTTTCAAGTCGGTGACTATCCTTCCGATTCATGGCAACTTCTGACCACGGTTAAAGTGCATCTTGCATGGATGTCTCTTCATTTGACCAAAATACACGGAACCTGCTCTTGAATTCCTGTATGAACGTAGGTACACTAATATATCGCCCAGACGCCGACTTAGAATAGACAGTTACTCAAGACAGAGAAGACAGACTCGGAGCCAGCGTATCGTGCTTTGGTTGGACTTGGCAACGTTGTTCGTATTACAATTATCGAAATGGATACCGGTTAATCCTTAATAGGTCCATTCAGCCAGAATGAATAGTCGACCACTCGACAGCTCTTGGAAAGCCGAGTTAAAGCGACATCTCCCGCTTGTCAATGGCACTTTTTCCGAGGACCGAATTCGTAATGTTGTTGGCGAAATTTCTGTCCTTCTATGATTTGTAGGGACAATTATATTAAAACTACATAAAATGCACGTGGCCATGTAAGCTATAAAACGTGATACCAAGTAAGTACAATCCAAGCCGTTCCCTAGAATGGCTGCGCTACGGTTCTACTTCGTCCGGCATGGTGAAACGGATGCGAATCGACAACGAATCGTGCAAGGTCAACTAGATACCAAGCTGAACAAGCTAGGGCAAGAGCAGGCAGGTTTAGTGGCCGAGCGCCTGAGGTCAATACCATTCGATGTTGCACTTGCCAGCGATCTCATTCGAGCGTCAAGAGTACGTGACATTGCATTTGTGGGGAACGTTATCGAAAGAAATATAGACCGCAGAAACAATCCTTGCTCATCATCGGAGCGTGGCTTTGATAAAGCAAACAGATCTTAGAGAGCGGGCAAGTTTGCTGTTCCTGGAGTCTATCTCAGCTAAGGGTTTTGACATAGTTCATGGGAGATCTTCAGGGCAGACAATATACACGAGGGTCTCGCTGGGCGTCGACCGCCGACGGTACCACGGAATCCTCACAGGAATTCATTAAAAGGATAAATGAATGGTGGGATGGATGCATGCTTGAACTTGCAGAGCGGCCGCCCAAGGCAGATGGTACACCGCACGAGATTCTTGTTGTTAGTCATGGGGGCTTCATAGGAACGCTCGTTCGAAGTCTTATCAGACAGGAACGACTATCATGTGCGCCGGGGGTAATTGTGGATGGATGCGGCAATACATCTGTCAGCATCGTGGAGGCGAGGGCGGATGGCAAGGGCATTGTGACGCTATTCGGCGACTGCTCACATCTGGAGATGGGCAGCGTGGACAACGCCGACGAGATGGGCTCGAGGAACTGATCCGTACAGCTAAATTGGGAATCTTGCACAGCAATTTGAGGTATGTTTCATTTTCTCCACACGTCGTGATCTCTTTACCATGTCTTCCGAACTCTCGCCTTTGTTGCCCTCTCAAATTCACCCTGCTACTCCTTCTCTTCCAGTTCGCATCTCTGCATTATTAAAGGCCGAGGGCGAACCAACATGGTCACAGTCTTTCATGTTCTACATCTTTGGTTCATACCTAAATATCCTCCTATGTTTCATACCTCTGAGTTTCTTGTCGCATCACTTGCAATGGGATGCCGCTCTTCGATTTACCTTTAGTTTTCTGGCTATAATCCCTTTGGCGAAAGTATGTGCCTCCAATTCACGCGCGACTATAATTTGAAGAATTTTATCAGCTTCTCGGTGTCTCGACCGAGGAGTTGTCGATCAAATTGGGTTCAACTTGGGCAGGTCTGTTGAACGCATCATTTGGCAATGCTGTCGAAATCATTATTGGAGTCGCGGCCTTATTGCAAGGTGAAAAATCTGAGCGGATACGTCGGTTTGCGTGCTGACTTTACACGCAGACCAGCTGCGCATTGTCCAAACATCGGTATCAGGTTCAGGGTTTTAAGTCATATCTAATCTGAATGTCAACGCAGATGCTGGGATCTATCTTGTCAAATATCCTGCTTGTATTAGGCTGTTCATTTTTGGCCGGTGCGGTCTGCAGCTTGTTATAGTTTACAACGTTTTTCTCATGTGCTTACAGCTGGTACACGATATGAGGAAAGTTTTTTCGGTCAAACGGCTGCGCAAGCGTACGTGTGTCCATCAGATTGCAAGCGTATTCTCTTTTATTTCTAGTTCGAGCTCTGTATGTATTTCCCCCCCTAACGTACCTACACTCAACATGGTGGCAGCTTATGACCTTAGCGTGCATCAGTCAGTCTTTAAACGCTTCGGGGAAATGTCAATCATCTGATATTTGTAACAGCCATGATTATTCCAGCTGCATATTATAACACACAGGATGGAGGCATGTAGACTAATTTATTCTAGGGATCTTCTGAACTAATGATCAGCTTAGATACTAGTGCGAAGCCTGGTCTCCTTGCCATATCAAGGGGCACTGCGATACTGCTTCTATTTGTATACATCGCTTACCTCTGGTTCCAGGTTTGGATCTCATATTTGCCTGAGATTGGACTAACATTTGCTAGCTCAAAACACATACGAAGCTTTTCCAGCCTGGCGTGCCGAACGACGAACCTTCTGATAACGCCGCCCCGCCATACGAAGAAGAATCGGAAATTGCGAATATGAACACCGTTGCAGCTGGTACAAGGTAGCTACTTCTGAGTTTATGCCGACCTTTTCGTGCTCGACGTTTTTGTAGCCTGGTTGTTGTTACAGTCATCACATCATTTTGCGCGGACTATCGTAAAGAGTTTGAGCTTGTCGGATCTATATACAGCTCATAGTGATTAGTGGTCGCTTCAATCGAAGAAACAGCGGAACGTTATCGTATTCCGAAGACATTTATAGGGTTGATCTTATTGCCTATTGTGGTCCGTGAGGATTTCGGCTGGCATTGAGCATATTTGACATTCATCCAGTCAAACGCTGCCGAACATGTAACTGCTGTTTGGATGGCTTTGAAGAATCGAATGGAGTTGACAATTGGAATTTGTGTGGGAAGCTCTATCGTGCGTTACTTCCACAGCTACGATACGTTTCCTGACAACCTCTGAAATTAGCAAATTGCAATGCTCGTAGTGCCATTACTCGTTATCATCGGTTGGACGTGAGGATATCTGACACACGCCTACTTGTCTGTGTTAACAATGGATTAGCACCAACCACGATATGACGTTGTTCTTTGCGAATTTCGAGGTGTGTCTAACCGTGATTCACAAGTTCAAGACTCCTGATCTTTTTCCCAAGACGATAGCATTCTTTGTCTCCATCTTCCTTGTCAACACGTTGATCCAGTGAGTTTATCGTTTACTAGCAAGTTATAGTTCGCTAAAACCCCTGCCAGAGATGGGAAGTCCAATTATATGGAAGGACTCATGTAAGTAACTGAACCAGCCAAAAAAAAAAATCTGATCAGCAAGCTTACGGTAACGAAGGCTGATCACGCTGTATCTCGTCATAGCGCTGGCTTGTAAGTGTCTTCGGGAATTAGCTGAAACGCAGTATTCTGACATCTGCACAAAGTCTGGGTGTCATGAACATGGTTGCTTCACTCTCGCAGGAGTCCCTTCCCCACATGTATCGAAATGCTTGTCGAGACGGCTTTGAAACGTCTCCAGAGATCAATCGATTGAACTATACGTTTACTACATCTATGCTTATACAGTAAAATAAAAATAAGACTATTGGCTTCAATACATAGTGTCAGTTTGAATTATAAGAATTATGCAAACCGACTGTCTCATCAGGGCGGTGATTGGAAGTGGGATTGGCGACAACTTCGATAGTCTCTCCATTTAAAGATGCGGTGGACATGTTGGTTCCAGAATCGTCCAAAGCAGTGTTGCCATACAGCTTGCCACGCACATTGTCCGAGCGCAGATTTTCGATGTGTTGGAAGTATTCTTCATTGACACCCCCTGTTACATACGTTCCATCAAAGACAGAGCAATCAAACGTGCTGATATTTGGATTGAATTGTCGAACGGCATTCACCAAATCCTGTAGGTCTTGGAAAACAACAAGATCTGCGCCAATCGCTGCTGCAATATCGTCTGTCTCTCGACCGTAGGCAACAAGTTCGCTGCGGGACGGCATATCTATGCCATAGACGTTCGGATAGCTGGAGAAAGTGTAAACATGCCTATGTAGGAACCTACTTTATGAAATCGTACCGGATAGGGGGAGCACAGCTCGCCACAATAACTCGTTTGGCACCTACGTCTTTGGCCATTTGAACTATTTCCTTGGACGTCGTGCCCCGGACAATCGAGTCTAATAAATATTAAATCTTGATCATAAGCTAGGTGATGCCGTACCATCCACGATCAGAACATTTTTCTTGTCAAACTCAAGGGCCATGGCATTGAGTTTTTTCCTCACGTTTTTCCTCCTTCAAAGGTAGTTTAATATCAATATCCGCAGACGAGAACGGCAGCTCACCTCATCTGTTGGCCGGGCATGATAAATGTCCTACCTACATAGCGATTCTTCACAAAACCTTCCCGGTATGGAAGTTGCAGCTTCTGTGCCAGATTCAGCGCGGCAACTCTGGACGTGTCCGGTACCTGAAACGGGTAAGTGGAGATAAAGGAGAATCTAAAAATATCGTACAGGTATGACGACATCGACGGATAAATTTGCGTGTTGCAGGACTTTGCGGACTTTGTCCGCAAGCGCGTCGCCCATTGCCATGCGACTGCGGTAGACACTGATGCCATCCAAGACAGAATCGGGTCGTGCAAAGTACACGTATTCAAAAATGTCCGGGGCAAAGGTGGCAGCCCGAGCGAGTTGGCAGCGGGACACCCCGGAACGTGTTAAAATAACAGCCTCGCCTAGTCGCGTTTCAGTCCTACGCAACCGGCGCTGTTGTGTAACAAACCTTGCTTGACGTCCTCCCAGTCGCTAAACCCACTGGCGTCTGCGACGACACTTTCACTAGAGAACAAGTAATCCGTTCCAGAAGGGTTTCTTCTCACAGCCATGCCGAGAGGACGAATGCCATTCGGATCCCTGAAGGCAATGATACCAAAACCTGCCAACATTGCTACACAGGCATAAGCACCGATAACCTGCGACATAAGTTCTCGTATGGCGGTAAAAATATCCTCTTCATTTATGCGAACTTTCCCCGTTTGCTGGAGATTGTTGGCAAATATGTTGAGCAGCAGTTCAGAATCCGACGCCGTGTTAATATGGCGGTGGGCGATGGCATCCATGAACCTCATGAGCGATTCTGTATTAATGAGGTTGCCGTTCTGGTCGAGTCGATGCTAATGAGCAGGATACGGGCGAAAAGGGGAAGAACACACATGCGCGAAGACGATTCCGTATGGCGAATTGACAGTAGAACGGTTGAGCCTCTGCGTTATTGAAGCTGCCAGCGGTGGGATAGCGAACTGGAGCAATGTCAGAAAGTAAGATGTGGAGGCTAAATGCGTTTACTTACCATGTCCAAGGCCCATACCGCCTGCTAAGCGGGAAAGAGAATGAGGATCGAATACATCCCGGACCATGCCATTAGCTTTGCACTGGAAAATTCTGCCTTTTGGCCCACAAGTTATGATACCGCAAGCATCTTGGCCTCGATGTTGTAATAACGACAGTCCTTCACAGATCTCCGAGGCTACGTCGTTGGTTGGATCATGCGATAACAAGCCTAGAATACCGCACACTGGACGAGGAATCAACAATGGTAGACATGCAAGGGAGTAAGCGCACTCGTAAGGGGGAAGGGTCAGGCGGGGGACCTGTGACGAGGGGAACCAAGAAATACATTGCAAAAAATATAATCAATCAGCCACTGTCTTTCTATCACACGTGCAAAGCTACGCGGTTGAACGCGATCTATCATTACCCTACTAAGTATACGTTAATCTATACAAACAACTATAAAACGAGCAATGGATATGCAAATGGGTGGTGAGGGTATCAAATAGATAATGCATGCAATCAGATGTCGGGAAGGATGAACTTCCCGTGCTCACAAGTCGGTATACAGTCCTTCTAAAATATCAATCGCTTTGGCTTTTCCCAAGCATATTCAGGGTTTCCTGCAGATAATGCATACGTTCAGCCCATAAACAAGGTCAATTGACACATACCAAAGTGGCCGTATGATGCCGTCCTTAAATACTGTGGCTTTTGCAGATCGAGTTCGCGCACTGGAAATTTTGTTTGATTTCAACAGCCGCCAATCAAGAGCTACGTACCAATGACACCGGGTCGCAAATCCCAGTTTCTCTGGATAATCCTGACCAATTCCTCATCTGACTTGTTACCGGTGCCATATGTGTCAACAAAGATGGACAATGGCTCAGCAACGCCAATAGCATAGGACAGTTGAACAAGTATTCGACGCGCAAAACCAGCTGCAACGAGAGATTTGGCTTTATGGTATTATTAGTATTCCATTCGGCAGAAGCTGAAACAAAAATACTAACCGATCCATCGCGCCGTGTACGCCGCTGAGCGATCGACTTTGGAAAAGTCCTTTCCAGAGAAAGCACCCCCTCCGTGTGCTCCCCAACCGCCGTAGGTATCGACGATAATCTTGCGACCAGTTAAACCTGCGTCGCCCTGGGGTCCGCCAATCACGAAACGCCCAGAAGGTTGGATCTGCAGTATCGACTCAACTCGTGCTCACCACAAGAAGATAAGTAAACTGTACGTGGTATACGGTTCTCTCGTCCAAAAGATGCGCAGGAATAACCTGTTTGACGATCCTTTCGAGGATTTCTTTGCGCAATTTTTCCGTGGATATCTCCTCGGCGTGTTGGGTAGAGATAACTATAGTATCAACCCGAAGGGGTATGGTCGCGCCACCATCCTTCCTGTATTCGACAGTAACCTGGGTCTTGGAGTCTGGTCGGAGCCACGACATGGTACCAGAGCGACGGGCAACGGCCAATGCACGGTTCAGTTTGTGGGCCAACATGATCGAAAGGGGCATAAACTCCTCCGTCTCGTCTGTCGCATAACCGAACATGATACCCTGGTCACCGGCACCGTGCTCCTCGAGGGATCCTTTGTCAAGACCCTGGGCGATATCGGGGGACTGCTGCTCGATGGCGATCAGGATGTTGCAGGTCTTATAATCAAAGCCCTTTGACGAGTCATCATATCCAATCCTCTTAATGGTGTCACGGACGACGGTTTGATAATCTATGTGTGCCCTTGTGGTGATTTCACCAAAGACCATAATCATGCCCGTCTTGGCCGCTGTCTCGCAGGCAACCTTGGAAAAAGGATCTTGTTCCAAACATGCATCGAGCTAATGACGCGATCTTGAGAGGGGACTGTAAATAGACATGACGGCCACTTACAATGGCATCAGAGACCTGGTCACAAATTTTGTCTAGAACCAAAAGTATCAGAGGGGCCCCGTTAGGTTGAAACAACGAACACACCTGGATGGCCTTCACCCACGGATTCGGAGGTGAACAGGAAGTGACCAGGAGCAAGGGCAGAGTGAACAGATTGTCCGTTGGGGGCCATGAGTGCTCGAAGGACAACTTGGACGCGCTCTGAAATTTATTTTATATCTCAACAATTAAACTTGTTTATGTCATCAATGCATAGTATCACGCCATTGATTGTCCAACTGACCAGTTCTGACCATTGGTGTCTGATACAAGTTACATCATTATTATCTACAATAATCCCACACCAAGAGGGTCCTCATCCTCTTTTGCATTTGATTTATCCTGAACCTCCATTCTGGCCATTTCCCTGGAGAGGGAAGACGGGCGAGGTATAGGATGAGCAACCGTTGGATCTGATGGCCATGGGCCTGATGAATCCGTTGTAGTCGGACTTGTAATCGAAGTCCATGGATTCTCTTCAAAAACGCTAGGGATTGTCGGCTGAGCCCAGGGGTTGGTAGCCGTGGGGTAAGATGGACGACTTCTGACGTGTGAGATCGTTGACGTTTCAACCCAATTCGTGTGAGGCTGAAGCTCGGATGTCCTCTCCTGGCCCATCTCGTTGCCTTTAGCAAGATCTTTTGCGACTCCAGCATAGGCTTCTTGTACCACGGAAAATGCCGCAGATGCATTCGAAGATAATTTACCCCACATAGATTTCATTCCATTACTGACTCCTCCGGTTGCAAATAAGTCTGGTGGCTTTACTCGGTTTATATTAGGTGACAAAGGTCGATTGGAGCCTGCACCAGGGGACAATAGGGTGCTGTAATTAGGGGAGGAGGAAGGCATGAACGGCAACAGGCTTTCTTTTCGTACAGGCGATCGGGAAAGTGAATCGTAAGATAATGGCGAGCTTTCGCGAGGACTGCCCGCCAAGCTTGGTTGATTTTGAGATGCTATTGGACTTGAATTCAAGGTTATTTCAGGCGTTGGCGCAAATGGAACCGACGGCGAGGACGGAAACTGTGAAGGATCCTCGTCAAATCCTTCAACCAGTCCGAAGGCGTCAACACTCTTGGATTGAGCTGATACCAACCTTCCGTTCATTTCTTCGTCCGCTCTACCGTAGAGTTCATGCCAAAATCTGACGTCCTTGGGATTCAGCAGCAGCACTCCCATATCGGCATCCGCCGCACGGCTTGCTGGGTCATCCAGTGCAGGATTGTAGCTGGGATTCAAATTTTGCTCCATCTCAACTGGCGTGTTGAAAAAATCCCAGATGCTAATTGTCCGCTCAGTAGGCGGAGCTGCAGTACCTTCTCCGACTCGACGTTCGCGCTCGGAGTTGAAAAGAAAAGTACCAAACTGGCAGGAGTATAAATGATAATGGAGCTGTCGCAGGAATCTTTCGTTGAATTCGAAGCGATCGGGGAACTGCCGTTGTATTTGTCGAACGCTCTCGAGAAACTGATGGAAAATGGGACTTGTCTCCTTGACGTGGCTTTGGGAAGCAAATCGATTCTGCACTGATGCTAGGAATGCCTGTGCTGCGTCCGCGCCTCCAGACACGGGGAATTCTGTGGGAGACACGAAGAATTTTTCTGACGATAAATGACCACATCGATCCATGAATTTGTGCCCAAATGATAACCAATCCTTCTCCACAAGAACCTTGAATCCTTGGATTGTTCTGTAAAAGGGATCCAGGCAGATTTGCGATAGAGACGATAGTTGTGCTGTCCGATCCCAACCATCGGAACAGTGAACAAGGACGTGAGAAGAATTAATATGAACGTTTTTTGTTATTAGAAGGACTCCTTCCAGAATAATAGATATGTGGCGCAACCAGCCAGATCGACGGAGAGCCTGCCTGTCCAGTACGGCTAAGGAACCATATTCTGCTGAGAGGTCGCTATTTATGCTGGAAATAAGTGAATCTGCTTCTCGTAGAGCTTCCACCACCTTGGCCAAGGATTCGCGCATGGTATGGATATGGTCAATCCCCAGGTACACTTTTTTGCTTTCTTTGTAATGATCCATGTTCTCGGTGCCAGCACCTTTAGCGGTATTCGCCACAGCATTCGTCGTGGGTCTCGCATCAATAATGAGATTTGTGGCGGTTGCTCCGTAAATGGGTGCATTCGAGGCACGCGACTGGGGTGACCAATGAGATTGGAAAGTAGCTTCAATCAATTTTTCATCTTGTATCGACCTATTCTGCGTGAGTCCAACCATCGGTTGGCTCGAACGCGTGATAGAGCCCTAAACAAACATTAAAGACCTGTAGGTGAATTTAACGACAAGCACGAACATAATTGGCCCAGTGCAGGTACGTGAGAACAGGTATTCGACATTTGCTTCGATATTTGGCAGCATATTGTAGCGTTGTGTCGCTTATCTTGGTCGGTACGACAAGTCGAGAAGGATACGTGTGACAGAACTAGAATCCCTGATTTGCATCAACGACGCGACACTCCACGGGACTGCGATGTACGCACAGAGTAATCTCGATTGACATCAGTGAATCGCCAAGCCTTGGTACGAGTCCCAACGCCCATTCTGCCGAATTCTTCTCTGGGAGAATATACTAACCAACCAGTGTTTGTCTGATAGGGTGGATTGGGGTTGAAATAGAACGCGTAAAGCTGATTCGCAGAGACTTTTTCAAATATTGAGATCATGCTCGGCTTCAAGCTAAAGACATACCGGTGACCGTTAGTTCCTTGACGCTTTCAAAGACGTCGTGAGCGTCCACATCTTTGCCGAAGACAAGCGAGAATGTCTCAAAGGTGCGAGTATGGAATGTCAGAGGACACCGCCCTTCCAGTGTCTGAGGAAGTCGAGTGACCAACGACATGAGTGGATATGGTACCTGGCGACATCGTCAGTGCGGTCTGGGACAATTAGTAGTGTAGATAACTGACCCACACCTCCTTTTTCTCAGCATCATCAAATCTGAAAATAAGATGGTGGGCTGTCAGGTGAATCGTCCCTTTGGATGTGACTCCAGCCTTCATCCAGCCGACATTTTCGACCTTGGACGAGATCATATAAGCCAGTCAATATTAAATAAACTACGCATACCTTAGATACTCGTATTGCATCCATTTGGATGAAAAAAGCGATCACTTGTGGGTGTATGTGTTCTACTTCTTTCCGGACGGTTATCCCTTTGGCCATATTTGTTGATCTCTCTATTAAAAGGCACGCAGATTCCAACATTCAAATCAAGCATTCAATGCAAGGTAATCAAACTACAGGACTACTAGATACCCAGCGACAATGCCAAACCGACAACTGACACCATGAGACCAACGTTTATGGAGCTGCGCATCCCAGGTGTTCCATTCTTATTGGCTGAACTGGAAGGTGTTGAAGTGGCACTATTTGTGCTAGTGCTGGTTGGTGAATCGCTGTCCGTGCCCGTGTCAGTGCTAGTTGGTGATCCTGCCGTACTAGTACTGGAGGTCGTTGCAGATGTACTGGTCGGTGTCCCCGAGCTAGTCGAACTTCCAGCATTCATAGCATTGCTCTAGCATTATCGCTTCAGTAAACAGCCAAGCCTGTCCAGACACTTCTTACCTTGAACTGCGCAAATGTCTTGGTGGCAGTAGGGTTAATTGCGAAAACCATGCCTGCATGACAATGGCTTTTCAAGGCTGGTTAAAACATCATGAATGAAATGTGGTTTGTCTTACACGGCAGGTACAGTCTGCGCACAGAAGAACCATAAGGGGCTGGCCGCGCTCGCCGCGTCAAGCGTTATGCTCCATTGTGCAACCATTTTACTGTTTGGTGGAATAGCTTGGAAGCCCGAGTTGACACCACCAGGGGCAAGCGTACAAGGGTTGGTGAATGTCGATTGGGTAATAGACTATATCACAAGTGAGCTATGTGGCAACAACTGGGATTGCGATACTGACATGATTCTTCGACATACTATGCCAAGTCAGAATGGCAGTGAGTTGAAATTAATCAATAACTCACAAGGTGAACGTGATGGTATCGCCTGCTGCAGCTTGAATGCTAGGCGGGCTGAATGTCAAAGTGGAATTCTGTCCAACAAAAACAGCGTGAACAGTGCCAGCGCGGGAGGATCCCGTGGTGGAAGTCGAGGATGAGCTTGGCGGGGAGGAAGGAGTAGCGGGACTGTTTTGGGCATTCTTAGCATTCGCCTATCCTCGGCGTCAAAAAGTATCCTTTGCTCAAGACAATTGAGAATCACCTGGAACTGGGCGAAAGTCTTGGCGGCCGTAGGGTTTACAGCAAATACCATTCCCGCATGACAGTGGCTAACGGATCTCAAAATATGGCTCTTGCCATCAGAAAGACCAACACCTACTTGGCTGGATTTGTCTGTGCACAGAAGAACCAAAGAGGAGCCAACGCAGATTGAGCATTTAGGTTGAAAGAGAACGTCGGTTGCGCAGCCCCCGCAACAGGCTTAAATCCCGAGTCAATTGCCGTGCTGCTTGCCTTGACACATGGATTATCAAAAGTTGACTGCGTGACGGTCTTATTGTTGCTGAGCTACAGGGGTCATAATATTGTTCAACGTGACATACATGATTCTTAGACGTGCTGTAGGTAATGATGAGTTAGATATATAGTTTCCATTACGATGTGAATGCGTACAAAGTGAAGATGATCTGATCGCCAGCCACAGCGCCAGAGATGCTTGGCGGATCATATACCAATTGGTTGTTGGCACCGACAGCAATGTTGAATATCTTGGCAGACACAGAAGCGACGGGCGGAAGGGCACAAAGCAAAGCAGTAAACTTCATGATGCACAGCATACTCTTAAAGATCGAAAGTACTAATTCTCAATGAACGCCCTGCGGATGAGTCTGCTTTAGGAAACGAGCCTGAAGCACGATTAACCCTCGGCTCCATCAGTGCAGCAAAGCCATTTCACTCACCCTGCTCAAAAAGACCAGCCGATGTGAAAGAAAGAAGAAGTGGAGGGTGGGAAACTGCATATGAAGAAGATCCGCCTTATATAAACTTCATGCACATGGGCGCTCTATTTGATATACGGTGGGTTGTCAAGTGCAACCTATTTAAAAGTCTAACACGGAGGCAGGCAATTGTAAAACACACGCAGAAACTTCATTAACATTAGGGACAACACTTTTGCATACATGTAACTGAGTACCAGTACCACGAAATTATCCCATCTCAGATGATCGTCAAGCCCTACGAAGCATACGTAACATAACTAATAAACGTCTGGATTTTCATTAAAGAGCAATTCCGGCAATGAGACCAGCAAAGGCGAGCATGCCAGCAACATTGCCACTGCGGCCGATAGCACTATTGGATTTGGTTGGGGTAGCTGCGGTGGAAGAACTTGTGCCGCTGCTGGTGCTGTTGCCGGTCGTTGAGCTGCTCTCAGCCGCAGCTTGGAATTGGGCAAAAGTGGCATTTGCCGGAGCGTTGACTGCAAACACCATTCCAGCGTGGCAGTGGCTGAGGCAATGTAAATAAGCAGAGGCTAATATTAACAAACATGTGCTCACTTTGCAGGGCTTTTCTGTTTGCAATAGAACCAGAGAGGCTTGGTATCGTTGACAGTAACAGAGAATGTCGGTGATGTCACACTACTGTTTGCAACGGGCTCGAAGCCAGAGTCGATGGCAGTATCATTGGCCTTGACACATGGGTTTGCAAAAGTAGACTGCGTGACAGTCTAGGATGTTTTGTTAGAATATCCTCAAAACCAGAGTGTGCCCCGGCATACATGGTTTTTGGGATAACTACGGAGTACTGAAGTAAGTGACCTGCATTAAGCGGCAAAAATGCCTCTTACAAGGTGAAGAGGAGGACGTCGCCAGCCACAGCCGTGACGTTGGTGGGGCTAAAGGCCAGCGTTCCATTGGCACCAACAGAGATGGAAATTTGGGCTGCAGAGACAGCAGTGGCAGCAGTCAAGAGGGAAGCAAGGGCAACGGTGAAACGCATGATAACTAGACCAAGCCATCAACGATATGAAGCGCTGAGACCCGGGTTCACTCACTGGGTATGAGGTGGTTCGAGGGAAAGGATGGGCTGACGTGGTTTTAGATGGCCTGGTCATTTTATAGCCACGCACATAACCATGACTACCCACGGCAAAACGACACCCAATTCGCCCTAGCCAGCCCCTTGTTACATAACGATAACTATTCATCAACGGGCGCTGTTTCACGGCTATGCGTGATTGGACATGGAAAAACGCCACGGGTCGCAGTTGGATCGGATAAATCCATCAACCCGATTGCCATCCGCGCCGTGACACGTCACAAGTCACATGCGCGCCCAAATGCCTCACCTTGTCACCACGCCTTACCTGATGCACGGGGTCACTAAGAGCATCGGGAGACGCTGTTTCCACGCATCAATTCCGCGCAGGGACGTCTACAAGAATGCTGATCATCATGTTCGTCATTCAAGCTCAGATGAAGTATAACGATTGAATATGCTACAGTCCTTCACGAAAGTAACGCAGGCAAAGGACCGGGTTGTCCTCATAGACTTCTATGCCAAGTAAACCGTGTTTTTTAAAGTTCCCGCTGGAGATATTCTGAATTGCCTCAGCTGGTGTAGACCATGCCATCAGCTATCACCCATTTTGGAAAAGCTGTGCTCAGGTGCAAATGCCAAATCTGGAACTAGCGACCTTCCACTTGATCTTTTGAAAATTGATATCGAATCGAAGGATGGGTCTGCACTTGCCCAGCAGTACGGGGCGAGTCAACCCTGTTGGTCGCAATCCAAACTGAACTCACTTCCGATTAGGTCACAGCCCTACCCACCGTTTTTGCGTTTCGGGACGGAAAGACCATCAGCCAGTTTCGAGGATCGTTACCTGAAAATGCTGTGCAGGAATTCATAAAAGGAATATAGCATAGCATTCACGGGACATGGCCATCATATGCTTAATGTAGTAATCTACACGAGTCAGACAGTAGAGCGCACAAATAGTTATACTGCTAGAAACGAGTGGAGGTATTCACAATGAAATAAGACGGCGGACAAGCAAGAAGAAACCCGACAGAAGAAAAGCAAGCTGATGGCATCGATAATACAGTGTTGGCAACAGTTAAAACTAGTCTGCTCTTCTGTATGTCTAAATGGAAGGTCGGAGAGACATTGGAGCATTGAGGTAGACACATTATTGTATCGTGCATTTGCAGCCTGGCGTTTGCTGACCATAATGGTCCTCTGCCCGTGCCACTGGGCCCCAAACGGATGGTACCTGAACGCAAGCATAAGTTGACCAAAATTGCACCATATTTTCACCATACAAGATGATCTTTTGTTGTTTTACAGTAACGTATCAGACTGTCGAGGACACGATTAGCATGAGTAAGCCAATGAACGAAGCTGCACATGCCTGGCGCTGGCCTCGCTTACACGCAGTCGAGGCCGAGCCAAGTCTTCCCGTAGCCGCTGATTATGCTCGAGCAACCGCCGGAGCTTCAGTTCAGACATGGATTGTCTACCGCCGCCGCGAGCGCTCATGGTTGAGGTCGGGTGTTGTCGAAGTGGATATGGCTAAGGGTTGTTCGAAATGCCTGAAAAAGAATAGATGATTAATGAACGTTTGAACGGTTGCAACGTGGCTACAAGCTACTGCCGAGTCGCACTCAACTGATGATCCTGTTTGCGCCAGCTGGGCAAAGGGAAACTGGAAGGAGGGGGGGATACCGGGAAAGAAGGAAGTCAAAGCGAAAACGGCGCGTGGCGAAAACGAACGACTCCAAATGGAATCAAATTTCCATGGATAAATTTAAAGTCAAATCAGTTGCAAACCGCAAATCATTATCATAAACGCATGGTTGAAAACTAAGAGATTATGCATTCGACAAGAAGCATAAATATTAATTGGTATAGATAAAGAATAGCAAGAACCAAATGAGTGGATGCAGTTAGTGGACTGGTATATTAGATATATGCTTTGCAACATCAACGTTACAGTGAAGATCCACGAAGGGAGCCCTCTTCTCGTACATGCCAAAGCCAAGGCAAGCAGGCAAATTCACATTATTATGCAGTGGCAGCCTTGCGCTGGTGGGGCATATGGGTCTTCACTTTTGCTTACAGGCCCCCAAACGGACGGCACCTGGAGTTTACCTCAGTCAACGCCCAGGGTATACTCGGTGTCGCGACGTACAAGGTGATCCTTGGTTGTTTTGCAATAACGGATTAGACTAAGGAGACGTGAGTATTTGCAGCGTTTTGGGACAGTGGCTGATGAATTCACCTTGTGCTGGCTTCGCTTACGCGTATGCGAGATCTCTGCAAGTCCTCCTTCAACCGCTGATTGTGCTCTGTCAGTCTACGGAGCTTGAGCTCAGACATGGATTGCTGTGAAGCCATAGGTAAGTAACCAAGGCTGAGCCCGGAAAAAAAAATCGAGCGGCTGACTTTATGAGGCCGTGTGCTCATGATCGGTTGATAGGCCTAATATTGATTGCACAAGCGACGATGGACCTGACTACGTGTATGGAGTTGTACGTTAACGTTGGCATCACACTCCAGACTTATTCCACAAACCTTGGGTGCAGAAACGGAGGCGCCTCAACGTTCGGGGGGACCTGAACGCCTGCGGATGAGAAAAAGCAAGTTACGAACCCTTTCGGAGTTTTAATTCCTTGCATTTTCTCCATGGGCCGAGCTGGGGCGACTACTGTACGCAAGGCTCCTCGCCATGACCATCAACGAGCAAGTCGCTCAAGGCCCAGAGGTTTTTCTGCCAATTCTACTGTGATGTTGGTTTTTTCGACTGTCTCTGTCTAGTAGGCTTGAATTTCCAAAGACGGCCTTCACATAATCGTATCTCGTCATCCGCTTATTATTCCCCGCAGCGACGTCCACGTTTAAATGATGGGGGTCGACGTTCCCACAACAGAGGCATATCACGCAGATTACATTACAGCTCTTGCGATGATATCATGGAGCTCTCCGACAGCGAAGTAGAAAGCAACGACGCGGACTTTGTTTGGGACGAAGAACAGACGTTATTCTCGGATCTCATGGAGGAAGCGTACGTAAATGTTTACGTGTAGATCTATGCGCCCTTTATCGTCGCCCAGCAATCCCAAGGGCGATGACGGTGAAGAATGGATGGAAATTCTGAAGTCCCTTCAAATCGCATTTGACGGAGACGCCGTTGCATTGAAGAAGGATGCAGCACAGGCATTTGTGCCGGCGGTCAATCGCATCAAGCATTATTACCACGTCTTTGATGAGCAGGATAAGATTTACGGTAAAGGACTTCTAATGCTCAATGCAACCCTCAAGGAATGCGAAATCATGTCCATCGCAACGGAAGACGATTTGAAAAAAGAATACGGTTCGGTACAGGTATATGCATGTTCTGTGCTGCGCATATATCGCGTCTCACGGATCCAGAATCAAATCGAGGTGCTGCTCAAACAACTGGGAGAAACATATTCTCGGCGCGACAAACTCTGGCTCAAGCTACATGAGAAGATAGACCAGAACGGTGATATTGCTGATGACTTTGAGGCGATGGTAGAAGCTTATGTGTGCAACCCAGCGGACCCTGTGGCGCAAGTGCTCAAAGCGACGCCGGGGAACATGGAAAGGGAAATTGCGGGGATAGAGAAGCAGAGAGCCAGGTCGGCGGAGAAGGAGGAGGGCAACAGTACAGTGTACACGGAGGAGATGCTGAGAGTGTTAAGGAGTCTCGCGTAATAGATCGGTCCAGCCGGAGAGAAGGCCGGATTCTGATTTCCCAGGTCATGCAGGGCAGACCGCCAGTCCTCCGTCCAACAACACACGGCGCATGACGCACGAGGCTTCACTCATGTTAGGCTTCGTGGACTGGCTCGTGGCCGAAAAACTAGGCCTGGCCAAGCTGCCGCACTATCTGCCAACCGTCATCTCCTCGTTCCTTACCTTCACGTTCATTCACCGCGTCATTGCGCCAATCGTGAGCAATGCAGTCGCACCAGTCTCATATGCGGCTATCAAGAACACGAGAGCGAGGAATACTTGGTGCGTACCTTGCGCGTGTTGTGCCAAGCAGGGACTGACGCGTGCAAGGGGAATACATTTTACCTCTCAGATCAACGTATTGCTGCTTGTCCCGCTTGCGCTATGGTGTATCAGGACGGACAGGCCGGACAGAAACGATCACTTTGACAGGGCGTTTGGTTGGGACGACCGCACCGGCTTCGTGAACGCTATCGCCTGCGGGTGAGCAATGCCGGCTCGTTTGGTTCCGTGTCATGACTTACCCATGGCCAGGTACTTTCTCTGGGATGTTCTCGACGCCACTGTAAATTTCATCGACACCGGTTACGTTGTTCATGGTACGCCTTTCCGCTCACACGCGTAGGACGTGGGTGTAAATCCCTCACAGGACTGGCATGTTTTATCATTTATGCGCTGTCATTTGTACGTTGTCAAACTGCAAGGCAATAGTCGCTTTTCATCCGAGTCCAGAAACCATTTGTATCGTATTATGCTGTCCGATGCCTCATGTGGGAAGCAAGCACCTTCTTCCTAAATAACCATTGGTGAGTTTACGTGTTTTCATTTCGCTTGATGCTTCGTTGATCGAAAACCAAAAAAAAAAAAAAAAGGTTTTTGGACAAGATAGGTCGCACAGGCTCCACGTCGCAGCTCGTGAACGGGTCATGTTTACTGGTAACATTCGTCTGCGTTCGCATCATCTATGGTGGAAGTATTGTATGTTCCATTTCGCATGGTGTCTGGTCACCTGCTGAGTTATAGACAGTCTTACAACTTCTTTGTCACACTACGTCATGTGTATGATGAGACGCCATTCCTTTACGCATTTGTATATACCGCGGGGAACGTTGTCTTGCAGGGTCTAAATTGGTATTGGTCAGTAACCTGTGCAGTCCCCCCAACGGAATTCTGATTGTCTTTTGTAACAGGTTGGCCAAGATGATTGTGGCGTTGCGTAAACGTTTTGATGGCAAGGCACCTGGTGAGCGCAAAGTTGACGAACAACGTTGACGTGGCTGCTAGAGTGAATGGTACGGCGGGTAAGCAGGACTAGAACTGACGGTTTCTTGTCTCTTGTTATCTTGCGGATATATCTATTAAATTGTATGCTTTTTGTAATTACATACGCTATGCGAGTGCGAATGCGGCGTTTACCATCTCCCGAACCCTCTTCTCCCATGCGACGAGATTGACACGACGGGATACCTCTATGCGTATGCTGTCATCTGCGGAATCGAGTGTGCAATGTAAATAGGCAAATGCGAGTGCATCCAGCGGCGTCGGTTGGCTGAGGACCACGATGAGTCTGTGCCTCTCGTTCGGTCAAAAGGGCTCACCTCGAGTCGAGAAACCAACCATCTGTGCCGAGTCGTTCAGACAGAGCAGAGATGGCCTCTCTGTACTGTGTCATCAAAGCAGTCGACGAAACTCGGATGCCAGAAGGAGGGACGACGGATGCGATGCCAGTAGCCGGGGGTGGAGGTGGAGTGATCAACGTTTGCAAGGAGGGACCGGGTGTGCTACCGGATGCACTGGGCGGTGTGTCCGAAGACCAAGTAAACGACAAGGAGGGGGTAATGGAAAGCGACAGCAAATTTTCGAAAAAAGAGGGTTGCGGCCGAGAAAGCAACTCGGACGGAATGTCAGACGCGACGCGGTGGTGTGAGCAGGAGAACGCGTACCAGAGCAGCGTGAACGGTGCCCTCGAGGAGGCTGACCCATGCACGACTCTCGTCGCGTGCTGGTTCGTCTCTGTAGCCCTCCAGGATTGGATCAACGGGGCCTTGCTGGGAGTCTGCCCAGGATGGAATGAGGTGGGCGGGCAAGAGCTGGCCATCGTGACTGCCGGGCTCGTCGACAGCGGGAACAAGAAGGTTGGGCAGGCGGCGGTCGATGCAGCCTTCGGGGTGGACGTCGGACCGGAGGTGGATGCCGGAGAGACCGCGAAGGGCGAGGTAGGCCTGCCACTTGAGGCATTCGACGTCCGCGCTGAGGGGCGATTTTTGCGAGTCTGGCGGATGGATCCAGAGGGTGGGCGCCGACACGGGCTTTTTTGCGGGAGGAAGGATAGACGGATGGGTGCGCAGCGGGAAACGGGCGAACAAGGCAGCGAGCGGCGGCGGAAGAGCGAGCATTGCAGCCACCATGTCTGACCCCGGCTCGTCCCCGCCCTCCCCCTCCGCCACCCTCCCCCCAGACCTCCCCACTGCAAGGCCTTTCAGATTCACATGGGACCCCGCTGCGCGCAGGCGAGGCCCAGAGAGCGCCTCGGGCACCACAGAGGGCAGAGTTGCCGACTACATCAACCCGCAGCAGCCTCGGTTGGGCTTTCTAAACACTTCATCAACCACAGCTCTCGCCCCCGCCGCACTGCCCTCGGAATGGAGCAGCTCGCGCCATGGCTTCAACGGTGCGTATTCGATGTCCTCTCATTCCGGTCCTGTCTGATTTCCTTCAGCAATATCCACCGTCCTCAATCATCCCAACAAACGACAGGCGCCGCCCAAGCCACACTCCACCCTGCCCGCTGTCCCGCCCGCAGATCTCCCCCGTGTGCGTAGGAAAGACTTTGATTCATATCTGCGCGCCGTAGCTCCAGAATGGGAAAGGTACGAACGCAACACGCAGCTCGGCCGTGACGGCCAGGCTCGACTGGACGTAACCCCCCGTGCATCTCTCTCCTCTGCAGCAGACGCTTCAGCATCGTCTTCTCATACGCCCATCCATACGAAAGTATTGCCACCCCTTGATTCTGTCTCGCCCATCTTCTTCAGCCAGACTTTTGACCTTGGCGATCCACGCACATTTGCAACCGTGACAGAGAACGAGCCGTTGTCGCTACCTCGTACTGCCAAGACTGCCAACGGCGATGCATCGACTGACACGCAACTGCTGGATCGACTCTCACAGTATGCTGACACGGTGGAACAACATTTGATCAACGAAATTTCTCTCCGTTCGACTTCTTTCTTTGCTGCTCTTTCCAACCTACAGGACCTCCAAGCAGAGTCAGAGCAATGTCTGGACAGGATTGCGCGTATGCGGCGGCTTCTGCAAGATGTTGACGAGCAGGGCGCGAAGCGTGGGCTGGAAATGGTTCGCACAGAGAGCAAACTTGCCAATGTCAGCCATGTGCAGGATGGGATCAAGATGGTCGCTGGCGTTGTTGAGATGGCCGGTGTTGCAAGAGGGCTGGTTAATGCTGGGCAGTGGGGGCAAGCATTGGATGTGATCGAGGAGCTGGAGGAGCTCTGGGATGGTCCAGAGGAATGTGCAGAAGGTATTCGGAAGACAGGTAAAGCGAAACGGATACCAAACGGTCACTCCAAATTATCGCCCATGGCGGAGGAGGATGAGGAAGGCAGTGGCGGAGAACAGCAGCAGCATCATTCTCCCAAAGCAAAACAAGATATCCCCCTTTCGTATCTCCAGGCTTTTGCATCCCTACCAACGCACCTGCGGGACCTGACTCTAGAAATCGCATCGTCCTTGTCATCAGAAGTCGTTGGTGTTTTGCGAATTGACCTGAACGAGCGGATATTGAACAATGGTCTGGATGAAAATGCTGCAGAGCAAAACTTGCGCGACCGTCTAATGCCTCTGTTGCATGGACTTGTACGCACAAATGGCTTGAAAGAAGCAACACTATCATGGAGAGAGGTAATACTGGGCGAAATAAAAGGTATCATCAAGGCGGTGTGTGTTATAGTCACTCTAATTCATCAAAGTATTATTTAGACTCATCCTATCTTGCAGCGGCTGCCTGGGTTTGATGCAGACGATGATAGAGAAGAATCTGAGCTACAGAATTGGCAAGCGGATGCTCGGTGCGTACGCCACATATATTCTCCACGTACGCATACATACTCATACAGGATTTACAGTGTCGCATTGGTAGACCACTTGCGGACTTTGTCTCACCACGACTTTTCCAAGCTTATACGTGGAATATATCAAAACCTATTCAATAGCATAGAAGGGATTCAGATACAAGGATCTGTATTCATGGACATTATTAATATTACCATCAAGTGAGTCCTTGTAGACAAACGTTGCTTCCATGCTGAATCTTGCTTACAGAAGGCACGAAACGAAATTACTACCGGATGCCACCTTACTGCAGGAAGATTTCAACGATATCCTATGTTCGGCTACAGAAATGGCGCATGTCCAAGTGGCTCGCGTGATTCGCTAGCCGCACAGAACAGCATGCGGCGCTTGAACTGCCTCTTTTTTTGGCATTTTTCCGTGACAGTTGGGAATTTGTGATCAAATGCGAAACTCTTTGCAGGCGCATGATTGTGGGACTCCGAGGAGTAGTCGTTAGCCAGGTGCCGAGTTTACCAAACATTCCATGGAACGATTAATCATCAGCCACTGTCAGGCAAAGGCATTTCTCCAAGCATTTCATCAAGCGCGGCTTACGCGATCAGCGAAACTTGTCGAAGATGAGCAGTGGAACCAGACAGAAATACCAGCTTCACTGCCAGCATCTTGCAGAAACGATATTGGACTGTGCTGTCCAAGACTCACCGGAGCTTGTGATAAAACATGACGATCCACTTTGGAGCCCGCCATCATCTTCGACGTTGTCACCGAGTGTAATCTTGGAGTCTGTCGACAGCGCACGGACATTGATTGAAAACAACATACATACCCGGTCTGCTGCTACGAGTCTAGCAAAAAACCTGCGTATCGAAGATAGGAGTTATTTCGTCGTTTCTGCAACTGCAGAGGTTCTGGGACTACTACAAGATTACCTGCGTCTGGTTATCAACCTGTCACTGCTTACGACGGACACGATGAGCCGGGTAATCGAGTTCCTCAAGGCTTTCAATTCAAGGACCTGTCAAGTCGTGTTAGGGGCAGGAGCCATGCGGTCTGCCGGTCTGAAGAACATCACGGCGAAGCACTTGTGTTGAGTTCCCTACTTGAGTTTCAAGGGATGTGTCAGTGCACTGACTTGCGAATCAGCGCTGGCGTCCCAGTCCTTATCCGTCATGTTTGAGTTGATCCCGTACGTCCGCGAAACATTTCGTCGGCATCTTAGCCCGAAGCAAGCCGTTATGCTAGTGGAATTTGATAAGCTTAAACGAGTAAGTTCTTCTTCGCCTCAGCGACGGGCGACTGCTTACGTCTTTCACAGGACTTCCAAGAACATCAGAACGAAATCCATGCGAAGCTGATTGGGATCATGAGCGACAGGCTAAATGCCCACATCAAAACCCTGCAGGTGTGTATGCTTCACGTTCAATATTTTCATCGCAATGCTTTTGCGCAGTGCCCTGGGGTCTCGGTTCGGACCGGCCGCTTGCCTATTCATTCGCTCGTGCCCTACTGCTAACCTTATGATCTAACCAACAAAAAGAGTGTAGATTTATCTACATCTAAACCTGGAAATGCCGTGAACGACTACATGGAAATTCTCGTGAGGGAAACGGTGACGCTACACAAGGTTCTTACACGCTACTTGGCGATACCGACGGTTGAGGTGCGACATTTTTCGTAGCGAACCGCGACCGAGGCCCTTTTCTTCTGATCCGCCTAACCTTTCGCCCCTATAGTATGTCATGACGCAAGTCCTTGCCGCAATCAATCATCGTTTATCGGAGGAGTATGGGAAGCTTGAAATTCTTAATCAGGAGGCAAAGTCACGGTGGGTCTCATTCGTTGCAAGCGTCTCACGCTATTTACCTGCCATGTCATCGGCAGACTACTGGCCGACGCGAAATACCTTCATCAGAAGCTGTCAGCACTGAAGCACATCGGGACACCCTCAAGTATGCTGGAAACGGTGATTGCGGAAAGACGTATCGCGCCTGCAGGTGAAGCTGCTCAAATAACTTCGCCACGTTCAGATCAATCGCCACAATCGCAACAGAAGTCATTATCACGAAGTGCAACGATTACTGCCAGTGCGAATCAGCGACTGAGGGGGCTGTTATCAGGACGATCACCGACGTTCGATAGGATGATGGGACCCTCGCGGAAAGAAACGCTGCCAGCCAACACACGTGACACGTACTTCATCCCCAGGGCCCACCGAGCCATCTGCATCAATGTCTGTGACATCACTGCTAAGTCCTGGAGGATCTAGTGCGAGTACGAGTGTGGTTGCACTTGTTGATAGCGGCGGTGGCGCAAGCGGTGTCGGATTGCCGTTGGCGCATTCAGGATCATCTGATAGCAAAGGTGCTTCTGGCACAGAGGACTTCTAACCGTCCCGGGTTTCGACGAATGGAATCCCAAGCTAACAATGAGGAAGTCTCGGAGGCTTTGATTGAGAGAAATTCGCCTGGCGAGGAAGACGGCGTGAGAGATGACGATGTTGCTCTCAAAACGGCGTCCAAGCTTCCAGAATGAGGGCCTGTTCTGGTACGATCCTGTAACGGAGCACGACTCCTTGCGAATCGGATGGGCCGTCTACTCCGTCCCGTGGCAGGCTTGCAAGCGGCTCAGCATCTAGA
Organism: Amanita molliuscula; assembly: GCA_023014405.1. Classification (NCBI taxonomy): domain Eukaryota; kingdom Fungi; phylum Basidiomycota; class Agaricomycetes; order Agaricales; family Amanitaceae; genus Amanita; species Amanita molliuscula. The sequence continues at coordinate 2,212,271 of JAEBUP010000001.1, forward strand.
TGGTCACGATAGATGTACTTTCTGGATACCATGTTTAGGCTGAACACGAGGTTCAAGGTTTTACATAGTACTTATGAAACCGTTGGTCCTCTGATCGCAATGATATGCTACCGTTTTGCGACTCCACAGGCACTTCACGTGCCTCTAACATAGACTAGGGAGAAAGGGTTACGTGGGGCTGCGAAAGCGTAAATTGAAAATATATCCCGTTTGGCCATGACATAAACGCGGGAGTATGTGTTCATATGATGGCAGACTGACGCACGTACGCGAATAATCAAACGTGCATGCGCACAACTGAATGGATGCCGAGTGGCTTAGGCTGGAACGGGCGAACTAGCTTGGTTGGGGCCAGAGTTACTGGTAATGAGTACTGTGGGTATGCTCGGGTACCGATGCCGTAGATATGCTGCGATCTGGTGTGCCTCTCGGGTCACAACGTAATGGGGGATGACAATGGAAACGGGAAGATTATATACCACTCCGGCGAGCATGAGTCAAGATTAGCTAGTGGCATGATACCACGACAATGAGGACAATGTCCCTAGCTAAGAATGTAACTAAGGGGCTTAACTGCGCCTAAGGATGGACGGGAGAAGAATGAACCGGTTCACCGCGGCAGATCGGGCGCGCTCGGCCATAAAAGGCAGCTCGCCGACACTTGGGCGTCACGGATGACGTGCGCGCCGAGATGGGACGGGACGGTAGATGCGCAGAGGGGGCCTGACGGGGGAAGCAGGGGGAGGGGGGGCAGAGAGGAGGGGGTACCGCACAGGCGGGGAGGGGGGCATCGGGGAGTGACGTGACATGTCACGTGCGAGCCAGATCGAGTCAGCTGCAGAAATCCAAAAAACGGATTTCAGTCACCCATGTCGCGACCTCCCAGGTCCGACCTATATAAGCACCCCTTCTCGCTTTGTTCTCCCCGCCTGTCCTCCTGCCCTCCTGTCCCTTCTTCCTCCTCCCTCTCCCTCTCCCCCATGTTCGAGGACGTCTGTCTAGTCTGCGGACGCCACCTCCGCGACGACGGGTAATTCTCCTCCTCCTTCCCATGCTCGTTCTCATTTCTCCCTCAGCCGTGCATATTGCAGCAATGATTGCGAAACAGCCGACATTTCGTCGCCCTCCATCTCCTCAACAAGCAGTGCCATTTCCTCCCCTCATCTCGGTCATGCTGTAGGAGGCGATGTCCCTGCGCTTCCCCCCTCTGCTCTCGGGACGGCCTTCAAAAGGCACCGTGCCCGCGACAGGTACTCTATCTCATCTTCGTCTGCCTCTTCCGCTTCCTGGTCTGTCCCTACCGACGACGAAGACGAGGAGCCCGCTTTGGGCATTAGCATTGAGAACAATCAAACAGACGGCCCGGAGCACGTGCATGAAGTGAATTTAAAGTCCAATGCCAGCGGTCATTCTGTCTGGTCTGCTGCATTGTCTTATGCGCGTCTGCCTTCTGGCACAAACAATCGCTCGACTGTCCCCCATGTTCACAAAAGAACACCCTCCGGTTCTCCTGGGCACGTGCGCGGGACCCCTCAAAGTGTACCTATCCGTTCTCATTCATCCGCGGATGACGAAGAAGGTTATTCAGATTATGGAGTTCCTTCTCGAGACGGCGTGGACCGTGTTGAAACCTTATCATCCTCTCCATGTGGACGGTTTGGGCACAGCCCGGTCAAAGCGCACCCGAAACCGTGCAAGCCTGCCCGCTTGCTTTTCGCTGTTGCAGGTATCAAGCCCAGCACATGAGGCGCGATACTCTCCCGTTTCATCCTCTTCTGGTCATACAATAGCATATGCATCGCCTCCGACGCCAAAATTGGTCTTGTCCACAGGCCTTGTTCAATCCCAAGTGCAGGTTGCTGGTATGACACAAGGGGATACCATCCAGGTTACTCCCCGTGGCCGACGACGGGTCCCTGGCACATCGAAAACAAGCCGCCGGTCGGCGGAATCTAGCTCTCCGTCGCGGTCGCAATCTCGCATGCACCGCAATGTGCCTTTCACAGACATGTTGACCGGCCTGCCGACTCAGTGTCCTGAAATTAGGGGAGCATCCAGGCACACGTCGAATTGGTCATCGGATCCCTGTGCCGGACGAGGTCGAAATACCTTTAGAAGGAATATTTCGCCGCCACCAAAATCGCATCTTGATGATCATTCAAAAACGAGGGGCCGCCTGCGAACAGAAGAGTTGGACAGAATCTCACCCGAGGCACCCGGCTTTGGCAATGGGCGCAGCGGGCTGGTGAACAGAGAGCGGGCACGGCCTACGCTATACTATTAGGAGCAACGTTGGACGTCCATCTCCGAACACAAAAAAATACCCGTGGAAATTGCAAACCTGAATCAAAATTATGTCATTGGCCATCCTAATCTCACCTCCATTGGCATGTCACGCAAAAATTCGTTCATCGCATGTTTAGACCTTCTATATCGTACACGTTTGCTATTCATTTGGGTCGTCAGCGTACGGTACATGCATCATATTAGCATGGTGTTTCCCTTTTCGTAGGACCGCCCGAGCGGCATATTTTCCTAGTTTTTTTGGATTACAGCTGCATCGCCGCATTCTTAGTAGCATGCGTAGTTGCCAATGGACTCGGTTGCTGTTGGAATGATTGAGGCGGCATTCGTGCGAAACGACACGCGAGGACGCGCAGGTTGCGTCTTGCTTGTCGTCCACAACGTCCATCTCAAGCACACCAGAGCCGCCATACTTTCGTCAGATTAGCCGGTCTCTGTTTTTTCCCCGAATTGAGCTGCATTCTAGCTGCCACACCTCCAACTCCAAACCTTCGCAATCATTGCTTCACCTACACATCCCCCTTCGACGCGGGAGCCGCTGCACCCTCCTGCCCGTGCCCTCTCCCCGCAAGCGCCTCGTCTCTCCGATACGTCCGCCTTTGCGCCGGATTTGTTATCTTCTCCTCCCTATACCTTGACAAGTCTCGTCCCTGCTACCCGCACCAGGTCCGACCTCGAAAAGGACGCATTTGACACAAACCCACGTAGAAGAAGCGGAAGCATTGCAAGGAGCGGTACCGTTGACGTACAGGCCCTTGCATCTATCGGTACAGTATTCCCGTCTCTCTTGATTTCTCGGGCCACGCCTCTGACTCGTGTTTAAATTAACCGGTCCATCCTACCCTCATCGCACCTCCTGTCTTTGCACATTTTACTGGCATTAACAACCACCATCGTTGCCGGGCCCTCCGACAACGGTCATGCGTTTTTTGGTCCTCACATTGTGTACCTTGATACGTTCGTTGTACGCCAACGTGTTTACCTTCATTATCGTCGCCCGTGCCGTGACCGCGCGTGCTGCACCTCCGGTATTAGAAGATTCTGAACAAACCCGTGCACGCAAGAGGTTGAGGATCAACAGTCCATCCCAAACGCCTGCCTCTTCGTCAAGCCCATCACTGAGGTCTGCCGACCATCAATTCAACGCCAATCACCCCTCGGCTACCACTATTATGCGATTTTCCGAATCAGATCAGGACTCACTTCCTTCACCGTCACCAAACTACAATTCGTCACCAGGTCCATCTTCAGCCGTCATGGCCGATCCCGGACCCTCGTCCTCGTCAAATGGATACCAAATCAATAATCCCCCGATGAATGGAAGCGCAAATGCCAACAATGGCTTTGTGGCCTCCGCAAACGGATCTACTTCAAACGGTATAGGCAACGGCGTACATAAAACACATGGAAAATCGGTCATGAGGGTGAATCTACCAGGAACCTTGTTGTATGACGACGACGATTCCTCCGTGGACCGGGAAGAGTTTGTACGTCTAGTTATTCAAAGTCTACGGGAGGTTGGGTACTAGTGAGTGTCGAGTCCTGATCCTCTCAGAGTATTTGACTCTCAAATTATCAGCGAGAGCGCCGCTACACTAGAAGCAGAGTCAGGCTATCCAATGGAAGCAGAGGAAGTGTCGCAATTCAAGCAACATATCCTGCACGGTCACTGGGCAAAGGCTGAGGCTGCATTGATGCGTCTGGGCGTGAATGACGAGGCTTCCCTCATGGTAAAGTCCTTGCGCCGCTGCGGATATTACACGTATCCTTAACGTCAACAGGAAGCGCAGTTTCTGATTAGCGAACAAAAATACCTTGAACTACTCGAGGCCAGTAGGACGACTGCTGCGTTGTATGTCCTGCGGAACGAGCTCGCCCCCTTAGAAATTGATTCAGACCATCTCCATATGCTGTCAAGGCTAGTTTGCTTTATCTACCTAGGAGGTGAATGCTGACACGGTGTTTATTGCAGTTTGATAATGTGCTCGGATCCCGAAGATTTACGACACCGAATGGGATGGGATGGCGCGTTGGGAAAATCAAGGCAGCATCTCCTCAACAACCTCCATCGTAGGTGCCAGCTTTCTTTCTAGACAGAGTTCCTCACGGTCCATCCTTTTTGCAGGTCATATTCGTTCCTCTGTAATGATTCCGCCACGTCGACTCTCTACGATCATACAACAAGCACGACTTTACCAACGATCACGCTGTGTATATCACAATCTACCATCAAGCTCCATCGCATTTTCATTGTATACTGATCACCAATGCAACAAATCTGCTTTCCCGCGCCTCACCACGACTATTTTGGATGGACACACTGACGAGGTATGGAATATAGAATGGAGTCATGATGGCACTTTCCTCGCTAGTGCAAGCAAGGATAAGTCAGTGATAATATGGCATGTGGTGCGTGTCAAAACCTTGGCGAGAGTAAATTGCTTTTTCTCATACGCTCCCGCCAGACATACACAAGTCCCGAGGCATCTTCCCACGACTGGGCCATGCATCTAAGGTTGAAGGATCATCCATATCCAGTAGGATGCTTAGCATGGTCCATAGATGACTCATTGCTTCTAACCGGCGCAGAACATTTTATCAAAATCTGGAACGCAAAGGTATGGGAGTCCTTTGTGTCAAAAAAAAACTTTCTTTGACAGGCTATTCGCAGACCGGTGTCTGCCTGCGCACGTTAGAAGAACATTCGGAGCCTGTGACTGCGCTGGCCTGGCTGCCGGATGGCTCAGGGTTTATTTCCGGGGGTCTGGATCGCAAGATCAACCAATGGGTGAGTATATTACCCTTTACGTCTATTAGTGGCCAATTCAATTATATTGCAGGATGCAGATGGCAAGCTGAAAGAGTCGTGGGGTATCACTGCAATTCGAGTCACAGACTTGGCAATCACACCAGACTATACACGCCTAGTAACCATCGGCATGCACCACCAGGTACCTTCCGAACAAAACGCCCCTGCAAGAACTCCACCCAATGATCATCAGCTGTACGCAGGTGGCGCGTCTGCCGTCGCTGTGACGTCCACCGCCACGTTCAATAGAAACACGAACAACAGACTAATTGTATACGATCTCGCGACGAAGCAAGTCATGGCGTATGTGGTAACAACATGCGATGACGTGAGCTGTATTGATGGATATCCACAGGTCTGTCCGGATGGAAGGGGAATTGACGAGTGTGAAGATTTCACAAAATTCTCAATTTGCATTGATCAATCACGCGCCCGACGTGAGATATGGCGTTTATTTAATCGAGGCATATTCATACCTCCTGTACACAGGAAATCCATTTATGGGACCTCAAGGCTGGTCGGATTGCTCGAAAATTCGCAGGCCAAAACCAAGATAAGCATGTGATCAGGAGCTGTTTTGGCGGTGTTGATGGTTGTTTCATCGCGAGCGGAAGTGAAGGCTAGTGTATACTAACTTTGAGGAAGGAAACGCTCATTTTCTTTTGTTTCTAAACAGATGGAAAGGTGTATGTTTGGCATCGCGACACAGGTGCGATGCTTGAAGCATTGCCTGGTCATGGCGAAGGCAGTGTCAACTCTGTTGCATGGAATCCTCGTCATGAACGGATATTCGCGTCATGTTCAGACGATTATACAATACGGATATGGGAACCAACGTTCTCGGACTTTTCTCCCGCACTGTCGTCTTTAGCTGCCGATCACACCATCCTCCTAGCGGAGGATCACGAAACGGGCAAAGGCAAAACACGTCAGCAAAAGAGTCCAGCTTCTCCGCTGTGACAAGGCCCGTTCGTAGCGGAAGTGGAGACATTGTATGCCCCCAAACATGAGCGTGGGGTCTTTTTCCATCTATCATCTATATTTTTTTTTTACGGCTCGGTTTTTAGCACGTCTCACAGCACAAGCTTGCATACCTCTCCATAATTTACTTTTCAACCAATTTCATTGGCATAGACCTTTCCGTTTCTATCCAATCGATGTACATTTCATGAATGCATCCGAGATCATAAACCCGCACAACTCTCTCTTCATGTCAATATATTTGAATTCACTTGATGCGAGGAGAAATTGACACATCACAACGACAGGTAATTAGGCCCTTTTTTTCGTCTACGCCATAGTAGGAAAGATGACAATTCGCGCGGAATATCCCATGTCAAATGTTGAGCTTATTATGCCGTCACTGAGCTTGTTACAGTATATACATCAGAAACGAACCTAGTAATTCCAACGACCCGGACCCGGGGATCTGCACGAATGGCGTAGCAACAGGAAATGAACCAGGTATAATACTAAAAAAAAATGGCATCTAGATGATTTTTACGCTGGTTCGGACGCATAGCTTCACATGACACATTTACAAAACCAAAAAAATGCAAATATAGACTACTAGAGCGCTAACGACGGGCGAAGCGAGTGAAAGTGAATTTATATACAATAGGGGATAACATGCCGTCCGGGAAATAATTCATACCTTGGTTGGGCGCTGCGAAGAGGCCCGATGCTTGGGAAGGAATAGGCAGGCCATGGGATCTTTCTTTGGTGTCTTGACATGCGGGCGGTTCGGAATCGTATCGGCCGATACCTGGGATGGCCGTGGGTCGCCCGTCGTCATATTTGTCGTATCACAGGGCAAGGGCTTCTCGTGTTGCGCAACGTTAACTGACAGTAGCTCAGGGGGATTGTGAGGGGTAGTATCTTGGGAATACAACGGACGTTTGACGGTAGTGACGGTTACGCGGCTCGGTTGCCAGCTGCTGTCCATTTGCGGCGGCGGCGGCGGCGGAAGGAGCACTGGAACGGTGGGTTTAGTGTAACCTTTGGAAGCGGGCATGGGTGGCAGCATGCGTGCGCTATACACAGCCTTCTGTCTTTTGGAGGCTTCAGATCGAGTTTTCTGGAATAAGGACTTGGGCTGTGGCATTCCCCCTGGAAAAAAAAAACGTAAGATTTCAGTAACTCAATTGAATCATGGGGGAGGACGGAGAATGGACGTACACCCGATCTTTAGACGTTTAGGAGGTGGTAAAAGCTTTATGGCACGCTCTTTCTTCTGTTCTGCGGCTTCTTGTCGTTGTGATCGTAGTCTACATCTCAGCTCTTCCAGACGTTTTGCTTCTGCTTCTTGCATTACCTAGTAACATTATTATGGAATAAGGCGGGGAGCATGTGGCCACCTACGAAATGACGATCTCTCCAAGATTCCGGGTCGCCTTCCTCACCTGTCAAATACCGTTGTGCCATTTTTGGATATTTGCGGGTGCAGAGGTCCATCCACAAATCTGCAGAGACAAATGACCGGACATATGTTAGACTCGACATCGAGGATCATACCATCCGTTTCATTCTGTAATTGCTGAGCAGACAGTTGTTAGCCTTTGTCGTTGACCAGCATTACATAACATACTGGAGATGCCTCCTCTATCAGAAGCAGTTGCTCCGCGCTGCACTTCTCGAGTATTGGCTTCGCAAGATGAAAGCGTATCTCAGAGCCGAGAGTAGTTATGGCTGAGGCCTACACGTGAACGGGACAGGATGCGGTTGCAGCACCACACGTACAGTCAACGTGGGCACTGGCCACTAGAGAAAAGACATGAGTCTAGCTGTGTTGGCACCGAGCTGACAAGCAGACCTCGCTGGCATAGAGAGAGCAAAGTTGGTATGCGGCGGTCTGCGGCGTCGTCGGGTTGCATGAGTTGAGACGGATGCCTTAGGTAACAGCTCTACAGTACAGCTCTAGTAAACTAGCTCAAACCCCATCCTCCTCTTAGTCTTCTTCGTCCGACAATGCATCTCGCTCTTGTTGAGCCCTCATAGCACCGACAATGTCGTCTGACTCGCCTTTCTGCGCAGCCAGTCGCCGCCCTACGCCCGCCCGTTAGACAGCACCAATTTTGGAATCACTGAGCCTTTACGAACGGATGAGGGTGTGCACCGCTTCTTGCGTCTTCCTTTCAAGCTTTGCAAGTTTCCTTTCCATCTCGCGTTTTAAATCCCAGTTCGGTCGTTTTGGAGCAATATTAAACACATCCTTGTTGTGTACGGAGTAAATGCAGAACAACACCGGTCAGATGGACGGACCAATTCCTGTTGCCTGCGTTGCTCATCCTCGGCTATGATGTTTTCCGCCAGTCCGGCTACATCACTTTCGACAGTGTCTTGCATATCTTCATCTGTCTTGGCATGTTTTCGTAGCGTTCGCGTTTCGGGGTCAAAGTTGCGATTTTTCAGAATTGTTGACCTGCAGGCAACGTTAGCGCGTCCATTGACTGAATAATAATAAAGACGTACTCTTCTTCGCCATTCTCGCCTGCTTTCCGCTTTCGAAGTGCAGTAAGACGTGCTTTACGCGCTTCAGAGGCTTCCAGGAGGGACATCGTGAACAATTGGCTGATGCTGACTAAGCGGTATGAATATCTGCTGCAACTTTTGAGCGAACGCGTTCTCGGAATGCTTCCGTCCTGGAGAAGCGCATGCCTCAGAGCTATCCAGAAATTACTGGTTGCAACATGTATAGACGGCCGCAGACGCTTGAGCGCGTCACCAATGCGTTCTGTGCAAAAAGGCTTCAATATGCAAGACTATACAACTGAAGTCATTCGGTGAGTTAATTCATTAGCATGGCACCAATTTAAATCCTGAAACGAGGAAGGAACTTTTCAATCATCGCACATATTGGTATTAGAAATTCGTTCCCCTGTACTCCACAAGTTAACTGTCCGCCAAGATCATGGCAAGTCGACTCTGGCCGATCGGTGGGTTCCGTCTTGCTCCGTGGAGAGAGAACTGACAAATGCCCAACCAGATTGCTTGAGGTACATTGTACTTGATAAAACTGCTCCGACCTTGATTCAGCCAAGCAAGATGTAGATGACTGGCACCATCCAAACCAAGCAAGGAACAAGAAATGAACAGGTATTAGATAAACTGAAAGTTGAACGGGAAAGAGGCATCACAGGTGGGTAATGTCACACTAATTGGGAGACACCATATCGCTAATTCTTATTAAGTCAAAGCTCAGACCGCAAGGTTAAGAATATCTACGCCACTGATATCCTTATGCTGACATGGGACCTTGTGTCAGTATGATATACCCATATGCCAGCAGACATTACTTGTTGAATTTAATTGATACACCTGTCAGTTACGAGATTGGTGAACTCATGACAGGTTTACATATAATGACATGTCTAGGGACACGTCGACTTTTCTTGGGAAGTCTCTAGGTCGTTGGCAGCATGCCAAGGTGCCTTATTATTGGTATGGTCTCCGTATTATGTACCTTGCCGTGGCAGCTGACAGTTGCAAGGTGGACGCAAGCCAGGGCATTCAGGCACAATCAATATCAGTCTTCCACGTCGCGAAAGAGCGCGGGCTTACAATCGTACCCGTACTAAACAAGGTCAGAAATAGCAACCTTGGCTGCGCTTCCGCATTGCGAACGGTTCGAATTAGATCGATCTTCCAGCCGCGCAACCCGAGCGAGTGGCCGCACAACTCCAGGCCACTTTCGGCATTGATCCTTCGGATATTTTATCAATATCCGCGAAAACTGGCTCAGGCGTGGAAGCCGTACTCGAAGCGATTATCAAGCGAATACCGCCCCCGAACGGTTTAGAAACCGGTTCTTTCAAAGCACTTTTATTTGACTCTTTGTGAATTTACCTCCGTCGGCGAATGATCTTGCTACTGATTAGGGCTTTAGTTATGACCAGTACCGGGGGGTCATCTCACTACTAAGTATTCAGGATGGTGTGATACAGAAAGGTACGAGCGTTTCTTGTCACTACTTGGGACCCGCTTACTGTCCTCTAGGTGATAAAATCGCATCATGTCATACAAGAAAAAAGTACGAAATCACCGAGCTCGGGATCCTGAATCCGGAAGAAGTTCCCGCTGCCTGTCTTCGTCCGGGACAAGTTGGCTATATTGCCTGCAACATGAAAGAGTCATCTGAAGGTCGGGATATAGTTATTACTGGTAATCGACACTAATCATCACATGAATATAGCTCACGTCGGGGATACCTTACACCGAGTGGGCCAACCAGTAGAACCAATGCCCGGGTTCCAGCCCATGAAAGCTATGGTGCGGCAACGTGTCTTCTGTTTTCAAACCTACCCATCACAGAAGATAGGTTTATGCTGGAATTTATCCGGTAGATAGCAATGACTTCCCAAAACTGGAGGAATCTATTAGGAGGGCATGTCTTCATGAAGATACCGACTGAGACTTACTAAATGTACCGTAGCTGACGCTGACAGACCGCAGCGTGACGTTTCAACGAGAAACTTCATCGGCCCTTGGTCAAGGCTGTCGGCTGGGCTTCTTGGGAACACTTCACATGGATGTCTTTCGACAAAGGCTCGAGGACGAATATGCCGCCCAAGTTATAATAACAGCACCGACAGTCCCTTTCAAACGTATGTGCATCCGCTTAGCACCCTCAATGTTTTTCTGACCATATGTAGTAATTTATCGCGACAGGGAAGAGATTATCAGTAATCCGACGGAATTTCCTGACACCACTGATACCACCGCACATGTCAAAGAGGTCCAAGAACCCGTTGTAAAGGCATCCATATTAGTGCCAGATGGTAAGCTGGCCCTGTATTTGACTGGCAGTAAATGATAAACTCGTTCGTTAGATTTTGCAGGTGAAATGATGGAACTATGTTTCTCGCATCGAGCGATAGACCTCGATCTGAAGTATATCGATGCAGATGCCGAAGAGTCTGCATCACGTCGCGTTATTATGACTTGTATACTGCCTCTCTCTCAGATAGTGACTGATTTTTTCGACAAACTAAAGAGTCGCAGTTGTGGATTCGCAAGTTTTGAGTACGTCTTCAAACGTTTCATTGCTCCATGCGGCGAGCTTATTCTTCAGCTATGAGGATGCAGGATACATGAAAAGCGATGTAGCAAAGGTGAATTATGATGCTAGTTGGATCTTGCTTTCAGTTGTAACGTTTTATAGATGTCATTCCTTTTGAATGCAAAGCCGGTCGATGCACTAGCTTTAATTGTGCACAAGTCAGAACAAGATGCCGTGGCGAGACGGTGGGTCAAGAAACTCCGTGAGTTTCTGCGTAAAATGTTCCCAAACCCCAATCTCAAAGGGCGTCAGATACAACCATACCACGACAGCTGTTTGAGGTTCCCATCCAAGCAGCTATTGGCAAGAAAATTATCGCAAGAGAAACATTGAAAGCTCTCCGTCGGGATGTTACTGCAGGGCTCTATGGAGGTGACATGAGCTATATCCATCTCGAGCAGACATTAAACGATCAGCACACAGGACATTATGAACGCAAGATGAAGCATCTCGAGAATCAGAAAGAGAGCAAGAAACGTATGAGAAAATTAGGCAAAGTTGAATTATCGCAAGATGCATTCTTCCAGATTTTACGCAAGGAATGATTATCTAATGAACTTGATTTAAATTATACATTGATCTATCCGCGTCACAATTCATTGTCTTCGTCATCGTATGTCTCTTTGAGTAACCTGCAAGACCTCAAGTATAAGTAATTTACGGATGTGGAAAAACGTAGACGTCACCGGTATATTGATGACGGTGGATGATCACCACTAAATAGTTCACGTTTAGCATTGAATTAGAATGTTAGGTTCGACTGAGACTTACTCGTTCGTGATAAACGCATCAATTAGCTCAGGCCGAACATAATCGTAGTAGGGGTTCAGCACCTCCACCTTGTCCACTAGATCACCTTCTTCAAAACATAGTACATCATTCGGATCACCGAAATCATGGGCACCATATTCATGGTAAAGATTCCATTGTGGCGTCAGTTTGAACTGGCCTGTGCACACCACGACGGGAGTGCTATGCTCTCTTGCTGCTGTCGCGGTTATGAGCGAGCCCGTGATGGCAAACATACCGCCATTCGCCAACACAGCATGTGCGCCAATGATGACTTTGTTGACGCGGGACATGAGGGCGTATATCGACGAATCTGGTACAAGAAACGTTGAGATGCCATCAGACGATAAAGAATTTGCCATATCACGCCCAGCACTAACTGGACGTTGTCGAACACGAAACTTCAGCATGAGATATAGAGTCTGATGAGCGACGAGTAGGTTGGCTTACGATGGCGCAGTCTCTGCCACGATGACAGTAAAATTTCTATGATGAGCAGCAGTTTTCAAGAAAGCTTCAACTGTTCTGGAAAAGCCCTAGAGTAAGTATGATCTCGCTTTATTCGCGTCACTAACAACCACGGTAGACATATCATGTGCTTACTCTGAATGTATGTGATCTCGGGCGTTCTTAGACACGTTATCATAAACTGTCTCGAGCTCGTCCAGAACGTCTTGAATAGCTTCCATAACTAGCGGCTTTATTCCCCTCGCAAATGAATCCGGGTCTTCCGGATCATCCTCTTTGAGGGTGCCCCTCATCTCAGAAGTCTTTTGAGCTCCAACATGTTGTTTTCGAGGCTGCCCTTGGAGGACAAACTTGGCGATAGAAAATCTACCGCCGCTTTGGGTTACCGAAGGAGATGCGTCGTGACCAGTAGCAGTGTGATATTCCTCCCTTATATGATGCAGCAGTTTCCGCACAATGTTACCGACAGAATGTTCTGATGATATTGTGAATGTATTAGTGTTCGTGAATAAGTCATAATCGAAACTCCCACCTTTTGGCTGCGCTGCCACTAATTTGTGTCCGACACTGCGTATGATGGTTATTAGTTGATTTATATTTGAGAATTTGGCCTTTGTCACGACTTGACGGAGAACAAGCACGGTCTCCAGGGCTGCGACACGCGATCCAACGACTTGTCTGAACGATGACGATGTCAGATGCGCATCAGATAGATGCTTATGAACCAACCGTCTTCGCAATTTGGAAGCCAACACTTCCACAGAGCGGATATTCGCTGTGTTTTGAAAATCCGCAGACATGTTTTTCCTTGCCGAGTTTCTTGTTAAGATCTTGAAGATTTGCTTACGTAACAGCATCGAACAATATATTTCCAATCACCAGCACACATTTCATTATAATATTCGTTTGTGGCATTAAGGGACACAGCCCATGCCTAGTCTAAGAAGCTAACCCGTTTTTTTTCCACACGAACGAATCAGAACGTCATGTTAGCGTCCTTGCCACGAGGAGAAATGTGCCAATCAAGAATATCGGCCCACTTGGGCATAATCTCCGATATTTGTTCAACGTCTTTATCGCCTCGCCCAGAAAGGCACTGAGAGAAGCAAAGATTTTCAACACGAAATAGCTACAAAGTCGCAGGTACTCACGACGACGATATCCTGGTTCGGTGAGAGAGTACCCGCTACCCGGACAGCTTCCCAGATGGCATGGGAGGACTCCAGTGCTTCAAAAATTATCAGGAAGATACCAGGAACTCATATTTTAATGCTCACCTGGTATGATGCCTTCGTTCTGAGTCAACATGCGGAACCCACGAAGCGCCTGTTCATCTGTCGCCACAACGTATTCGGCTCTTCCAGAATCCTTCAACCAAGCATGCTCTGGGCCGACCCCAGGGTAGTCAAGTCCAGCACTGATTGAGTGCGTTTCCACAATTTGACCTTCCGCGGATTGCAGAATATATGTCCTGACGCCATGAAGTACGCCTGGGTCGCCTTTTGCCAAAGTAGCGCTATGCTTGTCACCATCAACACCTACGTTTTATCAGTTCAAACAATCCTCCTGCGAAGAGGAATGTTACCTTCGCCGGCTGCTTCAACACCAATTAATCGAACGTTCGTGTCGGGTATAAAGGTATGAAAAGTTCCGATTGCATTACTTCCACCCCCAACGCAAGCAACGACAACATCAGGAAGCTTGTTCCGGACTTCCTTGAGTTGAACTTTGATTTCTTGACCTATAATCTTCTGAAAATCCCGAACGATAGTCGGGAATGGGTGTGGTCCAATGGCAGATCCGACAAGATAGTGCGTCGTCGCTAGATTCGTGACCCAGTCACGCAAAGCTTCGTTAACGGCGTCCTTTAGTGTACATGAACCAGAATTGACTGGGATAACCTTGGACAAGGATGAGCAAGAAAAAACATTAATTACAGCCAAATCACCTTTGCTCCTAGCATTTCAATTCTGAAGACATTGAGGGCTTGTCTTCGAACATCCTCAGAGCCCATGTAGATCACACATTCCAGGCCGAATTTGGCGCAAACCGTCGCCGTCGCCACACCGTGCTGACCTGCACCGGTTTCTGCGATTATTCTCGTCTTGCCAATGCGTTTGGCTAATAGAATCTATGCTTACGGTCAGCATGAAAATGTGGTTTGTATTTTACTGCTCACTTGACCGATGGCATTATTGATTTTATGGGATCCCGTGTGATTTCTTTATAGAATTTCAGCTCACCTAAAAGCCAAAAAAAAAATTAATGGACCTACAAATCCTCTCGTTTCAGCCAGATTTTTGCACCTCCTGCTTGTTTTGTCAGATTCTCAGCAAAGTAAAGGCCAGACGGGCGGTTAATATAACCGTAGTAACTGCGAAACTCTTGCAAGAAGGCTGGATCGGTCATGGCTGACTTGTGAGCCTCTTCCAGCTCGATTAAGCAGTCGACTAGAGCTTCTGGGACATACTGTCCACCAAACTGCCCGAACCGAGGGGGTAGCAAAGTAACGAGATTACTGACGACGTCCTTTGCATTACCTGGAGTTGTTCTTTTGGTGCTGTTCTCTGTTGCCGAACGAGCCCGTGGCACGTCCTCTTTTCTAGTCATCTCCCGACAGAAAGATTCGACGCGCTGCAGGAACTGATCTTCGGGAGACTGCTGGATGATACGAATTATGCGACTGCCGATGACAACACCCTCAGCCCCTGCGTCAGCAACGGCGTCAAAATGAGATCGAGTAGCCACTCCAAAGCCGACGGCAATGGGGACAGTGGCATGTTTCTTGACTCGTGCAACTATGTCTGGCAGCGCACGGTTCATAGCGATTTTTTCGGATGATCCAGTCGTGCCCATCTGATAAATGTTGGGCGCGAAGACATATAACCGAACGAAGAGACAAATACCTTAGATACAACATAGATGAACGTGTCTGCGATAGACGCCAAGAACTCGACACGATTTGCCTTTGTAGAAGGTGCGATCAATGGCACGTAAGAGAGACTGACCTTTCATCAGCAAGTGACGACATCGTATAGGTCTTACTCTCACTTTGCCTTGGCACACTTTTCGCGGAAAGTAATGGCTTCCTCCGGAGGTAGATCCACAACTATGAATCCATTTGCTCCCGCCTCGCGCGCATCCAGAATAGCCTTGTCTTCACCATATGCAAGAATTGGATTGTAATAACCTGCCTAGTTTATCAGGAATATTTACCGATGTTTTGCGAGATCATTCACCCATAAGGACAACTGGCACAGTAAGACCTTTGCTGCGTGCCTCCTTCAACTGAGATAGAATGATCGTATAATTTATTTCATGTTTGAGTGCAATCTTCGTTGATGTGAGATGATCGTGTAAGGATACTGGTTACTATACGCACTGTATTTGCTTCCTGGATAACGGGTCCATCTGCGATCGGGTCTGAAAATGGAATGCCGAGTTCAATGACATCTGTTCCCTCCGTTTTGTATCGCAAGCAGCAGGGGAACCGTGTCATCTTTGCGAGGAAAGCCAGCGGTGATGAAAGCGACCAAGGCTGTTGAGCCCTTCACTGTGTCAACAGGAGATAAGGTCTTTGCATGATATCAAATACCTCTGCTTGCTTGGCTTCGAAAGTCTTTCTAATCGCATCCATCGAGGAAGACACTGATCGGCATTTTGAAAACTTTGATCTACGCGACCACGTGATGTCATAGGATAAAAATAGGTTTACCATGGAGCTGTCACAACCTGCGGACGAATCTCGAGTGCTCGTAATCTACACTGGTATGCTACGCTGGGCAATGTTGTCTTTTCTCTCAACAACTTTGAAGGCGGCACTATTGGCATGCTCGTTGGCCACCAGGGCTATGTTCCGGAACCCCATTTTCTGACAGAAACTCTGAGGAGCCAAAATAGATTCCATGACCCCCACCAAGACTCGTTATTCTCTAATGCGACAACAGTCCAGAGCTTCAGGGAGTGGAGTACGAGCGGCAGATCCAGCCCAATGTATGCCGAGAATCCCTCCTTGCCAGCGCATCGAACTTTGCCCGTGCGATCAACGCGACCTATCAGTCATACATCAACTTTGGGGTTGAAGCAAGAGATCCACATCAAGCAGCCTGCATGGGAAAAGGTATCGGAAGATGTGTACGAGGCGCAAGCTTCCTAGCCTTGTAACTCCTCGGAGTGCCGTGCCCGGAGGAACTAGGAGCAAATCCATCCGGTATGCAATTCTGGAGGTTAGAATTTAATGGTCACCGTAAGAGCGGCCTAATCAACGCTCGTGTCAGTGGGACCCTTTAATGGATAGCAGTAATTTCGGCATTGACGGTACTAACCATCGCATCTTCACTCGATTCCCTTCATCATGACGAGAATTAGATTGGATCCGAATTTCAATTGAGATCGAGCTCAACTATCAGACTTTTGACGCATTTGTCGTTCTGCATGGCACAGGATACCATGTCATACACTTCCAGCGCGCTTAGTTTTCTGCTTGAGGACTTGGGGAAGACTAGTGGTATGAATTAAATTTAAAACCATTTATCAGTTGGATTACACTTTTTTAGATCATGACTGGCGCTCAGATCCCTTTATCACAGCTGCGCAATGACGCAGTCGACAACTTAATGGGCGCCCTTACTATCGCCGGTCATTATATCATTCCAGGTAAACACTGCCTTTACGCGTTGCGGATCCTTTTGAGCGCAGTAATCAGAGTGTTGCTTGTACTTCAATCACACACTTTATCGCGGCAATCGAGTTTCCAAGTTATCTTCTTATTCTCTCGGTGCCTTCGACAGCCCCAATTTCCCTCCCTTGGTCAATGGTGTGTAGCCAAGCACCTCTGGAACTACAGCCTTTAATCGTATCTCTGCTAGTGGGTATTGATATAGTCGTTAATTGGAACGATGTTATCAGGCAGACAAGTCTCCGCCGCTTCAGAGCACACAGAGGTGTGTACCGTTCCTGGTCTGCTCGATTCACCGCTAATGCTGGGCGGCTAAACCCTAGAAATGTGTCCCTGCGTTGGTGAGTTCATGGGTTAGACGGTTGAGCTGCGACCAAGTGATTTTCAAGCCACACTACGCCTATTCCCTGGTATCACCGCTGCAACCGTCAGCGCTTTCTTCGTGCCACCCATACGTGGTGTTGTTCTTGAAACATTTGGAGCAGGCAATGCGCCAAAGCGAGACGACCTTATTAATGCCATTAAAGAGGCCTGTGACCGGGGTATCGTAGTCGTCGCCATCTCTCAGTGTATCAAGGGATCAGTCTCAGACGCTTATGAGACAGGGAGAGCCCTCCTTCAAGTAGGTGTTATCCCAGGCAGTGATATGACGCCAGAGGTATGCTTTCTTCAAGACCTCGACGATTCGTTTCCTGATTTACTTAGTGCGCATTGACTAAACTTTCCTACCTGCTATCGAAACCAGAGCTGTCCACCAAAGACATCCGGGAATTGATTGGCATGCCCCTCCGTGGTGAGCTCACGAGAGCTGCCAGCGCTGCTCCGCCCAACCAGCCAACCATCAGCGACAACTTGGAAAAGATCCAGGACGTCCTCTCGCATTTTGTCCGTCTCTCTCGGCCACTCTCTCGGGGGCCCCGAATTGTCATCTCATCAGAACTTCCAGACTCAGCTACACAAGAAGCAACAGCCCCGTGGACGTGGACGGCCGCCGAGGCAGCGACAGCGGAATCGGTTCTGCTTCCTTTCTTGATCCACCTTGCCGCAGCACGGGATGACCTTGAAAGCCTCAAGTTTTGCCTTTCTGCAGGTCCTGAAGCAGATCCTTCTCCCGTTCCTGTAACTCGTCAGTATGGTAGCATCGCAGGCGGTCTTGTCAATTGCTTGGAACCTGCTACTGGCCGTTCGCCACTGCATGTTGCTGCCTTGAATGGCAATATCAGATCCGTGAACATGCTTCTACGTTCAGGTGCGTTAGTACACCTACGCGATGCATTGGGTCATACGGCCTTGTACTACGTGAGTCGCAGTTATGGCCTGTTGCTATGTGCAGCTCAAAGCCTCGTTGTAGGCTGCACGGCAAAGCCATGAGGCTGTAGTCAAAGAACTGGTTCAAGCAGGAGCAACTCCAGGGGGCGTTGATTCGAGCTATGTAGAGATGGCAATAAACAATGCCCTATTGTTGGGCGATCAGCGCTCACTTCGTATATGGGCCAAGGCAGGGTGCTACTATACCAGATAGAGCGAGCCCTGCCAGTCATAACGATACCTAAGATTTTTGATACACTAAATTATCCAATAAAACTAGAAACTACAGAAACCAAAAAGATCGATGTGACCTATAGCAGGAGGTTATTTTTCAACTATTTGAACCTCGTCGTCGCTCTGGCTGTCAAGTGCCATTTTTATGCTATCGTACAACGTCCGCAGGAAAAGCGAAAGCTGTTTTCTGCTAAATGAGAACGGTTGATTCAAAAACCCGAGTCTCTCGACAAAGTCAGGCGGTTCCTTATCCAGGTCATCAGGAGTGTATTGTATTGATTGTCCGTTGGGATCAGAGTCGTTATCGTTTTTGCCTAGGAAAATGGTTCGCAACGTGAATGCCACACCTGAAGCAGTATTTTGAGCACAATAAAGCATTAGTATTCAATAAAACCTACTTTTTTGCATCGCGTCGGTAGACATGTCATCTTCAGAGTAGGTATATATGCATTTCAAGGTCCATTCATCTGCACCTGGCCTATGGCTCGCCTGGTGCTTCATATTTGTGACAAGTAAGTTAGTGACATCTTCATAGAAGCGAATAACTTCGGCATTCTTGGGGTCTTCAAAGGCCGTACCGGCAGTTCGACCTCGGGATACCACTTGTGGCGTACGGGACGATTTGTCAGAAAGAAGCTTCGCGCGTTCAACTTCTGCCTTAAGCTCAATCCGCAGCTCGTTCTCTGAAATCGAGTGTATCAAAAAAAAAAAGTCTCGTTCCAAATGCGACTTTACCAGTTTGGCGTAACCCGGCGATTAATTTGTCTTTCTCCTTCAGCTTCTGTTCCTTTTCACCCAGTGCATCTTTCAATTGATCAATCTCCCTTAATAACTCTTGCTTTTCTTCGTCGGCGGCCTCACGTGTTATCATATGGAGAATGGAATGGTTACCACCCGATGTCAGCGGCTCTTTTTGTGCCATTTGAGACGATAGCCCCTCAATCAAAGCATCCTTCGCTTAGAAAGCAATTCAGGGAGTAAACCTGACAGTAATACATAGAACTTACACTTTAGCTCAATCTGATATTGATCATCAAGTGCCTTCATCAACTTCTCAGCTTCTGTATCCCGTATTCGATGCGTTTCCTCCAATCGCTCTGTTAGCAACTGAACGTGTTCTTGAGACTAGAAACCTAAATGAACATCTTTGACATTCAGAAGGGGAACGCCAGCGACTGACTTGGCGGAGTCTCTCTTGCAGTTTGGCCACTTCCCTGCTATTTCTGTCCTTCTTAATTCCTCCCGCGTGGGCGGCAACAATGGCTCGAATGGTCTCTTGCGCCGCATCCATTTCGTCCTCCAGCTCTTCGAGTCCTTCCATAGCATCCACATCGATAGCAGCCGCTTCCGGAGAGGTTTTCTTTGTCTTTGTCGTGGCTGCCTTTGCCTTTGCCTTCCCCGCCGACTTGCCGTTCGCACTAGGAGCAACAGTGGCCGAACCGGCTACTTTTCTCTTGCCCTTTGTATCATCCACCATTTCGATATCCTCGCCGTTGGGGTTACCTGTTCCAGTTTGTTCCACTTCATGTTCCTGAGCTACTTCTTGCACGTCCGAGTCGTTATCGTCAATTGAAGGTTGCTTCCTTCGCGGAACGGCTGCTTGTTTACTCGCACCAGCGGTCTTGGGTGCTCTAGACGGCTTTGAGGATGGCCCGGCCTCTGAGTTTGCATTCTTACGCGGCTTCGTGGTTCGTCTACGTGGCGGAAGCGGTGTTTTTGGTGGAAACCCCCCGAGATCTTGGTGTAGAATGAACAAACGAGAGGAAACGAACCGTAAAACGCGTACCGTCGGAGTCGGACATGACAGTGTGACAAGACGTGAAGTTGTGTAACAAGTGACAACTATTTATTAGTCTTTACTGAACTACTTATATACTCTACTACATTATGGGTTAGAAATACACAACGATAATGATAGCTAACTAGTGCAGGTGCGGGGGGTGCAAAATGAGAGTGTGACTGCGGGAGAAAAAGAATGTGACCAAAATAAGCCCTTATAATGCTATAAGATAACACATAAACACATCAAGATTAGTTCGATTTGCTTTAGAGTACGGTGGAGGGATGCAATTGGAGGCTCGGCTTGAAGACTTTAACGTTTGTTTCTGACTCTTCGTTAATATTTGGTGGCTCGTATAGCGGTAGGGGAACAGAGTAGTCAATTTTACGATCCCCTTCTTCATCATAGAGTTGTGAGTATGCAGGAAGAGGATAAGATTTCATCCCTAACGCCGGATGAGGCATTAGAGATGGTGAAACAGTATGCATTTCCCTTTGAGAAGGCACCGGAGGAAGAACGTTAACCATAGTAACCGGTACCTTCATGGTAAGGCGATCGTGGAACCGATTTCCGTTGGCATCGTCATCGTATGATAAGGTCACCCGCAGAGTAACTTCGTGAGCTATCTGGAACAGAGGCGTCCGCATGGAAGGTAACAATTCGACCGCTTCAGTACACCAGTCCGCAGCATCGACGATTGTCTTTTGATGTGCAAATGGCAACGAAACCTCAATCGTATACCAGTCTGGGTTGTCCTTCGGTGCGTTATCATCGGCGAAGGCATAATTATCCTTGCCAAAGCAGTGTCTTCCGCTTTCGCCAGGGGGCAAGAAAGACATGGCATGGATACTGGCTTCCGGAGGCTTTGCTGGAGAGATGGCAAGCCCATATTTGAAAACGTTGCTGACTGGATGAGGTGCGAGAAGTGGTTCATTTGGCGGTTGTCTGTCTCCGGGAGGCACAGGATACGCCTCTAGATAAGAAGCAGAAGCATGGGACCTATGCAATCCTCCAGCATGAGCGGCGTGTGGGGCATGTGACCCAAAAAAAAAACCGAACCTGTATTTCTCTTTCTGTGCGATATCAACAGTGATCTCTTTCACTTGCAGACGCCTGCAATGCGCCGAATCTAAGCCGTTAGTGCGCAGACGTAGTATGACGGGCAAGACATTTGCTTGCATGTCGACAAATTCGGGGACGGCGACCACAACCTGGATTTTTTCCAGAACCTCTGTAGGTATGCTAGATTTGTTGATAAGAGGGCTCGTTTTAATCATGTAACTAGTTGTGGCTGGACTGAAGGGTACGTCTGATGGCGGTTCCGCGAATCGTCTCAAGCAGATTTGCTTCTGAGCGCGCGCACAGCGTATCCGAGATCGGAAAGGGGTGCATAACGTTGCGAATGCCCAGGGAGAACTGGCATGACAATCGTTTGAAATAGTGAATTTTGCAGTGGCATGAAGAGTGTATTTCACGCCAAGGTCTTGGATTCCGATGCAAGTGGTTTCTGGGAGCCATCCGGGGATGGGCAAGTTGAACACGATGTTCCAAACGCCTACTCGCCAAACGATTGGAGCAAATAGAGCTAGGCGAGGCGCACTACTTACAGTCATATGTCGAATCTTCGTCGCCTTCGTTAGACAGTCCTACTGGCCCGCCAGTAACTAGCTCTCGCGAGACAGAGCACAGTCGTACAGCCGAGTAACCTACTTTGGGGTTCAGCACCTCAGTCTGGCCCTCAAAGATAAGCTCTAGCGACTGCAGCAGCAGGCGCGTCGTCGACCGGCGTTCGAAAATAGAAGAGGAAGATTTGATTGAGATGGCGATATGTCCAGACAAAGAGTACGCAGAACTAAGAAATGCGGACGTTAGTCGACCGCGCGAGATGGATAGCAGCCAGCGCTTACAGAATATCGGGCGTGCCATACATGTCAACGGACTCGGCCAAGGGAACAATATCTATGGAGACGGACATTATAGACCTGACACGTCCGGGTGGAAGATGAAAGGCAAAGTGCAAGTGGCGGTCTGCTGCACAGCAACAAAGAAATATATAATTGAGGCTGCCCGGTCTGCCGACGGTTGGATGCCCGACTCATGTCAAGGCAAGGACAAAAGGGGAATAGATCGCCAAATATGGCTGCAGCATGCTGTAGATTGTAGCCAGAAATGACGAATGACACTATAATTAAACCTAGGATAAATTAGGCAGTAGTGGGCCATATACGGATAAGGGTTACCTGAACACATGGGTGTGCTGACTCAGCCGAATAAAATAGGAGACAATGGGCACTCCGCATCAGGTCCACATTTTCGTTAAGCATCCCCGCGGCCGACAATCTGTCCATTGTCCTGCACAATGGCTTTGCGTTGCAGGGTTACATACAACAATGATATTGGTATCCACGCTCTCGCGATAATTTTGGTGTGACGTACAAGTCTGCAGGGCTCCCCGTTTTGACGCACAATGACTCGCTACATTCCCAGATCATGCAAACACTTTGGAGACCGCTAGCTCGTCCTCAGGGAGCTTTCTCAATTCCTTCCTCCTCGTCGTTTCCTGTTCGGCATCTTTCCGCCTATTGTACCTGCCGCCCTTTTCCCGTCTTAGCATGGATCGAACAGCCGACGGAGATATGAATTCTAAGGAGGGAGTCATGACAATTCGGGACTAGAAGACGGGTTACCCACCCGGATTAGAGTATACCGTGGCGCCGCTGAACGCGCCTTCGAATATACGAATTGGGGTCAGGACGAAGCGTGGGCCTATCTCTACCAACGTGGTCTGCTGCGGCCCATTTGGTTGCAACGGGTCCTTTTCAATTATCTATAAGGCCGATTGTTGAGTCACGAACGCGGACGGCCGGATTCGGTGTAAGGTATACCTGATAATTACGAAACCATATCTTCGAATCCAAGATGGAAAATGTCAGGATGTGGTCGATAAAGGGCTTCGCTCTTCGCGCCGTCGAGGGGACGCCAAATATCTGGGTCGTACTTATTAGCCAGATGCCTCCGATGACTCGTCATGACTCACATGTATAAAAACTTCTTTAGTCAGTCTGCCCCACTCCGTCTCATCAAATTGCTTGTCAAAAGATAGAAGACCACGGCTTCCTTTCAAGCAGTTCCCAGTCATTTTCAATTCATCCATAGTATGTATATTCAGTACATGCATCTTGAGGCTGGGCCCATTTGGCGTTTTCGCCGCCCATACATAGAGATCCTCGTGCCGTCTGGCTTCGAAAAACAAGGTATTGTTACAATTGTTCAAGTCTGCCAGCTCCGGAAGCAGACTGAGGTGGTTTTTCGAGTCGAGTTTTGAATCTGACCGGCTGTTAGAATTAGAGGCGCGTATAAAATGACGCCAACGGACCCTTTTTGACATGAGGCAACAAAACTTCAATGTCGTTCATGAGGTGCCTCATGCGATGATTGATTCCCCGCGAAGACAAGAGTAATACTCTTTGCTTGTTCTTTCGCGGAGCCGGAGGTTCATCGACGTCCATGGCATTTGCTTTTCTTTTTCCACTGCTCTTCTCCTCGGCCTTTACAGCGTTGGCCTTCTGCGCCTTGAGAACGGAAGCCATATTCAAAATCTTTCCGCGGTGGTGTTTCGCAAATATGTGCTTATTACATAATGCGATCAGGTGCAGTAATGGGGAGACAGAGTTGCATAATAAACTATGAGTACAGGAGAATCACAAGAACTAAAACCTGTGTGTTGTAGCAAACATAGACGAACAAGAAAGCCAAAAAGAAAACAGAGATACCAGAGTAACATTATGAAGACTGCTGCGCACGAAGCTGCTTTTGCTTCTCCTGTTCCAACCGCTGGGGTTGTTTCGCACATAAGTAGCATATTACGAGACGAGAAGCATGAACCTACGTGGTACAGAAGCTGAACTGCCATCTGTATGTTGGCTGGTTGACCCGTGATGACAACTAAGCGTTCTCCCTCTCCTTCTACAGGAGCTGGTGCACCGTCCACTCCGACACCGACCGCTCCTCGCTCCATAATTTTAATTTGACTGGCACTCATATGTCTAATCTCATTGATTTTGCTTCCTCCCTTGCCTATGATGCAACCGACAAGATCATTGGGAATATATATTTGCTGAGTCTGCAACTGTTGGGGTGGATGGTGTGGAGGAGGCGGGGGAGGTGGGCCATATGGACCGTAGCCAGGTGGGTAAGAGGACCCAGCATGCATCGGACGACGAGAATTTCCAGGCCGGTAGACTGAATGAGAGGCCTGAGGCATCCGCTCCTGAGCTTCTATCAGGATGTTGCCAATGTAATATGTAGCAATATGAATAGCATCAGCGACGCCAGCCACGCTGAGGACTCGCTAATAGTCCATTGTGAAAATCAGGTATAGCATATCCAAACTTATGTCAATACCTCTGTAGAACCCGGAAGCATGCCTTCGCTTGCGTTCAATCGAGCACCGCTCGCCTCCTGGATTTCTTTAATTTTGCAACCTTGTTTGCCAATAACTGAGCCCATGCGCGAATTGGGTATCATAAATTTGATAGTTACGGCGCGGCTGCCAGGTACAGATGGCACATCAAATGGTTCATCATTGATACGACGTACGATGAGACCAAAAGCCTTTGAACCAGAATAAATTCGCGCATATATGTATGATAGAGAGACGAACTTTGGACACCGCATCAAGCGGGCCGCTGACATTCAATATTCGCTCAGGATTTCCAGGTATGCTTTCGGATACAACAACACGAGCACCGCTTTTCTCGCGAATTTCGTTGACATGCGCGCCACCCCTACCTATGATAATCGAGGCATCCTGCGTAACTATCAGACACCGCATGTGGATCTGAGCAGAGGGCGGGGAAGGAGCGGCAGACGAGGAAGTAGAAGGTGCTGCTGAAGTGCATGCTGAAGTGCATGCTGAGCTAAGTCTGTCACCGTTGACGATCGTAATAGCACTCTTGTTATCACCTGATTTGTCAGAGTGGTTTGAAGTAGGAGTAGACGAGACATTGTCATCATTCGCGACAGGCACATCATTCATTTTGAAGTCTGGTGCGGCCGTGGCAGGGTTGGAGACGGGGGCGTCATTCGACGGAGATGGGGCGCCGGTATTTGCGCGCTTGTTCTTGTGGTCTTCGCTGTCGGAAGGAGAACGAGAGCGCTTTCGGTTGGAGTCAGCGTCAGGCATGGCGAGAGAATGTAGGGTGCGGGGCCAGATGAGGACGGAGGGGAGGGTGCTTGGAGAAAGGAATAGCAGGGCCTGATGGAGGCATTGGGGAGGTGAGGGGTGCGAGAGTGTAGGAAGCGGAGCGGAACGAACAGAACACTCACCTCGGCTGCGATGGAGGACGCTTGGAAGCTACGCGTGTCTCCCGCTCCCAAACAACCAAACCACATATAATTATACAACGACAAAGAAAAACAAAGTAATGCACTGCCACCACCCGAGCACTGCCACTCGGCCATGGACGCACGCGTCGTCCGCGTCGCCGTTGCGCTCGTCACCCGCTCCTTCTTCCAGCCGGACGAGTATTTCCAGTCCCTCGAGCCTGCGCATCGCATCGTCTTTGGATACGGACACCTCACTTGGGAATGGCTCACCTCTACCCCCATCCGCTCCTTCCTCTATCCCTCCCTCAACATCCCCCTCTACGCGCTCCTCAAGGCAACCGGTCTTGCAGAAGCAGGTGCACTGGGCGACTGGCTTCTGGTACGTGCGTCGCTGACCATGTCGCCCCATCCATCGCGTAAACCAATAGAATAGATTGCTTGTCCCCGTGTATTGCATGGATGTCTTGCTTCCCTCACCGACATCTGGGTCGGCCGTCTTACAAGGAGAGTGCTCGGTGAACGTTGCGTCCCCATCGCTGTGCGTCAGGCTCTTTATGATAAACGTCTGTCTGAACGCCAGGGGAAAAGCTATTTCTATCCTTGACATGCTTTTTCCATGCTCTAGCGCTGTCGCGATCCTTGTCAAATTCGCTCGAAACATCGCTGACAACAGTTGCATTTGCCCATTATCCGTGGGATGCGACCACTTTTTCAAGCCCGAACGTTTATTTCCATCGGTACGTTGCATCCGTCCACATCACCTTTGTTGTATATCCAGAAATAGGTCTCGCCTCCGCACCATGTTTATCTTCATAGCTCTGGCATGTATGGTCCGACCCACCAATGCCATCATCTGGATCTACCTCGCCACAAAACTTCTTTGGATTCTTCAGCCTTATAGACGCCTCGTCAAGTCCGTCATACAAGATGGAGCAATCACAGGGTATTAGGTGCAGAGGTCCGATATGACAGTGAACTGATTTTTTCGTAGTGCATGTGCTTTAGCAACGCTAACGCTTTTCGATTCTATTTATTACGGGAAGCTTACTTGCACACCTCTCAACTTTGTTATTACCAACTTGTCTTCCGTATCCTTGTTCTACGGCTTGAGCTCTTGGCACTACTATCTCTCCCAAGGCCTACCTATGCTGTGCACAACGTCTCTTCCATTCGTTCTGCATGGCATGTGGACCTCCGTCAAATCAAAGAAAGCCATCGCTTTGCGAACAATGACGGAAGCTGTATTCTGGACTATTGGGATTTATTCTCTTGCTGGCCACAAAGAGTGGCGGTTCATCCACCCACTTTTACCTCTGATGCACGTCCTGGCTACCAAATCTCTTGACGATCTCACGTCATCAAAAAGTAAAAAGTCACTGCCCATGCTCTGCAGATGGCTAAATGTCACGATACCCCAGCAATATCTAATGTGGTTAATGTTGACTTGTCCTTTATCTCTTTACGTGGTACTTTTCTACTGCAGCGCACCGATAAGTGCCATCTCGTTTCTCCGTTCACTTCCTCACCACACTTTGAAAAACACAACGGTTGGCGTCTTAATGCCTTGTCATTCCATGCCAGGCCAAGCCTACCTTCACCGAGAAGAGCTTGCTTATGGTCGAATGTGGTCACTAGGTTGCGAGCCTCCCTTGCAGTGCGTGATGACTCGCTTGCAGTTATCCATACCACTCTGACTGATATGACAGTGGACAAGATTTGGCTCACTACCATGACCAGACAGACGTCTTCTACGATTCCCCGATATCTTATCTACGGATCTATTTTCCGCCAACGGTCAACGTGTCTTTCCCGCTTTCTCCCTATCCGGTGACCGCTCCAGGAAGGCTCGCCAAACCAGCACTTGACAGACGATACCCATGGAGACATGAATGGCCCACCTATCTCATATTCTTTGGCTGCCTGTTGGAGGAGGAAGGCGTTGAAAGGCTATTCATCGACCAGGGATACACAGAGGAGTGGAGGAGAGGACGTCGCTGGGAGGGCGATGATAAGAGAAAGGGTGGGGTTCGCATTTGGAAATGGACCGGACAGTGATATATAATGGTATTACAGTAATAACACACATAGTTCTAAGATAGACAAGTGTTGTCCGTTACTCTGGAAACTTCGGTTCAAGAACAGTTCAAAGCTTGGAGAGATCACGCCCCCAAATGCCCCTAGAATCGATTCGTTCGCGAGGACAATCTGCGAAAGAGAATCGACATACCGGATAATCCAGTCGGCCATCAAAAGTGCTCTCGTTCTCGCCGAAACTTGCTCGCTCCAGTAGATGCTGCGCCATGCATACATTGCAATCAGTCCGCCAGTAAGTGACAAACCTCCAAAGTCAAACACGGCAGCATTGCCTATGTAAGCCAGGCTACCAAGGTGGCGGTACCGGAATGCATCGCCGAGCGTTTCATCCGCCATCTCAGCAGTAATATCATTGGCCTTTAACGTCTCTGACTTGTGTGCGAATTCGTGCAGCATTTTGCCGACATATTTGCCTTCTTGTGATGCCACTTGCGCAGTCTGTATAACCAAAAGCTCACCGAGTCGTCCAATGTTTCGAAAAACTCACGGCAGGCAGTGCGGTGATTTGATTCCCGATATCCTGCAACAAGGCCAGTAGTTCGTTCAAAGAGAGGTTGTTATCCGCATCGGTATCATATCGTTTGAATAGCTCTTTAACCTAATACTAATGAAAAAATGCAATTGCGCAACTGGGAGAAACTCACTTTTTGTAAATGCTTTTCGGCCATTGGAATACGTTTTTTGATCTTTTCCACTACGATTGTCAATTGCGAGAGTCGCGCAGCCATTTAGCTTACCCATGAATTCCCATTCGCCCATATCAATCATGCCATTTTTATCCTTGTCAGCTTCGTCCACGAGTTCTATGAAGTGATCGATGATTGAAGTCTCAATCTTTGGTAAAATGAGCTACTAGCAAGTTCTGCAAGCATCAGGTTGTCATACGTACCGTGCTGCAATCCCCAACGGCATACACTTCGCCACGTGGGGCTCCTTTGACGCGAAGGTATGCATCTACTTCAATAGCTTTCCTGTGCACCTGGTTGGGCAAGTAGGTTGTCACCTTCTCAGTGAATGGATTCATCGCAATGCCGGTGGACCACAGTGTGAAATTCGTTGGTATCTCGTGCTTACGAAGTGTCCCATCGGGGTCCTTGGTAGTGTATATGACCTTGTCCGGCCCCACGGAGCTTACGCTGCGACAATCTGAGTTGAAATGCCAGGATTTAACTCAAACCCCCACCGTGCCAAGGTGATCAGATTTACGCCATCTCTTTTGAATTTTTGCTAGCACCACAAGTTAGCTCCTGTAAATCAAATTTAATGGTAAGGGCATACCTCGGCATAGTTGCTGATGGCTTCCGAATACTGCGACAATTCAATACATAGGTCCATTCGTGCCAGGATCGGCAATTGCTCACGGTATTCAAAATGTGCTCCCTCGACTGAATAACATATATGCTGACCTCTTCTCTACAAATTTTTGGGTACTGCAACACATCAGGCATGAAACAAAAAGAATGAGCTTGGTATACATAATTCATGATATCCTCTTGGCAAAGGTCGTATATTTCCTGTTACGGAGAGCTCAATCATAATATACATATGCGTTTCATTGGATTTTACCGCTGCGGCTTCAACACCAGTAGGTCCACCACCACAGACCACAAAACTGAGGAGCCGTTTACGTTCTTCGGGGCTTGTCGTTGGCAAACTGGCGCTTTCGAAATTATCTGTGGGATAATCAGTTATTTACACGGAAGCGCTGCAGGCAGCAGATGGACACACCCAAGATGCGCCGCCGTATAACTTGTGCATCTCGTATGGTTTTGAGCTGGAAGCAATGCTCTAATCCGGAAACGCTGTGTGTAGCCGACGTGGAGCCAACAGCAATGACGAGTTTATCGTAACTTGCCGAAGTAAGACAGAAGAAAAAATACGGCAAGCAAATAAAACTCACGGTACATAGATATTCAACTTTTTGCCATCTGAATCGACAGTTCCGACTTCCAGCAAGCGCTCAGACATGACAAGATCGACGGCCTTGCCCTGGACAAAATGACCATGCAAACGCGCGATTATTTTCCTTATGGGCTCCACCAGGGAGCGTACCTGAACCGTGCCAACGGCAGCGGCTGAGTCGATCATCAGTCTATAAGGATTGATCCAAGTCTGGGGGCATACATGGGAGTAAAGGAGTAAATGTGGTAAATGTGTCCGTTGAGACGATTGTTACATGATAGTCACCCGGATGCAGGTTCTGAATAACACCCATAGCCTATCGGACACATGAGCACCGAGACAGTCGATGCAATCGAGCGACATACGCCCCAACCTCCGCCTACGATCACCAGTCTCGGCCGCCTTGCGATGTTCTTGGCGTCTTCATCTTGCTCGTCGTCTACCTGGACGCGGACGACTGGCAGGTTTTTGGGGCCGCCTGTTTCTGGGTGGAGGGCAAGGGGCGATACTGGGACGCGGTCTATGTGCTTGTCTGTGTAAGTGAGTGCGTCGTGGATAAGAATGCCTGTTCCGAGCAGGAAGAAGCCAGCCAAAGTGGAGGCACAGAAGTAGCCGGTGTAGCGCAAGGAGGCACGCAAAGTGACTGGGCGATTTGATGTGTGTGTTGCGAAAGGACGGCAACGACAAGCGAAACGAGAGACGACGCGAGTGCGCAGAACAGCAGACATGCCAATAAGATTTAAATGATTTTCAACAAAAAATAAAGCAAAATTCAGCGATTGGTCACGCTTCACGCCGCCCGCTTGTATGTCCTCCCAGTCTTCCAATCCTCCCCTTCCGCCCATCCCTCCCTCGCCCCCCAACATCGGCGGCGCAGTCAGGCGTCACCACACAATCTCTGCCTCTTCGCGCTCTGCAAGGGCGGCCGCTAGGGAATCGATCTCTGAAGAAGTCGCTGATCAGCCCTTCTCCACCGAAGACGAGCCCGTAGGTGAGGATTGGGTCGGCGGTGTCGGTGCCGTGGGAGAGAAGACTTCCCTCCACAGGCAAAGTTCCCTGCCGACCAAGTATCATCGAGGTATGCAATTCGGCCTGTTCTTGTGCCGCCATGGTTGACACTCCCACTCGTGTAGCGTTTGGCTCCAGGGCAGGTAACAGGACCCCCAAGACAGTTAACTCTTTAGCAGCTATCGCTGGTCACGAAGGCGACGAAGAGCCGTGGAACATTGGAAACTATTCTGTACACGACGACGATGTATGCTTGTCCTCCTCACATTAAATTGTAACAATTGATTAGCTTGCAATACAACAGCATTCTGCCACACAGCAGCCCTCCCTGGAAGCACAATCTGCCACCACCCCGTTGTCACCTCACTTTGCAAATGCTGCTCACGAGCCCTCACCTCCCGCAGGATCAGGCGTTCGTCGACACGTGTCGCTAACATATGGTGCTGCTACTGTAGGTTCCCGCAAAGGAGCACTCAAGCGCTCCGGAACAGTGCAATCCACTGCGCCAGCTCACTCCCATAATGCCACTCCACCAGAACCGGCCGAGTATAATCAGGAGGAAGATTACAATCAGAGCGCTGAAGACACTGGTACTTATGATCCATATGATGACGGCTACTTCGTACGCCAGCAACAGCCAAACCAATACCCTTCAAGCCCTCCCATGGGTCGTGCGGCTCCCTGGACCCCCAGTAACGAATGGCGCAATTCTGGCTATCCCGGAAATGGCACTTCCATCGATGATGCTCAACATGCCTTGTCTGCTCTGGAACTTTCAAGCGGTCAGACTATGGGACAGAATTATCACCCGGGGGGACAAAGCGTCCACCCTCCCCGGTTCAATCCCCCCTACCCGCCACCTGTTCATGTTATGGGATCTAGGCGCAGCAGCAACGGAAGCAATAATGGCAACGGGGGCGGGAAGAGTCAATTCATAACCGAGTATGACGGACGTCAGACACCGCTTTCACCAGGACGAGGCTCTTATGCACCCGCTAGCAGTGAGCGAAGCTCTTGGGACCAAAGGGGCCGCGGTTTGAACACATCGAACACTAACGTGCAATATGGGTACCAGCAAGGGACAAGCCAACATGGGAAAAATGGAAGCTCGGGCATTGCATCTGGATTTCAGGCACAGGGGCAATACATGCAGCAGCCAAGAATGAATGTCACACCATATGGACAGCAACATCAACAGTCCAGTTCAGGTCAGACTCCCGCTCCGGGCTTCCTTAACGCACCCATCGATGTACCTTCCTTGATTGCAACAAAGGGATATAATCCTCTTGATTTTGATACCAAGCCTGCATTTGTGCGGTTATTCTGTTGATACCGCAGCCATCATTTGACAACCTATTTAAGGCTCGATATTTCGTAATCAAGTCTTACACTGAAGACGACGTACATAAGTCTCTCAAATACGAAATTTGGAGTTCAACAGACCCAGGTAATAAAAGACTGGACAAAGCTTTCAAAGAGGCAAATGGACGCGGGCCAGTCTACTTGTTCTTCAGCGTGAATGCAAGGTAAACATTTGTATCGTTGTTTTTGAGTATCTCTGAACAAATCTTATCAGCGGACATTTTTGCGGCATGGCAGAAATGCTTACACCTGTATGTCTTGATGGAATTTTCAACCGGAAAAATCACGTATACTCTCCTATAGGTTGATCACACGCGAAGTAGCACCGTGTGGGCGTCTGACAAGTGGAAGGGTGTCTTCAAAGTGCGGTGGATATTCGTTCGAGATATACCGAACGTGAACCTTCGTCATATCAAACTCAAGTGAGGAACTGACCATCCTCCGGTTTGAATGGAGTTGCTTATGCTCTGGTAGTAATACACAGGAACGAAAGCCCGTGACGAATTCTCGAGACACCCAAGAATTGCTACCTGATGCGGGGCAAGAAATGCTACGTATTTTCCATACTCACCCAGCAAAGACATCCCTATTGCAAGATTTTGCATTCTACGAAGTACGTTAACGCAAACAGCATTTCGCACTTAACAACTCTTTGCAATATAGTTACAATCGTTGCAAAAAATACAGACACAGGGGGGTACACCATCCTCTCCTGCACAAGCCAGTTCGACTATACACTCTCCTCAAATTCAAGCAGCCGTTCCTCAATCTCTACAGCCACAACAAGGCGCATTTGGACTATCCAATTCACCGAATCCAATGGCATATCAAATGCCACAGATGAACCCGATGTTGCAGATGCAATTAGGTATGGGTATGGGTATGGGCATGGGCATGGGCATGGGATCGCAATTTGCTATGCCAACGACTCAGGCCATGCACCAAAGTGTCATGAGACATCCCAGTCCCAGTCCATCCCAATCTGGTTCACAAGGCTTCATGGGCTACTAACTGGGTAATCGCAGATTGTAGATGGTATGTGGATTTAATCTCTTTCCAAAAGTAAAGGCAGGGCCAGGATTGCTGGATGTGGGGCCTGTTTCCATATCTTTTTGGTTACCTAGTGAAGAATTCGCATCTATTTTTTTTCTTTCGATACTTTTTCCATGCTTTCAACCTTCGCAGTCTTAGCTATTGATTTCTTGGTTGTCTTTTTGCATAATGGTTATGACGTCGGCACATCCTACAGTGACAGTATACTTTACTATCACTGACATAGTTCCTTCGCCACGTCTTCCATTTCTGCGCCTAATCCTTTTCACAACTCTTTTTCCTATAGTCGTCCAATGTTACGTGTACAGACGGACAAGGGACGGTGCATGGACGTAGAGCGGTTCCTATCTTGTACTATGTATCGCTGCGTTACAATATATTCATCTGTTCAATCCTCCCCACTCGACATCCACTGACACCATTGGATAACAGCACCCAGTCTCCGGCTTGGATGCTATCTTTCATGAGCATACCTTTCTCAGCTTCCTCGACGAGACCGTGCTCGAGAAGCCAGTGTCTGATAACGCCCTTGAGACAGCCAGTGCTCAGAGGCGGCGTCAACCACTTTCCATCACAATATAAAGCAACGTTAGAGACGGATGTTTCTGTGACTTGCCCTTCTGGGTTGTACAATAAGACATCTTCCGGCGTAGTCGCTTGCGGCAGAGGAAGTAAATTGGCTCGAGACCGCGCAGCGTCGTAGTGCTCCCGACGCGTAGTTTTGGTCGAGGTGAAGATCGAGGTGGGTGTCGGCTGCGTGTCGATTCGGACAGACCAAATAACTTGGCTTGGGGGGTCACTACCTGAATCTGGCTTGAATCGCGCAGCGACGAATGGATCTGCTGGCAGATTATGTGCTGGGGATGCAGTTGCCGTGAGGATGCCTTGTTCTGTCAGCAAGACGCGAACCTGGGGTCGTCAGACCTCCGATGGTGATGTCGAAAAACGCATACCCTGAATCGGTCTACGCGCTCGCCGCGGGCTTCACATGCCCGTACGGCTTTCTCGCATGCTGATTTAAAATAGTCGTAGTTTAGCGCAGCTCTGGCGTATTCCCAACCATGGCGATCGGCTGCGTCCAACAGTCGCAGGTAGTGGTAGTTGAGCAATAGAAAAGGCGCGGGTCCATCTGCGTCGTCATTGTCAAAGCGGAGGTTGCGGTCGTAGCGGATGGAGGTCGTGAGTTGGTACGGCGCCGGCACGGACATTTGTCGTTTCTCACGACGCGATGCCTGCGAGCCGCGTGCTTGCCATATCCAAGGACGAATTCAAGCACTGGTTCGCCAAGTGCAGACCGCCAACCGGCTGGTCGAAAGTGATAGGCAAGTTATTCCGCAGAGTCTGGCCTGACGCGCTCATGAACAGGTCCTTGGCGAACAGCGGTCGCCAATTCCGGTGGTCCCGACTCGACCTGTCTGCTGTTCCTTCTTCATCGTTACCTCTCGGACCCCGCGCGACAAGACGAAAAAGATGCGTTTCCACGCCGTCTCATATCCATAACAGTGGACCATGATATTCAACCCTCTTCCGCCTCCATGGCCGAATCGTGCGCTAAATACGCTCGCTCGCTTCCCGGTGTTGAACATGTGACGACAAAGGTCCCCTGGTTAATACCACCGTTTCCGACGCGTCCCGTGCAGGGGAAGGAGGCGCTTGAAAACACTGCTAGAATGGTGAGGTACGAAATGTTGTATCGAGGCATGCATTCGGTTCCTCCTGAGCGCGACGGGCCCGTCAATGTAATCGCGTTTGGCCACCATGCAGACGATCAGGTCGAGACGGCCCTTATGCGTTTTGCAATGGGAACGACCGAGTTGGGAGGTGGCGGTATGCGGCCATGTCGGCGTTGGGGTATGGGTTATTTCGACAAGGATAAGGGAGAAGATTCTCTTGGATGGACAGGTCTCGGTGGAATGAATAAATGGGTTGTGCGTCCGCTATTGGACGTTAATAAGGTATCACATTTTGATTCAGCTCTCGAGTAATTGACGCAACTTGTCAGAATAGGATACTCGCTACATGTGAGGAGAACAAACTAGAATACGTTCTAGATGAAAGCAACTTTCAACCTCATCTAACTCTTCGGAACGCGATTCGAAAATTGTTGAGTAGTGGTAGGAATTTGGACGACATTGAGGTGCATTCCGAATCTTCTCTCCCAACCATGGTCTGACTCGCTTTCACAGTCGGTGTGTCCCGAGCCTCTACCACCGACAATAAAAGAGCAACTGTCACACATCGACTCTGCAATATCCTCGGTAGAATCTCTCTCGGTCGACTTGAACTCGGGTATGGAGCGGCTACGTGGTGCAGTGAAGCAGCTAACGACGCAAGTGGAAGACATAGACGCAGAAGGTAATATTGGACCCCACAATAGTACCAACCTCGTTTCTGATAATTTTCGGCGTCTAGTGGACAGTCACCTCAAACGATGCAGAATACCGTCTCTGCCGGGGACACTCCTCTTATCCTTACGCGGCCTTCTTGCCGTCCATGACGAACTTGTGCGAACAGCTCTCGTTCTTAGGGTTATGCGTTACGTTTCGTTTCACCCATGGGGCTCGGTGCGCGCGGACGGCAACCGGAGGAAAAAAATGCGCGATCAAATTCTCGAAAGACTATGGGCCTCGAATCCTTTTGAACAAGGCAGGGGAATGTTTGTCGCTGGTGGCGGTGTTCTGTGGACTCCAGTTCTGGTCAGAGGAACGAAAATTAAGACTCCCGACCGAGTGACCAAGGATGGTATAGGCCACAACGAGGTTATCGCCTGGTTAGCTTCCCGCCAGCCTCCGCTGAATAAACGCAAGATGGAACAACTAGAAATACGTAACCCGCTTCGAATCGATGTCACTGACAAGTTGAAGCAAAGCCTTGACGGCACGTCAAGTATGGAGGTCATGTACGACTGTCGCTTCCTCGTGCGTTTTGACTTTGCCAATATGCCCCTGAGCATCTACAACGGCCTTTGCAAACCGGATAAGCAAGTTCAAATTCTCATTGTCCCTCACACACGATGGTATTGGCCAGAAATTGTGTTGAAACAGGGGGACGAGGCACGAGTGCTTCACTCTGACATTGAAGAGGACACACAACTTCATCCATTTGGGAAACCCGTCCACGATCGACCGTCACACAAAATGTACTGGAGACGCTACGGCGAACCCGTAGTTTCGAACTGGATACATGTTGAATGGATTAGACCCTTGTCTGCAATATGACATGCTATGTTTCTAGATACGAGACTGAATGGCTGAGTCGGAACCTCTACTCAGGAAATGACGGAACATGTCATCCCGTATGCGTATGTCAAAGAACTCGAACCAAGTGTGTCCAAAATCTGGGTCTCGACTGGCACAAGCCGGTCGATTCTTCTGTTCATCACGAGGATTTGGATGTCTTTTGGTAGTCTGGTGTGCGTCAAGTAGTTTTCAATACAACACCTTTTCTCACGATCACCACAGCATTGACCTTCGCATATTAGGGCGATTTCTAATGCTTGACAAGCGATGGAGAAATTGTGTTTTTTCGAAAGATCGGGTAGGTTCATCAACGCCAAGTGGTCTTTATCTCTGGATTGGTGCAGGCACATGCAACGGTACAATGGTAGGGGCCCAGTGATTACAGCCTTGGCACGACCGATAACAACTTATCAGGCAGATAGAATCGGTATGTACGGCAACGTTCTCAATCTCCATCTCCATGCTCCTTGACGACCTAAAGTGGACGGCCGCACTAACCAGCTTTCAAAAGAACATCCGGACCTGCCACGAATTTTGCTGAGGTTACGACTCTGAAGTGCGAATCTCCATTTTCTGACCTGGCTGCGACGAAGGCTCATCATCTTTAGCCCAGCGCTATGCAAGTTTGATAATTGAGAACTTGTCTTCGATTTGCACATGCCACACCTGCTGGCAATTCATCAATATGTTGCTCGTGTACATACTATGCTTGTTAAAATGTCAAACACTGGCGTAATTACAGTTAAAAGCATTATAGTGAGCATGAGACTTTTTTGGAAATATTTTTTCGGCACATTGGAGGCTGACATGTTTTGTGAGGCTGACCAGACTCGGTCACACCCAATCGTCCGGTCCGTTCGTTTCTCCTGTCGTCTCTTGCCTTCTTACTACTACCATCACATCAAGTCAACCTCAAAGCGGCAACTTTCTCTCTCAACAGCAACAGCAACAATAACAATGGCTCGACTCAATTATATTCTTCTCCCCGAGTAAGTCGCCATCGTCGCTCGTCATCGCCACGGGTGGTATCTCATATTGTCTCTTCGACGTAGACATCCTTCGGATGGTCCAATTTACCGAAAGGGCTGGAGGCCTGTGAAGCCCGACGCCAAGGCGCCCACTGGCGTTGGGTAAGTGCTGTTAGTACATATCGTCTAATTGAACTCACTCTTCCTTGCTCTGTTCAGCGCGGCTGCCATCCTCGCGGCTAGGTGGCGAATGCGCGGGGATGCCGTCAGGCCTCAGGGTATGTTATCTTTGGTGAATTGATATTAGTGACTCATAAGTCGTAGTTCCTGCTGCAACATCCAAGGGACCTGTTGTATACATGGATGTTTGTCCGCCTCCTACGGGCCCACGAAAGGTAGAAATGGCACCAGTGCTAGATACAGATACCCTCATGTTCGAGGATGACCACATTGATTTACTTCCACCCGTGTTTCACGGGGACAACATGGAGATCGACTCAGAAAGTTCAGCAGCAGCGTCCAACACGTCCCATGGCAACTCGCATGACCCTAGAGAACGTCGACGGATCGTTCCGGACAACACAGTAGGAACTTGTGATAAGAATCCTCTTGACACTCAGGTCGTATCGGACGTTGTCGCTATTAATGTTGGCCTCGGAAAAACTTTTCATAACCCCGTTGTCGACCGATCTTATACCACTACTGGTCCACGAATTGTTGAAGATATCTTTGGCGGAAACCCCAACGTGCAGGCGGATGTTACTACGCCATGGTTGTCAAGTATATTTCCGGACCCTCATCCCGTTTGTATCGGGCAAGAGGATCCTTTCCTTGTTCGAACATACTACACTCGACCTCCTGCAACCATTGTCCACGAACCCCCTCTCGACGCTGGTCCACAGATTAAGGATGACATCTTTTGTCCAAATGCCAATGTGTCAGCCGGCAGTACTACGCCATGGTTGTCAAGTATATTTCCGGACCCTCATCCCGTTTGTATCGGGCAAGAGGATCCTTTCCTTGTTCGAACATACTACACTCGACCTCCTGCAACCGTTGTTCACGAATCTTCTCTCGATGCTGGTCCACAGATCAAGGACGACATCTTTTGTCCAAATGCCAATGTGTCAACCGGTAGTACTACGCCATGGTTGTCAAGTATATTTCCGGACCCCCATCCCGTTTGTATTGGGCAAGAGGATCCTTTCCTTGTTCGAACATATTACACTCGACCTCCTGCAACCGTCGTCCACGAATCTTCTCTCGACGCTGGTCCACAGATCAAGGACGACATCTTTTGTCCAAATGCCAATGTGTCAACCGGTAGTACTACGCCATGGTTGTCAAGTATATTTCCGGACCCCCATCCCGTTCGTATCGGGCAAGAGGATCCTTTCCTTGTTCGAACATATTACACTCGACCTCCTGCAACCGTTGTCCACGAATCTTCTCTCAACGCTGGTCCACAGATCAAGGATGACATCTTTTGTCCAAATGCCAATGTGCCAACCGGTAGTACTACGCCATGGTTGTCAAGTATATTTCCGGACCCCCATCCCGTTCGCATCGGACAAGAGGATCCTTTCCTTGTTCGAACATATTACACTCGACCTCATGCAACCGTTATCGACTATCCTCCTTTTAACGCTGGCCCCCAAGACATTGAAGACATTTTCGGAACAAATGCCAATGTGCGGACTGGTGACAATGTGCCGTGGTTGTCGAGTGTCTTTCCCTTACTTAGCGACCAAGTCTCGCAGGATCATGCGCAATCATTCGAGGAACTCACTAACGACGATGTTGAAGAGGAAGACGAATACGAGGAATGTGTTATTCCACCTGACCCACCATGGAGCAACCGCAGCTGTAGCATTATCGGAAAACTTGGCGACGATGAAGAGGAAGACGAAGCGGACGACACAGCGGAAATAATCACCAACAAGATTGCTACTCAAGACAAATATGCCCTTTTTTCATTTATCGGATTCACTCTCCTATCAATTTCTTTTTTCTTCTGATTCTCCTCGTCATCTTTGGACTAGACATCCGCAAAAAAAGATCAAAATTAGAAAAAAGAAAAAAAAAAAATAGAAATCAATCAAGTGCATTTGCTCATGATCTCTTCTCAGTTCTGCGCACAATCTGGCTCCTATCTGTTTCTATCTCCTTCAACTACCACAGTACTATTTTGGACTTTTGTCGGTTTCATCCATCGCAATTCAAGATATCAGTAACACAACGAAAACAATTCAAAAAGCGAATGAAGAAAAGCAATTTAAACAACAAATAAGGAAAAACGACAATGCGAATAACCAAAACGACAATAAGCGGGAAAAAAAGGTAAATACGGTTGAACGAAATGAAAATCATACAAAGACCAAAAAAGCGTATATGCAAAAACGAGAAAAAAAAGAGTAAAACGCAAAGCGAGGAAAGAGTGGATATTGACGGACGTGGTTCTACAGAATCGATTACGGCATACGGAAAATTTATCTCGACTTGTCTTCTCTCAGAATCAATCTACAGTATACGGAAAGATTATCTCGACTCGATCTTATGGAGCATTTATATTATTCTCAGACTTGGAATAAATTATTCTGTCGGAACGCGAGCCCGTCGTTTTGAATTGGATATCCTATAACATGCTAGTACGTTTCTATAGACGGGGCTGAACAGCTGGTGCGGACCCTCCATTCAGAAAACGACGGAACGTGTCATCCCACACGCGTATGTCAAAGTACTCGTACCAAATGTGCCCGAAATCCAAATGCGGGACTTGGCCTGGGCGGTCGCCGACTTGGAGCATTCTTGACTGGGGCAGCTTTTCAAGCAAGTGTTCCGCATAGGAAAAAGCCACCACCTGGTCGAGTTTTCCGTGTATCACAAGGATCTGGATGTCTTGTGGTAGTCTGGCGTGTAGCCCTTTGAAATCAAATGTTTGTAGCTATGATATTGTTGGATGAGATGATGGCAACAAGAGTGACCCTGATTGGGGGCGGGACTTACCGCTCTGGCTTGCATTACTGCGGAATTTAGAATACGGTAGCGCATTCGAGGTCAGTTGACGACTTACGGATCGTACGCGAGGGCCTGACGAGAGTGTCATGAATCGGGGGCGCTGTGAACAAAGCCAAAAGTTGCTCACCTTGCATGAACCGCCCGGCTCAACCACCACTCAAATGTGCCCTCGTTAGCCGGGTCGGCCAACCACTGCGGGGTGAAACAGATCTCGAGCGTCGCCCTCGCCTCGTCTCGTCTCTGGTCGATTGTGCGCTTGGTATTCGCGGGCGCGGGTTTGGCGATTTTCAGCCCGGACTGTGTGGGACTGCCAAGCGTCCCGGCCAGGACGAGGTGCGTGACGCGGAAGGGGAGAGGGGTCGGATTCGTGGGCAGGTGGGGGAGGAAGAGGAGCTGTTGAGCGATAGCACCTGAAAAAAAAACGTCCAGCGATCAATCCATCGGATGAGGTGAGACGATTCACCTCCCATTGAGAACCCGCAGATGGCAAGCTCCTTCCAATCCAGCGAGGTGATGAGAGCGAGGAGGTCTCGAGCCAGTATCTCGAGTGTGATTTCGTCGTCGCGGCTGGATGCGAGCCTCGACTCACCAATACCTCTACATAATTAGAGTATAATGGTTTCATGCACAAAACAGCTTGCCTGTGGTCATAGAGAAGGACTAAACAAGGTACAGAAGCATAGCGGCGTTGTTATGGGCGAAAAAAGGTTACCTGGTCTCGTTGCGGCAAGACAGTGGGCTAGTCTGTTCCAGTCGCCTCGGGTACTGGACATACCACAAACGAGGACAATTGGGTGCTGCCGGCTGGCATGTTGAGAGCCCCATACTTCGTATGTGATTTGGGCGCCATCTGGTAAAACGAGGGTATGGCAGTTTTCGCTCATGAGTGGGAACCAAGCAAAAATTGTTCCCAGCAACACGGGTCTAGGAGCGTAACATGTTTGTCTAAGTATCAGGTAAAT
The DNA here is from genome assembly GCA_023014405.1 of Amanita molliuscula. NCBI lineage: Eukaryota > Fungi > Basidiomycota > Agaricomycetes > Agaricales > Amanitaceae > Amanita > Amanita molliuscula. Next base: position 2,253,633 of record JAEBUP010000001.1, read on the forward strand.
TTGTAACTGTGGCTTTCCAGCTATATAGAGCGCGTTAGCATACTGCTGGAATTGAGCGCCGTCAACTTACCGTAATCTCCCCTCCTCTATAGCTGCCCCGTTTTTTCTTGTTCTTCTCCTTTCTAAACCCGGCGCCACGAGCCGAAATTAAATCGTTGTGAGCACGATGACCATAATCGTTTGCAGGGCTCGCCTAAATACAATTAGATCGAAAAGGTTAAGCCAAATCACGACGAACCTTATTTTCATATCGGTTGTCAATCATAATGTTGGATGAAATCTTGGAAGGGTCTACTCTTCTAAACGGTGCGTTGGTATTCCTCCCTCCCGTCCGTATCGGTTGCTTTACGATTATAAGTGGGTCGCTATCTTCTGACGTCTTGCGCTTCTTTACAGGCGGTTCCTCATCTACGTCCTCTTTTGCTTTTACCTTTATAGCTGGTTTGACTGGTGCCTATTTGAAGCGTTGACGAAAAGGTCGGTGTATGCTTATAGCAAAAAAACTACCTTGACTTCTTCCGAGCTCGAGTCGGAACTATACTCTTCTGACGTGGAGTCATATCGTTTGACAAGTTCCTTGGTTCTGCTAACCTGCAATGGCACGTCTTCATCGTCATCAGACTCTTCTGACGTGGAGTCATGTTGTTTGACAAGTTCCTTGGTTCTGCTAACCTGCAATGGGACGTCTTCATCGTTACCAGACTCTTCTGACGTAGAGTCATGTTGTTTGACAAGTTCCTTGGTTCTGCTAACCTGCAATGGCACGTCTTCATCGTCATCAGACTCTTCTGACGTGGAGTCACGTTGTTTGACAAGTTCCTTGGTTCTGCTGACCTGCAATGGCACATCTTCATCGTTATCAGACTCTTCTGACGTAGACTCTTCATCGTCATGTCCTTTTGCAAGGCCCTTGATTGCGCCAAGAACCTGCTTTTGCACCTCTTCAGACTCGGATTCAGAATCATCAGACTCTTCTGACGCGTCATGTCTTTTGGCAAGTTTCTTGGTTCTACTAAGAACCTGCAATGGTGCATCTTCAGAGTCATCAGACTCCTCTGACGTGAACTCTTGCACTTTAACGGGCTTTTTAACTGGTACCTCTTCAGACACAGAACCGTCGTCGTCAGAACCCGGTTTTGAACTCGAGTCGCCTCCTGACGTCAGAGTACGACTGGACTCGTGTTCTGCAGGTCTTCTTTTCGATTTCTTGGCATCGGGCTTCTGAACTTTGTCGTACTCGGCATCGGAAGATTCGTCGCCTACACGACGACTAATCAGACGAGCGATGAAACGGGGCTGGAGCATACCAGAGTCCAAAGCTGGTGACTGAGACGCCTTGCTTTTCACCCGTGTAGGCGGGGGCCGCTGCTCAGTTTCTTTGCCTGAATCAGAGTCGGAGGAGCTGCATTCTTTGGATGGCGCTGGAGAGCGGTAAACGACGCGAAGCACGACGAGAATGCAGACGCACATGCAGAGCTTGCTTCCGAAGACCTGCTAGATGGGGTGAGTAGCAAATGACGTGCTACATGCAGGAACATACGCTGAATCTGACGCGCGAGCCTTGAATTCCTTCCATTCCCGCACGATTTGGTCTAACGAAGGGCTGTCGGAGAGCAGACCGTCCTTGAGTACGACGACGTCCCTTGCAGCCTTTTTGAGGGCCCGAGCCGCCTTGATGTGATCATGTTTTGTCAGAAAGGCGTATATCAAGGTGTAGGTCGCTGCAGAACGTGAGCAGAGGCCCGAACGAGGAGGAGACACGCACTGGGGAGGATGGTGTTCATGGAGGAAACCGATTCCCACGCGTGTTTGACTCTCCCATGAGCGCTATCAAAGGCCCTGCCCAGCTACCCGAATCGCTCGACGGCGCGCCTCTGCGCATCGCCATCGTCCACGCCAGATGGAACAAGACCGTCGTCGATGCCCTTGTTGCAGGAGCGACTGCGAAACTCAGGGCGTGTGGTGTCAAGGAAGGCAACATTGTCGTCCAGTCGGTGCCCGGCAGCTTTGAGTTGCCGTTGGCGTGTTCCAGGTACGTGGGCGATGTGCTGCCCGCAGCAGTGTTGAACAGCGGCGCACAGGGTGATTGCCGGATCGCGCATTCAGGCGGGCGGAAACCTGCTCGGGAGTGTGAGCCACATGTCGTCGCGGCCGGGGACGCCGGCGCTGGGGGGCGCAGCGTCGAAGCAGCCGTTCGATGCAGTGATAGCGATTGGGGTGCTGATCAAGGGGGCGACGATGCACTTTGAATACATCAGCGAGAGCGTGTCGCAGGGGCTGATGCGGGTGCAGCTGGATGCGGGCGTGCCGGTTGTGTTTGGGGTGCTGACGGCGCTTACGGACGGCCAGGCGGTCGAGCGCGCGGGGCTGGCCGGCGGGCACAACCACGGCGGCGACTGGGGCGCGGCGGCGGTCGAGATGGGCGTGCGGGGGCGGGCGTGGGCCGAGGGCCGGTTTGTGTAGTCAATCAATCCATCTCTCTTTCCTTCTCCCATCATGAAGAAAAAGGTGCTTTCTCTCTCTTCGCCTCCCGCCATCCGTAACCAGCCTCCCAGGTCCTGCTTATGGGCGCTTCGGGCAGCGGAAAGACATCCATGCGCTCTCTCATCTTGTGCGCATCCCCCCACCCCGTCCCGGCTCTGCTCACCCCCTCCGCAGCTCAAACCTCCCCGCTTCCCTCACCGCCCGCCTCGGCGCAACCATCGACGTCGAACAGAACCATGTCCGCTTCCTCGGAGACCTCATTCTCAACCTCTGGGACTGCGGCGGCCAGGACGCCTTCATGGACTCATACCTCTCCACCCAACGCTCCACCATCTTCCAGCAAGTTGCCGTTCTCATCTACGTCTTTGACGTCGAAACGCAAGAAAAGGCCAAGGATCTCGAGTATTACCGCGAGTGTCTCGATGGTCTCAGACAGTTCAGCCCCGATGCCTCCGTCTTTTTGCTCGTTCACAAGATGGATCTGGTGAGAGACAAATTTTCAACTTTTCAGAAAAAGAAGCTCGAGCTTGAAGCTGCAAGCGGCGACGTCCGTATTTCCCTCTTTGGCACCAGTATCTACGACGAAAGTCTCTACAAGGTGCGCTCCGTCTCTCCCCTTACATCTGCCACTCAAGTTGCCTTTAGGCATGGTCCCATATCGTGCACACGCTTGTCCCAAACGCCGCCGTGCTCCACAGGCACCTATCCATCTTTGCCAAAGCCTGCAACGCAACTGAAGTCGTTCTTTTCGAACGCGCCACCTTCCTCGTCATCGCCACCTCCTCCTCTCCCTCCCCACATACGCTCGGCACCGTTCCTCCGATCGTGGACGCCAAGGCAGGAGGCGTAGACGCAGACTCCATCAACTCGCACCGTCTTGATCCGGCCCGCTACGAACGTACGTCAGAGCTCATCAAGGCATTCAAATACTGCTGCTCCCGCGTCCGTGGGGAATTCCACACGCTCGAAATGGAGCTTCATGGTTTTAGCGCGGTCCTGGACGAAATGACCCGCAATACGTATGTCATGGTCATCGTCCACGATCCGACTATAGGTACGCTGTTCCTTTGGCCCATGCTGAAACGTTCTCATGCCCCCCTTCTTTCCAGAAAATGCCGCTGTCAAGCTCAACATCCGGCTCGCACGCCGCAAGTTTGAAGAGCTCCAAGGCGATAGCTTGGTTGCCTGACCCATGTGTTAAGCATTTTATTACTCTTAACTTATACATGTGCAGCGCTATCTAACCCATCAGCGTTGCTATTTGTCCCTGTACTTGTACTGTAATGGTGCATGGAACCTTCTTGGTTAAATCGCAAACTCATTAACTATGCAACAGACTGTATTACATATAGACTTATTAGCTTAATATAATTACTGTCGTCGCTGGGCATAGCGAGCTGCGCGTGTGTTGAGCGGAGGAAGGTACTCTTCCATTTTGCGTTTTTCTTCGACACGTCTCTTGACCGCACTTGCCCGCGTGCCACGCAACGGAAACGGTTCCTCCGACGATTCCTTCCACGGATCTTCATCACTGTCCTGCCCTGTCGTTAATGTCGTTGGTAATAGGGACGGCCGTCCGCCCCGAGCTTTATACAGTTTCACGGGAGGTGTGTTCCGTACATCCGATGTCGTGCTCTCATGGAACTCTTTGAGCAGCTCATTCGGATCCGGAGAGTTGTGATAACCGGAACTTGACGACGCGTTGGACCCCAATTCGCTAAACCGTCTCTCGATCTGCTCGTCGTCCGTCTCGAGCTTTCGGCGGGGACGAAACGATTCGCCCCCGCTCCCCAAGCGCTCTTGACGACGACTGCTTGATGCCACGGTATCATCTCCGTTTGTCCCGCCTGTCAAAATTCGTTCCACCTTTTCCTCTTCTGCGATAGTCTCAGGCACGTCCAAGGGCTTGTCCATAATAGCTAGTTCTGGCTCATCTAGGTGGGTGGTTCTGATCGGCTGTTTCGCTCTGCCCTTTCTCGGTTTTGAGGCAGCCAAATCGGGCACTGCTGGCGGTCCCGCTGACCGGGCTCTTGTGCGCGTGGAAGGACCATCGTGGGTTGGCACAGGCACGTTCTGCGCACGCTTCCGTTTCTGTCTGGGCTTTCTTTGATCAGAAGTTGACGTTACGGGTGGCCTCTCTTCCGGTTCATTAATAATGGCATTTTCAGCTTCCTCCATCTGCTCATGTCTGTCGCTGGGCCGGCGAGCCGCTGATGACCCAGGGATAGGAAATCCATTCCCCGGCCCGATGAGCGTGGCCTGAGAAGTGTTTGGCTCATTGACTGTGGGATAATATTCGAGCTGCGGGGTATCAGTTTGCTTATCCAACTCCATTTCGGACTGGCGTTCATTCTTGTCATCTCCGACACTGAACAATGAGCTAGACGAAAACGATTAGACAGGGTAAGATAGGCGGGTGCGTGGAATCCACCTTGGACGCGCGTGATCATCCGAGTCTTCGCTTTCCACGACTTTCAATACTTTTCCTTCATCTGAGCTGCTTTCCTCTTCTTCCTGCGGCCCATTTAGCGGTCGGCGAGCAATTTCTACAGGCCCACGTCCATTCAAAGTACGGTCGTATCTGTAGCGCTGTTCTACTTTTGGACGTTCAATAAGGCTGAATCGTTCAATCATGGCGTCTAGCCTCTTGCGATTCTTTTTGCTCCTGTAATGTTCTCGCCAACTTTCTGGGGGATGACGCGCGGCCCAAGCATATTCACGGGGCATGACAATTGCCTATATAATTAGTCCTGAGCCATGCACGGTTGCAATCGCGTATGGAATTTCCCTACAAGTTTCACCATATCTTTGTATATATTGTGCCCTAAACGGCCACCGCTGCGAACGTCGGGAATTTTAATCGCAAGATAACGGCAAAAATTCTCTTCATCGGCTTTGGTATAATTCATGCGACTAAAAAAATTATTTTCTCAAAAAAAGAGAGAGAGTGGATGTGTAAAAACCACAAACCCGGGAGGATGTCCACGCATGGGGTACCGGACGATAGGAGAGTGTTGGAAGACCTTGGCATGAATACATTTACGAATAAAAGTGATATCTTCGACTCTAATCTTGCGATAATTTCGATCAGGGTGAACAAAGTAGGCGTCTTGGAGAGTATCCGCATCTGGATAACCAATGGCAACAATGACGATGTCAGCACCTTCGTTCGTGGCGACTGCTTTTCCTCCGTATTTCTGGATTCAAGTTATTGAAAAGTCATCGGAGCATGGCGACAAGAGTATACCTGGACAAGTCTGATAATCTGCGCCCTGTCAGCGTCTGCTAAACTCTCGTGTAGAAAGAACTGGATTTGTTCGCCATTTTCGCGGGCGAACACCTGGTGGACTTGGCCGGACATCAGAAAAGGGCGAGATGTCACGCGTCATGCTGAGTCAGCAAACACTCGTTAACCGCAACCTCATTATGTCCGGTATCTGCAGGACGCGCTTGACCGAGGAACGCAAGCAATGGAGAAGGGACCATCCATTCGTAAGTGATACACATGGATGCAATTGCACGATACTGAGAATGCGCTCAGGGATTTTTTGCGCGACCGACCAAGTCATCTGATGGAACCATGAGCCTGTTGGAGTGGGAAGTAGGTATTCCAGGAAAATCTGCCGTACGTCTTGTGGTTTATCTGATGTCATATGCAAGGCTAACCGCTGCTTGGCATGGTAGACAGCTTGGGAGGGAGGGCTGTTCAAGTTGACAATGACATTCCCTGAAGGCACGTTGCACGTGCGCCGGCGCTGATGCGATGCTAACAGCCTGCAGATTATCCGTCCAAGCCGCCAAAATGTAAGCAATCCTGACAATCTGAATGACCGTGTTTGATATCTGCTTGGCGCAGGCAAATTCACGCCACCGTTATTTCATCCAAATGTATATCCTTCCGGCACGGTCTGCTTGTCTATTCTAGACGAGGAGAAAGGATGGAAGCCGGCCATCACCATCAAACAGGTGAATGGATTGCGATTGTGATGGAAACTTGGCTGACGTAGCTATAGATACTGTTAGGTATTCAAGATCTGCTTGATGATCCCAACGTACTCGATCCGGCACAAAGCGATGCGTATACCATGTTCAAGTAGGTTCCGTCACTTGCTTTATAAGTGCCGCGTTGACGCGCAGGCAGGAATGATAAAGTTGCATATGAGTAAGTGACGCGCGTGTTCTAGTACGGCGCTGACCGGTTGCAGGAAGAGGGTGCGAGTGCAGGCACGAGATAATGCGCCCAATTAGAGTAGCAAATGTAATGGTTGCGAATTTCATTTCATTTTCAAACAAGCGGCTGCGCAGAGTCTCTCCATGTCCGACCACCCCGTCCTCAACGTCCACACCCCGTCCTCCTCATTCGCCCTCATCTACCCACGTAAGTCCCCACCAATGACCAAACCTGGCATTGACCCAGCGCAGTATCGCTGCACGGCCTCGATACGCTCTTTGACGAGCTCACGAAAAAGGTGCACACCCAGTATCGCGGCCGACGAGTGGGCCCAGGTTGGCTCAAGTACGAATTCAACGGGACGGTTTGGAACTTGGATGATGGTACGGCTCACGACGGCCTCCTTTCTCATCTCCAACGCCCCTTTCAGACTCGGACTACGCCATATTTACCTGGCGTCAGCAGCAGCACGATCCTCCCGACCCAGCCGCCATGTCTCCTCCGCCCATCGCGTCCTCCGCCTCCACCGACGATGCATCCCGCACGATACGACCCTCCACCATACATCTTCACGGCCCGACACTGCCTCTTCCCGAGCCATTCGAATATCAAAACCCTGCATACTACGTCTTTCGACGGCGGCATATCCAGGTTATTCGCAGTTCCTCTCCCAGCCGGAAAAGCTTAGCCAAAAGCAAACACTCGCACGGCAGCGGCAAGTCGTCCAACCGTGACTTGGACGGTTCAGGAAGCCAGCCAGACGACGGCGTGCCCGCGTTCAAACGCGAGTTTGAAAAGTTTCACCGCGAAAATGGGGTAAGAACGGTGATTGGGACCATCGGTCCCGCCAACAATGGTGAGAGCGTCCTGTTCAGAGAATGTCAGCCATCCAGTGACATGTGCTAGTCCGCATGCTGCTCAAGTCGGGCTACCGGCATGTCTACATGTCGCGCAAGTTTGCGCTCAAGCACCGATTCATACCACCCGACGCTACGCCTGGTTACTACGGCTACGGCGGGCTGGTCAATTTGGGACTATGGCCCATCACGCTCACGCCCGCCTCGTCCTCAGCCCCGTCTTCGATATCCCCGTCACATATGTTGTCTCGGCCTTTGTCGCTGCACACGTCCTTGAAAGACGGACATGACGCGAAAAAAGCCAAGCCCAAGGCCATATTGGTACCCGTGTACCTATCCGAGGAACCCCACTTTGACGTGGTTCTCGGGAGATCGTTTCTCGACCGGAGACAAATTCGTATGAATGCTGTTGATCCAACGGACGTGGTGTGTCTTGATACCGGTGAGAGGATTGAATGTGAGCTGGTCATTCTCAAGGACGGGAGAGGGGAGATTGTCACCGTCACTTGACTCGTCTGAACTACGTTAGCAATGTTCTAGTCTGCTTTACCCATCATCTATAGTCTTATCTGTAGTCTTCAATGTAATGGAATGCTGTAGTGTTGCCATTCAGACGGAGACAGAGTTGTGCTAGCTAGGTAGGTATCAGCTACCTTACCGACCGATCTTCAGTCGAGTTGCGCGCGTCAGCTATCGATGTGGTCAGCACTGCACTTGCCGGAAAACCGACACACCCACCCTTCGTCTCTTCTTGAGCCTGTAGAGTGAGGTATTGTTAAGATTGTGACTAGAGGATGATGAATAGAAGACACCTACTTGTGTTTCCTCATCTTCTTTCGGCGCTTCCTCTTTGTGCTGTCCATCATCACCTCCCATTCCTTCTCCATCTGCTCTCTCATTTCTGCCCTCTGAGGCTCCATTTCAACATCCAGACCTAACCTACGCAGCGTTGCTTCCCACTCCGCCATCGCACCTGCCTTGTTCATCGCAATTGCACGCGACAGCTGACGAGCAGTTTCCGAATCCCCTTCTGGCGACGTTTCTGGCAGTTCGTCGAAGACGGTGAACGTGGACGGCGGGTCATATACAGACGACAGTATACGCCATGGAGGTGCGGGGAGATCAGATGTATCCGACGTGAAGATGGGTTCCTCAGAGGGTGCTGGTTGTGCGGCGAGCAAAAAATCAGATGACGCTGAGGGACGGAAGATAGAAGGTGGATTAGAAAGCAAGAGTAATGGCCGGTGCATGGAAAAGAACTGGTGCAGTTTAAAGTCCTTGGATTTCACAGCGACATGTGTAGACAGGAACCATGGGGCGATAGTCGTGGAATTAGGGTGGTGTGTGCTGGCTACTCTACAGTCTCCTGGAGATGTGCTTGCATTATCTGGCTCGCCTGGATTTGTCATCGTAGGAGACGGAGAGCCGACAGAGCCGGGCTGAGTTGACTGTGCGTCGACTGACTCTGGCGTGCTCTCCACCGATTGGCGGTCTTTAGCGTTGATCCCTCCCTCTCGCGAGTCCGATTCGTCAGGCGCAGTTCCTGCGGCATTGGGTGGACTCTTCGGCGGCTGTCGGGCTGCAGCGGCAATGACAGAGGACTTGGGCGGCTTTGCAGAGTTGAAAAAGCGTCCGCCCCCCGACTTTGAGGATGAAAACGGCGAATACGCCCTCCTGGAGGCGGGCAGGAGGCGATGAAGAGCAGACATGGTCGTCTGCAAGTGCAGTTGAGCTCAAGCTCATCCAATCGAAGGCCATTGGCAAACACGGACAAATATAGTTATAATAGCACGTGCGCCGCGCCGTCCAACCATGTTCTTCTCCAAGTCAACCGCCTTCAACTTGTACGCAAAACGTGCACTTGTTATCATGGCGACAAGGTTAGGCGCTGCGCTAGAACTGCTGCTCGATATTAGATACCAGATCGGCTTGTGTTTGGCTTGCAACCTCTTTGCGCTGCTTATTCTGTGGTTGTTTTATTCTCGACTCGACTTGCCTGTCTATCCGGACGAAACTCGCGCTTCTGGCAAGGCAGAAACTTTGGAACAGGAAGAGAAGGAGAATACTGCAAAAGGCGAGACTGCATCCGGCGATGGTGGCCCGCAAATACCCATTATCCAAGAGGCTTGTTCTGCCGACAAGAGCCAAGATACAACCCAAGCGAGATCACGTCGTATCCAGGAAAAAGTCAGCTTTTTGGATCTGCGATTAACAGACACAAGGTGAAAGATCTCGTTTATAAGTCCCCGTCGATTTTACCTTTGAAAACCGTAGCAATCGCTCCTTGCAAGATTCTATCTGGGCCACCCCAAAGATCCTGCCCTCCGAGGTCAAAACTCCCACTCGGAAGACATACACCCAGGAAAGATTCAAGGACCCTCTGGTTGTGCACGTTCCATCTCCGGATTGCAATGACCTCTGTTCAAATCAAGCCGAACGTCGGACAAGAGAGCCTATGCTACAAGAGAAAATAAAGGCGTTTGAACGCAAGAATATGGGGTCAGTCTTTCATTCTGCGACTGGCGCTTAACTGTGATAGACTTTTGTCTCAAGCATATCCCCTTGGTTTGACGGTGCTTTTCAACCAGCAAATAATGGACCTGCTAGGTTGCGCCGACATCGTTCGTTCCCCAGATTGCGTCATTCCGTCCTGGCTTGGTGGGCTGGGGTCGAACAAGAGGACACTTCCAGAGGGTTGCCCAAGGAACCCGATGCGGCATCTGAGTTTGAAGAACACAGGTCCGTTGCTCTGATTAAACTAGAACACCATTCTTATGCGTCTGGGCAGCGATTGTTCGGTCTGCGAAATCATTCGGCCGGGGGACTCGTGGTCTGCTGCAATGCACGACCCGCGCATGGGTAGAACTCCAACTAAGACTTCACATTTCAATCCAGCAACTCTGGCCCCAAGCAAAAGTATGATCCACTAGTCAACCGTCATTTTCGGAGAACACGGCAAAATCACCTTTGTATGCGACGTAGATTTGTCAAATATCATGACTCTTTATTCCTTTTAGTGTGATCAACTGACGGTATACTCAATGAAACGTCCGATGATATCGAATGTCTTTTGGCAAAGTGAGAGAACAAATGATACTCTATACCATAACGTTACTGTTCTTGCCATTCAAACGACCCTAAGATAGCTGTTCTTCCCACCACAGATCCTTGATTGGGTGATAAAATCGTCATTTTCTTATGGGGAATGTCCAGATGCGTCCTAGATTGCAGTATCAGACGATCTGGCGCATGCCATTAGCCCAGAACTTACACGACCAGAAAACCAGAGACGGTCAAATCGAGCATTTCTTCATCATATCTCTCATTCTCGTCGGGATGAAGAGGTGCCAACAGCGCCAAAACAGCGTTAAGCAAACCTGAGCCTGGATGCGAGGGGTCGATGTGTACAGGTTGGATCTCGGACACAACGCGCTTCGCTCCGATGGGAAGCGCGGAAGTTGGTGCCATGGTTTCTGCACTAGTGTCAATGCCCTTGCTACAGAAGAAGACGGGCAACGGCCGAACCTGCGCCAATTCTGTATATTGATAGATCACTAAAATTGATCACGGTGGACGACGGTGCAAGGGCCAAATCGGTGAGTGCTTCGCCGCCGACTGTACCGTCTGAAATCCCCGGTGGTGCGGTAATTACGTGGCCATACATGTATGCGTGCAATTGATAGTTGTGCACGCGTTCTCTGTAGGCGTGCTCCAACTCAACTACCTATTAGTCACATTGCCATTAGACGATTGTCCAGAACAACCGGGGAAAGACGTACACCGCCAGATTTAGGAATCTTGACTATAGCTAGTTGCGAACCATACGTCCGCCGCATCTCCACATTAAGTTTTTCATGTCCCACAACAACGATCACGTTAACTAGGAGCAGGATCGATCATTTTTCCTTTCATCTGCCAAAGTGACTCACCGTTAAATGCCTCCACACATGCCCTGATAAGCGTGTGACGAACGTCATTGGATCCATGCCCTGATGCGAAAGCGGAAGGCGTATCGATAATCAACCCGGAAATACGGCCTAAATGGAGTTAAGTCAGAACAGCCACATGAATTGGACCATACTTTGTGCATCATTATTAAAGCGGTCTCTGACGTTCTCACCAACAGTTCGGATGAGTCGTTCCAACAAGAAAGGGTTTTTGCGGATATCGGCATGCCCATACCAATACACCAGTGGAAGCAATGCGTTTGCTGCGAGTGATACGGGAGCTGTGCTGGCTGCGGAACCCAGCAGATTCGCAGAAGAGTATGTCGGGATAGGTCCTGATGCCGGAGCTGCGGATATGGCGCCAGGTGCGGCCCATGCGCCCTAAAGCAGTGAACCAATCTTGACATCGTTATCAGACTGTGATGACGCATTTACCTCACCCGGATCTAAGTTAATGTAGACTGGCGTCCATCCCTGTCCTGCCCTGACAGCATAGTTGGTCAGAATCTTACAAACCGTTGTCTTGCCAGAGTTTTCAGGGCCTAGAACAAGAACCCTGGGAGGCTCTACTTGAATGTCGGGCTCATCACTTTGCGGTGGTGATCCATGAACCTTTCTCAGACAACAAACACGCATCTGTTCCAATGCAATATGCAGGTTCGCATACGCTGACATCGGCGTTTCTTCTGAAACGTATTCCGTAGACGGTTGACCTATGATGTGCTTCAAAATAAGAATGTCCATACGCGGCATGTAACGTTAGCAGACTCATCTCGATTGTACATCCCCGCCAGGTGTAGATGGCAGCTTTGCATTCCGAACCGAAAAGATACGACTTGCCCTCCACGAGTTCAAAGCCAAAGATTTCAGCATGTCCGCCGATAAGCTTAGTGCGTTGTGATTAATGCTTTGAGCCGCGATTTGCTGGATCTAACGCACCTTGATCGCAAGCGAAGTTCCAGGGTCCAGCTCGAACCTGTATTCTGTCTCTGGGTCAAGCAGCCACTCCTTTTTCACTACATCTTTAGAGTCAGATGTCATTGAGAACGATCAATCAGACGAAACAGCTGTCAATGATATGATATAAAAACGTTTGTGCTGAACAGCAGAATGCAGAGATTCAATTTGTACTCAAAATGTGGAGCCCCTACTGGCACACGCTGAAAGAGGGGATGACTTTGGCCCGTGAGAAATGCGGGCATCGTTGAACGCCCTAATTGCCCGGTGCCGTGATATTGCCGGAATGCTAACAATACAATGCAATTTGTTTCAAATCACAGGCTGTGGGCTTGTCGAACATCAGCGCATGCACAGCGTGTAGGTGCCAGGTATTTACGTATCCTGAAGGTCTGACGAGTTTTGACATTTGTCTAACTGGCACTTATCACGAGGGAGGGTCGCATTGAACAGGCTCTTGCAGGCATTGATTAACAATTATTCGACATCATCGGCGGCGGTCTTGTGATCGCGAAGTGTATCCGTACCACGTACAAGTCTGACAGTTGTGAGCTAAATTTATGCGACAGAGCAACAATCAACCCGGATGCCATAAAACCCAGGCAAGTACTGTTATATCCCAATTTTGCTTTATTCGCCTTCTCACATGGGCTCCAGTAGGTGCAGCTCCGAGAGAAAGCAGGACCACCACGGGCTCGTATTTCGTGCCGAAGACGTCGATGTCGCAGCCCATTTAGCTGCAGGTTCAGATGACGCGCCACTGGATCCGAAAGTAGCAGTTCGTTTAAGGTATGGAGGATATCATCAGGAAATTCATGCACACCTGTAACACTACGAAGGCGCAAGATTGACATGCATCTCATGCCTCTTATGTGTAGTATGTACAATTTCAATTGCTCTTTGCATCCTTCGAGAACTGACGATGGGTCAACACCAGTCATGTACTTGTACGTATGCTAGCGGTATTATGCCAGGTGCCTGTTCAAGACAAGCCATAGGATGACCTTTGCCGATAAAACGACGCTCGGTCAAGCAGCAGTCCTTGGAATAATGTTCGTTTGTATTCTACATGCGGATTTCACCCTGACACCTTCCGACCACAGTGAAGACGCGCATTTGTCCCGTAACCAATTCAACTGGTTAGGAACAATCTTCTACCTCAGTTATCTTGCTTTTGAAGTGTGTCCTTCACCTGCTTTTTTAAAATTTTCCTAACGGTCCATTTTTTCCAAAAGTATCCACAGAATCTGGCTCTCCAACGTTTTCCCATTGGAAAATGGATGAGGTGAGATTGCCCTTCAGCACGTTGACTGAGATCTAATTTTCTCTTTCCCAGTATTAATATTTTTGTGTGGGCAGTTGCGCTGCTGTGTCACGTTGTCTGCGATTCTTTTGGCAAGCTATTTGCAGTTCGGTTCATCCTTGGCGTCTGTGAAGGTAAGCTATTGTCACTTGCCAGTAGCATTCTAAATTTTTGTAGGTGCTATTACACCTGGATTCATGCTTGTTACTGCAATGTTCTACACCAGAGACGAGCAAAACAAAAGAGTGGGTTATTGGTGTAAGTGGTCAAATGTCATCCTGAGTATTGGAATGTTCACGTAAAGTTCAGTTCTCATGAACGGTGTTGCTTTCATTTTCCTTGGTTTTATCAGTTTTGGTGTCGTGCATACCAAGGTATTCAATCTAGTTTCGTCTATCGATCAAGTCTAAAAGTACAGACGCACAATTTCGCACCATGGAAGTGGTATGTCAACCTTATAATTGATTAATATTGACTGGTTTAAGAACGTGGAAAAGGCTTATGATTATCACTGGTGTGATTACGCTCGCAACGTCTTTGTTATTCTGGTATGTACACTTGTTCCGCTGTGTAGGCCTGATTTAGGAATAATCAGGTTCTTCTTTCCCGATTCCCTGGCGAATGCGCGCTTCCTCACACCGGGAGAACGTGCTCTTGCTGTTCGGCGCATTAAAGTCAATCAATCCGGTGTTGAGAACAAACAATGGAAGAAAGAACAGTAGGTGAATGAATATGGTTATGCTCTTGTCGATGAAAGAACGGCACAGATTTATCGAGGCATTGACTGACCCTAAAACCTACCTGTTGGCTCTTTTCGCTGCCCTATCGTAAGTCGATTCCACTCGGAGTTCACTCGTACGACGCAATGAAACGACTCTTTTTCAGCCAAATATTTAATTCAGTACTTCTTTGCTTCCCTTGCTACCCGCAACAGTCCAGCTCATTCTTTGCTCGGCAGATCACTAACCAACGTCAAATTATTGTAAACGAATTTGGATTCAACCTGATCCAAACAACACTTCTTGGATGCGTGGATGGCGTTATTGAAAGTGCGTATCCACTGCTCTATTTCGAATGGCGAGAGAATAATTGTATTTTCAAGTTCTTGTCATTCTGGTGGGTATCACGTTGGTGGCATTTCCTATCATCGGCCGCGCGTATACCGTCGTGATATTGTACATCCCTGCTACCATTGGATCAATCCTCGTCCAAACGTTGCCGTTCAAAAATAAGGTTGGTCTTTTACTCTCGTATTGGATTAACAGTGGGTGCAAATTTCCCGCCTGGTATTCCCATATCTTAAAATCTATGCAGTTTTTGCTATCGCACCGTTGGCAATCATCTTGGGGTGGACCAATGTACTTGTCGCCGGACATACAAAGCGTGTGTGCTCTATGATACATTTCGAACGATACTCTCAACTCTAATGTGTAGGTACGACGGTCAACGCCATACTGCTTATCGCGTACGCTCTCGGAAATGCTGCTGGTCCCCTCATGTGGAAAGTACAGTACGCCCCTCAGTGAGTAGTAATTTATAACCGGTAGCTTGGACAACTAATGGCTGGTTATACTAGTAACCACGTTCCTTGGAGTGTCATCACAGCATGCAATGTTGCATCAGCTATTACAATATTGATACTTCGTTTTGTTCTCGCAAGTGAAAATAACAAGCGCGAAAAGGAAGATCGGGACTTCACTTATGAAGATGTTTACATCGAGCAAGCACTACCTGACGGGACGATCACGGAAGTCAAAGTTGACAAGGTGATGCATGTTGCAAGTCGCCGTTTGTAGCTGACAGCGTCAACTCCCTTCTCTAGGTATTACTTGACTTGACAGACAAGCAAAACAGGGACTTCCGTTATGTACTTTAGATACTTTAGGCTGATTAGTCGTGGGCTTATCTAAAAATGAATTATATTTCGACTGTATCCGACTAGGGGCATTATATTCATGAAGCCTACGCCTTGCAAGGGCGTAGGGTGTCATTGTCCGCTTACCACCCACTTGTCCGTCTGCCTGCGGTTGCGAAAGCTCTCGTCAGGGAGCTACCGCTACCCCTACTACGCCGTCCTTCTAGTTGCCACTCCTATCTGAGCATGCTCAAAAGGAGTCTGTTCAACTGCGTGAGCATTAGTGACTTGACTTCCCATGAGAACCTTGCAGGGAACAGGAGACTTCTGTCCGACCTATATATGTGGTGCCTACACACTTCTACGATTGAGACCGGACTTTCGTACCATGCCTAGATTTCTTCACCCCCATATGGTGCCCTCTCCCACAATGCCAAGGCGGGCCCGTGAGAAATGCGATGCCATAATTGTAGGCCGACATTGACTGCTGAAAATTACAGTCTGTGGGCTTGCGGAACATCCGAGTTGCGTAAGCGATTCAGCACCAGGTCTTTATGGACCCCTGGAGGTCTGACGGGTTTTCTAAATGAAACTTATCTTACGGGACTCTGACTCTCACACAGGTTCTTGAGTTTTCGATTCGATTAACAATTATTCGATGTCACCGGCGGCGGTCTTGTGATCGCGAAATGTATCCGTACCAAGAGCAACCCAGATGCCATAAAACCAGTACTGTTATATCCTAATTTTGCTTTGTTCGTCTCCTCACATGGACCCCAGCAGCTGCACAAGTCCGCCCAGGGCCACAGACCCGTATTTCGTGCAGAAGACGTCGATGTTGCGGCCCACCCTGCTACAGGCACGGACGACACGCCGTTGGATCCGAAAGTAGCAGTTCGTTTAAGGTATGAAGGTTATTTTTTTTTTTATTTTTTTTTTTGAATGGAAATGTGCTATTGAGACTAAGGTAGCTACAAGCTACATAAACTCCCGAACGGACCTGGCCGTCGGACTAACTAGGGACCGAGCCCTAACTACACCTAGCAGTTTCTTCCTCGTCCTGGTTTACAGTGTGAAACAGTAGTTACTCAATCCTCAATTGTATAAGAAAAGCGACGAGGGCCTATTCGTTTACCCCCATCTATAGTCCAAAACAGCTGGTGCTTAAGCAGCGATGTAAGCATATCCTAGAGCGATAAGGCTCGCAACACCAGCTCTTGATGTGATGCTAAACAGGCAGAGGGTTGTTTGAGGCAACACCCACAAATGCGACTCGACCTGGAGGTTTTTCGACGACCTTCGCAAACGCCGATAGGAGGTTGTCTAGAGCAATCCTATCCATGCTATAACGCCCCCGAAAGGGCAAGATCCCCGAGCACTGCCGACAATCCCGGGTTACCGCATGTTCCCAGTTGTGACAGTCAAATTGTCAGCTTGATCGAAAAAAAAATTGAAAAACTTCTGGTTCCACTCGCGATCTCCACGGTAAGGAAGACCACCTACACAAGTAGTATCTCGTTGTATGCTGCAAAACCAGACGAAGCCACGAAATAGTGGTATAGTCGACAGATCGATGAGATCAATAAGAACACGTGTCCCGAGGTGGGACAAAAAACTGCTGCTGTCGATGGACAAATGAACAGACGGCCTGAGGCGAAGGGCCAGAGAGCGTAGCAACCAGCCAATGGGGAGGGAAGGGCTGGATTCAAAAACAGGAGGGCGGATGAGGAAGGGATGATGGTAGTCGGAGTTCAAGGAGCGCCTGTATGAAGGTTATCATCAGGAAATTCATGTACACCTGTAAGACCGTGAAGGCGCAAGATTGACATGCATCTCATGCCTCTCATTTGTAGTATGTACGATTGCTCTTTGCATCTTTCGAGAACTGACGATGGGTTAACATTAAGCCATGCACTTGTGCGTATACTGGCAGTAATATGTCAGGTGCCTATTCAAGACAAGCCATAGGATGGCCGTTGCCGATAAAGCGACGCTCGGTCAAGCAGCAGTCCTTGGAATAATGTTCGTTTGTATTCTACATGCGGATTTCACCCTGATACCTTCCGACCACAGTGAAGACGCGCATTTGTCCTGCAACCAATTCAACTGGTTAGGAACAATATCCTACCTCAGTTATCTTGCTTTTGAAGTATGTCCTTCACTTGCCTTTTTTTCCTAATTGTCCAAATTTTCCCCCGAAGTATCCACAAAATCCGGCTCTCCAACGTTTTCCCAATGAGGTGAGAATGCCCTTCAGCACGTTGACTGAGATCTAATTTTCTCTTTCCCAGTATTAATCTTTTTGTGTGGGCAGTTGCGCTGCTGTGTCACGTTGTCTGCGATTCTTTTGGCAAGCTATTTGCAGTTCGGTTCATCCTTGGCGTCTGTGAAGGTAAGCTATAGTCACTTACAGGCAGCAGTCTCAATTTTTGTAGGTGCTATTACACCTGGATTCATGCTTGTTACTGCGATGTTCCACACCAGAAAAGAGCAAAACAAAAGAGTGGGTTATTGGCGTAGGTAGATGAATCCAATCCTGAGTATTGGAATGTTCATGTAGCGTTCAGTTCTGATGGGCCGTGTCGCTTTCATTTTCCTTGGCTTTATCAGTTTTGGTGTCTTGCATATCAAGGTATATTCAGTCTAGTATTCCTCTATCAATTAAATCTAAAGTACACAGATGCACAATTTTGCACCATGAAAGTGGTATGTTGGCCTTATAATTAATTAATATTGACTGGTCTCAGAACGTGGAAAAAGCTTATGATTATCGCTGGTGTGATTACGCTCGCAATGTCTTTGGAATTCTGGTACGTACACGTGTTCCGCTGTACAGGCCTGATTAGGAATAATCAGGTTCTTCTTTCCCGATTCCCCGGCAAACGCGCGCTTCCTCACACCAGAAGAATGTGCTCTTGCTGTTCGGCGTATTAAAGTCAATCAGTCTGGTTTTAAGAACAAACAATGGAAAAAAGAACAGGAGGCGAATAAATTGTCCTCTTGATGAAAGAACGATGCAGGTTTATCGAGGCATTGACTGACCCCAAAACCTATCTGTTGGCCCTTCTCGTTGCCCTATCGTGAGTCGATTCCACTCGGACTTCACTCGTACGATGCAATGAAACGACTCTTTTTCAGCCAAATACTTAATTCAGTACTTCTTTGCTTTCCTTGCTACCCGCAACGATCCCACTTATTCTTTGCTCGGCAGCTTACTATTCAACGCCAAATTATTGTAAACGAATTTGGATTCAACCTAATTCAAACAACACTTCTCGGATGCGTAGATGGCGTTATTGGGAGTGCGTATCCACTGCTCTATATAAAATGACAAGAGAATAAATTTATTTTCTAGCGCTTATCATTCTGACGGGCATCAAGTTGGTGGCAGTTCCAATCATCTGCCGCGCGTATGCTGTCGTAATAGTGTCCATCCCTGCTATTATCGGGTCAGTCCTCGTCCAAACGTTACCATTCAAAAACAGGATTGGTCTTCTGTTCTCGTATTGGGTCAGTGGTGCGTGCAAATTTTTCACCTGGTATTCCCATATTTTAAAGTCTACGCAGCTTTTGCTGTTGCACCATTCCCAATCATCTTGGTGTGGACTAACGTACTTGTCACCGGACATACAAAGCGTAAGTACTGTATGGCGCATTTCGAAGGACACTCTCAAGTATATTGTGTAGGTACGACGGCCAACTCCATTATACTTGTCGCATACGGTGTCGGAAATGCTGCTGGCCCTCTCATGTGGAAAATACAGTATGCTCCTCGGTGTGTGGTGCGAGTTCGTCACTGAACAAACTAATGGCTGGTTAGTAACCACGTTCCTTGGAGTGTCATTATGGCATGCAGTGTTGCATCAGCTATTACGATTTTCTTCCTTCGTTTTACGCTCGCCAGTGAAAACAACAAACGCGAAAAGGAGGATTGAGACTACACTTATGATGATGTTCGCATCAAGAAAGAGCCGTTTGATGGGACGATCACGGAAGTCAAAGTTGACAAGGTGAAGCATAT
The DNA here is from genome assembly GCA_023014405.1 of Amanita molliuscula. Taxonomy (NCBI): domain Eukaryota; kingdom Fungi; phylum Basidiomycota; class Agaricomycetes; order Agaricales; family Amanitaceae; genus Amanita; species Amanita molliuscula. Next base: position 2,273,228 of record JAEBUP010000001.1, read on the forward strand.
TGCAAGTTGTTGTTCGTAGCTGACAGCATCAACTCCCTTGTGTTAAGATCTTCCTTGACTCGATAGACAAGCAGTTGTCGAGAAAGCATCGAGGAAAGTATTAAGTTTGAACGCAATGTTTACATTTACCAGTATCCCTCCTTTTCTCTATCGCTGTACCTAAACCGTCTTGGCCACATTCTCAATTATTCCGCACTCTTACCATGACCTCCGTATTCTCTTTCTTTTGCGTTCGGGTGATCATCAACTAACTGCTATTGTCACAGAATAACCAACCGTTCAACGCCTCTTGGCATCGTAAGACCTTGCGTATTTAGCAAATCCACAGCTGAATAGTACAATCGGATGGAAAGAGGATGAGATGTCCGTCAGCGCACAAAATGTCGCCGAGGCAGAAGCTAACCCGCACGAAGCCCATGAAGACGCCGTGCTCATCGTTGTTGGAATCGTTCTCCCAAGGAAGCTTTTTGTCTCGCCAACCGGAAATTATAATACTCAATTCGAAATGCCGCTTAGATCCAGCTTTTACTTGGAAACCCGAATTTTTGTGCAGATTTCAAAACTGCTGAACAAGTTAGATAACTTCCAGCATGAGGCCCTCGCGTTGCACACCGACCGTCATTAACTCATAGAAGAAGACAATCATCAGCGCATTTTGAGATTCTCATCTCCATTATTCAAGCCAAAAGTCAGTCGCGAGTCCTCATTCGACATCTATTTTTGTTAGTGGTTACTTCTGTAATACACGTTTCTATGCAATATATATACAACTCGAGCAAGGTTCGGAGCTTCCAAGTTTTAGCGACTGAGTTGCGAGGACAGATCAGTGGTCAATCGTACATACAGTGTGAACGAAGAATCGAGATAGCCACGCGTTCTGAGAAAGCAACGACAAATTTTCACATCATGTACCGATTGTACTATTCAGCTGTAGGCGAGTACGAAGCCAAGCGGGCCAAGCAGTGCTGAACGGTAGCTTTTTCTGTGACAATATCTTTATGAATGACAATGCAGATCATCACAGCGATGCAGCCAGATAATAATCGAGTGGATAGAAAGCGACCGAGACGACAAGTTGAGTTAGGTACAGTGAGAAGAAAAAGGAGAACGAGACACCCATAAGTTGACGGTTGAAATTTCATATAATGACGTATATTGTTTTATACATTGTGCTGTCTCCGATCTTGTCCCAACTGACCTGCAATAAACCTTGCTCTGCAAGCAAGGTAATCCCGAAAAGAGAAGGCAAAGGTGGGTATAGGGTCTGACGAAACAGGCAGCTCCACACAAGTCGCTTAATTCACCACTCGCCTTGTAACTTTGAATGAGTGGTGGAGACCTATCCCATATACACGTCCTCTGCGGCGCGGTAATTAATCAGCCACCAATATCATGTGCCCATTGCTCGTGTGGTATCGATCATTTGACCTGGACCTGGAGTGATGAGTGCCATGCCGCATTAGCGCCAAAATGCACTTCAACGCAGCCGCGATCGCTGTCTTGCTCTTACAATTAGTTATGTCGGGGAATGCTATCCCCACTGATCATGAAGCTACTGAAGACGTACGCCACTGTAGGTTCTATTTTGTCTTACCCACTACACGGACTAATTGACATGGTCACAGGCGGTGGAATTCACCATGTAAGACTTCTGGCTTGATTTTTCAAAGTGTAGCTTTTTCTAAAGTGCATTGTATTGCCCGCCAGCTCCGCTGTACGTAGTAATTAAATCACACCAGGACTTCAGGGTATATGTGCTGTGGTCCTATTAGAAGTGACGTTGGTGGAGTGTAAGTGACCTGTCTCATTACGCCTGTCATTTGCCTGATGGTCCGAGTTTAGGTGTATACGTCGGGGGAGACCTTGCCCGCGTTGAAGTTAGTGGTCATGGATGGGTGAAGCAGCAAATACTTCGTGTACTATCGTTTGTAGCTAGTCACTTGTCATAACTAAATGCACTGTGCCTGTCGAAGGTGTGCAGGTCCCAACCAGAGGTCTCTAAGAACCTAGATATCACGAGAATGGATCTTTCTCCGTTTAGCAGTCATGGTAAGCCCCGGCGAGGGGTGGGTGCGAGCGGCGACAATGGTGAAGGCAGCGACTTATCCGAACATGTCCTTATCACAACCCCGGTGTGTGTGTCTCTCTAGGCCTCACCTCTTCTTTTTCTTTCATAATAACTGGGTCCATCATCCACCTGGTCAGAGGCATGATGTCAATTGCTCCCAAGGAACACCATTCCTCCGGGTCGCCAACACAACAATTTGTCGTTGGTGGTTCGCTGGCTGCGATTCACTGAGCTGTGATGGGGGGAACCCTCCGGAGCACGTGACCGCGGAGGCCGGAGACCTTTTCATTGCCCTTCCGCTTCCTTATGCTATGTTCCATGACGCACGCTTTTCCCTCTTCACCAACACTCGGACAGTCTCAAAGACTGAATATGGAAGATGATATTATCAATCACAATTCCCGTTTATTCATTTACTAAACGTTACAAGTTTCAAGTGACACCATGGAATTACAAGATGAACCTCGACAATAGTCGAATTATTCGACGCTGAAGGGATGCATTGCGGTGGATGGCTGTCGTCGAGAACGTAGAGAGGATGAAATATTCATGTTGACACAGTGGGACGAGGCAAGGGTTAGCAACGTTGTCTCATGCTTGACTGTTTGTTATTTAATCTACTGATATTCCTTTTTCAGGACATCTTAGACTTAGGCCGGGTGGACCTTGGACAGCTGACACGGATCGAGCGTCCATTGGACGGCAGGTTTCACGGCACATCTTGGCGATTTTCATTCGAGTTCCCGAATCCAACGGAATAACTTGACCAATTTGTTATATGGTGGAAGGACGGTCCGACTCAAATCGCCTGTTCTGGGTTGAATGTAGGCCCTGATGTTCATACGGTCCAATCTCATTCTGCATCACCCTCGAATGGGAGGCCAGTATGTAACGCGAGAGAAGAGCAATAGCAGAGAGCCTATCACTGGACTTCACGATTCACCGTTGTACATCTGAGACAAGGGCCTCAAGGCTACCGTATGCATGCTGGCAACATGATCGGCATTGTGAAGATCGCAGCTTGTAAGGGGCAACGTCCGAGGTGGGGAAATTCTTTGCCGATTCCACGGTGTGGGGCATCCAATATGGCGACGTCACCCATTACGAAGGTCATGGGACGCAAACATGCTTTTCAGTCATTGCCGGCGATACAAGAACTACTAATTCTGGAGAAATATATTACCGCCCAAAAGGGACGGCAAAGTATCACCACAGTACACCAATACATACATAGCGAGAAGCGAGAAGCAATACGCATTCGTATCTTAAGCGGTGATTATTAATAACTGTGGGACTTACTCTAGTTCAGCTCAGACCAATATCAAATGTGCAGCGGCAACATATGCTTTATCCTTCAAACTCTAACTTAATATTCTGCTTAACGTAACTACTCCTGGGTATAAAACAACTGTGGCGAGTGGTATTTCATATCAGCTGCAAAATGCGCTTCATTACCGCTGCAATCGCTCTCTTGCTCTTGCAATCTGTTATGTTGGTGACTGCTGTCCCCAGTGAAGCTACTGAGTCTACCGAAGACTTGGATGCTTTGCCCAACATACGATGTATGTTCGTTCTTGCCTTATCCACTGAACGAGCTAGCTGACATGGGCACAGGTGGGCCTCATCTGGTAAGACCTTTTTTAAATTTTTTTTTTTCAAGTACAGTTAATTCTAAAGCACATTATGCTATTCACTAGCCTCCTTGTACGTATCCTGCACTTTCGTTACTAGATGTTGTATTCAAAGTACTTCAGGTCCTCCTGGATGGATATGCTGTGGGGGTATATGCGTCCGCTGCGTCCCTCCTCCTCCTCCTGGCTGGGAATGCTGCTGCCGCCGCCGCCACCACTGATTGTAGTTATTGGTGGATGAAACAAACCTTGTGTTCTATCTCTTTACTTGTCATAAGCAGATATACATGTTTTGCGTTGCCTTTTCATATCCTGAGCGAGGTCCGGATGTCAACACCCTGGTGCCCTTCCATTTTCCGGTCTTAGTAACAAGTGCAGTGTATCTCTCCTGGCATTCCTCAAATCCCTATCTGTCCTTATTACTTCATGACAGCTGTTTCAAAAATTGTAGACATTTTGAAAAAAGGATGTTCAAAGGGTTGGCTAGTTATTAAACTAAGTGAAGGCAATCTCATGCCATGCTGCTCCACCAAGTTGCTATAGGCATCACAAAGGCCCAGTTGTTGGAATTGGATCCGGATGAGCATGCCACTCTGCCCTTTCCCTTTTTCATCAGGCTCTGTCGAGGTACTTTTATTGTTTAGATTTACACATATAAGTAGTATAGACTGTACCCCCCTCCCCATCCATTTGCCCTCTTCCCCTCTGTACCCTCCTTATCTACCTAGATGAGGACAAACGATCACATTCATCATTGATGCATGCACCATTTATTTCAAAACCAGTCCCTTGAAACAATCAATGATATGAGTTTTGGGGTCTCCACAGGACATATGTATCTGCAAGTGATGTGAATTGTGGAGAGTGGCACTCTTAGTATTAGTGTTTGTTGGAATCTGAGGTGTAGATCTTGTGACCTGGAGAGAAGAGGAAGTGTCCATGAGAGGACAACAAATGTCGAGCATGTAGCAAGCTTGAAACTAACTCAGTCATGCATACAAATGACTGAGGGACAAAATGTGTAAAGTCCATGCTATATAGGTATAACTATATAGTTGCATCAAGCCTCTGTTGAATAAATAATGATCTGGAGCATTGAGTATTGAACTCATAGCTTCATGTATTATATCATTATTTATGAATGCTCACCAAATCACAAATATAATCTGATATTTGTATACTGTTGACACTTTTATAGTGTTTGACAGATATTATAGAGTTTCATCCCAGGAACAGTATGAAATGACAGCGTGTGAGACACAATGCATGAAACATGCTTCACACATCAAGTATTGACAGATTGCTGTAAAATGCGCAGCAGGAAGCTGCGCATTACTAGAAATAGGTATATTAGATGTAGTTACATGTGATTTCTGTAACTGTATATAAGCAGTGCTCTTTGCACTGCTGAAATACATCTCCTGATCTATTGCATAGTTGAGCCCTAGCTCCTAAGCATTCTAAAACAGTACTCAGTAAGTCCCCTCGCTTACTAAGCCTCGCTCTGCCCTGCCATTGCTCATTTCAACAGCCTCTGAAACAGAAACAAATGTGTCGAGACAACGCATGTTGAATATGAAACATAACTACATTATTCTTCAAGTAGACTGCATGACATAGGGCCTCACCCCATAGAAAATCTGGTGACTGCGCAGTGATCATCATGGCACAAACTTTCTCCATCAGAGTGCGGTTGAGGCGTTCCGCCATGCCATTCTCCTCAGGCATGTCATGGACAGTCAAGCATTGCTCAGTACCATGTGAGTTGAGGTAATTTTTAAATGTGTCACTGAGATATTCACCCCCATGGTTGGTATGTAGACACTTGATTTCAATGTTCATATGTGTGTGTACCCAAGTGGCAAAGGATCAGTAGGCATAAAATGTGTCAGATTTCACCCTTAAAAGGTAAACTGTTGTCCAGCATGACCAATCATCTGTAAAACTGATGTAGAACTGTTGTTGGCCTAGAGTCTGGACTTGACTTGGTCCCCAGAGGTCTGAATGAACCTTGTCACCAAAACTGGAGTGTCGCACAGTCTCCTGTTGCTTAGGGACTACTTTCTGAGTGGTTTTTGCCAGAGTGCAAGCATGGCACTCAAAGTTATGGTTGATGTTGGTGAGTTCAATTCTGGACACTATGCCTTTCTTGACAAGATCTAAGACAGTGTTGACACCTATATGTCCCATATGACCATGCAACTCCTGAAGACTCAAGTGCTGTACTGCAGCATTGGCAACCCCACCACTTGTGTGTTCAACATGATATAGACCACCAGTCTTGGGGATGATACCAATGATCCATCCATCACTGTGATGGATAATGCACTTGTTACACCCAAAAGTGCTTGTGAAGCCCATGTCATCAATGCATCCAATGGAGATCAAATTGAAACCAATAGCAGGTGTATAGAGAACTTGGGTAAGTTTAATCCTGTTTGTTTTCTCTCCATTCAGAACTGAGATGATCATATCTCCAAGGCCAACAGCTTTGAAAGCTTCTTTATTCACAGCTGTCAAATTATATGGCAGGATGTCCTCAAAAGAAATGAAATCTGCATGGCATGGTGACATGTGATGACTTGCGCCTGAGTCATATAAATCCCAATGGCAAGACCCATCGTTCAGTGTGTTCAATGTTAAATCAACAGTGTTAGGACCATGCCTAAACACAACCTGAAGCCTTTAGGAGATGTGGCTTGTTCAGCCAGAAACAAGACTGTTGCTCAAGTAGCTGTCTAGGTATGACAAACTATCTAGAGTCTTAGGGACTCGCTACCTAAGACTACAACCCTTATATACTGCTCCCCTGGTCAGTGCGCAGTCAGTGCGCAGCTAAAGACCCTCACAATAGAGATGATGCGCAGCAGCTGAGTCTGTGCTCATATGACCTTACTTGGAGACATCCTCCCACACCAACACTCTGTCCTTCTATATATGGCCATGCCTATTGTCGTGCGTCTCAGCCGATTCCCATCTACACCAGTACCTAGTCGTCGGTACGTCTCGGCATTCCCATGTCGCCCCTCAGGCGCTGTGCCACTCATGTATCCTATCATGGCATAGGCCTGTCATCAGGCTGCTGTTCCTATCGACATTTGGTATGTTCATAACCGATGCTGACCTAACCACCTTCCATATAAGGGCTGCAGTCCTAATATAGCCAATCCCTGCAATCGTGGTAGCGTCCAAGTCCTATATCCTATCGTTTGAGCAGAGTGAAATAGATAAAAAGAAAGAAAAATATATCCCGATTCCCCAAAGTCGTATCTTCATATTTGTCATTAGTGTCGTTACTGTAAAAATAGAACAGGATGAGGTATGCTCATAACATCACCCCCCCCTTAAGGCCTCGCATCCCGAGAGGCTGAAGTTGCTGAGTCCACATAATGTGGATCTCTTTTCATGCGTTCGTAAAAGCAGGTGAGCCGCTCTGCTTGTTCTTCAGGCGTCAAGCCCGACCGTTCTGAATCGTCATCCTCCACCTCCTCAATGGTGGTCTTCCATTTTACTATTTTCTTTACAGGGTGTGCAACGCCCTTGATTCATTTTTGTTGGTCCTCCTCCGACTCGCTGCTTTCCTTTGCAGCCTCTGGTTCTTCTGTCCTTTTCAGGATTTTCTTTTGGAGACACTCCGTGTCTCGTTCGTGCGCTCTGCGCTCCTCATCCAATTCTTCCTTTTCTCCCCTTTTTGGGAAATTAAGCATGGGTGACCACCCGCCACGCTCCAGGTCTCTGGAGAACGTCCCATCAGTATCATCTGGCAATTCCATGATTGCCCTTCTATCTCCTTTCCAATTGTGCCATCTGTGCTCCATGTTTTCTAAGTATTTTGGGCTGAACCGTCCATCGTCCCAGCCAAAAAGTCATTTGTCCTTCCAGTGTGTTCCTCCACTAGGGGTTGGTTGAGAAATTGTCTCAGTGTACTGAATGTACACCTTCCCATTTTTCAGGTTCCTAATGAGTTTAGGTGCCTTCGGGTTTTCTTTATGGAATTTTTTGACTTTTGCTGGTGCGTTGGCGACATTACCAGCTGGTTCCCAGGTGGATTCCTCCACCGGGTAGTTCTTCCATTTTACGAGGTATTCCAGCCTCGCTCCTCCTCTTCTGCTAATGTGGCTCTCCATGATTTCTTCTACTTCGTATTCGCCCTCCTGGGACTCTTCTACCATCTGTGCGTCCTTGCGTGCCACTGCCTTTGCTTTCTGTTTTGGGAATTCCGGTTCCCTGTATGGTTTCAACAAGACTTCATTGAAAACATTGTATACCCACCATGCTGCTGGGATTTTGAGTTTATATGATGACTTGCCAACTTTGGTGAGGATTTCCAATGGACCAACAAATTTTCTGTTGAGCTTCTTTGTTGCTCAAATGATGGGGAGGTTTTCTGTACTGAGATAAACCTTGTCTCCAGGTTTATATTCCCATGCTGCTTGTCTGTGACTGTCGTACCGCTCCTTCATGATCTGGGTGGCTTTTTCTAAAGCTCGTTTTGCTTTATTGTGCATGTCTTCCACCTCTTTTGCCAACTGTTCTACTGCCACCTGCTTTTGGTGCGTAAGTGGGGTCTAGACCCTTATTCGGATGCCTCCCATAGTTCATGAAGAAGGGCATGAAGCCCGTAGATGAATGTACTCGGTCGTTGTGGCAAAATTGTGCCACCTACAGCCAATCGCTCCAGTTATCTTGGCGATTGTTGACGAACATGGTCAGGAATTCCTTTACTTCCTGATTAACTTGTTCCATCTGTCCATCTGTTTGTGGGTGATAGGCCATTGATTGGTTAGCCTGAATCCCCAGCATTCCATACAAGTCATTCATGAATTTAGAAGCAAACTGCGGTCCACAGTCACTAATTACTTTTCTTGGGAGGCCATGCTCCCGAAAAACGTTGTCTCTGAACAGCACTGCTGTTCCTTGTGATGTTATTTCTTTTGTGGTAGGTAAGAAATACAATTTCTTAGTGAACCTATCCACAACCACCATGATCATGTCATTCCCTTTTGACATGGGTAGGGGTCCCATGAAGTCGACTGAGATGACTTCCCAAGGTTCTGTCGGAACTTCATTTGGTCGGAGTGGGGCCGCGCGTGCCTGTCGATCCGGTTTTGCCTTCTGGCAAGTTTCACAACCCGGAATGTAGCGCTCAATGTCTTTGCGCATGTTCAGCCACCAGAAATTCCTTGTTAGAGACTCCAGGGTTTTTGCAATCCCCGAATGTCCCCATGAATGATGAATTGTGATAATATCTTCTCGCAATGCCATGACTGCCAGTACATATACTTGTCCTTTCCAAGTGACGAGTCCTTTTTCAATTTTATATTCCCTGTCGGCCTTTCCAAGGCCCTCGACAACCTGTGTCTCCCACTGCCGTTTTGGCATGTCTTTAATATCTTTCATGATGTCGTCTATTGCCTGATCATCATCAAATACTCGTACGAAGAGGTGTTCTTTGAGCAGAACTACCCCTTCATTATCGTTTTCTCCATGGGTATGTCCTGCCCATCGTGATAGTAAGTCCGCTTTTGTATTGGACTTTCTGCTTCTGTGTTTTATGATGAAATTGTATTCCTGCAAGTCCGTCACCCATTGCACCTGTCGTTGATTTAGATTTTGCGCCTTTCTGAAGTATGTTAAGTTCTGGTGATCTGTCAGAACTTCCACTGTGTGTTTTGCCCCTTTAAGATAGTGGGACCACTCATAGAAAGCGTGCATCACTGCAAGCATTTCCTTATCATATATCTCATAGTTTCGCTCGGCGTCATTTAGGGATTTTGATATGAAAGCCACAGGCTTCCATATATCATTTTCTATCTGCTGCGACAGAATTCCTCCAATGGTGAAGTCAGAGGCATCTACCTCTACTCGGAATTTGCCATCTTCATTTGGGATTCGCAGCACCACCTCTTCTGCAATAGTTTTCTTTAGCATGTCAAATGCTTGATCTTGTAACTCCGTCCACTTCCATTCGTCTTTTCCTGTAAGACAAGGTTTGGCTGCTTTAGCGAAGTCTTTGACAAAGCGTTGATAAAAGTTTATGAAGCCCAGGAACTGTTGGACTTCACATTTGCAAGTTGGCTTTGGCCATTCCATTACTGCTTTAACTTTGGCAGACTCCATTCTGACTGAATTTTCGCTAATGACTACCCCTAGGAAGTCCATCTCTTTTTTGTCGAAGAAACATTTTTCCAGTTTCAATGATAGTTTATGCTCCTCCAACTTTCTTAGGATATGGTTGACCTGGGCTGTATGCTCCTCCTGATTTTTCGAAAATACAAGGATGTTGTCCATGTATATAATGACCCATCCCTCTGCTATTTCAACGCGGAAGATATCGTTCATCATTGTTTGGAAGGTGGCAGGCGAATTGGTGAGCCCAAGGAACATAACTAAAGGCTCGAAGAGCCCTCTGTTGGTTCAGAAAGCCGCCTTCCATTTGTCTCCCTCTTTAATGCATATGTTGTTGTATCCCCAATGTATGTCCATTTTTGAGAACACTTTGGCCTGTGATAGTTTGTCCACTAGTTCTCCTATTAATGGTAGAGGGTATCGATTTTTAACTGTCATCTCATTAAGTCTCTGGTAGTCCTGTACCAGCTGCAATTTTCCGTCCTTCTTCTTTACAAAAAAGAAGGGTGATGCCATGGGCGACTTGCTTGATTGGATTCACCCAGAATCCAAGTTTTCTTTCAAAAATTCGTCCAGTTGTTCCTGCTCATCCCGATTGAGTGGATATATTTTGCAGTCAACTGGGTTGGACCCAGGGATCAACTCTATGGCGTGATCCCATTGCCGCTGTGGTGGTAGTTCGTCGAAAGTTTCTTTTTCAAAGACCTTTTGATGTCCTAAATAATGTCTGGGGACTGCCTCCTCCAGAGTTTGTTTTTTTGTTTTCTCTGCTTCTTCTGCAGCTATCTTTGTGGCTGTTGATGTGTAGGCTCTGATGTTAAGTTCTGGTTCACCAATATGAACCACTAACAGTTTATCCTCCGCCTCGAGGTCTTCTGTTATATCCATTTCGTCCTCGGGTTCCTGGACAGAGGAACCCTTCCAGCAAGTGCCTGGACAGTGGTTAAACTCTAATGTTTGCTTCTTCCAGTTAATGGTTGGATTGTGTTTCCTCAACCAGTCGAAACCTAAGAAGATACTTGTTTTTGAGAGGTGCGTTACTGCGCATTCGATGACTTCTTCGTGTTCACTGATGCATAGTTTTATTTTTGCCATGTATTCCAGGGCACCTCTCGAGTTTTTTGTCCTGTCCGCATTGTATATCGGCATTGGTCGAACCAGATGATGCTTTTTTATCTGGTGCTTCTCCACGAAGTCAGTACTGATACAAGTTCCGGTCGCCCCAGAATCCAGCAACATTTTGATGCGGATACTCTTTGATCCGTCCACCTTAGTGACAACCCCTGTCAAGTCTATTTCATTGTATCCTGTTCCTTGCACTGTTTTTTCTCATAAGTGCATTAAGTTCCATACAGCGTCTGCTTCCATTGATGAGCATCATTCCAATGTGATGGTGTATAGGTATCAAACAGACTAGTCTCAGCACTAGAGGTTAGAAACCTTACCCTCACTAGGATTACACATGCCTGACCCTGTTGCTTAACATCTGCACTCATCCAAAGTCTTCCGCAAGTCTTCCGCACTAGTTACGAGCAACTCCGCTAACTCCGCAATTATCCGCTATAAGGCAAGCGTCACCCATGCCCAACGACCAAGTCGTCTCCTGTGTACGCCATCCAAAACCCACGCTAGTCGGTCATTCGCATCCGATGTCAGCACCATGTCAGCCGAGTCCCACAAAATTGTCAGCTGGCACAGCTTAGGTCACCGGAGAAGGGACTGTCGCCATCAATATCATATCCATGTTAGGAAGGAGCTACAGTCTATGATCCAAGGGTCACCCCTATGCAGCTGCCATGTCATCCCTAGCAACAAACCGACATAGTGGGTCAGGACTCTCGTGGACGAGTAAACCCATCAGCCGACGAGCAGTTACAGTATGGACCAGTCAGGTCCGTGGAAAATAGAGAACAGGGATGCATCAAGCCAGATGAATCCCGGAGTTGCCACGCACGGCAATCAGGCATGTCTATTTCAAGTATTCAACTCTATTAGCATCCCACGTCGGGTCGCGGTACTGGTTCTCACCGCGGCACTCCTATACCACTGTCACGTCCCTCAGCTAGCCCCATTGCGCGAAGACTTTCAAGATGGATTTGGATATACGGTTGCAAGGTGAAAATTTGCAGAGTCACTTCGTTATTAGTAGGGTAGAAAAACGTATATAAGATCATGTACAACACTTAGAAAGAAAAACATAGTACACCCCAGCCTTCGAGTCTTGTCCTTTCAGCTACATCCTCCTCATTTTGTTCGCGCCTCTGAGTTTTTGTCATACTCCGTGTCCCACATTCCTCACTGTTATGCCTTGTGTGATGAACGTTATTATCCGCGGAGTTGCCAGTTCCGCGCATCGTAGCATTGTCATCGAGCACACCGGAGTTGACAGGAACTCTTCAATGACCTCACCCCTTCCTGATCCTCGCTATTTCCAATAGCAGGGTGAACTTATCATATTGGCTGCCCCAGTGAGGCTTCTGAAAGAATTACGCTGTCAACACCGCCCAAGTCACCCTGGGACCAGCAATTCCCCGGCCACTACGCCCCATCTCCCTCATCCACCAATGTCTTCTCCGATTGGTACAACTCGCTTAAATGAAGAGCCGAGAACGTGCAGCAACTTTTGCAGCAAGATCCCAGCGAAGCATTAAGTGAAATTTTCAAAAGTACCAACACGTTCCAATGCCAATCCCACAGACGACTAGGCCTCGCCCCGGAATTCCAAGCCATCGACAACATTGACAGAGCTTTCCACCAACCCTCAACATCCTCTCATAGCCCGCCCAACCCTGATCAATCCGAGACATTCCATTCCTTCGACGTTTCCACCAGCACCCTGCCAGCCAACCCGCCAAGACAACCCCGCTCAGAAGAATCAAGCCCGCTCACCTCGTCGCCATCGGAACTCCCGCAACCATCGCCAAGCCCACCTCCAGTATCCTCAAGTTCCAGTTCCAGTTCCAGTATTTCAACTTCAAATCCCGACGACCTAGTTCCACCAACAGTCAAGATGGCCGACCATGCACAAACCAAGCCCATGCCCGCTCGATACGCCTCCACCGCACCCTGCTTCGATTCAAATCAACCCTGCCACCTTCCGCACTACTTCAATGAGCTAGGACTATTGTTTAGTGAAGCTGGCATCACCTCCGCACAACAGAAAAAGGTCTATGTGCTGCACTACCTCCATGACACGGAGTACGACTTATGGGGAGGAGTAGACACCTTCGACGCTGCCTCTATGTACGAGGCGTTCAAAGCATCAGTAGCCGTGCTGTATACCGGAGTAATAAACGAGCGCGAGCACACGCAGGTGGATTTGGACTGCCTAATCGAAGAAACACTCTGCCTCGGAATCCAAACTGCAGAGGACCTATGCAGTTACTACCAGCGCTTTTTGGTAATAACGAAGTACCTCATTAAGAATGGGCAGCTCTCAACGTGCCAACAGAGCGAGTGTTTCTTCAAGGGATTCCAGGTCCATGTCGGCATGGAGATGTATAGGTACATGCGCAGCCAGTACCCGAACGTACACCGCGACGACCCCTACTCCCTCAAGCAAATGTTAGCAGCCACGCAAGAGGTCATCCAGGGTGCGTCTTTTTACAATAAGCTAATCAACAAGCCCGCCGCACCCCATACTGCAAGAACAGAGTACCCTGCCAACCCTGCATCAACCCCGCCAGCCAAACTCGAGCCAGCAGCAATGCCTGGCGTGAAGACTGAAGACATGTTCAGTCGTATGGAGAAGATGGTGCAAAGTTCGCTACAGATGCAGATGATGCTGCAATCCTTCATGCAATCGCTCGCAACCACCCAGACACATGCGCCAGCTCTGCGGAATTGGTTGCAAACAACGCCAGCAACCGGTTCCAACGCAGTTCCACTAGGCGCTAGTTCCGGTACATGCCCTGCTATCCCGGGTTGCATGTTCTGTGGCAACTTGGCCCACTTCATCGGTCGATGCCCAGAAGTCGACGGCTACATCGCAAGTGGAAAAATCACGAGGAACATCGAGGGATGCATAGTGTTGCCAACTGGCAACTACGTATCAAGGTACCTTCCTGGCAACAATATGAAGGAGTGCATCAACGAATACCACTGGCAAGTTAATGCCCAGCCAACCCAGCAGTCCAGGATCCGCCCCACTATGTTCTACTTGCCCAGCGACAATCACCAGGAACTAACAACTTCGAGCACCGCGCCAGTATTGAGTTACAAGACAGCAGCAAACCCCGCGGACGACGTCGACGAGGAGATTGAACGGATGCAGAGGGCTCTTATAGCGTTGCAAGCAGCCAAAAAGAGCAAGGTAGTGTTTGACGGAGTAGAGATTCCGCTACGTGCAAAAGGAAAGGAACTGCGCCCACCAGCACCACCAGCAGCACCAGCCCCGCCACCAGAAGAAATCACCTCGCCGGGAGTCGCCAAAGCCCACGACCAGCCGCCTACGCACCCTTTTGCCAATGCTCGCGACGCCAATTACCAGCCGCCGACAGATCAGCCGTTTGGGGCACTACCCAAGAGCAAGGACCCCTCGTACACCACCGCTACTCCCACGCAAAACCCGCAGGCCGTCGATCAAATCTTCAAATGCGTCCTCACGAGTCCTGCCGCCAACCTTAGCTTCGAGGAGCTACTAGCAGCCTCGCCCGATGTCTGCCACAAGATGCGTGAGTTCTTGACTCCGCGTCGTGTCCCTGTCGCCAACCCTGCTACCAACCCTGCCAACCCCGCAGACATGCGCAACGTCTTCGTCCTGCCAGACATAGCCGAAGTGTACTATGCGGCAGACCCCCAATACAAGGCTCATCTCAAGGTCGGCAAGGAGTCCCACGCGCTGCACTGCATTCAGGCAAGAGTTGACGACCACACCATAGTCGACTGCGTTGTGGACCCAGGCTGCTCCATCATATGCATGTCCAACGCCGTCAGCCACCAGCTCGGGATCGCGTACAACCCCGCCATCAAGATCGACATGGAAGCAGCAAACAGCAAGGTCGACACGTCGCTCGGATTGGCCAAGGACATGCCATTCAAGGTGGGCAACATTGAATTATACTTCCAGGTCCATGTCATCTGCTCCCCCGCCTACGACATCCTCCTCAGTTGCCCCTTCGACGTGCTAGCGCAATCAGTGGTTAAAAATTACCAAAATGAAGAACAGACCATCACGATCCACGATCCCAACAGCGACACCATTGTTACCATCCCGACCATACCCTGCAGACCACCGCGTTTCGTCAAAATGCGCGAGGAGAAGGAGGGTTTTCAAGTAGCCTCGAGGAACTGATTCAAACTCATGGAGAGGTAGCCTGTATCATATCAATTGACGAAGCTCAGAACCCCATAGAGATAGAAGCATATACCCCCGTCCCCTTGATACAGTGCGCCCCCGATGTACATAGCAGTAGCACAAACAATCCAAACCTTGCTCGCTTGTACCTCGGAGCCGTGCTAAGTTTTAACGAATGTGACACAACCAAATGCGAATAACCCGCGCCTACCTTCACGAAACAATATGATGCCCTAGCAAGTCCAACTCCGCAGAACCATCCTGCCCCAAGCCCCACAACCCTCGCCGCGATAACGTCTCACCAGTGTTTTTATCCCTGCAGAAAAAGAAGTCCAAGCCAGTTGACAAGAAAGTCAAGCCCATCATCAGTCAGCTACCGCAAGAATTTAGAATCATTCGAGATATCAAAGGTGACCTGCTAGCCAGCCTACCGGAACTCAGCACAAACCCGCCAGACTTCGTGCCCGTTGGAAGGTATACACAGGAACGTATGGAAAATTTAGACCAAGAACATGACAAGGACTTCCTGTGGCCCAAGGAATGGAAGTTAATGCACCATTTTATGACCAAGCACGACCAAGCATTCGCCTGGGATGACAGCGAATGCGGACAGTTTAAAACGGAGTATTTCCCGCCTATTGACATTCCAACAGTTCCGCATATGCCATGGGTTCAACGCAATATCCCAATTCTGCCGGGACTATATGACCAAATCTGCAAGATCATCCATACCAAGACCGACGCCGGTGTTTACGAGCCATCCAACTCCTCGTACTGATCCCGCTGGTTCTGCGTATTAAAGAAAAATGGCAAGTTGCAGTTAGTACACTCGCTCGAGCCCCTCAACGCCGTCACCATCCGCCACTCCAGTGTTACGCCCATCCTGGAACACATCGCAGAGAATTTCGCTGGTAGGGCCTGCAGGGCAATGCTGGACCTCTATGTCAGATATGATGAACACCCGCTTGCAGAAGGTTCTCGCGACTTAACAACTTTTCAGACGCCCTTTGGAGCTATGCGCTTGACGACCCTGCCCATGGGTTGGATGAACTCCGTCCCTATTTTCCATGATGACGTCACCTCTATCCTACAACCTGAGATCCCAGATCTCACCATTCCGTACATCAACGACATCCCAGTGAAAGGCCCTCCAACCCGCTACCAACAACTCAATGGGACATACGAGACTATCCCTGCTAATCCCGGAATTCGACGTTTCATATGGGAACACTTCCAGGGGCTCAACCGCGTTGTTCAACACATGAAGTACACCAGCAGAACCTTCTCGGGGAAGAAACTCGTCCTCTGTGCACCAGAAATCATGGTAGTTGGTCATTTATGCATGTATGAAGGCCGCAAACCCGAGAAGGACTTGGTAGCCA
This sequence comes from Amanita molliuscula, assembly GCA_023014405.1. NCBI lineage: Eukaryota > Fungi > Basidiomycota > Agaricomycetes > Agaricales > Amanitaceae > Amanita > Amanita molliuscula. The sequence goes on from JAEBUP010000001.1 coordinate 2,289,734, forward strand.
CCATCACCAACTGGGGACCCTGCAAGTCATTGTTGGAAGTCCGCGCCTTCCTTGGCACCATTGGGGTTGGCCAGATCTTCATCAAAAACTTCGCCAAGCGCACGCATCCACTAGTAGCGTTAACCAGGAAGGCCATGCCATTCACATTCGGCCCCGCAGAAGTAGCGGCTCAAGAGGACCTCAAGAAGGCACTCATCGTGTCACCAGCACTGTGCCCTATCGACTACAAATCCGATGCTCCCATTATATTATCCGTTGACACTTCCTATATCACAGTAGGGTTTTTCTTATGTCAGTGCGACCCCAACAGGCCCTCGGTCCGCTACTACAACTGCTTTGGCTCGATCACGCTGAACGAACGAGAAGCCCGCTTTTCACAGCCCAAGCTCGAGATCTACGGGCTCTATCACGCCCTGAAGGCACTAAAGTTGTATCTCATTGGAGTACAGAACCTCATTGTCAAAGTGGATGCTCGTTACATTAAAGACATGCTCAAGAACCTGGATATTGCACCCTCCACTTCCATAAACTGCTGGATCCTATCGATTCTGACTTTCCACTTCGAACTGGTTCACGTTCCCAGAAAACTGCATGCCCCCAACAGATTATCAAGACGCCCGCAACAGCCACTCGATGAGCCGCCAAGCAGGGATGAGGATGAGGAGTTTGACGACTGGATCGATAATTTGTATGGGTTCATGCATCAGATTAACGAGGTTTCTAGAGACTGCACATCAAACTTGCCCCACGGACGCGAAAAGATCAACCCTGACCTTCAGAAGACCCTCCCGCTCTATGAAACCAACAGGGAACACCGTGATTGTCGCCCAGCTGCCACCTTCACTTCCGACTCAGTTCCGCCCAACTCCGCTAACCCCGCGCTATTGCCCACTGAAGATATAATAGACAGGATGTACGAAGAAGTCTTCCCGTGGCGCATCAACACCTCCAGAAAAGACAAGGCACGACTCTTACTCGTCAAGCAGTTTTTAACGGAGTTGGAATGACCCGCGGAGGTATTGGATGAGGAGTGGCCTAGCTTCACGCGGTATTGTGTCAAGTTTTTCGTCCACGCTGAACGATTATGGTATAGGGACAAGGACGGAGCCCATAAGGTGGTAGTAGAAACACAGAAACGACTTGGCATGCTATTCGACTGCCACGACAGTTTGGGACATCACAGATATTATGCCACTCGTGCAGCGATCATGGAACGATTCTGGTGGCCACAGATGCAGGACGACATCAAATGGTACATCAAGTCCTGTCACGCATGTCAAGAGCGGCAACTACAACAGTTCCGCATCCCGCCTGTTGTCGCCATCCCTGCTCCAATATTCGCCAAGGTGTACATGGATACAATGCACCTCCCACCGTCTAATCAGTACAAGTACCTGATTCAAGCCCGCTGCTCTCTGATGCATTACCCAGAATACTGCGCTTTACGTCGAGAGACCACCAATGCAATTGGGGACTGGATCTTCGAAAATTTGATATGTCATTGGGGAAGCTTGGTCAAGATCGTCACAGACAACGGAGCGCCAATACTGAGAGCTGCGGAGTACCTCGCTAACAAGTACCATATCCGCCACATCCACATCTCAGGTTACAACTCCTGCGCTAACGGAATTGTCGAACGCAGTCACTACGACGTCTGACAGGCGCTATACAAAGCAACCGACGGCAACGAATCCCAATGGTCTGCAGCGTTACACTCGGTATTCTGGTCAGAACGCATCACAGCTAGGCATCGCATGGGAGTATCACCTTACTTTGCAGTTACCGGGACACAGCCACTACTCCCGCTGGACATCACCGAGGCTACCTACTTGCTTCCGCCACCCTCTGCATTCTTGTCAACCATGGAGTTAATAGCCCACCATGCCACAGAGTTGCAGAAGTGTCACGCCCAAACAGAGGCTCTCAAAGACAAAGTCTATCAAGCCTGCATAGCCACAGCAAAACGGTTCGAGCAAGAGCACCTGACAGTCATCAGGGACTTCGATTTCCAGCGAGGGGACTTAGTTTTGGTCCGCAACATGGCAATAGAGAAATTGCTCAATAAAAAGATGCGCCTGTGGTACATTGGTCCCTACGTTGTTCTATCCCGTAACCACAGAGGAGCTTACATTATTTGCGAGCTCGATGGCACCGTACTTGACAGACCATATGCGGCATACCACATAATTCCATACTTTGCCCGCAAGCAGTTAACCATACCAGAGAATGTGCTCAACACCTCTGAGGAAAATGTTCGGGATATGTCTAACTCCAGCTCATTAGGTGATGACGACCCAGCCGACACGACGCCACCAAATGGTGAAGAGGACAAAGCCGCGAATGAAGATCTTTCCGACATAGAAGAAAATGAAGACATGTACAATACTTAGATAACAACTCCTAGTTCCGCGCAAGTTCCGCCAACTCCGCGCTGTTAATTTTTGAATACATACCCAGGACCACTAGTAAAGTTCTTCATTCCTCACCTACTTTTACCTACAGTTGACTCGTCTGCAATTTCGATACAGACTGCCAGACAGCTATCGTTTCTGGCTTAGACTACTAATCCATTCCACAGCGAGCAAGAAATAAGTGTATTATGCATGGTACATCAAGAAACTAAATGATATGAAGAAAGCCTGCAGAGAAACAAGACTAACTAGAAGAAAAATGAGCAGGCAGCTCCATAGGGGAGTTGCCAGTCTCGTTCGTTACCCCTGCTCCTGCTACTGCCACCGTTGCCCCTGCCCCCATGCTGGAGGAAGATCCTGCTTGTCCCACTACTACCTGTTCCTCGTTGACATATTCCAGCTCCTTGCTGGGCGGCACGGGGCTCCAGTTCACCTCAGATGGGCTTGTATAGCCCGACCAGCCCCTGTTGTCATACGGAGTAGGCGGGCGCCCCAGCGACCTCTCGAGAAGGTCCTCGATGCGACCGGAAGACCCACGGAGGGAGCTCAGCTCCTGGAGCATTTCTGTCTGCACGTTCGATGACCTGATGAAAGTTTGAGACAGTGCAGTAAGGAGCTGTGTCTGGTCGACGAGTCGTTGGTTTTGCTCAAAAAGGAGTCGGTTCTGGTCTTGAAGGAGGGAGACAGCCTCCCTCGTCCAGTTCGTTGTGGGGCCATCTGTCGTGACCCTGACCCTGGCGCTCATGTTCCGCGGAACGGTCTCTTCCGCGACCCGGATTTCGTCTTCATCGTCGCTCACGACAACGGCCTTTGACTTGATCCTCTTCTTGTCCCGCCCGGATGCAGGAATGCCACCTATCACGCACTTCTGGCTCCTAGGCCCTGGAGACGGGTAGCAGGTGATGCCTGCCAATGAGCACCTAGCGAATGATCAGGAAAAGATGTGGAAAGGAAAGAGAAGAAAACGCACCGGTCGCAAGGCGGCTCATTTGGCGACCTTGACTTGGCCCGCTTGGACAGACCAGCTTCCACCCCCGCGCCTGCTTCTGCTTCTGCTGAGCCCGCGTGGCCTCTTTTTGATTCACGGCAACCAGTGCTGCCAGTGTGGCCTCATCTGCCTCCTCCATCATCACTTCCTCTGCCTCCTCCATCGTCACTTCCTCTGCCTCCACCTGCGCCCACACCGTTGCAACATCCAGCAAGGAACCCAGTTGACGCTTGGGCAGGCAAAGTCGAACCCGGGGCAACGACACTTGTTGGCGATGCGTCTTGGCTTCCTGTCGTTGCCACTCGACTTCCACAGCTTCCTCTTCAGCAGCTCGCCTCTCCGCTTCCTCTCGTTTCTCTTCAGCAGCTCTCCATTGCTCTTCCTCTTCTCGAGCCCTCTCCTCCACGGCCTCTCTCTCTTCGCGTAACTGCCGCTCTGCTTCTTCTGCAGCCCTGCGCTGTGCTTCTTCCTCTTCTCGAGCTTTTCGTTCCGTGGCCTCCCACTCTTCTCGAGCCTTCTGCTCAGCTGCTTCTTGTTGCTTGCAGGCCTGCTCAGCCTTCAATAAAGCCAATCGAGCTGCAGTCTCCTCGCAGGCTCTTCGCTCTGCCTCCTCCCATGCGCGTCGCTCCTCCTCTTCCTGTTCCAGCTGCGCCTCCATGCACACGATTTCCTTGTCAGAATTGTATTCGGGCATTTGTTTGGAGGATGACATGGTGGCGGATGATAAAGAGAACTGGAAGGATGAAGTTTAAGCTAATTCAACGAAGGCCGCAATCGCACGATCCCGTGACCGGAAGTCAACATACCCGAGTAGCGCGCACAGTCAAGGCCCAATCCTGTGGACCTCGCTTTTCCGAATATGAAGAAGATGTCTGCATGCAGCCGGACCAAGACGTATCGCAGGTTATAAAACCCAGCAGGCACTCACGCATGTTTCATTTATATCTCAGTTTCATTCGTAGTATAGTTCCTTTTCATTTCATTTCATAGGTCATACCACACGAGAAGCACTGCAGTTGAAACTCCAGCAATCAATTATCCAATCCCTTCGCGCGACTGACTGAGGACAGTCAGATTTTTAAGTGGGGGGGAGATGATGAGCATCGTTCCAATGTGACAGTGTATAGGTATCAAACGGACTAGTCTCAGCACTAGACATTAGAAACCTTACCCTCACTAGGATTACACATGCCTGACCCCATCGCTTAACATCTGCACTCATCCAAAGTCTTCCGCAAGTCTTCTTCACTAGTTATGAGCAACTCCGCTAACTCTGCGATTATCTGCTATAAGGCAAGCGTCGCCCACGCCCAACGACCAAGTCGTCTCCTGCGTACGCCATCCAAAACCTGTGCTAGTCGGTCATTCGCATCCAATGTCAGCACCATGTCAGCTGAGTCCCACAAAATTGTCAGCTGGCACAGCTTAGGTCACCGGAGAAGGGACTGTCGCCATCAATATCATATCCGCGTTAGGAAGGAGCTACAGTCTATGATCCAAGGGTCACCCCTATGCAGCTGCCACATCATCCCTAGCAACGAACCGACATAGCAGGTCAGGACTCTCGCGGACGAGTAAACCCATCAGCCGACAAGCAGTTACGGTATGGACCAGTCAGGTCTGCGGAAAATAGAGAACAGGGATGCATCAAGCCAGATGAATCCTGGAGTTGCTGCACACAGCAATCAGGCACGTCTATTTCAAGTATTCGACTCTATTAGCGTCCCACGTCGGGTCGCGGTACTGGTTCTCACTGCGGCACTCCTACACCACTGTTGCGTCCCTCAGCTAGCCCCATTGCGCGAAGACTTTCAAGACGGATTTGGATATATGGTTGCAAGGTGAAAATTTGCAGAGTCACTTCATTATTAGTAGGGTAGAAAAATGTATATAAGATCATGTACAACACTTAGAAAGAAAAACATAGTACACCCCAGCCTTCGAGTCTTGTCCTTTCAGCTACATCCTCCTCGTTTCGTTTGCACCTCTGAGTTTTTGTCGTACTCCGCGTCCTGCATTCCTCGCTGTTACACCTTGTGTGACAAATGTTATTATCCGCGGAGTTGCCAGTTCCACGCGTCATAGCATTGTCATCGAGCACACTGGAGTTGACGGGAACTCTTCAATGACCTCACCCCTTCCTGATCCTCGCTATTTCCAATAGCGGGGTGAACTTATCACCATCAGAGCGTTTAAGTCATCCACTAGCTGATCATCCACCTCGTTTACTTGTTTACTGTCTACCCATTGTTGTAGACATTCCACTGCTGTTTGTTTGGGTTGTTCCCAAATTCTCCTCAATATCCATTGCAGGGTCCATGCTTTTAGTCGTTGTCCTTGTTTTGCGCTCACTCTAAGATTTCTCAAGTGATGTACCTTCCCACTGCATTCGTAAAGTAAATCATGCAAGTTAATTTGGGAATCTATTACTGGTACATCACTATTCGAAACCTGAGTGGCAGCCAGCAGCACTGAGCACTCGCCTACTGGCTTTCTGCAAAATCCAGGACCTCCTCTATATGTCCGACTGGGGTTGTTTCCCTATTGTTGACATATCTGACCACCTGTTTCCCCTTATCTCCGGTAGTAATATTTTTGGGTTTTTTACAGGTCCATGCCACATGACCTTTCTCACTGCACTTGGGACAAGTCAATTCCACATGTCGTTTCTTTGCCCAGCATTCTTTTACTAGGTGTCCCTTCTTTCTGCAATAGGAGCACATTTTGGCATCCTTGCCGTCAACCTCCATTGCGTTAGGATCTGACTGACTTCCTGATGCAATCGGCGGTGGTGCTCTGAACTGCCACTGAGGTCTATTGTTTGAGGCTGGGGCTTGCTCCCTGTATTCTTTTTGCATTCTCTGGAAACCATAAGCCTCGTTGGCTTTTCGGTAGGCTCTCGCGAGCGCTGTAACCCTTTGTTGTATTTGGTGTAAAGTGGCATTGTCCGCCAACCCTCCATATCGGATTAGTTCCCGACCAAGTGCTGGGTTTAGATGATTTTGAAATTGAGAGATCAAGGCCTGATCATTCCAATCGGTTAGCGAGGTTAGGGAATTAAATTTGATGATGTAGTCTTCTATGATCATTGTTCCCTGTTGCAATTTTAATAGTGCCTCGATAGCCTTTTCCTTGGTTTCTGTTGACATGAAAAACTCATGCATCTGAGTTTTAAAGTCCACCCAATCCACGAATGGGAATTGGTTATCTAGTGGTCGTCTAACCCATGTGCTATTGTCATCTGTACTTTCTCCTGTATTAAGCTGGGCCCAGTCTAACTCCATACTCCAGCCGTTATGGTTGATTTTATCCTGGAACTCTTGTTGTGCCTCCTGGAAGGCTTTGAGTTTCACCCCACTCCAGTCACCCACTCTTTCCCCTTTTCCGCCTTTGATCCTGTATAGGCAGATCAACACTTTTCGCTTAGGATCTTTTTCGTTTGCCAGCATGAAATAGGTTTCCATTTGTCATAACCATCTGTCTACCATTCGAGGATCCCCTTCGTAGAAAGCAGGCATTTCTGCTTTGGTAAGAGGTCCGGGTTCTTGTTGGTTAGATCGTTGGTACTCATTGATCATTGCTGCCAGAGCTTGACTGGCACTGGTGATAGCCTGTTGTCTTTCTTCTGCTTGTCGATGGATGTCATCCTCTCGAGCTGCTACTGCTGTGGCTGGTTGTGTGGCAGCTAAGGGTTCCAACGTTTCAGTGTCCTGCCAGTGTTCCCGCCATCCCATTACTGCATGGTAGGCATGCGTGATCATATCCACTGTTAGTCTAAAAGGAGTGGCGCCCAATTTGTAATGGCTCATTCCTTCTCAGTTGAGACACTCAACGTGAAACCATCCTCTGCAGTTGCTGTTATATTTTTCGATGTGCAGAGTGGTGTCCTGTGTGTATGACTTCCGGATAATGGTAGTCACATCGGTTTCTCACAAATTGTGGTCCCAACTGCAGATTTCTTGGATCTGCAGGTAGGCTGGCCATAGGAATTCGTCCCAGTACTGTTTTTTGATTAGAACCAGGTAACAGTAACCTGGTATGTCTGGGTTGAAGCCACTGTTGGCCCAGGACATTTTTGGGTAAGGGTAGGGCAACCATGCCTCCCTTTCTACGATCCTCCTCCATTGATCAATTTCTCTTTTCTTATGAGCATCATTTGCTCCTTGTGGGTACTCTTCGTTTGAGAGCCAGTCCGCTGTAGTGGGTACACCACCATGCCAATGTGCTGCATCACCTCCTTGAGTGACAACTCGTGCCTTGTTTTCCCTATCACCTTGTGCTGCCGCTGCATATGTCCACGCTGGTTGCACAATGGTTTTAGGTTCTACTACTGCTGGGTATGTTCGTCCAGCTGCCTCTGCATAGGCTTGTTCAACTGTGACTGTAGTCCTAAGGTTGACTCGTTTTACAGGGGTTTGGGCAAGCTTCTGCTGTGCTGCCCTTCGCTTGGACTTTGACTGTCCACTGAATTGTACCGTCCAGGTATAATGAGAGACCTTGTGTAGGTCTACTAACTCATCCCAAGTGTATTTGATGTCATCCCGGCATATAGCCAATTCTTCAATAATGTGACATCGTCCAGGTCGGATACTGTCCTGGATGGCAAAGACCACCATGTCGTCTCGAAGCTCTGGTTCCCAGTGGATTATGTCATAGAGGGTAGGCCATGCTGGCCAGTTGTACTTGTCATAGTACTCTTCTTTGAACAGGTACATGTAGCAGTACCCGTTTTCCCTCCACTGGTTTGGTGCTATTGGACTCCGAGCTCGCAGTCCAGGTAGGTGTGCTTTGATGTTAGTGCGCCATCCCAGTAGCCTTGCTTTGTGGTCATTCCACAAGTCCTCCCCAATGTCTTTGAGGAAATGCTCTAGTCCAATAGAGCGTAGTTGGTGTTGAGGCTCCGTGAGGAGCCGTTCCAGTGTCCTGGCAATGATAGCCCCAGGTGGCTTGGTAATAAGAAGGGGGTCGAATCGAATCCCCTTGTGGCGTTCCTCCTCTTCCTGCTCACGCTTCCACTTAGCATATCGGGTTGCTCGTATGTTTCCATTCATTGCGTGCATCCACGTGTTCCAGTCTTCATGACTCATGGTCATGCCCTCATGTTCGTACAATTCCTCTATGTGGTGCGTGCATTGGAGTCGTTCTACAGCTACCTGGTAGTGCCGGATAGCCTTGTTGCCGTTATTGATTAGTAGTAGCCATTGGTTATATTTTGATGAAACCAAAGCCAGCCAGATGGGATTGGAGGTGTCGCCTTTGTACTGAACCTCCAGTAGTTTGATGAGGGTCTGGTATTCCCTCTCAGCCTTTTTCATAGCGCGTTCCACTCGCAAGACTGTGCGAGTGGCGGCTCTTTCCATAAGTAAGGCTTCCCAGGCCTCTTTCTGTTCCAATTCCTGCTCAGCTTCCCATTGCCGCAGGATCAACTGTGCTTGAGCACACTTGATTTTGCGCTCTTCTTTTTGGTGTTTCCACCATAGTCGAACATGGTTGTCATATCGGCGTATAACCGTGTTGCCGATGAACTCTCTGGGTCCTATCTGGACTGTATCGTAAATTGTGACCCAGTCCGCATCGAAGATGCACCCGATCTCTGATAGTGTTGCCTGGGCGTAAGGTAGGATGTAACTGAATGAGCACTGCATTGTGTCTTGTTTTTTGGGATTCTGCTGTAATAAATTTTCAATCAAGTTCAGGCCTCCACTGACACTTGATCCGTTCTTTGGGCAATAAATCCACGCTGATCGATGATGTCCCTTGGGAAACAAGGGAGTTGCTGTCTGCTGTGTTGTGGGTCCGAAAGCTATCAATATAGGTGTGCCTGGCAATTTGCCCTAATGTCCTTGTGCCAAGTTATCAACCCTGATAACAAAGTAGGGGTTGCTTGTACAGAGGGTATGAAGGGACTTTGGTTCAGCCTTGATACACACGTATACCGAGTTGTTTCACTCGTTCCTGAGCTTTTCGGCAGTAATAATATACTATGCTCAGGGCACATCTGTGGTCTCCTGCCTACGCTCTCCTGACACACTAGTATTCTCTTTTATTACTGTTTTGTAGACAGACCCAACAGGTGTATTGAGGATGTCTCATTCAACACCTGTTGACAGTAGGTGTGACGTAGTCGCTGTCGCCTGGAGAGGTTGCGGGCTGCATGGTTACTACCTCTCAGAAATGAAACTAGGCCATTTGATGCTGTGAGCAATGACAAGCCAGACGTGCTCGGTGCTATTAGGTTCAACGGGGTAGAGTTGTAAAGACTCTAGATTATGTTAGGACCACGCCTAAACACAACCTGAAGACTTTAGGAGATGTGGCTTGTTCAGCTGGAAACAAGACTGTTGCTCAAGTAGCTGTCTAGGTATGACAAACTATCTAGAGTCTTAGGGACTCGCTACCTAAGACTACAACCCTTATATACTGCTCCCCTGGTTGGTGCGCAGTCAGCGTGCAGCTAAAGTCCCTCACAATAGAGACGATGTGCAGCAGCTGAGTCTGCACTCATATGACCTTACTTGGAGACATCCTCCCACACCAACACTCTGTCCTTCTATATACAGCCACGCCTATTGTCGTGCATCTCGGCCAATTCCCATCTACACCGGTACCTAGTCATCAGTACGTCTCGGTGTTCCCATGTCGCCCCTCAGGCACTGTGCCGCTCATGTATCCTATCATGGCATAGGCCCGTCATCGGGCTGCTGTTCCTATCGACATTTGGTATGTTCATAACCAATGCTGACCTAACCACCTTCCATATAAGGGCTGCAGTCCTAATATAGCCAATCCCTGCAATCATGGTAGTGTCCAAGTCCTATATCCTATCATTTGAGCAGAGTGAAATAGATAAAAAGAAAAGAAAAAATATATCCCGATTCACCAAAGTCGTATCTTCATATTTGTCATTAGTGTCATTACTGTAAAAATAGAACGGGATGAGGTATGCTCATAACAAACAGCGGAAATTGGTACCACAGCATTACACACGTCTTCAGGTACGTCCATGACATCTTCATCTACCTTGCTGATAGATGAGTATGTCTGAGGGCCTATCTTGGTGTCCACAGTGAAAGCAGACCAGATGCCATCAACTTCCTTGATTGAGGCAACATTTGCAGTATGGTAGGGAGGAGGCTTCATGCTAGAAGAAGATTGAGGCTGGGAACCACTCAACGATGAGTTCCCCTTGTTCTCGATTTTCTTTTGAGTCCTTCTGGTCACCTTTCTTCTTTCTAGATGGACAGGTATTGTGCTTGTGGTCCTTGCTACCACATGTCCAACACTCTCCTGGATGTTGATGACCATGCTGTTGTTGCTGACACCCACCACCTTCGGCACTAGCACCCAGTTTCTCACTAGAAATGGTAGCCATAGCTGCTCCTGTATCACCCGAAGATCCAGAATTTGAGGTCTTTGGCTTCGTTTTCATTTCTGCCCCACGACAATCCCACTCCTTGATGGCCATCTGCATCAAATGTTTGGGTTCAAGTTCATATGTATTGGAGCTATCCTTGCCACCAAGCATTGGGGCTGCAGAGGATGTCCTGCTCAACAATATTGAACTTTTGCCTTTCATCATCAAAATCATAAGTTTCATGTTTGCAGAAACTTGGGCAATGAAGGCAGAGATAGTGGGGGGTACGAAATTGATTATAAGTGTTCAATAGTCATTGTCACTGATGGGTACACCAGCATTCAACAGGATCTTGTATTTCATCTGGACACAGTCAAATTCCAAACGCAGATTGGTGCCTTTCTGGAAATGCATAGACATGAATTCCGAATGTAAGTTAGACCTCATGATCATGCTTTTCTGGGTAAATTCCATGACAAGGCAGTTGTTTTACAGATATACTTTGTGAAAATCGAATCCGGAAGTTTTTGTGTCAGAAGATACATAGCCAACTCTTCCTTGTCATCCCAAGAGGTCATGGACAACATTTCCGTTGAAGTTGGTGCTGCAGAATTGGCAGGAATGGGGCGCACACTTGAACTGTTGAAGTGTGCCCACACCTTTTTCTGTTTTGTGGCAATCATAAAGCAACACTGGAACATCACCCAGTTCGCTCCAGTTGCATCCAGCTTTTCTACTGCAGTATTGAAGTCCAAAAGGGAAGTAGAAGTCATAGAAGACATGGTGAGTGTTAGATCTTCAGCAAAATTCGAGATATTCATAAAATTCAGTAAAGGCCAGGGTCCATAACCTGTAGTGAGCTTGAAACTAACTCAGTCGTGCATACAAATGACTATATTCACCTGTAGCAAGCTTGAAACTAACTACAAGAGTATAAGTATAAAAAAATAATGTAAGTATAATGGGAGTCTCACCTCAGTTGTGTGTACAAATGACTGAGGGATGAAATGTGTAAAGTCCATGCTATATAGGTATAACTATATAGTTGCATCAAGCCTCTGAAATGGAAACAAATGCATTGAGACGATGCATGTTGAATATGAAACATAATTATGTTACCATATAAGGAAAGAAACAGCACATGCCCACACACCCAACTGTGCTTGTCTTCTCAACAGAGCATTCCGAAGGTGATGAGTTCAACTCATTATGCACATGTAAAGAAGTACAAACAAACAAACTACCATATATGTAATATATATGTCATGCTTGTAGTGTCTGGATATGAGATATTCCAACAGTGTTGCCAATGGCTAGGTTAATAGCTGATAGCTGATTTAGCTTTAGCTGAGCCATAGCTGATTTTTGGCTATGGCTATAATTAGCTAAGCTATAGCCAAATAGCTGCTACAAGCTGGCTATAGCTGCATTTCTCTAGCCCACTCCCTCACCATGCTCACTGCCCTCTCTACTCTTGTTGCCCTTTCATTTCCATCACCACACTCTCTGTTACATAGTGTTGGGATTCTAAGTGAGCAAAGGACTATCCTGGATCTCCACCTAAATGAGTAGGAATGGATATATAAGCAATAAGTAGCTAGGACAAATAATTAACTAATCAGTGACCTACCTCTCATCTCATACATTGTCACCTCTGCACCCTCAGATAGGCAGTATACTGCCATAGTGCATATATGCACTCTCCATTATTGTACAATTCCCAACAGGTTAGGGCCCTGCATTTGTGCATAGCACCTAGAATTATCAAAATGCATATGTTTCCCATTTTAAACAGTGAGACATAAGTCTTGTAGGTTCAATGACTACAAGTGGCTAGCCCAGCCAAGCCCAAGTTACAGCTCATTGAGTGCAAAGTTCATGCATGCAACATCATTCATGACATTGACATCATTACTCTTGCACAGACATATCCAGGCACACACTGGCACATTCATATGTGCTGATGACATTCATATGTGCTGTCACAAGATCTACACCTTGGATTCTGACATGGTAGCAGCAAATATGTTGGTGACAGGACAGAAGTTGGAACATGATGAATATGGCAATTCAACCACAGCCATGTCATGGGTCATGTTAGGGTTGATGCCCTTGGTTCACTTCTAAGTCAACAGAGACAAATAGAGTCTTGGTCTACTCCCAGTCAATGGATGAAGATAACCTTTGACACTGTGCTAGACAGTGACAAAGGTGGGTTGATTGATGAAGAGGATGAGAGCAGTTGGATTGTTCAGATGAGGAATATGTAAAAGGAAGTGAAACAAGGGATGAAACAGGTAACAGAGATAGGGATGTGAAATGTAACAATGAAGCAAAAGTTGTAACATTACCCCCCTTCTATGCAAGAAGACAACAATGGTGAGAGCAGTTTCATCCTCCGTCAAGCTGGGTGGACCAAACTGAGGATGAGACACTTTGGTGGCACTTAACATAGTTGAAGAATTGAAGGGATGATATGTCTCGTTTGCGAGAGGCACCATGATCTGAGTTTGAGCAATGATAGCAGCTGAAGGCATGGGTTCAGTGGTTATGGGTGTAGAAGAAGGAAGTGGACCAGCCACTGAGGAAGTTGGTTTGACAGTGGCAGGGACAGGAGTTTGAACAATGGAGGGAGTATTTGCATCAACAGGCTGAGACATGGGGATGAAAGGAAGGAAGAAATGGCCCTTGTTCCAAGGCCCTCCATGTTTAAAAAGAAGATGGCCTTATGTTTGGTTCAGTTGGGCTTGTTCAATTGCGGATCTTGCTGTGGCAATCATCCAAATATGGCAACTGGTATTTGATGGTGACTTGAAGCCCTTGGACATGACTGAGGACAGTCAGAATTTCAGTAAGAGGAGGATGATGAGCACGCTACCTGGCTGGACTGGATCTTAAGCAAAATCTGGGACCATTTCAAGATGTGCAATATTAAATGAGGCAGTTTGAGCTCTCAGTTTCATCGAAAGTGCGCAATAGCAATACTTTGGGTTCAACATGAGCACTCATGAGACATTGGGTAGCCTCAAAATGGCCATTTGAAATTGCTTTTAAAATTGCGTAACCTGCAACCTGGATCTGAGGTACAAGATTGAATGGGATGATCAGGAGTAAATTCAAGAGTGGGTATCTGAGGTTCACAGCAGAATATTGCCAGCATGGAGATAATTGTTTAGGTGTGATCCACTATGGCATTGACAGAGCTATAAAGAGCAGTGACCAGCTTGGATTTGAGTAACCTGTCCTTGTCTGCACTACAACATAATGCCCATCAACAGAGTCCATCATTACATGAGAGAAACCGAGTCACAATCCTTAGCAGATAGATTGTCATCACCAGTCCTAGAGCTAGTTGACAACAAAGAAGATTTAGTCCTTGAGTTACCCCCGGCTTCCATTTATGTGGACAATCATGTAGAATCATGCAGGAACACAACATTATTGATGGTACTCGAGGCCTCACATTCCTTCAATCCAACCTCCCCCTCCGAAATTAATTATTCCTATGCAACAACTAGTGGATTATCAGTATCCTGCTTCTGTTAAGGTTGATGCCCTCAGTTCATTACAAAGTCAACAGTGACGACTAGAGTCTTGGTCTAATCCCAGTCAATGGACAAAGTAGGCCTTGTTGCTGTGCTAGGCAACAATGAAGGTAGCTTGAGCGATCATGGAAGGTGAGGGCAAGAGGATCATTCAGTTGAGAGCAATACTCAACTAAGTTGGAACTAGAGAACTACGGTACATGTGTGGGTTTATATACTGTCTGGAGGACAGTAGGGAAGTATAAAAGGAAGTGAAACAAGGGGTGAAACAGGTAGATGAAACAAGTAACAGGGTGTAGTGACAAAGTGAAGAAAGGCTGTTGTAACGAGCAAGCATTAGAGAAAGAAATTGTAACATTACCCCCCTTCTATGCAAGAAGTCACCAACTTCTCAAGGCCAGCCCTGGGTCGTCCAGGCATGATCCCTCCTCGATTCATACCAGTGGATGATGTTTTTGATGTCCTTCTGCATTGTATCTACATGCCATCTCATGGAGTTGAGGGTGACTTTCAGTTGTCGGAGTTCTCGAAGTGTGAGGTCCCATTTGGCATATGTCATGGTGTTTGGGTCAGTGGTGAGGGTAAGTCCCATAAGGGCTCCAAGTGGGGCAGAAAGGTCACAGAGGTTGGCTACAATATATGAAGCTTCTAGCAATGCAGTGGCGACAAGGGGGTTGGATCGAGGAATGGGGGCAGGGATGATTTCTTCTTTGACAGGTTGCTCCTCAATGAGTTTGGGTGGGTGGATGTGCAGGTCGTCATTGTTGTAAGTTATGGTCTTGGTTTCGACGAAGATTTCAAGGGGGGGCATGAGGACATCAAGCTCGGGGAGTTTGGTGGGGAATGAGTAGGCAAGAGCGAATACAGCGAGCAGGGTGGTGAGGACAAGTCTGCCAATGATGACTGAGGGGAAGAAGGCAGAGATGAGAGCAACAAGGATGGCAATGAAAAAGAACATCTTTGTGTATGCGATGTTGGTTGGGGCTAGGAAGTAGGAATCTTGTTGTTTTATAGGGTATGTGTGGGAGTGGTTTTGTCAGGGTATTCCATATCCCAAAATGAGTCATCTGCATCAATAGAGAGGATTTCTCGTAAGAGCTGATCAGGCTAGTGTTGCTGGTCTGGGAGTGTTAGGTTGTGTGGGGATTCTTTCAGCTGAATGGGGTTTGTGTAGTGATCTGGGTGTAATTCAATGTGTAATTGTTCCGTGATTCATATGATGGATGATACTGGTGATCATGGGGTACCCTGATTCCCATTCGAAGTTTTGGTAGTGGGGTGGTTGTGGTGGGTTTGGATATGGGGGGTGGTATTCCCCCATGTGGGATATACAGGTAGTTTGGGGGTAGGTCTAGGTCTAGTGGTCCACTGGATGGGAAGTCAACCCTATCAGGGAATAGTGCAGTTGCATGGTGTAGGCAGGTCACTCCCATTGCTTCCAGGTCTCTTGTTTGGTCAATGATCCACAAGTTTAGTGCCCTTTGCGCTTCTCTGGTATGGTGGTTCCTGATGATAATTTTGGCTGTTGTTCAGTGGTTTGAGCTAGTCAGTGGTCCATATACGGGGTGTAGTGATGGTACTTTTGTTCAGTAGAGCAGGATTTTGCATAATTCGAGGAAGGCTGTTCCTATTGCATGTTGCCCTTGGTGGGGGTGAGTTCGATTAGGGAGTTGTGTTATGAGCATAACTCATTCCTTTTAATTTTTACAGTAATGACGTCGATGACACATATGAAGATATGGACTAGGAGAGATGGGAGATATTTTTCTTTTCTTTTTATCTTTTCATTTGCACTCAAATGTATAGATACAAGACTTAGGCAATACCATGGTTGCAGGGACTGGCTATGTTAGGACTGCAACCCTTATATGGAAGGAGATTGGGTCAGCATTGGTTATGAGGATAGACCGAGTGCCGATAGGAACACGGCCTGATGATGGGCCTAGGCTATGACAGATACATACACTGAATGGTGCCTGAGGGGCGACATGGGAATCAGCCGAGATGCAAGACAATAGCATGGCCGCATATGGGGAGACAGTGTGTTGGTGTGGGAGGATGATCCCAGGAATGGTCATATGGGTGCAGACTTGGCTGCTGTGCATTGTCTCTATTGTGAGGGACTTCAGCTGTGTGCTGACTGCGCACAGACCAGGGGAGAGGTATATAAGGGTTGTTGTCTTAGGTAGCAAGTCCCTAAGACTCTAGATAGTTTTGTGTTTGCTAGACACAGCTACAGAGCACATCTTGTCTTTGGCCTAACAAGCCGCCCCTTCTCATAAGTCTTTGGTTGTGTTTAGGAGCAGTCCTAACATAATCTAGAGTCTTTACATCTCTACCCTGTTGGTCTTACAGCACCGAGCATGCCTTGCTCGTCGTTGCTCACAGTGCCAATGGCCTAGTTTCATATCTGAGAGGTAGTAACCATGCAGCCCACAACCTCTCCAGGCGACATTGACTATGACACACATACTGTCAAAGGGTCACAAACAAGTGATCCTCAATATGCCCATTGGGCCTGACAACAAACCCTACTTGGGTAGTCTACAAACAGTAACAAACGAGAGTACTAGCATTGCTGGGAGAGTGTAGGCAGGAGACCATAGATGCACCCCAGGTGTAGTACACTGTTATTGCGGAAAAACTCAGGAATGAGAGAAACAACCTCCTTTGTGTTGCATATCAAGGCTGATACAAAGTTCCTCACACACTCCCTGTACAAGCAACCCTACCTGATTTCAGGTTGATAACTTGGCACAAAGATAGTGAGGCAAACTGCTGGGTGCACACTCCTGAGTAGCTTGTGGACCCACAACATTCAGATGGTAACCCTCTTGGGAAACAAGAGGCATCATCAACAGGTGTGGATTCCGAACTGGACAGCCGATAGAATGGACTGATTGTCAGTGGAGGGCCTGAAGTCGGTTGAAGATTTTTTACAGTGAGTCAGACAATGAGACACAATGCAGTGCTCATTCACATACATACTACCATATGCCCAGGCGACACTCTCGGAGATCGGGTGCATCTTCGAGGTGGACTGGGTTACCAGCAGTGACACGGTCCAGACAGGGCCTAGAGAATTTATTGGGGATACCATCATCTGCTGATATGACAACCATGTCCGGTTATATTGGAAACATCAGAAGGAGTCACAATGACTCGAGCGTGCTCAGGCACAGACACTCCTCAGGCAATGAGAAGCTGAACAGGAGTTGGAACAAAAGGAAGCCTGGGAGGCTCTCCTTATGGAACGGGTGGCCACTTGCACAGTTTTACGAGCTGAGCACGCCATGCGAAAAGCAGAGGGGGAATACCAAACCCTCATAGAGTTACTGGAGGTCCAATACAAAGGCGACTCCTCCAATCCCATCTGGCTAGCCCTGGTATCATCGAAATATAACCAGTGGCTCATGTTAATCAACAACGGTGATAAAGCTATCCAACGTTACCAGGTGGCAATTGAAAGATTACAGTGCGCGCACCATGTACAAGAATTGTACAAGCACGAGGGCATGACTATGAGTCATGAAGACTGGAATGCGTGGATACATGCGATGAATGGAAACATACGGGCAACTCACTATGCTAAATGGAAGTGAGAACAGGAGGAGGAAGAACACCACAGGGGAATCAGATTCAATCCCCTTCTTGTCACAAAGCCACCTGGGGTTATCATTGCCAGGACACCGGAACAACTCCTCGCAGAACCATGACATCATCTCTGCTCTATTGGGATGGATCATTTCCTCAAAGAAGTTGGAGAGGACTTGTGGAATGTCCACAAGGCCAGACTGTTGGGGTGGCGTGCAGACATAAAAGCGCACTTACCCAGACCAAGGGCTCGGAGTTCCATCGCACCGAATCAATGGAGAGAAAATGGGTACTGCTACATGTACCTGTTCAAAGAAGAGTACTATGACAAATACAATTGGCCAGCATGGCCTACTCTTTACAACATTGTCAACTGGGAACCAGAGCTCAGAGACGACATGGTGGTCTTTGCCATCCAGGATAGCATTCAACCTGGGAGATGTCACATTATTGAAGAGTCGGCCATATGTCGAGATGACATTGAATACACATGGGACGAGTTGGAAGACCTTCACAAGGTCTCTCACTATACGTGGACAGTACGTTTCAGAGGACAGTCAAAGTCCAAATGCAGGGCAATGCAACGAAAGCTTGCCCAAACACCAATAAAAAGGGTCAACCTTAGGACAACAGTCACAGTTGAACAGGCATATGCAGAGGCAGCTGGATGAACATACCCAGCAGTGGTGGAACCCAAACCAGTTGTGCAACCAGTGTGGTTGTACACAGCGGCAGCACAAGCCAGCAAGGAAAACAAGGCACAAGTCATCACCCAGGGAGGTGATGCAGCACACTGGAATGGTGGCGTTGCCACTGTGGTGGACTGGCTCTCAAAAGAGGAGTATCCATAAGGAGCAAATGATGCTCATAAAAGAAGAGAAATCGATCAGTGGAGAAGGATCGTCGAAAGGGAGGCATGGTTGCCTTACCCTTATCCAAAAATGTCTTGGGCCAACAGCAGTTTTGACCCAGACATACCAGGCTACTGTTACCTGGTCCTAATCAAAAAACAGTACTGGGATGAATTCCTATGGCTGGCTTACCCACAGATACAAGGGATCTGCACCTGGGACCGAAACCTACGAGAGGACGATGTGACTACCATCATTAGGAAGTCATACGGACAAGACACCACTCTGCACATTGAAAAATACAATAGCAATTGCAGAGGATGGTTTCACATTGAATGCCTTAACAGAGAAGGCATGAGCCATTATAAACTAGGCACCCCACCTTTTTGACTAACGGTTGACATGATCACGCATGCCTACCATGCCATACTGGGCTGGAGGGAGTACTGGCAAGACACACAAACCCTCGAACCTCTGCCTACCACACAACCAGCTGCAGCAGTAGCAGCACGAGACAATGAAATTCATCAACAAACAGAGGAACAACAAAGAGCAATCACCAGTGCAGGACAGGCCTTAGCGGCCATGATCAATGAATACCAATGATCCAATCATCGGGAACTGGGCCCCCTCACAAAGGCAGAAATGCCTGACTTCTACCAAGGTGACCCCAGGACAGTGGATGGGTGGCTGTGCCAAATGGAAACATATTTCATGTTGGCCAATGAAAAGGAAGCTCATCAAAAGGTCTTGATCTGCCTATATAGGATCAAAGGCAGAAAGGGAGACAGAGTGGCAGACTGGAGCGGAGTGAAACTCAAAGCCTTCCAGGAGGCACAACAAGAGTTTCAGGATAAAATCGATAATAATGGATGGAGTACCAAGTTAGACTGGGCACAACTGAACGCTGGAGAAAGCACCCCCGATGACCGAGCATGGGTTCGACAACCACTGGAGAACCAATTCCCCTTTGTGGATTGGGCAGACTTCAAAACTCAGATGCATGAGTTCTTCATGTCAACAGAAATGAAAGAGAAGGCAATCGAGGCACTGTTAAAATTACAACAGGGAATGATGATCATAGAAGATTACATCATCAAGTTCAATTCCCTCACCTTGTTGACTGACTGGAATGATCAGGCTTTGATCTCACAATTCCAGAACCATTTAAACCCTGCACTAGGAAGGGAGTTGATCAGATATGGAGGATTGCCAGACAACGCCATGCTACACCAGATCCAGACAAGGGTTATGGCACTCACAAGAGCTTATTGAAAGGCCAATGAGGCCTATGGGTTCTCTAAAGTGCAAAGAGAATACAAGGAGTGAGCCCCAGCCCCTAACAGTCGACCTCAATGGCAGTTTAGAGTGCCACCTCCAGTCACATCAGGAAGTCGGTCTGATCCCAATGCAATGGACGTTGACAAAAAGACAACGAATGTGTGCTCCTACTGCAGGAAGCAAGGACACTCGGAAAGGGAGTGTAATCTAAAGAAAAGATATGCAGAGAGAGAATGTTACAACTGTGGCAAAAAAGGACACATGATATGGATGTGTAGGGAACCCAAGAAAAATACAACCAGTGATAAGGGAAAGCAGGTTGTCAGATACATCAAGAGAGGGGAAACAACCCCAGTTGGATGAATAGAAGAGGTCTCGGATTTTGCAGAAAGCCAGTAGGCGAGTGCTCAGCACTGCTGGCTGCTACTCAGGTTTTGAATAGTGATGTACCAGTATATGTAGACTCCAAAATCAAATTGCATGACTTACTTTATGAGTGCAGTGGAGAGGTACATCACTTGAGAAACCTCAGAGTGAGCGCAAAACAGGGACAGAGGCTGAAAATGTGGACCCCACAATGGGTATAAAGGAGAATTTGGGAACAACCCAAACAAACAGTGGTGGAGTGTTTACAACAATGGGTGGACACCAAATGAGTAAACGAAGTTGACAAGCAACTGGTGGATCAGTTAAATGCTATGACTGAAGCAGATGCTATGCAGAATCTGGTCCACTTACAAGAAAAGAAAGTGCAGGGGACTGGACAGAATGAGATGGATCTAAAAGGAGTTGTAACCACCATGGATGCATCAAAATCTATCCGAGTAGAAATGTTACTGGATTCTGGATGCACAGGGACTTGCATCAACACAGACTTCATAGAAAAACATCAGATACCTATGTGACATTTGGTCTGACTGGTACCAGTATTCAATGCCAATGGAACCAAAAACTCAAGGGGCGCCTTAGAGTATATGGCAATGATAAGACTGTGCATAGGAAAGCACAAAGAAGTCATTGAGTGTGCAGTAATGCACCTTAGTAAAACAGATCTGTTTCTAGGGTTTGATTGGTTGAGACTTCATAATCCAACAATCAATTGGAAAAAACAGTCGTTGGAGTTCAACCAATGTCCAGGAAGGTGTTGGAAAGCATTGTCGGTTCAGGAACTGGAGGATGAGATGGATGTAATGCAACATCTAGAAGAAGGGGAGCGATTACTAGCAGTTCACATTGGTGAACCAGAGTTATGCATCAGAGCATATGCGTCGACCGCCACAAAGATAGCTGCAGAAGAAGCTGAGAAAACCAAAAAACGAACTCTGGAGGAGGCAGTCCCCAGACACTATCTGAAACACCGAAAGGTCTTCGAAAAGGAGACTTTCAATGAGTTACCACCATGGAGGCGATGGGATCATGCTATTGAGTTGATCCCTGGGTCTAACCCAGTTGACTGCAAAATATACCTGTTAAATAGGGATGAACAGCAACAACTGGACAAATTTTTAAAAGAGAACTTGGACTCTGGACGGATCCAGCCAAGTAAATCGCCAATGGCGTCACATTTCTTCTTTGTCAAGAAGAAGGATGGGAAATTGCGACCAGTACAGGATTATCAGAAATTAAACGAAATGACAATCAAAAATCAGTATCCACTACTGCTGATAGGGGAGCTAGTGGATAAACTATCACAAGCTAAGGTCTTTTCGAAGATGGATATACATTGGGGATACAACAATGTATGCATCAAAGAAGGAGATGAGTGGAAGGTGGCGTTTCGAACCAATAGAGGACTCTTCGAGCCATTGGTCATGTTTTTTGGGCTTACAAACTCGCCAGCCACCTTTCAAATGATGATGAATGACATTTTTAGAGTCGAAATAGCAGAAGGATGGGTCGTCATATACATGGACGACATCCTTGTATTTTCAAAAAATCAAGAAGAGCATACAGTACAGGTTAACTGTATTTTAGCAAAACTAGAAGAATATAAGCTATCACTAAAGCCAGAAAAATGTTTCTTCAACAAAAAAGAGATGGACTTCCTTGGAGTAGTCATCAGCAAAAATTCAGTCTGGATGGAGTCTGCCAAAGTAAAAGCAGTAACTGATTGGCCCAAGCCAACCTGCAAGCAAGAAGTCCAACAGTTCTTGGGCTTCGTGAATTTTTATCAATGCTTCATAAAAGACTTTGCCAAGGTGGCCAAACTGTTAACTCGTCTAACAGGAAAGGACAAGTGGAGGTGGACAGAACTTCAGGACATAGCTTTTGATAAGCTAAAGAAAACTATAGCAGAAGAGGTGGTCCTACAAATCCCTAATGAAGATGGACAGTTCAGAGTCGAGGTAGATGCCTCAGACTTCACCATTGGGGGAATTTTGTCACAACAGGTGGAGGACAACAAATGGAAGCCAGTTGCTTTCATTTCCAAGTTGCTAAATGATGCTGAGTGAAACTACAAGATCTACAATAAAGAGATGCTTGCAGTCATGCATGCTTTCTATGAATGGTCCCACTATCTCAAAGGGGCCAAACAGACAGTTGAAGTTCTGACAGATCACCAGAACTTAACATATTTCCAAAAAGTGCAGAATCTGAATCAACGACAAGCACGATGGGTGATGGACTTGCAGGAGTACAACTTTGTCATAAAACACAGGAGCAGGAAGTCAAACACAAAAGTGGACTTATTATCCAGGCAGGCGGGACATACCTGTGGAGAAAACAACAATGAAGGAGTGGTTCTGCTGAAAGAACACCTCTTTGTATGAGTATTGGATGATGATCAAGCAATAGACAACATCATGAAAGATATCTGGGATGTGCCTAAGCAGCAATGGGAGACACAGGTTGTCAAGGGTCTCAAGAAGACAGGAGGAGACTATAAATTTGAAAAAGGACTCGTTACCTGGAAGGGACAAGTGTACATACCAGCAGTCATGGTGTTGTGAGAAGACATCATCACAATCCACCATTCATGGGGACATTCAGGGGTTGCAAAGACATTGGAGTCTTTGACAAGGAATTTTTGGTGGCCAAACATGCGCGAAGACATAGAATGCTATATTCCGGGTTGCAAGACATGTCAAAAGGCAAAACCAGATCGACAGGCATGTGCAGCACCACTTCGACCCAACGAAGTCCTGATGGAACCATGGGAAGTCATCTCAATGGACTTCATGGGACCGTTACCTGAATCCAAGGGAAACGACACAATCATGGTGGTTGTGGATAGGTTTACTAAGAAGTCATACTTCTTACCTACCACCAAAGGAATTACATCACTAGGAACAGCAGCGCTGTTCAGGGACAACATATTCTGGGAGCATGGCCTCCCAAGAAAAGTTATAAGTGACAGAGGACTGCAGTTCGCTTCAAAATTTATGGATGATTTATATGGGATGTTGGGAATCAAGGCCAATCGATCAATGGCCTATCACCCACAGATGGACAGACAGACAGAGCGAGTAAATCAGGAAGTAAAGGAATTCCTGACCATGTTTGTGAACAACCAACAAGACAACTGGAGCGATTGGTTGTCAGTGGCACAATTCTGCCACAATGACAGAGTTCACTCAGCAACTGGATTTACTCCATTCTTCATGAACTATGGACAACACCCGAACAAGGGGTTGGATCCCACTTATGCGCCAAAAGTGGTAGCCATGGAACAACTGGCAAAAGAAATAGAAGATGTGCATGCAAAAGCAAAAAAGGCTTTGGAGAGAGCTGCTCAGATCATGAAAGAGCAGTATGACACACATTGGCAAGCAGCGCAGGAGTACAAACCAGGAGATAAGGTTTATCTCAGCACAGAAAATCTACCAGTAATTCGAGCAACTAAGAAGCTCGATGGCAAATTTGTCGGTCCATTGGAAGTTCTCGCCAAAGTCAGCGAGTTGTCATATAAACTTAAAATCCCAGCATCCTGGCAGGTATACAATGTTTTCAACAAAGTCTTGTTGAAACCATACAGGGAACCAGAATTCCCAAAACAAAAAGCAAAAGCAGCAGCACACAAGGATGCACAGATGGTGGAAGAGTCTCAGGAAGACAAATACGAGGTGGAAGAAGTTATGGACAGTTGCATCAGTGGACGCAGAGGAGGGAGGTTGGAATACCTCATTAAATGGAAAAATTATCTGGTGGAAGAGTCCACCTGGGAACCAGTGGAAAATGTCGCCAATGCACCAGCAAAAGTTAAAAAGTTTCATAAGGAAAATCCAACTGCACCTAAGCTAATTAGAAACCTCAAAAACAGGAAGGTGTATCTGAAATTCATGGAATGGGTTCCCCAACAAACCCTTAGTGCACCAAGGCACAAACAAGGTCGAGGAACCCATTGGAAGGATAGGCAGAAACTATTTGGCTGGGACGATGGTCGTTTTGGGCTGAAATACTTACAAAACATGGAGCGTAGATGGCGCAACTGGAAGGGAGCCTGGAATGCAATTATGGAGCTTCCAGATGATACCAATGGGATGTTCTCTAGAGACCTAGAGCGTGGCGGGCAGGTTAAACCCATGCTTAATTTCCCAGAAGACAGGAGCAAAGAACTGGAGGAGGAGCAGATTGCTCGAGAAAAGGACACTGTGTGTCTTGAAAAGAAAATTCTCAAGAAGGTGGTGAAGTCGGCAGTTGCACAAGAAAGCAGTGAATCAGAGGAGGACCAGCAGAAAAGAATTAAGGGTGTTGCACACCCTGTAAAGGAATTGACTCAGTGGAAAACCACTGTAGAAGATGTCGAGGATGATGAGTCAGAACAATCGGGCTTGATGCCTGAAGAACAAAGTGAGCGGTTGAACTACTTTTACGAATGCATGAAGAAGGATCCACACTATGTGGATGCGGAGATGTCAGCCTCTCGGGATGCAAGGCCTTAAGGGGGGGGTGATGTTATGAGCATAACTCATTCCTTTTAATTTTTACAGTAATGACATCGATGACACATATGAAGATACAGACTAGGAGAGACAGGAGATATTTTTCTTTTCTTTTTATCTTTTCATTTGCACTCAAACATATAGATACAAGACTTAGGCAATACCATGGTTGCAGGGACTGGCTATGTTAGGACTGCAACCCTTATATGGAAGGAGATTGGGTCAGCATCGGTTATGAGGATAGACTGAGTGCTGATAGGAACATGGCCCGATGATGGGCCTAGGCTATGACAGATACATACGCCGAATGGCACCTGAGGGGTGACATGGGAATCGGCTGAGACGCAAGACAATAGCATGGCCACATATGGGGAGACAGTGTGTTGGTGTGGGAGGATGATCCCAGGAATGGTCATATGGGCACAGACTTGGCTGCTGCACATTGTCTCTATTGTGAGGGACTTCAGCTGTGTGCTGACTGCGCACAGACCAGGGGAGAGGTATATAAGGGTTGTTGTCTTAGGTAGCAAGTCCCTAAGACTCTAGATAGTTTTGTGTTCACTAGACACAGCTACAGAGCACGTCTTGTCTTTGGCCTAACAAGCCACCCCTTCTCATAAGTCTTTGGTTGTGTTTAGGAGCAGTCCTAACAGTTGGATGATTAGATGTCTGAGCTTCGGAATGGATTGTCTAGGGGAGAATTGAGAGTAAGGGGAGGTGATGTTCTTGGTATGTCTGGTATTTTGTTTGAGAATCTGTTTGTTGCGGTACTGAACCATGGTGTTCATAGCAGATTTCGATGGTTCTTATATGCTCTGAGGATATCTGCAGCGTTTTTGAGATTTGTTTCAGGTTCCCACAAGTTTTCATTTGGTCTGTACCCTGTCAGGACTGCCCTAGACACAACCTAAGCGACTCAGAGTGGGGCTTGTTAAGCCAAAGAAAAGAGATGTTGCTCAGAAGCTATGTCTAGTGACAATAGACTATCTAGAGACTTAAGAGTCTCCTACGCTAAACTACGGCCCTTATATACTGCTTCTCCTGGTCTGTGCGCAGACAGTGCGCAGCTAAAGTCCCTCACTGGGGATCAATGCGCAGCGACTCATTCTGCACCCATCTAACCATTCGTGGAGAGATCCTCCCACACCCAACTCCTGGGTTGTCCGCATGCGGCCTTCCTATTGTTCAGGACTATCGGCCGATTCCCATGCATGCCGTACTGTTGACTTGGTACTCCTCGGCGTTCCCATGTCGCCCCTCAGGTGCTGTGCCGCTCATGATTCCTTTCATGGCGTAGGCCCATCATTGGGCCATGTTCCCTGTCAGCACTCGGTCTATCTCCATAGCCGATGCTGACCTAACCTCCTTCCTAATAGGGACTGCAGTTCACGTAGGCCATCCTCCTAGAGTCCCGTTGCATAGTCTTGTTCATAGACGTTTGAGCAAAGTAAAATAGATAAAATGAAATGAAAAATATCCTCCGACTCCTCGTGACCGTATCTTCATGATTGTCATTGAAGTCGTTACTGTAAAGTTTGAAATAAGAGGTGTGCTCATAACATCACCCCCCCCTCAAGGCCTCACGTCCCGAGAGGCTGACGTGGCGGAGTCCACATATCTTGGGTCCTCCTTCATTCTAGCGTAGAACGCGGCCAAGCACGCTTGTTGATCGTCGGGTGACAGCCTGGTTTGTTCTGAGTCGACGTCCTCGACGTCTTCTATGGTGGTCCTATAGCGGACCAATGGTTTTTCTTGGCGTCTTGCGCCCTTGATCCTCCTCTGTCGGTCCTCTTCCGACTCGCTGCTTTCCTTGGCAGCCGCTACTGTCTCCTTTTTTAAGATTTTCTTGGCAAGTACTGCCATATCTTTTTCTTGAGCTTTTTTCTCCTCCACTAGCTCCTCCGCTTCCGTCGTCTGAGGGAAATTAAGCACGGGTTTAGACCGCCCACCGCGCTCCAGATCTCTGGAGAACGTCCCATCAGTGTCGTCCAGCAGCTCCATGATTGCTGCTCGATCACCCTTCCAGTTGCACCATCGGCGCTCCATATTGGCCAAGTATTTCGGCCCAAACCGGCCATCCTCCCATCCAAACAATCTCTGTCGGTCTTTCCAATGAGTTCCCCGAGTCTTTTGGTGCCTTGCTGCACTAGTAGGTTGTTTGGATGTCGTTTCGGTGTACTGGATATACAGGATCCCATCTCGAATGTTTCTAACGAGTTTGGGAGCCTCTGGATTCGCCTTATGGAATTTTTTGACTATGGTGGGTGCATTGACAACGTTTTTGACTGGTTCCCAGGTGGCCTCCTCCACCGGGTAGTTTTTCCATTTAATGAGGTACTCCAGCCTCGCTCCTCCTCTACCGCTAACTCGGCTTTCTAGGATTTCCTCCACTTCGTATTCTCCTTCCTGCAATTCTTCGACCATTTGCACGTCCTTGCGCACTGCCGCCTTTGCCTGTTGTTTCGGGAAGACCGGTTCCCTATATGGCTTCAAGAGGACTTCGTTGAAGACGTTGTAGACCTTCCATGAGGCCGGTATTTTTAGTTTGTATGAGGATTTGCCAACTTTGGCGAGCACCTCCAAAGGTCCTACGAATTTTCCATCCAGTTTCTTTGTGGCTCGGATGACCAGAAGGTTCTCCGTACTGAGATAGACTTTGTCGCCAGGTTTGTATTCTTGTGCCTCCTGGCGATGGGCATCATAATGCTTTTTCATGACTTGCGCTGCCTTTTCTAGTGCTAGTTTCACTTTAGCATGGACGTCCTCTAACTCTTTTGCCAATTGCTCTACCGCTACTGCCTTCGGGGCATAAGTTGGGTCAAGTCCTTTATTCGGGTGTCTTCCGTAGTTCATATAAAAGGGGGTAAAACCGGTCGCTGAGTGAACCCTATCATTGTGGCAAAATTGAGCCACTGATAACCAATCAGACCAGTTGTCCTGTCAATTATTGACGAAAATGGTAAGGAACTCTTTTAGTTCCTGGTTCACCCGTTCTGTTTGACCGTCTGTTTGAGGATGATAGGCCGTTGATCAGTTGGCCTTGATTCCTAATATCCCGTAGAGATTGTTCATGAATTTAGATGCAAATTGGGGTCCTCTATCGCTGATTACTTTCCTGGGGAGTCCGTGCTCCCTAAATACATTGTCCCTGAACAGCACTGCTGTTCCTTGTGAGGTGATGTCCAATGTGGTAGGTAGGAAGTAGGTTTTCTTGGTAAACCTATCTACAATAACCAAAACCATGTTGTTTCCTTTCGACTCGGGAAGTGGTCCAACGAAGTCGACTGAGATAATCTCCCAAGGTTCCGTTGGAACTTCATTGGGTCGTAATGGCACTGCTCGGGCAGTCCTGTCTGGCTTTGCTTTCTGGCATGTTTCACAGCCAGGGATGTACTTCTCAATATCCTTTCGCATGTTAGGCCACCAGAAGTTCCTGGTGAGCAATTCTAACGTCTTGGCTACTCCGGAGTGTCCCCACGAGTGGTGGATAGCGATGATATCTTCCCGAAGTGCTGGTACTGCCGGTACGTAGATGCGTCCTTGCCAAGTGACTAATCCTTTTTCGACCTTGTATTCTCCTCCCGAGATTTCTAGTCCTTTCAACACCTGAGTTTCCCACTGTCAGCGGGGAACTTCTCTAATGTCTTTTACAATGGCGTCTATTGCTCGGTCATCATCGAATACCCTGACAAAGAGGTGTTCTTTAAGTAGGATAACGCCTTTGTTATCTCCTTCTCCTTTATCGTGCCCCGCTCGTCGGGACAATAGGTCTGCCTTGGTGTTAGATTTTCCACTCTGGTGTTTGATGACGAAGTTATAATCCTGTAGGTCTGTTACCCATCTAGCCTGGCATCGATTGAGATTCTGAGCTTTTCGGAAGTATGTTAAGTTCTGATGATCTGTCAGAACTTCAATGGTTTGTTTGGCCCCTTTGAGGTAATGCGCCCATTCGTAAAAGGCGTGCATTACCACAAGCATCTCCTTATCGTATATCTCGTAATTACGCTTGGCGTCATTGAGCGATTTTGAAATGAAGGCTACCGGCTTCCATAATCCATCTTCCCGCTGTTGTGATAGTATCCCTCCAATAGCAAAGTCCGAGGCATCTACCTCTACTCGGAACTGCCCTTCTTCATCAGGGATTCGAAGTACAACCTCTTTAGCAATTGTTTCTTTAAGCCTATTAAAGGCTTCGTCTTGCAGCTGTGTCCACAGCCATTCCTCTTTTCCAGTAAGCCGTGTCAATGGCTTTGCCAATTTTGCGAAATCCCTCACAAACCTCCTGTAGAAGTTAACGAAGCCCAGGAACTGCTGGACCTCCTTCTTACACTTGGGCTTCGGCCACTCGGATACTGCCTTGACTTTTGCAGGATCCATGCGAACAGTGTCTTTTCCAATGATGACTCCGAGGAAATCGATTTCACTTTTATCAAAGAAGCATTTCTCCGGTTTGAGCGAGAGTTTATGCTTCTCCAATTTTTCCAGTATTCGATTTACATGCCGGGTGTGTTCTTCTTGGTTCTCTGAGAACACCAAAATATCATCCATGTAGATAACTACCCATCCTTCCACTATTTCTACTCGGAAAATGTCATTCATCATGGTTTGGAAGGTGGTGGGCAAGTTAGTTAAGCTGAAAAACATGACGAGTGGTTCGAACAGTCCCCTATTGGTTTGGAAGGCAGCTTTCCATTCATCACCCTCTTTGATCCGGACATTGTTGTAGCCCCAACGTATGTCCATTTTAGAAAAGACCTTGGCTTTGGATAGTTGATCTACCAGTTCCCCAATCAAGGGTAAGGGATATCGGTTCTTGACCGTCATTTCATTTAGTTTCCTGTAATCCTGTACAGGCCTGAGTTTTCCATCCTTCTTTTTGATGAAAAAGAAAGGTGACGCCATGGGCGATTTGCTGGGTTGGATTCGTCCAGAATCCAAATTCTCTTTTAAGAACTCATCGAGTTGCTGTTGTTCATCTCGATTTAGAGAGTAGATCTTACAATCTACTGGGGTTGAGCCAGGGATTAACTCGATTGCATGGTCCCATTGTCTTCTCGGTGGTAACTCATCAAAGGTTTCTTTTTCGAATACCTTCCGGTGTTTCAAGTAGTGACGAGGGACTGCCTCTTCTAGCGTGCGCTTCCTTTCCTTTCCCGCCTGTTCTGCTGCTATTTTTGTTGCAGTGGAGGTGAAAGCTCGTACTTGCAGCTCAGGTTCTCCGATGTGAACAGCTAAAAGTCATTCTCCTTCATGTAAATGGTACGATACATCAATCTCATCCTCTGGTTCCTGTACGGATGATGGTTTCCAGCAAGTTCCGGGACACCGATTGAATTCCAAGGATTTCTTTTTCCAATTGATGGTTGGATTGTGATGTTCCAACCAATCGTGTCCTAGGAAGAGATCGGTTTTGCTGAGTCTGGCTACTGCACAGTCCATAATCTCTTCATGAGCTCCTATTTGTAGTTTGAATTGAATGAAGTATTCTACGCTCCCTGATCCATTGCGTGTTCCATCCGCATTGTATACCGGAATTGGGCGTAACAGCTTCTTTTTATTCATCTGGTGTTTTTCTACGAACTCCTCACTTATACATGAAGCGGTACAGCCAGAGTCTAGTAGCATGGTTATGTTGGTGGATTGGAGCATATCCATAGTTGTAAGCGTCCCTTTTAAGTCCAATTCTTGCTTTCCGATTCCCTGTACCACTTTTTCTCTTAAGTGTACAAGGTTCCATAAGGCGTCGGTTTCTGACAGCGCATTTAATTGTTGGACTAGTTTTCCGTTTACTTCTTTTATACGCTTGGGTTCTACCCATTGCCTTAGACATTCTATTGCCTCCTGCTCTGGTTGTTGCCAGATGCGTCTTAACACCCAAGGGGTGGTCCATGTTTTTATCCTTTTTTCGGGTTTCACGCTCATTTCTAAATTTCTTATATGGTGTATGTTCCCACTGCATTCATAAAGTAAATCATGCATGTCAATTGCAGAGTCTACTGGTACTAATACACCATTACAAGAATTTGAACTAGAGGCCAGTTGAACAGAGTGTTTGTTCACTGGCTGTCTCCAAAATCCGAAACCTCTTCAATTTTGGCACATCCTTCTGGGGTCATTTCCCCATTGTCTATTGCTCAGACTACCCGTTTTCCTTTTTCGCCTTGCGTGATCCTCTTCCTTTCCCAACATCTTTCCACAGTGTGTCCCTTTTTTCCACAGTTAACGCATTC
This sequence comes from Amanita molliuscula, assembly GCA_023014405.1. Taxonomy (NCBI): domain Eukaryota; kingdom Fungi; phylum Basidiomycota; class Agaricomycetes; order Agaricales; family Amanitaceae; genus Amanita; species Amanita molliuscula. The sequence goes on from JAEBUP010000001.1 coordinate 2,320,871, forward strand.
TGGTATTGGTTTATTTCCCTTCGGTTGAGGACACCTTCTACTGCTGTGCCCCTCTTTTCCGCAATTGTAACACCAATATTTACTGGGCATTTTCTTATCTACGTCCATGGCATTTGGGTCTCGACTTCCTGATGTGAATGGGGCTGGCGCCTTGTACTGATACTGTGGACGGGGGTTATTACTTGGCGTTTGCTCCCTATACTCTTGTCGTGCTTTTGGGAAGCCATATGTCTCGTTGGCCTTCCTGTAAGCTCGGGCAAGTGCGGTCACTCGCATTTGTATTTGAATAAGAGTGGCGTTATCTGGGAGTCCTCTGTATCGAATCAAGTCCCGTCCCAAGGCTGGGTTGAGGTTATTCTGGAACTGAGAGATCAGGGCCTGGTCGTTCCAATCCGTTAGCGAGGTGAGCGAGTTGAATTTTACGATGTAGTCCTCGACCATCATCGTTCCTTGTCGCAACTTCAGTAAAGCTTCTATTGCTTTCTCCTTCATTTCTGTTGACATGAAGAAGTCGTGCATTTGGTTTTTGAAGTCGGTCCAATCCGTGAACGGGAATTGGTTAATTAATGGTCTTCGTACCCATGCTCGATTGTCCTCAGTTGACTCCCCCTCGTTTAGTTGTTGCCAGTTGAGCTGTGAGTCCCATCCACTGTTGTCTATTTTGTCTTGGAACTCCTGCAACACTTCTTGGAGTGCTTTGAGTTTAACACCGCTCCAATCTACGGCCCTGTCTCCTTTCCCGCCTTTCATTCGGTATAGACATATGGAAATCCGTCGTTTCGGGTCTACTTCTCTTGCCAGCATGAAGTAGGTTTCCATTTGCCGCAGCCATCCATCCACTGTCCTTGGGTCCCCTTGGTAGTAATCAGGCATCTCTGCCTTCGTGAGGGGTCCTGGTTCTGGCCGAGAGCTCTGCTGGTACTCGTTTATTATTGCTACAAGGGCCTGTCCCGCACTAGTGATAGCTCGCTGCCTATCCTCTTCTTGACGGTGGATCTCATTCTCTCGTGCTGCTACAGCTGCAGCAGGTTGAGTGTCAGGGAGGGATTCCAACGTTTTGGTATTCATCCAATAATTTCTCCATCCCAGTGCTGCGTGATAGGCTTGGGTGACCATTTCAACTGTTAACCTGAATGGTCCTGCTCTGAGTTTATAGTGTCCCAAGCCCTCTCGGTTTAGGCATTCGACATGAAACCATCCCCTCGTGTTACTGTTGTATTTTTCGATGTGTAACGTGGTGGAACTAGGATAGGATCGTCGAATAATGGTGGTGACATTCTCTTCCCGGAGGTTCTTATCCCAGTTGCAGATCTCTTGCAACTGCAGATAAGCCGGCCATGCAAATTCATCCCAGAAGTCTTTTTTGATTAATACCAGGTAGCAATACCCTGGTATGTCTGGGTGAAGTCCACTGTTGGTCCATGACATCGTTGGATAAGGATATGGAAGCCAAGCTTCTTTGTCAACGTTCCGTCTCCATTGATCGATCTGTCTTTTCTTATGGGCATCATTTGCCCCTTGAGGGTACTCCTCGGTTGATAACCAGTCTGCTGCCATGGGAACCCCGCCATTCCAATGCGCTGCATCTCCACCAGCATTGATGACCTTAGCTTTACTTTCTTCCCCAGCTAGTGCTGCCACTGTGTATGATCGCGCTGGTTGCACTACTGGCTTTGGTTGGACTATTGCCAGGGTATGTTTGTCTGGCTGCCTGGTTTACTGCCTCCTGGACAGTCACTGTTGATCGTAAATCGACTCGCTTAATAGATGTGGTGGCGAGGGGTCGATTTTTTAATCGTCGTTTAGATTTTGACTGTCCTCCAAAATGCATGGTCCAGGTGTAGTGGGAAATTTTGTGTAAATCAACGAGTTCATCCCATGTATACTCGATGTCATCTCGTCGGATTGCTGATTCTTCAATGATATGGCATCGCCCAGGTCAGATACTGTCCTGGATGGCGAATACGACTGAATCATCTCGAAGTTCCGGTTCCCAACTGACAATGTCATAGAGGGTAGGCCATGCTGGCCAATTATACTTGTCGTAATATTCTTCTTTGAATAGGTACATGTAGCAGTACCCATTCTCCCTCCATTGATTTGGTGCAATAGGACTCCAAGCTCGTGGACCTGGTAGGTGTGCCTTGACACTGGCACGCCATCCTAAAAGTCTGGCTTTGTGGTCATTCCACGAGTCCTCCCTGATGTCCTTAAAGAAGTGCCCTAATCCAATAGAGCGAAGATGAGGTAGTGGTTCAGTGACAAGCCGTTCTGGTGTTGTAGGAAGGATTTGCCCTGGCAGTTTTGTAATGAGTAAGGGATCGTATCGAATTCCTTGACGGCGCTCTTCTTCTTCCTTTTCTTTCTTCCACTTAGCATAGCGGGTGGCTCGTATGTTGCCATTGATTGCGTGCATCCACGCATTCCAGTCTTCGTGGCTCATAGTCATTCCTTCATGTTCATATAATTCTTGAACATGGTGAGCACACTGCAACCTTTCAATGGCTATTTTGTATTTTCGGATCGCTTTATCCCCATTGTTGATCAACATCAACCATTGGTTATATTTTGAGGACATGAGAGCGAGCCAAATGGGATTGGAGGTATAGCCTTTGTATTGGTCCTCCAATAGTTGTATGAGAGTCTGGTACTCTCACTCGGCCTTGTGCATAGCGCGTTCGGCACGCAGTACTGCCTTAGTAGCTGCACATTCCATCAGAAGGGCCTCCCACGCTTCCTTCTGCTCGAGCTCTTGCTGGAGCTCTCTTTCTCGTAATAATTGTTGCACCTCGGCGCGTTCCCTCTTCTGCTCATCTTTGCGGTGGCGCCAGTACAGTCTGACGTGGTTATCGTAGCGGTGTACAATGGTGTCGCCGATGAAGGTGGGTGTCCTTGTAAGGACAAGTTCGGTGGTGTTAGCCCAGTCCGCCTCAAAGATTTGACTGATCTCTGAGAGTGTCACCTGGGCGTATGGGAGTACGTATTGGAAATGGCAATTCATTTTGTGATGAGGGAAGGTGTAAGGATGTTCCTGTAAAAAGATCTTCAACCAAGTTCAGGCCCTCCACTGACACTTGATCCGTTCGTTCAGCAATTGAAAATCCGCGCCTGTCGATGATGTCCCTTGGGAAACAAGGGAGTTGCTGTCTGCAGCGTCATGGGTCCGCAAGCTACTCAGTTATGTGCACCCGGCAATTCGCCTCAATGTCCTTGTGCTCAGTTATCAGCCCGAAGTCAGGTAGGGCTGCTGATACAGAGGGTATGAGAGGACTTTATATCAGCCTTGATATGCACAGTAACCGGTTTATTTCGCTCGTTCCTGAGCTTTTCCGCAACTGCAGTGTACGTTACCCCGAGCGTGTCTATGGTCTCCTGCCTACACTGCTCTCAGGCGAACTTGTACTCTCATCTGCAACTGTTTTGTAGACAGGCCCAACGGGCGAATTGAGGATCTCTCGTTCGAGACCCCTTGACAGTATGTGTGTTGGAGTCGATGTCGCCAACGGTCCCGGGATAATCGGGTTACAACCATCAAAGAAAAAACTAGGCCTTCGATTGTCAGGAGCAACTACGAGCGGCATGCTCGGTGCTGGACAGTACAAAGGGGTAGAGAGTAAAGTCTCTAGATTATGTCAGGACTGCCCTAGACACAACCTAAGTGACTCAGAGTGGGGCTTGTTAAGCCAAAGAAAAGAGATGTTGCTCAGAAGCTATGTCTAGTGACAATAGACTATCTAGAGACTTAAGAGTCTCCTACGCTAAACTACGGCCCTTATATACCGCTTCTCCTGGTCTGTGCGCAGACAGCATGCAGCTAAAGTCCCTCACTGGGGATCAATGCGCAGCGACTCATTCTGCGCCCATCTAACCATTCGTGGAGAGATCCTCCCACACCCAACTCCTGGGTTGTCCGCATGCGGCCTTCCTATTGTTCAGGACTATCAGCCAATTCCCATGCACGCCATACCATTGACTTGGTACTCCTCGGTGTTCCCATGTTGCCCCTCAGGCGCCATGCTGCTCATGATTCCTTTCATGGCGTAGGCCCATCATCGGGCCGTGTTCCCTGTCGGCACTCGGTCTATCTCCATAGCCGATGCTGACCTAACCTCCTTCCTAATAGGGACCGCAGTTCACGTAGGCCATCCTCCTAGAGTCCTGTTGCGTAGTCTTGTTCATAGACGTTTGAGTGAAGTAAAATAGATAAAATGAAATGAAAAATATCCTCTGACTCCTCGTGACCGTATCTTCATGATTGTCATTGAGGTCGTTACTGTAAAGTTTGAAATAAGAGGTGTGCTCATAACATACCCCTTCCATTTGACTAGGTATTGATAGCCAGTTCCTCGCTTCCTGTGCATAACGATTGCTTCTATTTCAAACTCTTCTTGTCCATTTACAAGATCAGGGGGGTGGTCTCGTAAAGTTTGGTCCATGTGCCATTGTCTCCTTGTATGGGGTTAATAATGCAGCGTGAAACACAGGATGGATGTGCCATTGTTTGGGGAGTTTCAGTTTGTATGTAACAGGCCCTAGTACTTGTTTGATTGTGAAGGGTCCTTCTCTTTTTGGCACTAGCTTCCTTGATTCATAGGGTATTCGGCAGTTTCAGTTTTCGAGCCAGACTTTGTTTCCTTTTTCGAATTTAACACTTTTGTCCTTTGTTCTAAGTGCTACCATCTGCCTAGCAAGCTCATGTGTGGCAAGTGCTTCTTCTCTGGCCTTCTGTAGCATTCGTAGTCGATCTTCAGCTGCAGGGGTTGTCATAGGGCATGTGGCTGTGGGAATGGTGATAGGGTTTGTTCCATACATTAGCTGAAATGGTGATGCTTTGATGGTATCATGGTGTTGGTTGTTGTGAGCAAATTCTGCGATTGGCAGTAGCGATTTCCATTTGTGTGGTTCATTTGTACAGAACATTTGGAGGTAAACTTCTAGTTCCTGGTTGACTCTTTCTGTTTCGCCATCTGTCTGAGGGTGATAGGCTGTGCTCATTCTATGGTTGATTCCCAGTGCCTTTCCTATTTCTTGGAATACTTTTGATGTGAATTGTGGTCCTCTGTCAGATATGAGGATGTCAGGTAGACCAAATTGTTTGAAGTTTTCATTTATGTATAGGTTTGCAGTTTCTAGTGCATCAATTATTTTGTTGCAAGGGAAAAAGGTTACCCCCTTTGTAAGGCCATGGTCCACCATGACCATGATTGAGTCGCAGCCCTCAGTGACTGGTAGATCTGTAATGAAGTCGATTGTAACTTGCTGAAAAGGTCAAGTTGCATTAGATTTGATCAGGTGTAGGGCGGGGGTGTTTGGGTGGGTTTAACTTTCATTTGCTGGCAAAGCGCACACCCTTCAATCCATTCTCAAGTATGTTTGTTCATCCCAGGCCACCAGTAGTTTCATTTAAGTAATTCCAGGGTTTTGAATCGTCCTGGGTGTCTGGATGTGGGTGATTCATGTGTGATTTTGATGAGCTGTGTGCATAGTCCATCTTGATCTGGGACATATACTTTCCCTTGATAATGTACTAGGTGGTCAGAGTACATCCAGTCTTGGAGCTTCAATTTTATTGGTGGTGCATGATGATTCTGGATTACTTCAACTAGTATATGTCCAAAGTCGTCCTTGGTCATGCCTTTGCGCAACTTCTCTGCTAGGTCGTCCACTATGAGTCTGATGAATCGTTCAGGTGGTAGCACAGTGGTTTCTTCTGGGGTATCGTCAGTTCCAATGTGGTCTGGTCATTGAGATAAGGTGTCTGCTTCAAACATTTTGATTCCTGGGACATGTTCTATTCAAAGATTGAATTTGCTTAGGAAGGAAGACCATCTTGCTTGTCTGGGGGTGAGGCATTGTGGCGTTTGATAAAAGGATAGGTTCTTATGGTCGCAGTTAATGATGATGGTATGGGGTGATCCATGAAGGAAGTGTCACCATGCTGCGAGTCCTTTGACAATTGCTAGTAACTCTCTGTTGTAAATCTGATAGTTCTGTTCTGCTGTAGTTAGGGCATGTGAAATGAAGCTGCAAGGGTGTAGGAGTCCCATTTCGTCAGCTTGTTTCAATACTGCTCCTGTTGCCTTGTTTGAGGTGTCAGTTTGCAGAATGAATGGTCAGGTGATATCTGGCATTCGGAGTACTGGGGCAGTTGTAAATCGGCATTTCAGGTCATTAAATGCTATCTGTCTTTCTGGTGTCCAGAGGAACATTTCATTCTTCTTTGTGAGATTGATAAGGGGTCAAGCAAGAGTTGCAAAATTTCCAATGAATTGCTGGTAGAAGTTTCCAAATCCCAAGAAGGATTGTACTTGCTTGATCATTGTTGGTGTTGGCCAGTCTGCTATTCCTGCTAGTTTGATTGGGTCCATTGTTATCTCCCCAGGTCTGATTATCATTCCAAGGAATTCAATTTCCTGAGTGCAAAACTTGCATTTTTCAAGTTTGAGGAATAAGTTGTTCTCTTTCAGCCATTTTAGGACGCATTTTGTCTGGGTTTCTAAATCTGTGATTGTTGTTCTGCATATTAGAATATCATCCATGTAGACAATCAGCCATCCTTCATTAATCATATCTTGGAAGTATTTGTTCATCATTGTCTGGAAGGTGGATGGGGAATTGCATAAACTGAAGAACATGACAGTTGGTCCATATAATCCTTTGTTGGTTATGATGGCTGCCTTCCATTCGTCTCCCTCCTTTATTTGGACGTTATTGTAGCCCCATCGGAGATCTAGCTTTGTAAAATATTGGGCGCCAGATAGTTTGGTCATTAGATTGGAGATTAGTGGTAGTGGGTACATGTTTTTTATTGTCCATTCATTTAGGTATCGGTAATCTTGGCATGGTCGGAGTGCTCCGCTTTCCTTTTTTGCAACAAAGAAGAATGGTGAGGCCTGTGGGGATTTGGACAGTCTGATGTATCCTTTAGCCAGTTGTTCAGTGATCCATTCATCGAGGGATGATTGTTCTTTTATTGATAATGGGTAGATCCTGCTGACTTTTGGGGTAAATCCAGTTTTGAGATCGATTGCATGGTCCCATGCATGCCTAATTGGGAATTGTTCCAAAGCTGCTTTTTCAAAGGTCGATTTCCATTCCTGATATTCGTCTGGTAGAGTTGTTGAGGTTTCCTTGCGTAGTGTATGTTCTAGTGCTTGTGACACTGAGGTTTTAACCCTGATCCAGTACTCATTAATTTCCTGATCTAAGTTCTTTGCTATTTGTCTTATTGGTTTTTCTGGGGTTAGATGATCAAACCAAAGGGTCTGTTCTTTCCAATTTATTGCTGGGTTGTGCTTTTCTAGCCAGGGGAGTCCGAGTATGAGCTTCTGGTCTCCCAGTTTGGTGATCAGGAAGTTTGTTTTGATTTGCTGATTTCCAATGCAGTATGGGATTCTGACTTTATGTGTGATCATGCTGTTTAGATTAACTGTTCCATTGGCATTCTTGACTCGTATTGGTTGGGTTAATGCTTCTTTGCTCAATGTTTTTGTTATGGTTTCATCAATAAAGTTTCCTTCTGCTCCACAGTCAATGAGGGCAGATATTTCAGCAGGTAATTCAGGTGATTGGACAGTTATTGAGAGTTGTTGATTATTATTCAATCTTACTATTACAGAGTCAAGTGCTAACTGTCCATAATTGTTCTGGGAGGTTCCAACTGCTTTCTGGTTCCTCTGCTTTAAAAACCCTCTGTTTCAAGGTTGGTGAGGAGAGTGTCTCGTTCCTCAGTGCTAAGCGCCACAATCATTGCACAAATTTTCTTGGCATCATTGTCTTCAGTAATTGTTCTGGTGAATTGTCCTGGAGGAGATGGATTCTTCATGGTATCTTTTTTTGGGCAGTTTCAGGATAAGTGACTGATGGTTCTGCATCTGAAACACTTCCCAGAGTGCATGTATTCTTCTCATTGTCCATCAGTTAAGTGTTTGATTGGCATGGCATGAACTGTTTTAGATTCTCCTGTTTTGTTGAATCGACACCCTGTTTCAGACTTTCCTAGTGCTTTCATCATTTCCCATGCTGCATTGAGTTGTTCAGCTTTTCTGTAGGCATCTGTGATGGCTTTAAAGTCACCCTGTCCTTCGAGGATTTTAGCAGCAATGGTGGTTGGTAAGCCTTGAACAAAGGCCTGGAGTTGGGTGGTGATTCCAGTTAATCCAGAGCATCCTATGAGCATCCTGAATTTTCGGACATAAATCAGGATGGTGATCTCTCCTCCAACTTGTAATTTGGTGAGCTCATTCAGTGCCCTGACTGCTGTGTTTACTTCTCCCCAATCTTCGAGGAATCATTTGACAAAGGTGTCATAATTCTCCCAGGTAAGTCCTTTTTCATCCAGCTGATCATGGATTATCTCTTTCCAGTCATCTAGTTCCTTTCCTAGGCACTGGAGGATGTATCTTATTTTCTTTTCGCATTTCCCCTCATAGTTGTGGGCATTTATGGCAAAGAAGTCACTAAACCAGTTGATGAATGATCTGGCTTCGGTTTGATCTCCTGTGAAGATTTGTGCTGAAACTGGTTTGATATCTCCCCTTGGGGTATCAGTAGTTTCAGTGTTAGTTGCCATTTGTTTTGTGTCAGTTTCAGCATCGGTTTCAGGTTTCAGGTTTCCTAGTTTGTGTTCAATCTGTTTTTGTTCTAAAAAGGTGTACCACCCAGCAATAGCTCCTTCAGGAAGGGTGTAGTATGGGTCGGTGCCATCGAAATCAAATTCATTGTCACAGTATTCTTCCCACCAGAGGGTTTCCTTTGGTCTTTCGAAGTATAGTTCTGGTTCTTCTTCTGGTTCTTTTTGTTTGTTCCTCCACTCAACCCAAAGTGTTCCAGGTAGTGCAAGTTCGCTTCCTTCGGTGTAATCTCCCTCAAAGTATTCGTCAGATACTGGGGTGTTCTTGTTCTTTCCTACTCCTCGAAATTCCCAACGCTTATGTAGTGTTGAGAGAAAGAGCTCCTGTCCTTCTAGATAATATGTTCCTTTATAGAGAAAGGATTCATTCGGTGGTCTCTGGTTAGAGAGTCTGGTTCCAGGTCATTTCGGATCTATGTTGTCTGGCTAGTGACGATGCACTAAGTGGTTCAGTGAGTTCCAACTTGTGTTAAGGTTGATGCCCTCAGTTCATTACAAAGTCAACAGTGACGACTAGAGTCTTGGTCTAATCCCAGTCAATGGACAAAGTAGGCCTTGTCGCTGTGCTAGGCAACAATGAAGGTAGCTTGAGCAATTGTGGAAGGCGAGGGCAAGAGGATCATTCAGTTGAGAGCAATACTCGACTAAGTTGCAACTAGAGAACTACAGTACATGTGTGGGTTTATATACTGTCTGGAGGACAATAGGGAAGTATAAAAGGAAGTGAAACAAGGGGTGAAACAGGTAGATGAAATGAGTAACAGGGTGTAGTGACAAAGTGAAGAAAGGCTGTTGTAACAAGCAAGCATTAGAGAAAGAAATTGTAACAGCTTCAATCAGACAAGAATTTCCATGGGAGGACCCCTTTTAATGTTGCATGAGCGTCTTGAACCAGTTAGACCCTCTGTCTTGGGAACAGAAGTCAGCATTGGACAGTTGGCTTGGAAAGTATCTATCAAAGTCTGCACTGATGGATGGGATGTACAAATTGATGGAGGAGGACCCTACCTTGTTATTGGACATGATATCAACCACTATGCCCTACTTGACTGTCGAGGGCACTTATATCCATTTCTGGTTCCAGCCCATTGCATTCTCCCTTGTACAACCACTTGGCATGTTGTTTCCCTCCCTGTGGAACTTGAACACCACTCCAACATGCAGGATCTCCAGCCAGGACCTTCTCATGCATAAAAATGACCCCCTCAAATAGGATCAATCTCTCTCAAAGACAAGCAATAACAATGCCATTCTCTGTAGCACCCAGCACTCTCCTTTTGTCATGATCTTAAAAGAATGATCAAGTCCCCTAGACCATATACATATCCAACTGAAGCCTGAAGATGCCCTGTGTTATGAGCATACCTTGTCCCCATCAATTTTCACAGTAATGACACTAATGACAACTATGCAGATACAGTCTGGGGGAGTTAGACTATATTTTTCTTTTCATTTTATCTATTTCATTCCACTCAAACATTTAGATACAGGACTCAGACAATACCTTGGTCGTGGGATGGACTATACTAGGATTGCGACCCTTATATGGAAGGTGGATAGGTCAGCATCAGCTATGGGTATAGACCAAGTGCCGACAGGAAGAATGGCCCGATGATGGGCCTACGCCATGATAGGATACATGAGCGGCACAGCGCCTGAGGGGCGACATGGGAATGCTGAGATGTACCGACGACTAGGTACCGGCGTAGATGGGAATCGGCTGAGACGCACGACAATAGGCATGGCCGTATATGGAAGGATGAAGTGTTGGTGTGGGAGGAAGTCTCCAAGTAAGGTCATATGGGCACAGACTTGGCTGCTGCGCATTGTCTCTATTATGAGGGACTTTAGCTGTGTGCTGACTGCGCACAGACCAGGAGACAGGTATATAAGGGTTGTAGTCTTAGGTAGCGAGTCCCTAAGACTCTAGATAGTTTGTGTCCTAGACACTTCTACTTGAGCAACAGGCTTAGTCTTGATCTTATCTTGACTGATCTTATCTTGACTGATCTTGTCTGTCTTGTCTTCGGCTGAACAAGCCACACTTCTCATAAGTCTTGAGGTTGTGTTTAGGTCGTCCCTAACATAATCTAGAGTCTTTACCACTCTACCCCATTGGACCTTATAGCACCGAGCACGTTTGGCTTGTTGTTGCTCACAGCGCCAACAGCCTAGTTTCATTTCTGAGAGGAAGTAATCGCGTAGCCCGCATCCTCTCCAGGCGACATCAACGCATGACACATTACTGTCAACGGGTCTCGAATGAGAGATCCTCAATATGCCCCATTGGGCCTGACGACAAACCCTACTTGGGTAGTCTACAAACAGTAACGGAAGAGAATACTAGAGTGTCGGGAGAGCATAGGCAGGAGACCACAGATGCGCCCCGAGCTTGGTATACCGTTATTGCCGAAAAGCTCAGGAACAAGTGAAAACACTCGATATACATTGTGTATCAAGGCTGATACAAAGTCCTCTCATACCCTCTGTACAAGCAACCCTACCTGATTTCGGGTTGATAACTTGGCACAAGGACATTGAGGCGAATTGCCAGGCACATGTACATTGATAGCTTTCGGACCCACGACACAGCAGACATTATCTCTCTTGTTTCCCAAGAGATGTCATTGACAGGCATGGATTCCGAACTGGACAGCCGATAGAACGGACCAGTTGTCAGTGGAGGGCCTGAAATTGGTTGAAGATTCTTTTACAGCTTCAACACACACGTTTAGCGCAATGCAGTACGCATTCACATACATATTACCTTACACCCAGGCGACACTCTCGGAGAGCGGGTGCATCTTTGAGGCGGACTGGGTTACTATCAGCGACATGGTCACAACAGGACTGAGAGAATTTATCGGCGACACTATCATTCGCCACTATGACAATCATATCCGGTTGTATTGGAAACACCAGAAAGAGTCACGACAGCTTGAACGCACACAAGCGCAGTCACTCCTCAGGCAACGAGAAGCCGCACAGGAGTTGGAACAGAAGGAAGCCTGGGAGGCCCTTCTTATAGAATGAGCCGCCGCTCGCACAGTCCTGCGAGCTGAGCGCGCTATGAAGAAAGCGGAAAGAGAATACCGCACACTCATTGAATTACTGGAGGTCCAATACAAAGGCGACACCTCCAATCCCATTTGGCTAGCCCTGGTATCATCAAAATATAACCAGTGGCTCATATTGATAAACGACGGCGACAAAGCTATCCGCCAATATAAGATAGCAGTGGAGAAACTACAGTGCCAGCACCACATACAAGAACTGTACGAGCACGAGGGCATGACTATGAGTCATGAAGATTGGAATGCGTGGATGCATGCTATAAATGGAAACATATCACCCAACTTCTGGTGGACCATTCACATGGGCCCCATCCCAGAAAAACTCGCACCATCAGTACCAGGATTCTGTTACCTTAATCTCATCCAACCCAAGTACTGGAACAAGTACAAATGGCCTGCTTATCCTACAATCGCAGCCATATGGGAGATGGGAAAAGAATACCGAAATGAAGGAGTCCATACACAGTGGACTACCACAGAACGAACTGATGTGGTACACGTAGGCTTAGAAATGGCCAACGTCAAAGGATGGGACATGGTGGAAATCTTATTCACCAGTGGTCACAAAGAACTCCGAGTTGGTGCTGGAACCTTTCAACTCACTGTCGACATGATCACACACGCCTACCATGCAGTAATGGGATGGCAAACACATTGGCAGGACACTGAAACGCTAGAACCACTACTTGCCACCCAGCCAGCTGCCATGGTCGCAGCAAGAGAGGACGAAATTCACCGACAAGCAGAAGAGAGACAATGAGCCATCACTAGCGTGGGACAAGCTCTTGCTGCAATGATCAACAAATACCAACAATCCAACCGTCGAGATCCAGGACCTCTTACCAAGGCAGAAATGCCTGCATTCTATGAAGGGGATCCCCGGACGGTGGATGGATGGCTGCGACAGATGGAAACGTACTTCATGTTGGCTAACGAAACAGAAGAACATCAAAAGGTCTCAATCTGCTTGTACAGAATCAAAGGCGGAAAAGGGAATAGAGTGGCGGACTGGAGTGGAGTGAAACTCAAAGCCTTTCAGGAGGTGCTACAGGAGTTTCAGGACAAACAGGAAACCAGTGGCTGGAATGCAGAATTAGATTGGGCACAGCTTAATGCCGGACAGTCAACTGATGATGATTGAGCATGGGTCAGACGACCCTTAGAACACCAATTTCCTTTCACAGACTGGACAGATTTCAAAAATCAGATGCATGAATTCTTCATGTCCACTGAAACAAAGGAAAAGGCCATCGAGGCACTACTGAAACTACAACAGGGAACAATGATTGTAGACGACTACATCATCAAGTTCAATTCCCTGACCTTGTTGACTGACTGGAACGATCAAGCTTTGATCTCGCAATTCCAAAACCATCTCAATCCAGTACTCGGTCGGGAATTAATCCGATACGGAGGATTACCAGAAAATGCCACCCTTCATCAGATCCAAACACGGGTCACAGCACTTGCTAGAGCATACCGCAAAGCCAATGAGGCTTATGGATTCCCTGCACAACGACAGGAGTACAAAGAGCGAGCCCCGGCTCATAATGGTCACCCCCAGTGGCAATACAGAGCACCTGCACCAGCAGCATCAGGAAGTCGACCTGATCCAAATGCTATGGATGTCAACACACAGAAATATTGTTCCCATTGCAAAATGAGGAACCACTCAGTGGAAGAGTGCAGGCAGAAAAACAGCACTTGTTACAAGTGCAATAAGAAAGGGCACACAGCATGGAAGTGCAAAAAAGAAGTAACAACTGGCAATAAAGAAAAGCAGGTTGTCAGATACATTGACAAAAGGGAAACGACCCCAGTCGGCCACATAGAGGAGGTCTCAGATTTTGCAGAAAGCCAGTAGGCGAGCGCTCAGCGCTGCTGGCTGCTACTCAGGTTTCAAATAGTGATGTACTAGTAGACTCAAAAATAAACATGCACGATTTACTTTACGAGTGCAGAGGGAACGTACATCACTTAAGAAACCTAAGAGTGAGCATGAAACAAGGACAACGATTGAAAGCTTGGACACTGCAATGGATGTTAAGGAGAATTTGGGAGCAGCCCAAACAAACAGCGGTGGAATGTCTACAACAATGGGTAGACAATAAACAAGTAAAGGAGGTGGATGGACACCTAGTGGATGATCTAAACGCCATGACTGAAGATGATGCTCTGTGGAACCTAATGCACCTACAAGAGAAAATAGTGCAAGGAACTGGCTATCATGAAATAGATCTAACAGGGGTCATCACAAAACCCGACGGATCTAAAAGTGTCCGAGTAAAAATGCTGGTAGATTCCGGTGCAACAGGAACGTGCATAAGCACCAATTTCGTGGAAAAACATCAGATACCAAAACAAAAACTGGTCCGGCCAATATCTGTATACAATGCCAATGGAACAAAAAACTCAGGAGGTGCCTTAGAATACATGGCAAAGATAAAACTACACATTGGTGAACACGAAGAAGTCATTGAATGCGCCGTAATGCACCTCTCCAAAACAAGCATCTTCTTAGGTTTTGACTGGTTGAGGAAACATAACCCAACCATCAACTGGAAGAAGCAGACATTGGAGTTTAACCGCTGTCTGGGTACTTGCTGGAAGGGTTCCTCTGTTCAGGAACCTGAAGATGAAATGGACATAGATGATGACCTCGAAGTGGAGGATAGACTACTGGCTGTTCACATAGGTGAACTGGAACTTAACATCAGAGCTTACGCGTCGATGGCAACAAAAATAGCAGCAGAGGAAGCTGAGAAAACAAAAAAACGAACTCTGGAGGAGGCAGTCCCCAGACATTATTTAGAACATCGGAAAGTCTTTGAGAAAGAGACTTTCGATGAACTACCACCACAGCGGTGATGGGATCATGCCATAGAGTTGATTCCCGGGTCTAACCCAGTTGATTGCAAAATTTATCCGCTCAATTGAGATGAGCAGCAGCAACTGGACGAATTCTTGAAAGAGAACCTGGATTCTGGGCAAATCCAGTTAAGCAAATTGCCCATGGCATCACCTTTTTTCTTTGTCAAGAAAAAAGATGGAAAACTTAGGCTGGTACAGGACTATTGGTGACTCAATGAGATGACAGTTAAAAATCGTTATCCTTTACCATTAATTGGAGAACTAGTGGATAAACTATCACAAGCCAAAGTGTTCTCCAAGATGGACATACATTGGGGATACAACAATGTACGCATCAAAGAAGGAGATGAGTGGAAGGCGGTGTTCAGAACCAACAGAGGACTCTTCGAGCCCTTGGTCATGTTCTTTGGACTCACAAATTCACCCGCCACTTTCCAAACTATGATGAATGACATCTTCAGAGTCGAGATAGCGGAAGGATGGGTCATCATTTACATGGACGACATACTCATATTCTCTAAAAACCAGGCAGAACATACAGTGCAGGTCAACCATATCCTAGCAAAGCTAGAAGAACATAAGCTGTCACTGAAACCAGAAAAATGTTTCTTTGACAAAAAGGAGATGGACTTCCTAGGGGTAGTCATCAGCAAAAACTCAGTGCAGATGGAATCCGCCAAAGTAAAAGCAGTCACTGAATGGCCAAAGCCAACATGCAAGCGGGAAGTCCAGCAATTTTTGGGCTTCATTAACTTCTATCGACGCTTTGTAAAAGACTTTGCCAAGTCAGCCAAACCCCTAACTCGTCTCACAGGAAAAGACAAGTGGAAGTGGACAGAAATACAGGATGAGGCATTCGAGATGCTAAAGAAAACTATTGCAGAGGAGGTGGTGCTGTGAATCCCAAATGAGGATGGACAATTCCGAGTAGAGGTGGACACCTCTGACTTCACCATTGGGGGAATCCTGTCGCAGCAAGTAGAAAATGACATATGGAAGCCTGTGGCTTTCATTTCAAAATCCCTTAATGATGCCGAGCGCAACTACGAGATCTATGACAAAGAGATGCTCGCGGTTATGCACGCTTTCTATGAATGGTCCCATTATCTTAAAGGGGCCAAACACACAGTTGAAGTTCTGACGGACCACCAGAACTTGACCTATTTTAGAAAGGTGCAGAACCTAAATCGAAGGCAGGCGAGATGGGTGACGGATTTGCAGGAGTACAACTTTGTCATAAAACACAGAAGTGGGAAGTCCAACACAAAGGCAGACTTATTATCTAGGTGGGCAGGACATACCCATGGAGAAAACGACAATGAAGGGGTGGTTCTGCTCAAAGAACACCTTTTCATACGAGTCTTTGATGATGATCGGGCAATTGACGACATCATGAAAGACATTAAAGACATGCCAAAGCGGCAATGGGAGACGCAGGTTGTCGAAGGCCTTGGAAAGGCCAATGGGGAGTACAAATTTGAAAAAGGACGAGTATATGTACCAGCGGTCGTAGCATTGCAAGAGGATATCATTGCAATCCATCATTCATGGGGACACTCTGGAGTTGCTAAAACCTTGGAGTCCTTAACAAGGAACTTTTGGTGGCCAAACATGCGCAAGGACATAGAAAAATATATTCCGGGATGTGAGACCTGCCAGAAGGCAAAACCAGATCGACAGGCATGTGCAGCACCACTTCGACCAAACGAGGTTCCAACTGAACCATGGGAAGTCATCTCAGTTGACTTCATGGGACCTCTCCCCATGTCAAAAGGACATGACACGATCATGGTGGTAGTGGATAGATTTACCAAGAAGTCATACTTCTTGCCCACTACAAAGGAAATTACATCGCAGGGAACAGCAGCACTGTTCAGAGACAACATATTCCGGGAGCATGGTCTCCCAAGAAAAGTAATAAGCGACAGAGGACCACAGTTTGCTTCAAAATTCATGACAGATTTGTACAGGATGTTGGGAATCCAGGCCAATTGATCAATGGCCTATCACCCACAAACGGATGGACAGACAGAACGAGTTAATCAAGAAGTAAAGGAATTCTTGACCATGTTCATCAACAATCGCCAAGATAATTGGAGCGATTGGCTGTCAGTGGCACAGTTCTGCCACAACGATCAGATACACTCAGCAATGGGCTTCATGCCCTTCTTCATGAATTACGGACGGCACCCAAACAAGGGTCTAGACCCCACCTATGTGCCAAAAGTCGTAGCTGTGGAACAATTGGCAAAGGAACTGGAAAAGGTACACGAAACCGCAAGGCAGGCGTTAGAGAAAGCCACTCAAATTATGAAAGAGCGATACGATAGCCATCGCCAGGCAGCACGAGAATATAAACCTGGCGACAAGGTTTATCTTAGCACCAAAAACCTTCCAGTAATTCGAGCAACCAAAAAGCTTGACGGAAAATTTGTCAGCCCACTTGAAGTCCTCACCAAAGTCGGCAAGTCGTCTTATAAACTAAAAATACCAGCAGCATGGAAAATCTATAACGTCTTCAACGAAGTCTTGTTGAAACTGTACAGGGAACTGGAGTTCCCCAAACAAAAAGCAAAAGCAGCAGCGTGCAAGGACGCGCAGATGGTGGAGGAGTCCCAAGAGGATGAATACGAGGTTGAAGAAATTATGGAGAGCCGCATTAGCGGACGAGGAGGAGCAAGGCTGGAATACCTCGTAAAATGGAAAAATTATCCAGTGGAAGAGTCCACCTGGGAGTCGGCTGGAAATGTTGCTAACACACCAGCCAAAGTCAACAAATTCCACAAAGAGAACCCGAAGGCTCCAAAGCTCATTAGGAACCTAAGGAATGGCAAGGTGTACATTCAATACACTGAAACAATCCCTCGACAAACCCCTGGTGCAACAAAGCACAAACAAAGTCGAGGGACCCATTGGAAGGATAAGCGACTTTTTGGATGGGATGATGGCCACTTCGGGCCGAAATATCTGGAAAATATGGAGTGCAGATGGCACAATTGGAAAGGGGACAGGAGGGCAATCATGGAATTGCCAGATGATACTGATGGGACATTCTCCAGAAACCTGGAGTGTGGCGGGCGGTCACCTGTGCTTGATTTCCCAAAGAGGGGAGAAAAGGAAGAGTTAGAGGAGGAGTGCAGAGCACATGAAAGAGACACCGAGTGTCTCCAAAAGAAAATCTTGAAAAGGACAGAAACCACAGGCGCTGCTAAAGAGAGTAATGAGTTGGAGGATGACCGACAAAACAGGATTAAGGGTGTCGCATGCCCTGAAAAGAAGAAATTAACATGGAAAGCCACTGTCGAGGAGGTGGAAGATGTGGATTCAGAACGGTTGGGCTTGATGCCTGAAGAGCAAGCAGAGCGACTTGCCTGCTTTTATGAATGAATGAAGCAAGATCCACACTATGTGGACTCAGCCAGTTCAGCCTCTCGGGACACAAGGCCTTAAGGGGGGGGTGATGTTATGAGCATACCTCGTCCCCATCAATTTTCACAGTAACGACACTAATGACAACTATGCAGATACAGTCTGGGGGAGTTAGACTATATTTTTCTTTTCATTTTATCTATTTCATTCCACTCAAACGTTTAGATACAGGACTCAGACGATACCTTGGTTGCGGGATGGACTATACTAGGATTGCGACCCTTATATGGAAGGTGGATAGGTCAGCATCGGCTATGGGTATAGACCGAGTGCCAACAGGAAGAACGGCCCAATGATGGGCCTACGCCATGATAGGATACATGAGCGGCACGGCGCCTGAGGGGCGACATGGGAACGCCAAGATGTACTGACGACTAGGTACCGGCGTAGATGGGAATCGGCCGAGACGCATGACAATAGGTGTGGCCATATATGGAAGGATGAAGTGTTGGTGTGGGAGGAAGTCTCCAAGTAAGGTCATATGGGCGCAGACTTGGCTGCTGCACATTGTCTCTATTATGAGGGACTTTAGCTGTGTGCTGACTGCGCACAGACCAGGAGACAGGTATATAAGGGTTGTAGTCTTAGGTAGCGAGTCCCTAAGACTCTAGATAGTTTGTGTCCTAGACACTTCTACTTGAGCAACAGGCTTAGTCTTGATCTTATCTTGACTGATCTTGTCTGTCTTGTCTTCGGCTGAACAAGCCACACTTCTCATAAGTCTTGAGGTTGTGTTTAGGTCATCCCTAACACCCTGTGTAGACATTGGTGATTTATTTCCCGATTCATCTTTTTATTTGAAATATGTGGAGCATTATTTTTTATGTTGCCTGTTGGATTAGGCAGGGCAGTGCCCTGGCCTTGTGGGCTTTTGTGTTTCAATACAGAAGAATTTGTCATCTGTGCCTTGACATTTTGAATTACATATATATAGTAGTAGGGTACTAGAATCAGAAGATCCCCCTTTGTCAATCTCACTCAGTTCAGACCAGTGTTCTCTGTTTTGTTAGCATTCTCCTGCAGCATTTTATTGAGTTTCTCCCTGTGATATCTAGTTATACTGTGAATTCAGTGGCTTCAGCATACCCAAGTTCAGTTTGATAGCAATTGAGGTTCCAAACTTATTCAATGATCCAATTAGCAAGTTTCAAATTATAAACCATTAACAAACTATTTCGAGGCTCATTCAAGACTCTACTGCCCCCCCCCCCCCTCGTTTTATTAGCAATTTCCTATGAGACTGCTGGACTTTTCCAGGACTCACACCCTCACTCGCCCTTGGACACACTCTCATTCACCATTGCACTCCCTCATATTACACATCAGGCACTAAGGTGGTGCTTCGCACTCCCATCCCCCAGTTTGTAGGGTTGGGTTTGTTGGCATATTTTACACTAGGCAGCATCCCAGGGTACCTATCAATGGGACTAATTGATATATCCAGCTGTTCAATTAGACCTGTAGTGAAACCAAAAGCACCACAAGTGTCCAGCACATATAACATGCACTCCTTCCAAGCTAGCCAATTATTTGGGCTGAGCTTCTCCATTTTGGTCACAGCTGATGTGTAACTTGCTACATCTTTATGGGAATATATTTCATCAACTGGCACATCATTGTGCATGAGAGCATTTGCTGATGAAGAAGGCATAGTGGCTGTGGCTGGTGCTGATGTTGATGACATAACAGTCACATCACTTGGATTGGGCTGATTAATCAGTTGAGACATATCGTAATGATGCTTCTTTTGCTAATAATAGACAAGCAACTTCTTGAGGTTGTTTAAAGCACACGACTGGGGCCCATAACCTTTTAGAATAATCATGTGAATATAATTGAATAAGACAAGGGTGCATTGCATGTGAATAAAGGCAGGATGTTACATGTGAGAACCAGTCTGAGATGGCGGTGATGTGGAGCCAAAGTTATAATTAGTTCAGGCACTATGTACCTTATATAGCTAATTCTGATTTACTACTCTGTATATGGAAACTTGTGTCATACTCAAACATATCCAATGCTTGCTCATTTCCAACAACTTTCAAGCTGCTTTCATGGATTATTATGATGAATGTGAGGAGTTTTCTTCTGAATATATGAATGAGGAAACATGGAAGGATATTGCAAAACAGGAGGTGAGTAATAGTTGGCTATATGTCATATCAATTGTATAAACAGTTGAACAGGGACGTGAGGTGGATCCTGTCTGCATCTTGGAGGGGATCAATACACATGAAGAAACAGGCTGTAACTGGCTCACATTGTTGGCAGTTCATATTCTCAGTGTCATTGCAAATTCTGCTGGTTGTGAACATGCTTTCAGCCATATGGGCCTTATTCACACAACAATCTGCAGTAAGCTAGGTGTTGAGAAGGTTTGGAAAACTGCAGTAGTTGGCATGGACATCAAACAATTGCATATTGAAGCAGGCTTGCTTTGCCCACAGGAGGGGTGAAATTTTGTTCTTCCCCAGGAAGAATTTGATCATCTCAACATCAATGAGAATGAAAACCCTCTCAATTTCAATTAACTTGCAACCCAGATGATTGAAGATGCTGCCACTGCAAATAGTGATAGCAAGGCAACTACTACTAGCCAAGGTGATGCCCTAATGTCTGCATCTACAAATTTACAATCACTAATGACGAAATAGATTCCACAAGCCTCCTCATCACAATTCCACCACTTGTGAACCTTCCACCACCATCCCAGCCTGCTCCACTACACAAGACATCAATACCACTTGAAAACTCTTCATATATCCTAAGGCAGGCTCAGGAGTTGAGTCACTGTTGAATGGATTGGACCATTTCTGGAAAGGAGCTATTGAGGACCTAGAGAAGGAGATGGAACTTTCAGAAGTCTTGTCTCATCCCAATGAGGCCTCTGCCAGCCTGGATATACAGGAGGTCATGTAGCAATTGCTCAATCTCATCATCTGTAGTAGGGCTACCCTTTCATATCTCCAAATATAGTAATATCCCACAGACCCTTGAGTCAAGTCAAGCAATTTCAGTCAGTTTGACTGCAGTCATGACAACACTGCCAGCAACCACCCATCCTTGGCCCACAATGCAGCGGCTGCGGAAAGCGAATCACCTCTCACCCTGAAGTGTCTTAACTGCGAAGGTGGCCACTCTGCCATCTCCTGATCCTGCCCATTCTATGGGGCACATTTCACTCCCAAGCCACTGGCCACCCTTGAAGCCCAGTGCCTTGCCTGTGTCCAGCAACATCGCCCTGTTAGGTCCTGCCAGTGTGCCAACACATGCCTTACCTGTTGCTTGCCTCCTTCCATGGGGATCTCCTAGGGATCCCACACTAGTTGTCTGTATGATGAGTGCAGGTATAGATCCTGCCATCTTACATTTCAAAGCATGGCCTCTTCAGACTGCCATTGCCTCTCTCATATGAAGTAGTTACAATTGCTTTCTGCCACCCACTTGGGGGCTCACTGTATGATGGTCCGTATTGGACAAAATCCACAAAAACAAGCTGTTCATCCTGAAACCCGATGAAGCAGGCAGGTTCATGGTGAATCACAGTGGATGACAGTGGAGCAGGCATGAACAAGAATGAACAAGAATGAACAAGAATGAACAAGAATGAATGCACATGATAACACTGAATCAGCATGGGCACCATGATCAGCATGAATGCCATGAATGGCATGAACAAAGAGAATTGGTAGATAAGTGTTAATGACTGTAGAGCGTGAACATGGCATGAACATTGCATTGTGAAGAAATTCATTCTGTTCATTCTGTTCATCCCATTCATCCCATTCCCTCTGAAACAAATATAAGTCAAGTATTAAAAAGCAACATGCCAAGTATCGTAAAATTTCCCCCCTTCACCGCTACTGCTCCCCCTGCAATGGATCCCCAAAATGTGACTCATATCAGCACACTTGAGATACTGTGCAAGTTGTACCTCCGTTCTTCATGTTCAGAGATGCACTGCCATTGTGCTGCAGCCACCTTTGGCCAGGTGCGAATCCTACTTGCCAGCATCGTTAGCCAACTGACAACATGCAGCTCCCATATGCGAGGGATACGCCCTTGTCACCAGAAGAGGCTTGCAATAGCTGTCACCACCCATACTGGCAACACTACCTCCTTCAAGCCAGTCTGTCTGATGTTCCTGAGAATGTTTGATATACACTCCGTGGTCCTAGCCCTGCCACCAGGTGTGGGGGCTTTTACCCACACGTAAGTTATTGTCTGACCATTGTATATTACTTGACTTACACAGATAGCAGAGCATAGTTACACTCGCACAATATAACATGTCTTGCTTGTGCAGCAAGCAATATATGGCTCACCTGCCTGTTCCCATGTAAGAAACAATAATTAGTTTCAATAAGTGATCACTTATGTTTTCGAAGCACCCCTCCCATTGACGTCTTGTCTTCAATGACTGTGGGAGTCCACTCTCACCCTAATGATCATCTTCCCGATCAGAATCCATTAACAGCTGTCAGGAATATACCACGGTTCCCACTCTTTACTCCACCCGTTGCATCTCAATTGCCTATTATGGCCCAGCGCCTCCAGTCTGCAACTCGAAGCAGGCAAAGAAGGGAGTCGCATCAATCCACAGCAGGGCCATCCAGTTCTAAGTGCCAAGATGCCAATACATCAAACGTTGCAATCACCTGCATGATAATGCCATTTGTTGTCAGTATAGCCATACTGCTCTGTGCCAATTGACTTACAAATAGAATAGCATCATACTTGTAAGACGGAGACCAAAGCTTCTCCGGATTTCCGCCCAACTGACACCGAGTTGAGCAGCCTGGTCTGATGTCTTGAAAAATTGCAGCTATCTGTCCAATTAGACCTGTTGTCAGAGCCAGATGATGCAGAAATATGGGGTAAACTTGATGAACTGATCATCGAACACATGAACTTCCTCAATCTCCGAATGCAACCTGTATCTGATCCCAATGCAGATGCATATTATCAACTTGCCTGGCAAACATGTCAACGTGGTAAATTCATAAAATCTAGATATACGTATTCCCTTGTTTCCATCCCACCATATGAATTTACTGCCAGATATATCAAGAAGACACTTTCTCACCCTCACCCCAGTGACAAAGCTAAGCGTATCATATTCGTTTGTGCGTTTCATAATTTGCTGTCATGAGACATGTTTAAGTTTGTATAGTACCCAGGATGAAAAACATACATGGCCCCCTTGAACAGGGGGGTGAACTTCATCCTTGCTGGGCATGGCATCAATTATCCAGTACTGGATGGGTCCAGGCACAACAGGAGGAGAATTCCATGCCTAATACATGCATTGAAGGATGTCCTCAATCACAACCAACAGAAGCATCAGCCACCTTGCCATCTGAAAATGATCAGGTATGAGTTAGGGCACATATAAAGAGTCTTATCTTAGAGTACATTTGGCAGGCAACTTCAACAGCTCACACCGTCATGCTCCCTTCCACCCGTGGCCCCTTGGGCCAACAAACTCATGCCACCAATCCATCATCTTCCATTACCCAGCTCGCTACTCAAACACAGTCTTGTCATCAAGATTACGACGTGCTAGTCAGGCCAGCATATCCACGGCTTTACCCATTTGCTCTCCACATATGGAGAACTGACATCTGGTACCACAATGAAGTATCTTCCTGTCGGGCAGCATATATGGCAGGTTCCAAAGATGGACTGGCTCACAACCTCATCAACACTCTGCAATGCATTGTGATGAGTGAAACGAACCTTTTGGATGAAGAGTTCACACCCGTTCTAGGTGTCACATCTCATGTAGAGTCGCTTTATGCCTTGATGTCGCCAGCGCGCACCTTCACCATGTGTGTTACATATTTTTTTGTGATTGTCAAGTTTTCACTGACCTTTCTCAGCCAAGGTGGGGACTCTACAGTTACAGGTCATGCACCCAAGCTTGTGGTGTTTGACACCGCCATCGATTTGCATATAGGTGATGAAAAAGGGTACTGGATCTGGAGTGAGACCAGTGGCTTTGCTTCCATGTCATTTGCACCACTCCCTGCTGTGGATGCCTGGGATACACTCTTGTTTCGTGCCAATGGTATGCTTGCAGCATTGTATCTAATAAACACTGGCCTAGGGCCAGATCCTATATTGCCCTTTATCTTAATGGCCACAGCATATAAAGATATAACGGACCTCCCATTAGAGCGGGACTTCTTGTTAAGAATGTAGAATCCTGTTACAAAAGGATTTCTTTTCTTTTCTTTTCTTTTCCTTTTATTAGGTAAGCAGCTGTATATGGAAAGGGACATGAGGCTAGAGGTATATAAGTAGGGCCTTCAGAGCCATAGTCCTTAGCCTTAAGATAGTCTGTGTCGCCTACACAGCTACTAGGTGCTCAATACTACTCTCTCTCTCTCTCTCTCCTCCAACCTTAGGTTGTGTTAAGGCTTCATCTTGACATAATCTTAAGGCTCTATACACCTACCATTGGACATTGTTACACGATGCTGCAATAGCATTGCTCGTTGTTACATGTGGTCAACGAATCTCTGTCGAAGCCCTATGTTAGGGTTAGACACTTCTACTCTCTCACTACCATCATCCTTGTCGAAGGGTGTTGGTACATCTTTCTCGCATCAAGAATTGTTGTCTTCAGCGTTGCATCCGCACGTTGAACTCTCTTAATAGCCCCTCTCAACAGAGGTCTCCCTCAAGAGGGCTAGTTGACACAGTTCTCTTGGACGAGAGTCATTGCACGCAGGTGGTAGTTGCAGGCAGGCACACCCAGGCACTTGACACCTTGAGAATCGGAAAAACCCAAGGAACGGGTGAAGAAAGTCTAGAGCATGTCCATATCAAGGCTGATATCAAATCTTGAGATACCCTCTGTACTAGCAACAGCGTTTAAGTTTGCTGTTGATAACTAGGCACAAGGACACTCAAGTGAATTGCCGGGCGCCGCTTTAGGTCGAATCTTGTTTCTTTTCTCGGCAATGTCACTATCTCCTCATCTGAGGACGTCATTGGTTTTCGCGGAACAGCTGCACGAAGAGATTAACTGTCCGTGGAGGGCCGGAAGTTAATTGAAGAATTTTTTAGGTTTCATAAAGCCAGGTCCCGATGGATCTGACTTTCAAATACGTTTTGCCCCATGCGGGGATGTCTTTGGTGGAGATCGCCTCCACATTCGAGATCGGTTGGGAATGGGGATGTGCCATTACCAAGAAGGTTGCCACCAAGGCTGTGGAAATTAAAAAGGCCACAATCACCACCATCACTGCGCCCATTAGGCATGTGCAACACGATGTGCACGTCAAGACATACTGGCATATGATCAAGGAACGGCAGCAGCGGGAACAGCATCTGCGCATTGAGGCATGGAAGATCGAGCAGATCTCGATCAAAGAACAGGAGGAGTGTTATGAGCACACCTCACATTTTCAACTTTACAGTAACGACATCAATGACACTCACGAAGATACGATCACGAGGAGTTGGGGGATATTTTTCTTATCTTTTTATCTATTTTACTTCGCTCAAACATCTATGAACAAGACTACGTAACGGGACTCTAGGAGGATGGCCTACGTGAACTGCGGTCCCTATTAGGAAGAAGGTTAGGTCAGCATCGGCTATGGATAAGACCGAGTGCCGACAGGAGATGCGGTGATGAGCATCATTCCGATGTGAAGGTGTATAGGTATCAAAACAACTAGTCTCAGCACTAGATGTTAGAAACCTTACCCTCACTAGGATTATACATGCCTGACCCCGTCGCTTAGCATTTGCACTCACCCAAGGTCTTCCGCAAGTCTTCCGCGCTAGCCAAGAGCAACTCCGCCAACTCCGCGATTATCCGCCATAAGGCAAGCGTCGCCCATGCTCAATGGCCAAGTCGTCTTCCGCGTACCCTGTCCAAACCCCATGCCAGTTGGTCGTTTGCCCCGACAAAGCACACTGTCGGCCGATCCACGTAAAAATTGCTAGCCGGCCCAGCTTAGTTCACCAGAGAAGGGACAGGCGCCATCAAAGCGATATCCGCGTTAGGAACAGATCTACCTTCTGCGATGCCAGGGTCACCCATACATGGACGCCATGTCATCCCTAGCGACGCACCGACATAGCAGATCAGGCCCCTAGCGGACAAGTAAACCCATCGGCCGACGACCAACTATGGTATAGACCAGTCAGGTCCGCGGAAAATAGAGCACAGGGACGCGTCAAGCCAGATGAATCCCGGCGTTGCCGCCAACGGCGATCATCAACGTCTATTTCAAAGTATATGATTCTATTAGCGTCCCGCGTCGGGTCACGATACTGGTTCTCACCGCGGCGCTCCTATACCACCATCGCATTCCTCCGCTAGCCCCATTGTGCGAAGACTTTCAAGACGGATTTGGATATACGGTTGCAAGGTGAAAATTTGCAGAGTCACTTCGTCATTAGTAGGGTAGAAAAATGTATATAAGTTCATGTACGACACTTAGAAAAATAATATAGTACACCCCAGCCTTTGAGTCTCATCCTTTCAGCTACGTCCTCCTCGTTTCGTTCACGCCTCTGAGTCTTTGTCGTACTCCGCATCCTGCATTCATCGCTGTTATGCCTTGTGTGACAAACGTTATTATCTGCAGAGTTGCCAGTTCCGTGTGTCGTAGCGTTGTCATCAAGCACACCGGAGTTGACGGGAATCCTTTCGCGACCTCACCCCTTCCCATTCCTCGCTATTTCCAATAGCGGGGTGAACTTATCATATTGGCTGCCCCAGTGAGGCTTCTGAAAGAATTACGCCGTCAACACCGCCCAAGTCACCCCGGGACCAGCAATTCCCCGGTCATTATGCCCCATCCCCGTCATCCGCCAGCGTCTTCTCCGATTGGTACAACTCGCTTAAACGAAGAGCCGAGAACGCGCAGCAACTTTTACAGCAGGACCCTAGCGAGGCATTGAGCGAAATATTCAAAAGCACCAACACGTTCCAACGTCAATCCCGCAGACGACTAGGCCTCGCCCCGGAATTCCAAGCCATCGACGATATCAACAGAGCCTTCCACCAACCCTCAACATCCTCTCGTAGCCCGCCAGATCAATCCGAGACATTCCATTCCTTCGACGTTTCCACCAGCACCCCGCCAGCCAACCCGCCAGGACAACCCTGCTCAGAAGAATTAAGCCCGCTCACCTCGTCACCATCGGAACTCCCGCAACCATCGCCAAGCCCGCCTCCAGTTTCCTCAAGCTCAAGTTCAAGTTCCAGTTCCAGCAGTTCAACCTCAAACCTCGACAACTCAGTTCCACCACCAATAGTCAAGATGGCTGACCATGCACAACAAACCAAGCCCATGCCCACTCGTTACGCCTCCGCCGCACCCCGCTTTGATTCAAACCAACCCCGCCGCCTTCCGCGCTACTTCGACAAGCTCGAACTATTATTTAGTGAAGCTGGCGTCACCTCCACACAACAGAAAAAGGTATACGTGCTGCGCTACCTCCATGACATGGAATACGATCTATGGGGAGGTGTAGACACCTTCAACGCTGCCTCAACATACGAGGCGTTTAAAGCATCAGTAACTGCGCTGTATACCGGAGTAATAAACAAGCGCAAGCACACGCAGGCAGATTTGGACCGCCTAATCGAAGAGACACTCCGCCTCGGAATCCAAACCGCAGAAGACCTCTGCAGTTACTACCAGCGTTTCTTGGTAATAACGAAGTATCTTATCAAAAACGGGTGGCTCTCGACGCGCCAGCAAAGCGAGTACTTCTTCAAGGGATTCCAGGTCCACGTTGGAACAGAAATGTACAGGTACATGCGCAGCCAGTACCCGAACGTACACTGCAACGACCCCTATTCCCTCGAGCAAACGTTAGCGGCCACGCAAGAAGTTATCCAGGGTGCGTCGTTTTACGATAAACTAATCAACAAGCCCGCCGCGCCCCATACCGCTAGGCCAGAGTACCCCTGCCACCTACCCCGCCAACCCCGCATCAACCCCGCCGGCCAAAACCGAGCCAGTAGCAATGCCTGGCGTGAAGACTGAAGACATGTTCAGTCTAATGGAGAAAATGGTCCAGAGTTCCCTACAGACGCAAACGATGTTACAATCCCTCACACAGTCACTCGCGACAACCCAGACGCTCGCGCCAGCCCTGTGGAATTGGTCGCAGACGACGCCAGCTACCGGCTCCAACGCAGTTCCGCTAGGCGCTAATTCCGGTACACGCCCTGCCATCCTGGGTTGCACGTTCTGTGGCAACTTGGCCCACTTTATAGGTCGATGCCCAGACGTTGACAGCTACATCGCGAACGGGAAAATTACAAGGAACCTCGAGGGACGAATAGTGTTGCCAACTGGCAACTATGTATCAAGGTACCTTCCTGGCAACAATATGAAGGAGCGCGTCGACGAATACCACCGGCAAGTTAACGCCCAGCCAACCCAGCAGTCCGGGATCCACCCCGCTATGTTTTACTCGCCCTGCGACAACCACCAAGAGCTGGCAACGTCAAGCACCGTGCCAATTTTAAGTTACAAGACAGCAGCAAACCCCGCGGACGACGTCGACGAGGAGATTGAACGGATGCAGGGGGCTCTTATAGCGTTGCAAGCAGCCAAAAAGAGCAAGGTAGTATTTGATGGAGTAGAAATTCCGCTATGCACAAGAGGAAAGGATCCGCGACCACCAGCAGCACCAGCCCCGCCACCAGAAGAAATCACCTCGCCGGGAGTCGCCAAAGCCCACGACCAGCCGCCTACGCACCCTTTTGCCAACGCTCGCGATGCCAACTACCAGCTGCCAACAGACCAGCCGTTTGGGGCACCACCCAAGAGCAAGGACCCCTCGTACACCACCGCTACTCCCGCGCAAAACCCGCAGGCTGTCGAGCAAATCTTCAAACGCGTCCTCACAAGTCCCGCCGCCAACCTTAGCTTCGAGGAGCTGCTAGCAGCCTCGCCTGATGTCCGCCACAAGATGCGCGAGTTCTTGACTCCGCGTCGTGTCCCTGTCGCCAACTCCGCCAATCCCGCTACCAACCCCGCCAACCCCGTGGACATGTGCAACGTCTTTGTCCTGCCAGACATAGCCAAAGCGTACTACGCGGCAGACCCCCAATACAAGGCGTGTCTCAAAGTCAGCAAGGAGTCTCACGCGCTGCACTGCATTCAGGCAAGAGTCGACGACTGTGCCATAGTCGACTGCGTCGTGGACCCGGGCTGCTCCATCATATGCATGTCCAACGCTGTCAGCCACCAGCTCGGAATCGCGTACAACCCCGCCATTAAAATCGACATGGAAGCAGCAAACGGCGAGGTCGACACATCGCTCGGATTAGCCAAGGACATACCATTCAAAGTGGGCAACATCGAGTTATACTTTCAAGTCCACATCATCCGCTCCCCCGCCTACGACATCCTCCTCGGCCGCCCCTTCGACGTGTTAGCACAGTCGGTGGTCAAAAATTATCAAAATGAAGAACAGACCATCACGATCCACGATCCCAACAGTGACGCAGTTGTTACCATCCCGACCATACCCCGCGGACCACCGCGTTTCGTCAAAATGCGCAAGGAGAAGGAGGGTTTTCAAGTAGCCTCGAGGAACTGATTCAAAATCACGGAGAGGTAGCCTGTATCATCACGATTGACGGAGCTCAGAAACCTATAGAAATAGAAGCATATACCCCCGTCCCCTTGATACAGCGTGCCCCCGATGTACATAGCAGTAGAAAGAATAATCACAATCTTGCTCGCTTGTACCTTGGAGCCATGCTAAGTCTTAACGAATTCGACACGACCAAATATGACCCGATAACCCACGCCTTCCTTCACGACACCATACGATGCCCTAGCAAGTCCAACTCCGCGGAACCATCCCGCTCCAAGTCCCACAACCCTCGCCACGAGAACGTTTCACCAGTGTTTTTATCCCCACAAAAGAAGAAGTACAAGCCAGTCGATAAGAAAGTCAAGCCTGTCATCAGTCAGCTACTGCAAGAATTTAGAATTGTTCGAGACATCAAAGGCAACCCGCTAGCCAGCCTACCGGAGCTCAGCACAAACCCGCCGGACTTCGTGCCCATTGGAAGGTATACGCAGGAACGTATGGAAAATTTAGACCAAGAACACAACAAGGACTTCCTGTGGCCCGAAGAACAGAAGCTAATGCACCATTTCATGACCAAGCACGACCAAGCGTTCGCCTGGGACGACAGTGAACGCGGACAGTTTAAAATGGAGTATTTTCCGCCTATTGACATTCTGACAGTTCTGCATACGCCATGGGTACAATGTAATATCCCAATTCTGCCAGGACTATACGACCAAATCTGCGAGATCATCCATACCAAGATCGACGCTGGTGTTTACGAGCTGTCCAACTCCTTGTACTGATCCTGCTGGTTCTGCGTACTGAAGAAAAATGGTAAGCTGCACCTAGTACACTCGCTCGAGCCCCTCAACGCCGTCACCATCTGCCACTCCGGTGTCACGCCTATCCCGGAACACATCGCGGAGAATTTCGCTGGAAGGGCTTGTGGCGCAATGCTAGATCTCTACGTCGGATATGATGAGCGCCCGCTTGCAGAAGGATCTCGCGACTTGACGACATTCCAGACGCCCTTTGGAGCCATGCGCCTGACAATGCTGCCTATGGGTTGGACGAACTCCGTCCCTATTTTCCACGATGATGTCACCTCCATCCTGCAGCCGGAGATCCCAGACCTTACTATTCCATACATCGACGACATTCCAGTGAAAGGCCCCCTGACCTGCTATCAACAACTCGACGGGACATACGAGACTATCCCCGCTAATCCCGGAATTCGACGTTTCGTATGGGAACACTTCCAGGGGCTCAACCGTGTCGTTCAACGCATGAAGTATGCCAGTGGAACATTCTCGGGAAAGAAGCTCATCCTTTGCACGCCAGAAATCACGGTAGTCGGTCATTTATGCATGTACGAAGGCCGCAAACCCGAGAAGGACTTGGTAGCCGCCATCACCAACTGGGGACCCTGCAAGTCGTTATCAGAAGTCCGCGCCTTCCTTGGCACCATTGGGGTTGGCCAGATATTTATCAAAAACTTCGCCAAGCGCGTGCACCCACTCGTAACGTTAACCAGGAAGGCCACGCCATTCACATTCAGCCCTGCGGAAGTCGCGGCACAGGAAGACCTCAAAAAGGCACTCATCGCATCACCAGCGCTGCGCCCTATCGACTACAAATCCGACGCTCCCGTTATATTATCCGTCGACACTTCCTATATCACGGTAGGGTTTTTCTTATGTCAGTGCGACCCCGACAGGCCCTTGGTTCGCTATTACAATCGTTTTGGATCAATCACGCTGAACGAACGAGAAGCCCGCTTTTCACAGCCCAAGCTCGAGATCTACGGGCTCTATCGCACCCTGAAGGCACTAAAGTTGTATCTCATTGGAGTACGGAACCTCATCGTCGAAGTGGACACCCACTACATCAAGGACATGCTCAAGAATCCGGATATCGCACCCTCAGCTTCCATCAACCGTTGGACCCTCTCGATTCTCACTTTCCACTTCGAGCTGGTCCACGTTCCCGGAAAATTGCACTGCCCCTGACGGATTATCAAGACGCCCGCAACAGCCACTTGATGAGCCGCCAAGTAAGGACGAGGACGAGGAGTTTGATGACTGGATCGATAATTTGTATGGGTTCATGCATCAGATTAACTGAGGTTTCTAGAGATTGCACATCGAACTTGCCCCGCGGATGAGAAAAGATCAACCCCGACCTTCAGAAGAACCTCTCGCACTACGAAACCAACAGGGAACACCATGATTGTCGCCCAGCCGCCACCTTCACTTCCGACTCAGTTCCGCCCAACTCCGGTGACCCCGCGCTATGGCCCACTGAAGAGATAATGGACAGGACGTACGAAGAAGTGTTTCCGTGGCGCGTCAACACCTCCGGAAAAGACGAGGCATGACTGTTACTAGTAAAGCGATTCTTAACAGAGTTGGAGAGACCCGCGGAGGTATCGGATGAGGAATGGCCTAGTTTCACGCGGTATTGTGTTAAGTTTTTCGTCCACGCTGAACGATTATGGTATAGGGACAAGGACGGAGCTCACAAAGTGGTGGTAGAAACACAGAAACAGCTTAGAGTGCTATTCGACTGCCACGACGGTTTGGGACATCGCGGATATTACGCGACTTGCGCAGCAATCATGGAATGGTTTTGGTGGCCACAGATGCAAGACAATATCAAGTGGTACATCAAGTCCTGCCACGCCTGTCAGGAGCAACAATTACAGCAGTTCTGCATTCCACCAGTCGTCGCTGTCCCCGCGCCAATATTCGCTAAGGTGTACATGGATACGATGCACCTCCCACCGTCTAATCAGTACAAGTACTTGATTCAAGCCCGCTGCTCTCTGACGCATTACCCTGAATACCGCGCCTTACGTCGAGAAACCGCCAACTGCCATTGGGGACTGGATCTTTGAAAACTTGATATGTCGTTGGGGAAGCTTGGTCAAGATAGTCACGGACAACAGAGCGCCAATTCTGAGAGCTGTGGAGTACCTCGCCAATAAATACCACATCCGCCACATCCGCATTTCAGGCTACAACTCCTGCGCTAATGGAATTGTCGAACGCAGTCACTACGACGTCCGACAGGCACTGTACAAAGCCACTGAAGGCAACGAGTCGCAATGGTCTACAGCGTTACATTCGGTATTCTGGTCAGAACGCGTCACAGCTAGGCGTTGCATGGGAGTATCGCCTTACTTTGCAGTTACCGGGACACAGCCGCTACTCCCGCTGGACATCACTGAAGCCACCTACCTGCTTCCTCCACCCTCTGCGTTCTTGTCCACCACGGAGTTAATAGCCCGCCGCGCCATGGAGTTGCAGAAGCGTCACGCCCAAACGGAGGCTCTTAAAGACAAAGTCTATCAAGCCCGTGTAGCCGCAGCAAAACAGTTCGAGCAAGAGCACCCGACGATCATCAGGGACTTCGACTTCCAGTGAGGGGACTTAGTTTTGGTCCGCAACACAGCCATAGAGAAGTCGCTCAACAAGAAGATGCGCCCCCGCTATATTGGCCCCTACGTTGTTCTATCCCGTAACCGCGGAGGAGCTTACATCATTTGCGAACTAGACGGTACAGTACTTGACAGACCATATGCAGCATTCCGCATAATACCCTACTTTGCCTGCAAAAAACTAATTATACCAGAGAATGTGCTCGACACCCCCGAGGAACATGTCCGGCAGATGTCCAACTCCAGCTCATTAGGTGACGATGACCCAACCAAAACGACGCCAGCAAACGATGAAGACGATGGAGATTCGACTGGCCATCTTTCCGACATAGAAGAAGACGAAGATATGTACTATACCTAGATAGCCACAACTCCCAATTTCGCTACAATTTCACTACAATTCCGCCAACTCCACACTATTTAATTTTTGAAAACACACCCTGGACCACTAGTAACGTTTTTCTTTATCTTTTGTCCACTTTCACCTACCTTTGTCTCATCCGTAATTTCGATACAGACTCCTTGACCATTATACTTTCTGACTTAGACTACTAATTCATTTCACAAGAACGCAAGAAAAGTTATATTGTGACAAGAGACAAGCAAAGAAAAATATACAAGGAGGCCCGCGGAGAAACCGACTATACAGGTGAAAGACGAGTTGGCGGCTCCATAGCGGAGTCACAAGCCTTGTCCGTCACCCTCTCTCCCGCTACTGCCACTGTTGCCCCTGCCCCCGCGCTTGAGGAAGACCCCGCTCATCCCACTACCACTCGTTCCTCGTCAACATATTCCAGCTCCTCGCTGGGCAGCACGGGACTCCAGTTCACCTCGGATGGGCTCGTATAGCCCGACCAGCCCCCGTTGTTGTACGGAGTAGGCGGGCGCCCCAGCGACCTCTCGAGAAGGTCCTCGACGCGACTTGACGATCCACGGAGGGAGCCCAGCTCCCGGAGTATCTCCGTTTGCACGTTGGATGTGCCTATGAAGGTCTGGGACAGGGCAGTGAGGAGCCGAGTCTGGTTGTACAATTGTCGGTTTTGCTCGTGGAGGAGCCGATTTTGTTCTTGAAGAAGGGAAACGGCCTCCCTCGTCGAACTCGCAGAGGGGCCATCTTCCCTGGCCTGCACCCCGTCATTCGTGTCCTGCGGAATGCTTTCTTCTGCAACCTGGAGGTTGTCTTTGTTGCCGCTCACCACAATAGCCCTCGATCGGGCTTTCTTCTTGTCCCGCCCAGATACGGGAACGCTGCCCACAAAGCACTTCTGGCGGAGGCGTTGGCACTCCGCGCAGACCTTGCTCTTCGGCCCAGGAGCTGGGTAGCAGGCTATGCCTGCCAGCTTGCACCTATCAAAAGATCAGAAAGGCGTTATATGAAAACGAAAGAAACTCACCGGTCACAAGGCGGCTCATTGGGCAACACCTCCTTGGCCCGCTTGGACGGACCAGCTTCTACCCCCGTGCGCCTGCTTCTGTTTCTGCTGAGCCCGCGCGGTCTCCTTTCGATTTACGGCAACTAGCGCTGCCAGCGTCGCTTCATCCGCCTCCTCCATCGTTGCTTCTTCTGCCTCCACCCACGCCCAAACCGTCGCGACGTCCAAAGGAGAAGCCGGGCGATGCTCAGGCAGGCGGAGTCATACCCGGGGCAACAAAACTTGCTGGAGGCAGGTTTCAGCCTCTTGCTGTCTTTGCTCAAGTTCCGCGCCTGCTTCCGCAACCTTCCTCTGCGCTTCTTCCGCTTCGTGAGCCTTTCGCCGTGCTGCCTCTTCCTCTCGAGCCCTCTGCTCCGCGGCTTCTCTCTCCTCTCATAACTTCCACGCCACCTCTTCAGCGGCTCTTCACCGTGCCTCCTCCTCGTCCCGAGCCTTCCTCTCTGCCGCTTCTCTTTCCTCGCGAGCCTTTCGCTCAGCAGCCTCTTGCAACTTCCTCACCCTCTCAGCCTTTAGGGATGCCAAGCGAGCCGCGGCCTCTTTGCGGGCTTTCTTCTCCGCCTCCTCCCACGTGCGCCATTCCTCCTCTTCCCGTTCCAGCTGCGCCTCCATGCACGCGATTTCCTCATCAGAGTTGTATTCGGGCGTTTGTCTGGAAGACATGATAGTAGGGTATGCAGAGAAGTGGAAGGATGAAGTTAGAGTTAATTCAACGAAGGCCGCAATCGCACGATCCCATGACCAGAAGTTGACATACC
The DNA here is from genome assembly GCA_023014405.1 of Amanita molliuscula. Taxonomy (NCBI): domain Eukaryota; kingdom Fungi; phylum Basidiomycota; class Agaricomycetes; order Agaricales; family Amanitaceae; genus Amanita; species Amanita molliuscula. The sequence continues at coordinate 2,356,072 of JAEBUP010000001.1, forward strand.
TGAGTAGTGCGCACAGTCAAGGCCCAATTCCGCGGACCCCGCTTTTCCGAATATGAAGAAGACTTCTGCCAGCAGCCGGACCAGGACGTATCGCCAGTTAACAAACCCAGAAAGCTTCCACACATGTTCAGTTCATTATATTTCAGTCTCATTCGTAGTATAGTTCCTTTCATTTCATTTCATAGGTCATACCACACGGAGAGCACTGCAGCCGAAAACCCAGCAATCTACTATCCAATCCCTTTGCGCGACTGACTGAGGACAGTCAGATTTTTAAGTGGGGGGGAGATGATGAGCATCGTTCCGATGTGAAGGTGTATAGGTATCAAAACGACTAGTCTCAGCACTAGACGTTAGAAACCTTACCCTCACTAGGATTATACATGCCTGACCCCGTCGCTTAGCATTTGCACTCACCCAAGGTCTTCCGCAAGTCTTCCGCGCTAGCCAAGAGCAACTCCGCCAACTCCACGATTATCCGCCATAAGGCAAGCGTCGCCCACACTCAATGGCCAAGTCGTCTTCCTGCGTACCCTGTCCAAACCCCGCGCCAGTCGGTCGTTCGCCCCGACAAAGCACACTGTCGGCCGATCCACGTAAAAATTGCTAGCCGGCCCAGCTTAGTTCACCAGAGAAGGGACAGGCGCCATCAAAGCGATATCCGCTGTTAGGAACAGATCTACCTTCTGCGATGCCAGGGTCACCCATACATGGACACCACGTCATCCCTAGCGACGCACCGACATAGCGGATCAGGCCCCTAGCGGACGAGTAAACCCATCGGCCGACGACCAACTACAGTATAGACCAGTCAGGTCCGCGGAAAATAGAGCACAGGGACGCGTCAAGCCAGATGAATCCCGGCGTTGCCGCCAACGGCGATCATCAACGTCTATTTCAAAGTATACGATTCTATTAGCGTCCCGCGTCGGGTCGCAATACTGGTTCTCACCGCGGTGCTCCTATACCACCATCGCGTTCCTCCGCTAGCCCCATTGTGCGAAGACTTTCAAGATGGATTTGGATATACGGTTGCAAGGTGAAAATTTGCAGAGTCACTTCGTCATTAGTAGGGTAGAAAAATGTATATAAGTTCATGTACGACACTTAGAAAAATAATATAGTACACCCCAGCCTTTGAGTCTCATCCTTTCAGCTACGTCCTCCTTGTTTTGTTCGCGCCTCTGAGTCTTTGTCATACTCCGCATCCTGCATTCATTGCTGTTACGCCTTGTGTGACAAACATTATTATCCGCGGAGTTGCCAGTTCCGCGCGTTGTAGCGTTGTCATCAAGCACACCGGAGTTGACGGGAATCCTTTTGCGACCTCACCCCTTCCCATTCCTCGCTATTTCCAATAGCAGGGTGAACTTATCAGCGGCCCGATGATGGGCCTACGCCATGAAAGGAATCATGAGCGGCACAGCAGCCTGAGGGGCAACATGGGAATGCCGAGGAGTACCGAGTCAACGGTACAGCGTGCATGGGAATCGGCCGACAAGCTTGAACAATAGCAAGGCCGCATGCAGACAACCCAGGAGTTGGGTGTGGGAGGAACTCTCCACGAATGGTTAGATGGGCGCAGAATGAGCTGCTGCGCATTGATCCCCAGTGAGGGACTTTAGCTGCGCACTGTCTGTGCACAGACCAGGGGAGCGGTATATAAGGACCGTAGTTTACAGTAGGAGACTCTTAAGTCTCTAGATAGTCTATTGTCACTAGACATAGCTTCAGAGCAATCTCATCTTTCTTTGACTTAACAAGTCACACTCTGAGTTGTATAGGTTGTGTCTAGGGCAGTCCTGACATAATCTAGAGACTTTCCATCTCTACCCCTCTGTACTGTCCAAGCACCGAGCACGTCGCTCATAGCTGCTCCAGACAATCAGAGGCCTAGTTATACTTTGACGGTTGTAACCCGATTATCCCGGGACCGTTGGCAACATCGACCACGACACTTTCACTGTCAACAGGTCTCAAATGAGAGATCTTCAATTCGCCCGTTGGGCCTGTCTACCACACAGTTGCAGACGAGAGTATGAGTTCGCCTGAGAGCAGTGTAGGCAGGAGACCACAGACACGCTCAGGGTAACGTACACTGCAGTTGCGGAAAAGCTCAGGAACGAGTGAAGAAACTTAGTTGGTGCCACATATCAAGGCTGATCCCAAATTCCTCGCATACTCCCTGTACTAGCAGTCCTACCTGATTTTGGACTGATAACTAGGCACAAAGATAGCGAGGTGAAGTGCCGGGTGTGCCCAACTAATAGCCTGCAGACCCACGACACTGCAGACAATAACTCCCTTGTTTCCCAAGGGACATCATCGACAGGCGCAGATATTCGACTGCTGAACAAATGGATCAAGTGTCAGTGGAGGGCCTGAACTTGATTGAAGATTGCTTTACAGGAATGACCTACCTTCCCTCATCACGAAAAATGAATTGTTATTTCCAATATGTACTCCCACATGCCCAGGCAACACTCTCAGAGATCGGTCAGATCTTTGAGGTGGACTGGGCCCACACCATCGAACCTGTCCTCACAAGGACACCAACCTTTGTCAGCAACACCATTGTTCGCCTGCTACAATAACCACGTCAGGCTATACTGGCGGTACCGCAAAGATGAGCAGAAGAGGGAATGCGCTGAGGCGCAGAAATTATTACGAGAGAAAGAGCTCCAACAAAAGCTCAAACAGAAGGAAGCATGGGAGGCCCTTCTGATGGAACGAGTGGCCAGCAAGGCTGTTTTACGAGCAGAGCGCGCAATGTGCAAGGCCGAACGAGAGTACCAGACTCTCATAACATTACTGGAGGACCAATACAAAGGCGACACCTCCAACCCGATCTGGCTGGCCTTAGTCTCATCCAAATACAATCAGTGGTTGATGTTAATCAACAACAGAGATAAGGCTATTGGACGATACAGGATAGCGGTCAAGCGACTTCAATGCGCTCATCATGTGGAGGAATTATACGCTCACAAAGGCATGACCATGTCGCACGAGGACTGGAATGCCTGGATGCATGCCATGAATGGCAATATACGAGCCACCCGTTATGCCAAATGGAAATGAGAACGAGAAGAGGAGGAGCGTCGACAAGGGATTCGTTACGATCCCTTACTTGTTACAAAACCACCAGGACGAATCCTTCCTGTCACACCAGAACGCCTGCTCACCGAGCCAATTGAAAAACTCTGAACCATCGGCTTGGACCATTTCCTATCCGAAATAGGAGAGGACACCTGGAACGATCACAAAGCCAGGTTATTGGGATGGCAGGCGCGTGTCAAAGCATACCTACCAGGACCAGCAGCGAAAGGTCCAATCGCTCCCGATCAGTGGAGACAAAACGGGTACTGTTATATGTATCTGTTTAAAGCTGAATATTATGACAAGTTCAATTGGCCTGCCTGGCCCACCCTCTACGATATTGTCAACTGGGAACCAGAGCTTCGAGACGACTCAGTGGTGTTCGCAATTCAGGATAGCATCTGACCAGGACGGTGTCACATCATTGAAGAATCCGCCATACGATGGGATGACATCGAGTACACATGGGATGAACTTGTGGACCTACACAAGGTTTCTCATTACACCTGGACCGGAATACACACTGGCACAGAGCCTGGTTGAACGTACGCAAAGTGCGGCCAGGAACAGAGGAATAAAACTGTGACCATGCCCGGTTAAAAACCATCTGACTACTGAAAGGTACTGTGGGCCCTGGTAGCCCTGTATGCGGAGACCAGTAGACAGGACACCTCTGGATCGCTGGTATAAAGGCGATTTGGTTAGTCTGATCCTTGTGTGAGCGATTGACGCCTCAAGGTTTGGGATTGGGACCCCTGTAAAAGGCAAGATGTAGAGCAACTTACTCCGCAAGGAGACTTTGCAACAGGAAAGGTACCCGAGCTGTGGCAGTACGAAGCTTCAGGCGGACGTGGGTAGAGCCGTCTGAGTGCTAACCTCCTGCTGGGCCAGGCCAGACTTGTCACCTGGATGGTTAAACTGGAAAACCCTCTGAGGTATAAATCAGGGAGGTCAGGAGGCGATACCAACCCGAGAGGACATATTCTACGTCGGTGACTAGTAGGGGAAGTCCAAACTTACCACCAGGCTGCCCATGTGGCATAAGTCCAGAGGAGTAACAGAATCTTTCCTGAAGCTTGCTTAAGTTGTAAACAGAGTTGGTGTTACGGGCTAGGCTTCACTGCGCCATTGCTGGTTGAGCGCCAGCTCCCGCTTTGGATGTGATTGCTCCCCTCTCTAGTCTCCTTGTGTATTTCAGGCTAGGGTGACCGACTTTGGTACGTTTTGGAGGACAATCGAAATCCAAACGTCGATTGAAAAATCGACCCCTCGCCACTACATCCATTAAACGGGTTGACTTACGATCAACGGTTATGGTCCAAGAGGCAGTTAACCAAGCAGCCGGACAAACATACCCAGCAGTAGTCCAACCAAAACCAGTAGTGCAACCAGCGCGATCATACGCAGCGGCAGCACTAGCTGGAGGAGAAAGAAAAGCTAGAGTCATCAATGCTGGTGGGGATGCAGCACACTGGAATGGAGGAGTTCCTACTACAGCAGACTGGCTATCAGCGGAGGAATATCCTCAAGGAGCGAATGACGCCCATAAGAAACGACAGATTGACCAGTGGAGAAGGAATGTTGAGAAAGAATCCTGGCTCCCCTATCCCTATCCAAGAATGTCATGGACTGATAGTGGATTAAACCCAGACATACCAGGATATTGTTACCTGGTACTGATAAAAAAGGATTACTGGGATGAATTTATGTGGCTGGCCTATCCGCAGTTGCAAGAAATCTGCAACTGGGACAAAAGCCTCCGGGAGGAAAATGTCACCACCATTATTCGAAAGACCTACTCCAAGTCAACTATGTTACATATAGAAAAATACAACAGTAACACAAGAGGATGGTTCCATGTCGAATGTCTAAACAGAGAAGGCATGGGACATTATAAAATAGGAGCAGAACGAGCAGAAAGTCCTGAAGTAGGCAAAGTAATAAGTCTAGGAGGAGAAAGCGATCTAGAAACACCAGAGCAACCAGCGCAATCAGACGCAGCGGCAGCTCTGGTAGAAATAGACCCTTGTCTAAGAAATGGTCATCTGAATCTAACGGAGCAGCAACAAAACAAATTGCACCCGAAATATCCAGGATATTGTTACCTATGGTTAGTAAAGCGGGAATATTGGAACGCTTACAAGTGGCTGGCATATCCAACAATTAGAGAAATATATGGATGGGATCCGGAACTTATGGATGAAAACTGACCTATATATTGGAGACGAACCAAGGGGTGCAATCGCATGTGGCACTGCGCCAGAGTATTGGGAGAACCTAGTGGTTGGCCATGGATGAAGGCAATGATGTGGCAGGGATACGGATCACATCGAGTCGGCATTGGAAATTTCCGACTCATGGTAGAAATGGTCATGCAAGCCTATCATGCTGTACTTGGATGGAGAAACTCCTGGATGGACTCTGAAACGTTGGAATCTCTTTCAGATACCCAACCTGCTGCATCAGTAGCAGCAAGGGAAAATGAGATCCACCGACAAGAAGAGGAAAGGCAACAGGCCATCACCAATGCTGGACAAGCCCTTGTAGCCATAATAAACGAATACCAGCGGAGTTCTCGACCAGAACCCGGACCCCTCACTAAGGCAGAAATGCCCGACTATTACCAAGGAGACCCAAGGACAGTCGATGGATGGCTGCGGCAGATGGAAACCTACTTCATGCTAGCGAGAGAAGTAGATCCGAAATGGAGAATTTCCATATGCCTTTACTGGATGAAAGGAGGGAAAGGGGATAGGGCAGCTGATTGGAGTGGTGTTAAACTCAAAGCGCTTCAAGAGGCACTGCAGGAGTACCAGGATAAAATAGATAACAACAGATGGAGTTCGCAACTCAATTGGCAACAGCTAAACGAGGGGGAGTCAACTGACGACAATCGAGCATGGGTGCGACGGCCATTGAACAACCAGTTCCTGTTTACGGACTGGGCCGATTTCAAAAACCAGATGCATGACTTCTTCATGTCGACAGAGACCAAGGAGAAAGCAATTGAGGCATTACTAAAATTGCGACAAGGAACGATGATGGTCGAAGACTACATCGTAAAATTCAACTCCCTCACCTCGCTCACAGACTGGAACGATCAAGCCCTGATCTCTCAGTTCCAGAGCAATCTCAATCCAGCCCTGGGAAGGGACCTAATCCGATATGGGGGACTCACAGATAGCGCCACTCTTGTCCAGATACTGTCAAGACAAAGCCTTAACAGTAACCGAAGGTTGGAGAAGAATTGTATTAGAGAGTCCTTAGTAGCTGTATAGGCGATACAGACTATCGTAAGGCTAAGGACTATGGCTCAGAGAGCCCTACTTATATACCTCTAGCCTCATGTCTCTTCCTATATATGGCTGCTTACCTAAGAAAAGAAAAAGAAAAGAAACTACGCTCTTGAGTTCTTAACATAACCCTCTCTTTAGGGATTCAGTTCCACGGAATCCTCGTTTGTCTTTTTCAGCGATTTTTCTGTCTCCTTTCCACTTTTTCCAATTTCGTTCCAGCTTCTCTAAGTATTCTTTTTCGAATTTTCCATCTTCCCATCCAAATAGGGTCTTGGGTATTTGTGGCTGTGTATAATTTTGATACCGTTTGAACGTTAAGTCGCTCATCCTTATTCTTCGAGGAGCATTTGGATGGAGGCGGTGGAATTCGTCGATACTCCGGTCGGCATTGTGACAATTCGTCGCCGGTTCCCATGTGGAATCTTCTACCGGGTAATTTTTCCATTTTACTAAATATTCCAACAGTCCTTTTCCTCGTTTGTTGATGCGACTATCTAGTATTTTTTCCACTTCATAATCGCCGGTCTCGTCCTCTTTCTCTTGTTTGTTTTTGCGGTCGGATTCGTGGCGTTTTTGTTGTGGAAAAGTAGGTTCCTTATACGGTTTCAATAATGTTTCATTAAAAACATTGTACACCTTCCAGCTCACAGGGATTAAGAGTCGATATGATGACGCTCCTACTTTTTCGATGACTTTGTAGGGTCCGATAAATCGTTCTCCTAATTTCTTTGTTGGTCGAATAGATGGGATGTTTTCGGCATTTAGATACACTAGATCTCCTTTTTTGTATTCCATAGACTCTCGTTTCTTTTTATCGTATTGAGCCTTCATGGAGTCTTGTGCTTTTTTAAGTGATTTCTGTGCCTTTTCCCATACTTCTTTTTGTTCTTCCATGAATTGTCCTACGGCTTCTACCCTGGGTTTAGATGGTTGATCCACTGTTTCTTTATTTGGGTTATATCCATAATTCATCATAAAAGGCGAATATCCTGTTGCGGAGTGTTGTCTATCATTATAACAGAATTGGGTTACTGCTAGCCAATCACTCCAGTTGTCTTGCTTTTCATTTACGAACGTGGATAATAGTATTTCGACTTCCTGATTTGCTCTTTCGGATTGCCCATCAGTTTGGGGGTGAAATGCAGTGGAGGGGTTTCCTTTAATTCCCATTAATTCGAAGAATTCTTTCATGAATTTTGAAACGAATTGCGGTCCTCGATCGCTTATTACTTTCTTTGGAATTCCGTGTTCCCTGAACACATGATCTCTAAATAGTACGGCTACTCCTTTTGACGTAAGAGTGGTGTTTGTGGGGATAAAATACGCTTTCTTGGTGAATTTATCAATAACCGTTAAGATCGCATTGTACCCTTTTGATTCTGGTAAGGGTCCGATAATATCTAATGCGATATCTTCCCATGGTTGTTTCGGTATTGCATGAGGGACTAAAGGTGCTGCTCTTTTTTGTCTGTCCGGTTTTACTGTTTGACAAGTTCGGCATCCTTTGATATATTTTTCTATATCTTCCCTCATATTTGGCCACCAATAATCTCTGGTAATAAGTTCTAGGGTTTTTGCTATTCCTGGATGTCCCCATCTGTGATGTAATGATATTGCTTCTTCCCTTAATTTCATTACGGCTGGGACATATATCCTTCCTTTCCAGGTTACTTGGTTCGTTCCTTTATCGAATTCAAACCCTTCCTCATTACTTTCAATCCCTTTTCATACTTGTGTGTCCCATTGTCTTCGGTTGGTCTTTTTTATTCCATTGACTAATGTGACCCACTCTCCTGTCCAATCATCTAATCTTACAAACAATTCTTCTTTGAGTAAAAGTACATCTTCATTATCCTTTTCCCCTTTCTCATAATCAGCCCTTCGCGATAGCAAATCTGCTTTTGAATTGGATTTTCCGGATCGATGTTTTATAATGAAATTATATTCTTGGAGGTCTATTACCCATCGAGCTTGTCTTCTGTTCAGGTTTTGTGGTTTCCTGAAGTATGTGAGATTTTGATGGTCTGTTAAAATCTCTATTGTTTCTTTTGCTCCTTTTAGGTATTGTGACCATTCATATAAAGAATGCATTATTGCTAACATTTCTTTATCATAAATTTCATAATTCCGTTCTGCTGCATTTAAGGCTTTTGAAATGAATGCCACTGGTCTCCAGATTCCTTCCTGTTGTTGAGAAAGAATTGAACCCATGGCAAAGTCCGATGCATCTGTTTCAATTCGGAATTGTCCGTTTTCATTTGGTATCGCCAAGACCGCTTCCTCTGCTATTCTTTCCTTTAACTTAATCATAGCTTCGCTCTGCGACTTTCCCCATTCCCATTCCTTTTTTCCCGTTAACTCGGTTAACGGTTTTGCTTCTTTGGCAAATCCTCTTACAAATCGTCGATAAAAGTTTACGAATCCCAAAAATTGTTGTACTTCTCTCTTGCATTTTGGTTCCGGCCACTCTTTAATTGCTTTAACCTTGGCTGGGTCCATCTTTACTGAATCTTTGGTAATGATTACTCCTAAAAATTCAATTTCTTCTTTATCGAAGTAGCACTTTTCTGGTTTCAACGATAGTTTGTTTTGTTCTAATTTTGCCAATATCTGGTTTACATGTTCAACATGTTGTTTCTTATCTTCTGAGAACACTAAGATATCATCCATATAGATTACTACCCATCCTTCAGCGAGTTCCTCCCGGAACAAATCATTCATCATAGTTTGAAAAGTGGCAGGTGAATTTGTTAATCCAAAGAACATGACTAATGGTTCAAATAGTCCTCTGTTCGTTCGGAATGCGGCTTTCCACTCATCTCCTTCTTTAATACGAATGTTATTATATCCCCATCTTATGTCCATTTTTGAGAATATATTTGCATGACTGAGTTTATCTATTAATTCAGAGATTAAAGGTAAAGGGTATCGATTCTTTATTGTCATTTCGTTAAGTTTTCGATAGTCCTGTACTGGGCGTAATGATCCATCTTTTTTCTTGACAAAGAAGAACGGTGAAGCCATTGGTGATTTGCTTGGCTTTATTCTCCCTGTATCCAGATTTTCTTTTAAGAAGTCCTCTAACGCCTGTTGCTCATCTCTGTTTAATGGATAGATTTTACAATCTAATGGTTTTGACCCTGGAATTAATTCAATAGCATGGTCCCATGGTCTTTGTGGTGGTAGTTCATCAAATGTGGTTTTTTCAAAGACTTTTCAGTATCCCAAATAGTGTTCTGGAACTATGTCTTCTACTTTTCTCTTTTTTACATTTGCTGAAGCTATTTCTGTAGCTTTTGATTGATATGCTCTTGTTTTTAATTCTTCTGGTCCTATATAGACTGCTAGCAGTCTTTCTCCTTGTTCCCATTGGACTCTATCCATTTCATCTTCTGGTTCTAGACTTTCAGAGCTCTTCCAACAAGTGCCTGGACATCGAGAAAATCTTATTTTCTGATTTCTCCAATCTATTTCAGGATTATGGTATTTCAGCCAATCGTGACCTAGGAACATATCTGTCTTTCCTAAGGCTGAAATTCCAAATTCCAAAGATTCAAAGTGATCGCCTATTTGTACTTTTAGTTCGATCATTTCTTCCAATTGTCCTGCTATATTATTGGTTCCGTCTGCATTGAATACTGGTATTGGTCTTGGTAATTTCCTAGTATTCAATCGATGTCGTTCCACCCATTCTTTATTTACACATGAACCAGTGCATCCTGAATCAATCAGGGCTTTGATTTTGAATCGTTCAACTGAATCTACAGTTGCTGTTATTACGTCCACATCCATCTGATGTTTTCCTGTTGTTCGCACAAATCTTGGTTTGTGTTTCAGATGGTTTAAATACCATAGTGCATTCGTTTCCGTCATTTTATTTAGGTCTCTGACTAGCTGTTCACTTATTTCTTCCACTCGATCTTTCTTTACCCAAGATCGAAGATCTCTTACAGCTATTTCCATAGGTTGTTCCCAGATTCGTCTTATTACCCATGGAGTGGACCATGTTCTAAACTTCGGTTTTGTTGCACTTATAGGAGCATTCCTCAAACAATTTTGCATAGAACGAAATTCATATAATAGTTCTGGTATATTTATACATGAATCATCGTACTGTACAATGTCCGTGACTCGTGAGGGGGAATGCTTCCTCATGAGTCGTTTTGAAAACCCAACGCTCCTGCCATCTCTTTTTTCTCTTCATCTGTCATTTCCTCTGCGAATTCTTTTACAGTCGACCAGGTCCTAACAACCTGTTTCCCTTTGTCTTTCTTTGGTGCTCGGCAATCTCGTGCAATGTGGCCCTTTCTACCACAATTGTAACATTCCACCACTCGCTTTTGTCTATCGACGTCCATGGCGTTCGGATCTTTCTTTGGGGCTCTGCATACATTTGCGGTATGTCCTGGTTTTCCACAATTGAAACATGTAATAGGAGTTCGTCCTCCTGTTGATGTGGAAGCCGTTGCATTTGTATTTTGAGCTGGACGATTCTGTTGTGATCGATTTGTTGTTGTTGGGCGACTTTGAGGGTAAATTAGCTGAGCATCCCTCCAACTTCTTTCTACTTGTATTGCCCTATCAAACCAACATTGTAAATCTCCGTCTTGTGATCCGTCTGCCATTCTTTGCCCATTAAGAACTTGTAACTCAACAAGTCTTCTTCCAAGTGGTGGGTGTAACCCTGCACGGAATTGTGTGACCAATGCAATCTCGTTGTACTGGGTGAGGGATGCTACGCTTCGAAAATTGACCACGTAGTCTTCTGCTTTTAAACTTCCTTGTTTCATAGTTTGAATTGTTCGACATGCTTGATCTCTTGTTTCAGTTGTCAAGAAATACTCTTTCATTTTTTCCATCATGTCGTCAAAAGTAGTAAAAGGAAATTTATGGACTACTGGTGTTAACGTCCATGTAGTTCCATCAGCGCTTCTTATTCCCTCATTCCAATGTTGTCGAGTATAGTTTGGTATAGGTGTCCCATCTGCCGTGATCGCTGTTACCCTTCTATGCACCTCTGCTCCCGCTGCTTCTATTTCAGCTGTCTTGGCTGCTGCCCAATTTCCTGCACGATTCCCTTGCCCTTTTCGTACCCTTTGTAACACCATCTGAATCATAATGTCATGGTTCATTACTCCCACTATTGCGAAGTAAGAGGACATTTGCCTTAACCAGGCTGCTATCTCCTTTGGGTCCCCTTCATAATAGTCAGGCATGTCCATCCTGATGGTTGGATGTGGTTCTCTCCGTGGGTGTATTGCAGCATCTATGGCCTGTATTGCTTGGGCCAAATTGGTTCCTTGGGCGATTCTTTCATTCGTTTGAGCTGGTGTAGCTGCTCCCCAAGTTGCCAAGTATTCGTGCGCAAATACCGTTATCCCCACTGTAATAAGACCGATGCATCCTTGTACTACTGCTTGAGTAATTTCGAAGCCGACTGAGAAATGTCTTGTTACGGAGTCATCTCCTCCGTAATATTCCAAAATGTCCGCTGCCTTTGGTAATGCATTATCTTCGTCCTTTTTATGTGTGACGTGATAGCGGCATGTTTTGGAATTCATCTTTACTTTGTATCCTAAGACCGTATTTCTCATATCGGGTTCATATTGAGCAATAGTATGCCAGGAAGGGTTCTCTGGCCACGCGTAACAGTTCCAGTACTGTCGCTTGAAGAGTGACAAATAGCACCATCCATTATCACTTGGTGTATGGTTGCCATGTCCTGGGGGAGGTAGAGAAACTTTTCTATACTCTTGAACTAGTCGATTCCATCGTGGAATGTTAATTGTTTGGACTAGTTCAATACCATTGACATCCTCCACCCAGTCCTCTGCTCGAGTACCTAGTCCATGAAACCAGTAATATTGTGGTTGTTCCGATTTGACGACTCCTTGTCGTTTTGTTCCCACCTTTGCGACTTGTGCATATGTCCTTGGAATAAGGACTATGTCGCTTCCCACATGAAGGTGTTCTTCTTTATGGAGTCGTAAGTCGGCTATAAAGTTCCTAATTCCCGCTGCTGACCACAGTTTTGCAAATTTATGTCCCTGCGCATGTTGAATGGACACATCCTTAATGTGGATTTGTTCGTTTACGAACATCTCCATAGTGTACATTCCGTTTTTTTGCAATGCTTCCGGGAACATGTTGCAAACCCGTCGTAATTGATCAGCGGTAGGGTTTTTTGGAAGCTCCTTCCATATCCAAGACCTATGTTCCGTTTTGATCATGGCTAACCAACAATAGCCGTGATCATGTTCTGTAGGAACTGGAATAACCTTTTTGACAGGTTCTTGGATAATTATTCTGACAGCCGGTTTTGAACCTTCAACTGGTTTCCACGCGGTGACCTTAGGCGTGGGCTTTGTGACAACAGGCGCCTTTACTTCCTCTTTAGGAAGTGGCGGCATAAAAGAAGCAAGGGAGGGTTGCGCCCTTGGCCAGTATGTTAACTGGACTCTTGTTTCTTCGTCGACTTCTTGCAAGTCGAGTTCTTCAATGTCGTCTTCATAATCCGATTCATACGCATAAGCTTGAACGGGATTGCATTCCTCCCTATCGTCGTTACAGTTACAAAATTTTTCTATTCGGTTGCAGTCAACGCAAAACCGAGTAGGGACTCCTAGACAACCTGTCTTTTTTACTACTATTTGTCCGTTGCACTGTGTACAGTGCCTACTAGAGACCGTCCCGGGACGAGCACCCTTCTTGTCACGGCCTTTTCCTCCTAACCGAATGTGTTCCCAAAGTTCCGGATCCGAGTTCCTGAGCTGTTCGAGGTGCTTCCATGTGTACACCTCTTCTCCGCGGCGAATAGCGGCATTCTCGACAACGTGGAACATGTCGTTCCTGACGTTATCTTGAAGCGCGAAGCGGTACTTCTCGTTTCTCAGCTCAGGTTCCCAGTCTAGAACCTCCTTCACCGTGGGCCATGCAGGCCAGACATATTCGTTGTAGTACTCTTCCTTAAAGAGTACCATGTAGCAATAGCCGTTTTTCCTATACGGCTTGTTCCCCATAACCGGCATCCCGATTGGACCCGGTAACTTGGCACGCCCTGTCGCCGCCTTCTGCCATGTCCGCACTCGATTGCGGCTTTCCCCAACGTCCTTCAAGAACAGGTCAAGGCTCATGTTGAGCCTGAGGTCCAGCATCTCCCAGATCCCTTGCGTTGGATCTGCGGGAGTAGGGGCGCGAGCCTTCCTCGTTGGCTTTGTGGTGAGGTAAGGATCGTACCGAATTGCCGACCTTCTTTCCAATTGAACCTGTTCCCGATGAAATCGGGCATACGCGGTGGCCCTGATGTTGCCGTTTTCCGCGTGTTTAATTCTGTTCCGCTCCTCCGCGGACAAGACGAGACCCCGGTGTCTCAACAAAGGTAATTCCAGGGCCGCCGCCGAACTGTTGTAGCAACACGAGGTTGCTCTGTGCTCCAAGGAGCGCCTCTCGTACCGGTGTGCCGGTACCGAATGTCTGGAGGCATTTGAACAATGCCTCAAACACCGCGTCCTCTTCGCGCATCTCGCGCTCGATCTGGCGTTGTCTGCGGATCTTCTCCGCCTTCTCATGTTGCAAGGCCTTCCAGGCCTCCTCCTGCTCCCTGATGGAAGCTTGTTCAATTTTCCACGCCTCGATGCGTGCTCGCCGCTCCTGCTGCCGCCGCTCTTTGATCAAGTGCCAATATGTCTTGACGTGTGCATCAGTGTTGCACACGCCTAATGGGCGCGGTGATGATGGTGGTGGTGGCCTTTTTAATTTCCGCGGCCACGGTGACAACTTTCTTAGTGATGGCACGTCCGCGTGCCCATCCGATCTCAAATGTGGAGGCGATCTCCTCCAAAGACATCCCCGCATGGGGCAAAATGTATTTGAAAGTCAGATCCATCGGGACCTGGCTTTATGAAACCTAAAAAACTTTCTTCAATCTATTTCCGGCCCTCCACGGACAATAGATCTATTCGTGCGGCTGTTCCGCGAAATCCAATGACGTCCTCAGATGAGGAGATGCTGACGTTGACTGAGAAGGAAACGAGTTGACCTAGAGAGAGTGCCCGGCAATTCACTCGGATGTCCTTGTGCCTAGTTATCTGTGCGCAGCTTAATTCGCACAGCTAGTACAGAGGGTATTCCAAGATTTAATCTCCGCCTTGATACACTCAAATCTAGATTTTCTTCAGCTCGTTCCTGAGCTTTTCCAATTCTCGCGGTGTCAAGTGCCCGGGTGTGCCTGCCTGCAACTACCACCTGGCGCGCAATGACTCTCGTCCGAGAGAACTTTGTCGACTAGCCCGTTTGAGGGAGACCTCGTTGGAGGGGCTATTAAGAGAGTTTGACGTGCGGATGCAATGCCAAAGACAACGATTTCTTGATGAGAATAAGATGCACCAACGCTCTCGACGAGTGCGATGGTGGTGAGAGAGATAAAGATGTCTAACCCTAGTGTAGGGCTTTGACAAGTGTAAGACGAAACGTTAACACGTGTAACGACGAGCAAGGGGATTGCTGCATCGTGTTACGATGCCAACGGTCGGTTGATAAGCCTTACGATTATGTCAAGACAAAGCCTTAACAGTAACCGAAGGTTGGAGAAGAATTGTATTAGAGAGTCCTTAGTAGCTGTATAGGCGATACAGACTATCGTAAGGCTAAGGACTATGGCTCAGAGAGCCCTACTTATATACCTCTAGCCTCATGTCTCTTCCTATATATGGCTGCTTACCTAAGAAAAGAAAAAGAAAAGAAAAAGAAAAGAAACTACGCTCTTGAGTTCTTAACAGATACAGACATGAGTAACTGCACTTGCCCGGGCCTACAGGAAAGCGAACGAGACATATGGCTTCCCAAAGACTCGGCAGGAGTATAGAGAGCAAACCCTGAGTACCAACCCTTGGCCGCAATACCAATACAAAGCACCAGCTCCATTCGCGTTGGGAAGTCGAGACCCAAACGCTATGGACGTGGATAAAAAATGAGATGTCAAGCCATGGTGTTATAACTGTGAAAAAGAGGGTCATTATAGCCGACAATGTCCACTACCGCAGGGAAGAAAACCCATACCAGAATGTAGTAACTGTGGAAGAAAGGGCCACATGGTGGAAAGGTGTTGGAAGAAGGATCCAACCAAGAATAAAGGAAAAAGAGTGGTATGAATGATAGATAATGGGGAAACGACCCCAGAAGGATGCGCCAGGATCGAGGAAGTCTCGGATTTTGGAGACAGCCAGTAGACAAATGCTCTGTCTCACCGGCTTCTAGTTCAATTTCTTGTAACGGTGTATTAGTACCAGTAGACTCTGCAATTAACATGCATGACTTACTCTATGAATGCAGGGGGAACATACACCATATAAGAAATTTAGAAATGAGCATGAAACCTGAAAAAAGGATAAAAACATGGACACCCTCTTGGGTGTTAAGACGTATATGGCAACGACCAGAACAAATGGCAATCGAATGCCTGAAACAATGGGTGGACGAGAAAAGGATCCAAGAAGTAAATGGAAAACTTGTCCAACAGTTAAATGCACTATCGGAAATGGACGCCCTCTGGAACCTTGTACACTTAAGAGAGAAAGTGGTACAAGGAATTGGGAAGCAGGAGTTAGATCTCAAAGGAATGCTCACAACGATGGATACCTATCAGACCACCAATATTACCATGTTACTGGACTCCGGATGTACCGCTTCGTGTATAAGCGAAGAATTCATAGAAAAACATAAAATGAACAAGAAAAAATTACTACGTCCAATCCCGGTATATAATGCGGATGGAACTCATAATGGATCAGGGAGCATAGAATACTTTGTTCAATTTAAACTACACATAGGATCCCACGAAGAGGTTATGGATTGTGCAGTAGCTAGGCTTAGCAAAACCAACCTCTTCCTGGGACACGACTGGTTGGAACATCACAACCCAACCATTAACTGGAAAAAGAAATCCTTAGAGTTTAACCGGTGTCCCGGTACTTGTTGGAAACCATCCTCTGTACGGGAACCTGAGGATGAGATCGACGTGTCGTACCATCTAAAAGAAGGAGAACGCCTATTAGCCATTCACATTGGAGAGCCCGAGTTACAAGTATGGGCCTTCGCCTCAACAGCTACAAAAATAGCTGCGGAACAGGCAAAAATGGAGAAGAAGTGTACCCTGGAAGAGGCAGTCCCTCGCCATTACTTAGAACATCGAAAGGTGTTTGAAAAAGAAACTTTTGACGAGTTACCACCATGACGACGCTGGGACCACGCAATAGAACTAATACTGGGCTCGACTCCAGTAGATTGCAAAATCTACCCTCTCAACCACGATGAGCAGCAGCAGCTGGATGAATTCCTGAAGGAAAACTTGGATTCCGGACGAATCCAGGCCAGCAAATCGCCAATGGCATCCCCATTCTTTTTCGTCAAAAAGAAGGATGGCAAACTCAGGCCTGTACAGGACTACAGAAAGCTGAACGAAATGACGGTCAAGAACCGTTACCCCCTACCGTTGATAGGAGAACTTGTAGACCAATTATCCCAAGCAAAAGTCTTCTCAAAAATGGATATATGTTGGGGTTACAACAACGTACGCATTAAAGAAGGGGACGAATGGAAAGCCACTTTTAGAACCAATCGAGGACTATTCGAGCCACTCATAATGTTCTTTGGTCTTACTAATTCCCCAGCAACTTTCCAAACCATGATGAATGACATCTTTTGAGTCGAGATAGCTGAAGGATGGGTAGTTATTTATATGGATGATATCCTGGTATTCTCAAAAAACCAGGAGGAACATATCACACATGTAAAGCGAATATTGGAAAAGTTGGGACAACACAAGCTCTCTTTAAAGCCGGAAAAATGCTTTTTCGATAAAAATGAAATAGATTTCTTAGGGGTCATAATAGGAAAAGACACTGTTCGCATGGATCCTGCAAAAGTCAAGGCAGTATCCGAATGGCCGAAGCCAAAGTGCAAAAAGGAAGTCCAACAGTTCTTGGGCTTCGTCAACTTTTACCAACGATTTGTAAAAGACTTCGCAAAATTAGCAAAGCCGTTGACGTGGCTTACAGGGAAAGAGGAGTGGCTGTGGACACAGCTACAAGACGAGGCCTTTGATAGGCTTAAAGAAACCATAGCAGAAGAGGTAGTCCTTTGAATCCCCAGTGAGGAAGGACAATTCCGAGTAGAGGTGGATGCCTCGGATTTCGCGATCGGGGGAATATTGTCACAACAACGCGAGGATGGCTTATGGAAGCTGGTGGCCTTTATCTCGAAATCCTTGAATGATGCTGAATGCAACTATGAAATATATGATAAAGAAATGCTTGCAGTAATGCACGCTTTTTACGAATGGGCGCACTACCTTAAAGGAGCAAAGCAAACCATCGAGGTTCTGACAGATCATCAGAACCTAACGTATTTCAGAAAGGCACAGAACCTAAATCGACGCCAAGCAAGATGGGTTACAGACTTACAAGACTACAACTTCGTCATTAAGCACCGAAGTGGAAAGTCAAATACAAAGGTGGACCTGTTATCCCGACGAGCGGGACACAATAAAGGGGAAAGCGATAATGAAGGAGTCATCTTGTTAAAAGAACACCTATTCGTACGAGTTTACGACGATGATCGGGCAATAGATGCCATCCTCAAGGATATTAGGGAGGTTCCTCGCCAACAATGGGAAACTCAGGTGCTGAAAGGACTAGAAATCGCTGGAGGAGAATATAGGTTAGATAAAGGATTAGTCACCTGGCAAGGACGCATATACGTACCGGCAGTACCAGCACTTCGGGAGGATATCATCGCTATCCACCACTCATGGGGGCACTCCGGAGTAGCCAAGACGTTGGAATCACTCACCAGGAACTTCTGGTGGCCCAATATGCAAAAAGATATTAAGCAATATATTCCAGGCTGCGAAACATGTCAAAAAGCAAAGCCAGACAGGACTGTACGAGCAGCGCCCTTACGACCCAATGAGGTTCCTGCTGAACCTTGGGAAATTATCTCAGTCGATTTTGTTGGACCACTCCCCGAGTCAAAGGGAAACAACATGGTACTAGTAATCGTGGATAGGTTTACTAAGAAAACCTACTTTATACCTACTACATCGGAAATCACCTCTCAGGGAACAGCGATGCTGTTCCGAGACAACGTATTCAGGGAGCACAGACTCCCCAGAAAAGTAATCAGCGATCGAGGACCTCAATTTACCTCGAAATTCATGAATGACTTGTATGGAATGCTAGGGATCAAAGCTAACAGATCGACGGCTTATCACCCCCAAACCGATGGTCAAACGGAGAGAGTCAATCAAGAATTAAAGGAGTTCTTGACTATCTTCGTCAACAACCGACAGGACAATTGGTCGGATTGGTTGTCTGTGGCCCAATTTTGCCACAATGATCGAGTACATTCCGCTACGGGGTTCACCCCCTTCTACATGAATTATGGGCGGCATCCTAACAAAGGTCTCGACCCTACCTATGCGCCAAAGGCGGTAGCAGTAGAACAGCTAGCAAAAGAATTGGAGGATGTACATGCCAAGGCAAAAATGGCATTGGAAAAGGCAGCGCAGGTCATGAAACAGCACTACGACACACACCAGAGACAGGCCGTGGAATATAAACCTGGCGACAAGGTTTATCTTAGTACCAAAAACTTACCAGTCATCCAGGCGACCAAAAAACTAGATGGGAAGTTCATTGGCCCACTAGAAGTACTCGCCAAAGTAGGAGAATCCTCTTATAAACTAAAAATCCCAGCCTCATGGAAGGTCTACAATGTCTTCAACGAAGTCCTCTTGAAGCCGTACAGGGAACCGGTTTTCCCAAAACAACAAGCAAAGGCAGCGACGCGCAAGGATGCGCAAATGGTGGAGGAATCCCAAGAGGGGGAATATGAAGTAGAAGAAATCCTGGAAAGCCGAGTAAGCGGCAGAGGAGGAGCGAGGCTGGAGTACCTCGTTAAATGGAAAAACTATCCGGTGGAGGAGGCCACCTGGGAACCGGTCAAAAATGTCGTCAACACACCCGCCATAGTGAAGAAATTCCATAAAGCAAATCCTGACGCTCCCAAACTCGTTCAAAACATTCGAGATGGGATCTTATACATCCAATACACCAAAAATACACCCCAACACACCACTAGTGCACCAAGGCACAAACAGAGAAGGGGAACACACTGGAAGGATCGGCAACGACTTTTCGGTTGGGAAGATGGTCGTTTCGGACCAAAATACTTGGAAAACATGGAGCGCAGATGGCGCAATTGGAAAGGTGATCGAGCGGCAATTATGGAATTGCCTGATGACACTGATGGGACATTCTCCAGAGATCTGGAGCACGGCGGGCGGTCTAAACCCGTGCTTAATTTCCCTCAGAAGATGGAAGAGGAGGAGCTAGAGGAGGAAAAGAAAGCTCGAGAGAAAGATATGGCGGTACTTGCCAAGAAGATCTTAAAAAAGGAGACGGTAGCGGCTGTTAAGGAAAGCAGCGAGTCGGAAGACGACCGACAGAGGAGGATTAAAGGCGTAAGACGCCAAGAAAAACCATTGGTCAGTTATAGGACCACTATTGAAGACGTCGAGGACGTCAACTCAGACCAAACCGGGCTGTCGCCTGATGATCAACAAGCGCGCTTGGCCGCGTTCTACGCAAGAATGAAGGAGGATCCCAGATATGTGGACTCCGCCACGTCAGCCTCTCGGGACGCAAGGCCTTGAAGGGGGGGTGATGTTATGAGCACACCTCACATTTTCAACTTTACAGTAACGACATCAATGACACTCATGAAGATACGATCACAAGGAGTCAGGGGATATTTTTCTTATCTTTTTATCTATTTTACTTCGCTCAAACGTCTACGAACAAGACTACATAATGGGACTCTAGGAGGATGGCCTACGTGAACTGCAGTCCCTATTAGGAAGAAGGTTAGGTCAGCATCGGCTATGGATAAGACCGAGTGCCGACAGGAGACGCGGCCTGATGATGGGCCTACGCCATGAAAGGAATCATGAGCGGCACAGCGCCTGAGGGGCAACATGGGAATGCCGAGGAGTACCGAGTCAATGGTATGGCGTGCATGGGAATCGGCCGACAAGCTTGAACAATAGCAAGGCTGCATGTGGACAACCCAGGAGTTGGGTGTGGGAGGAACTCTCCACGAATGGTTAGATGGGCACAGAATGAGCTGCTGCGCATTGATCCCCAGTGAGGGACTTTAGCTGCGCACAGACCAGGGGAGTGGTATATAAGGGCCGTAGTTTACAGTAGGAGACTCTTAAGTCTCTAGATAGTCTATTGTCACTAGACATAGCTTCAGAGCAATCTCATCTTTCTTTGACTTAACAAGTCACACTCTGAGTTGTATAGGTTGTGTCTAGGGCAGTCCTGACAAGGAGGCCTGGAAGGCCTTACAGCACGAGAAGGTGGAGAAGCTCTGCAGACAAAGACAGATTGAGCGAGAGATGCTCGAAGAGGATGCGGCGTTCGAGGCACTACTCAAGTGCCTCCAGACATTTGGTACCAGCACTCCGGTATGAGAGGTGCTTCTCAGCGTCAAGAGCAACATCATGTTGCTCCAGCAGTTTGGTGGCGGCCCGGAACTACCATTAATGAGACACCAGGGTCTCGTCCTATCCGCGGAGGAGTGGAACTGAATCCAACACGCGGAGAGGGGCAATATCAGGGCCACTGCATATGCCCAATTCCATCAGGAACAAGTTCAGGCAGAACGAAGGTCGGCGATCCAGTATGACCCTTACCTCACCACCAAACCAAAGAGGAAGGTGCGCGCGCCCACTCCTGATGATCCAACACAAGGGATCTGGGAGATGCTGGACCTGAGACTCAACATGAGTCTCGATCTGTTCCTGAAAGATGTAGGAGAAAGTCGCAATCAAGTGCGCATGTGGAGGAAGTTGGCTACTGGCCGCGCAAAGTTACTGGGTCCAGTTGGGATGCCAGTTATGGGAAATCAAACCGTAAAAAATGGCTATTGCTATATGGTCCTCTTCAAAGAGGAATTGTAGCAGAATTGATCAGACCTCCTCGTGGTTTTCCCGGAAACATCATAGTGTCACTATGATGGCTAACATGATCAAGATATGTCAATGAAGGATGACGTTAAACTGGCATCGTCGGAGGGGAACGACATTAAAGAATACCATTAAGATGTGTCAGGGACACTCCAGTTAGGATTCTGGGTGAAGAAAAATTCACACACACTTCACACTCTATATGCAGAAGATGCAATCAGGCTGCAATAGAGCATTCGCTTTTGGACTTCCACACCACTTGATAAGAGGTGTGGAACGAATAATATTCAGAGGTCGACGAGTCACAACAATCTCATTGGAAAGCAGGAGTGGAGCTCCCTAGAAGGTTGAGTTCACTTTTGTGAAAGGTGGAACCTTGAGGAAAGGGTTGCCACGGAACCAAGGCACAGTTAGTAGCCGACGAACTGGCACAGCTGGATTGGTCTGGAGCTATACAAAGAAATTTAGCAATTGGATAGGAATGCCAGATCTAGGTAAAGCATGGGACCAAAGATCTTGGCAAAGGAAAGATAATCCTTGAGGAAAGGGTTGTCTAAGGAACTGGGATGAAGAAGTTCGAGAGTTTAATCAACTGGGGATGAGTTACTGGATCAAATAGGATCAAGGACTCTGGGATAGATTAGCAGATGACCAACTGCTTGAACAAACAGGCATTTTCCAGTAATGCGCTGGGTGAACAAAAGCATTTGGAATATATGGAGTCAGAAGCACTGACCCCCTCTTGAAAATGGAGGAGGATAATTCTGGGAAGCAGTAGTGAACTGCTTGATATCAAAACACACCGAAATTCTTCAAGGTCTATGGGAACACGAGACCGACAGAGGAAGAGTTATCAGATATAGGATTGGCAACCTTAATAGCCACATATTTCAACAAAAATAGGAATTTTTTTCTCAGGTAGATACCTCGCACTAGGCACTCTACCTGAGAAATGTCCGGAGGCCATTTCCTGAGGAAAGGGTAAAGGGAGGATAAAAGGAGTGAAATGACCGAATAAGGGCAAGTACTACGAGGGATCGAAGTAGTAGAGAGCCTTGAAGGAAAGGTCATGACACAAGTATCCTCATAAAGGAGAACAACCTGAAGAGAACGAGTGCCACAAGGGAACGAAGTGGCAGGAGTAACCTCGAAGGGATGGTCGATTGAAGGACTCGGAGAATAAAGAAAAATGCCTATTCAAATTTTTTGTTGGCTCAGTAATGCGCTGAGAAATCAAAAGCACAAAGAGGAGCATAGGATCAGCAGGGATGACTGTGCAAGTACCCCCAGGAACACAGGGATGAACCAGTAGTCATGCGTTCATGACTTTAAATAAAGAAGCAGGGATAAACGATGGTGGGGAGAAAATGTGAGAGAGTATGATGGACGAGTTGCTTGATTCTGAGGACAGAATCCTTGAGGAGAGGGTTATGTTAAGAACGTAGAATCCTGTTACAAAAGGATTTCTTTTCTTTTCTTTTCTTTTCCTTTCATTAGGTAAGCAGCCATATATGGAAAGGGACATGAGGCTAGAGGTATATAAGTAGGGCCTTCAGAGCCATAGTCCTTAGCCTTAAGATAGTCTGTGTTGCCTACACAGCTACTAGGTGCTCAATACTACTCTCTCTCTCTCTCTCTCCTCCAACCTTAGGTTGTGTTAAGGCTTCATCTTGACACTTCTACCTTTCCCTCATACCTGATCAGGCGACATACAGAATAGTAGAGGCCATTTTTGACTTTGGTGCAGAAGAAACGATACCCATCACTGCAGTAGAGACACATCCAGTGGCGGGCCCTGCAATTCTGATCAATGCCAACGTGAGTCCAATACCACATATCATCATATGTACTTACACTCGTTGCCCAGGCTGCACACTTTACAAAGGCATGCACTCTTGAATACCATCAAACTATTCAACATCTAGTGTTGGCACTGATATTAATAGGCCACCACTCACCCTGGAATCATCAGGACTTCTGGGCATTCCAAGATGGGTTCAACATCAATTTTGGTCATGATAGGCTACTACCAGTAAGCGTTCCAACAGCTACATGTATACTCCATTAATGGGAATAATATAGCACAATGACTTGTTGTGATTCCTTGCTGCTGTGTACAACCGTCGAATTGAATCCCCTGATGATGTAATAAGCCAGATAGAATGGTCTGGAGATAATGCCACTGACCACATATCCTGCCTACTTTACAAACTTTTCATCCTTCAGACTCTTCAATGGCTCAAAGGATCCAGGAACCCATTTGAAACAGATGCTCTTCATATGACTAGCAAAGCTTATAGGGCCATTATATTCCACCACACAGTCACAGCATCATCAATGCTCAGAGATGCCAGCAACAAGTTGAGAGTAGGTTAGCATACCTTTGTATAATGCTGGCTAATCAAGCTGCAGATCCACTTGAAATATATTCCCGACTCCGACTCGTCTTGCGGCATGATAAAAATAGCGACTTGCTTCTCCAGCATTGATGTATGGTTTGGTTCAGACCTACACAACATATTGCTAGAGCCTTGCTCTATGGATAATGATAGGGTAACGAAGTTTGATGAATGGATGTTCGGCAACTTTATGGAGAAAGGTTTCAACACTGCTTGACCTGTAGCCTGCATAGGTAGCCGACTCATTGTAAGACCCTGCCTAGTATATTATCCCAATTGCCATGCAATCTGTAGGACCTGTTATAATATGTGAGTGCCTTCAACTCCAAAATGACTACAAGGATCATACACGAATGAATTGTATGCCCATGGGGCTGATACACTGACTATATCTTTCTCAACTGAGTGTCAAACAACAATGAACAGTACTAAAAGGTCCTTCTTAATATATATATCACCTAATATGTTGTCTACATAGCTTAGAGGAAGTGCCTGCACCACATAGGGACTAAATGAGAAAAAGAAAACGTGTACACTAGATCGTCCCAATCAATCATGGTCATTAACAATGTCATGACAAAGGGCAAGTGCACAAACCCAAATCAATATATGCTCCGTCATGCTTCAGAATGATGTTGGCCCGTATTCCCGATGGAGAATGTTGTCAACTTGATTGACCTCAGCAACAGCCAGTGGACAGTTAGGAGGTTTGCATCTGACTTCGCTGAGCTGTTCAGGTTGATTGTGTACAAACAGTCTCCAATTACTTGCACCATTAATATCTCCATCATTGACTTCAGCATCATGAAGGAGTTCCCAGTCTATGCCGAAATGTGCTATATGCTCGACAAGCTCTTCTTGGTGTATGATCCTTTCCATGGCCCCCAGTGTTTCGCACTCTGCAAGGCTGAGCAAAAACATCTCTCTGGGTGATTTGTTACACTCCCCATCGAGCTGCATTTTATGTGCATTCCAAGTCTGTACCCAGCCTTGTAGCTCAACATTCATCTCGGGGACAAACAAATGATGTAGCAGCCATTTGTGTGATGGCTCAGCTGGATCAAAACCATGATAGGCTTCAAGATCCTCGAAAAAATGACGCCACTTGGCCGACACATCATGGACCAAGTCCACCCAAAGGCGCTCTGCATGAATATTATGCTTAGACCTGTTATTTGATTGAGCTTTCAATAGGCAGCGCATTTTTATAACCTATTCACTTATGGGCCCCAAATGTACAATCCCCTGCCTGGGCCGCGATGAACTTCCATATATCTCGCAACTTCCACATTTTCTGTACCATGATCTCCTCAGACCCAGCTGGGCAATCCGTGTGCATCAATTGCCTTGAGAAATAGTTCGAGAACAGTTGCCACGCAGTTGTTAATGCTAAACATGGCACCTGGAACCAAACGAGTCTTGCCGTCAATGAACACATGGCATATGATGCCCCAGCATATGAGCTCTACAGTCTTATCAGCATGCTGACCTCTTTTTTAATCCATGAGGGGACTTGCCATGATTTCCATCATGGTGCCATAGGCTGTTGGCTGCAGGCACACAGTAAGTACGCCTTTCGACCATAGGGCGTACAAACCGTGCAGACCGACCAGTGATGCGTAAGAGCGAGTTGTGCAAGGCACGTCGGGGGATGACAAATCCTCATCCCCGCAATGCACCATCCATTTTTCCTCTCCCAAGACCCGGATATGTACGTAATATCTCAGATATAAGAGCATCCAAAGCTTGTGGATCATCTGCAATTGCTGATTGCCTGGTTGTCTGTGATCCTAGCCAACGTCACATTTGCATGCCATCATCCACCACTACAGTCTGAAAAACAGGATGTCCAGGTGGTCGGATTCCATAATCGATCATTCAGCGACTGATAGTTTGTGCACACGCCTTAAATACACCCATCCATTGAGTGGGTCTAGAACATTCGGTAGCATGTCTGAGAAAGGTAGGTTCTATCTCGATGCGGGGCCTCCCAACACCACGTTTGATTTTGGCACTCAAGGGTAGCCCTGGTCTGGGCATGTCCTGAGAATGACTTTCTGAGGCTTGCAAATGCTCCAGCATCAAAGTGACAGATTGCTCTATGGTACTGTACTCTCCTTCCTGCAAATGAACACGGATCTAGGAACTCTTAAATTAAGATGTTGTTCAAGGAAATTTACCATACTTACCACCTGTACTGAATTGAAAAAATCAATGACATCTCATTGCAAAAGATGCAAATGAACAGTATCTTGAGATTCAATCAGTAATGCACGCCTTACATGCGAGCTCAGCACCTCATAGGCAGCAGTGAGGTTATTTATGGGGTCTTGATCCATTGATGGGATGGGCGATACGATTGAGAGTAAAGCAAATGGCCAAGACAAGGCTGTTGTGTGTGGATAAGTTCCCAGACTAAAAAATTTCCACTTCACCTAAAGCAGCATTCAAGGGTTTGTTTCTTCCCCCCCATTCCTCTTCCTGCCATATGCCATCTTCTAGTCATGGAAGTTTGTGTGGACGCACGTATCTACGCATGGCCGCCAACAGGAGAGGCACCTTGACGCATCCCGCATGCGCAAGACGTCGGCCTCTCAACCCAGATGAGGCGTTGATGACATTGGCTGAGTGCAGATATAATTCTTCTACACTGGCTGGCTCATCCAATGTGTCTGAAGATGAACATGGTACTGAAACCAATAATACAGCGCTTGAGGACTGTAAGTCACTCATCCATCACACGCCAATCGGAAACTCATGCTAGACAAGCGGAAATGAATGATAGTGAGGCTGATATGTGTGAAAGTAGCGATGAAAATGCACCTGAGGACCGTAAGTGACATGGTTGCTCTCAAGATCAAAACTCACCCCATTCAGTGGGTCTGTATGAAAGCAACAATGAAAACGCTGAGGACTGTAAGTAAGATGGTCACACTCAAGATTGAAGCTCACACCCCATTCATCAGTGGTCAGATCAACAGCTGGACACAGAGCTGCTCCCGAGGATATTGAAGGTATGAGTCGAATGGCTGACTCTCCTGAAGCTAATGAAGGTATGAATCAAACGACTGCCTTGATCGTTGTTCATCTTACCAAATATCCTATGTCAGATGGCAGGAATTCTGACCACCTCGATATCCCTGAATACTCAGATGAGAGCTTGAACAGTTTGCTCAAGCTGTTGAGGCTGCAAGGCATTATTCACATCCCTGAAGGGGGGAAAGGGAAAGGCAGGTCTGAGGCTAAGGCAGCAAGCTCAACTAGCTATGGTACATCGGATGCAGATGCAGTGGTTTTAACCTACTTCAAAATCAGTCCGAACAACATCCTCCACACCAAATCAATAGCACGCTTACCAACGGCCCCATCTGTGTCAGATGTGTACAAACACATCCGATTCTGTTCTGATTCTGCCTTGGTCCCAGTTCAGGATGCATTATGCAGCAGGCAGGAACAGGAAGACAAGATATGGCTGGGTACAGCAAGCATTCCTGCAATGATGGACGACACATTAAAATATGCAACCTCGCAAATGGGATGGGAACTTATTGGCCGTGTATCCAACCAACAGGATATGGCTAAGCCCATCTGGCCCACCATCAAGAGCTTTGAATGTGATCAGTTGATGGAGTTGTATCACATCACTGATAGCCAACCACTATACATACTATACATAGGCACGAAGGTCACTTCATCTGTATCATCTGCTGATAACTTGCTCACAGACCTGATCAGGAACTGATCATGCCCAGTCTGGGCTCCACCATTGCATCGCCCATCAACAAGAACCCCTTTCTAATGGGCCTAAATGGAGGCATAGGCCCCAACATTGAGCTTCCAGAATATGAAGCATCTGGAATTACTGTGGCTGTGCGGTCCATCTTATATCCTCAACACGAAGAACTCTTCGAAAAAGTTATACTCCCAACGATGAGATTACATACCGCCTTTGCAGAAACAGTGTTCGCACATCTTGTGGAAAGCATTTGCAGCATTGTGAAGATCCCTTTTGGCTGCGGTACCCCTATGAGACGCCGAAGTGCTGGCCCTGGTACACCAGCAATATCAATATCTGACATCGTCGATTATTTCAACAAATGAGGTTTCTACAGCTCCAAGATGTTCCACAATCATCACAGCAACTATTTGTGGGCCAAAGACATATATGCACACATCCAGAAAAAGAAGAGGAGTGGATTGTTTTTAGACAACACTAACTTGCAAGACCTGTATGACAATTTAGGTCAGCTAATTGATACACCTCTGGAGGCAATTGAAAGTCTGGATCCAACCGTTTATGGTAATACTTCACAGTTACAGATACATATCAAGAGTGCAATGAAACAATTGGGGCTGGGAAAGAAAAAACAGGAGGTGTGCGTATGAGTACGCAGTAAGCCAAGGTCATGTAGCATTATGGCTATAATATAAAAGTTCTGTCTTGTACATTCGGATTAATACCGTGACAACATACCTAGTAGAGTCCTCAGAACGGTCGTTACTCAGGCCATCAACACTTGGTAGGGGTGGGTGAGGCCTATGGGGAGAGACACGCTCCCCAAGGAGAGACGCAGCGATCCCAGGGTCGGGTTCAAGCTGCATCCACTCTGGCATTGCCAATGTTGACAAGCCCATCGCCCGTACCGCACTGTGGTGCTGGGAAGACCTCAGGCGTATGCGCATACAACATGCCACATATCTATTCCAGCCCCACATCATCAGCCATTCCAATCAAGGAGAGAGGGAGAGAGAAAATGTACATTCCTGTTGGTAAGACAATCAGTTGACATTTTTTCCTTGAAAAGGAAACGCACTCGGTCAGCGCCATCACACAAGAATAGCCCAGCAATGCTGCGTTTGTCTTGCTCGTTGTGACCAAGAACAGGAATATGCCCAATAATGCCATCGAAGCCGCCATCTCAAACTTGCATCCACAGGGAAGCACAGCAATGTGGAATCCGTACAATACAGATGTCAGATCCAACCTGGGATGCTATCATGAGTCCAATAATATCCGGTTATGAGTGAATCCACTAATTTCAAGGATATCATACCTAGTTGTAAGCAAAGCGAATCTAGATGGTGTGATTAAAATTGCTCATGATGGCGAGTGAACACTGAAATGCAATGCATGAGCACATGAGCTATTGAATATGCCATACTGTTTTACTTGTACCAAGGGGGGGAAACACTGCCAACATATAATTTTTCATTACAAACATTCTCTGCATACAGTCTCATTTGGTATTCTAATTTCGATACTCTAAAGTATGGGGGAAAGGCTGGCTACTTATGTATCTACTCAACAGACAAGGCAGAGAAATGCAGGGGTAGCAACTCATGAGGGAGCAACTCGGGAGGGGGCAACGAAGGAATGGGGTGAAAGAAACCAATTCAACTTCCCAGACCTTGCTTATATAGCCTGTGTGTGATTGTTAGGGATCCAAATAGTGGTTTGATCATGCCAGATTATGGGATTTCTTTTGCCTTTTTAATCTGTTTGTTACCCTAACAAACTTTGTGCTTCTTTATAAGCTGGAGTCCAAAACTCATGTGAGACTTTTCTCCCCCATCGTGTACATTCGTGTTTTGCTCGTAGTGTAGTAGAGTAGCTGCTTTCAATGTAAGTGAATCCATGAACACCAGGCATTTGTGGTCAAGCAATATGGCCCATTATACTAGTACCCAGGTTGTGTTTTCCAGGTGGGGTATGTCTGACGCGACTCTTTGCAGAAACGAGAAGATACGCCGCAAGCACGTGATATCATGTATAATGGTGAGCGAAGAGGGTCCGTCAAGCAGCTAGCACTACATTTGGTTGGTAGTCGAACAAACATATACAAGATTCAGGCACAGCCAGCCACAAGCGTCAGCGAACAGATGAGGTCCATACTACCTACGCTATTGAGAAACAAACGCTGATGGATAATGTTTCAAGCTCAGCACTAGCACTTTCTTAGACTTGGAGGCCGAAGATTATGATGATAGCGAGTACTCCAAAGATGACCGCAGTACCCAATCTTGTTTTCCAAACATATCAATGCTTGATTTATGGAGCAGCTTCCAACAATTTTATTGATGATTCAATGGTTCACAGGTCATCTGATGTATCATCCACTACAATAACATTGACGTCTGTGATTGAGGCACCATGTATCCAATCACATCTTCAAGCGGTCATTGCTTGCTATGAAGCATGTCAAATCACTCATGAAGAGGATGGGGATCAAGCAAGGGATTTGGATGGGCAAATCGATGATGAAACTGTCGAGGGAATTATAGAGACCACGTCGCTGCCTACCCAATGATGCAGATATTGGCATGTGGCATGTTCAGGTTCATGTACATGAACTCATTCTCTTTGCAAATGTTGGTGAACACCTCTCTTAAGGAAGGGCATGAATTAGAGAGTTTTGACCTCTTCTGTGATCGCCTCCATGTCTGTCCCCAATATGCTGCATCTGTTGTTTATCCAGCAAAATCGCGTTCTTGGTTATTGGTTGAATCAAACTGGCATGAAGACATAGAGAAACTATGCATTAACTTGTCCACTGTTTATCATCCATTGGACATTTGGTTTGTACTGGTTGAAGAGAGGCTCGAATGGATTAACTGGCAGCCAAGACCACAGCATATAAAAGCCCCCTGTTGGGTTCGACTTCATAAGGCTTCGGTACTGGAGCAGAAGAATGTGGCACCGCACATACGCCACTATGCTGGAGACCTCGCATTTGTGTGCAACACACAAATCTGGCCTATGGTTGAAGTCTGTCTAGTTCCTCGGATGCCCTATCTCTTTGCCATGGCGTCAAGGACTAACCCAGAAGAGAAAGTAGTAATCAAAACCTTATGCCTACCTCGTCTAGTACACCCAGATCTGATTGGTCACCAGGAGCCCAACTTAGATGCACTTCACACTTTCAATAAGGATTTGTATTGGTTTCCAGATCACTGCTATCCACTCCGAACATCAGCTCCTGGGGTGTACCAGTTTGTCGACAGGTGACATAAAAATACGTTCTGGCTACCTTTCACGATTGCCTTGGTACCAATTGGTGTGCTGGAGATCGATGACCCATGGCCAAGCTTGAAGGAGCTCAATACATTTTGCGAAGGGATGGCAATTGGTGCCCAGCAACTTGATTTCCCGTCACCTTTGCCCAAGTTTCTCCAATGGACATATGAATACTATGTGGGGGCATCGTTGGAAATCGACCATAAAGTTGAGGTGATCGTCCAATCGGGTATCATTCGAGGTGTTGTGATGGATGTCAGTTTTAATGAAGTGGTCATGAGTGAGGAGGGGATGCAGGAGGAGATTACAGTAGACATACGAGATGTCAGAAGGTTCTATGAAGTGGGAGATGAGGTAAAGGTGTGTGCGGCATCATCGCCAGAAAGCAAGAAGGAGGGGTGGGTGCTATGTGTTGAGAATGATCGAGTTACTGTATTGGGTCGGGCGAAGGAAGAGGAGGTGTGCAATTATAGCAGACTCTTCCAGGCTTTAATCTTAATTGTGAGACAGTTTGTCATGAAGTCTTGGCAACTGTGTCCTTGTGGTGGCTGTGAATGGTCAAGCACTTGCATCCTGTGTATAAATGATACAGTGGGTGTTATATGCCCTATATCGTTGTTCTATGGAAAAAAGGGTAGGGTGGTTCAAGTAGGCGTGGCGAGCATAGGGGTAATTGAGCACCAATCGAATGAAAGGGTATGCTATATGTCATGTTCTTCAGGATCTTTTCTTGAATAGGCATTACAGTTCAAAGTACTACCTTGGTTTTTAGAAGCAGACAAAACTTTGCCTGGGACTACACCAGCTCCTGCACTACTGGAGAAACAGGAGGAATCAAGGCTTTGGAGCTCATATGATCGTTACAGAGAGCTTGTCAATACAGAGGTAGTCATATGTGGTCGACATCACGACAAAGGCCTGTTTGGCAGGGTCTGGGAACACTTAGGCAGGCAAGTTCTACGTGTAGAATTACAGTCAGGATCTCGAACGGTTGATATCCATGTCAATTTTTTGTTATCAAGGTGAGTCGTTCCTTCAGCATGTGCTGGTACAGGCTCAGTGCATTACAGGGAATCAACCAGTCAAGACATACAGATGTATCATGTAGGGTCGTGTCGGGCAGACACTCGTATTTATCAACCTCAAATCATAACACCACTGCCCCAGTAGCGCCCAGCGACTCCTATGCCATTAGAGCCTGAAGTTGAAGTTGAAGTAAATATATCGTATGATGGGCAAAGTGAGTTCATTTCTTTGTAAGTCATCCATGGCTAATACATCTGACATTCTTGCAATAGCTTACCCTGCTTCTTGGATGTTGAAAGATGGGTTAATTACAAAGAGAATGTGGGCCCACATCCACAATACCAAGCCCGACCCATTCATTCTGGACAGTGGATTCCGCAAGGGGTTCTTGGAAGGGGAAAAGGTCCTGATCCTGTCAGGAGACTCTCCCGATGCAATTATGGTTAACCATGATCAATGGGATTTGAATATACCAAGCAAATATCTCTTCCTGGAACATCTGTCTTCGTGAGGCCAGTTTGTGGTTCCACTGAGTGGTGTACATGTAGGTGACGTATTCAAGACATGCAAGCCAGAGGCAGGATTCTTTCCATTAGTTTGCCAGGGCCATAAAGGGGCATCACAGTTTGTCATTGACAGTACCTATTTAGTGCTATGTGATCCAAGGTAGGGCTAAAGATTTAAATGTAATTGCATAGTGACAAACAAAATGGCAATGTTGTTGAAGGGAATGAGATCACTGACGATGTCAATTCATGTAAGTCCATAGCTATTCTTTTCCGAAAGCATGCTGGGAGCCTACAACAGACAGTTACAATTCTCGAGCTGATCAATGCGGAAGTGTCCAGTGTAGGCCGGGATACAACACAGATGCTACATATATAAGTAAGTGACTGTACATTTCTCTAGTTCCTTCTAAAAATATATATATGACGGTATACGTTTTCAAACGCTCAAGAAAGGCATCAGATAGACACATGGCTGAAGAATATCCAAGTGGATGGCCTAATGTCATCACACCATATTTCTCTGATTCCTTCTAAAAAAAACATATGACGGTATACATTTTCAAACCCTCAAGAAAGGCATCAGATGTTAAGACGCTGCCTTAATCACAACCGAAGGTTGGAGAAGAGAAAGATGTATAGAGTCCCTAGTAGTTGTGTAGGCAACACAAACTATCGTAAGGCTAAAGACTATGGCTCAGAGAGCCCTACTTATATACCTCTAGCCTCATGTCTCTTCCCATATACGGCTACTTACCTAAGAAAGGAAAAGAAAAGAAAAGAAAAGAAAAAGAAAAGAAACTACGCTCTCGAATTCTTAACATAACCCTCTCTTTAGGGATTCAGTTCCACGGAATCCTCATTTGTCCTTTTCAGCGATTCTTCGGTCCCCTTTCCACTTTTTCCAATTTCGTTCCAGCTTTTCTAAGTATTCTTTCTCGAATTTTCCATCTTCCCATCCAAACAGGGTCTTGGGTATTTGTGGCTGTGTATAATTTTGATACCATGTGAACGTTAAGTCGCTCATTCTTATCTTTCGAGGAGCACTCGGATGGAGGCGGTGGAATTCGTCGATACTCCGGTTGGCATTGTGACAATTCGTCGCCGGTTCCCATGTGGAATCTTCTACCGGGTAATTCTTCCATTTTACTAAATATTCCAACCGTCCCTTTCCTCGTTTATTGATGCGACTATCTAGTATTTTTTCCACTTCATAATCGCCGGTCTCGTCCTCCTTCTCTTGTTTGTTTTTGTGGTCGGATTCGCGGCGTTTTTGTTGTGGAAAAGTAGGTTCTTTATACGGTTTCAATAATGTTTCATTAAAAACATTATACACTTTCCAGCTCGCAGGAATTAAGAGTCGATATGATGACACCCCTACTTTTTCGATGACTTTGTAGGGTCCAATAAATCGTTCTCCTAGTTTCTTTGTTGGTCGAACAGATGGGATATTTTCGGCATTAAGATATACTAGATCTCCTTTCTTATATTCAATAGACTCTCATTTCTTTTTGTCATATTGAGCTTTCATGGAGTCTTGTGCCTTCTTAAGTGACTTTTGTGCCTTTTCCCATACTTCTTTTTGTTCCTCCATGAACTGTCCTACGGCTTCTACCCTGGGTTTAGATGGTTGATCCACTGTCCCTTTATTTGGATTATATCCATAATTCATCATGAAAGGCGAATATCCCGTTGCTGAGTGTTGTCTATCATTGTAGCAGAATTGAGTTACTGCTAGCCAATCACTCCAATTATCTTGTTTTTCGTTTACGAATGTGGATAGTAATATTTCGACTTCCTGATTTGCTCTTTCGGATTGTCCATCAGTTTGGGGATGAAATGCAGTGGAGGGATTCCCTTTGATTCCCATTAACTCGAAGAATTCTTTCATAAACCTTGAAATGAATTGTGGCCCTCTATCGCTTATTACTTTTTTTGGAATTCCGTGTTCCCTGAACACATGATCTCTAAATAATATAGCTACTCCTTTTGATGTGAGAGTGGTGTTTGTAGGAATGAAGTATGCCTTTTTGGTGAATTTATTCGATAACCATTAGGATTGCATTGTATCCCTTTGATTCTGGTAAAGGACCGATGATATCTAATGCGATGTCTTCCCACGGTTGTTTCGGTATTGTATGAGGAACTAAAGGTGCTGCTCTTTTTTGTCTATCTGGTTTTACGGTTTGACAAGTTCGGCATCCTTTGATGTATTTTTCTATATCTTCCCTCATGTTTGGCCACCAATAATCTCTGGTAATAAGTTCTAGGGTTTTTGCTATTCCTGGATGACCCCATCTGTGATGTAATGATATTGCTTCTTCTCTTAATTTCATCACAGCTGGGACATATATCCTTCCCTTCCAGGTTACTTGATTTGTTTCTTTATCGAACTCAAACCCTTCCTCATTACTTTCAATTCCTTTTCGCACTTGTGTGTCCCATTGTCTCCGGTTGGTCTTTTTTATTCCATTGACTAATGTGGCCCACTCTCCTGTCCAGTCGTCTAATCTTACAAATAATTCTTCTTTTAGTAATAGTACATCTTTGTTATCCTTTTCTCCTTTCTCATAGTCGGCCCTTCATGATAATAAATCTGCTTTTGAATTGGACTTTCCGGATCGGTGTTTTATCACGAAATTATATTCTTGAAGGTCTATTACCCATCGAGCTTGTCTTCTATTCAGGTTTTGTGGTTTCCTGAAGTATGTGAGATTTTGATGATCTGTTAAAATCTCTATTGTCTCTTTTGCTCCTTTCAGATATTGTGACCATTCATATAAGGAATGCATTATTGCTAGCATTTCTTTATCATAAATTTCGTAATTCCGTTCTGCTGCATTTAGGGCTTTTGAAATGAATGCTACAGGTCTCCAAATTCCCTCTTGTTGTTGAGAAAGAATTGAACCCATAGCAAAGTCCGATGCATCTGTTTCAATTCGAAATTGTCCATTTTCATTTGGTATCACTAAGACCACTTCTTCTGCTATCCTTTCTTTTAATTTAATCATAGCTTCGCTCTGTGGCTTTCCCCATTCCCATTCCTTCTTTCCCGTCAACTCTGTTAACGGTTTTGCTTCTTTGGCAAATCCCTTTACAAATCGTCGATAGAAGTTTACGAATCCCAGAAATTGTTGTACTTCTCGTTTACACTTTGGTTCCGGCCATTCTTTGATTGCTTTTACTTTGGCTGGATCCATCTTTATTGAGTCCTTGGTGATGATTACTCCTAAGAACTCAATTTCTTCCTTATCGAAGTAACACTTCTCCGGTTTTAATGACAACTTGTTCTGTTCTAGCTTTGCCAATATTCGATTTACATGTTCAACATGTTGCTTTTTATTTTCTGAGAATACTAAGATGTCGTCCATGTAGATTACTACCCATCCCTCAGCGAGTTCCTCCCGGAACAAATCATTCATCATGGTTTGAAAGGTAGCAGGTGAATTTGTTAATCCAAAGAACATGACTAGTGGTTCGAATAATCCTCTGTTCGTTCGGAAAGCTGCTTTCCATTCGTCCCCCTCTTTAATTCGAATATTGTTATATCCCCATCTTATGTCCATTTTTGAGAATATATTTGCGTGGCTGAGTTTATCTATTAGTTCAGAGATTAAAGGTAGAGGATATCGGTTCTTTATTGTCATTTCATTAAGTTTCCGATAATCCTGTACTGGGCATAGTGACCCATCTTTTTTCTTTACAAAGAAGAATGGTGAAGCCATTGGTGATTTACTTGGCTTTATTCTTCCTGTATCCAGATTTTCTTTTAAGAAATCTTCCAACGCCTGTTGCTCATCTCTGTTTAATGGATAGATTTTACAATCTAATGGTTTCGATCCTGGAATTAATTCAATAGCATGGTCCCATGGTCTTCGTGGTGGTAGTTCATCAAATGTGGTTTTTTCAAAGACTTTTCGATATCCCAAATAGTGCTCCGGGACTATGTCTTCTACTTTTCTCTTTTTTACATTTGCTGAAGCTATCTCTGTAGCTTTAGACTGGTATGCCCTTGTTTTTAATTCTTCTGGTCCTATATAAACTGCTAGCAGTCTTTCTTCTTGTTCCCATTGGACTCTGTCCATTTCATCTTCTGGTTCTAAACTTTCAGAGCTCTTCCAACAAGTGCCTGGACATCGAGAAAATCTTATTTTCTGATTTCTCCAATCTATCTCAGGATTATGGTATTTCAGCCAATCGTGTCCTAAGAACATATCTGTCTTTCCTAAGGCTGAAATTCCAAATTCCAAAGATTCAAAGTGATCGCCTATTTGTACTTTTAGTTCGATCATTTCTTCCAGTTGTCCTGCTATATTGTTGGTTCCATCTGCATTAAATACTGGTATTGGTCTTGGTAACCTCCTAGTATTCAATCGATGTCGCTCCACCCATTCTTTGTTTACGCATGAACCAGTACATCCTGAATCAATCAGGGCCTTGACTTTGAATCGTTCAACTGAGTCTACAGTTGCTGTTATTACGTCTACATCCATCTGATGTTTTCCTGTGGTTCGCACAAATCTTGGCTTGTGTTTCAGATGGTTTAGATACCATAGTGCATTTGTTTCCGTCATTTTATTCAAGTCCTTGACCAGCTGTTCACTTATTTCTTCTATTCAATCCTTTTTTACCCAAGATCGAAGATCTCTTACAGCTATTTCCATAGGTTGTTCCCAGATTCGTCTTACTACCCATGGAGTGGACCATGTTTTAAACTTCGGCTTTGTTGCACTTATAGGGGCATTCCTCAAACAATTTTGCATAGAACGAAATTCATATAATAGCTCTGGTATATTTATACATGAATCGTCGTACTGTACAGTGTCCATGACTCGTGAGGGGGAATGCTTCCTCATGAGTCATTCTGAAAACCCAACGCCCCTGCCATCTCTTTCTTCTCTTCATCTGTCATCTCTTCTGCAAACTCCTTTACAGTCGACCAGGTTCTAACAACCTGTTTTCCTTTGTCCTTCTTTGGTGCTCGGCAATCTCGTGCAATGTGGCCCTTTCTACCACAGTTGTAACATTCCACTACTCGTCTTTGTCTATCGACATCCATAGCATTTGGATCTTTCTTTGGAGCTCTGCATACATTTGCAGTGTGTCCTGGCTTTCCACAGTTGAAACATGTAATAGGAGTTCGTCCTCCTGTTGATGTGGAAGCAGTTGCATTTGTATTTTGAACCAGGCGATTTTGTTGTGGTTGGTTTGTCGTGGTTGGGCGACTCTGGGGATAAATTTGTTGTGCATCCCTCCAGCTTCTTTCTACTTGTATTGCCCTATCAAACCAACATTGTAGATCGCCATCTTGTGATCCATCAGCCATTCTTTGCCCATTGAGAACTTGTAGTTCAACAAGTCTCCTTCCGAGTGGTGGGTGTAGTCCTGCACGAAACTGTGTTACTAGTGCTATCTCGTTGTATTGGGTAAGGGATGCTACGCTTCGAAAATTGACTACGTAGTCTTCTGCTTTTAAACTTCCTTGTTTCATTGTTTGAATTGTTCGACATGCTTGATCTCTTGTTTCAGTTGTCAAGAAATACTCCTTCATTTTTTCCATCATGTCGTCAAAAGTTGTAAAAGGAAATTTATGGACTACAGGTGTTAATGTCCATGTAGTTCCATCAGTACTTCTTATTCCCTCATTCCAATGCTGTCGAGTATAGTTTGGTACAGGTGTCCCATCGGCCATGATCGCTGTTACCCTTCTATGCACCTCTGATCCTGCTGCTTCTATTTCGGCTGTCTTGGCTGCTGCCCAATTCCCTGCACGATTTCCTTGCCCTTTTCGTACTCTTTGTAACACCATCTGGATCATGACGTCATGGTTCATTACTCCTACTATTGCGAAGTACGAGGACATTTGCCTTAACCAGGCTGCTATCTCTTTTGGGTCCCCTTTGTAATAGTCAGGCATGTCCATCCTGATGGTTGGATGTGGTTCTCTCCGTGGGTGTATTGCGGCATCTATGGCCTGTATTGCTTGGGCCAAATTGGTTCCTTGGGCAATGCGAGCATTTCTCTGTGCATCCGATTCTGCTCCCCAGGTTGCCAAATATTCATGTGCAAATACCGTAACTCCCACTGTTATGAG
Organism: Amanita molliuscula; assembly: GCA_023014405.1. Classification (NCBI taxonomy): domain Eukaryota; kingdom Fungi; phylum Basidiomycota; class Agaricomycetes; order Agaricales; family Amanitaceae; genus Amanita; species Amanita molliuscula. The sequence continues at coordinate 2,394,532 of JAEBUP010000001.1, forward strand.
TCCGATACATCCTTGTACGATTGCCGGTGTAATTTCAAATCCGACTGAGAAATGTCTCGTTACAGAGTCGTCTCCTCCGTAATATTCTAAGATATCTGCCGCTTTTGGTAGTGCGTTGTCTCCGTCTTTCTTATGTGTGACGTGATAGTGGCATGTTTTAGAATTCATCTTTACTTTGAATCCTAAAACTGTATTTCTCATGTCGGGTTCATATTGGGCAATAGTATGCCATGAAGGGTTTTCCGGCCATGCGTAACAGTTCCAATATTGTCGTTTAAAGAGTGTCAAATAGCACCATCCATTGTCGTTTGGAGTATGGTTGCCGTGTCCTGGGGGAGGTAGGGAAACTTTTCGGTATTCTTGAACTAATCGATTCCATCGTGGAATATTTATTCTTTGAGTTAGTTCAATACTGTTGATGTCCTCCACCCAGTCTTCTGCTCGAGTGCCTAGTCCGTGAAACCAGTAGTATTGCGGCTGTTCGGTTTTCTTAACTCCTTTTCCTTTGGTTCCCACCTTTGCGACTTGTGCGTATGTCCTTGGAATAAGGACTATGTCGCTTCCTACTTTCAGGTGTTCTTCTTTATGGAGTCTAAGGTCGGCTAAGAAATTCCTAACACCTGCTGCTGACCAAAGTTTGACAAACTTTTGTCCCTGTGCATGCTGAATGGACACGTCTTTTATATGGATTTGTTCATCTATGAACATCTCCATGGTGTACATTCCATCTTTTCGTAATGCTTCTGGGAACATATTGCAAACTCGTCTTAATTGATCGGCAGTGGGATTTTTTGGAAGTTCCTTCCATATCCAGGACCTATGTTCCGTTTTGATCATGGCTAACCAACAATAGCCGTGATCATGTTCAGTCGGGATTGGGATAACCTTTTTAACAGGTTCCTGGATGATTATTCCAACAGCCGGTTTCAAACTTTCAACTGGTTTCCACACGGTGACTTTAGGCATGGACTTTGTGACAACAGGTGCCTTGACTTCTTCTTTAGGAAGTGGCGGCATAAAAGAAGCAAGGGAAGGTTGCGCCCTTGGCCAGTATGTTAACTGGAGTTTCGTTTCTTCATCGACTTCTTGCAAGTCGAGTTCTTCAATATCATCCTCATAATCCAATTCATATGCATAAGCTTGAACGGGATTGCATTCCTCCCTATCGTCGTTACAGTTACAAAATTTTTCTACTCGGTTGCAGTCAATGCAGAACCGAGTAGGAACTCCTAGACATCCTGTCTTTTTTACTATTACTTGTCTGTTGCACTGAGTACAGTGCCTACTAGAGACCGTCCCGGGACGAGCACCCTTCTTGTCGCGGCCTTTTCCACCCAACCTAATGTGTTCCCAGAGTTCTGGGTCCGAGTTCCTGAGCTGTTTGAGGTGCTTCCATGTGTACACCTCTTCTCCGCGGCGAATAGCGGCATTCTCGACAATGTGGAACATGTCGTTCCTGACGTTATCTTGAAGCGCGAAGCGGTACTTCTCGTTTCTCAACTCAGGTTCCCAGTCTAGGACCTCCTTCACCGTGGGCCACGCGGGCCAAACATATTCATTGTAGTACTCTTCCTTGAAGAGCACCATATAGCAATAGCCGTTTTTCCTATACGGCTTGTTCCCCATAACCAGCATCCCGATTGGACCCGGTAACTTGGCGCGCCCTGTCGCCGCCTTCTGCCATGTCCGCACTCGATTGCGGCTTTCCCCGACGTCTTTCAAAAACAGGTCAAGGCTCATGTTGAGCCTGAGATCCAGCATCTCCCAGATCCCTTGTGTTGGATCATCGGGAGTGGGAGCACGAGCCTTCCTCTTTGGCTTTGTGGTGAGGTAAGGGTCGTACCGGACTGCCGACCTTCGTTCCGTTTGAGCTTGTTCCCGATGGAACCGGGCATATGCAGTGGCCCTGATGTTGCCGTTTTCCGCATGTTTGATTTTATTCCGCTCCTCCGCAGACAAGACGAGACCCCGGTGTCTCAACAATGGTAAATCCGGGCCGCCACCGAACTGTCGTAGCAACACGAGGTTGCTCTGTGCTCCGAGGAGCGCTTCTCGTACCGGTGTGCCAGTACCGAATGTCTGGAGGCACTTGAGTAGTGCCTCGAATGCCGCATCTTCTTCGCACATTTCGCGCTCAATCTGGCGTTTTCTGCGGAGCTTCTCTGCCTTCTCGTGCTGTAAGGCCTTCCAGGCCTCCTCCTGCTCCCTGATGGAAGCTTGTTCGATCTTCCACGCCTCAATGCGTGCCTTCCGCTCTCGTTGCCGCTTTTCCTTAATCATGCGCCAATAAGTCTTGACGTGTGCATCATGTTGCACATGCCTAATGGGCGCGGTGATGGTGGTGATGGTGGCCTTTTTCATTTCCGCAGCCACGGCGGCAACTTTCTTTGTAATGGCACGTCCGCGTGCCCATCCGATTTCAAACGTGGAGGCAATCTCCTCCAGAGTCATCCCCGCATGGGGCAAAATGTATTTAAAAGTCAGATCCATCGGGACCTGGCTTTATGAAACCTAAAAAAGAACTTTCAATCTATTTCCGGCCCTCCACGGACAATAGATCCTTTCGTGCGGCTGTTCCGCGAAATCCAATGACGTTCCTCAGTTGAGGAAGATGCTGACGTTGACTGAGAAGGAGATGAGTCGACCTAGAAAGAGTGCCCAGCAATTCACTCAGATGTCCTTGTGCCTAGTTATCTGTGCGCAGCTTAATTCGCACAGCTAGTACAGAGGGTATTCCAAGATTTAATCTCTGCCTTGATACACTCAATCTAGATTATCTTCACCCATTCCCTGGGTTTTTCCGATCCTCGAGGTATCGCCTGCCCGGGTGTGCCTGCCTGCAACTACCACCGGCGCGTAACGATTCTCGTCCAAGAGGACTTTATCGCCTAGCCCACTTGAGGGAGACCTCTATTCAGAGGGGCTATTAAGAGAGTTCGACGCGTGGATGCGACGCCGAAGACAACGGTTTCTTGATGAGAAGAAGATGCACCAACGCTCTCGACGAGTGCGATGGTGGTGAGAGAGATAGATTTGTCTAACCCTAGCGTAGGGCTTCGACGAGCGTAAGATGATTCGTCAACACGTGTAACGACGAGCAAGGGGATTGCTGCATCGTGTTACGATGCCAATGGTCGGTTTATAAGCCTTACGATTATGTTAAGACGCTGCCTTAATCACAACCGAAGGTTGGAGAAGAGAAAGATGTATAGAGTCCCTAGTAGTTGTGTAGGCAACACAAACTATCGTAAGGCTAAAGACTATGGCTCAGAGAGCCCTACTTATATACCTCTAGCCTCATGTCTCTTCCCATATATGGCTACTTACCTAAGAAAGGAAAAGAAAAGAAAAGAAAAGAAAAAGAAAAGAAACTATGCTCTCGAATTCTTAACATCAGATACACATGGCTGAAGAATATCCAAGTGGATGGCCTAATGCCGTCACACCATACAGCTAGAAACTGATGGGGGTTGATCGGCATCATTAATGCATGTTGATGTTGAAGTATGTGGATGCAGCTGGAGATTGTGCCATTGGAAAGACACTTTATTTTCAGCAATTTTATGATGAATTGAGTGTAGAAGCTGATGCTATATATATCAAGCAGCAGTCTGCCGGACTACGATCACCAAGAGACATCAGCTATATATGTAAGTGGCTGTACATCTTTCCAACACCTACTAAAAATAACTCGCCACCGTCTGCTTGCCACCCGCCCTCTCTGTAGAGAGCCCTCTGCTCTCTTTGTGCCACCCACTGCCCCACCGATCCCGGTAGATAGTAGTGATCCCTCAAGAAATTCAATGGATAAAATGAAAATATCTCCAAAACTAACAGATCCAATATGTCACTACTGAATATCTAATAAACCCAAAAAATCAAACGGTCTTCCAGTGGGTAACACAGCTGATTGACATCAAGGATCTCATTGACCCATTTCCCCCCGACCCATTTCCCTCACTCGGCGCTGCCATTCTTGAATATGTGTAACGTATAGCGGGTGCGTCCCTTAGCAAAGCCTCGGACCATCCAGTGGGGCTCATTGCACGAGTGCGAGGTGTGTAGACCACCCCTAGAGGATTGATTATGGGGTCCTCATGACGAAATTCGACTTACATGACGACCCACACCACCATACAATCAGGGAACTCTGCCTCAATTTTGTCCGCAAGCTTAGAGACAGCCTTTCATACACCAGCAGTTACATTTGCTTCCTCAGTCCTCTTCAATGGGGACTTCTGAAGACTGAACAGCGGTATGTCTTCCATTTCAGGACTTTGAATCATACTGAAGGTGCATGTCAAGTTGAATGGGGCTGATGGTGCCCTAAGCCATGGCATTGACTAAGCCAGGTGCATGTCTTCTCACTAATACAATGTCAATAGTACATCAAATTACAGAAGATACGACACACCAGGTTTGTAACAATGCTCCAGGATGTGCCTCTTCCAAGTCACAGCATAAGGCCTGTGGAAGGTGAGTGGCTGTGCATGGTTGAGATGCAGCTCATAAGCAACAAACGAGCTGGCTGGCAGAGCATGCATGAATTGAAAACTGTATGGTGTACAGGGAATTCTGTGTATCATTGACATTTTGGGAAATATCTGTTGATCAATTATTGATCACGTCATCAGTATGTGTCTATTTTTAGGATGCGGATTCCAGACCAGATGGCCTACAGAGACACAATAACAAAATGGGCCACCAGAAACACATGCTGGCTCAATCTAAGCCCTCTCGCTCTCTCGCTCACTGGCTCTCTCTCTTAGTCACCCTCTCCGTTTCCCATTCGCTGCGTCCTTTAGTCGCTCACCCAGCTAGAGCCGACGACTTTTGCATTTGGACCATCTTCAAGGCCTACTGCACCAACACATTTCAAATCTTCACCAACGCGTTCTCATTCACACGCATCAACAGCTATTACCGCATCAAAATTTTCATGGGAGTTGTTATGTGCTCCCTCGCATCTGGTACAGGAGACTCAACATGAGTCTCCTTACCACCACTCGCCAGCTCTCACCACGGCCAACCTGAATGTAAGACCTATCCCCTACAACTTCATCTACTTCTGATACTCTCTCCAACCACAACCTCCTCCGAGGCTGCCATTCCCTTTTGCCCTGCCTGCATTTCACCCTTGTCCCACCCACTCGCCCTGGTCCTCACCATCGTCAACCGTGCCCTCCCTCGCCCTTGTCCCGGCCCACTTGCTCTTGCCCTCACACCTACCCCCTTGTCAAGAGGTCGCATTGATGGGTTCAAAGGAATTGTTTTTTGACGGTTGGTTGGAGACCAGTGAATGGGGGATGAGAGTTGTCCCTTTCTCCATGGTGGCACAGTTTCTCAAGATGACCATTTCACACGCATTTCTTGAAACTCCCATGGTTGAGGGGGAGTGTTGGAGCGAGACAATGGAGCTGGAGGGCTCAACGTGAGAGTGTGACATGACACTGGGTGTGTCAGAGATGT